>CM036241.1:16692415-19114915 GCA_020698575.1 Bostrychus sinensis
ACATGCAATGATAATTACACCTTTCATGTCGGCAAACTACTAGATGTGTCCCTTTTTATCCACGAATGCTAATGGCGACGAGGGGACTAATCACCGCTGCGCCTCTTGGTGAGATGGTGCTGCTAGTGGCTCAGACAATGTGATATTTTGTTTTCCGCTGGTACGAGTGAATAATTCTTCTCTTTGTCATCATCCCCACAGGTTCCTATCAAAAGCAAAGGCGCCTAATTATTTAATCCCAATTATTCAAAGTGAAAATTATACAGATTATATTTCCCCCATTAAAACTATAATTGTGTAATTACTTATAGTATTTTGACCACAAGAAGGACACATGCTTATTTGCATGTTATTTAGTTTTTATTACTGTCTATTTGCTATAATGGTTTAATGCTTTTTGTTCATGTAAAAAGTAAAAATTCCCGAGCTGAAACAGTATTTTTAGGAGGGCTTAGATAGATAGAGTTACAGAGAAGCTAAAACATCTAAACTATTTTAGGCAACCTCAAATGAAAGCATTAAAATGGCATTGAAAATAACAAATTTTAGAGTATATTTTAAATAAACAATATTTATAACAAATCAAAATATTTTTTCTTCTGGTGGTGCTCTCATATAATTACATAATTTCTAATGTTACATCACTGAACTCAACATGTACTCTTCATTTATTTATTTATTTTTATAAAAATCAGGAACGTTTAGTATCGGGCCAAGAAATAATTATGATTTTTGGTGTAAATCTGGCACAGTAGAGATTTTATACTATTGTGAGCTTTTGCTAGAGCAGATCAATAAAGGTTATCACCTGCTTTCAGTGAAAGAAGGAAAATAAGGATCCAATTGAGTTCCATTGGCAATAATTGCATACAATCAACATCATTAAGCAACCCTACTGTGACTAATTATTAATTCATTATTAGTTTTTTTTTTTTTTTTTTACCACAGTGAGAGGTTCAATGAATAGAGAGCATTTCAACTGAAATAGCAGATCCCCATTCTTGGGTCCATGTCTGGGCACTATATATTTTACCACTTGAATACGGTCAGTGTCTTTTTTTTTTTTTTTTTTTTTTTTTTGGTGTTGTTTTATTATTATTATTATTATTATTATTATTATTATTATTATTATTATTATTATTATTATTATTATTATTATTATATGGTACAGTATGGTGTTATAAGATAGCTGCGAGACATAGACACAATAAATCCAGCCACAAAAGTCAATCATATTTCCATGCCTTTCTCTGTCCCTGGGCTGTACTATTTCTGGTTATGTAAAACAGTAGGAACTTTCTAGTGCAATATAAATCAGGCCACCAGTTTTCAGTGCTTAGTAAACCACGGATCAGATATTGCTGCTCTACATTTTAACTGACACAGTGTGCAAAAGAAATGTTTTTGCTGGACCACAAAATATTTCTGTGGTAAATTATGACATTGAACTTCTTTTATTTATTGTTCTAACAAAATAATTGAGTGTGTCTCCAGATCACTGCTGTTCCACTGATACTTTCATACACAGCTTTGAAAAAAGAGCCCGAGGCTAAACTGCCCTTTCTGAAAATTACCTTCCCCAAAACAATGATTTAGTTTGAAAAGCCACGAAGCATTGTTTACATCACTGCCTCTCAACCCTGCTGCAATACAAGTCAAGCACAGTGCAATTCAGACACTGTTCCCCTTTCAATGCAAGTTTTCAACTGCAAACAACAGACTACTTTAAGCAAAAGCGATACTAGGAGTAACATTTTGTTCTTTATATAAATTATATTACACTTATTAAATGTTTATTGCCATGTTGTATTTGGCTGTCTTTACACAGATCCTTTTGAATGTAATTCTACAATACATGTTTTAATGATATTCATTATACCATCTTCTGAAAGCAGAAATTGTATGGTCACACAGGTTACTCAGTCTTGTGAAAAAGATTCGTACTCTGAACTTGGTTTGCATTGTTTGACAGATTATGCTTCATGCTATATACAAAAACAACGCTATACAATTGCAATAAAAAAAATAAAAAATAAAAAAAAAAGAGAGAGAGAGAGAGAAGTATTGTATTCACCAACTCCGCAATTTAAACTTACAGTAATGCACTCTGGGTTTTCTTCCAAATAACTGAGGCTCAAGGGGTTAGTATAATGTGTAAATACCTATTCTTGTAAATACTTTGGTTCACCTCCTGAGTTTACAGAGTTCCTCTCTTCTTTAAGGGAGTTGTTTTGTATCCAGATGTTTTTTCTTTGCTCCTCTAAGTTTTCATTAGTCCTCTTTGTAAAGAGGTATTAAACTGACCCTGGGGTACTTCTGGTATTTGAGTGCAAAGATTGCTCTTTTAGAGGCTCCTCTGTTAGGTTTGCAAAGTCTTAGGTAAATGTCCTCAATTTATGGCATCCGTTCCCTAACCTGCTACTACAAAGTCTATTGAACCATGCTTCACTGCATAGTAAGGAATTTTGTGTTGAGATTAGATACAGGGTAATTAGTACAAATACAAATCCCCCCAAAAATTGAAAAAAAAAAGAAAAAAAAAAAAGTGGCAGGTTAAATGTTTATCACACAAATAATACTCCAGAGACTCAAGCTATGACTGGTCACTGCTTAAAGCTGCGCTGTAACAGTAAGGTTTACTGTACACTTTGTCTATGCTTGATAACTGGTATTCTAATAAATACACAGTATGATTTATTTTAAGGGAATAATTTGTAAAAAATTGTTAAAAAAAAAAAAAAAATCTACAATCAGACAGAAATTAAAATATTTGGTTGCAATATACAATTTAAGCCAGATGATACCATAAAAGTGCATAATTTCAGTGTAAGAGTTCTAATACTTGTTTTCTGGATTTGTTTTTTCAAAATAACTTTTCTAGTTAAGAAAAGTGAATTCCAAACATCATCCTTAGTATGGGAGCTTACTTACCTTAAACACAAAGCTTGGTGTCAGAATGTTGAGGCCCATATGTTATTCATGGTCTATTGTGAATATACAGTAGGTTTATGAGATTTCCCCAACCATTACATTCATATATATATATATATATATATATATATATATATATATATATATATATATATATATATATATATATATATATATATATACACAATGAGATTTTATAGAACTACACAAGGAACATATTAAAAAAATCAGTTTCAAAAGGTCAGGTCATTGTAATTGTACAGAGACCATAGAGTGCACGTTGTTCTTGATATATAGATTGAAATCTGAATAATATTGAGGAAAAACGCTGTACTGAAGAGTGCACAGACCAAAATGTTTTGCCCTTTTTCTTCATCTGTACTTTGACATGTGCCCCTCATCCTCCATCATCCTCTTTTTGCTCAAGAAAGACCAGAGCACAAGTGTGGGGATGTCATAAAAAGATACTGGTCCTTTACTTCAGCAATCTGCGAGGAGAGGCTTTTCACAAAGTATGCATTTGCAACTTGCCTTTTCGTGAGTACGAGTGAACAACCGCAAGAGTGGTTTGTAGCTTTCCGATGGATTCCAGTGTGGCTTGATGAGGGTCTTTGTTCTGTAGAAATGAAAGGAGAGTGGATTGTCCAGAAAGCATAGCACACAATGGCAGACGAAAAGGGCACACTGGATAAGATAATAATGCTCTGAATGGTGTTATTGTATTGTTTAATGGAGCCGTAGACATAAAGCACATATACTGTAGCTCTAACAGGATTTCATTAGTCCTTGAAAAATCTTAACCCATCTCACCCACAAAGGATATCTCTGCTGCTCCTCTGTTAGCAGATAATAACAGGAACCTCATCATTTTACAACATTATAAACTTTCTTCTTAGCACCTACATTAGACTCAGAAACACATTTGCACAACTTCACAAGCCTGCTCAGTGCCATAACAACTGTAACAACTTTTAACCTTGAACTCAGCCTGGCTGAAATCCCTGATATGGCCTAAAAAAATCAAACCAATACATACAGAAGGTTTCAGTTCCCATTCAACACCAAAAATATAAACCAGTATGTCACGTGCATTAGTCCAGGGCAGTTCTTTGAATCCAGCCAATTCAAACAATCTGATAAAATGTATGAAATAAAATGTTGTATGAGAAGTTCTTCTGCTTTTGTAAATGTATGTGCCTTCTACACAAATGTGTTTCAGTGTTGCTATGTTGTTTATAATTAACGCTAGAGTGCTTAATGCTGTCAATAAATCACATTATTGCCACACCTTTGGCCAACCCCCAGTGGCACTCCAAACAGATAAGCTCATGCCTGGCGAGATGGCTTTTTGTCAGTTTGTGAACTCCCAAATCTCACACAAATCCAGCTTCCTGTACAAGATAAATAAGACACTGTATAATGCTGTTTTGGCCAATGGTCAATAAACACTACAAATCTTTTTGGACCAATATGTAGGGCCAATTTTCTTAATTTTATGAGATAAATTAATATTATATAACCTTTTGTCTTAGTAATACTTATTAAAACACACACACAAAAATGTGTTAGAATTGGACAGTTAAAGATGAGCTTTTTGGAGAAAACCAATAAGGCAATCTCAATCAAATGTGTTGCATAAGTAGAGCCTGGGGAGAGCTACAAAATACTTTTTTTCCATTTTTGTTTTATGAGGTTATGTGCCAGAGAAATTAGTAAAATCCTTTTTTTTTTTTTTTTTTAGGCTGAGATAAATCAATTTTGGATGTTTCCTATGACCTGCAGTGTAAGAGGCACAAACTGCTACAAGATGGAAGCTGGGGTCCTTCAGTCACATGGTTGCCCAGACATGTGCCTGACCAAAATCGGCATTAAAGGGCAAGAATTGTGGGATTGCCGATTGACAAAAAAATGCAACAATCAACCTCTAATGCAGTTCATTGTTGGACAACTGCTGCATATATATGGCTTAAAACAAATGAGAGAGGAGGGGCGTTAATGTACTGAATGTCTAGCAGTGAGTTTTATTTGCCAGAACTATTTATTTTTAAGTTCTAACCCTAACTCTAATTTTACTGCATATTTTGGTGCATATGTCAGTGCAGTGAGAGCCTCAGCTGTTTAAGCCTGAACTCACAAACAAGTACACATAAACTTACTACAAAGCCTAACTCAGAAATAACGTCCATTTACTACAAATATTTTCACATTTTTGTCAGGTAGTGTGCTCTATGGCAAAAATCCTGAGCTCCCCCTCTCTCTCTCTATAGTGTATAGCCATCTTTTATCAACATTCATACATTTCTAAAGATTAGACTGACTAAACGACAATGTAGCCTTTCATATATCTGACATAGAAGAAAATGTCACATAGATTTAAATAGCCTTTTGCTTTTATTAACAGACTGCTCATTTCATTGTAATACATCGGTACATTACTAGAATAGGGAAACTTTGAATAATATCACACTTTCCCCCTTGCAATTCCTAAATGATAGGTCCGAGTGACCCGCACACCAATCAGCCCTCTAATATGGACTCTGCTCACTTCCAACCATGACAGTGCTACGGCCGAGGAAAAAAACAATTAGAGAAAAGCCTCTCCTTCCCACTGGGTTTAATGCGAGTGAAGAGAGATAGGTTTTGTAATAGATTTTTGTCCGTGTAAAATGAGATGCTGACCTCTGGGTGCGAGACACTCAAAGACATCAGAAGAGAGTGGGACAGCACACTCCCGGTGGGGCTGAAGGAAATTCATCCAGGACATCATTCTCGGCCTTGTGTGACTCATACCAGCAGCCATGACAGCTCGGCGTCGTGGTAGTTATTGCCCGCGAGAGCCAGAGAGGGTGTTCAAAGTCAAGCAATCAAGCTCTTTTCAAGACACCGGGAGACCTGGGAAATTGACACGAGGTTTGTAGGTCTCAGAGTAACCACAGTTGGTGTTGTTAATCATGTCCATTTTGATTAATGGAAAACATAAAGAATTAGCACTAGAATAGGATCGAAGAAGATATATCATTGTGAAAGTACTCCAGAAGATTATTGGCATCAACTTTAAATGCATTGCAAGTTTTGTGTCTAGGCAAATTATGTATAATCTGTTTAAATAATCTGCTTAAATGAAAAATAAATAAATGAAAAAATCTCACTATTGGATGGAGCCAGGTTAAAAATTATATATATATATATATATATATATATATATATATATATATATATATATATATATTTTTTTTTATTTTTTTTGACATAGTTTAGCAGAGGGAATGGTGAATATATTATTTTGTATTTGTTCATACTTGTCCCGGTCCTTGCCTACCAATCAGAATCTGTTGTGTACTTTATGTTATTGTGTTTATTTTTTTATACCTTTGAGGTTAATATGTTAGGACGAAGTAATTTGATTTTCTTTATTTTAAACTTTGTGACAGTTTATGCGCAAACTGACCCAAAATCTCAAAACTGACCACTACATAAAAAAAAAAAACAAAAAAAAACATGGTTTTACCTAAAGTGTCTTAACGTAGAAAGAAAAAATATTTTTGTACATTTTTTACCATATGGTGTGTCTATGTGAAGTTTTCATATATAAGAACTGTCGTCACAGTATATATTTTTGTCCCTAACGTCATTCGCTTGATGCTTTGTAACAGCTGTGCGGCATTTGCAGCAATTTCCTGGTTACATGATTTTCCCTCTGTACAGCTCCAGCACTTTGTGTTGGTAATATATATATATATATATATATATATATATATATATATATATATATATATAAGTTAATTAAGTGTGGTAAATATATATATATATATAATTATATATATATATATATATATATATATATATATATATATATATATATATATATATATATATATATATATATATATATGGTAATTATATTTACCACACTTAATTTATTCTTTTTAACCTTTCTGCTGGAGCCTTTTTTTAGCTGCCTTGGGTTTTACTGTACAGCTTTTCGTTGTGCTTCATGCCATTTGGTTTATATTGTGAAAATCTGTTAAGGCATCAGATTTGCAATTTACCTAAAGCTTATCTTGAATAGTTGCCAATAAATGTATTTGACCTTTTTCTTTTAAAAATGTGTGCCGGCAATGCCCTAACAGTGCATTTACAACTAAAGACACCAACAAAAATGTATTTGTCAGCAGGAGGCAGATAAATGTTGAAAACCCATTTAGTTATTGACCATTGTGTATATGCAGGTTTTTGTATGGTCTGAAACTGTGACCAGACCTTCTGCAGCAGTGAAATTACATTTACCAACATCTTGTCACTCTTAACCCTGTGCTCTGTGCTATTCATCTTGATTAATATTAGACATGACATCGGAATAAAAGCAGATGGCCAAGTAATTTTTTTATAAGCAAGTAAGTTATCTGTCTCATAATTGAACATTTTGGAGTAATGTAAGGCTTTTTAAACAGCCTGTTCTTTCCCATTCTGTAATATTTTTGTATAACTTGTGGAATCATTTGAGAACCTTAGGACAGCGATGCAGTGATCGACCAATACACCATGTCCACACATTTGTGCCATGTCAGTCAGAGCACATCAATAACACTCGACAGTAAAAGGCATTACTGTATGTCAGTCATCCACTGTGAACGATAACCAATACCACTGACCTCAAATATGGAAAATGAAATGGACTGAATGACAATGAAAGCCCTCACATCAAGCTGCATTTCCTGCTATTATATAAAAGCCACTTATATGGCACTGCAAAATACTAATACATTTACTTTTGAGCGGACCTTAAATTTCAAACAGTTTTTCAGTAATTGAGCTGCTAATTTAAAAAATGAATTGAATTTGTTTGAAATAGATAGACAGTTAGCAGCAGAAAAAAAGAAAAAAATCTCATCTAGGCTACTATAGGGTTGTGGACCGTTCCTAAAAATACTCCCGTGGTTGATAGATGTCTTTATTGGAGAGAATTAGACTGGGCCGCAGGCAGGTTTTGTCCCTCACATTTGGACTCTGTGGCTATGCTCATCTTTTAAATAACACTCCTCTTTCTTATTCACCACCACGTTCAATTTAGGCCTTTGATTAAAATCTCCCACTAATCGCTGTGTGCTTTAATTATGCTACAGAAATATGCTGCAGAAACAAATGGGCCCAACTCCTGCCTGGTCAGAGGACTACTGGCCCGAATTTGTGGGTTTGCCATAGGTCTGTTCTGATGGTCCTCATACATTATACATTCTGTACACTTAATGGTGCGTGTCTCCAGCTTTTTTCCCATTACACCAGCCTAGCACACTCCAGTAACTTTAACCCAGGCTTAACCTAACTTGTTATTTCACACACTCCCGGCTCTCACTATATCCCACTGATTTACAAATTGAATACTTTGTTTAATCTGCCTTTATCCTGATGTGATCCAGCTACTTATAATCAAAAGCCAACAGAGATATCTTGTTAATTCAGGTTTCCGTGGGCTTGGCGTGTTGCTGAAGAAGCACTTTACTGCAATATTGATCAGCCACAGGGCAAGTCTTTTATGTGTGGGTCCCTTTAAACTAACAGTAGTATTGATGAGGTGGACAAACGCAATGGATGAAGCCAAACATTTGATGGAAACATGGAATTATTTGGTGAAATATGCAAGGGTAGGGGACAGCTACATGGTGGCAGAGTGGTTAACATCTCTGCCTCTTAGCAAGGAGGCAAGGAGTGTTACCATGGGTTCTCTCTGCCTTTCTCTCAAGATCCAAAGACATGTTAGCCCTGAAATTACCCATAGTTGCTGAAATAGACGCAAGCCACACACAAGCCCTAACAGGAAAAAGCAGAAGATGAATGAATGCAGGAGCGGATATGTTGTTGCACAAGTGTGTGTGTCCACAAAAAAAAAAAAAAAAAAAAGAAAAAGAAAAGAAAAAATAGTTGCTTTAAGAAGTGAAAAATATGCAATGAATAAAGATGACAATCCCTGCTGTTAGTAATAACTGAGGATCATACCCCATAAAGAGAAACTATTTTGAGCTGTCCTGGGTAAAATAAAAGCGTATTTCAAGGTCCTTATTTGGAATTCATAAAACCATAGGCAGTTTCATCTTATTTATTTTTCCACTTCCTTGTTAATGGAGCTGCAGAACTGTGTAGCAACAAACACAACTGCAGTAGGTTTTTACTCCTTAACTTTCAAAATCAGCATGAATGTTTTACACTTTCATATTTTTTTATTTTTTTTTTATTTTCAGATTTTATTTATTGCATGTTCTGTTTTCATATCATTTAAGAGTCCTCATACATGAACTAAACAAGCAACTAAGGTCACAAAATCATCATTATCACCTGAACGCTGCAATAGACTTCACCTGAACACACCAGACTAGACCCTAGATTGTACTCAGGTACTGTTAAGTCAAAATAATATTACTAATAGTAGAGGTAAGCAACAGAATTGTTACTTGAGTGAGAGTAAAGAAGTATTAAGTACAAAATACTTTTCAAATTCAACAGCAAAATGGCCAAATACTTTAGTTAGAACTTAGAGAAAATTACTCAAAAGTAAAATAAAGTATATTTAAAGTATTTATTTTCCATCTCTGGATACAGTCTAATGGTACGTTCACACCGGACGCGAATCAGGCGTCAAATTCGCGTCATTCGCGTCGAGTTGGACACGTGACCATTTTGAATTCACTCGCGTCATTCGCGCCGCAGGACGCTTGTTCGCGCCTGAACGCGGCTTTCCATAGACTTAACATGGTAATCACTCGTGCCTGACGCCTGTTTCGCGTCTGGTGTGAACGTACCATAAGAGGTCCCTAAGCACATACAGCAGGGAGTCAGGCTGAGTACTCACCTGATCGCCTTGCTGAGAGGTAGAAGTGCTAACCACTCTGCCAGGGTGTACCCCCTCTTGTTGTCAAATGTAAAATAAAGGATATGTTCAGATGCAGAGTCTGAACATCATTAGTCTTCTTATATACATGATATTTGTCCCAGAGTATCAAAGTTTCAGCCCAGTAGCGATCCATTTAGCAGAACGCACTCACAGTAGAAGTCATCTCCACATGTCTCCTTGGCCGCTAGATATATATATATTTTTTTAAGTTGAATGGAGTTTGTTAATATGCCCCACCAATCAGCTGTGAAATACTGTTACATTAAATGTCAGCACATCCTCTGAGCTTTTCTTTCATTTAATGGAGGAAAGCGCTTCAGAAGATGGCCAACTGATGCATTTAATAACATTAATAAACTTGTCAGAATCAATGCCATGCACATAGGAAAAGTGGTCTTATGCACAAAGATATTTCCATGTGTACTTTAAAGAAACCACAAACTTGGGAAAGTAAGAGAAGTTTATGACCAACAAATGCTTCTGAATAATTCAGAGATTGAGTTTCACGCTTTCATAAGAACATTCCACTTTTTTATTATTAGGATATAGTGGCATTGTCACAATATCCACTATTCACAGACTTCCGATCCACTCAAAAGCTTTCAGATCTTTTTTTCAATTGATTTTCTTTTCAAACTTAATAACTAATATTTGAGAAAAAAATACGACAAAATCTAAAAGCACCCTTTCATCTACAGTCTTCTTCATAATTATTGAGAAAGTTGTGATGGAGCGCTGCATTTGGAGGACTGCCTTTCAGTGGGGATTTTCTATGGTCTAGCTAAACCGTTTTCCTCCCCTAATGATAGAAGCATTTTGAGTCAGCATCAGACCCAATCCTTTACCCAAACTCAAACATGCACTGGAGGCAAAGTAAACTATTTTCAATTATTTCCATGTTGTTTTTTGAATCTAATTTGTTAACAAAACAGAGTAATGAGGCCCGACCTTGTTGACCAAGTCACGGCAGACTGAGCACTGCCTCAGGTGGGAACATAACAAGGCAATTTTTGCATTTTCAGAGCACATAGGCATCGACCTTAAAAAAAAGATGATAATACATTTTTTTATAAAGGTGTTATGAGGAAGATGATTTTGGAAACTGACAAACACATGTAAGTAATATATCAGGGCCTGGTTGGTCAGCATTAGCAAGTGGATCAATGTTTTGTTTTGTTTTTTTTTTACGTAGCAATTAGCATTTATAATTAGCATATGAGCTAAAGGTTACGCAGTTACAAAAACATGGCTGACCACAGTAGTAGCTCAGATTTAATTCAACAATCACCACTAATTTGATTTTAATAAGTTAACTGTAGAAACTGTTGCCAACAGATCTGGGTCCATATAATTCAATAATTCAACAAATATATAAAAAAATAACCATTTGTGCCTGCTGGCTAAAATGTATATTCTTATTTTGCTCCCCGTAAAAATGAATGGGACAGAAAAACAGTTATCTCAGGCCTTGGACAATTTCATCCACTCATTGTATACCAGGATGAGACTAATGCAGTACTTTAAATTGTGGAGAGACAGTATGTGCTCTGGCTTTGGACTGCATAACTTTGCAGATCTTTACCCCATAAAGAAGCTTCTCAGTTACAAAAACTGCAAAAGGTGATAAAGCCAAAAGCAGACCTTCAACATTCTTATTTTAAAAGCCTAGATGCTACTTCAAAGTATTGCAAGGTTAGCCTTGTCAGCTTTTTTCCTATTCTACAGTTTATAATTAATAAAAAAATATATAATATTGAAGTAGTCTGATTATAGTTGATGCAAGGTTGGTTTCTTTGAGCCAAATCAGATAAAGTACTAAATCTGCTCTGTTACTTTGAAATAATATTACAATTGAATAGGTAAAAGTACTTGTTAGTTTACTACTTGTACTGCTGATGCTGCTAATTATTACTACTACGATTGTTACCACCACTACCACAATCTTTTCCAACATTAAAAAATGACTTCTTCTCATTTAGAGATTTAAAAAATAAATAAATAAATAAATAAATTAAAAGTAATTGTATGTTTTAGAAAATATACCCAAAAAGTACATTATTTTCTTAAAAATTACTTGAGTAAAAGTGTCTTTACACCTCTGCAGAAAACAGGGGGCAGTATGTTGTATGTGATTTTAACATGATCAAATATATAATGAAATATAATGAACTATAATGAAATATAATGGAATGCATCTAATCATGTGACCAGGATCTGACCCAGACTCAAGACGCCACAACAGGTGCAAGGGAACACTCTGTGCGGGCGATGTGGCCTTCAGGGGAGAGCAGAAATGATAACAGCCCCTCCCTTACAACTCGCACTTCTTTGCTAATGATAACAACCCCTCCCTTACAACTCGCACTGCTTTGCCTGAGAACTGGCTCAGATCCTGGACTATGCCCGTATATGGAGTTGGTGGTATGAAGTCGACCTGGGGGCGTGATCACTATATATATTCAATGTGTAGGGACAGTTGTTGTTGGACTGCCTATTGTGACAGGGAGAACCTCAACCCAGAGCTCTGTTTTAATTTGGCTTATGCAAATAAAAGACAAAAAGACAAGAAGCTGATTGGAGTCTTTATTAATTAGAAAAAGAACACAACATGCATGGTGACCCCGACGTGATTCCATTATTCAAAAAATGTGGACCAACACATTTAGAAAAATTTGCAAGCATTTTACAAAAATGTAAAATGTTTGAATGTGAGGGGTTCCAGACTGACTTCACTTCAGAGTAAATTTGTGTGTATTACTGACCATGCTAACTGTGATGTGCACTACTTTAAATTGTCACATTTCTTCCCCAGTGTGCAATTTTTGGCCTGCCTTTTAACAGTGTTTTGTTTGGTATGGTTAAAAATATAATAGTGTTGTTAAAATAAGACGCTTGTCTCTTGTGCTGTCAAATACTTCTGAAAGCAACATCTAAACATTCTGACAGAAAGCAAGATCTGACGAGTGGATAATGTCTGATTAGCTGCCTGTTTTACTTTACATATTTCCATAACCTTAATTGCTTGAGACACCACAAGTGTATATTTTGTGCGACTTATGATAAGAAAAGCTGCCAGTTGAGGCTGTGAGGGTGCCATCATGGGCTTATTCTCAATTAAACGCTACATGTTCTAATCTAGCCTGATGCTACCCTGATGCAGACAGTGTGACATGTACACTCGAGCGGTAAATCACTCACAGATATGTTTCCATACATGGTCGCCTCTGTGGACAAGGTTCCAGATTACTTTCAGCACAACAAGTCTATCATCCATCAGTCTGACGCATCAAGTGCATGTGGGAAAGTGTATACTGTCGGGTGCACTGCATTAGTTTACTCAGTTATTCATCATTAATACTATTACTGTCACTGTGAAACCCATTTGCAACCCATTTCGTTTCTACAGTGCAGTATATCACAGTTTGAATACCACCTGTGATGTTCTGCACTAATGTACTGCAGCGGAGACACTGTGTACACAGTCATGCTGACATTTTGTGTTGTTTAAAGGGGCTATATTATCCAAAATTTACTTTTTTGAGCTTTCTACCATGTTAAAATGTTGTTACCTCATCAAAAACATGCCTGGAGTTGTGTTTTTGTTTCATCCATGCATGTTTGAGTAATCCTCTATTCTCTTACACTGAGTTTGTGAGAGACCACAACAGCTCGTTTTACCAGTGTCTGCCTTTTCCAACTGAGTTTCCTCAAATACGGTTTTTGCAATTATTATTGTGTTTTCTGACCAACAAAGTGTAAGATGTGGATCAAAATGTGTCCTAAATTGGTTTAAAAGACTCACAGAAAAGCATAATAAAGTTTTCTCCTTTTAAGTAAATAGTTTTCATCTGGTCTGATTGTGGGATCCAATTTTCATCCCCGATTATTTCATTGTGACCCATTTTTACAAAAAAAAAAAAAAAAAAGAAAAAGAAAGAAAAAAAAAAAAAGGAAAGTATTGTGATCATTATGGCAGGTATAAAATCTCTCACAATTTTATGCAAATAAAACTATTCCACCTCCATGTCACCCACTTTTGGTTCCCTGGTCACAGCTAAAAATTGTTAGTTTCAGTGGAGTATGGTGGCAGAGTGGTTATCACTCTTGCATTACATCATACACTTTTATAGAAGATCTATTATGCTAACTCAACTTTTCTAAGCATATAAAATGTTGTTTCTGTATTGTTTACGCTGAGTTTCTCAGGAGCTTGGCTTCACCGCTTGACGTAGATACACGAGAAACCCTGCCTGCTGCAAGAAACTCCCCCGCATGTTTCTAAAGCTCATACGACGTAAAAGCAATCGGACTTTCTCCTCTCCTGCCTGAACTCAAATCCCCCAATGTTATTCACATGTGAACTCAAAGGAAATGATGAAGAGGCAGCACTGTTAAAACGCTTTAGTCAGAGGAAGGCTCAGCAGTGCTAAGGCAGCTGCACACTTTCTACTGTAACTTGGGACTACCTTACAGCAGTGGAGGGGCACCAGCAGGGCCTTAGACAGTCACCAAATCTGAGTTTGTTTGTTTTTTTTTTTCAATAAGAAAGCAATAGCTTCCTAAACAAAGTTTAGCTATAAAACGTGAAATGCAAAGATTTTATTTCAAATAAGTTTGAAAATCTGCTTCATAGGTAAGTAGGTAAGTTTGAACCCATTTGATCAAATAACTTTGTAATTGTTGCTTTCCTGTTACGTGCATGTTTAAACAGATCCGATTTTAAGCAAAACAAAAAAAAAAAAATTTATACAGTTCAAAACATTCATATTTTGTTTCGCAGGTAGGAGAAGGTAAACAGCAAAACTGATCCCATCAGGGCAGTATTGATCCGATACTAACATTGATATTGATTCTAATATTAGGATCAATCCTGCCACCCCTACCGACAAGAGTGTAACATTTTTAACAGAACATTACAGTAATTTATTCATTTTCACAGGCACTTGGAGCCTGTCCTACCAATTATGGGCCAGAGGAGGTGTACACCTTTCTCAATGGGCGTTAGTCCCAGGGCCCACACTGAGAGACAGACGACTCACTGACTCAGGCCTGGTGTCAGCGTTATTTTTTTATCTATGACAGTCTTCCAGTCCAGCCAGCGTTTGCCTATTGAGAAAGAAAAGCAAATTTAATATCGAAATCCAATGAATGTCTTCAGTAAAGGCAGCAATTTACTACAGCTTGTATTGCTTTTTATAAAATGTATGTGCATAAACTGTAATTATACATAAATATGCATCACAACTTGAGACAGACTTTTTTTTTACCAAATGTATCACTCATTTTAAAATTACATAGTGACAACTTCTATCAAGGCATATACAACTCAAATAATAGATAATTAAGGTGCTATGTTGTTTACTGGTTCAGTTTCACTCTTAAAAGCCACATAAAAGCAAGGGATAAATAGAAAAAAGTATTGAAATTCATGGCACTGGATAAATCTGTCAGTGGCTTTCTTTATGTGTCTGCTGAAAGCTCTTTACATATCTCTGAGGCAAGCCATTTTCTCCCAGTATCAGGAACACGCTCTGGATGTACAGCTCAAATGAACCCCCAGATAAATTGAGTTGAGAACAGTGAAGGCGAGATAAACTGAATTGTAAAGCAGCTGTGATGCATTGATAGAGCATGCTGATGCCAGCAGTCTTCAGCAAACATCTCCACCGAGACACATTTTTTAAAGATAAAAAAACAAAAAACATCTGATTGGATCCATCACTGTGGCTTAAATGCTGTTCCCCCTCTCCCATGAGATTCTTTTTTTATTTTTACATTTGTGTCCATTGAACACATGTTAATTTGTCTTTTTCAAATCTGCCAGTAATGCTCATGAAAAATCTAGTATTACAAAATGAAGTTTTCAGTGTCTAGGGGTGACTGTGTGGGCTCTTTAACTCACTGTTATCCTTTATGTTTCACATTTTGCTGTCAAATATAAATATGTGTATGGGTGGCAAAAAATGTTTAAACCCACACTAAAAATGGATTTAGATTTCTTTGCTTTTAGCCTGGGGGTAAAACAAAAAATCATTCTGATTTTTTATATATATATATATATATATATATATATATATATATATATATATATATATGTTGTTCTTTTTTAGCTGAAAGTATATAGCATATATAGTATGGGTTAAAATTGTAGATATGCATATAAAGCGTATTGGTTTTATATGTAAGTAAAGTATAGAAGTCTGACCTTTATCCTTGTGGCTGTGTGATGTGTGTAAGTGTAATGTCAGTGGTTCAGGGGCCTGGTGGCTTGTGGCTAAAAGCTGTCTGTAGACTAGCTGCTCTGTGTCTCAGTGCTCAGGGGTCAGAGGGGACGTCCCGGCTGTGGAGGTCCTGAGTGACTGACAGCTTGATACTAGTGATGCACTGTGCGGATGTGACCACCATCTGCAGAGCTGTGGCTCCAGGGCTGTGATGATGCAGCTGCCTCACCACAGCACCATGCAATCAGTCAGGAGTCTCAATAAAATCATGTAACAGCCAATGACCCAGGAATAATGTGGTTATTTAAGGTTAATGCGGCAGACTTTTAGTGATTATACAATAGTCACGTTTATGGGAAAGAAATCGGCTATTTTCATCATTATATCTATTTGATAAATCCAGTTGAGCTAAAAGTTGAATCTCTTGCCATTCAGCTGCTGGAAATTTTGTCTGACATAATATACTGACGCCTGACCTCCACATGAGGCCAAATCCTCTTTGACAAAAGAATTAGATTTTTTTGTCTTCACATTTGTGACCTTGGGCTTTTGTTAGACATCAGAGTTTTGATTTTAGATGGATATATAGATATATTAGCTATTAGATATCATTTGTAATTAGTAGTTCTTTTTTAAATTAAATGCATATTATCAGATGTGTAGGTTTTGGTAATTTTTGTGGCACCTGGCATATGTCATCCACATTTTTTTTTAGATTTTATTTCATGCTTTTACTAAAGAGACAAAAGATTGAAAGAAACTCAGGGAGAGAGATGGGGAATTACATGAAGCAAATTCACCCATTCTGGTAATGTGCTATGCATTACACCTGGTAAGTCACTGAGCTGCCTCTCCTCACTCTTTTTTAGAACAATCACAGAGGAAATACTGTAGGTCGTTTGTGATTTCACCATTTCACAAATGTCATAATTTTTTATGCAAAAAGGTGCATGATGTTGTTTTCCTCAGTGCCTCTGTTCTGTGCAGTTGAACAGGAAGTCCACGTTCCACAATCTGAGGATGTTAAAACTCAGATGGAGGGCCGGAGCCAATACCACTGTTTTGGTTTACACTATTTTAAAATAAATAACTGAAAATAAAATCCACAAATGTTGTTTGTCAGGGATTGGGTTCACAAAGTCACTATATTCATCTTGTGGCTTATTGCCATGTCTACTGTCAACAATCACGCCTGTGTGATTGAATGTTGCCACCACCTTTTGAAACTAAAGTAAAAAAAAAAATAAAATTCACCTTAGGTTATTAGTGCTGACAGAGGAGATGTTAAACTTTGTGCCAGTTTTTATTTCATTTAACTGGGTCAGTAGCTGCAGAGATATTAGCCATAAACCACGCCAAGACACCTGCAACCTGGCAACCCCGATGAGACACCTATGATTTTACTGTGCACCAAAATGTTTTTCCTAAGCTTTTCACAGTGGGGAAACAATAGCTTATTTTTGCATGTGCATGGCAGTTGTTGCTTGTACCAGACTTAGAGCAATGTGCACAACACAAGAAAACAAAATAATGAGAAGAGATTTTCTGGAAGAAGGGGAGACACACACAAACTGCACTCTTTCTTTGTCATGTTATTATAGTGTGCTGCTTTACAAGGGGCTGTGGCTTCATCATGCTGCCTTCAAATCCCTCAGCCCTGACCGCTGGAGCAGGGCCTTCTTTAAACATGCTTTATAGCCCCCTTTTGATAACAAGGTCTCATTGGCACACAAGAGTTTTTTTTTCCTTTTGTGTGCAGGGCTGTGCTTTCTGGTTTCACTGCTACAAGTCAGTAAACATCTATGCCATGGCTTGCCATCATTGCTTTTTTTTCCCCAAAGCTTATTTCTAATTGAATTTTGTAGTTTTTGGTGACTAAAGACTGTGGCTGTGTCCGTATCGCCTCCCTAATCATTATATAGTCCACTACATAGTAATCATGTCATTTTGTAGTGTTGTCCAAATGCCATGTGACTGAAAAGTATTGCGCTTAACATTTCTGATAATACACAATAAACAGTAGTGGACAGCAATGGTTACAAGACACTCAAAATAGACCATACTATTTGTTTTGGAGCAGGACAGCGAAGAAACGTTAGCCCAACTTAGCTTACTTAAGGTTTTACAGATGGATATGATTCCTGCAATAATCCAGTAGGTTTTATTAATTAATACAATGGCACTTTTTTTTTTTTTTAATTCCTGAAGCCTATGTTCAGGGAAGTAGCAAAAGTTGCAAACGTTTTCTTTTGTTTTTTACAGATACAGCAGAATCACGTGATTTGCTGCAATTGAAGAATAGTGGGTGCAATTGAGTGCACTACATTCAACTATATAGTGCTGCACTATGTAGTGTCATGGCAGTTAGGGGCTAGGGAGTAGCTTGTCTCCCCTTTAGATAAAGTGCTTTGCCTTTCCATTTTATAGTCACAAGAGTGGGCTACTAGCTTCCAAGGTACTCCGCTCCCCATTTAAAGCATTTTTGTGTTAAGAAGTATCAAGTGGTAGTCATTAAGCCAGCCAATAGCTCACTGAAAGGGAATGTGCCGAGGATCACACACATTTGGTCTGCTTACCTTTATACCAGTGCACTAGAGGGGGGGTGGCTACTGTGTCCATCTCCAGGACTGATGCAACACACTGACACATGCTGGCATCATTTCCCATGGTTTTATCATCAACACAGAGATTTCTCAACATGATACAGCAAGCGGTACGAGGCCAGCACTCAGAGGTGGAAAAAGTACTCAGAGGCTGTGGTCAAGTAAAAGCATTGTTTCTTCATGTAAAATAATATAAGTAAAAGTACTTAACCCTATACCTACTTCTACTACAACTAATACTGCTGCTGATACTGGTCGTACTGCTATTACCACCGCTACAATTAGTTTTACTCAGAGGTGGAAGTACAAATTATAAATACTCAAATTACTGTAATCAAGTAGATTTTTTGGGGTAATTTGTAATTTTTTAGTACATTTTTCAAACTGTATTTTTACCTGTACCATGTAATCTGAAATCTACTCCAACCACCACCAAACTCAATCACACTGACACATTCATACATGGGCAAGGAGAGTAAAGTGTCTTGCCCAAGGACACAACGGCAGTATGCAATATCAATAGCACGGCTCAAACTACCAACCTTTGGGATATTGGGTATTATGTCTCTACCAACTGAGCTACTGCAGTTTTAACATAAAAAAAAAATAAAAAAGTCTGGTGACAATATAAAACTTTACAATGAATTACCTTCATTTTTCCATTACAGTACCATAAAACAATATTTATTTATTTTTTAATGCATTTCAGTGACAGTGAGTCATAAACAAGGCAGAAAAAAGCTTAGTTTAATGTAAAGGTCACCAGATTTGTTTTTGCAGTAAAATTCTGGCAACAACAGCTGCCATCTTTTTAGCATAAATGTTACACATTAATTTTTTACAGTGTGAGCCTCATGGAGCACATGGTTCCGTCAAATCCAAATGCTTCTATTCAGTGAGACAGTGAGAGTTTAGTCAAGTAAATTACTGGAGTAAAAGTTTGTACTTTCTTTCCACCTATGGCAGCAGTACATGTCCCACTGCTCTGTATCAACTGTATGCATGTATATTTGCTCCCAGTCTTGTCGCTGTGAATGCTGTGAAGCCTAAGGTCTCTAGGGAAATGTCGAAGAAATGTGTCGCTGGTGAAAACACACTGTTATCACCACAGACACTTATTACATCAATAAAACTGGTGCTAATGCTCCCACAAGAGAATATGTTAACATGGTAATAATTACAGTTAATATATTTGGATATTATGATTATTGAAATGGCTTGAGGGATATTTGCTATGACAACAAGTGTGTATACTGTATGCTATTATGTATGCAAGAATGTCTGTGTGTGTGAGTGTGAGTGTGAGTGTGTGTGCATCTACTAAACAGTAATTTATAACACTTTAACAAATAATTGGCTTCTGTTGTGTGCTGGGTATTCCTGCCAATGCGCTCATAAAACATCATTTCTTGCCCTGCTCAGTTTTTTGACCCTGTTGTTTACCTTAAGCGACTGTTGCATGCAATTTCTCTTCCCTCAGTCAGCATTAAAGGACATGTTTATAAAGTCACTGACTTTTACACAACAAGATGCAAGAAAAATACTTAACATTATTGATATAGATTTTTTATATGTTAGGTCTAAAAGGGTGAACTGACGGAAATATATGACTACGATACAAAAATATAAAATCATTATTCCTTAAAAGAAGCATTAAAAGAATATTGTGGAAAAGTTCATTTATATTAATAGTTCAATTTAAAGTGAAAAGAAAATAGTTTCAGTACATGCAAAGTAAAATATTTCAAGCATTTCTTAATTTTGAATGTGATAATTATAGTTTATAGTTACGGTTAATAAAAACTATCTCATAAAATTACATTATTACATAATAAAACATTACCATCACAATTAAAATAAATTACTTTTAGCAGCATTTCTGAAAAATTTGCTTTATATTTGATGAAAACATGGTGTTTAACATTTGACTAATATCAAATATCAATTGCCTCACAAGATTGTGGGTTGTGTATATTCTCTGTATTTATTGATTGATACCTGGACAGCAGGGGATTGTTGTTTTTTGGTGATTCCTTTTTATTTTTATTCATTTATTTAGCACCATTGTTATTCTTCTTCCTTGTTCTTCTATTGTTTTCATATTCTTTCATGTGATTTCCATTTGTTGCTATTATTTTGTTGGCCCATTGCAGGGGGGTGGGATGGGAAGAATATAAAATGTTGTTGTGTGTCATGTTCTGGTGCATGTATATTGACAACTGTACGATGGACTGCACAATTCAATAAATATTTAACCCCCCTCTAAAAAAAAAAAAGAAAGATTGTGGGTTGAACCTACATACTGACCTCCTATGATCTCTCTGCTTGGAGTCTGCATGTCCTTCCTGGTTTATAGTAGGTTTTTTCCTTACTTCCTCTCACTCCCCACAGACAGACATGTATCAGAACTCTGTAGACTCTAAATTGCCCCTAGTGAATAAATGTGAGAGTGAATGGTTGTCCGACACTGAATGTCTCTCATGCAACTAACTACCCCACCTTAGGCCCATAGTCGCTTTTCTCCAAGTGAAAGAAAATAATGCATATTTAGTTATATTTGCCACAAACAGTAGATGTAAATCATACAGTAAATAAGCCTGTTTGTAATCTCCTTTGTTTCATTTGGATGTGGGATTTTCTGCTTCTTATTAACTTGCATCTATAAGGCTTTCGGGAGAAAAAAAAAATCTGTTCATCTCATTCTGCAGAGGTATCATCTCAGTGTCATTATCTGCAGCATATCAAGACTCACAGATAACACCGTGGAGCATAGGATTAGGGAATGAGAATGATGGAACCATCTAATATTAAATTAGCATTTTTGTTCTGCTGCTCAGATGAAATGAGGAGACAATGTCACCCTGGTAACGAACATTAGGAGTAAATAGTATGAGCTGCTCCCTTAATTTAACTCAAGCATGCCTTATTAAAAATGGAAAAGCGGCCCGTGCCACATTAGGGATTACAAATTTGTGTTTAAGCGTGAAATTAGCCCGATGGACACTGCACAGCCAGATAAATGTTTCAGACTGACTTGAAAGCATATTCTGTGAATTTGCATGTTACAATTTAAAGTTCTCTGCATTAATCCATGGCAGCCTCTTAGCTCATGATTGTATTGGACTTTGCCTGGTCCTGAAACTGGTGTTTAAAATTTGGAATTCATTGCCTCACAACGTAGAGGTGGTGAGTGGTACCCCACCTCAGGCCCATAGTCACCACTTCTGGATGACTATGAGAGTGAATGGTTGTCTGACAGTGTTTGTCTCTAAGTGTCAGCCCTGCATCTACCTGGCCATTGCCCTGGTTGTACCTCATCTCAGCCCCAAATAAAAGAAAATGGATAAATGTTTGGTTGCATTTAGTAGATTTGTGTTTTTCCTGTACAACACACAGACCATTGATTCAAATCTTACAGGAAATCTCCTCCGATTTATTTTGATGGATTTTCTGCATTAAGTCTGTAATTAGCCTTATGAACAGTCAAAAGAACAGACATAAAGCAGAGGTGGAAGAGGTACTCCACTTTGTACTCAAGTAAAAGTACTTTTACTTCAAAATAATATTATTCAAGTAGAAGTTCCCGAACCCAATCAGGCACAGTGCCCACTTTGCCACTTTTGTTTACAATGCCAATTTTTACTTGAGATAAATTAAAATTTTCATTCAAAATTTACTCAAGTGAAAGTAAATGTATGTATAAAGTATGTATTCAGAAAGTATTTTTTCTTCATCTTTTCTTCAAATGAATTAAGCATTTGTATCTTGTTACTTCCTGTGCTTGAAAGCATATTCATTGGATTTGCATGTTACAATTTAAAGTTCTCTGCATTAATCCATGACAGCACAATGCTCCTGATAAATAAATCACAGTTTATAAGTTCATCAGTGTAGTGGAGCTAGTGCTGACATAACCACTGAATTCTGCTTCTTGTTGTAGGTGGAATCAATCATTCACTGGAAGGTTGCTTTAACCTTTAAATTCCTTGCTTTGCAGTAATCCCTATGTGAATTTCTGCTTTCAACCAATTTCTGTCAGAGAATTGTTCTGAGTGATAAATTTAGCCGTAGCATCCAGAACAGAACACGCTTTATCATAATGAACCTTGCTCGTAAAATTTATGAAGAAAACATAAAAAAGCCTTTGTCTTTTTTAAGCCTTCTGCCAAATTTGGCGTTCCCTTGCACGCTCATGGCCGGCTTTATGATTTATGCTTTGAAAAAGTCCCCCATATATCCATCAACCAGCACTTACAGATGGTGGCTTCAGTAATCTGGAGGATAAGGAATAAAAAAAAAAAAAAGGGGTGGGGGTAGGGGGGGACTGTGAAGCTGTGAGCATATGCAGACTCGTTATGTCCGCAGCGGCCATGATGTCTTTTAGGACCATCTGTTTCCCAACTTCTGCGCCCTTGTAAGCCAAACCCATCTGTGATATCAAGATGAAATGGGGTAAAAGTTATTTTACACAGGCATGCTATAAAAATACAGCATTATTAGTCAGAACGATAAAGCTAAACTCCCTGACATTTTCTTCCTTCATGGTCAACAACCTTGTTGCACAAATGTTGTTAAAGCTGTATCATACAAATAAGAAACACTGCTGCCTTCTCTGGACCAAGTGGGCTTGTATCTTTCAAATTTTGGTTTATCTGACCATAGAGCAGTTTTCTATTTTTCCTCAGTACATTTTAAGTAATCTTTGGTCCAGAGAAGACCAAACTACCTACAGCCCAGGTGGAACGTATGTAGTTTCTGGACAAACATCAGGATGTGATGTATGAATTACCCTAGATGTGCAAAATAGTAGTAGTATTACCAATGAATAGTGCAAGTTTTTAAAATCAAATTAAATTGAATTAAATGCATACAAAAATGATACAAATGTACTAAAGAGTTAGCACTGGACATGTTTGTGTAATGTTTTTCTGACCATGTTAATCACTGCATTCAACTGTAATGGACAAAGACAGTTGAAAATGTTTAATTTTAAAGTTGACGTAACCAGTCATATGCTCTGTTTTATAAACAACAATAGTATGTAGAATAGAATTAGAATAATTTTATTCAAATGTTAGTAGTAGATATAATGTATTAAACTGTTTGCTGCCTCTTAAATTATCCATTATCCTCCTTGCCACCCTTGATTTTTTTCTCTAGATCTGCCCCTGGGACCAGAAAAGAGTACACTTGGCCTTGCAGCTAGATTCAGTATATACTAATGTGCTAATAACACTATTCTGTAAAGCCTAAATGACATCTTGAGAACTCATTCTTTCCTCAAACAAGCAAAAAAAAAAAAAAAAAAAAAAAAAAAAAATCACATACATTCCTATAAAGGAATCTGTAAGTAGATTAGTATGCAAACATTGTTGAGCTGAGATGAAAAGTAGCACTGCATTTGATGACTAATATGCGATGACGTCTGCAGCAATTTCCGGTCAGACAAACTTGCATAGATACAGAGTCACTTTGTATTAGCCGTTCAGCCGTGCCTGAATTACTGATAGCTGCTGACAACTTCCACTCAGCAATTACGGATTTCACAAGCTGCTCTGACTTTGACACAAACTATTATCAGTGGCCGCCGCAGTCATTCTCATTTATTTCAGTTCACTCATTAGCATATATGGAGCAACACTTACAGTAGCAGAAGTTTATGTGGTCTGGGGTTAAACAAGGCCACATCAGCCTTTAGGTCAAAACAAGACATAATATGGTGATTCAGCCAAATGAAAACTGCAGCTCCGAGGCATGGAGGGAAACATCACATGGAAGATATCAATCAGTGGAGGAGAATACACACAAACTAGAGTGCTATCATTTATCTGACAACCACCGGGCTGATTGAATTGGGGACTTCAAACTTGGACTAATGCCACGAGCCATTCTTGTGATTCTGTTATAGGGCAAGCAGTGGGGCGAAAAAATAAATATACTTATAATTTCATTGTCATTATGCAGTTTTGGTTGCATCTGGTGGCAAAAGTAAAACACTGCAATTCTAAGCTCTCAGGGAATACAGACCTCCACCAGGCATTGGCCATATCTTGCTGTGGTAAAGATATAAAATGCCCAGACCTACACTCATGCTAGTGCTCTTCTAGTTCAGGCATAAATGCTCTATCAATTAAGTTGCGAAGCTCTTATATTTCATAGTGGTAAATTGTAGTTGGAGTTAATATATTTGGCACTATCTCTCAATCGTACAGAATCTTTAAAAAAATAAATAAAATCCTGAGTCCACATGGTCTCCCTGATAAGCACAATAAAGAAATATTTTTTGCATTGTTGCTGACCTTTTCTGAAATTTCATTAAAATCCACTCTTTACTTTTTTATATGCTACCATACTCACAATCCAACAAACCACTCAACCAACAGTGGCAAAAACATAACCACATTAGTGAAGGAAACAGTGTCCCTGATTAGTTAATAATCATGTGCTGTTGTTGACCTGTGCTGCTGTCTTGGTCAGGACTCCCTTGAAAAAGAGATTGTTAATCTCAACGGGACTTTCCTGGTTAAATAAAGGTTAAATAAAATAAAAAATAAAAAAATGTATTTAATAGATGTCTTTCCGTCATGCTCAAAAAACATTTTAAACTTTGCCTATATTAGGCAATTGTTGAGTGGTATTTTGATGCAGTTATATACCACTAAAAACACTTTCCAGGCTCAGTTTGTTTGAGCAAGCTGTGAATAAAGACAGTGATGTTTATGCAAAGTAATTGCAGTCAGGTCAAATAATAGTTATATGGTAAAAGTGTAAAACTAGTGGCATAACTTGCTGACACTGCTCTCATTTACCTATTTAGATATTTATCTCTGCCAAGGAGGTGTCATTTTTGCCGTTTGTGTATTTGCTGTGTGTATTAAAAACAAGTAATGGATTTGGATTTTTAGGAAAAAATAAGTAAAGGGACCAAGAAAGAAAAGAGTAGTTAGGTGTCATGGTTAACGAAAAAAGAGGGAGAAAGGACCCAAAAGCAAGACTGCAAATGAGAAAATTTTAATAAAAAGGAAACCCAAAGTCCAAAAGTCAGATACAAAAAAATCCCACAAAAAATGAGGAATAACAAAAATATCAACATGAAACCAAAGAACTAAAAAGCCAGAGGAAACAAAATCCAAAATCAAACTTAAATAAAACACTGGAGACACAGGACGCTCAAACACAGACATGGGCTGACACTGACGATGACCGAGGGAGAGCACAGGAACTAAACACCCATGGGAAATGAGGCACAGGTGGAACACATCGGGGCAGGACAGGCAATCAAACAGGCGGGAAACACAGGAGGGCAGGAAGTTAAAACAGAAAAAACACAAGGACCAGCCAGACATCAAAATAAAAAACAAAGGAAACAAGACAGAGACACGGACAAGATCATGACATTAGGTCTGGATCTGGAAACACTGTCTGGAAGTTTTTGTACCGGTGCTAACTCTAATCACATGAGAGTTTCTTCACCACTGTGTTATATAAAGGCTTTGTGGTTTAAATGACAGAGCATTTACCACTGAACTCAATGACCTCTGGTTTATTACATGATTGTAAGATAGGACCAATGCATCAGTGGAGGTCTGTGCTCTCCAAGTTCTTTTAGTATGGTATTAGATTAAAAGATACTTACTGTAATTGATTAATGGCTTTTTTTCATTTACCTAACACCTTTTCTAATTCGTTCTATTGCCTCACCTCCTGTGTCCCGTGGCCTGCTCCGTGCCGCCCTCTGCAGCCTGTCAGTGCTCTGATAAAGACATTGTCAGATGAAGGTGTGAATGTGCAGTCACTTAATGCGCACTGATCAAACAGATTAAGGACAAGTGCCTACAATGATGTTCCTTCCTCGGTGCTGCATCTCATTACCTGGTCGTCCTTGATGGAACTCTCTGATATGTAGTTAAGTCCTTGCGTTACATAACACACTATGCTACTAATTGCTGCTGTTATGTAATCCTTTCTTCTATCGCCTCATCTTTAGGCGCACACTTTTTGTTTATTTTATAAAATGGGCTGTGTATAGGAAATAAAATGTGTATATAACAGAGGTGGAAGAAGTTTTTAAAATCAGTGCTCAAGTAAAAGTAATGTAACTCAAAAATAAGACTACACAAGCTGAAGTTAAGGAAGTTAATAAAAAAATCTTAGATGATTTGTACTGAGTGTAAAGTTAATGTAAATAAAAAAAGTACTTAATATCTTTGTAGCTGAGGGGAGAATATAAATTTACTGATGCCTGTAGCCTTTCTGTCTGTGATACTGCACCTTATTAGGAAAATAAAAACTTGAATATAACAAGGAATAATATGGCATAGAGCTATAAATAGAGCCTATATACTATTACCAGGCATACCTTAGATCAACACTCTACAACTAGTGCGACCTACTTTGATCTCATCACGTCCACTGCCAGCTCAGTGACAGGCTGTCTCCATCAGAATGACGGCCATAATAACCATCCCTGCGTGGCCTTGTCTCAAATGGCTTTAGATAACATGCTTGCGTAACGCCTAACTGCCTGAATTTACAGCGAGCCGGTGGCTGCCCTGCTACCTCCGGGGTGCGGCTGAATGCAGCTGGTCCGTTCCTGACGGTGGCACAGTTTTGCATGAAGCGCGGCTCTAATCCCGGGATGTAATCTGGCAGCTCCAGCAGCAGCCAATCACAACCTGTTTGTGCTCTGTGATATTGGAAGGGAAATGTCTGACAGCAGAATGGGCCCATGTGACACCAATACTGGGCCAGAAAATATGCACCGCACTGATTATGTCTATTTGTGTGAGTGGAGTCACGGGGCCAACTGCAGACTGGTTTTCGAAGGGAAGATATTTACTGCTTTAATTCAACATGAAATTTTTAAGTACACATTTGGTATTTTTATAAATGAAATTTTAGACATTTTGCCCAATTTAGGCCGCTTACAATTATGTTAACCCAAAAAGCTGTCAAAAGTATTTCAACATTTGATTACAGCAACACAATGAACGGTCTATACCCAGTAACTGACTAAAGGACACCAACTTTAGATTTACTCCCAACTGAATAAACTTAGTAAATCTCATTAAGGCACTATGTCAAATCTACATGGAACAAACTGTCTTTTCCTGTCCTTTTCTTTGTGCCAGAGAGAGACTACAGATGAGTCCTGGACTAGGGCTCAGGTCATGGGGCTAATTTTTGAGACCCATGTCCCGACTCAAGTTTTAGCTGCAATGACTCGACCTGGACTTGAGTAACGGTTTAACTAGGACTCCTGACTTCACACCAGCCCTGGTTGGTCCACTTTAATCCAACTCTAGTTCATTTTAATCAAAGTCTGATATGTTTGGGGAGGTGTCAGTGTGCAATCAAACTATGTACCAAAAAAGTAAACTCTGGTCCACCTGAAAAATAAGTCTTGGCTCAATTGAAACACGCCCTGGTGTATTTGGATTTTTGGTCTTCTCCTTCACTAATTTTTGATGCAGCGCCACCACAGGTGTTGCAGTTAAAATTTTATTCTTTCTCCGTAACGTGTTTTTTCTTTCTTTCTCCAAATGAGGTTTAATCATGATGTAAGTTTGTGACCCTATTGCCATTATGATGTGTGTCTTAGATTAAGGGTTTGAAATTGACTGAAGTTTTCTTTGCAGTTGTATGGTAAACATACAGGCCACTCTGTGCCACATCATCGCAAGTTTTGTCTTTGTGCAAAATTATACATCCTAAAAACATCTGCTTAACAAATCACATAGCCTACTGAAAAACATTTCTAACCACAAAAGAAACCAAGCACATATAGACACCCATGCCCTGTCAACTCTGAAAAACATCTTGGAAAGCCTTAGCCTGTCTCTTTTAGCCTAAAGTGACAGTAAAAACATATAAAGCCTTTTGAATAGTGGCTTCCTATGTGTATTCTCTACAAAGGTTGCGTTAAATGCCATTTCCCTGCAAATTCAGCTTCCATTTAAATTAGCATGGCAGCACATGATGAGCCAATCTCAGCATCAAAGCCGGCGTACATATTTGCATCATCACTTATAGCTCCCAACCTGAATTAGCTGTGCCTCCCCACTGTGTTTGGTGACAGACAGAAGGAGGAGAGGAGCCTGTCATTTGAAGCATGAAATCCCTTTAACCAGGTCCTCTGTCAGTCTGCAGCCGGTAGGGGAGCGCGACATGCTGCGCTATAAATGCACAGGTTAACAGGCAGGGGCCACCGAAGCTGCACATGGCTTCTGCTTAGTGAGTAAAGTTTACCTTACATGGATGTAGCTATCACTTAGCAACCTCCACTGCCAGAGGCCAGCGATACAGTAATCTGAGTTCTTGGCTTATTTTTGAGACTTGTGACATGAATTGAGTTTAGGTCACAATGACTCAACTTGGACTTGAGTCCTTGTTTGAAGGGGTTAGACTCTGACTTGGACTTCTTCTCACAGACCAGAACTCGTGACTCGGGCTTTTGAACCGATGATTCAAACATTGACTCGGACATCTAAACTGATGACTTGGATTTAGACTTGGACCTGTACTCGGACTTAGGACTTGCACTTGGACTTGGGTCTAGTTTGCTTCCTTGCACTGGGCCAAACTGCACTGCTGTATGAAGGTATCTGAATATTTTGTAAAGACTGAATTCATTTGTACGACTGAAAACATGTTTTATTACATCTGTTTTATCTGGTGACACACTTTTTATGGCTCAAAATACCTCTTTATAAGGATAAGCAAACACAAACATGTTGAAAAAATAAGATTTATGTAAAAATAATATTCCACTCAAGATGCCAGAGTCATAATTATACCAATTTTGGTGATTTGATTCAGACTTGAACTCGCTTTCATTTAATTTGGACTTGACTTGGACTCTACTTGAATTCATTTGTACTGACACATTTCTAGGAGGACCTGGACTCCCAAAATTTCACCTAGATTTGACTCGGACTAGTCATTATTGACCCAGACTTAGACTTGGACTCGTACACTGCAGCAGGCCTGCCTTATGAACACCTCAGCATTCCCTCCCATTACACTTGGCAGCACTTAGCACTGCAGACTGATAAAATTAATGCACATACTTTTTTTAAAGGTATTATATTTTGTCAGGTTTATTTTGTAGTTGTATTTTGTAGTATGCCAGGTTTATTTGAGTGTTTTAGGGCAAGGTTTTTGCAAGACTGTTTTTTGTATCTTTTCCACTATATCAGTGTGTTCTTGTCTATAAAAGCAGGGACAGCAATTTTATCTGGATCTCACAAGGGGCACTGTTGGTGTAGTGGTGTTGCATACCACACAGTATACTTTTATGTGCAGTGTTAGAGTTTACAGAAGAACCAAAATCCAGAGTGAACAAACGGAATCACAAGAAAACAGATTTCACTTTTCACAGTTTCAAATGGTATATCTTTGTCTGTGTATGCTCTGATTGCAGTCCCATAGTCCTTTGTGGTATCCATAGTCAGTCATTGTCTCACAAAGCGTCTGCCTTTCACACTTTGGGGTAATAATATTAGCCAAATTAGCGCAGATATTATGAATAAAGTCCCATTCATAATAATACCATGATCTTCTCTTTTGTGGTGGCCTGTCTAATTCTTTAAATGACAGACTGAATGGGAGTAAATCTCATTAAGGCACTATGTCAAATCTACATGGAACAAACTGTCTTTTCCTGCTCTATCTTTGTGTCATGAAAAGATTTAAATATGTCATTTATCCTTCATCTCCATTCATATCCCTCTTGAAAATCATTTTAAAAGCCAGACTGGTGAGGTTTTCTGACTTCTCTCTGAAATCATGAGGCAGGGTTCAGGTTGAATGTCTCTCAGTTGGCCTGCAGTGTTTTCGCTGATTTTCCTTCCAGTGGCGGTTGATGCAGCTGCAGCCTATAAATAGTCCCACCCCAGACTCAGCAGGGCAGGGAGGGGGCGATGGTTTAACCCCTGAGACCCCGTTGCAATGTGACCCCCAATGACAGGGAGCGTCATTATGACCGCCTATCTATTATTAGTGGTCACAAGCCCCATGTGCAACAAACTATGATGCACTATGTATTGTGACACCATTCTATCAGAACCAGCATCAACCTCAAGAACATCCCACAAAAGCTGCAGTTTTGGAGATGCTCTGACCCAGTCTTCTAGCCTTAACAATTAGGCCTTTGTTAAACTCTATCAAATTTGTGTGCTTGCCTGTTTTCTGCTTCTAACACATCAGCTTTGAGGACAAAATGTTCACATGCTGCCTACTATACTATATTTCCAAAAGTATTAGCTCACCTGCCATTACACACATATGAAGTTAAGTGACATCCAATTCTTAATCCATAGGGTTTAATATGACGTGGGCCCAGCCTTTGAATCTATCAACATCAGACATATATGTGTCTATGTGATTTTCTCGTCTGACGTCAGAAACTGATGTTGGATGAAAAGGCTTTGCTCTAATTCATCCCAAAGGTGTTCTGTCGGGTTGAGGTCAGGACTCCGCAAGTGGCCACTCCCAAACTGTTGGGAGCATGCAATTGTCCAAAATCTCTTATGTATTGTTGAAGCATTCAGAGTTCCTTTCACTGGATCTAAGGGGTCAAGCACAGCTCCTAAAAACAAACCCACATCATAATCCAAATTCACTTGTTTGGGTGGGTGAGCGAATATTTTGGGAAATATGGTGTATATCCCAGGTCCCATGATGAAGAGATAATCTGCGTTATTCACTTTACCTGTCAGTGGTCATAATATTTTGCCTGATCAGTGTAGGTTGAAGATTTCCAGACCCCCTTTGCTGTCCTCCATATTGTCATACCTGTCCCTGCCTCCTGTTTTCGCCCTGTCGGTTATTCCCTTTGCAAATATTTACTAAGTGCCATATTGCAGACAGGGGCGGGGTGGTCGCCTCCCACTCGTGCCTGTATTTTCATATCTCCAGATGGCTGAGTGCTGGAGAGGTTCGCTGCCTTTGTGTCCCGTATTTATTGCGTGGCCTGAATTCAACAGAGCAGTTGTAGCAGAGCTTTTGCTTCCCCAGCGGTGCTTTACTGCAATCAAAGAGTATTCATCTCCCTCTTTGCCCTCCCTCTTGTACAGCCATTTTGGCACAGTTTGGCTCCCCCATCTCCCCCTCCCACCCACTTCTTCACTGTTCCTTCCCGTTTCTATAGTCATTTATATCAGAGGCACATCCCCTCGTGGAATAACAGTCACAGCGTGCACATTTGTGTTTATCACACAGTGGTTTATAGGTGAGAATTAATTAAATGGTAAAATCATTAAAGGCGGAGTAAGCAATTCTAATCTACTGTACTTTGTCAAATTCAGCACATTTTTCTTCATGGTTTGCTAGGTGCTCAATGAAGTCTTGGAGAATAAATGTAAGCACTGCAAGTCTCCAATGACTTTTGTTAGAGCAGGAAATTCAAAAATATGCAAAGTAATAATACACATCAGAGAATAAAAAATACACTTTGATTCTAACAGTAGCAACATTTATTTTTAAAAATGACAACATTCTGGAATTAAATGGGTGAAAAAAATCCCCTGCACTGAAGGATTTTCCCAGCAGATAACAATATGAACACACTGTAAAACTGATGATGGGGTAGAGCAACTTCCAATTTGGTGTTTGTTTGCACAGTTAAAAAAAATAAATTAATAAATCACTTAAAAGCCGAAAAGAAATACAAGTATGACATCACTCAAATCTACAAGTTCATTGGTCGAATCAGTGGGAGTCAGATAAGAATAGAGACTGTTGTCCGTCACATGAGATCGTCGAGATTCTTATTCTCTTTGTTTACAAGATCATGTGTTGCTCTCTGTTTCATTTGCTTGCACTAATCTTGGCAAAAAGGCTTTTGTCCCCTCTGCATCTTATGAATGGAATATGTTGCAGAAAGACTGGAACTTAACTGAGTTGATTTCTCTGAATGCTCTTAAGAGCGTTCTGGATGCCAACTCCACAACATGCACATGTTTTTCATAATCTGTTTGTCTCTTCTTGTTGTCTTGTCTTTGTGTAATTATGTGTCTGTATTTTGTATTTGCTGCTGCCTCTTGGCCAGGACTCCCTTGATAAACAGGTTTTTAATCTCAGTGGGACTTTCCTGGTTAAATAAAGGTTAAATAAATAAAAATGTGTGAAAGTATATGGAACAAGTAAATACTAGGATTAACATGGAGGATTTGGGTATTATTACAAATATTAGAAATACAGGACAATTACTCAACGTATTCCATCAAAATTATATTTGTTAGGCAGATATCGAAGTATTTATAGTTTAGTTTATTGCTCTTTAGCATAGTTTACAAAGTTTGGAGAAAACCAAATAGTGAAACAATGACATATTTAAAGAAGGACCAACATTTTTCTATGACTTAGCTGTAAGCATGGTCCATAATGAAAGAACCCACAATGCTGTATGCAAAAAAATACTCTCATGAAAATTGTTGGATTGATTGTAATGAACGTTTATTTGGTTTTGGTAAAAAAAAAAAAAAAGTGGATATTTGTGAGTGTTTTGTTTTGGTGGTGTGCCAATATCAAACATATTAAAAAATATTACTAGTACTTCTGTTGCTCACAGGGGAAAAACAATAAAGACCGAATGTCAGAAATCCTCTGCAGCTTGCTCACTTTTTCAAAAACATAGTTTTTGGTCAATTAGTCAATAAGTTAATTATGTGTTAATGTTCGACCCAGTCATACATTCTCATTGCAGGTACAATACATACAATGTTAAGTGTATAGGTTACAACGGGTAGGTCAAATGCTGAATCTTTACAAAGAGTGGACATTTACAATTTCAGCTTGGGAAAAAAAAAAGGAAAAAAAAATTGTCACAATTATGCAAGTACAGGCTGTTCAATGGGAGAGCTTTGTCATTCCAGCCCTGAGCAGAGCACAAAGAAGTAACTGCCACTCTCTAACCACCTAACAGCCAGCTTAAATGCAACTCAGAACAGTAAGTCAAATTGAAGAGTACTTATACCACAATAGGGCTGCAGCTTTTACAGACTTCCATGTGAGACCTGATTCTGGCAGTCTGGTGTGCGATGGTGTGGACCACAGCTACCATTTGCTCAATGTCATCTGACTTTTTTCCACTGTATTGAGTGTACTGAAAGGGGAAAATGTCTCAAAATTGCTTTTATCTGATAAGAAAAAAAAAAAAAAAAAGATGATCTTACTCTTGTCTTTTTCATACAGACACTGTTCAATTGGATTTAAAATGAGCGTTCCAGTGCAAATGTTCTCTTTGTGCTGGTCCCAAGCCCAGAAAAATGGAGAGAGTTGTGTCAGGAGGGGCCTCTGGTATTAAAACAAAACAAAAATGATATGCCAAATTGATATGCAAATTACTGCACACTAGGATGTAGACTATTTGCTGTGGAGGTGATGGGAAAAAACAAAACGAAAGAGAATTTGTTGTCATTTGTCATTGTGATGTAGGATGGCATTCTGGATTTGATCAAAATGTGTATGTTCATTAAGAGTGCAAACAAAATAATAGCTCCATGTCCATAGTTACCGAGCAAACCTAATTATTATATTTAATATATGTTGTAAATGTACTGTAGTTAATGATGCTGCAGCTGCTGCCATAGATACATGTGTTGGACCAAGTTATTTGGAAACTATGTTGTGTTTGGAAACTATGTTGTGTTTGGAAACTATTCATGTGCTCCCTGAATGGCTTCACATTAAGGTTTGGATGTTTTTCGGACTTTGTCTCCATGTGCTTGTAACTTGGAGGCTATAATATGAAGCTCAGATGCCCACTGACCGAAAGTCAAATGCAGGGTATGTTTTTAGTATAGCATCCACATAAAACAAACAAAACAAAACTAGCTATTGGTACATGATAAAACATTAACAAGCAGTAGTTTATTGTTTACAATGGAAAACCTTAGCTTAGAAAATATAGCCTGTATTGCTGTTATGTTTAAGCCTAAAATATGGCATAAAATGTTGGTCGAATGAATGTGCAAACTGCAGAACGCTATTAAGGATTTGATTTGCTGCAACCCCAGATGAACTAAGTTAAAAATAGCATTCCATATTTGAATGAGTACTACTACTAATACTAATACATTGACTCTTGGTTAAATGAGGTTTTATATATGCTACGTGGTTGCAAATATAACCATACATGTTAATTATTTTGCATTCTCTCTAATACATGCTACACTTTCCCTTTATGGAGCATCTTTATGAATGGCTCTGTCTTTACTAATGTGAAATGTGCACTACACACGAGTTAGCTACCATAAGGTGAGATGATGGTCTTTTTTAAACCCTGTCAAACTCATCCACGTAAGGTGTTTACAGTCTTGTCATACTGGCAGCTCTGTTGACTCCCTGTGGTGATTCTTCTAAAAGGTCCATTATTGTAACTACAGTGTGGCTGGTCGGAAAGTGCCATTTTCCAACACGGTTTTGCTTTTAGTGGCTGACCTTTCCCTGTGGCTTGTCCCTGTTTGGGTGCTCTTAACCAGTCAGTAAGGAGATGGTCAAAATACTTTCAGGTAATAAACCTTTATCTTAGCCAAAATTGTCACTGAAAATGCAAAGGCTGACTTTTAGTTTGATGAATTAATGCAAAAATGTTGGATTTCAACATGTGAAGGTAATACAGGCAATATGCATCCTCATCTTTTTTATGATTTTAATACGATTTTTGTGGTACTATTCCCTAATAATACTCATACTCCAAAAGCAACTTCCTTACTTCTTACTAATGAGCAGTAATTATGAGTTTATTAAGGAGAATATGTTAGTTAGATGTTAATTATTTGCAGAATATGGTCACAGAATAAGGGATTAATAGGTGCTTTATAATTACCAATTAAGAACTAGCATGCTCTTAGTTAATGGTTAATAGTGGACCTTAAAATAAAGTGTTACCTTTTTGAACTGTTTATTTAGTACAAAAACACCTTTACCAACAATGGGGTAAATTCTCCCAAATATGATACCCTTTATCACTAACGCCAGGTGGAATTCAGCTGAGCACATAGCTGTAGATGGGAACAGAGAAACATGTCTACCTTCTGTGACGTCAGTGAGAGACTCAAAGCTACCCAAGAACCCGGGTTAGTCCAGTCTCAGTGGTCTTGCAGGTTGCCAGGTATAACGAGCACCCTCTCACCTTGTACGGCCTAACCGGTATTACACATGTTGACCATGGCAACCGACGAGTCCTACACTGTCCTACACTGGTGAATGTTAATATATTTTAGAAATTTGTATCTGTAGCTAATGTTTATTTTATTTTTTTTTACTTGTGAATAAATTGGCTCCACTATCGTTTTAAGGAAGACTATTATTTGATTTGAACATGTTTACTTAAAAATCAAATAAATAATAATAGAAATAACCTAAATAAAAAATGTACATTATCCTCAAAATCTGGACATTTTTCTACATACTGGTGAGGTTGTACTTGGTCTCAGTGTGCTTGCATTTACTTGCCAGACTGTCAACTCTTGGTACAGTGCCACTTACCAAAGTAAGCCTAAGGCTGTCTTTCTTTAGAGGCAAGAGGTTACAACAGTCACATCACAATCACACAAAACAATTGTGTCTGTGCTTTCAAATGCAATTTAACTTTAGTTGTAAACCAACTACAAGAGGTCAGAACCCTTTTTGTCCCAGTCCAAATCCAAGGTAAATGTGGCATATAACCTATGCCAAATTATGCAAATTACTGCTCACTAAGAGGTAGATGGTTTGCTTTGATGACCCTGGAAAAGGGAAAAGGTGAAATAAGCAATACTGTATATTATTTATATATGAATGCAAATAAATACTTAATATAATTTATGTACATACTGTACAAGGTTTTAATAATATGTGAAAGATGCTGTTAATAAAGAGTGCTTTAATAAATACAGTTTTTTTTATTTAATTTTTTTTTATGGAATTTCAGGAAACATCAGTAATGGGCCAAGGAAAAAATTATTATTTTAGTGTGGATCCGGATCACTGTTTAGATCCAGGAGTGTTTTAAGGGATCTATGAGATGCAGGCCAAAGATACTTATACTTAGAACAAATATGAGTTAACGTGTAACCATTGGAAGATCACTGTGGCTCAATGAATAGAGCATTTGTTCCTGAGTCCAAGTCTGGGCACTATGCCTTGCAAGATAGGACCAGTGCCTTTGCAGAAGTCTACACTTTCAGTACTTTTATTTTTGTTTTTTTGTTGTTTTTTTTCTTACAATTTTTGTGTATTGTAGTACATTAATACTTTGTTCACAGCCTTTCTAAAAAATATAAGACCCTAAAGGTTGCAAGTTTGTAATTGTTAACTCTTATAAACACATTCTAGCTTTGTCATATCACTAGTCTTTGCACACACCATACATTATTTATCATCATGAAATGTTTTGACGTTATTTACCTCATCAGCGGATTGGACAGGATCAGACTGATAGCATCGTCTCTGGTGAACACAAGAGAGATTCCCAGCCCACCAACAATTTCAGTCTTCAAAGCAGCATTAGTGGCTCCATTAAAATCCTGTCACCCTTTTTTCCTTTATGGCTGTCGGCGGCGTCTAAGAAGAGGAGAAATCACAGCCATTCAAATGCTAAGTGACTTTAACACTCATGAGAATATTAGAAAAGGAACGAACTACTCTATCATCTTGCATACTCGTGAAAAAATTGATGAGACCAGTGTTTTGAATATACCTCTGCAGTATCTCGTCACAAGCCATTACCTCTGTAGAAACCTGGGCGCCTGACACATACTGCAGACTGCACTGTGTCACTCTTTATTAAGACTTAACCATGTGCAAGAAGACGCGCTGGCAGCTGCCTAAGAGATTGTCTTGTTGATGTTATCACGTCAGCACGTTTTCAGTCCCTTTTGCCCCGCGCTTTTCAGACATTATAAGGAATGAGCTTATCATGGCTGCAAATAAATCAATGAGGTAATTGCAGGCAGGAGTACTACACTCTAGGGCCCGGGACAACAGTTTATGAGTAGGAGAAGATTGGAGGGTTAAAAGGTGGACCCAGCGCTATCCATCAATAGAAGAATCCCTTTTCTAAAAGCTTTTTTTTTTTTTTTTGCTTTGCAGGTCACAGATGGAGGGACCATTAAACAGAAAATCTTCACATACGATGCTATGTTTAATACCAATTACTCTCACATGGAGGACTACCGCAGGCGTGAGGACCTAGTGTACCAGTCAACTGTCAGGTAAGCCAGGACTACTGACTTGAATCCTTCACATAATGTTTCTTTGTCTAATAATGATCATGTAGAGGAAAAATCTCTCAAAGCTGCCTTTAAACTGGCTCTAAGGAATTCTTCACAAATGTCTATTCATAGCTTATTAAACAAATGATGATACTAGCTGTTACTGTCTTACACCACATAGGCCGCAGGTAGGATGGGTAGAGCTTACATTATTACCATAATGCTTAATGCTTCCTGAAATTGCACTTTTGTTGGACAGTTGGTGCTCATAGCAACCCATATAATAGAGAGTAGGCTATAAATGAAATTGAAGTATTACAAAGTACAGACACACGTCAGTGAATTAGAACATTGTGCAAAATTGTGTTTATTTCAGGAGCTCAGTTCATAGTGAAACACATATAGAGTATTTTATAGATTCTGCATACACAGAGTGAAACATTTATTAATTTTAGTTGTGATAATTATATTTTACAGTTTAAAAAATCCCAAAGTTAGTATCTTAGAGAATTAAAATATAATAATATAATAATCATCAAATCCAGCCAGAGGGTTCTGTCAGGAAGGGCATCTGGCATACAATTTATGCCACATCACTATGCAAATCACTGCACACAAGGAGGCAGATGATTTGTGGTGTGATGACCCCAGAATGGAAAAACTAGAAGGATTCCAAAGAAATAAGATTGCATAATAATCATAATTAAAATAAATACATGTGTTATAAATTCAATCAGTGTGTACCAAGTCCATTACATATATATGTTTCACTGAAATAATTAATTAATAATAAATAATTTGTCTATGCTTTACTCACGTGTTTGTACAAGGGGACAGGAATAATAATAAGGATTTTGGTGTTAAAGATTTAGCATTAATAGAGACTATTTTGAACATCCATGTGTTAAATCAGTTAATGAGAACATGACATCATCCGCTGGGGTTTATTTTATAAGAGCAATAAACTGTGTGAGGAGATGACAGTGTTTGTCAGCTGTGGCTTTGCTGACACAATCAGATTTGATTACTATACGCTGCACTGATGCCGCTTTTATTTGTGTTTTGCCAGATGCAGAGGTTATTTATATTTATTAATTGTATTTATTCCTCTGTGCAAAGTTGGCATGTCCTCCCAGTGTTACCATGGATCCTCTGTAGGATCTCTCAGATTACCTACCACATGGCTATGTGGATAAACTGATGAATCTATATTGCTCATGCAAATTAATGTGAGTGTGGATGATTTTATTCCTATAAATAACTGGCCCATTAACATGTTCAGCTATGTATCTATTTATTTGATAACATGAGACAAAACAAACAAACAAACAAAAGCACACCACCAGCTGCCCAAAGACATGCATGTGTAGATGAATTTGTGACTCTAAATTGCCCCTAGTGAATGAAGGTGAGTGAATGGCTGTCTGTCTGTGTATGTCTCTGTGTCTGTCCTGTGACTAACTGGCCTTTGTCCTGGTTGTATCCCATCAATAGTTCCTGGAATAGGCTCTACCTACTTGCAACCCCATTCAGGAATAAATAGAAGTACAGGAACTAGTCCTGTGCATTGACTGAGTAAGGACCACCTTACACATTCTATGCATTTATTTTACTATAATGTCTCTAATGGCAGCCTTTAAATTATTTTGCATGCTCCCTGTGTTGTACCTTTGTATGCGTCCTGTGTCTTTGCCTGTATTTCTTGTTGTTGGCTTGCCGGCTGAGGATGATTTATCTGGACAATCCCACAATCCCTTTGGGAGATTGTCACGTTGAAATGGCGCACACACTTATGCACACAGATGTGAAAACATGGACCACCACACAGTCACATACACATATGAAGATTTTTCCTTGGTAGTGAGACAATGCATAGTTATTCATATCTTTAGCTTGTGTAAGTCATCCTCTACCAATCTAAATTCAAGAGAGAGCCTTATTCACATTGACTACCTATACTTGTTGATAGTGCAAACATTCACTGTTTTTGACCATATATTCTCATGTCAATGAATTTGAATTATGTGATTATATGTAATATTTAGATTTTACAAATGGAACAATGGACAAGACATGGAATTTGGGTTTGCATTGACTGTAAGCCATAATTATCACAAAAGAAATGCTTGAATTAGATCACTCTGTGAAATACTGTGCATTTCACTTTGAATTTAGCTACAAAAATACATACACATTTCTACTATATTCTAATTTATTGACTTGCGTCTGTAATCCCTGAAGGGTTGTTTTTTACAAAGCCCTAACAAGGTATATCAAATAGTTTTTATTAGTACCTTTTTTGTGAACCTTGCATGAATAACTTCATACTTCTCTATGCATCAGTTTCAGATTATACCATGTAACAACTTAATAACAGTGATTTTTCATCTCATATTCTGCCTTTCACATTAGAAGACTTCTTAAGTGATTTTGATACAGTGTTCGTCTGATACTTGGTCTTGTCTGGCTCTGACAGCTATTAGTGGTAATCTTCCCAAAGAAAGGAAGCAGCTGTAACTATCCAGTCAAGTGCCAATGCACAGATTAGGCTTTGTGAGACAAATGATATATCTGGCATGTTCCAGACACTTGGAGAATCTATATCAACTTCTTAAAGAGACCTCACCAGCTTGGTGAAGTCTAGCACTATGCACATGAAGAGTTTGTGTTTCTCAAATGGTGGTAGGGATACAACTGGTGGAACACAGGCTCATTGTGGAGCTACTCAGGAATAATTCCAGAGACAGCTACAGACTGTTTATTTAGGTGTTTAGCCTGTTCTCTCTGAATTTGACACGTAGACCACTGCTTAGCCCCGAATTTAGTCCTGGTTAAAGGGAACTCATGGTAACTCAACTTTTCTTTGCTTTTTACAATGTTGTTATGTTGTTTCCACCTCGAAAAAAATAACCTGAGTATATTTTCACAGATGTTTGAGTATTCCTGCTTGGGTGCTGACCCTCTCAGAAACTGCTCTACATAAACACATGAGAAACCCTGCCTTCTGCAGGAAATCCTCTTGCTTCTTTCTAAAGCCATTTCACATATACATCATCACTTGACCTTTGAATACATGTACTGATCATTTCAGTGCTTAAACAGCTGTCACCACAAAGAAGTCAGCTCATTTATCTGTTAGTTTTATGTTGGTAATAGCCACACTAAACAGCCCTCATGCCCCACTACTTCAGTACAGGCACTCGGACATCCTCCTGTCTTGTCTTAACCCAAATTACCAAACATTATTCACATTAGTCAGATTTGAGTGAGTCATTGAGTGATTTCATGTTGGTTTATTTCTGTTGTTATTTGATAATACTCTTGTGGGTTACTCAGAACTCCAATTGCTTGGTTTAGGCCCATGTTAGTCCTGAGTTAGGATTATTTTAGTTCATTAAAATGGTACTTGATCTCATTTTTCCTGAGATGGTACTTGTAGTAAAAAGTTTGAAAACCACTGCAGCACATTAGCGCCTTGCCACTCCACATTATTAAGGCCATGATAGCACCATCATTTATTGTCCCCTAAATGTGTGTAATACATTTTAATCTTGCCTTTAATGCCTCTTTATCACAGTGCTTAGCCAGTGCACAAGCTGCTAACTCCATGAATTGTGCATGTGCTATAAGGGCACAGTAGAGTTAAAGGATTCAGTACATGTCAAGAACACTACAAACCAAACACAGAAATGTCCAACACTCCACATACCAATGAAGTGTCCAACCAGGAGGTCAGGTCAAAGAGGAGCTTGATCAGCAGAGCCAGTGTCCTCACGTCCTTCTTGTAAGTCACCGCCGTGTCAGGGTCCATCACGATCCAGGGGAAGGCCAGAGCTGTACAATGGCAACAACTGAATGTGCTAAAGGCAAAAGTTCAATATAGTAGCAGCAAAGGTGTTGACATCACTGAAGGACATGGGGTACTATGGAACAGTATACAGTACATGTGCTGCTATTGTTGCAGCTTATGCTTTACAGTCAGTGTTAAAATTAATAGTATCAAAATAGAGCCATAGCCACAGTAATGGTTATTTATGTTTATTTAATTTTTTTAGTTTCATTGTTTTATTTGCCCATTGAACACAATGCCACCGAGCTTCTCAGTTATAATTATATAATTACAAAAATAAATAAATACAGTACACAAAAACTTACTTCCTTAATCTTTTTGTATGATGTCATTTTAGTACAAAATGAAAAATAGCTGTGAAGAATCAGTGGAAATAGAGCTGTACACAGTTTTTTTGGACAAAGGAATGAGAGCAGACTGAATGTAGAGTGCTTGTTGATCGGTCGGTGCTTCCTGGAGTGGGCAGGGTTTTGTGGGAGAGCCTGAGATTCTTGCAATTAAGTGTTTTGAGGCCTAAGAATGGCCATTCAAGAGAATAAAGGATTACTTAAACAGGCGTAAGTGAAGCAAAACACTACTCCAGGTATGTGTTTGATGAGGGAATAACATTATAACATGACAGAAAGCTCAGAAAAGTCAATTTTGCATAATGTAGCCCCTTTACCATTTCAACATTATTGTTCCATCCAGTGTATGTGTAATAATAAAGATTCAATTAAAAAGCTGGAGTCTGGGCTTTTGTTTTGATGACAAAAACCTGACTTTTACAAGGATAACTAATACTCATAGTGCAGACTTCTGCCAATGCATTGCCGCTTTCTCCCAATGGTAAATAATAAATAACATTGGCATTGAATCAAAACATGGATTCTTCAATTCAGGAGTAAATGTACAGCTACAAAGTCCTTGTATTGTATGTTCCAATTGTAAAGAACCAAATAAAATACAGTGAGCCCTTTACAATCCTTAATAAAATCCTGAATCAAGATTGTGTCCCAGATCCACACCAAAAACTAATAATTATTTACATGGTCTATTGATAATCTTTCTTGTAAACTGAATCAAAATCCAACAATTACTTTTGAGTCAAACAGACAAACTACCAACACATGAAAAACTGTAGACTCCTTGGTGGAAGTAATTACGATCAAAACTCTATGACACTAAGTAAGGTTGACTATCTATCTAGCAGAAGAAGACCCGTGTATTTTCACATTCTGACCAGGCTTTGAAAATATTCCAAACTCTGCTAAAAGGTATGTAGTGCTACTCAGCTACGTGTTGCAGTAATTGAAAAATATTTTCAGTGGCAACTCATGTTAAGAATGTCTATTTCAATTTGATTTAAATCAGTTGCAAATGAAAAGCACTTCCTCCAATAGTTTGTTTTGCAGTGTTTCAGTTCAGTGTTTTGTGCGCCAAGGTTAGCTGCTGGAAAAGGGGAAAGAGAAGACAGAAGGTGCTTTGAATATTGTGGAAATTGTTCTAGAGGACTTTTTTATTAAATTACAGTTTACTGTGGAGGGCATGATGGCAGAACAGCCTCCCAGCAAGAAGTCTGTGGGTTCGATCCTCGAGCCAGCCGACTCTCAATCTGTCTGGGTGGAGTATCCATGCCCTCCCTGTGTTACCGTGGTTTCAATCCGAGTACTTCGGCTTCCTCTCACCGTCCAAATGCATGCATGTGTTAGGTGAATTGTTGACTTTAAATTGCCGATAGAATGGTTGTCTGCGTGGTTGTCTGCCTGTGTGTCTCTGTGTCAGCCCTGCAACAGGGTACACCCCGCCTAAGACCCAAAGTTACTGGGATATGCTCCAGTACCCATGACCCCTAACAGGAACAAGCGGAAGAAGATGAATGAATAAAATTTACTGTGGAGTTTTACTATTTTTATTATGAAGGTAAAAAATGGATGTAAGATTAACACTATACATATTAAGTTAGGTGATGTTGTTAACTTCAAGCTTTGACAAACAACATTACAGTTTATTTTCTATTTATGTTTTTTTTTTTTTTTTTTTTTTTTTTTTGGACTTCATTACTCTGTGTTTAGCCTCTTTCAATTCAGTATCAATAATAATAATAATGCATTAGCCTAATCTAGAGTCTCAAAGTCACTTCACAATTACAAGGTGCCTTACTCATTCACTCCTTGAGCTGCTTCTGATGAAGACAAGGCTGCCATTCTGCAGCTATGGCCTCTCTGATCCCTAGCAAACACAAAATCACATCAAATCTAACACATTCATTCACACAATAAAGATGAGTGGAGTGTCTTGCCCAAGGACACAATGACAGTATGAACTTGGACAACTTGGACGACCCACAGATGCAGTACTGGATTCATGGGAACCAAAAAGTCTGTACTAAACTCTACTGGGACTTGGACTTGTAATCATTTTTTTTAGCCATGACTTGATAGCCTATGGTTTTCTTTTTCCACATCATTCTTATTAAAATATGCTTTTAAATCACATAAAAAGTCACACATACTCTACATACATACTGATTATGAATTCACCTTTGGATTTCTACATCAAAAAAGAATAGGTGCTTTGTGGATAAAGAAGCGAGAGATTAGCTACATCAGCAGTTATACTAATATAAGCAGCCAACACAAAGCTAATCATACCTCTTGTGGCGCTCAAAGAAATCCTGCCTTATCCTTGTCATTTTGCTGTCATGCATTTTATTCCACAAACACGGCTGATTATACACACATCTCCTCAGGCTCTTGGTGTTTGCAGTTACAGTGGAAGTAGTGGTAGTATATGAGAGTATAGTAGAGATTTTGGGGCAGAGTGCTGAGATGCTGCTAAATTTAAAATCTGGTCAGGTGCATTTTTTGCGTAGGCAGAAAGAGTGGAGAAGGAAAGCCTACACATAATGTTATGTCATTCTAGCTTTCAGATGCAACTCCGAGTATAGAATTGATCCATCTCTGCTGTGTGCTGTTTTTACTGCACCTCCACAAAAGCCTATTTTTCTCATTTATTCACCTTGCTCTATTTATTTACTTTTGTTACATAAGAAATCAGCTCCTGCTGAAGGAAAGTATATAATTCCCTACTGGGCCTAGATGCAAACATGCTATTTTCGATAAAAAAGATAAATGTTAATTTTGCCCAAGTCTGTTTGTGAGCATTTTGCCATTGCTAAATTCATTCTCCTGACAGGCAAGACATATCAAGGTTATGGTCTTTCTGTGTGGAGTCTATTGTGCACGCGTTGGCTCTGCCTCCTCTTCTCAGATTGGTTATAGAAAGTATATACAAAATAATGCCATTCAAATGACATTTAATCTGCATTTGTTTGAATTGTTTCTTGGAAATTATCTCTCAACAGATACCAGGCTTCTTAAAAAAAAATAATAATAAAATAAAAAAATGGCTGTCCAGGCTTCATCTCTGCCTAATGCCACTCTGCTAAGTTGCCTTTAGTGAATGAATGCGAGTGTAATTATCTGCCCGTTTATTTTTTAAACTGTCCATCTTGTGACTTAACAACTCCCTTTATATACGCTCAAAGCACTCATGTATTTATTCCTTCTGTTTCTAATGTATCATTTAGCATATATAGTTTGTTGATAAATGCCAAATCATACTTTAAAGTTAGTTTTGGCTAAAGGAATCCGATCTGGGTGCATTTTTGCCATCTAAAAACCTATTTTTTAATGTTTGCTTAATGTTTTTTTGTCTTTGCTTCTTCTATAAAAATGAAGAGGGTAAAAACCCATTGAAATGCAAATGCAGCTATCAAATATTCCTAAAGAGTCAACCATCCATCTTATTTCACTTTCCAGTTAGATGTTGCAGGCAGCTGGAATCTATCCCAGCAACTATTGGCCTGAGGTGGGGTACGTCCTGAGCAATGGCTAGTTAGTTGCACAGAGGCATAAACTGAAAGACAATAAGTCACTCACACATTTCTTCACTAGAGGCATATGTATATTCACCACCAGTTTTTACCTAACACATAAATGTCTTTGGGTGGTACAGGATGAATATGCAGACGCCTCTCAGAGAGATAGTGCACATCTGACTCGAGAATCAAAACCACAGCCTCCATGCTGAGAGTGAGAGGCAGCAGCAGTAACCACTCCGTCTTAAATGTAATATACATTTTTGGGTTCCTATATATAATAAGCACTATGTCTTCCTAAGGCTTCCTCGCGTTGTTCCACTTCTATCCCAGAATTATCTTATCTCTGCGGCTCATTCTCTTTTTCTCTTGCTTTCCTTGGAACTCATGAATACAGCAGTCAGGATGGTGGATAACACGGCTTAGTTTGTAAAAACAAAGCAATAGGCTACATCAGCGTTTCCTATTATGGCGCCACCCAAGACAAAGCCAATTACCTCCCCCTACATCCACCACGGAGAAATTCACAGCGTTCGTCTCGCCATTTCACTCGCACTGGAGGAAAAAAGCTGTGTTTTATGCTGATCCCTCGAGGAAGCGCTGGTAGAGCCTTTATATCTCCAGGTGCACGCTGCCTTTTATATAGACATAGCTTTTTCAAACATTTGTTAAGAATTGGTTAGTTCAGGGATTTTTACTTTCTTATAGATGTACCTAACCTTGTGATATTTGATATGAATATTAATTGCTAAACCCACATGATAAACCGAATGTACGCAAGTAAAAATACTATTACTTCAAAAATATTAACAGTAGTAGGAAGGAAGTCAACAAAAATGAGTAAAATAGTTGTACTAGTCCTGCTGCTTCTACTACCACTCCTTCTAATGCTAATGGTACTACTAATAATATTACTGTTATTGCTACTTGTCTTCTTTATGGTTCTATTTCTACCCACTTTGCCACTGAGGTCCAGAAATATTTTTACTCATTATAATATTTTACAAATGACACACATTACATTGCAATAAGCTCTTGCAGGAAATGAAAAAAAAAAGAAAAGAGGGATAAGATAGCATAATAGACTGAGTACTGCAACACAGTGCTAAGACATAAAATCACAAAAACACAAATGTGTTTAGACAAAAATATCACCCTTAACAATAACAACTCCACAAGTACAGCAAATGTATCTAGACATTGTGCTGACAGATGGGTTTAGTGTTGAATCAGATATGTGAACACAGAGTGACCACTGGGCACCTGGGATTTCAAAGGTAAACTTGTTTTCCATTCATTTTACTATTATTTTATTTAAAAAAGTAAAACTGGACCAATTCGTCACTGAAATATGCCATTACATACAGATATAGAGTACTCAAGACACTTGACTCAAATAAAATGTAAACTGATGACTGATAACAAAGACTTAGATTCACACTTGAGGACTTGAGTTACTTTTGGGTCTAGTACGCTACAAAACTAATATCCTACGTAAGATGTTGTTGCACACATGTAAAAATCTTCCATACACATTTGTACTCTTGACTGTGCTGATCTGATTGAAGTGGGACTGTAGCCGCACGTGCCCTGCCAACACAGGATCCATCTCAAACACCTAGGTGGCAAGGACAATTGTTCCTGTTTTTGCAGGAATAAATCACAGAGGCTAAATGTGACTGGTGGCGTCTCCGTTTGATTATCACTGTTGACGCATTAGCCAACTGCTGAATACAGATTGCACTTTCAGCAAATGGTCACCTGCTTTTCTCTGACGGACTGAATTGTCTGCTGTTGTCTCTGTGCCAAAAAATCATACTTAGGACAACAGTTAGCACAAAAATAGGGATGTTTTCTGCTGCTAAACTGGATACACTCAAGGACATTTGAGTTTTGTAGAACATTTTACAAACAAACTAAAGAAAACGTCAAATATACCCATAAAGATTTGTATTACACTGTCAAGGTACAATGTATTCACTTTGAACAATCTAGATTTCCCCAGTCACCTGGGTATATGATACTTTGTTAAGATGGCTCCTTTTCTTTGAGTTAGTCTAGAGGCGGTTTATTGTGTTTTTGGTATTTCTCATTTTCTTAGGATGAATCCAGTTTGACTGAACTTATTATATACATTACATACACATACTGTACATTAGGTAAAGAACCTGGCCTGGGTATACATGTTAAACTCTGACAATCTTTGACTTTCAATTATTAGTACAGTGCAAAATCTTGGCTAACTTATTTTGAATTTCTTGTCCCTTGTAGACTGCCAGAGGTGCGGATCTCGGATAACGGGCCTTATGAATGTCACGTGGGCATTTACGACCGGGCGACAAGAGAGAAAGTTGTCCTGGCGTCAGGGAATGTGTTCCTCACCGTTATGTGTAAGTACCACCGCATTTCACTGCGGACCAGATGGTTTTATTGTTGTTGGCTGTATATGCTGCGACCTGGGCCTACCTTGTACAACCCACAAAGTGATGGACTTCAAAGGCAGTGTGGCAGCCCGTACACTGCAGATTGAAACAGTGAATGCGGGCCTCGAGGCGGGACACCTAACCCTCATGATCACTCTCCAAAATGCGAGCTTCTCCAGTTTGATGTGAGGCCGCAGGGAAGATGCTTTACTCCTGATAGTATGCAGTTATTTTTAGATTGCAACAAGGACTGTGTGTCTGCTGCAATGCACATATGCACATAACATATGTTACATTTTGTGTGTGATGAGATATGAGACAGTGAGATTGTTATTAGAATTTGTCACCACAATACTGTAGTAAATATATACTTGATTTTTGGTGGACACAATGCTTCTTATTATGACATTTTCTGTACATGTGATTGTCTATTTTATTGACATTTCATTGTCAGTTTTTCAGACAGCCTGGCTGTCAGGGTAAAGCATTTATTTTTCTGTTAAAATGTGAGAATTTACACTTAATGAGCTTAGCTTAACAGACCTAAACATATCCCATATATTATTATTATTATTATTTTTTTCCCTTTGGCATTTCCCCCATGGGGTTTATCTGGGTTTGGGACCAACACAAGACAAAACTAGCTTGTGACCTCTTGTAGCTAGAATACGTATATCCCAGATCCATTAGGCATTATGTTTTAGTGTTCCATGTAATACAAAGTTGTGCTGATATATAAGATATATTTTTGATGTTGTAGAAAAAAAATATGCAGAAACTTTTCGTATCTTTTTTTCCTCATACATTCTAAATGCATATTTTTCTACTCAATTAGTCGAACAGATGTAGAGTGATAACAAGATATTTCTGCTTATAAAGTCAAAGTGCAGCAATTTTGTAAACTGTAAAATAGGTAAAATGTCTTTTTTAATCAATTTGTCCTTAATGCTTTGGCTTTGGGCAATGTTAACATTTTGAAAAAAAATCAATGTAACACATATTTATATATCCACTTATCAACAGGACAGGACAGGGCACTAATAAGTAATTTGTAACAGTAGTTTCCAGAAGTGGTAGAAGCATGTATACTCAAGTAAAAAGTACTGTAACAGTTACCATTACTTTTACTACTTGTACTCTAGCTTCTATTTCTATGACTACCAATACTATTACCATGGTCATTACCCAAGTAAAATGTACTTGGATAAAAGTATCTTGTTACTTTGAACCTAATCTCTGAGCTGTGCATTTTAAAGTGACTTAAATCAACATGGCCCTTTTTCCTGCCACCAAACAAGTAGAGGAGCTTTTGTGCCAATTATATGTGTGAGCTGTGGCCATTGCATTTATGTCTCCCTAATGACAGCCACTTCACTTGTGTCTGATGTATCAGTTCCAGCAGCAAAGGCGTGCTGTTCCCCTTGTGGTCAAACATCTAATTAGCAAATGTTGAAAATGTTCAGAGGGACACCAGAGAGAGCCAAACCATCCATGACAATATTAGCCTATTACATTATTCAGTATAATAATGCATTTTGTCTTTAGCTTCTGTGTTGGACCTTGTAGTTCAACAATGCAGATATTTTACTCATTTAACCAGTGCTAAATTTGTAAATCAGACGATGCCGGAACAAAAATTGTGCTTTGACACTGGAGTCCATAAGGCCAACACTGATACTGAACGTACACTCGACACAATGCATACGTGCACACACATGCCAATACCAAGCAATTGCTCATTTATACTAAATTTTAAGTTATATTTTAACATATTTGTTAACATTATTATACATTATAGCCAGGAAATTCTTATCCTTACTGTATCTAGTTGTTTAATATGTCCCACACCGCTGTCATGTCCTGGACTTTTCCTCCTCCCTGCATCACACTTTACTCTGTGCGTCCGGGGCAGTCCTGTGTCCTTTGGCCACCCATGACCTGACATTAGGGAACGGATTGCATTTGGAAGAAGGGAGTCTGACAACATCGAGAAATCGAGTAACTCAGAGATGGTAGATGGTAGCTCTGAGAAATGTGACTGTCTTTTTAACTTTTTTAAGTGCTGCAGTTTTTTTTTTTTTTTTTTTTTTTTGTGAATTGGCACCTTTGGTCTGTGTATGTAACTAAAAGAGAACGTCTTTAATAAGTACTCTATGGGTGCCATGAAGAAATAGGTGAAGAGACCAGCAGAGGGCAGCAGAGTGCAGACTGTTGCCTTTGTTTGAAGAAAAACAGGGGAAAATAGCGCAACACACAACTCCGGGTATGTTTTTGATGAGGGAACAACATTATAGCATAACAAAAAGCTCAGAAAAGTGTCCAGTGAATTGTTTTTTACTGTAGTGTTTAGGTCATTTAGGGGAACAAGTGAATGATGTGGTTACAGGAAGTCCTTAACCCAAATGGTTCTTAAATCACCACTCGACTATAGAGCAGAAGAATGGCCTGTGGCATTGTGGCTAATTGTCGTCTAAACTGAAACAGAAATATTCATAACCTGTTAGTGTGTCAAGTTCAGTAGGAAGTAAAGCAAAGAAGAAGAGAGGAAAGAAATGAGAAAAGAAAAAAGTTAATTAATAGGAAGCGGTACACGGAGAGTATTTAAATTTTTTAAAGGGCTTCATAAATAGGAATTATCATTTTAATGAATCCCCTGCCAAGAAATTCAATCATCCAGTTGAAAAAGGCTAAACCTTGAACTCACACTACCTCTAAAACTGTCCTTCACTGTCTGCAAACTTTGAAAGTCTTTGTGGTTCTCCCCACTGCCTAAGCATATGTTGACTTTCATAAGCCTTCGGGCATGTTCTAGTATTATAATTATGACCAATTCAGCAATAATGAGAGTAATGAAAAAACGAGAAAAAATAATTATGGGAGTTAATGTGTACAGTGTAGGAGCTTAAAATATAGTATTAATTAGAAGTCGTTTGTTTGTGGATGTGCACTCGATCCCCTTGACAAATGCATTGCTCAGCTTTTATCTTGATAATGTGGAACATGAGCAAAAATATGTACCTCTAAAAACTGGGCCATTTCACAATGTTCAGTGCGAGCTATTTTTTTCCTTAACCCCAAGGAGCCCACACTCTGTTGTCTTCCTCTCCTATAATAATATACCACTGTATAGCCTGTTATAATGAGCAACCTGATTGTTATCAAAATCAACACATGAGAGGAGCGGTCCACAATGGAAGAAGTCTTATTAGTCGATTGAGTGCCCTGTCAAATCATCCTCAGCTTTGGCCTGAAGTGAATTCATTCAAGAACATGCACAGTGGTGGGTACGGGAAATGACAATCTCCAGTTTGCCCATCTGACCTGCTGCCATTCTGTTTCAATTTCACTGAATCGTTGCTCAGCTGAATAACAATGGCAGTGCAACTCTGTGCTGTCAAGAAAAGCTGCCAAAAGCTGTTTACATCCAGTGCCCCAATCTTTAGTCCAATTTAAATATAGGCAAACTAGATCTAGAGCTGTGACATATGTTAAATTTTTTGTAAAATTACTCAAAGGAAGTTCTGATGTGGTTTAACTCAGGTCTATGTTCAGTACTTAATTTGGCCAACATTGATACCAGAACGTACACAATGCATAGGTGCACACACACACACACCAATACCAAGCCATTGCTCATTAATACTCAATTTTAAGTTATATTTTAACATATTTTTTAACATTATTATACATTATAACCATGAAATCCTTTACCATATCTAATTGTTTAATACATCCCACACCACAGACATGTCCTGGACTCCTCCTCCTTGCATCACACGTTACTCCGTGTGTCCGGGGCAGTCCTGTGTCCTTTGGCCACCCATGACCTCACATATAGGGACTTGATTGATTTTGGACAAGGGAGGTCCAACAACATTGGAAGTGTGCAGAGAGGCTCGGTTTAGGCTGCAAATCAGCTTCATCTGACAAATGTGACTGTCTTTTTTGACATTTTGAGCACTGCAGTTACTTTTGTTTTTGGCGAATTGGCACCTTTGGCCTGTGTACATGACTTACGTAAATGTCCCTTCAAGCATTTCTCTCTATATTAGAATGTCTATAAATAATCCAACTTATATTAAAGACCTGGATTCCATAATTGTACAGCTGATTTAGTCGTTCTATTTTTCTTATTTTTAGTGTTTATTAATTGATTGCCAATACGTGTAGCAGTTATGGAGGGTGATGAGCTTTTATTGTGAAGGGTTCAAGCGGAAATTAAGCTCTTATCTTAGTGTGACAGAGAGGTCAGTAACATGGCTTATATTTATAAAAATGTTATTTTTTTGTGTAACTGTTTACACATCTGAACTGCAACATAGGTTTAGGAGCTCAAAAGAGTCAAATGTAGTCAGCTGTTGTTCTGAGTTGTGCCCAAGTTACCACATCCAAGCAAACAGTTACCGGATCGCACTCTGTCAAAACAAGAGCGTTATGGCAGGATCTGGTTCAAATTAAGCCCTGTCTATGTTACTCCAAAGAAGCAATAAGGTAGAACTAAGGTAGGCATTGTCCCTATCTTGCATTTCCAAATATACTCTATAGTGTCCAGACTAACACTTGAACCAGGGATTTTATAGTTCAGGGGTAAATGCTCTATCCATCTAACCACAATGCTTGCTCCTTATTGCTGGTGTAAGTGTCTTGGTTGTTTAAAAATGTTTTGATCATCCACACAACAAAATTCATATCTTTTATCCTTTTAAACCTTTCTGAAAACCTTTCTTAAAAATCTGACCTTTATAATATTTTCAGTTATCTTATTGTAGGACTAAGAAACCAACCAACAAACCAATGCTGCCAAAATCATCATCTCCTTGGCAGATGTGATGCATATTTGAGGCTTGTATTCACCAGAATTGGCTGATCTCTAAGAAAACTCTAAGACAATTCTCTTGAATGTGATTGTTAACAATGTCACAATAATATGGCCACAGCATAATAACCGTATTAGTAATGATAATGAATAATATTGATTTCTTCAGTAGGCTTCTTTTCTTAAATTTCACTTTAGATAACAGAGCAGTCGACTCACAAAAATACAGATATCTCTCCCCACAGAATCTGACATATCCATTGCTGTAAATATAAGGTCATAATTTTTAGGCTTTTGGTCTGTGAAGAAAATCGATAGGTCTTTTTCCAATAGTGGAGATGGGGTCATTATTTGTTATTACCCAAAGTCGTTCCTATGCCACATTCCAAAGATTACAAGGAGAGGTTATTTGTCTCCGGAGAGCACCGTCTGACCTTGGGGGAAGTCAGCGCATACTGTCCCGGACAAGTAAGGTTGTTGTGCTGTTGTGTGTATCAGATGACCGTTGGGCCCAGCCTCCCCCTCCACATAAAGAACATCTTAATAGCCCTGTGTTTAAGCATCCTGTCACGTAATTTCAGAAATACTTTGCACTAACCTTTGGTAGGATACCCTTCTCCATCTGAAGGCCTAATATTTATAACCTCAAGAATCACAACCGAGGTGCACTAAGGTGTTGTGGGACTAATTACCTCCTCATCCTATAAAAGTAGGATTCGCTGCAATAATGGATGCCCAACTTTAATTAAGAGCTGTGTATATTTAGGCACTCGTTTATAAACGGGAGGGATTAATGGCATCAAAAAGCGCAGCCCAAAACAACTTTCCACTGCACAGCCAGCAGATTGGAGCAGCAACGAGAGTACTGGGAGGTACTATACAGTATGTACTGTAGGCAGACCAGACGTGAATTACTCAAAATCTGTACTGAAGTCTAAAGAATAATACTCAAGTGGCATTAAAATACTTAACCAAATTGTTAGAAGCCATTTCATATTCAACCTCTCCATTACCATTTATCCAGGCTTGGGACCTCCAAAAAAAAAAAAAAAAAAAAAAAAAAAAAAAAAAAAAAAAAGTACAGTGGCTTGTGATCCTTTGTTGCTTGATTGCTACTTATACTACTATTATTACTACTATTGCTGCTACTGCAACCATTACTATTTACTACTACTACTGCTTACACAATCAGTATTACTACTTTTATTACTACTATTTACAAGTACTAATACCGCTATTACTATTGACTACTATTATTATTACACATGTTGTGATAAATGTATAAGGTAAAAAAAAAAAGAAGAGATTTTACATATTTACTTGTGCAAAAGTATGGATATTTTAGAAGTATCAAGTTACTTTCCACCTCTGCTATATGTAGGCACGTCCCTGAGACTATATGCGGAGAGGCTTGTTTGGGTGGCGGAGTATGATGGATGATGCACGAGAGCGGGCTGTTCCCTCTGTGTCCTGTACTTATTTGAGACGTGAAGAGCATGTCTTACCCAGCATTCACACGCAGGGACAGTGACTAAAAGAAGTGGTAAAATTTTGGGGGGCTCTCATCGAGTATGCCAATTTTGTCTGACTATCACGTTGTGTGTTTCAAGTGTTTGCCTTGCGACCTTTTCCTCGCGCCTGGAGTGACCATCAGGGATTGTTGCAAAGTGCCTGCCTGTGATGCTCCAGTACGCTCTCATTTACACTCTGAAACTCCTTCTTGTTCATCGGGCATAATGTCTGAAAGTGTGCAATCATCATGGATGGCAGTGGCTCGTGTGATTCAACGGGTCATCCAGTAAGCAGAGGGCCGATATTTCGATCCCCGCTTATGCCGGTCCATACTGCTGAACACTGGCAACATTGGCTCCTTGTCTAGATACACTGATAATTGTGTGAGTGTGAATAGTCGATTGGTTCCTTGAGTGCAGAAGGTAGAAAAGTCCATATATATATTATTATTATTATTATTATTATTATTATTATTATTATTATTATTATTTAGTGTTAATGCCAAGTGTTACAGATCTTTTATTACAACATTAACACCATAAAAATATGAAGTAAGTGACAGTTACTGTTTTGTATATCAATTTGTATTATTTTTTATTTAATTTCTCTAGACCTCATCTATCTTGTTTTGGAAATCAAATTGACTTTTAATCAACTCCCTTTTAATCAACTCTATTGCCTTTCAACACTGCTGAATATTGTCAGTGTGAATGGGTGAATATTTCTTTGATATAAAGTACTTTGAGTATCCATGAAGGTAGAAAAAAAGCTATATAAAAATGCCTACAAAATATGATCTTATACCAAAAACAAGCATTTCCTTGCAGCCAACCCTGATCCTTTTCATTATATAAGATAATTTTGTCAAGATTATTGGCCATGAATAAATCATGTGACCCTCATCACTACCTTTCAGATTTTCCGACAGAAAAGCCTCACCAATTGAATATCTTTGGCTTAAATCTGACTGAATAGAGAAAGTGCGTGTAATGAATTCAAGAAGATGAATTATTAAATGTCTCTCTCTGAGCTAAACCCGGAGGTGATAATTGAGGCAAAAATAAACAACCCATGGGGCTCCTCAAGGATTTCTCTCCTAACATTGAACCAGCAGACTTTGCATCATTTAGATAATACAAAGACGCTCTGTCTGCCACACTGTGTGGAGCCAAGGTTTTAGCTGAAAAACACTGCCTCTGCATTATATTTCCACATTGGTGTTGGGGCCTGAATATCACATTGCACACATTGCATTTTACTTTTTGCCCATAAAAGTTATTAAGAAAGTTTGAACATCTACTAATTAAAACCTGCTTTGTTTGTTTATTGGTTTGTTTGTCTGTAATGTAATATAAAAGCTGAATTTTTGTAAAGTGGTCAGGAATAAGAAGTAATGGACAAACCGGATCACTGTCTAGATATATTGTAGGATTTTTTGCAAGGATTCTGTGTTCGGTTTATTTTTTTTAATTTTTTTTTAGCATTGTAAGATATGAGGCTAATGTCTAAATATGTCTCTGATATTACATTTAGCCCAGAAATAGAAGATACCCAGTACGAGTCCAGGTCGGGGAACTATATTTTTACCATTGAAAGATTGAACCAATGCTTTGGCAGACGTCTGCACTCACTGAAATGAGAATAATTATTGTATACATTCATTAATTTCATTTGCTATTTAATTGCTCTTGTCCTTCTAGCCTATCTTATTCTGGAAATCAACTTCTTATGTGAACAGACAGTGCGGGTCATGGCCTAAGCCTTATGAGCTACAAACCATGAAGCTTGAATTATATTGTCTCCTATTAAGTTGTGCTGGTTGCAGCTGACAGTGTTTTGGCATGAAATAATGTTTATCAGACTTGGAATCATTATATGCAGCTTATTTTCTATGCACTGATCAGTTTGCATTTGAATGCAAGGCGCCATAGAAGTAAATATTGTCACAGTGCGAGCCAGCGTGACTCTCCACAGATTGTTTTCAAATCCGCGGCTGGAATCTATTGAGTCTTATGGAGCCAACCACAATACAGAGAGTGGCAGAGGACCCACCACTGTGAGTTTGCATTCCAGCACAATTTCCCTTACTATTATAAGTATAATCACATCCAAATTTGGTTTTATAGTTACTACTAATTCTATTATTACTGCTACTAATGTTGTTACTATCACTAATACTACTGTTAACATTACTATTGTAACTACAAATATTATGATTACAACTAATGCTACTACTACTCATACCTTGCCACCAAGATAAAAAAAATAATAATAAAATAATATAAAAAATAGGTAGGGTTGTAATGATCACAAATATACTATGACAATGTGTCAGTACAAGCATGGAAGACATATATATATATGTCAGATATACTGTTTGGGGATCCATAGCATTAGCCCTCATTAATACTTTAGGTGATGTTTGTTTGTTACTTACCCCCTGAAGGGCAGATACTTCATGTTTGAAAACATATTGACAAGCTGGAAATTCGCATCTTCATTATCTTTATTATGTATGCTACTCATTAACTGGTTCAAGCAGATCAACATAAATGAAGCTGTAAACACTTATTCCAAGCTTTGTGGTCAAGGTTGTAACTAGTTTCAAGGAAACTAATGATGTCCATTAATATGGCATCATGCTAAGTATGTTGTATGAAATGATTTCCTTCTTTAATGAACTGCACATGGATAGTTGGAGAGGGCATGGCCTTCAGCAATAGTCAATCATTCATCTTCTTATACTTCAATTCAATGCAGCTTTATTTGTATAGCCCAGTATCACAACAAAAGTCACCTCAAAGGACTTCACAACAGTTGATCAAACATAAACACACAATCAGACTTGACACACAATCAACACAAACAATAACTACACTAAACAGACCCAGGACACTCCTGTCCTTAGACACTCCTTCTCAGTAAGGAAAAACTCCTAAAAAAAACAGCTGTGGGAAAAAAGAAGAAACCTTATGGAGCCCAACTGAAGGAGAGATCCTCTCCCAGGACGGACAGGCAATGCGTCTAGGACTGTTAGTTCATTAGCTCATCTATAGGACCGTAGATCAGCTCTGTAAGGATTCATCCAGGGAGTGGGGTGAGGTAGGTTGAGGAAGTCCAGAGGATGCAGCAGGTGGGCCTCATCCAGACAGGTGAGTGGGGCGAGATAGGTTAGTGGTCGCAGGCGGCTGGAGGATATCCTAGCAGCTATGGGCTTTAGGCAGGGTGCAGACAGACAACCATTCATTCTCAAATTAATTTACTAAGAGCAATTTAGAGTCACCCACAACCTTCTTGCTTAAGGGCAGAATTGCAAACCACTCTGCTACAGTGCATCCCTGTTTTCAGCAATGTACAGAAAACAAAACAAATAGCTAAATAAATACTAATACTCCACTGCCCCTACAATGGAGTCCTGGAAAATTGTCCTGGAACTTTGTATTCACAGTTTTAGTCCTGGGGTTGACTTACATCCTGATACCAAAATAGAATGGCAACCTAAAATAATGTGCATAATGAAAATGTAAAATAGGAAATAAAATCGAAGCTCAGTAAAACTTTGGCTTTTCCTATTTTCCTACATTTTTTAAGTTTCTTCTCCACTCACTTAAAGGCAACAGAACCTGTGGGCACATTAATATTTAGTCTTGTTGTTTGATACACAGCATGTCCTGAACATTCCCTACTGATAGCATGGTGCTATTGCTGAAGACTCTATACAGGGTTGCATTGATTCTACTAGATGGTTACCCTGCTTGACATCAGTGAATGTCATGTTAAATCCTAAAAACATCAAATCTCTCACTGGCATGCCTAAATCATTTAGGATTCTCCTCCCGGTTATAATCCCAGTGATGAGGAAGTATCATCAAGCACTGCTTCTCTACTGTATTCTTAAGCTTCCTGTGGAATAAAATACTGCTCTGAAAAAAAGAGACCACTGCAAAAAGCAGTTTCTAAGATTTTGTGCAATATTGTGAGCTGCACACTTTGCCTTATTTTTTGTATATTTCTTCTAATTTCCAAGTAAAATGATTGTTCTTACTTTAAAGGAAATGACAATAGCCTGCACCAAAAGAAAAGAAATGATTCAGTGCTTTCGGGACCTGAATAATTCAAAGATTCAAAATGGTAACGGTAATGTTTTGACTAAAGAGCCTTCAGAAATCAGAAATTCCTGTACCTTGTTTTCTACCAGCTTTTCTACATTGCTGTTGGGTAACTTTATACCTCTCTCTCTGAGCTTTGCTTGATGGTCTGAACCCATAAAGCAGAGCGAGTTGTGTGAAGGACTTTAACAAACACTGGCCCGAAATGGTTGTCAGAGGCTGATTTAAGAATAAATTGCAGTTGTCTCTCTTATTATTTTTTTCTTTTTTTTGCCACAGCTATATATTGCAGCAGTTGACGACTGAGTCACTTTTAGTCAAGGTTGTTATAGTCGCAACTGTCACATACATGGTGAAAAGAAACTTTTGGCAAATCAGCATTTTTTTATTTTTTTTTTCAAAGTGCGCCATAGAAGTATCCATCTTCAAATAGTTTCAGGAGTCTTTAAAGCATCACTTTAGAATAACCTTGTGATGTCTTTGATGAAGCCGTCTTTGTTGTTTTTCCTCGGTAGCGTTTCCTCCTTCCCTAAAGTGTCTTTGCAGATGCACACAAGTGGGCTCCCCTTCACTAAGGAGTATGTCTTCATTGCTCACCACACTCCTCTGCCCAGCAAGGGTCCCTCCTTTTAAGCATGGATGAGTGAGGAGGCAACAGAGAAAACAGCCTCAGCTCCCCAGAGACAAGCTGTTGTATCAAAGCATGAAACAACGCTAGTCTGTCTGCCTTTTACCTCAAAATCACCTTGCCTGATAACGCACTGGTCCATAGAAGTGAGCCAGCAAAATAGGTTTTCTCCTTTACACTTGGTGGTAACAATATTTTTAATAGTCATTTTGCTGTTAGGGCTTATAGCGTTAGTTGCCAGACATTTGTGACGTGAATCTCCAAGAATTGGGCATCACCAGTCCAAAAAAAATATTCATTCATCATTAGAAAAGGATTTAATAAAATGCAAATGTAATGTAGTCACTAAGAGGTCACAAATCAGTATACTTTTAGTGTATGTCCCCAGCTTGGATAAAAGAACAGGATAGCATCCAGTGTAAAACCTATGACAAATAAAACATATAATTAATCAATGTGACCCCTGAAGAAAGACCCAGTTTATTTAGAGCTTAATTATCTGTTTTAAGTCAGTTTATCATCACATTTATTTGTTTGTGTGTATTCTTCAGAGACAAAACATAACATTGCTTGTGGGTTTGTTTGTTGGACTGTTAAAAAGATAAAGTAAAGGTTAAATTTTGATTGAAGGTCATAAATGGGCCAACTAGGAACTGATTCATTTGTGTGTGTGTGTGTGTGTGTGTGTGATTCTGTTGCGAGATAGGGTTAAAGGTTGGTTGGAAAGCACTATATGGAAGCTGTGTTGGTGGTGATCGTCGCTGCATATGTGTCTAAATCATAAAATGAAATCTAAATGAATGACACCATTTACCTAGAGCAATAGTGTGATATTTTAATAAATTTCTCAGGAGACCAACTCAAGGCCACCAGCACATTAAACAGGTCATCTCTGAAGAAGTGGACATAAAAGGGGGCTGTTATGGCTCCCTGGTCTGTAATAAGACTGAAACCCTGAGCTGTACATGTATCATTTGATTAGTTTTAGGCACATTCCAACGCCACTGCTATTTTTTTTTTTTTTTTTAACCACATGTAATACGTTTCCCATGTTCAATGGTTCAGTGGTTTCTTTTTTAAAGCCTTTTCTACACCGCTCATGATATTTATGTCTATGATAAACTGAACTTTTGTCTATATAACTTGTAAAATGTCCCCATACTTTTCTTGGATCTGAGGAAAACTGTTTAATCATTCATTTATTCCTCTTCTTTTGCCTGTTCCTGTTACGAATCATAGGTGGCTGGTGCTGAGCAACTATGGGCCTTAGGAGACATGCTTGTCTTTGAACAGTGGGAGGAAGCCAGTGTACTCAGTGATGGGGAGGGCATCCAGACTCCACTGAGAAGCAGAAGAGCTAACCACTCTGCCACCGTTCACCCCCTAATATATTAGTGTATTAAACCTGGAATAATCTGTGGGAAAACAAGACCTTCAGATGCCTCGTAGGCTTTATTGTTTTAATATGTTAGTACACTCCAGTCAAAAGCACTGTTGTGAAAGTAAGCAAGGCCGTACACATGGTTTTAGAAATACTGAGGTCTATCATGTTGACGGCCAGTTTAGTCCTGGTTTAGCTCTGGTTTAGACATTGTTTAGATCTCATTTAAACCTGGTTTAGTCTTTGTTTAGTCCTGATTTGGTCCTGGTTTAGTCCTTGTTTAGACCTGCTTTGGTCCATGTTTAGACCTTGTTTGGTCCTTGTTTAAACCTGGTTTGTCCTGCTTTGGTCCATGTTTAGACCTGGTTTGGTCCCTGGATAGACCTGGTTTAATCCTGGTTTGGTCCTTGTTTAGAACTGGTTTGGTTGTTGTTTAGACCTTCAATAAGCTTCAAACCTCAATTCCATGCTGGCAAATTACCCACTGTTTTATTATTATTTTTAATATATAGCTGTATGTTGTTTAGAAACACTAGGTAACCACTTGTGGTATAACACCAGTACACAAGAGGAAAATCTGCTAATGTTGCTTTTAACCCTTTTGGAATTTACAGTATACCAGTGTTATGACATATAGCTGTTCACAATGATGTTTTAATTTTCTCAGAGCTCCCCAATTAATTTTAGGCTTTGACAACTGAGTATTGACAGCTGAATATAATGGTGACATTTTCTTTTCAAAAACTGCTGTTATAGGCTTGTTCTGATAAATCAAACTGAAAAATGTGTCTGAAAGGATTCAAAAAGTGTGTGTGTGGTTCAAGATTGAACTGTTTTCTTTATTGTTTTATGCTTGTCTTTTGCAAACGCAGTGGCACACAATATAAGATGAACTTAACCATTACAGACATTTTTGGCAGACAGCAACCTACATCTTCTGAATCACACCTTTTCACTTTGTCTTTCCTGTGTCACACTTAAAGAAAAAAAGTGGTAGACATTTCTTGAAGTGGCAGTGGGGTACGTTTCACTGAGGTCTCGGGCTCTCAGAGGTTTGACACTCATCTTTTCTACCGCACAAAAGACAGCAAGACAGCCGATAAATTTGTGTTGAAGAAAAAATACAGCTTTAGGAAGGCCCTGAAAGAAGCCTGTGGGCACGGATCGAATGGATTTCCTCTCACCGCAGCCATTTCTCTTAAAGTTGGAAAGAAGTTACCACAAAAAAGGCTAAAAGGAAAATTGAAAATGGGAAATTTGTATGATGTCAGGACCCTTGCATAGCTCAGTCAGACCGAACTTAAGAGCTGAATATGCACTCTCACTCATACTATTCTTCTCAAATACATAGTCGACCAAAAAATGAAAAATAAATTAAAGTCAAATGTCACAAATAGATTAGTGTAAACCCAATTCAAAAAAATGTTAAGAAACACTTATTTGCAAATCCCACAAAACATTTCATGATAAATAAAAAGCTATTGAACATTATGGCAGAAACACATTTAAAGGCTTGACAATTTTACAATAATTTATTTGACATGTTGCTGCCATCAGTTTCAAATGAAGATTATATTTTTCCCAAAATGGCAAAATATCTTGTTTTACCACCCGATGTTTATGTTCTGTTGTCAATAAAATATGGTTTTAGGGAGCTTTTGAGATTTGTAAGCCATTGCATTGGTTTAAAATTTGTTAAGGAAGTAACCACTTTTAATTTCACTTTTTTTAACATTAACATTAGCACAGAGTTAACATTATCTCAATGTGGAATGCATCCTGTTAAAAACTTATGTAAAGGGGCGGGACTTTCAGTTGAATACTTGGAGAACATTGGATAACGCGCCATAGCTAAACAACAAACCACTACGATATTAAAACAACAAAATAAAGACCCTGTTAGAATATTTTTCTTGTTTTTGTAAAAGCATACATTGCATTTTTCCCTGTCATGTTGATAACAAGTATTGCTAAAAGTGCTTGTTGTTGTTGGAAAACCTAAAACCCGCACACCAGGGGCGGACTGGCCATCTGTGCATTCTGGAGGATCACAGAACGGCCGGTCACTGAGACGGCCGGTGGGCCGTTTTACATAGACTCCATAAACACATACACAACCAGGCCAGAGAGGGCGCAACCGTGCTGATGCGCAACAGCAGAGTAGAAGAAGAAAGCAGAACAGCTGCAGCCACCATGGATACATCCATGGCAGCCACTCATTGCAACAGGCGCTCAAACAAACCTGCAAGAAGCAGCCGACAGGCGGCCGTGAAGACGGCGGTGGCGCGTGAGCAGAGGCTGCCGTGCGTTTACGTAATGGATAAAAAACGGTTAATAAAACGAAAGGAGAAGGGCGGAGCAGAGAAAGTCAGGGAAAAGAAGTTTAAGTCGCTTGCATGTGAGGCGTCCAAGTGTAAAAAAATAACACAACTGTTTGACAGCAGCAGTGCTAAAGCCACATCCACCAGTACAGCACAAGATGAGAATGAAGAGGCTGAGTGTGGTGGGGGCCCAGCGCTGCTCAGGCTCAGGGACCCACAGAACCAGATGAAGTTTTACCTAAGTTAGAGCCGTGTACAGAGCAAGTGGCTATGACATATTTATTCCACTTCCTATACATAGCTCTAAAACACTATCATAACAGTAACAATATGAATAATAAGAATAGTATTCTATCTAATATGGCTGTGAAGACTCATTCATCCAGGCTGATTTCATTGCAATCATAGGTTTAAAAGCTGTCATCTGGACTTGGTTTTAAAGAGAGCTCTCTTACAGTCAAATTTCAGAATTGAGAAAGCCTCTTGGATAAAAGGTGAAATGTCTTCAACTGTAAAACCCAGTCCAGATGACAGCTTTTAAACCTACTATTGCAACTATATCTAATGTGAATTAAATCCAGGGATGTTCCCAAGCCCTTCAATAATAAGTCATAGTGTAATCCAGGACTAAACTATATCTAAAACATGACACAACCAGGTCTAACCAAGACTAAACCCTAACTAAAATAGGTATACGCTGCCCAAAACTATAGCTAAACCAGGTTTAAACTAGGTCTAAACAGGGACAAAACCAGGTCTTAATCAGGTCTGTGCCAGGATCAAATCAGATTCAAATCCGGGACTAAACCTGTACAAAACCAGGTCTAAACCTGATGATTCAAGTTTAGGGACTTGAATTTGACGTGTGGACCATGTGTGGTTTAGTCCTGGTTTAGAAATAGTTCAGTCAGATCAGTCAGTTTTTTAAAATGTATTTATTTTATTTTTATTTACTTTGTACAACCATAAACAATTTCCTAAAGTCTTGAAATTATGTTTTTTTTTTATTTAATACAATAATAAATGACTAGAAGATCTAAAGATTTTTGATTTTTAGTTTACTATCATAAACAACTTCTTTTTTTTTTTTTTTGGGGGGGGGGCTGGCCAGACTCCAGGGCTGTTTTTCAGTCCCAGTCCGCCCCTGCCGCCCACTCGTGGCAGTATTGCCACACTATTGGTCCGGACCAATGAAAGAATGGTGCCATAAGCTAATCGGACCCCAATACATTTACGGTGGAATAATTAGCATTAGCCACCAAATACCACATATAATGATTAATCAAAATAATTTTGGAAACACTTTTATTGGGTTATTGTTAAACTGTTAATTAGCATTTAAGCTAAAGCCTAAACAATATATGCTTCTGATTTTATGTTATGAAGTCAAAAACAGGAGTGGTGGGGTTCATTTAGAGTCACTAACGAGAACAGGACAAGCCAGTGGCCAGATTCTGACAAATAACTTCTTATAACAAGGGTCCAAAATATATTGTGAAGTGTGACATACCACTGATTTATAGTTGCAGATCAAAGGTAGAGGTAATTGTGTTCATATATGCCACTGTCACCTTGACTTCACAATCGCCACAAATTCATGTAGCTATTCTGAGAAAGTGCAAGTAAATGTGACTGAGACAGCTATTTGACCAGAGTGACACTGTCTAATTTATTTGCCTCCATCACAGCAGCAGTCTTCCAGTCCCTGATACGCTCACTGTGTATGTGCAGTTGGTCTGGAGTCAGTAAAAGAAAACGCTGCTTTCTGAAGTCAACTTAACTGACCTCAGCCTCCTACTTCAAAATCAAAGTTTGCCTACATAAACAGCCAGTAGAGAGGGCAAAGATTGCTGCCATATACTGTGCAGCTCAGAGAATTTTAGATCACAGTATAATCTGAAATATGCAAGTACAACATAGTGAACATTAATTAATTTTTCTTCCACTAAAATATCACACCATGATACTTGCTTGCACGATTGACTCATTAATTAAGGAATTTGACACTTGATGAACTACATGTGCAGTTTTGATGATGCCTGAATACTTGGAGCCTATCTGGCATTTTATTAAAATACATACATACATCTTTTTTTGCCTCTTTTACAGCTCTGAAAAAATAGTCTGTGATACTAGAACGTGAGCTTACCGAGAGGTGAAGCTCCACAATAATCCAATAACACCGTAATGGGAAGTAGGTGCATATATGTGTAGTCTTTTGTGTGCCAAAGTCAATATATTTGTCAGATTGCCCCTGAACAGAGTAACACTGCTCCATAAATGATTCCTTGTTCCAGATAATGAAGACTCTTTGAGCTGGCTCTGGCTGGTGGCTGTGACTTTGCCCGAGAGCATATTCTCACTTGTTCTATCCTATTGTGACTGAATGGCTGTGGAATAGGAACAGGCTCACAACCTGACTTACAATTATAGCCGGCCCACTCCTGTCAGGACACACAGGGCTGTCTCTCCACCATGTTTCTGTGTTGGCAAGCATGTGGGTTGTCTAAATGTACTGACCTGATGACTGGAAGTAATGCATTTTGATTGAAAGTGCCATTTAAATTTACTGTAAGTTTACTGTCTAATAGCCTGCAGTTTGAAGAGTGTTATTTACTGGACCACAATGACGCTAAGTGTCCATTAAACAACATTGGTAGACACAGCTTGTAAAAATAAATAAATAAATAAATAATAATAATAATAATAATAATAATAATAATAATAATAATAATATAGCACTTTTCTAGGCACTCAAAGTCACTTTACAATTTGGTGCATTATTGATTGACTCATCAGTCACACTGGAAAATGACACCAAACATCTGATATTAATTTACAACCTCAAAAAAAAAAAAAAAAAAAAAAAAAAGTAGTCTAAAAATTCATTAATTTTCAGTGTTCAGTTACTTATTAATTTCCAAAAACACATTAGATCAGGCATAACCTAATAACCTTCTGCTCATTATTAGTGGTCATAATAGTTCATAATTCAGGCTTGGTATTGGCACAAAGTCTTCATTTTCCTGTGACTCATTGTCGCTGGACTAAAACAAAGCATGTTTAAAATCTTAAACACTTAGATGCACAAAAAGTACAGTGAAACGGTGTTTGGAACAAACTTGCATTGTCAGCCAACCAAATAATGCACTGGCATGCATTAGAGAATTATGATCCACTTGAACTAGATTGCATTGTGCACTATATGTGCACTTGTCCAGTAAAAAAGAGCAGGGCTGTGCATTTATACAAATGCACAAAAGCATACAGGAAGAGTAGAGGAAAAACACACAAAAACCCGTCCAGATATGCAATTTCCAGGTGAAATCAAAACAACTTCCAGTTTGAATCGAAGCAGTCTGGTCTTCCTAATTACAGCATGGCGTATGGGAGGCCGCTGAGGTACTCCAGCTCAACTGTAATCAAAACTGGGGCTGCAGGGTATTGCAGTGAAGTGACATGTAGTGATATGCAGTTAATATATACAGTGGCAAGAAAAACTATGTGAACCCTTTGCAAATACTTGGATTTCTGCATGATTTGGTCATAAAATGTGATCTGTTCTTCATCTAAGTCAGTATTGCTGCAAACCTGAAGTTTGCAAAATATCACCTGAATGTTCTATAGCACTGCTGGCAAAATATTCTGTGGACAGATGAAACCAAAGTTGTGTTGTTTGGAAGAAGCACACAACATGGAGGAAAAAAAAGGCACAGCAGACCAACATCAAAACCTCATTCTCACTGTGAAGTATGGTGGAGGGGGCATCATGGTTTTGGGCTGCTTTGCTGCCTCAAGGCCTGGATGGATTGCTATCATCGACAGTAAAATGAATTCCCAAGCTTATCAAAACATTTTGCAGGAAAACGTAAGACCACCTGTCCACCAACTGAAGCTCAACAGAGGATGGGTGATGCAACAGGACAACGACCCAAAACATAGAAGCAAATCAACAACAGAATGGCTTCAACAGAAGAAAATACACTTTCTGGAGTGGCCCAGTCAGAGTCCTGACCTCAACCAGATTGAGATGCTCTGGCATGACCTCAAAAGAGCAATACACACCAGTATATTGCTGAACTTAAACAGTTTTGTAAAGAGGAATGGTCCAAAATTCCTCCTGAGCGCTGTGCAGATCTGATCTTCACTACAGAAAATGTTTGGTTGAGGTTATTGCTGCCAAAGAAGGGTCAACCATTTATTAAATACAAAGGTTCACATGCTTTTTTCACACCTGCACTGTGAATGCTTTAATAAATGTTCAATAAAAACATGAAAACATATAATTGTTTTGCAGCATTAGTTTAAGCAGATTGTGTTTGACTATTGCCGTGACTTACATGACGATCAGATCACATTTTTTGACCAAATCATGCAGAAGTCCTAGTAATTCCAAAGGGTTCGCATACTTCTTCTTGCAACTGTAGTTGTGAAAAAAAACAAACACATAGACACTGAATGCAGCTTGTCAGTTTTCTTTTATTTGCCATGACAGAAGCTGGAATATTAATTGGTGTATGGTGTATGGTGGGTAACTAGATAGCTTTAATTAAAGTAATTTATGTAAGTATGTGTCCTTCCTGTTGCGTTCGGCCACCAACAGGAGAGTTGGTGGCCGGACGCTTAGCGCCACTGTCGCCTCCAAATTAGTAGCAGTACTTTTTTGACTCTGAATAGCAGTAGTAGCAGTAGTTGTAGTAGTGATAAGTAATATTAACAGTTGTTGAAGTAATACAGTATAGTACATATAAATAATAATATCACCAGTAATTGTAGTAGAAGCAGAAGAAGAAGTAAGAGAAAGTTGCAATAATTTCAGTAGTGGTAGTAAAATAGCAGAAGTAGGTGCAGCTGTACCAGTTTAGTTTTTGCCCTGCTATTATAAAAATAAATACTCTACTTAAGGAATATTATTTTGAAGTAACAATGTTTTTACTTTTTTGATTTGGTGTACTTCTTCCACATCTTCTGATCTTAACATGGCAGGCAGTAAGGCTGAATAATAGAGCCTGTGTTTTTTGACTCCTCCATTGGACTTGAATTAATGACAAACCATATTTTTATTATTTAATTTGGCATTAGTGGCACATTCCCACTTGTTAACAATTATGTCCATCTTTAAAGCAGAATGCAGCGTGTCTGGGAGCAAAGCTTGAGATTTAATTGACAATGTTCGCCTGTTGGTTTTGTGGGAAACAGCTCATGTAGAAAAGGGGATTTTGGCTGAAGTTCTGTATGTGACAGAATTAGCTGCCGGGATGTTGTGACAGATTCAATGTACTGCCATGCTCAAGGATTTCATTGTCAAAATTGTAAAAATGGAATATGGCAGAGAACAGTTCATCAGCTGCAGGGAAATGCCAAAAATAAGTGTTCTTTGGTGTAAATAGACTTCTTAACATTGACTCTACACTAAGTATTAAGAAGTTAAAACATTGAAGACAAGAGCTGTGGTTAATTAGGAGAATCAAAAATATTTCACGCTTTTAGTATCCCATTTTAAAGCTCTGAGCAAATGTAATGAGTAGCATGAAGTTGGCAGTTTATAAAAACAAAAAAGAACAACAAAGAAATGGATGTGTTTTGAGAAATCTTAATTCCTGCCTTGGTCTAGAATGTACCCTGCCTAAGGCCCATAGTTGTTAAGCCAACCACAGCTTATTTCCATTAAGGTCACACTTCACAAACATTAACTAGTAATTTATGGAATAACACTTTTCAAACATTTCCAAAGTATAATACATTGTAAATAGACTTTTTATTGTTATCTGCTGCTTTGAATCATGATCATTTTTTGGTGTTTGCGCTGATGCAGACAAAAATTAAATAAACAGATAAACAATCCAGTCATATTTGAGCTAAGAAAAGTGCTTGGATCCAGAGACCATGTTTTGTCTTTTGAGAAATAAAATCAACCTGTGGTTTGTGGATTTTGTTGTTTTCTTGTAGAAGTGTGGATGTCAGTCACAATATTTGCTGGGGCGAGTAAATATTGATAGACGCACCTCTGTAATGAAGTTGAGAAAATACAGGTGCACCACAAGCCCATTTTGGCTGACACACACAGTTCAAACAGCGGAGTGGAAATGTGGGAATCTGGAGAGAAATCTGCAGCTCTGAACTTTTACTTTCAACATACCATAAGTTTTGTTTGTATGGTTTATGCCAAAGTATGGGCAAATAAAAAAGGGTATTTGTACAACCACTTGCACTGAAGTATTAAACTTTATGTAAGACAACACACACCAAAACACCACACACGCACACACACAGTAATATACAGTAGTTGCTGAGCTATTGGACCTTTTGACTCTACATGTGAGTACAGTTAACAGTGATAACATGAATATTGCTGTTTCATGTTTGTTTAAATTAATGGAATAAATAGTGTATCTTTTGACCAATATTTTGATGTTTAAATAAATAAATAAAAAGCATGCACTTTTCTTTAGTAGATACAGATACAGTTGCAGGTCAGTACTTTAGAATATAGTGAAAAGTCTATGGCACAATGATTTGACAACTTTTTAATAATAATGATAATAATGCATCTGTCTTATACAGTGCTTTTCTAGACACTTGAGTCACATTACAGTTTGGTGCATTATTCATTCACTCCTCAGTCACACTCAGTGTTGGTGAGCAGACTGATGGAGACATGGCAGCCATTCTGCTCCTACATCCGCTCCGACCGCCACCAAATACACAATCACATTCATACAGGCAAGGCGGGTTAATTGTCTTGCTAAAGGACACAATGGCAATATGCAATGCTGGTAAGGGGGATCAACCTGCCAACCTTGCAGTAAGCGGGCGAATGGCTCTGCTGTCCTTGTTGCAAGCCACATACTGTGACTGGCGCAGGCAGTGTAAGTGAGACAACAGTATGCACCGGTCAGAGCGGGAATAGAACAGCTAACCTACTTCTTACCCTGAATTTTCATTGAGAACTTCCGCAGGACATCACGCTCACAAACTTGTTTTATGCGCTTCTCCTTAAAAGCATCAATTAACACCAAGAACTCCAGAGCTGCTTGTGTCTATCACCCCCTTCTGTTTTGCAGCTATTTAGCCCTATGCCTTCTCCTTCTTTATATTAATGTGGTGATTATTTTGACACTTGATGCCTATTGCTTGTGTTTACCCAGCTGTAGCTCGGTAAATTCGTACTGCTTGGAAAATAGAACTTCAACCTATCTTGAACAGAAAAGCATGGCGAGTCATTCCTGGGCCGTGTTTGAGATGTTGCTGGTGTAAATTGTCAGACTGAGTAAAATAGAAAGCAGTATACAGGCAGGTGAAATGACGCCGCTGTTTAGTTTGTGTAAATTGGGGATTAGTGGGAAATCCACTTAACCTCTTGTGCCACTGTCGCCCCATGCGAATATGACATAGATAGTGAAACAATTCACATCACAATGAATAAATACTTATAAAGAATTAATACTTTAAATGTTGTATGAATAACTTAGACCTATAGACCTGACTCCATAGCTGCTGCTCCTCCTAAGCCCATCTATTTTTGTTCTCATTTGGTCATTACCTGTCTATCATATTAACTATATGGTGTGGCGACCAACCCTCTCGCTTTATTCTGTTTCAACTGGGCCTGATTGCACTTTAATGCGCTGTATACATAAATGAATTAAAATAAGCCATGAGCTATATGTTCTCATTTTACTTAGCACCAGATTGCTCACTAGAACAAAGGCACCAATCAAATGCAACACAAAGGCCATTATTATTCTGAACTTAGACACTATAATACCTCCCACTTCTGGCTCTCAATATGGAATTGGCTGTTTCTATTAGAAGGGCACTGTATTTAGCAGACACTTTTACTTATAATCTGTGTACTTAACATAAAAAGTAACTTAGAAAGTTATCTTATGTCATTACAAGGCTGTCATAGTTGCCTTGGTTTCTGTGTTCTCGTCACCATACAAAAACATGCATGTGTTAAGTGTGTTGGTGACTCTAAATTGCTGTAGCAAATGAATATGAAAGTAAGAGGTTATATCAGCATTTGCCACTGTCCTGAGTGTACCCCGCCTAAGGACCGTGCTGGCTGTAATAGGCACCTTAGTGGAATAAGATGAAGAAATGAATGAATATTTCTATTACATTTTTTCTGCCCTTTATGCGGGATTTTTAAGGTAGGATTTTTGAAAAAGAAACTCAAACCACACTTTCCCAAGCCTAAATAAATGGAGAGAGCTGTGTCAGAAAGGACATCTGGCATAAAAAAAAAACAAAAAAAAAAAACTTACCCATGTGAATTGGCTGACTTGCTGTAGCAACCCCTTAATGGTAGGAAGCAGCCAGGTCAAATCAATCAGAACCAGTCATCCATTTGCTAATAATGTTGCTAATGTAAAGTAAAGTTTTTAGTCCGAAGCCAGTGGCTAAATTGGAAAGTCTACTGAATGATCTTGACTAACACAAGGGCAGACAAAAGCTTTTGAGTATTTTTACAGTGTGGTGGTAATGCTATCTGTGTAGGCTGGTGATTTGAAGTGATGTGCACTTAGTGGGCAATTAGAGTAGTGTGTTTGCTGGGTACTTTTCTGTAAATGATGGATATTTGGGTTATTTATAGGCAAAACAAGAAACTATTGTGCCATTATCCAGATGGAGCTTGTTACAGTTTGTTTAAAATGGTCTCAATCTGGAAAAACAAAACAGGATAAAGAAAGTCACAGTCTACAGTCTGCCTTACCAAAATCTTGTGTGGAGATATAAGTAAAATCTGATTTGTAGCATTTATTCTGTACAGTAATAATGGTCATGCATTTACCGGACTAACCAAGTGTATAAACTTATTACTGTGTATTCTTTCTTGCTGTTACAATTATGTTACAATGGTGCATGGTGGCAGCGTAGAAGAACGTTGTGGATACACACAATTAATAATCACATCATGAACTAAAATACATTCACAGTGGCACTTGAAAAGCAAATAGGACATCATTAATCATGTCTATAAAATTGTTTTTAAATGCATGCATATTACAAAGATGAAGGATTGGATGTACAAGAGTATATGCAACATTTTGGTGAGTCATTCTGCTGCATTGTTTTTATTTTTAAAGAAACTCTTGAAGCCAGGTCAGCCATTTGTCTTGGTCAACAGTGCTCTGTTATGACCCTTTCATGTCAGCTTGAAATATGAATTCTGTCTCTTGTCCCTGAAAGTCAACTATATCTGCTGACTATAAGTTTGTGACTCATGTAGATTTTTAACAAGGAATTTCACTGATGCAGCTCTACCATTATGACCCACTGCCTAATACGCAGCCTCATATGCAACAAACTGTACTGTGTATTCTGACACCTTTCTATCAGATCCGGCATCAACTTCTCAAGAAATCTGATCTACAGTAGCTCTTCTATTCGATCAAACAACACAGGCCAGCCTTTGTGCCCCACATGGGTCACCAGTTTGACACTGTTCCTTCCTTGGACCACTCTTAATAGATACTGACCACTGCAAACTGGGAACACCCCACAAGAGCTGCAGTTTAGAGATGCTCTATTTGGCCCTTGTCAAACTCACTCAAATCTTTACGCTTGCCTATTTTCCGCAGTTCTAACACATCAACTTTGAGGACAAAATTTTAACTGCCTAATATAGTGCACCCACTAACAGATGCCATAATGAAGAGATAATCTGTGTTCTTCACTTCACCTGGCAGTGGTCGTAATGTTATGCCTGATCGATGTATATGAGAATTGCTGTTATACAAGACAAGAGTTTACTACTTTGAGTACTTTCCTACAGCTTTACAGTCTCGGTGTACTCCCTTTGGTCGGTAAATTAGGTGTCATAAAAAACAACACCTGCACCCAGGGATGTGTCTGTGATGCTCGGGGCACTGGGGAACTGTAAGGTGCATCCTGGTCAATGGCTTGTGAATTACCAGGCAGCCAAAGGGAGGCAGGGAGAGGCTGCAGCGGCAAGAGGTAACGGGGCCAAATTGTAACAGATTGCCAACTCTAAACCTCTGGCCCTAAGCAATAAATAGACTTTAGGGATAAGGGTGCCAGTCATTGCAAAAAAAGGGGAAAAAAAAGGATGCCGGGCTGGTGCAGGGTAAGTCCCATCTGCCACTGTCTGCCATTTGTAAAAAGAGAGACTTTAAATTGTGCTGGCAAAGTCCCCTCGTCTGTCCCACTTGTCCTCATTAAAAGAACAAAAGTCCAAGGATGGTTTTATTGTCATATGTGCACCAAGGGGAAATATGGACTGAGCCATACTGTGATGACATATTTTTCTTTCTTAGCATATGGACAGAAAGGAAAGCATGTATACTATATCATATCAAATTTTGCTTTTACATTATCTTCTTTTGTTTTGTTTTTGTTTTGTTTTTTTCCTTCTGGGGTTGCCAAAGCAAACCATCTGCCTCCTTATGTGCTGTCATTTGCACATTAATTTGATATTTATGCGTTTTTTTATGCTAGATGCCCTTCCTGAAGCAATCTTCTTATCCTTTATCCAGGTTTGGCACTTGTACAAAAGGCGCCTTATGACCCCTTGTGGATGGATTTTAGCTTTTAAATCATATATTTCAGAAATCCAGTGGCTTATTTTTAAACATGATATTTATATGTAAATGGCCCACTTTGTAACCCCAGCATGATATAACAACATTTGGTCAATTGGCCATCTTTCTCTAGACACTACTGAGAATACTAATGTTGAAATGTTTGGTAGAAGAAAACCATGCTATGAAAAGTACATGGTTCTTCAAGGAGATATATCATGCAAAATCGACTTTTCTGAGTTTTCTACCATGTTATAATATTGTTCCCTCTTCAAAAACATACGTGGAGTTGTGTTTTGCTTCATTCACACTATTCTCTGGCACGGCTGTTCTGAGGCTTCAAAGTGTTTTGTTCCACGAACCTCCACTTCTCAGACGAACATCCAGGAAGCGCTGACCAGTCAACAAGCAACAAAGCTTTTTTATCCTCTGTTTGTGTTCAAAAGACTGCAACAGTCCTCACTCTGCTGCCCTCTGCTGTTATATGTGAATGTGAATGTGAATAAAAGCATAATATTGCCCCTTCCATAAAAAAATAACTAAGAAAAGAAATTGGTCTGATAGATACCAATGAGATGTGTATGAGGACAGCACTCTCATTAATTTCATAGCATTATTTTGTCTAGTTTTGTCTGTAATTAGCCAGGTGCATTTGGATGACTTTGAATTAATGAAAATGCACAAACCTGCAATTCTGATATTTTACCATATAAGCACACTCTGGTGTTCCATTGTGCTGTGTGACTGTATTTCTAACAGCATCACTATGATTAATGGGTTTTGAAAGTGGGAAACTTGTTCAACGTGACAAAAGCTTTTGTTTCTGTGTCTCATCCCTTTTTCCTCTCGATGACAGCCACCAGACTCGGCCCCTCCTGCCTCACTCCTGCCCCTGTCAGCGCTAGTGGGCCGAGAGGATGCAATTTGACCTGACAGTGCCGCAGTAATCCATGCAAATTAACAGGGTGTGGAGAAAAGGCAAACGGCGTACACACAAGAAAAAAATGTGATTAAAAAAACATTCCGTGTCTTCCCCAACCCCAATTCCATGAAAGTTGAGACACTAATTGTACTATTTTCTGACAAACAATAGCTGATTATATTTAATGACAGCAACACATCTCAAAAAGCTGGGACAGGGGCAGTATTTTGCAGATGTCTTTGAGTAAAAGAACCATTTTAGAGAGGTAGAGTCTGTATTATTAGTAGATGTTCATGATTTTAAGGTCCTGAAGCAGCCCTGCATTAAAACCAGACATTATTCTTTCTTAGAAATCACTGTGTAGATGTTGTTGTGAACAGTTTGCACAAATCCAAGTTAAAGCTGTGTCCAGCAAAGAAGAAACCATACATAAACATGATCCAGAAGCACTACTGTCTTTTCTGGGCCAAACCTAATTTAAAATGGACTGAGATAAAAAATAAAACTGTTATGGTCAGATTAATCAAAATGTGAAAAATGTAAAACCAGTTGGCCCAGAGTAGACAGCATTTTTTTTTTTTTTTTTTTTTTTTTTGGATTATGTTCACATGGCTTCTTTTTCCCAACCTTTGTGAGACGTGTTGCTGCCATCAAATTGAAAATGTGCTATATTTTGTCATGAAATGGTAAAAAAAATCTCATTTTCAGCACCTGCTATGTTGTTAATGTTTATTGAATAAAATATGGTTTATGAGATTAGATCACTACATTCTGTTTTTACACGGTGTCCCAACACAGAATTGGGGTTGGACTTCATGCTTGCTTGTTGTGCTGTAAAATAAAGCTTTCACAAGACTTGAGCCTAGTGTGCCAGATCTCATTCGCACATGTCTTTTGTTCCTCTCAGAAAGACTTAACTTGATTGTTTTTCAGCCTATACTCTCTATGTTCCAATCATAGCTCACCCGAGAGTGTGACTTCTCCAAATGTAGGATATAAGTACTTTGGCAGTATTTTATGTTTCACTCAGCTGCATGCGTGTTTTCTGCCATCACATGCTGATGATGCCATTTTGTGTGCCATGTAAATCTGTGAGTCAAGAGATTTACATTTACATAAATTACCAAGATTTGCTATCAGAGCAGCTTGACGGCAATGGGGCATATTTAAGGTGTGCTGCCAAGAGAGGGCGGTTTACTTACATTTTTTTGGCTGAAGATGAACCATATCCTCAAGCCTGCTCAAGATGATCATAGGACTGGCTCATGATCGGACAAATGAAAATTTAAACTGAGCACTACTGAGAGGCTTATAAGCTAAAAGAGGCCGTTAAAGTGACTTTCTGAGTATCAGTTTACTTAATTTACATAAAAGTGACTCAAGTAAAAGTATATGTATTCAAAATTACCTACTGCTACCACTTACTACTCACTATTACAACTACATTAAATGCTACTAAGATTACTACTGCTTTGCCACTAAGGTCAAAAGAATATATAGTATTTAGAATATATAGTTGCAGGGTATTCACAAGGTCTTAAAAGCATTAAAAAAGTATTAAATTTGATTGTGGCAAGGGCTTAAAAGTATTAAATTTTATGAGTAGGTATTAAATTTAGCTCATCTAGGTCTTAAAATTTGTCAAAAAGTGGAGTCATCACAATAAGAAAATACATTTATTGAAGAAATGTTATCATTGAAAGGCATGATTTATTTTTAATGTCTTTTTTTTTATGCAGCTCTCAGACTTTTAAAATTAAACCCTTGAGTTTCAGAGAGTAGTACTAATTCCTTAGTGTAAAATTCATACAGGTTATTCTTTTGTTGTTACGATGCTGGCATTAAATTTCACTCTAAGTGGCATTAAAAATTCTTAAAAAAGGTCTTAAATTTCACAAGACAAAACCTGGAGCTACCCTGATTTGAGTAATAATACATTTCCCACTAAAATTTACTAGGGTAGGGGAAATGTGCATGTGGTTCAGAAAAGTACATTTTTGGAAGAAATAAAAGTATCTTCCATCCTTATCTACTCTCAAGGCTTATTTTGGACCAATTACAAAACTCAAGCTCTGACCACATTTAATGCAAGCATTGCTCTCATTTTCCCCAAAACAGAAGCGCTGTAATGACTAAAATCTTTTCTCTGTCCTAAAAGCCAGCCCAAAATGTTTGGGTGTGTGGTAAAAAGACATAAAGTGGTACACAGGTGTAGTGAGCATGTTTTTAAACAGGTTCAAGCACCTGAGTCAGTTAGTGCCTGCATCTGCTGTGCACAAGTGTCTTCATGTTTGCAACTGTTTGGTATCTCGGGCCGCTCTACAGAGACTGCTCTGTGGCTGGCCTTGACCCTGGCCTTTCTGTGAGCCATTCAAATGGAAATCTCTATAAAGGCCTGATAAAAATACCCCACGACTAGAGGCAGCAGACCAGCGCAGCAGAACTCAGTGAGTCACCTTAACCTATGCTGTTTGGGGCTACCTCTGCTTGTTCTCTTTGTATACTGTTACACAATGTTGAATTATCTATGAAAAATGCATTTTTGCTTTATTGCAGTTAGACCCAAAGTCTGGGCCTAGGTTTTTTGTTTTTGTTTTGTTTTTTCCTAGCAGTCTGATTGGCTGAAAGATCAGTACTGGATCAAGGAAGAAATTTTTGGTTTTTGGTTTGGATTTTTTACTGTTGTAAGATATGGCTATCCGGGCTGCCATGAAGATACTCACTCCAGCCACAAGGGGTCAGTAGATTTTATACCATTGTGAGATATAAGGGCTGTGTGGGAATTTCTGTATATCTTAACTATTGGCAAGATAGGGACAATGCCTTGGCAGAGGTCTGCTCTCTCAGAGTTCTTCTCATCTGTGATTTCCCTTTCATTTGCACTAACTAGAGACAACACCATTGTAGTGGTTCCCAACCTATGTTGGTCTTGTGTACCCCCCAGACCGGGTTTAGTCCTGGATTGGAACTGGTGTAGTCCTGGTTTAGTTCTGATTTAGACCCAGCTTAGTCCTGGTTTAGACCTGGTTTAGTTTTAGTTTAGCCCTGGTTTGATCTGGTTTAGACCTAGTGTATTTCTGGGTCAGACCTAGTTTATTCCTGGTTTAGTTCTGATTTTAGGCCTGGTTTAGTTCTGGATTAAGATGTGATTTAGTTCTGGTTTTAGACACGTTTTTTCCTGGCTTATTTGTGGTTTTAGACCTTGTTTATTTATTGCTGAGTTCTGGTTTGAGACCTAGTTTAGTCCTGGTTTACTTCAAGTTTAGTCTTGTTCTTTCCTTCTATCTTTTAGTATTGCATTTTTCCATTAACCCCTGTTATATCCGTCAGCATAGTCCTGGGTTAGTTCAGATTTAGGTTCATTGTAGTCTTTGACAGCCAAATATTTTCTGAAAAGGTTCTGTAAATGATGTAGTAACTCCATGTACCCCCTGCAGTGTGCTTGCATACCCCTAGGGGTCCCTGTACTCCTGGCTGGGAAACACTGGCATATAGTATCACTAGACATGTTGCCTTATGGTTATCCAAGGATATATCTAGTGTTGAATCTAAGAGATCACTGTATTTCTTCAGTTAGCATATAGGCCAATGCAACAACCTACTTATTGCGGGTCTAACCAACTTCTAGCAACTAAATAATTAAGGCCTTTTAAAGCTTCAAGTTACCATGCAATGAGGGGATCTCATTGTGAAATAAAATGTGTTACTCTATCATTTAGCTGATGAAAGGATTGACATATTCATTTTGATTACTACCACAGCCCACAGGCTCACACATTAAAAAGTACATCTCCATCAAACACTTACCAGCATATTATTGTCGGCACAAGCTGCCCAATAGTGACCTTACTGCGGTTTCACTGGTGACCCCCAACCACATATATCCAGAGCTTCTTCTTCTCTATAAATAAACCCACCAAGATGTGAACCCAAGGCCAAGGTGCTTAGCGTTAGCAGATGAAGGGAGTGTTTCTTGCGAGTCCAGCTGTCTCCCGAGCTCTAAATCCCTTAATTATGAGGCCAGAGTACATCGTCTCTTGGGAGCATTAGGCACGCTCCTGTTATGCATGTTCACATTCTTCTCTCTGAGCTTTTTCTTTGCTGTTTCTGGCTTTCTTTCTCAGTTAAAAGAGAGTGTGACCACGTGCTTGATATGTAGTCACCTACGCAACAAACTTTGATGTGTATTCTGTGACCTTTCTATCTGGACCAACATGTACTTCTTCAGCAATTTTAGCTACAGTTGTGTTTGATGGATCACACCACTACCAAGTACAAAATATATGCAGCTTTACATATCCCACCCACAAACAACTTTATGCTTTTTAATACCATTTTAACATTTTTCATGCCACAAACATACAATTGCGGCAGCTTAAATTGTCAATTTTTTTTTCCCAAAGTATTGTAAATTACAGTTCATAAAGCACCAATAATGTTGAAAGTCAAACATCCGATGTTTGGGTAATTTGGTCCCACTGGAAACAAACATGCTTTGCCGATTTATCAAGCTCATGTAGGCTACAAAAATGGTAAATTGAAGGCCTTAAAAAGTCTTATATTTGTCAAGATGCAGAAACATAGGTCTTAAATATGTTTAAATAGGTGTAAGTTCTTAAATATGTCACGCACATTTAATGTAACTATCTGCGCTCACAGCTTATTCAAAAATGCCAAATTCTCAAAGGCATTTTACCATCAGCGATATGAGAACTCAGATTTTTTCTCACCAATATACATGAACAATATACTTTGTGGCACTCACCATTGTCACAGTTAAATGATGCAGCCACATTTATGACTCAGCTTTTTGTGCACTGTGGGTTTATGAAATAGGTCTTAATTTTCTTAAACAATGGTCTTAAAAAGGTCTAAATTCAACTTGCTGAGCCATGCAGAAACCCTGCATAAAAAACTAAAACTAATAATGTCAGCTATTTTACTTCAAATCTATTTTCAATTTTTAAAGCCTTTTGGAATCAAATTTAATGTTTTTCCAATGTCATTTAAAGCCTTCATTTTTGCAAAATCAGTTTAATGCTTTTTAATACCCCGCGGGAATCCTGTTATTCTAACTGTGTATGAGTCTTGCATATGGCTCATGGGAACGTCACCCAAGAGGGGCTCAGACTGGCATCTGTTCCGAATGCTCTCCTAGATGCATCCCTGCTGAGGGGCTTGTCCCACCAGGAGGAGAGCCCAGAGCTGGCCTTCAGGATAGACTGGAGGGACTGACAATGCTTTGGTATTCCCCTGAAAGAACCAGATCTGTGGTTCCCAAAGTGCATTAATTACATAAAAATAAATTGAGTTTAAAATAAAGCACAAGGAAATGTCACTCTGAAGCAATTTTAGCCATCAGTCTGTTGTTTGTAATGTTTTTCTTTTTGTTTTGTTTTTTAATATAGAAATCTATTGAGAAAAACATGGCAAAGTTTTGAATATAGTATATAAGTTTCATTGTTTGGGGTGGGACTGTCTGATTTTTAATGGGGCCGCAAAGACAGAATATATAAAAAGAAAAATAATATATAAGATCTTGCTGAGATCCTGCTGAGTGTGTACATGACCGTCAGGTGAAGCAGTATCTTGATTGATATGTGCACTTTGAGCTAAAAATAGCATGTTAGCCACAGACATCCCAGTACACTGTCCTAGAGCGGATGATATCCTGACATCAGTATTCAGTTCAGTATTGAGTAACACAGGATAGGCATTAAATATGTTTTGTATACATTTAGAAAAAATCTGTGATGGTCAGCTTACAGAGAGAGTAATAATATGTTACCTTTGCCCTAGTAGCATCTCATAGTAAAAGTAGCTTTTTTAGGGGCAGCAATTCTTATTCAGTGTTCATACTACATCACAGTATGGTGTGCATGATATACAACAAGCAGATAGGTTTTTTTGCCAGCATGAATACCTTTTAAGTAACACAGATGATGTGTTCCACAACTAGGGGCCTTCCTTGATGTTCATAACTTGATGTTCTCTGTGGATACTAAAAGATTAAGATGCTGTGTGTGCTGCACCTTTTACACTATAGAGGGTGAATATGATAGCTCTACATATCCCATAGGACTTAACATCACACTGGGTTATGTGCTGTTAACATACATCCAAATTCAAAATATAAAATTATAATCTGGGACCATAAAACAGGTGTCTAACATTGCATAGACAACTTGCATACATAAAAGAACTATGAAGAACTACTACCTCATAAAGTACAGTTTTATGCAACTAATAAGCTACAAACTGGAGGCATTAAACATTTTCTGATATGCAGAGTCATGTAGACGCAGTTTATTTTTGGGTGTTGGTTAAATTTCAAGCCAGGTTTATAATAAAAATCTAAGAAATGTGGCATTAACACTAGTTTGTGAGTTTCTTGAGTTCCCCTGACGAATATGTGTGCATGATTAAGTAGATGCATTGCACTGTAGTCATATAATATACCAAAAACAGAGACAGAAAATAACTCTTACTGAGAAATACTGGGATGTTTGCCCACATGTCAACATGTAAGTCATTAGTTAGTCATTTTTATTAGTGTTTGTGAAACAAAATAAAATTGATTAGTTTGCCTTTTTGTTTCCTTAGCTATTTTGTTTTGATCGTTATGAATATAAAAATACAAGAGAAAGTAACCTTGTCAAATGAGATCTTTTATTATTATTATTAATGTTTTAAATAATTGACATGCTGACCTAGGTATTTGCAAATCAATGTACAAAATTAAAATTCACACAAAACTCAAAAGAAATATCTCCTCTTTCGAATGATATTGGAGGAGAAAGCTGTAATTAAATGCACTTTAACTTCATCTCCACAGTCAGCCATCTTAAATCTTTACAGGAGTGCTCTGTTTGTAATTAGGAAGTTGTGCGCAGTAGGCCTTGCTTTAAGCATGTCAAACAATTCGCAGAGGCATATTGCTATGTTCAGTTTCAGCTCCCATCATGTGGCCCCCACCTACTGGGCACAAAACAAAAGAGCACCATGATCGATGTGAAGCTGTGCCGAACTAAGCTGACTCAAGTGCAGGATCTGTTTATCTATTCACTCTCACAAGGTTGTGTTAGTGATTTTATTCTAACAAAGTAAATCCCATCTTCATTGCCACTCCACTGTTTTGAGGGGATTATGTATAGTTACTACTCAAGGAGAACCTACTATTTGAAAGCAATTATTCCTCATCATATCTGATTTTCTTTGTGATCAGCTTTTGTCTTTTTTTGAAGGTTCTCTGATACTGAGTGCTGGTAGAGGCAGTTGCTTTTACACTTTTAACTGTATGTTAAAAGTGTCACTATGTGACTTCTTACCATAAAAGTGAAAGTGTCAAAATCATTTTTTATACATCTTCTGAGATTTTTTTTCCTTTGGGGGTTGTGGATGATTGGAGCAACTATGGGCCTTAGGTGGCACACCCTGGACAGTGGCCAGTTCACATGACAAACACACGCTTGTCTCTGGACGATGCAACATGCTCTACTCAGAGAGACCATGAGTTAACAGGCCCAAGGATTGAACCCACAACCTTCTTCCTTGGTTCACAAATTAACCCCCTTTTCAGTAGTACAGTGCACCCAACTAACAACTACTTCAGTATGAGACTTAGTAGTGGTGGGAGCTGTTACTGTATCTCACCATTACATTAATCTTGCAAGATACTATTTTTAGCGTAATAAGAAAAGTAGGATTTTAATGTCACAGTCATTTACAATACAGAAAAATACATCCATGATATTCTGTTTTTACCAGTGTGTGATGGTTTTGACTATAAATTATGAATTTACATACTTTTTTCTTCTGTAATACTTACTTATTCTGGGGTGCAGAGTGATTAAAGTTTCTGCTTCTTAGCAAGGAGATCGTAGGTTTGATCTTCAGGTCTGCTGACTGACTGCAGTCTCTCTGTGTGGAATCTCCATGTCCTCTCTGTGTTACTGCAGCTTCTTCCACCGACCAAAAACATGCATGGGTTAGTTAGATGATTTGTTGTCTTAACTGCCCCTAGTGAATTAACATGAGAATAAAAGTAGCTAAAAAAGTAGCCTAACTGGCCACTTTTCAGAGTTTACCCTACCTAAGGCCCATAGTTGCTGGGATAGGCTCCTGTCCATGTCCAGACTTAACCTACTTATCTTTTAGTGAAAAATGACGTTGACTTGAGAAAATCATATTTAATGTATAAGCAATTAAAGTAGCAAACTGTAATTAAAAATAAATACCCATAATTTCAAATGTTTCTTGTTGCTTGTTGCTTGTTTCCCATTTACATTGCTAATAGTGCTTTTTTTTTTTTTTTACTGCTCTATAAGCAATTACCAAATTATAAAGCAATACAGTCCTGGCTTTTTCAAAGGTCTAATGGTGCCTCATGAAATAAAGCAATCAATCTCATAAATCTATATGAGCTTTGTTTCTGTTCCTTTGTGTGGGTACAAGAGCTGACTCCCAGCACTGGAAGCCCATTGATACTTGACACTGTTGTGTGAAGTACAAGTATGAAGCTACGCCTCTGACAGCTTATCATACACCCAGTCGAGACAGACTTGTCAGTAAGCTAATGGAGTGCTCTAAGGTTAATTTACAACCATATGAATCCCATCAATAAGCAATTAGGAGGTGTGGAAACACATGGAGGCGCCCGAGTCAGCAGCTAAATCTGCAGCGGCCCCCACCGGCTTTTAATCAATTAATTGCTGTGCTATGTCTGCTCTTAAGCCATATGATAGATTCAGAATAAGTCATGCACTGAAAAATCACTGCGGAAGCCATTGCTCCTTTCATGACCTCCTTTGTTGCTGTATCTCCATTTATGCATGGCCTATTGCAACGGTACAGCTTCTTTAATAGAGATTTTATACCTTCATCGTTCATTGACAAATTCCTTTTGCTGTCACAAGTTAATAAAGAATAATTTATTGAAAGAGAAATATTTTTTTGTCATTGGTAGCTGTTGAGGAAATGAGGCTTAATTCCCCCATGGGGTGCCAAAAACTCCAACCACAGTATGCACCAGTCCCAAGCCCAGATAAATGAAGAGGGTAGCCAAATATGCTAAAGTACCTTTATGAATGATTTACTGTGGCAACCCTTGAAAGAAAGGGGACAGACAAAAGAAAGAATGCAGTTTAGTATTAGCTGTTAGGAAAGTTGATGAGCAAACATTTTTAACTTATATAATGGAAAACTAACAGTAAACAAACTTAGAGCTATCAAATATTTTCAGTATATTGAGTAAAGTTTAGTTGTTAATTTAACGTTATCCACACAGGCTGTTTTTTTTTTTGTTTTTTTTTTGTTTTTTTGTTTTTTTACTGGTGGTTATATCTATTTTTTAGTGATTTCTATGTGTATTATTTATAACTGTAATATACAGAAAAAAATTCCAATAATTCCAACTTCTATTTTAGTGCTTCGAACATAGTTATATTTACAAATGTAACAGTTTCCTATGGTGTGAATGTAAAGGGTACATACACTGTGCATAAGAGCTACTTCTGATTTTATTTCACTCTCAACATCTATCTTATGCTAATGGAGAAAAAATGTTAAAATTGTGTTATTGAAAAGAAAGTGCTGAGGGCTCACTCTACAAACAACTGTTCTTTAAAAGATTATCCCTGAGCACAGACCTCCCACTCTGACAATTTTTAAACCAATATTCTTTTATAATGATTTATCCTGAATTTAACTTTTTTTTTTTATTTATGAGCCCTGAACTAATTTATTATCTACTTTTACTCTCAATTTTTTTTTTCTTACAAACTTATTAAACCCTTTTAAATCAGACATGCCACACTCATTACAGCATTCCTACAATAAAAACTGTACTATTGTACATACCATTCCCCAGATTTCTTTTTCAGCTGGAAAAAAGCATATGGTCCAAGGTTTGTATCATATGGCACATACTGTAGATGGTATATTTAATTTTATGGAAAACACACCAACTTGTGCTGCATACATCTTATTCTTAATGCAAAATACCGTCTTTGAGTTGGTGTTGTGAAAAGAAGCTGGGCTGCACTGAGATCTCATCAAAATTCAACCATGATCTTGTTGCTCATCATCTGCCACCGTGTTCCCAGTCAAAGGTTTCTTGTTGATTTTTCTACTGCCTCTGACACAATAGCTCCGTAAAGTATTTCTATTCATATTTAAGTCGGCATATTGGCAACGGCCTGCTGCATGTTGAACACCTAATTCCCCCTGTATAGCTGAGGTTGTTGGAGATTTCCTTTCATTACCTCTACCTCCTCCTCCTCCTCCATCTCTTTTATGCTATAAAGTCTTCGTCACATTTTTCCCTCTTTTTTTTTTTTCTTTGCTCTGCTGTGACATACTTGCCGACATCCCTGGAGATGTAGGGCTGGTGATATGATATGTATGAGATTTTCTACCTTATCAGCTGCATCCGACTTATATGAGCCCTGGGGAGTTTTTGAACACATTGTCCTACCCGCTCGCTTACCATTTTAAGTGGAGATTCACACAGCAGGAGCAGGACCTTTTATTCTGCTGCAAAAGAACAGATTCCACACAAAATACTTATAGTTACTTTCAGTCAATTTTATTTTAAACTGGGCGGTGTGGTATTGTCAGTATCTGTTTCCACCTACACATGTAACCCATGTTAGCGTTTCAGCATAGTTTACTCCCAAGATGTACTGGAGAAGTGCAAAAAATGGCCTGGAATATCTGTTTTTCTCAATAGACATTTTAGGTCTATTGAATGTGTGAAGATGTTGTTGATGTTGATTTCCTCTTGTCCTTTGCAGCTCCTCCAAACAACATCTCAGTGATGGCAGAGAACACGCCCGCTCCATTCAGTCGATACCAAGCCCAGAATTTCACTCTGTTGTGCACAGCGAAAGGAGGAAAGCCAGCCCCATCGGTGAGTTTGACTTTAATAAGCACAAAAATAGTGTTTTTAGTGTTGGTTACTTAGCCTGGAAAGCCAGACACACTCACTTTCTTAACAAAGTGAAGTGGTTCTAAAACCTTTCCCACTGAAGCCACCTTTTAAACTGGAACAGTGGTGTAAAAAGTATTCCAAAGTACTGATACTTCAAAATAATACTCAAAGAGAAGTAAAAGTACTCAAAAAAAAAAAAAAAAAAAAAAAACTTGAGTAAGTAAAATATAAACCAAACTTAGTATTAGTACTACTACTGTTAGCCTCAAACATGGACTGAACCCAGGACAATCTGACTGCAAACCAAGTATTGGTGGTACAGTGGATTAGTGGTTAGCACTCTTGCCTCACAGCAAGAAGGTCCTGGGTTCAATTCCTGGACTGCATGGGACTTTTCTGTGTGGAGTTTGCATGTTCTCCCAATGCCTGGGTGAGTTTCCTCTGGGTACTCCAGTTTCCCCCTCAAACCTAAAACATGCACAATAGGCTAATCCTCCAACAACGTACTCCTGGGTCAAATGCAGACAAGTAATTTTCCTATGGGGGATCAGTAAAGTATACTTTACACTTTCACTTTACCACATAGTAGGTCAAGAAAAAACTAATTTTGTTAATTTAACAATGTACTTAAGTGAGTCTAACTTTTGCTTCTCAAAAAGGTAGATACTCAAAAGTAAAATCTTCAATGCATTTTCTTGTACATGCACTTCTGCAGGTTTCATGCAGGGTTGATACATACCTTTAGGTTATGTTTAATATGTGTATGATGGTATGACCCCCCCCCCCCCCACACACACACACACACACACACACACACCACCCCGAAAATCAAACTCAAACCAACAGGGCCCAGAATGGCAAAGAACCCCTTTTTTTTTTTTTTTTTTTTTAGCCAGGAAGTAATAGTTGATGTACTTGACATATTGGATTGACATGGCTGTTCTACACAGGCAAGTGTGCACATTACTTTTAATTGTACATTTTAGCAACTGAAGGAACACATCTCATAACAAGAAAACTGTACCAAGTGCAATTACCAATATTCATGAATCCAATACTAAAAATACTATTGCTGACAAATGACTATGGCATTAGCATGTTAATTAGGTCAGATGTTTGCTATACACCAGGGAGCATCTTCACCCCATGTCTCGCAATTAAAACTCACTTTAACACCTCCACACTGATTAAACATTACTTAATGCATCTGAAAATGGCTGTAATAATATTTAATGTTTTAATGGTTTTAGTTCTTGCTCAGTGCAGACTTGCAACATTTACTGCAACCAGAGAGCACTAAACAAAGAAAGTCACAAAAATACACACAGCTCTATTCATCTTTATAAAGTCTTTGGTTGAAACTTGCTTTTTATTGAACTTTGAGTCCCTAAAAATAAATTACCACAGTGTTTTTTTGCATATCAGTATCCTTCCCTATAGAATCACAGTAGAGATGCATGATCAATGTGTCTTATTCTCGACCATAGAAAAGCATAACATAATTTTCTGTAAATTATACATGCAGCATGTATTATGCCCTGAAAGGTCAGCTCTCTACATTTGCACACATTTACACTGTACATACTCAGATGATTTCCAATAACCATTTCCAAAGGGCACCAGAGGTCAGCACACTAAGAAGTATGAAAATGAACTAGTTATTTCACAGTGCTTTTACTAGTCAACAGGGGCGCTTTTAGGAGTTTTAGCTTTTCTTTTTTAAGTGTTTTGCCTGCTTCCTGTTTTCTGATTTGTCGATATTTAATCAATCTGCATCCTTTGTCTCACCCTCTGAAAATCAGCTTTTAAAACAATTAGAATAAAAATGTAAAAAAGTATAATGGCTGGCCAGTTATGTGCACACTTCTTGAAACTGACCTAGGATTGATTTTTGGCATTGATTTGGTTTAACTCACCAACTTATCATTAAAAAGATATAACAGCTTTTCAGAAAAGCATGCATTAATGTTACTTTTATGTTTTATGTTAGCTCTCAATGTCATATATCTAAATAAAGTGACATGATACATTACACATACACAGTTATCAATATAGTCTCATACATGTGCATTACAACCATACACATGTAAATGCAACACACACCACACTATACTATTTTGGGCTTAAGAGGGAGACATTTTGAAATGGTAGACTAGGCTCTTTGCTTTGTGACGCAGTTTGAGTTTGGTCGCTCGCAGTTTGTTCCCAGTGGGTCATTAATCATTGTCCACGGGTGTATGGTAATTGACTCCAGACCCTGACAACACCTATCTCCAGCAATTATGAGTCCAGCAAGAGGTGAACGCAAGGTGAATGTGATTTCCATCTCACAGGTACTCCCTGGTTGTGGTCTTAGCCAATAAGACCAGAAAATCCAACTCGAATAGACAATTTATTTAAAAATTATCTAAAAAAAACATAATCATTGGTATTCACAGCCTGTTGCAATGATGCTCGACAAGTCACATTACTCCTAATTATCTTTTCCCGTGAATCAACAAACAAATAATCCAAATGATTGATCTAAAAGCTAATGTTGCTGTGATGGCACAATGTCAGGATTTAGACTTTCTTCACTTTTGTATAAATCACACTATAATGACAAGAAACTGCAAAAAAATGTTCAAGCTTTAGACATATCAACATAATTGATAACATTATTAAAGAAACTGCATGTTATTTCAAAAGAGGAGCATAAAAGATCTGCATGTGGTTTTCATATTCCATTTAAGAGATAAGTTCGGCACATTTAGGTTGGCGATGGTGATAATGAACAGTGACAAAACACTCATGTCAATATACCACTGAAACTTTAAAGGGTAAAAATACGCCCACACTAGTCTTCACTCTTTCTCTTTCATTTGCGTTCAAGCTGAGCTGTAAGTTTTAGAAAATGAAAAAATCCCATCAGCTGCATGTTTAAAATCAGTTACTTTTTTATCCTGACTTATGGATGTACTGTATTGTGTGCATAACAATAACAGATCTCTTTGTTATATGTTGTGTATGAAGAATGAGTCCAGTTTAATAATATTATAAATAATAATGAATGATTGTACAGCTTGATAACTTCAGCAGGTCTCTCAAACAGGGGAAGCTAACTTTCCTGGTCTGCCCTGCTTTTTAATTCTTCTCTCCTCGTAAGGAAGACTGTCAAATGATTTGGCCAAAATCCTGTCCACATTATTAGCCTCACTGCCACTGCACCATGCTGGGCTGGGGTGGGGTAACAAACAGAGTTCTTTCAGGGCGAGTGATCGGCCCAAGGATGGAACTCACAACCTTCTTCCTGAGAGGCAGCCAACCATCCAAATTCTTCTTTTTTTCTATTCTTAACTGTGAATTATAGTCAGGTCCTTGTTGAATCGAGATGGATTGTCTGGGGGTGGAACAACTGGACACAGATTAAACTACCTCTGAACACAACTGGATAAACCTTTACCAGAATTGACAGAGCAGTACCAACACAGAACTGCTTCAGGACTGATGCTGTTTGAAAATTGTGCAACCAATTAGAAATTAATTTGATGGGAGAGGTTTTCAGATCCCTAGTGTCCTAGTGAAAGGTCTGCATCATTTACCCTGCAAACAAATTCATTATAGCAATTATCTATAATCAGGGCTTGACATTAACTTTTTGTTCACTGTCCATTCTGGCTAGTGTTCTTTAAAGGTTACTAGCCATAGTATAGATGTCAAAATATTGATTCATATGTTGTATATAAGACAATATTAAGTTGTTTTTACAATTATTTTGAAATTTACCACTGAAAAGGTTTTTTTTACAATAATTTATCATAATCAAAAAGTAAAAGTTTATTTAGACTCTGGATCTGTATATTTTTGCTTTTATTATTGTTATTTACATGTTTTCAATTAAAGAGTTTAATTTTGTCTCTCTGCTGATGATTTACTATAGGTTTTAAATGATGGGGATTTATAAGCATAGCAAAAGAAAGTCAGGTCTAAAGTAGTTTAAATAAATAAAAACAACAAGTGGCTAGTGAGACTAAATATGTTACTAGCCAAGGAAATTCTATCCGCATTTGGCCGCTTAGCTGGTGTTAATGTCAACCCTGTCTATAATAACGTAGATAACCTTATCTGCAGGGTTTGCAAAAAAGATATATTTGAGATAAAATTTTGAGCAGTTGTTTGTAACAAACTGAAAAAAAAATCATGAGACTGTCACATAAAAAGTGATATGGTAGAGAAGGGCTTTTAAGGACAGTGTACTAATAAAAAGCTGTGTGAAAGCGAAAAAGTTGTCGTTCGATGTCGCCCTTTGTCGTGTTATTTAAATCTGCTAAGTCATTGTGTGAAAGGCACAGACTGTTCTCTGGGTGGACAGGGCGTTTTCAGCCAGCTTCACAGCTTCATACTGCGTCCCTATGAGTGAGAAGACGCTGTGCTGGCACCACTGATGCAAAACGAGGAGTTAAACCAAGTCAGCATGACGTGAGAGAAGTGAGAAGCAACACATTCAAGTTGGAAAATTACATGGGCTCCACGGGGAGTCAATCTCGCGCTGTCAAAGTTGCCTTACACTGGTGAACTGAGTCAGAATCCAGTAAACATGCACTCGCATTCTGACAGGGATCATGAATAGGTTTTAAAAGTTCAACCTCACACGGTTCTGAAATCCTGCCATGCCTGTCTCATGGTCTAGAGAGAAACACAGCAGTGATTTATTATCTCAAATGGGTTTTATAATGATGTGGGGAAAAGTCTACTCAGATTATTGCTGGGATATAAAAAAAAAAAGTGCAGTGATACTTCACATTTCCATTTTACATAATGCTTTCAACATATACAAATATATACGGATACTTTTACTTTTAAGTAATTTATTAAAACTTTTACTTCTACTTGAGGAATTATTGAGATTTTTTCACTTTTATCAAGTAATTTTTAAATTAGCAAAAGCATTGCTCACCCTAGTAATAGTAGTAGTAGTAGTGGTAGTAATAGTAGGAGTTGCAGTATGGGTGATGAGTAATAATAATATATCTTTTACAAAGTAGAAGCAGTAGTTGTTGTATTAGTAGTACAAGTAAAAATAATAATAATAGCAATAGTAGTTTTTGCTGTGTAATTGCAAAATCTACTTTAGAAAGTACATTTACGTTAACTAATATATATTAATATAACACATTGTACAATCAGCTACTTTCACTTAAGAAGTAGTTTGTATTTGGAAGTAACAATACTTTAACTTTAATGTAGATTTGGTTTACTTTTTCTGCCTCTGCCTGCCATGATGTCAGTTCCTATTCAGTTTTAATCTTTAATACAAATATCCAATTTAAACAGTGTCAGTAGATGTCCTCATGAACTTGTCTGTGGTCCTGGCGTATAACAAACCCTCATTAATTGCAGTGTAAGTATTTGCCTGAATGTGGATGCTCTGGCCCATTTATGTGACTGTAACTTCAAACAGCTCTCTGCTTTTTGATGAAACTCATTTAGACTTGGTTGGTGGTGCTGCTCCAGGGCTTGGTGCAAAATTAGCTGTTGTCAGCTCTATTTTGAATGTCATATTGTATGCCTGCTTTCAATAGTGGTTCACAACTCACAAAGAAATTGATTTATTGAGCCAGCACTTAACAGCTGCTAAGTATGACATTTCTGCAGATTCTCCCCAGTAATAAATTGCCTTTGTTTTACATTCTTTAGTATGTACTATTTTCCACTTTTTTTTTTTTCCACACAGCCTGATCTAGAAAGTATATCATTGTCTTAAAGTCACAAAACATTAATATGAGTTATGTTATGGCACAGATTGCCTAATTTTAATATAATAAATCTTTCAGTTTTTGTCCAAAATTGATTTTTATATATTAATATGAGGAAGGTTATCATTTGAACATTGAACATTTAAGTCTAAAATATCCCAGCACCCTAGTAATAATAGCAGAAGTTACTATACAAGTAACAGTTGCAGTAATAGTAGATGCAGTAATAGTTGTAGTACAATAGTGGCTGTGGTAATAGTAATAGTTTTGGCTGTGCTATTTCAAAAAATATTTTCAAAAGTACATTGTGCATACATTTTACAATCAACAGTTTGCTATTCGTTATTAGTAATACTCAATAATAATATGAGAATTCTGTAGATTAAACCCAGCCATAAACTATATTTGTTGTAGTTTAATATTTTTTAACTGTGCATTTTTCCTCCATCCATTGATCTAAGTTAAAAAGAACAGGCTGCTGTCCTGGTCTTTTGTGGTCTTTGTGTTGTTCCATTGTATGAGCTGGTGTCACACGTCTTCAGTCTTCATCAGGTGACACCCAGAGGATCGATCGCAGTTGGACATGGACAGGCTGCAGCATGGAGCCCCAGTGTTGTTAGTGCTCTCGTGGGGAAGGTGAAACAGCATACATCACTGCTGCCTTGTCCTTACTTTTCTTTTTTTTTTTTTTTTTCTTTTTTTGTGTAATGCTGGATCTTTGTCTTGTGTGGACATCAAGAGGGAATGGCTCAAAGGTTGCAACATAACTAATGTCCAGTCATAATAAAAGTGTGAATGTCAGAGTTAGATGACCCCTTAAAACAACAAAACCCTTTTACTTAAAATCTGTTTTATTATAGATCAGTAGTGTGCAGAGGGGCAGAGTGGTTGGCGCCACTGCCTCTGCGCAAGGAGGTTGTGGGTTTGATCTCTGAGCCGATTCTGCATTTACAGTGTTAGTCAATATGGTGACTCTAAATTAATATAATATAATATAATATAATATAATAGTATTCCAAAACGCTGCCATCTGTGGCCACCAATTAAACAGAATATGAATGAATATAATTTATTAAATGTCCTTTTTAGTTCATCCTGACTAAACACACTAAACTACTGTATTATATTTTTCAAAAGTAAAATTTAATTAATTGCAGACTCGTTTCAAACGATTTGAACTAACTGAATTTGAAACAAATTTAAAACCTTACACCTCTAATGATTATAAAACATTACAATAAAAGGGACAGTGACTAACTCTTTCAGTGGGCACGATCGGCAGGTGGTGAGATTGTGCAGGAAATTAACATCACCCACATAATGCTATTTCATTTAATAAAGACTTTTATATATAAGTTAAAAAAGTACTGTGAGTCAATAACGAGAAAACTTCATAAACTTCCTCTGAACTTAACCTTGTTGGTTAAGTTCAGAGGAATACTTGTGTTGACGTACAGAGGTAAAGTCATCTGGTGTGGAGGTGTTTATGTGGAGGAGGATTTAAACACAGTGGTGAACTGACAGAATGACAGAATACATAAAGATCCATGAAGTGATTGACAGCAGGCAAATGAGTGTACCAAGAGCTTAACAAGACTAACCACCACTACACAAAACACTGTATCAAAGTTAAGGTTTCAAGCTTAACTTAAAAATCTAGTTTTGAGTTCAGTGCTTGACCAGTATTCATTAAATGTTGTGTAAATGTGATGCCAATATTTTTGTGTTTTACTGCTTGTGGCTTGAACAGATATAGACAGAGCTGGTGGAAAAGGAAAAAAAAAAACACTTTCAATTAAAGATTTTTTCTTTTGAAGTCATATAGATTAACAAGCCAATAGGCGCATCCCATAATTAAGACTGATCTAGTCAAGCTTATGATTGGCCAAAATGCCCTGTACTTGCAGAATATCATCATTTATAAAAATCTATAAAAAGTACAAGAAGTCTTAAGGTCCCAAAATATGTGTATAAAGGAATGCTATTATATGATGAAACTGTTTCTATTAAGGACATAGATACTTTACATTTCAATATCCAGAGTATTTTAGCCTTTGTCCTAAAATAAGTTTACATATTTTATAAAGTCATTGGTGATGTCTGTACTGTACCGCAGCTATTCCCAAAGTCAAGACTCCCTTAAATTTCTGAAAATCCCACGCGGACCCCCAACTGTAGAACTTCCCTCCCATTTTATGCACTTTGGGGCCCCCCTGTAGGCCCCGGGCCCCACTTTGGGAACCACTGCTGTACTGTTTAGACTAATTAACTGTGTTTCAGTAATTTTTTGTCACAACATGATTGTGTGATTCACAGTGATTCACCAACTGTCAGCTTTTGCCCCCTGGTGAGCCACAATGCTAGAGCAGTTGGGCAAACAAAAAGAAATTACGTATGTACAATTAAATACTTTATACATTTATTGTTATTGTTAAGCAGTTTATAGCCAATGCCATGGTTTTGTTGTGTTTTTAAATACAATTTTCAGGAAAAGTCTTGATTAAGTCTTGTATTTTGATTTGAGTCTGGGTGGGCTACACATGATTTTTTTTATGTTTAAGGGAGCTTTTGAATGCCTGATATAAGCTATTTATTATGCTGTTCAACTATACTAGTAAACAATGTGTACTTCTATAGCAGGTCTTTTCTGAACACTTGTATTATCAGCATTATTTGACAATGTTTCCGCTCAAATCCTTTTTGCTGTTTGTGACAACCATCATTCCTCTGCTCGTTAACCCTCTATGGTACAGTGTTGCCCTCAGGCAACATACTCATTTTTGGCCTGTGAAATATCCACCATGTATCAATTTATGTCATGCAGCATTTTAAAATAGAGGAAAGAACATTAAAAATGCTTTTATTTGTCATGAGACTTTCAAGATTCCATATTGAAACCCTTTTTGGTGGACTTTCTCAAACAAAACAGCACTGCAATTTTGCTCACTTTAAATCATCTTAAAATATAATTTTTAGTCCGTTTTTCATCTGGAAAAAATATACTGACAACAATAAGTAAGTAAACTTATTTTTGGATACTTTTTGCTCATTAAATACTGAAAACTTGTTAAAATACCGCTGTTGCCCTGAGGCAACAGTGTACTATTATGGAATCATCAAGATGGAAGGTCAGTACAGTCTCCTCAAATTTAAAACTGAAATTGCAGATTGCTTTTGCAATCAGGCGAAGGTCCAGAGGAAGAGAGGAAGACAACCAGTCAGTGCAGACTTGGTGGAGACCAGTCATGTGGAGAGGAAAGGTCCCGCTTTACCACCAGTGTGTAAAGACAACACCAACCATTGGCCTATTAGGGTGGAGAAGAAGGGTCGATGCAAATACCCTGGATGTAAGGGTATCGTGAAAGTGCAGTGTCCAAAATGTGCCACCTTCTTATGCTTCACTCCTGAAAAAAACTGCTTTATGGACTCCCATATACAGTTGAAAGAAAAGGTTTTGGAACCCCTTGGAAATACTATTCTGCATGATTTGGTCATAAAATGTGATCTGATCTTCATCTAAGTCACAACAATAGACAAACACAGTCTGCTTAAACTAATGCTGCAAAACAAATATTTTTTCATGTTTTACTGTAGTATTTCCAAGGGGTGCCAGTACCTTTTCTTTCAACTGCATATTGAGGGGAAACAGCAGAAATGATGCGTGAACAGTGCCTAAAAAGACACCAAAAACTGATCAAAAATATGTACTGAAATTAAATTCTGGTGATTATCTCTGTATTTGTTATCATTTCTCTTGTTTTAGCAAATGCTTATGGTCTTTGTGTTGAAGGAAGTTTGTTTACAGTTCACAGAATTAGTCTTAGACACTTCAAGCCATTCATTTCTATGGGCTGTTCCATAATAGTACTATGTTGCTTACTGGCAACACTTGGACAAGTAGTCCTTAAAAATTGAGACTTATATGCAAATTTTACATTTAAAATTGTACGTATTGTAAACCATTATACTTTTTAAAGAATTTACAAATGTTTATGAAATAAATGTATTCTTATTTAAAGAGAATTCTTTATACCCTTTTTATACCCTTATGGTACAATGTTGCTTTCAGGCAACGTGCCACAAAAAGTCACCCCAAAATTTTTTTGTTCAAAAATTTCTTTATGTAGATTATTTTAAGACAGAAAAACAATGCAAACATTTTTTTCCCCACTGGCATTATACAGCGTACCATATAGGGTTAAAAAGGTAAAAATAATATGTCACCTACATTAGAAGTGTCTGGTATTATGTTTCAAGGCAGCATCTGATGTCATTGAGGCGAGCTGACATATCAATAATAGCTGCCTAGTGCCACTCATTATAACATCCTCGGAGCACAAGCAAGCACTGATTGAAAAGAGAACAGATAATGACAGTTAATAATAAGAAGGAAAGCTGATTAAGTCGTGGGCCAGGATCTCTCTCCCCGCCTCACTCCTCTGCCTCTCTCTTCCTCCTCTCGCCACTGCGTACTCATTGAATCATTCTGTCACCACGAAAATTACTGCCTTGTCCTTTTGACACCGCCGTGATTAATTGCGTCAACATAAAGGTGTATATGTACCAATGCAAGATTGTTAGAATTTCACAATGGTTTGGGATTTATAATGTGAGGTGGGAGCGTCTCAGCGGTGTGGAGATGTGCAGGTTGCTTTTATCACTATTCACAAGAAATATGCAAAAACCCCTCTGAAGAAATCCAAAGCTTAATTTCACCACCATCGGCATGCTATTGTGTATGGGCTCCTGCTCTCAATTACATCTCTCTTTCTGGGGAGTTAATTCTTTTCAAAATGAATCTGTCTGGTCTCATTGTCTGCTTCTATCACACTATGAAGTATTTAGGGATTTATTACAGAGGCTTGATTGATAATCACTTTACTCCATGCAGTAGCACCGTTTGTAAGAAACAATGCAAAGCCAAAAGCACTCCAAAACAACCTCATAGGCTATGTTGTACAACTGAGTGCTCCCTTATCAAACAAGTCATCAAAATGAAATTTATTACTTTTGGCTCTAACCATTGCTTTCTGCAGAGGCCACAAAAGCAGTAGGATCTGAAGATACCCAGACCTTGTTGTAATGTTGTTGTGGACATATATACTTGAGTAAAAGTAAAAAAATAAAAAAAAAAAAGGTTTTTTGAAGCATATAATTTTGGCAGTTGCACAGTAATCTACAACTACTACTAGTACTATCCCAAACTCTGCTCAAACCCCAGACCTGATTGCAGAAATGTACAAATACAACACACACAGTTTATGCATGTCATAAGTGACATAATTCTGTTTGAATGCAAGTGCTCGCTGATAAGTTCACAGCTACTATCAACACCTTGTTACAACGTGACTCTTTGACAGTAATATATTCTGTTTTAAGAACTTATTGATTTGTTTTTAAAGCACTTGAAGTATTGTCGGTTGATTGATTTTAATAATAAATTTGTCAGATCAAACTTCAAACAATATGTCAAAATATTAATTAGCTGTCAGAGCTGTCGTGAGTATATTGCATATTGTAAAAAGGAATACTGCAGTATGTACAGTATATAGTGTTTTTTACACCAATCAGATTATCTCTTAATCATGACACCTGCATGTGGTCAGGTGCTATCAAAAAAAGGTCATCATGTAAAATTTAAATAATAGAGAGCCATTTCTCATACTCTACTATGAGGAATTTCTAAAATGTCTAAAATGTTCTTACTTATCAACAAACCTGTCCATAGATGTTTACAGAAACAATCACTCACACAGTTAATCAGCTTACACAGTATGTTTTATATTACACCACTGCGGTGCCAACACAGATGTTTTTGTGTACCCACACCATTTTGTCCAACAACAGCTTCAGAACAGGTGCATGAGCGCTCCTAATCCGAGCTGCTTGCATCCACCTGCTGAGATAATTAATGAGCTGTTTTAATACGTCTTCTCTTAGAGAGAAGTTAGGTAGCTACCGGCAGACGCAATGGGGTCAGCATGGATCTAAGCTTGTTTATTTTACTTGCTATTGTGCTTTTGAACTTAAAGCTGAGGCTCTGCAAAACACAAAGCTTGATAAGCACCAATGGCTATTAAATCTTTTGAATGGAGCACGTGTTTATTGTCTAAATTCCCATATCTTAGCTTGACATGATGGGCAGTGGTCTATACAAATGTTTTGATTCACACTTTCACACTATTGATTGAACGTGTGAAGGTTTACGAGACAGCACTACGGATGCTACTTGTGGAGAAGGTGATTATGTTTTATGCAGTATGAAACCCATCCACAGACTCTGACTCTCTCTTTAAGTGCTCACGATTACAATTCAACTTGACTCTGACCAGTTTTTAGATACTTGGGCATAGACTCTGTCTTGAACTCTGAGGATTCAAGAATGGCTCTGACTCAAAAACTGATGATTTAACTACAACACTGGTGTGTATCTGTGAGACTAGTATTATACATTTACTTTAGCTAGGAAAGGTTTGTGTCATGCTATGTGAATACTATCTTTCCAACATCTATCCAACATATATAAGGTTCAGACTGGCTGCGTCCACATTCATTTCCTATGCGACTCAACAGAGTCATTGGTTGGCCCATGTGCACATCAGTGTGACTACAGGTAGATGGGGCCACAGAGCAACAGGACTGCATAAAGAGCCACCAGTTGGTCAGGAGTAATTTTGTGAAACAACAACCTGCTGAATGCCTTTGAGCAAGGGCGCGCTGTTCCATGTGGAATAGCACCAGACCATTGTGATAGCGGGCAATAGGATTTTTTTTTTTTTTTTTTTTTTTTAGAGTTAGCTATAAATACTCAGTGTATTACAACCTAGCAGCTTGGAATATAATGATGCTCATCTGTCCTAGCAAACATAACCTCCACAGGGAGTAAAATACTGATAAAGTGTCCTTCAGGGCTCACAACAACACTACTTCTGCTGAAAGTACTTATGCCAAAATCATGATTTTTAAAGCATTTATATAATTATACAGTCATAAATAACCTACATTCTCAGGGTTAATGGTAACAGAGTGGTTAGCAGTCCAACCCCTCAGCAAAGGTGGTTTTGGGATCCACAAGCCGACTACAATCTCTCTGCATGTCCTCCCTGTGTTACCGTGGATTTTCTTTGGGTAGTCCAGCTTCCTCCTACCTTCCAAAGACATGCATGTGTTTGGTGAAATGATGAATCTAAAATTGCCCCTAGTAAATGAATGTGAAAGTGAATGGTCCAGGGAATAGCCGCCTAAGGCTCATAGTTGTGAAATAGATTTAGCCACCCCTGACCCCTAACGGAGAAAAAAGATGAATGAACAAACATTCCTCAAAACTGTCAGCTTGACCTTTCTAGTTTTATTTGAGATATTTTTAATAAAATGATGCAATATACAACTGGAATCTGACAATGAGCAGTTATTTATTTTCTTTACTTATCTTTTTGTGTTTTCAAGAGTTATGCACTTGTCAATGGCCCAAGGTCACACTACTGATTGAACCAGAATAATACACTTAATAACAACAAGATTCTAAGTGAATGCTTCTCTAAAGTAGTTATGCTAATTTGGTATTTCTTTGTAACCTAAATCATAGCATGAATCCTGGGTTGTTTTAATGTGCAAATGTGTCTGTGGTGCTGTGTACGTATGAACAAATCAGGTCTTTTCTATTGGAGGACCTGTTGGTTTTTATTGAAGTAAAGCCACTGCCTATTCAGTGGTTTTAATATAACACCTGGAAGTCATATGCAGAAATGGGATCACAAATTTCCTTTCAGGGGATTAGGTTGCTCAAGATTTTAATAGACTCATGCAACAATATCAAAAGCCTTTCATATCCTGGGAAAGTCCTTTCTGCAGCTACGTATGCTGTATATGACAAAGTTTTAAAATGAAATTCAGAATATGTTGTAATAGATTGCACTATCACAAAGCAGCTATATAGAGACCAGCCAACGAATGGTAGAGATACTGTAAACTTTGTGAAGAATGTACTTTCTCAGTACATTTTCTAAAATGTGATTTCTTTTACTTCCTTTTACCCAAATAAAATTTTTTGGTCTCTCAGTGAGTAAAAGCATTTTTGACCCTAGCAGTATGGGTGGTAGCAGTACTTAGTACTTAGTAGTAACAATAGTAGCTGTAGTAATAGTAATGATATTTGTAGTAGTAATAGTGGTTTTAATAATTACAGTAGTTTTTGCTTTGCAATTTTTCAAAAAGTACTTTTTACTTAGGTGAAATCCTAACAACATTTTTCACTTTTACTGAAGTCATATTTTTGTCAGTACTTTTATTCCTACCTTAGTAATATTATTTTTAACAGTACTTTTACTTAGGTACAGAGTTTGAGTACTTCCTTCACCTCTGACCAAGGGCAACAAAAGGTTGCTCCCACCTGAAGTCAGTCACCATTTAAACAATTTTCATCAACAGTAAAAAATTTTCTTTTCTCTTGAAGGTGTACTTCAAACGGGATGGAGAGCTGATAGAGGTGATTTCGTATACGATGCCCACTACCAGCGAACAGGGAGTGGGTTCTGCCAACGTAAGAGGGGCCCGGCCGCTCATCAGCCGAGACCTGGATGAGACCAAGCTCCAGCGCTCTCTCTCTCTTCTGGACCCCGAGGGCCGCCTGTCCCGTCTGCACACGGAGAGCCCCCAGCGCTATCACACCCAGGGTCAGCAGGCGTCCGAGCCCAGTCCCGCCACGGAAGTCATCCCGGAGACTGTGGTGAGCCGGGAGTTCCCCCGCTGGGTCCACAGCACTGACCCCCTGTACTACTTCAGCCACACTCACGTCCCACAGAGCGACGGGTCGGTGGTGGTGCAGGCCCGCCTCACCTGGACACTCAACCCCCAGCTCGACAATGACGCCCTGTTCAGCTGTGAGGTCAAGCACCCGGCTCTATCCATGCCCATGCAGACAGAGGTCACTCTGGGTGAGTAGGAAGCAGACAGGGCTTTTGTGTGCTGTTATCATTCACATGCAAAGTCAGTAGGCTATAGCCAAAAAGTTATGCAGGGAAAGGAAAGCATTGAAACAGGAATGAAGTCCCATCTACTCCTTAGCCTGAGTTTTTAAGGAGCTATTGGGGAGCGAATGAGGTCAACCGCTGACACCCATTTTTCCTTCAAAATGTAAATGAATAAATTTTTTTGATCATCCTTATTATTACAAGGTTGTTATGTTTTTGCCAACATTGGTTTGTTTGTTTGTTAGTTTGTTAGTCTGTTTGCAAAATATAGCAGGAAAGTATTGGTCTGATATTCATCAAATTTCTAGGCACATTTTAAGTTATTTAAAAAAAAAGGACAAGGATCACTATAAGTCTTTTGTGTGGATCCAAAACACCATTTGGATGTAGCGATATTTTAAACCTTTTGTACTGTTAGCTTCAACAGAGATGCTAACTCCAGCCACAAGGTGTCAAACAAACAAAGATCAGTGTCTAAATACAGGCATTTTTAAGTGTGTTCTTCTCCTTTGTGAGATAGAAGGGAGTCCAGGTCTTGGCACTACAGTATTTCTTTACCATTGTGAGATAAGGCCTGTGTCTTGGCAGAGATCTTTTAATTGCTTTATTAGTTTAATTTTCCACAGTTTCTCAGTAATCAATTTCTCCCTTCCCCCCACCTGACAGTCCTTTTGAGTTTTTACTCCATCCACTTATAAACAACCTGAAGCCTCCTTTTTGTATCTCTTGCAAATGTTCCCTTAAGAACACAGATTTTCATTAGACCCTGCTTAATTGTGTTACAGCTGAGCAGATTGCAAGTTAAGCAGCAATTGAAAAACTCCAAGTGAGTGACAGGGCAATCGAGCTGTCTGTCTGTTGGCAGATTGAGCTAACTTAGTGTGGCTATTGAAAAAGTCAGCCTGAATTAGCAAAGTTAAATGAAAATTTAGACATGCTGACCCATGCTGATGACCCCTTACCTCTTCTAAAAGCACAGAATATCTTTCATACAAAGTGTAGTTTCTCAAAGCAAGAGCAATCTATACAATTTCCTCACGTCAGAGTTGCAAAAATTTATTCTTTCACAAACTATCAAAGTGGGAGATTTAGCAATGAGAAAAGTTGCACTTTGAAAGTACTTTAAGGCACAAGGTACCATAAATCTCTGATGGCATGAAAGACGCACACTGTTTTCAGATTTTCTCTAAACAAAGATGCAACTTTCTCTTCAAAGGCGATAGATTGACCCACATAAGCCCCTCAATCCTGGCATGATAAACACAGACATTATCTTGTTTGTAAGAGGTGCCTGCAATATATGCTCAGATATAAATACACTCACATGGAAGTCTGTGTTGTCTGTCTGTGCTGCGACAGAAAGATACATGAATGCTAATTAAACTCTCTTAAGTTCACTTTGAATAGATATGTATAATCAGAAAATCATTAAAGAAGTTCTTGCATACATGACAAAACATTAAAGGGAAGACTTTCATGCTGCTTGCATTATACAACAGCTTTTCATGCACATTTGTATACAGTTAAATTAAAGGTAGAAATATTGACAACTACTTTTAGACAAGGTTGCATTTTCCATATACACATTTAACTTTCTAGGCAGAATCAGGTAATTATATAGAAGGGAAAATAAAGCTATGCCATTAGCTTGTCATTCTGCATGTGCCAAGAAGGTTTCTTGCCAGAATGTACAGTATGTGGGTATTCAGGATAATCTATAGGATGCTAATTAGAAAGGAAAAAGTTATTCAATGCACATGTATGCACAGCTTATACTTATAGTATATAAAATAATCCAGTCATGGAGGGTAACAAGCTAGTGTACTCTTTGTACCAGTCCAAAGCCCAGATAAATGCAAAGAGCTTGGTCAGTAAGGGCATATGTCATATATCAATACTGAAATCACTCAGACTGTGTGTTTAAAAATAAAGAAATTGAATCTTTAACTCTTTAATACATTTTCTAGGCTATAAATTTAGATTAGTCCATCTCTAGCTTATTTTACTTGATTTTATTCCACAAGAAATCATCTGCCTCATGTCAGGCAGTGATTTGCATGTTAATTTGGCAACAGTTTCACATCAAATTCTCTACCTGATGCAATCCTCTCCATTGGCACCGGCACGTGCACTTCCTTGTGACCTCTTGTGGCTGGATTTCAGTTGACTATTACTGATTTGTGTACTTCTGGGTACTGGAGTAATCCTTAATCTAATGACCTGACTAGATTTTAAATAGATACTTTTTTGACAAATGTAGCCGCAAGGGTCTCAAGCCAGTGTACTTGTTGTGCCAGTCCCAAAATAAATGAAAAGAGTTGCTGTGGTGACCCCGGACAGGAAAAGCTGAAAGATTTTTTTTTATTTTTTTATTTTGAGACAAATGTTTTATTTAGTGCTTAATTTTGTTTTTTCTCTAAATGTGGTGACATATAGAATACCCTACTCTACACTTTAAAAATACTATAATTAAGTCAGCACTGTCAATGGGCCCTAATAGCACTTATTTCAAAATCATCTGTCACTTTGGGCTTTGTGCCTTTTTAAAATGATTGTTTTGAATTACAATAAACGTCCCTTAAATGCGGGAAATGTCACTGCCACATACAAAGTCGATAGAAATACCATGAGTAACATGCACGACAGAGACAGCCACGTCACTCGAAGGTGTAATAGCATGAGCTGTCGTCTGGTGTCAAAGCTTTGTATCAAGGATATTACCAGCTTTTTGCCTCTTGACGAGTGCTGACGCTAAGACAAATGACACATCTTGAAGAATGCAGCCCAGTCAAAGTCTTGCTAAATGTCAAAGGCGCTAATATTTTGACAAGGCTTTAACACTGTGTTTGTTTGAAGTGGTGAATTTATCACTACCTTTGTTCTTAAAAAGATATAAAGGATCACCACTAGGCTTCTTTCCCACCGCTTAAAAGACAAACTTGCTTTTGTTGATTCTAATTAGAACACCAAGCTTTGACACCCCAGGCTGAGGGCTTGATCCATTTCAGAATAAAAACACATAAAAATAGCTATATTGTCATTAATAAAGTGTGATTATTTTTCAAAGCCTCTCACCAAGGAGTTTGTGGGTCTGCTTGTCCTTCCTCTGTCACTGTAGGTTCTCTCCAGCTTCCACTCACCATCCAATGACAAACATCTGTATGTTTGGTAAACGGGTGAATTTGAATTGTGCGTGGCCTTTATCTGCTATGTCATAATTTTAGATTTCATAAAAAAAGCTATTTGAAGCCACAAATGAGTTAAGTTCTAGTTGACATAATACAGCTATAAATGGACAATTGCAGCTTCCATTTCTCTTACTGTAAGACCAACTGTTGGTTCTATCAGCTGTGTTTGGTCAGGAAATGAAAAGGAGGCCTTTGCAGAATCCATAAGTAATAAATCTTTCAGAGATTTAATATTGCCACATGAGATGGAGCGACAGTCGGACAATCAACCAATGTTGTATTACACTTGATGAATATTCATGAGTGTCTGTGTGCTCTCCATACAAATAGCCACAGTGCTGGTGCCAAGCTTCTGGGGAGCTAAAAAAAGATCACCTCTATGAGATCATCCAGTCCAGCTGCTTCCTGACTTTATGTTATGTTTATGAGCATCTTAATATTTAAAGCCAACAATAGACATTTAATTTACATTACTTTATTAGATACATCCATTTCATTCATCTTCTTCTGCCTATTCCCATTAGGGGTAGCAGGTACTGGAGCCTATCCCAGTAACTTTGGGCCTTACGTGGGGTACACCATGGACTAGAGCCATCTTGTCACAAGGCTGGCACAGAGACATACACAGACAGACAACTCACTCTCACATTCACTAGGGGCAGTTTCTAGTCACTGATTCACCAAACACATGCATGTCTTTGTGAGAGGAAGCCACCTGGAGAGACCCCAGGATAATGCAGGGAGGACATGCAGACTCCACACACAGGGACTGAGAGTTGGCCTCTCTTTCTGGGAGCTGAGAGAGCAATAACCACTCTGCCACGGTGCAGGTTTTTAAGAAAGGCTATTAACAATACACAAAATAAAGAAAGAATAAATATGAAAACTAGAAGCAATCAGAGTGTAGATGCATATACATGTAGTGCCCAGACCTGGAGTCAGAAGTTTAAAGATCTTCTAGTTCAGGGGTAAATATTATTTCCATTAAGCCACAAAATCACACTGTGAAGAAGATCAAATAAAATGAATAAGTGAGTGAAGTTAGTGTACTTTGGTTTTTATTGCAACATGTACAGAATCACAAGACTCTTGGATCCAAACCAAGATTAATCATTTTGTCCTTGGCCCATTATTAACCTTTCCCACAATTTTCATAACAGTTCATGAAAGCCAAAATTTGGGTGCTGTGGTATAGCTCGGCTGGTAGAGCACGGCAACTACAGCCTGTCTCGGTGTTGTCGGTTTGAGTCCAGTCTCCGAAACTTTGCCGAACGTCTCCCCTGCTCTCACCTTCATCATTTCCTGTCACTTCTCAACTGCACTCTCAAATAATGCCATAAAAAGACTAAAAGATTTTCTTAAAAAATAAAAATAAAAATCCCAAACTTGTTACATAATCATCACACTTAATATAAAAAATGCTTGAAATATTTCATTATGCATGTACTTAATGTGTTCCTCAAATGAACTACTGAATTTCACAGTATTCTAAGTTCTGGATGTGCACCTTGTATGTGTTGGACTCCAGTGTCCAGCTGCCGAGCGGCTGTTTCACATCTCCCATATATTCCTTTGCCAAAGCATAATAATCAAAGCCCAGATGCTCAAGAAGCTGTGCGTGTGTGTGTAGACTTGAGTGTGTATCTAAATGTCACCACATGCATGAACCTGCCTGGTTGCCCAATGCATATGCTTCATTATCTTCACATTCCTTGCATCATGACATTTCTTTCTGCACTCCGGCATGCTATTTTTTCCTTTTGCTTTAGGTCACTCTTGCATGTTGATTCAAATCTGTGCGGGACACTATGTAGTACTGGCTTCATGACAGTAGGGTACTCCAGCAGTCGGTCTAGCTCTTTTTAAACATGCTTGTATGACTCTGTTGCTTTGTCTCACAACAAAGCCGGTCACCCAGCTAATCTGGCAGGTTCCTCTAACTGCTTAAGTCTGTTGTGCATCTGGGCAGACCTGTTGATCTGTTGGCTCGTGCTGAGAGAACACCTGATGCACTGTGAAGGACTGTGTGATGGCTTTCATACACCATTCATGAGGAGAAATAATTTACCTCATGAATTTATTTAGTCAGCTTACATCATAACAATAAACAATACAAATCACACCAACCAGGGAAGTAATAGGCTGAAACAAAAGCTTATATTTGCTTGTATTATATCATGGTCAGTCCATGTACATGTACAAATCATGCATGTGCATTATATTCATCATGTGTATAAGCTACCAAATATACATATTTGAAGTTATTACAGACATTATTTCCGCACTGTACTTGACACTGAGTTTACACTATAGTCATTATTATTTTCAGAGGTGGAAGTATTCAAGCTCTGTACTCAAGTAAAAGTATTATTACTCAAGTACTCATGAGGCTAAAATGCTTATCAAAGTAGATTTTTACAGTTTCACAGCAAAAACGTATTACTACCATTGTACTATTACCACTACTACTACTGCTACTACTTACTACTACTACTACTACTACTTCTACTGCAACTACTGCTGTTGCTGCTACAACAGCTACTCGTCTTAATACAACTACTACTAACTGTACTACTATTGTTGTGTACATTACTTTTACTCATTTATGACCTTCACTTTACTTGAGTAAAAATATCTACAGTTGTTACTTAAGACCACTGATCCTTTTTTTACATTTTAAGGCTTATATTTAATACTCCAGAGAAGAATTTGCAATATGTTTTTGTGTTTACCACATCTTTGAACAAATAATAAGTTAGATGGTTCAAAATAACCTACTTAATCATTCTAATAGCTCTTTTTGTAATTTAATCTCTTTATTCCCCTACACTTCTCCAAATCTTAACACTGTGGCTACTAGAATTATGAGTTACATGGCAAATCAACAGCCTCATTGTTGGGTCTTCACCACAGACACAGCCTATGTTACATTGGTCACTGCTTGGTGGCTCAGTGAAAGGTGATGACGTAGGAAGCCAACTGTCAGTGTTGGAGTGCATCCCAGAATCAGCCATCATCCTCTCCAGCCATATGCCCTGCTAGCATTATGTGACGCCATGGCACCAATATTTAAAAATACTTTTTTGTTATTGTGTGGGTGGTGTAAAGCTTCGTATTTCCTTGCCAGTATTAGCCTGTGAAAAGCCATCCATTCTCAGCACGAGATGGAACATTTAACCATGTCAAACTGCTCACACTACGTCTGTAATTAAGATCTCAATGAATAAGATATTTTCTTACTGGCTGTTATTTAATTCCTCAAAGACCAGAACAGTCTGGGAGGTTGTGTGTGGTTATCTGTAAGCCATTTGCTAAGTGCTTTACTTTGTTATTGGAACACCAGACACTGTTAATTGTTTGACAAATCTATGTATTTTAATTATCAAACATGTGTGTAGTGACATCCTTTGGAACTTTTTTTTATCGTTGTACCATGTTATAATGTTGTCCCCTCATCAAAAACATAGCTGGAGTTATGTTTTGCTTCAATCACACATGTTTGGGAATCAAAGATTCTGAGGGCTGTTCTGAGCTTTCTACAAGCCCTCTACATCTAGTCTGCTCCGTTTCCACACACAAGCTCTGAGTCCTCACAACAATTTTTCATTTTGTAGTAAAATGGCATACACAAATTTAAGGAACTGCAAAACTGTCTGTTTGTGTTCAATTCATAAAGATATGAAAAAAAGCATAATATATCCTCTTTAGAATAGGATTCATGGCCTTTCAAAAAATAAGGAGGTTCACTTCTCTAGCCGACTTTGAGTAATATTTAGTTTAAGTCCTATGCTACAGGTTCTGAAATACCTAATTTTCCACCGTCTTTAGTGTCTGTAAACAAGTCGGCGTAATAACTTCCTGAAGTGATTTTTATAGACCTACTGTAAGTAGCAATTGAGTGAGATACAAAATATCCATGGCAGGTATGATGCCGTTGGTGCATTTTTATCTGTTTTCATATTGCTTTTTGGTTTAGTGCAGCTCTTACGAAATTGCTTATTGCATTTGCCATTCGCTGATTATTGATAGGGGTGCATGACAGAAGAGGGGGTAGCTTTACTACTGCCTCTCAGCAAGAGTGGAGTCTGCATGCCTTTCCTGTGTTATTATGGGTTCTCTGCAGGTATAATCTTGACTGCCTTCCACTGGCCAATCACATGCACGTGTTAGGACAATTGGTGAATCTTGAATGAATGTGAGAGCCAATGGGTGTCTGTCAGCCCAGCTAATAACTGGCTATTGTCCAAGGTGTACCCCTCTTAAGGCTGATAGTTGCTGCATTAGGCTCCAGCCACACACAACCCTTGTAACAGAAATATAATATTACTGATAATAAACAAAGAACTAAACACTAACTACTTACTTGTGCGCTACATTACAAGCCTTTTGTAAATACAGTTCTGTACCAATTGAACATTCAGCTGAAACATTTCCTGCAATTACTCTTTTGCATGTGAAAATAAAGGCTTTCTAGCAAACAGTACATGTCTTGCCGTCTGCTCCATGTTATTTACAGATGCGGCTGTGTAACTCTTTATCCATTAGTTTGAGGCAGACTTGTAGTCAATGGCTGCCCAGGAAAAGGCTGTGCTCCATTAGCCAGTGTAGACAGTTTGTGGCTGGATTAATAGCTAAAATCGAGCTCATTTGTCTGTTTATTTATCCCTCCTTTACTTTAACTCATCAATGAAAACAAGAGCCAAAGTGCGATTTATATTGGTGATTTATATTGAGACCTAAAACTGAAAGAATTGAGGCAGAGTCGTCCTGGGGTGGACTCATGCTAATGGTATTTATAGGATGGCCTCTACTTAAGTTCTTTGAGATTGTCTCACTCACAGAGCAGTGAAGGATCTATCATCAGGGCAATTATTCAACGCTTCACATTGAGAGGAATTTGAATGCATAAAACACTAATTGGGCCCAGCAAAATGGCATATATATGAGGTGTGTCCATAAAGTAATGAAAGTAATATTTGAAAAATGATTTTAAAGAGGCTGCATTATGCCTTTTTTTTAAACCAATCTTGGTCACCTCTTGAGCCACACTGCATGTTTTACAACCTTTAAAAACATTGTGTGACTAAATGAAAGTAATTCCAATAAAGAAACAGAGGAAAAGACCAGCAGAGTGCAGAGCTGTTACAGTCTTTTGAATAGTGCTGTACTTGTTCTTTTTTTTTTTTTTTTTTTGATAAGTGAATGAGAGCAGACTGCATGTAGAGGGATTGTTGATTGGTCAGTGCTTCCTGGAGTAGGCGCGGGTTTGTGGGAGAGGCAGAGGTTTGTGCAACCAAGCGTTATGAGGCCTCAAAAACTCTTCATCAGAGAATACAGGATTACTCAAACATTTAAACATAAGTGAATGAAAGAAAACACAGCTCCAGTATGTTTTTGATGATGGAACAACAATATAACATGGTAGAAAGCACAAAAAAAGACGATTTAGCAAACTATAGCCCCCATACCTGTACAGGAAACACATACACAGATAGAGGGGTTATTGGAGGTTAGATGTCATGAAGGTTTCATGCAATTAACACAGTTAATCTGAGCAGTACATATGCGGTACAATGAGCATCCTATCCAAGATATTGGCCTCTCCTAACTCCCCTGCCGGCTTGCACTCCATTGTTTTAGTGGGTCCACATGAAAGCCATCCGGGGACCTTTGTCCACACCAAGACAAGGGAATTAGCTCTGCGAGTGTCCCTTATCTCACTGGCTCCACACAGCACCCGCCGCACTCCTATTCTCCTCCAGTAATGACTATCTACCCAATTTACTTTTTTTTCTCTCTCCAAGGGGGAATAAATCCAGCACAGGCTGCCGGATAAAGGAAGCTGCAGGGGCTGTACCTCTTGCCCCGTGGCCTTAATTGACAGGAAATTGTATTTGTCTCCCTCCTCAGACAAAACAGGTGTCAGGCAAGATTTGCTCACCACGATCAGCCAGATGACCTTTTGTGTCTTTTTTTTCCCCCTCTTTTTAGCTGCTCCGAAAGGTCCCAAACTCATGATGACCCCCACTAGAGCCAAGGTGGGGGATACGGTACGGATTACGGTGCAAGGATTCCAGGTAGGACACCCCGGGGTAAGGAATATTTATAACAACAAAGGGCTTAGTTTAAAGGTAATATATGCAATATGCGAATCTACTGTTTTAACATGGTACTGCAGTCTAAATTCTAAACATTGGAGCCCCCCTCCCAATCCAGTCTTAGCAGTCGTGCAGGTTGCCAGGAACAGTGAGCCCTCTCTCTTGCACGCTCTTGTACGACCTAACTTAAAACTGACAAGCAACCAGTCCCACACTGTAAGCTGGTGAATGTTTGTATATTTCAGAAAGTCTGTAACATGCTAATATTTTGTAAATACTAATCAGTTTTGCCACATTGCGAAGCCTTTTTGGGTTTAGTACCAGATGGTTTTGTTGTGCTACCGTTAGTGGCGTCCTTTACGCACACATCTGGCAACCTGAATATGGAGGTTTCTCTACTTTTGTGATTGCATGATTGGCGATGGGTGGATTTTACAAACAAAACTCAAAACAAAACAACAACTGTGGCTTTATGGAAAATACATTTTTACTTGTGACTAAATCAGCTGTACCATTGTTATCAACAAAAGTAACATTTGATTAAAACATTTTGATACTTATGAATAACTTTTATGATTTATTCCAGTCAAATTACATATATTACCTTTAAGATAACCTAATTAAAAATGACAGTGTTCTTAAGCAGTGTTCCCCATTTATAATTCTGTACCTTTATAATATGTTAATGTTATTTTGGTTCCAAATCCTTTCTTTATGACTTCATTTTATCTGATATTCTATGATTATAGCCAGTGTGTTTATTACTGAAGAAGCCATAGTTTCATCATCTTTCTCTTTCCACAAAATATCTAAAGGTAACAACAAAGAGAATGTCTTTTTGTCTCTGTAATCCCCATTGAAAAGTCAGATCAGAGTGAGTAGCTGGTGAATGGGCCTCATCTTTGTGACAGGACTGACATCTGGAAGCCTGACACCTGGAAACAGTCAGGTGGAGAGGATTCGGATAATCCACATGTAGGATATGCCAAGACCACACAGCACAAAGCCTTTTGTTTTCACTGTATCAGGATTGGTAGTCAGAGAATTTTTAATTTTCCTTATATTTTACTCTGCTACAAAGTGAATATTGTAATGCATATGCAGTTATTTGAACATTTGGTTCTAACTAGGCCTTCCTTTGTGGCATGGAACAAAGTGCTTTGGAAACAGAACAAAACACACTTGACTTTTGTGTTATGGGATGATGGTCTTTCAAATAGAAGTATTGAAATAGAAATTAAGTTGTTTAAAGAGTAACTTCCCTCTAAAACCAGTTGGTTTAGCTGTTAAGCAGTACAACCTCGACTAGCGATGCCCGAGCTGATTGAACTCACATCCTGTAGTGCCACTTCAGACTGGAGATTAATGTGGCAACACCAGTGGCTGATGAAAAATAATGATAACAGTTTTACTGTTTTGGAAACAGCAAAGAATAAAATGTTGGTGACAAAGTCCTCTTTATTGTCAGAACTATTTTTGCTCAACCACAGCTTGGCGGACTCCTGCAGAGAACACAAACACTTGTTGCTGTGTGGAGAACATCCATTAAGCCCACCTCTGGTCCCAGACAGACAGGTGTCAGTCACAGGTCCATGCCTCTGCAAAAGTGAATATTGAAAACAAAAGGCTTAGTGATTCAAGTTTGAGCAGCACACATACAGTACATTTAGTAAAGGGAAACTGAGAATTGCAGTAGTTCATTCTTTTTTACAGTGGGACATAATTATCTTCCTATGACCTTTTATGGGCTGATTGGAAGACTGTCATTCTCTTATCCCTAAACACTCCCATGATGTGTTTTGATATTTCAGATTATTACACAGCCCTTTAGCCAATTTTTCTACAAGTCTCTCCTAATTGACTGTTTTTGAAAGGTCACGCAGTACAATTTATTTCTTTGAGCACTTGAATCCAACAAACATGCTCTAGGCTCGATTGTGTTTCTTTGTGAGAAAGTAAAAGTCTGAACTTGAGTTTCAGCCAAACATTTGCTCCAAATTCACTCTTTGTAACTGTAAATCTGCTCTTTTTTTAAGCCCAGAGAGAGGCTTGTTGACATCTGATAGTCAGTGATCCTGGTGCTTAAAAGGCTTTTAAGATTTGGCCAATGTCCGCGGTTTCTGTCTCAGGCTTACACTCCGTGTAAAGTTTTGGCTAAAGTTGGCAGAGCAGTATATTTTTGCTCTGATGCAGTTCAAGTCTATGTCAGCATTTAGCAAAGTAGTTTTTATTTTCTAAATAGTTTGTGTAGTTATAAGTTGCTCAGTGAAGGGTAAAAGTATGATTGACACACAGGGTTAGTTACCATTCCCTTTTTTATTGATTTATTTGAATTGAATTTACTTACAATAATACATACATACTAATACTTGCCAAGTACTGTGAAGGGTTTTAAAATCAGCATCAACATACAATACAGTCTTGGACAAATGCCCTTGTACACAGAGTATCTTTAACAAACAGCGGCTTGATTTGCCTTTGCTAACACACATCACTCCTCAAAGTAGGTGTATTACATGGTCCACACAGGTTGTTGTGATGTTGACAGGTTTTCACAGTACTCATTTTTGGGACTATATACCCATTATGATCATGTTTATTTGTTTATTCACATGGATCTCCATGCCTAAAGCTCATGACCTACTCTTCCCAGGGTCCAGGCTGAAAATGGCTTTACATTACATTCCAGAATTTGAATTTGAAACCATGACTTATAATACTGTACATACACATATGCACATACCTGCATTTACCATGTGTATATGTGCAGTGTATTCATTTAAAACCTAGATCATAGTATGCTCCTATTTATCAGATCTAGTCTAATTCTTCTGCAAAACCAATCCATCCTAGAAATTGATTCCAGCCCCTTTAATTGTTGTTATTTTTATTTGCATTTGCTTTATTCTTCCTGAATAGAGCCTTAGCACTGCTCTCCCTGCACTATATTTTACTAACATAGGCATAGAAAAACAAAGCAGCAAAGCAAATAAACTCATGTATTTAGTGTTGACATTTCATTGATTTTGATTGAGTTAAGATTGAGCTAGGAGATATACTGTAGATATATTATACCAGGAGATATACTATACCACTTATAGATGTCCAAGACTGTCTCAATGAAGTCCTCAGTAGAATCAGAAAAACTAAATCCAGTTTCAGTGAAAGGGTGACTCTCTGCACTCTAGGTTAATAAATAAAATGTAGTTTGAAAGCCAGTGCTCCTGAACATATATTCTCAGGGCTTTTATTCCAATATCCCATGGATTATAGAGCAGAAATAGCTCTGGACTGAGAGGTTTCGGAGTGAGAAAGACCCAAAGCCACATTCCCTGAAGGTGGACGCCTACAAGAGATTCCTGTGTGTTCATATTGCTCCCGCACATGTCAACCTTTAGAGATGAAGCGATGGCGGGTCGTATTTTAAATTTTAAAATTGGTGCGAAGGGTGCTCCAGTGCTGAGCGGGGAAACAGTTGTAAAGTGAAGCGTTGATTATTAATGCATGTTGTTAACTCGCAGTTGCATTAAGGGGAAATTGGACCTTTGCATTATTCATGTATCTTTTGCTCTTAATCTCTTGGCTGAGACTCACAGAGACTTCCATTCTCACTCTTTCTCCCCTCTTCTCTCCTCTCCAATCTGGACTCTGGTCGCTTGATAGAACGAGGTGTTCCCAGAGCCCCTGTTCACCTGGACGCGGGTGGGTGGTCGCCTGTTGGACGGCAGCACCGAGAGAGAAGGGAAGGAGCTGATCTTGGAGCGAGTACCGGCCGAACTGAACGGGTCCATGTACCGCTGCACAGCCCAGAATCCACTGGGCTCCACGGACACGCACACACGCCTCATAGTGTTCGGTAAGGCCTCTTACAGCTCTAGTGAAAAATAATATACCTAATATAAATAGCATAAATTATATACTGCCAATATTAGTTTATCAGTTTTTATAGGTGCAGGATGGGGAACTGTGCGAAGGATTTTAACAGATACTGGCCTGCAAGAAAATCTGACTCAGAGAGAGGCTAATTTAACAATAAATTTTAGTGATCTCTCATTTTTTTCCACAGCTGTGTAACATGTTAAACTGAATCTAATCAATTATTAAAGGGGCTATGGATATGAAACAGCTATGCAAGAATTATCTGGAACACTTACGCAGTTAAATGTCAGTGAAAATTACATATTAAACAAACAAAAAATAAAGTTAGGAGTTAGGAATAGAAACAAGGTGGTGGTTTTAAGTAGTTTAATGTACAAATACAGGATCCATTAGGAGTAAATGCATTCAGCAAAATGGTCACTGAAAGAAAGAAATTCCTGTCCTTTTATAGCTGGTGCCTCCTTCCCTCCCAGCAAATGCACATACATCAAGGATCCATTATGGCAGGGTACAGACAAACAGGCTAAAGAAAACTAATTCACAATACCAGGAAGAAGACTTAGTCGACCTCTCGGCCTTTCTAATGGGAAGCAGAAGTTCATACACATAAAAAAAGGAAAACATTGTTCAATACTAAAAGAGAAGGAATATCAAAATAATGCTTACAGCTTTAAAGCTTTATTTTTTTATTATCATTAGCTATATTTTTAATGATTTTAAGTACCTTGGTAAAATACTGTGAGATTTATGTGACCAATTATCTGTATAAATCATTCATTCAGACTAAGTGTGTGATTAATAAGAGATTGCGTCCTTAATTGTCTTAACAACACATTCTGAGGCTGCACTTAGGAGAGGAGTGAGGACAACTATAGTCAGTGGGATTTAGCAACTAGTATTCGATCAATGGCCCGTTTTCCGCTCAAACGACGGCAGCAACATCAAAGTGCCATTACGGAATCAAAGCATCTACCTGGTAGAAAGTATTGGCTTTATTCACTGTCTAGACCAAGGTAATGTGTTCATGAATGCCTGGACGTTTCTGGAGATGGAGAGATGAAGAGCTAACAGCCCGATTGTGGCCTATTTCTCTGAATCCTGAGCCTAAAAAACATAGGAAAAACTGTCTGAGCAATTCAAAGATCTACATGTATGTTAGCATCAGAAGAGAACTACTAAAGAAAAAAAAACATACAATATCTATCATAAATTGTCCTCCTTTTACAGCAATATATTTATGTCAAAATTGTTTATAGAGTATATTTTGCTATGACAGATCACAAGCTAGGATACTTTTTGTGCTTTCCCAAGACTGGCTAAATAAAGAAAGGGAATGTGGCATAAGAAAATAGGATTCTACACAAGCCTAATATACACAATGGCGGTGTTTGCCTATGAAGAACAGCCCTCAATATTTATTATAAAATTATTTATTATAAAGCTCCAGTGACACTCCATCTCATTCATACTGATGATTCATTAAGAACCAACTGTAAAATGAGTGCTAAAACCCATCGCTGCTGAAGCCCATAGGACAGAAGTGAACTCTCCTTCCTTGATGTCGTAATTGTCCAATGTTCTTTCCTTTTTTCCAGCATCCAAATCCATTTGCAAATCAGATGTTAAATATAGAACAAACAGTGCTTGGCTGACTCTCCAGTGGCTAAACATGTTTGAATAAGCTGTCACAAAGTCTGTGGACAGAAAGAGAAACACCATGATATTCACTGACAGTGGAGAGTTTTTTTTGTTTGTTTTTTTTTTATGACCAATGACATTGAGAGCATAGAGGGGCATGAGAACACCCTGGCTGGATGCTAAAAATGGAAAATAAAATGTAATTATAGCAATAAAATAGTTGTAATGAAAATTGCTGGGAATGATTTAAGGTAAAATCTGTCAGTCTTTAGCTTGGCTAAAACATTAGGATTAGGATTATACAAAATCTCCTCCTATTAGGCGGTGAATTAAAAGCATCTTTGCTGTCAGAAATTATGGACAAATGTAATCCATAGGCTTTCCTTAATAGCCACTTTGTTAACAAGAAATTTAAGACATTATAGTATTAGGTGTGCACTGTTACAGACTGGTTAGCGCTCCTGCCTCTCAGCATGGGGATTGTGGGTTCAATCAATTCAATGAACTGTCAGACTAAAATCCTCTCTGTGTTACTGTTGGTTCTCTCTGGGTAGCCTGGCTTCCTTCCCACCATCCAAATAAAGGCATGTGTTAGGAGAATTGGTGAATTCAAAGTGCTCCTATGAATAGGCCTAAATGTGAGAGTGAATGGTTTTCTGACAGTGTATGTCTCTGAGTCAGCCTGAAGCTAAGAATACATTGTCAAGAGTGTACCCTGCCTAAGACCCATAGTTGCTGGGATGGGCTCCAACCATCCAGAACCTATGATAGAAATAATTGCATGTCGAAACCCCAGAAAATGTGCAACAGAGTCAAATAAAGTCAGCTCAGACAGCAATCTCCCACTTAAAATGCTCCTGTGTGACACAAGTGCTTCAGAAATGTACAAATCATTAGGCGGGTCCTGAGTGAAGCTATCTGCCATTTTAAAGGGAAAATACCACTTTGGACAGGCATCACCTTGGGAGGCGTTTCGCTGGGAAGAGCACTAATGTCTATTTAACACCCTGGTGCACCCTTAGGTGTCATGGTCTCTGTGGCTGGTGCACCCCATCTGTCTGCTCTGCTCCGTGTAGATCGGCTTCACTCACACTTAGGGGAAGTAAATGGTGATTAAGCGACCTTGGCAGCGTCCCCCGTGGCCTCGCGATCAGACACTCTTCTCAGCTGGGGGGTGATGAGCTGGACGTATTTGGGGGTTTGGCACAGCCTTCAATATACATCACCGGGAATAATAGAGTGTAATGATGGCGCAGTATAGAGAGTCTCCTGCAGCAATGAGCAGTGCTTCATGTCTTGATGATGTGCATTTTTAGCCACCCCCTGTGATAATACCCTCAGATTACTGTGGAGTGAGTCAGCACTGAGTGGCCGGCCACACCAAACTGCTACATATGCATAAACACCAAATATGTATTCATATGCAAATTTATAGTCAGACAAGCATGTGGAGAGTATTTTTCTGTGTCGCCAGAAAAATGTCCTTTTTTCCCAAAGAAAAATGTGCTGATGCTTGTTCAATGTGCCATTATTACCTACCTTTGATAACAGACCTAGTTTGCAAGATGCTTTTCTCCACTGTTGAAAGCAGAAATCATATACATCCAAAATTGCTTCTTTCCAGGAAAATGCTGTTTGTTTAAGTTACTGATTACAGAAAGTGCAACCGGCTTCTTTTTAGACTTTTCCATTGATTGAAAGATGGCTATTTCAGCAGGATTCATATAAAGAAACTATACAAAATTATGCTGTAGGCAAGAAGTCTGTAGTTATGTTTGAACAACTGCAAAAAAAAGTATGATTGTCAAATATAAATCTTTAAGTGGAGGTGGACTGTAACTAGATACTTAAATCTATCCTTAAGCAGGAGACGGAAATTAACTGGATACCTTTACTCAAATACTTTACTTAAGTACTTTTTTGAAAGAGTATGTATTTTTTGAGTGCATTTTTACACATACTTTTATTGGAGTACATTTTAGAGTGAAAATGTTACTTTTACTTAAATGAAAGTCTCTAAATGAGTAAAAGTAGCTTTGTGAGTAGTGTGTAGTAATCATGGTAATAGTAATAGAAAAAGTAATAGCAATTGCAGTAACAGTAGTAATAATGGTAGCAGTGGTAGTAGCAGTAAGTACTTTACTTTCCACTTCAGTAAACTTTACATTCAATGCTTTTTTTTTTTTTTTTTTTTTTTTTTTACTTCTACGCATGTAATAACTTTGGACAGCACTTTAACTTTCACTTGAGTAATATCATTTTGAACAGTACTATTACTTAAGTACAGATTTTAAGTACTTCTTCTACCTTTAGAGCCAAACCACTGCAAACAGGAGATAAAATGTAATAATTTGGGAAACAGAATTGTTAGCTGCAGTGGTAACATGACTACAATGGGGTCAGGGAGAAATGCATATACAGCTTGAACCTGCTTATATGTATGTAATCTAAAAATAGTGATATTTAGAAGAAGTGTTGCTAATGCTCAGTAAGCCCTTCTGCTGCCTCCTTTGCAATTACTTTATCCCTTGAAGAAGTCTGCAAAGTCTATTGTGCAGGGCGGGCATCTCTGCAGCTTATTAAAGCTAGAGAGTCCATTTCTTTCAAAGACTGTGCTGGACTGTGGGGCTCCAGTTGAAGTGTTTTGGTCTCACTAGTGCTGGTTGTTCTGGTTCTGTGCACAGTGTTCCCAGTTCCATTAAAAAAAACTTGTGAGGATTGTTAGGGATGTGCCATTTTATAGGCACTGCAGCAACTCTGGAATTGAGTTGAGTAAGCTAAATAATAGCTTAACTTATATCAGTGGTGAAAAAAGTACTCTAAATATGTACTCATGTAAAAGTTTTGTTACTGCAAAATGATTTTAATCAAGTAGAAGTAAAAGTACTCAGAGAAATTAGATTAGATTAGAGAGATTAGAAAGACTCTATTGATACCAAAAGCCCCCAGCATGCAGTATTAGAAAAAATGCAATACAAAGAATATAGAAATGTAATATACAATAAGAGCAGTAATCAGTAGCATTTGTAGATCCAAATAACATTGTAACAATGACAGCAGTGTATAACAGCAGTAAGTATACAGTAGTGTACAAAGATCACCAATTACATGAAATATATCTATACATCAGGTAACAAGTGTTGCCGGAAATGATAATGGCAGTGTGAAACAGCAGCTGGGATACAGTAGTGTAAAAGGTGTATGGAGTGATTATAGACAGTAACTAAAATTTACTCAAGTAAAACTAAAACTTAAGTCAAACATACTTTTTATTTTTGTATCTCTACTGTAAGTATTTACTATCCCCAGACGAGGATTGAACATAGTACCATGTGCCTGCAAGGCCAGTGTTGTTTGGCGTCTAGGTCAAACAATTTTACTCTTATTTCCTCTGATTTTCCCTACAATGTTCATAGGATTTTTTATTATTATTATTATTATTATTACTTAAGTAAATTACTGGAACTAGAAGTGTCTTGCCTCCCACCTTTTTGTATTTAATTAAACTAACTTCGTTTTCTCTTGTCCTCCTCAGAAAACCCAAGCATGATGAAGAACACACAGAATCAAAACAGTAAGTATCTCACTCACCATGGTTTTCATTAATTCACCTCATCATATAACACTGCAGTATGTTATATCAGCATACTACGCAGCATAGAGAAAAACCTATTATGAGGCTACAGTGTTCAAAATATTGACAGGTGTTGTTTCTTGTTCTCTCCTCATTGCTTCACTCCAGAAAGCATCACTCAATAAGGATTAATCTTCACTCCCTGTTTCAACCTTTTCCCACTGTATGACTAACCGGGCCTGTCACTTTGGCTTGAACGTGAGATTATTGGTGTTTGGTATGTGCAGCGGTGACTCATTTGTGGCTCGGGAGATTATCATATGTAAAGATGAGGGATTGTGAGGGAGAGCCGGCGGCCTGTGACAAGCACCTCTCCATCTCTCCCTGCTTTGTGCCACTCCTTGTTTGTTTGACTTCTGTCTTTCTGTCTGTTCACAGCGTCATTCGGATTATTCAAACCTACTTCCTTGGTCTGTCTCCATTTGTCTTGCATTCTGTGTTTTTGTTTATTTACCTCAGTATTATGTCCTGAAATGTATAGGTTCTAAAAAGAAATGAAGCCAGCTTATTGCTTTTGTGCACCCTAGTGTCCACATAATGAAAGCCTGTGTACTCTTTGTGCCAGCCTGTATAAATGGAGAGGCTAGCATCAGGAAGCGCACCATAAAAATAATTATGATAATAGCTAAATATTAAGTGCATTTAGGCTTCTTTTTTACATATTGGTAGGGTTTTTTTGAGACAATTGCCCTCTTTTTAGAATCAGCCCTGAGTTAGCCACTGAGGAACTGCATTATGTAAGTAAGATGAGAACAACATTCAAGTCTTAAATACAAAGTTTGCAAACAATGGTCTAAAAATCTAGATAATAAAGGAGGCATTGCACTAAAATGCTTATTGGCCTCTTTGTTAGCACTTTAGGCAAAAGCATCCATTTTTGAGGGTTGGCATTTACTTATAAAAGGTCAATGTGAAAGCCAGTAGCAAAGAAATAGTCTTAACAAAAAGTGAAGACTCATTCAGAGCAATTGAAACGGATTGACAACAACTCAAATTCAATTAAGCTCTTGTAGTCGATACCATAATTGTGTATGACACTAACACCAAGCTAGAATCAATAAACACTTATAGTCCGTATAGTGTAATAGCTTTAACACTGAGCTAATGTTGATTACCGTAGAATGTATTTGAAAGGTAAAATACTCAGTCTAATCTCCAGTGCTGGTACAGGCGAGGAACATATTTGCTCAGTGGAAAGTGTGAACAGCTTTCTAAGCAGATGGCAGGTGGAGCTGTCCTTAAGCACAACTGGTTCAGTCACATTCAAACAGGTTAGTAGTCTGACAATGGACTTCCCCTATTCTTTGTATTATTTATGTTTTCATTTATGAACAGTGGGGAAAAGTAAGTAGATCATTTTAGTACATTTAGTATATTTTCTAAAGAACACTTTTACTTTTAATTGAGTGTATTTTTGAGAAAAATAATCCAGCCATAAGCCAGTATATTCTTTGTGCCAGTCCAAAGCATTGATAAATGGAAAGGCTTGCTCCTGGAAGGTCATCTGGCATAAAATGTAGGTCCAATTAATATGTAAAAATGTGGGGTACACTTACTACACCTTGCAGGTTTGTAGTGGCAACACTTGCAGTAATAACAGACTTTGTACAGACAAGCAGCTTATGTGCTTTCATGTAGGTACAATCATCAAATATATATCATCATATATTAGATCGAGCCACCCACCACTAAGAAGCATTCTTACAAGCTGAAATTATGCAGTATTATACAAATATTTTAATACAGTCTAATTGTTGATTACGTATTTGTTGAAATTATTAATTTTGAAAAATAAAACAATTTAATAGAATAACAGTGATTGGTGGTATAAAACAGACTTCATACTTACAGCTACAGTGCAGCTTTAAGCAGAAATCAGTCACAGCCTCCGCCTCTGCCCCAGTCCTCCCTGCAGTAACAGTCCTCTGTCAGTAGAGGCGCTACAGCTGACAGAATGACACGCACATCCTGGTTCATGGCCTCTCTGCTGCCGTGTGTGTACGCTGCAGGCAGACCATACTGTAAGCCCAAAGGTCTTGTGTACATATATATGAGTGTTTAGAGTTTATATTATCTTAATACACAGCCAATTCTATTTGAAAGCAATGTTATTCAGGTGTGCAGTGTTTGTGCAGTCAGGGTTTTAGCAGCAGCAGTTCAGTAGCAATGGTAAAAGCAGAATTAGTAGTAGTTGTGGAAATAGAGGAACTTGTAGTAGTAGCAAAAGTATTAGTACATTGTGCTGTGTTTCAACAGTAATCTGTACTGAAGTGGTCTGTTTATAAAGTATAATAGGGCTTTTGAGGGCTTTTTAATGATAATGATAATTTAATCAATAATTAGCATTAAGCAGGCACAAATGAAACTACATTGCCTTCACAATTAAATAATATACACAATTGTGAACCAGACGGCATAATAGTTTGTCCTGAGGCTTTTATTTCGAAGGCAACCCTTCTTTGTTTACGTCAGGCATCTTCCTTTTTTCAATTTTGTTCTACCAAGTTGGACAGTGAGAAATGAGAAATACCCCTTGCAACAAGCATTTTCATTCGTCAACTTCAGCAAGTTCAATGAATTATATTTTATACACGGACCTGAAGTAAACCCTAGCCTCAGTATTTTTTTCTTCTACTTTAGTAATACTGTATTTTTCAGAAGTAACACTACTTTTACTTGAGTACTGATTTTGAGTACTTCTGTTTTTCACATCAGTTCCTAACTCCAGATACATTTCCTCTCTCATTGAACAGAACAAATCTCTCATCTTGTTCTACAATCAAATTGCCTTTCTCTATTTCCATTTCTGCTTATTTTTTTCCCCTTCATTTTGCCCGTGGGTTGTATCTTAGGGATGCAAATCTAAATATGCAAATGCTCTGGTGAGCACAGGAGCAGGTGTGTCTGTGCAAGGACAGAATCAGGTCAGCACGGACTTCACATGCAAGTCAAATAGGTGTACAGCCCAGCCCCCAGAGGTCAGCACACATTCAGCATCAGCTAATGTTCAACCAGCCCACTCCCAGGACACTGCAGACATTCAGGACTTCCTCACTAAAATATGCTTCATGTGGAGGGTTATGGTCATTCATCTTTGTCAGAAATTAGTTTTCAAAACACCAGGTCAAAGAGCACTATAAAGAGTGTCAGCAGAAGTTTTAGTTACATGGGTGGATGCTATACCTGGTGAGATTTTGGGATTGGAAATGCAGCATTAAGGCTGAAGACTACTGCATTTATTATATATTGTTTTAAGAATAATTAATTTAAAAAGATGGCATTATTTAGACCATACAAGTCCAAAGTCCAGTTTGTGGGTCTGTCAAAGCACAGAATGAAATATGAAAAATGGATTGTTTATGGCCTTAAACTGTTAAATAGCATTTCAGTAGATTTAAATAGCACAATAGTAATGGACAATGTATGTGTGTAATAAATACATAACATACTGTGTATAATAAAGATAATACAGTAAAGCTTCAGGAGGTTCTGCTGGCCCTTGGACATTTTTACATTCTCAAATCTGGCCCTCTTTGATCTAGGCTATTTTGCAAACTTCAGGGATACTCCTACTGTTGGTCAATAATATTTATGACGTAAAGAAATTGTATATTCCAGTAATGGTTTTGTGTGCTTACACATCAAAGGAGTGCAAAAAAAAAAAACAAAAAAAAAAAAACCCTACAAGAATTACTGAATTCGTTAGGCTGACAGCCGCCCACTCAAAGCCAGAGTCTGCAGAAGGTTTCTGCCTGTCAAAAGGCAGTTTTTTCTTGCCACTGTCTCCAAGAACATGCTAAAAGTGGAGCACTGTTTTGTTTTTTTAATTAAACTCAAGAATACAGTCTAGACCGCTCTAGTTGGAAAGTGCCTTAAACTGACAACTAGATATTTACAGATGATATTTAAAAAGATGTTTAATAAGGCGCGATATTACTGTGAGAGTTATGGTCTAACAGTAAATTCAGGACTACAAGTTAAAGGTAAGCTTAGAACTCTAATTTAATATGATGTTTATTCTGTGATGACTAATTTTTTCGGCCACTCTGCTATGTCAAAAAAAAAAAAAAAAAATCTAGAAATAAAGTCATTGCTAGCTTGTTGTTTAACTAACTGTGATGTGCCACTTTCTCATGAGACTCGAGACTTCCGTGACACTGGGTCAGTGACGCTCATACTTGCAAATATAATTTTTGGCCCAGAGACACCAGGGGGCGATACAGGGCGGTTCATTAACCCCACAACAACTTGTTTAACCATCACACAGGCTCTGAAATTGTTTATTTAAGGTAAAAAAAAAAGTTACAGAGTTCCGCTTTAAGTACACAAAAAGCATTAGAGGTAAAGATATTAAAGTTTGGAGTGGGGTTTGGACCGTAATGTAAAAATGATTGGGTTTAACAGATGTACATACAAAAAAGCAGACGCTGCAATTAAGTGGTGTGTTCTGGAAACCATAATAAAGTCACATCGTCAAATATATTCAGACTTAAATGCAGCCAAATGAGAGAGACTAAACTTCAGTGAAAGCTTCATCAGACGAATCATGTGCAAAATGAAGTATTGTGTTTTTTAGCTGGTAATTTAAATCCTGCACCACTGAGGTAGAGTCATCTTTTATTAAAAAGAGCATGTCACCACTGAAATCAGTCTCTGTTGTCCGTGGAAAAAAAAAAAAAAAAAAAAAAGGTTCTGGCAGAAAAACTCTGAAACTAGAGCCAAAAACTGAAGGCTAGCAGATGGCACACAACTTCTATATGACTGTAGACTGTAGGGACCTCAGATGATGGTTTTATGGCTGAATGAGCACATTACCGTATGTGATAAACAACTATTTGGGGAGATTTGTTTATTATTGTCATGCATGTCATGGGAATTCATAAATGTAGGCAGTTAAGTTAACAAACAGGCCATTTCTACTCAAGAAGTGTAGCTCGGGAATGCTTTGGTCTTTGGTTTAAAAAAATAATTTTAGCTTTACAAATGGAAATGGTGGAGACATTTATGATTGGAAAGTGGAAAAAGACATGCTTCACTTATGGAAGGGTTTGGGCATGGATTTATTTATTTTATTTTTTTTCTCTCTCTCAATGAAAGACTTTTCCATTTGTATCCAAACTTTTTAGTGAGTGAGTTATTACACTGTCTCAGAAACATGTGTACTAATGTGTTTTATTTTAACACAAAAGCAAAGAATTGACATAATGCATCAATTATTTACATTTAAACAAAGCACATTTTTTTACTATTGTAGACATTGAGGTTCAATAGCAACTCATAATTTTGGTTAATTTATTTCATTGAATTTAGTTAAATTCTGGCTGCACAAAATAAGTTACACAATTTTTGCTTGCTTTTTTACTAACATCATTTTGCTAACTTCATTTTATTAACAATATCAAACTGAAGAACCATATACTCTAGAGCATAACTGGTTGATGTGACATATTCCATGGACATAGTTTAAGAGAAAATGTATAAATGCTGTACTTCTTTAAGAAACAAACTTTATTATTATTTACTTATTGCTTACACTGCAATAACAGCAGATTATTGACATAAAAGTATGAGTACATCAAGAAAAAAATTACATTACCCTGTGAATGTTAAGAAAGCTGCAAATTTGTTGCACTCTCTAGTGTTCAAATAGCAGAGGTCCCTCTCTATCTTCAAAGTAGTGCTTACTGTACCAGGCCATACCAGATGGACCTGCCTATTACTCTGGGAAAATTAAGCTAAGTTACATTAAATACAGCTATTCAAAATCCAGTCGCAAACATTTCCACTTCTCTTTGCAGCAAGAATATTTTCTGCACAAGAAGAGAAAGTTATTTCATCTTCATTTGAAAAGACACAATTACAATTTTGTTCCATTCCATCTGATTTTCTCATGTAGTAGTTACAATATGAAATGTATTATTTTTGACACCAGTTTGTCTGACTTTGATTCAAACCAAAGCTTTTGGGTGATTTAAAAGCAACACTTTTTTTTACCACAAAGTACTTAGCCCTGAAATCATTTGAATATGTAGTTCCAAAGTATTTTTGATGGTTCACTGACATAAAAAGAATAAGTCCTCTTTCAGAGACACAGTGCACCCTGCTCAGCGGATTCTCCAATATCTGAGTGACAGCACACGCTACCATCTTCTGTACATCCTAAATACAGATGCAGGGAGATGTCCTGATACAAGAAAATGTTAAGATAAGACAGTCTCCTGTTGCTGCAGAATCTTTTAGTGCAGTGGTTCCCAACCTTTTTTGTCTTGTGTACCCCCTGGGTTTTTTCTCATACTGTGAGTACCCCCAAACTCATACATGTTGATGTTTCTTCAAAAAAAACATCATAAAAAGCATCTGTGTTGAATTGTACATAGACTACTTGCCTCTTTCAAATGAAAATAAAATATAAACTCCTGTTACATTTACTTATTTTAATATATAACTTGTGATTAAAATAATAGTAAAAATAAATTATAATTAAAATAGCAATAGTTATCTCTTTAACAAACACATTTAATACAAAGAAAAATTTCAATCATTTTATGACGCCCCTTTAAAACAAACTAAGGAATCTAAAAATATGTGACTGAGCTTGACTTTCATATGCAGTAGTTCAATACGAAATTACCACAGATATTTTTATCTTGGAAATACATTACAAAATCCTTCCAAGTATCCCCTGCAAAGTGCTCATGTACCCCTAGGGGTCCCCGTACCCCTGGTTGGGAACCACTGCTTTAGTGGATGCAAAACGTTAGGGACTGTTACCTGAGTATGAATTGTTATGAATCTCTCTCTGTCATAAAACATAAGAGTATTTTAATTAAGTGCAGGTGTCTGTATGTACAAGGTGTGTGCCTACTGCTCAAATGTTTTGGACTGGTTTGGCAGGTAGTCATAACCACAGTTAATAGTAGAAGTATTAGTAGTACTACAAGTGGTAGTAGCTGCAGTACCTGTGTGCTCACCAGCAGAAGAAAAATTACTTTGGTTCTGTGGGTTACAATAAAATAATCAGAGACAAAATTGGATTAGACCAGATGAGAAGCACAGATGTATACCTCGCCCACAGCGTGCCATACTGCTGCACCACCACCGCGTCCCAGGATACCCATGAGGGTGTCCCAGGATACTCACGAGGGTGCTCTACACAGGCGGCAGAAAGTTGCTGGCTCTGCTGTTTCTGTCTCTGTAATCTAGCCTCCCTGTTGTGTCTTCAGAACAGTACATTGAAAAAATAAACACCAAACGGGAGCAGACTGCACACACAGACCTTTTACCTGGGATTGAAATAACAAAAAGTAAAAGACTGTTTCTGCCTCACTCTGACAGCTCTTCAGGCCATGTGAGGACAGTTTGGTAACAACACATATAAAAATAAGTTTGTAATGAATGATTGTAATGTGAGGATGTGAGTTAATAGCTTTATTGGCCATAAATATAGTTGTATTATTTTTTATAAAACAAAAATGAATAAAGAAGGCAAAATATAAATTGAAAGCTTGAAAGTGGCTAAATAAAAAAATAAAAAAAATAAAAACCAGAATGCCTTGCTGGAGCCGAAAAATTATTAAAAATTTACCCCCATAACCCTGTGAACACACATAATTTCACTTTTGATTTTGTATTCAACATCTAAATTTAAATATGTTATTTTTTTTTAGATTCAGAGGAAATTCTGGGAAATATTTTTAGCTCTTGTTTAATAGATACTTTGAATAGCTACTGAGCTAAGATTTTATTTATTTTTATCGAGAACTGCTTGAGGACCACAAATAAAACATTTTTTGATCCCATCCACTCTGCTCTTGTCTGTCCTACATCATAGAGGGCTGGAAAGTTGGATTATAGAAGCACTGTACATTTTAATTATTTTGTGGAGCTTTTGGCTTTAGAGTGTGCCAGGAGATTATGTTTTGCTGGGCATTGGTTTGTTTGTCAGCAAGAACTATAAAAAACCGATTGGACTTGATGGTATTTTTCAGCAAAGGTCAGTAATGGGCCATCGGAGCAATTATTTAGGGTGAATCCAGATCACTGTTTGGATTTTAAAAAATGTTATAGATTTTTGACCACTGTAAGGGCTTTGTGGTTCAAAGATTGAGCATTTACCCTTGAACTCGAAGATACTCGGTCTGAACACAATAAGTTTACTATTGTGAGACAAGGCTCATAAAGAAAATAAATAAGATTATTGAGTTTTACCTTAGATGTTTCAAACTAATCAAAATATAATGACCCTTTAATTCAGTGTTTTTCCTTTTGTGTATTCCTGGAGTTAATGATAAAACTATAATAAATCCAATAAAATCATGATATATGAAAAACAATTTAACCTAACAAATAGTGAGTTTTACTGAGCAGTCAATTAAAGTAATAAAAAATACATTAAAATAAATTAATCTTATACAAGCTGCTTTTGTTATATTGAGGGGAAGTAGATTGTTAATGTTTGCCTGCTGCACAACATTGTGTCACAAAACTGTTCTTTATGGGCTATAACAAATATCTTTGGGGTTTAAACAATGGAGTGAACAAATTGGTGATAAAGTGTAATAGAACCCACAGATGTATGACAGTAGCCAAAAGTGGAAGTAGTAAAATCAGCACTCAAGTAAAAGTACTTTTACTGCAGAATAGTATTCAAGTAGAAGTAAAAGAACTCAACAGTAAAATGTAAAGTTACTTAAGTAGTAGTAGTAGAAGTAGTAGCCCTAAAATGCTACCACTACAACGACTGCTAGTACTGCTATACAACTAGTACCTACCTGTATTTACCTGCAGAGGTAGAAGTACTTCAAATCCACTACTCAAGTAAAACTACTGTTATTTTAAAACAATATTACTCAAGTATGCTGTAAAAGTAAAAGTAGTCAACAAAAATATTACTTAAGTAAAAGAAAAATGTATTTAGTATGAGGTTTTGGAAACTACTACAATTACTAATATTATTTGTACAATTATTTTTTAATCATTACTGTATTACCTCTTTTACTGTTATGTGTGTTGCTACTACTGCTGCTATTCCTGCAATTATCACTACTACTACTACTACTATTACTACTACTACTATTGCTACCACTACTATTAAGTTAAAAATACTTCCATTTCATTTTAGGATTCTAAAAATGAACATAAAGTATATGTCCACCAAAATGTACTTCACTAAAAGAAAAAGTATGTTTCAGAAAATATACTCAGAATGTATATTTTTTTTTGTAAATGCACTTCAGTAAATCTACCTCAGTTACTCTCCACCTTTTAAAAAAACAGCTTATTCCATTAAGTGGGTATTTTGTGCAGAAAGTGACCCTACTTGTCATTCAGTTATTGTCTGTGCTTCCATGAAATACATGCACCCTGTCTCTTTTTATCTTTATGTAAATGCATTTTCAGGTTTTACACCACTGTTTTTAAAGATATGACACCAATGACACGATAAACAGCTTCTTTTAACTTACACCCTCTTACTGTTATTCTTCCTCTGTGCCTTGTTTGCAGATGGAGCCGTTCGTCGGGATGTGCTCGGACTAACGTGGATGGCCGTTGTCCTCACAGTGACCGCAGAACTGACGTGAAATCCTCTCATCCGGGACAGTCTCGCTCCAATACGAACACACACAAACACACAAATGATACACTACTTCTTACTACTCAACGTCTATTAAAAAACAATACAAATCCTGCAAGCCTTCTTCAGTCATCAACTCTCCCATGCGTCAAGCGATCTGGAAAAATGTCCACAAGGGGAACCAACGCTACAGTTTTTGTATTGAGAATTATAACCACGAGAGTATCAACAAAAACTAATCGATGATCAAGAACACCTCCTATATAGCCCTGCCCAGTTCCACCTTATTTTTGTTTTTTCTTGTTCGCTAAAATCAAAAATGGAAAAAAAATATAATGGAATTTATTTGTGATGTGACTGAAACTGGACAACCCGTCTGCCCCTGGGATGCACCTGATGAAACCATAAATCAACAATGGAATAAACAAAACATTGTTTTTTTTTATTAATGTATTTTTTCCTTTTTTGCTTTGATGGCTCGGAATGTACAAGAGGAATTGAGAAATTAGAAAAAAAATCTCCTTTTTGAGTGTATTTTGTGTACATCAGTGTAAATATTGAAAATAATTAAAGAAGCTATATGGGTATTGGTCAGGGGTTGGTTTGCGGAGATCGTCACCTTTCTTTGTACTTCATCCGACACCGTTTTCAAAGATGGCTGAAAGAACAGAAAATTAATTATGATTTGAGCTTTTATATTGATATAGCTATATGTCTTTACAGGACACAAAAAAATGCCGAACATGTCTGCGGTTTTAGGGGTCGTGGTGCATGTGACATTCTTTCTCAGTTTTTTGGCGTGTTGCGAACGACAGCACCGCAACTCATTGTCAGCGACCTGTAATCCAGCTATTTAATTGTGACATAACTATCTTAAGTGAGCGACATTGTGTACAATACGTAAGTACTACCCAGACGTTTGCAGTATCCATAGGCTCATTTCCTTAGCCGCCATCTCCAGGGAGGTGCTCACCCAAGGCAGCGTGTGTAAAACAGGGTTGTTGCATTTGTTTCATTTCACCTGTATTAAAAATGGAGAGATTATCAAAATTCATGTGACTGGACTTTACTTATGCCCTAACAATTATCCATTTTATTTGAACATATTGGTACCAAAATGTTGGCAATATATTGGGATACTGGTTAGCATCAATAACAAAAACAAATGAATTATGGTATAGAGTAGCAGCTCACAGCTGGTCTGAACATTTTAGTGTGACCAAAGTTATTTTTTATCATTTGTTGTTTTATGTATTAAACCTGTTTCATCATTTCATGTAATTAAAACAGTATTTAGGCTTCAGTCAAGATGAAAAGTGAAACTATTCAACCTCCCCATGACCCACTTTTGGGTCCTGACCCACTAGTTGAGAGTCGCGGGTTTGAAGACCAGACTGAACCACAACTTTGCCTATAGCTTCACCTCATTGTTTAAAGACAAGCTTAAAGTCACTCATAGGTCTTTTGTAGTTTTTGTGTTGTGTATTTTTTAATAAAATCAGGTGATGGAGAGCTGCGTTGACTTACTATAGGCTGTGTATAACATCACACTCATTTCTTACCTAACACTGGAGTACTTTACTCTAGTGCCTTTGTCTAACAAGGATTTTTAAAATGCAAAATATTCTTTGTCAGCGTTATAGTAAGTGCCACCGTGCTGCACCATGGCATCATCCCTGCTGTCTCCTGTCAAAGCCACAGTCAGCAATATGTAATTATAGTAAAGAGCTCTGCATCTGCACAACAAGTCCTGCCACTTTCTGTTTGGTTTAGGTCTGATCATGTTTGTGAGTGATTACCTGAAGCTACCTGTGTATGTGAGAAGTGTCAAGAGGAAAAAGAAAGGGTTTGGCCGCTAACAGCTCTTGCAGTGAGAAAGTATCTCTATCACTATCTGTGTTATTGTTACTGGGAGAAAGAGTGTAAGTTGCTGAAATAAAGACATGAGAAATGAATTAAGACCAGTGTTCCAAGAGTATAATTACTAAATTGCTTAACTTCACAAGAATTTAGCTCTATTAAAGTCAAAATTCAGTAGGATATTTTTGGAATTAATCACATGAGGTTGTATGTTTATATATCTGCAATGCAGACATTATTTAGGCTCTGAGATACACAGTAAAAACTTGAATCAGCAGATTTCCCAGAACTGACATGGATCCCATCTGCTGAGGGGTTTTGTGTCCCTAACAACTGCATTGTTTCATTAAAATTTATAGGGACAAAAACTGCTGTGGCTTTCAATTTTTTTAGAACATATTATACTGTATTGTACAAGAAAAAACTTAATCTGTCTTTAGTTGTCTCAGGTGTGTCAGTCACAAATCATGGAACCTTTTATTATTATGACCGCTGCACAGATTTTGCTTTCAGACCCCATAAATGATAGAACCACTAGTTAGTGAAGTTATGTATAACCCCGAACAAGTCAACTGACTCACAAGCCAGTTGTTTTGTTTGACTGTTTTTGAGTAATTCATCCAAAACGTGCACTATTATATAACTCTCAAAGAACTCGATTATAGACAATGCCAAATCCCTTTAACAATCTAATTTCCTGTTAATCCCGCTACACTGCACCCCTCACTGCTGAGAGACTTTAACAATGCTGAGGGACAGAGATTTCATTTGTCTGTAACAACTGAATAGTTTCCATAAATGACATTGTTTTGGACATTTCATTTTGTTCTGGCTTCAACGTCAGAAAGAAGATTTCAACATTACTCTTACATTTTTTCACTTCTGCACAGTGAAGGGTTACTTAATATAAAGTAATCCAGCATTTTTTGGGACTTTACAAGAATTGCAATTTAAGCTATTCTAAGGACACAACGAGTATTAAAGGATTATGGTTTGAACCTGGTGGGAGGTAAAAGAAGAGATTTTTGAAGCTTAGTTGAATAGAAAGGCTCGACCTGTTCGTCTGGGATATTGGCTCACCTTGTCAAAGTACAATCTATATTCAAGCATTCAGAAAGAGAGCGCACTGCAGAAACAAGATTAACAGTCGGTCATATGGGTACATTTTCCTTACAGGAGCAAGGAAGACCAATCATTGTCCTCCCACTATAGGTTTATAACTCAGCTATCATGCTCGTATTGATTCAGGAGGCACTCTGGTCTCTTTGCTTTTATTACCATTTTCACGTCCAGGAGGGAAAAGCAGGTCCATTTTCAGTGGTCATTCCAGAAAAGAATTCTAAATTGATTTTGGAGTATAGATATTTTTGAATGAGTCTATGCCGGGACACACAGAAGTAGTTTAATTTGATATTGGTCGGAGAAAGTCAGATGTAGTGGGATGAATAATATTTTTCATCATCATTCTTGACTGACTGTTTATACTGTCATTTGTCATAGGTTTTACAAAGCGTTCAATTGTTGGCTGATCAATCCAGTCTTTCCCAAACTTAATGCTTATGGATTTACATTTTTGAAAATTTGGGTCCAAATGTATTTGGGAACCACTGATTCAATCAATGTGCATTTTCTAAAGTGTTTTCTAAATACCCAATGCGTTATTACAAAATTAACTCCTAAATTACACTTTATCTGCTTTTGTTCAGTAATATGTTAACACCTAACAATCATAGCATATGTCAGATGCACACTGCCATCCATTGTGTTTTCATTGTTTGTGCTCTGGTATAACTCAGAGCAATGGTGAGGATAACACACTTTCTGTGAATAATTCAGGAGTCAACGGTGCTGACAGACTCTGGTTTCCTTGTTGTCTGTTTGCTGGGAGATCATGTGACCAGAACTGGCCAGGCATGGCACCTGACACACCCTGGGACCACAAAATACATCCTTTAAAAAGCCACCAGAGTGTTGCTGTTCAAATGGCCCACAATGCTGCTGTCGGCTACAGCACAGCAGCCTTATCACAAGCAAAATTATGACAGCAACTTTTATGTGATGCAAATACACTGTTGTCTATTATAATTTACATGTGAGCTAAATTTATGAATGCTTTTTTTAGTCAGCCCTTAATTTGAGTGTCTGCACTGGCACAGAGAGGACCTTTGATCTGCGCTATGGCTATGCAAACAGATGTATCCTGGTTATTAAGTATTTGATAAATGTCACCTATCATAACTCCACACCCCTTATTCAAACTAGACTCTCCACCTGCAGCTCCTGCCATGTGTCTAGCCAAACTACACAGTGTGTCATCATCTATCATCATATTTTAGTAAATATTAAAAAAATGGACATAGTGACAGAACAAAATAATGACCTGCACCACTCCTATTCATGAATAAAGATGCAGCTTTAGTTCCTGTTAGAACTGGTATAAAACAGTACAGTATTTGAATTTAAAGATACACAAGCCTGGAGAAAAGGATGCCTTCATTACCAAACATTATGACAGGGTTATTGACATTTGTTTAATGAAACCACCTGACTAGTGACAGGAGGCGTGTCACCTGTGCTCCACCTCTGTGAAGCCAGGAATGCAAATAATACCAGCAAAGGCATCACTTTACACCTGTGATCTTGGTCAAAGAAGAGCAGTCATTAGATTAGAGCCGCCATCCACAATGAAGACCACGTTACCATAGTAAGCTACAGAAGGATATGTGAGCCAGTTGTCACTGTTTCCACTAGTTCAACTATGACTATCGCGGATCTTTTGGGCATCCAGTTCGACATGCAGCTCCTGCTGAAACTTAGCCTCTCCGTGGCTGTGGTTCTACTGGTCTCCTGGGCCTATAAGTTTTACAGCTCAAGAGAAAACAGGGCAAGACAACTTTGTGGCTGCCATGGCAAAAATTCAGCCTGTCAAAAGTGCAATGCAACACTGGACTTACCAAAAAATGACTCTGAAGATGCGGACAAGAAATCAAGAACTTCAAGCACTGAGACTGAAAATTGCTTTGTGGAAAAATTTGAAGACCCACCATGTGATGCAATAAAAGGTGAAGATGCATTTAGCCTAGCACACAGTGACAGAAGCAACAGGGTTGAGGAAGATATGCTCTCTCTTCACAAGCAGCCAGCGGTCTCCACCAGTAATATTTCATTTGGATCAGCTTTGAAGCTTCCACATCCAACCGAGTGTGGGATGGCCAATGCAACAGGGCGCCTCTCCCCATGCTTTCTGCAGAGGCTCGAGGGTAGTGTGGGTGTGGGCCGGGAGTTAAGGCAGGACTTGGAACGCCAGGGGGCCCACTCCAGCTTCCTCTCCAAGGCCGAGATCAAAGTGGAGGATGCTAACGTAGTGTTGGAGGGAACAGGAGATCAGATTGTGCGCGGGAAGATATATGATATCTATGTGGAGTCTTCCTCTCACTCAATTATGGAATCAAGCATAGACAGAAACTCCAAGCCCAACCCTGTAGTGGAGGTAGGAAGCCGTAACAGCAGTCTTGCAGAATCTCCTTCCTCACTGAACACCATCATTATGCGTGATCTGGTTTTACCGCAGAATGCTCAGAATTCCTTCTCTCCACTGGGAAACCTCAAGCAGAGGCACCCCACCAGGCCTGCACTGCAACGCAACGAGAGTTATCAGTCTGCGGCAGAGCAGTCTGAGCTTGGTTTTCCCCTTTTGACTTCAAGAGCTTCAACTCCAGCGACACACTCCACTTCTTTCTCAGTTCACCCAAAGATCTGTCCTTCAACAGAAAATACAAACAAGAAAGAATCAGAACTAGAGACTGATGCAAAACCTTTATTTTTACAGCTTCCACTCATAGACAGCACAGATTTGGAAAGTATGAAAAGTAAGTTAGATTTGGGGAATTGTTTGGAGGCTTTGCAGATGGCGAAAAAGCAAGGGCATACATTAGTTCAGCAAGCAGCACTTAGCGTCATGTCAGATAACTACCTACAGGTGCTCAGAGACCCAAACCTTTACGGGCGCCTGCTGGCTGGTGAACGGGAGGAAATCAGGAAGTGGAGAATGAAGGGGAGGAGATATGTCATGGTGGCTGATATGGATCCTCAAGACTGGACAAAAGACACAGGAACACAGTCATCTAGCGCAATATACTACTACGACGACTACAAAGACACCTGGCAAAGACTGTGCCTCATCCCACTTGAAGTTATCTCAAAAGCCTGTGCCATGTGTACTCTGGATAACTACCTATATGTGGTGGTGGGCTGCCAGAGCACAGACGGAACAGTGACACCCTCAAAGCGTGTGTTTTGCTACAATCCTTTGACATCAATTTGGAAGGAGATCAGTCCCATGAATGAAGCCAGGCCCCGCTGCAAACTGGCAGCTCTAGATGGCTTCATCTACGCCATCGGGGGTGAGTGCCTCTCCTCCGTGGAGCGCTACGACCCACGCCTGGACAGATGGACGTTTGTGGCTCCACTTCCTAATGATACTTTTGCTGTTGCCCATCACGTCACAGTATGCAATGGGGAGATTTTTGTTTCTGGCGGGACATTCAGGTGCATGCTAATACGATATGACCCACAAACAAACTCCTGGAAGCCAAGTCTCATAGGTATTAAAGACAGGACTACAGATATGGTGGCAGTAGGGAGATATTTGTATCGTTTTGATGTGAACCCACTGCTTGGACTCACCGTGTATAGGTATCACACAATAGCTCGATTGTGGTATGAGTGCAGCGCCAAACGCATTCTCAGATGCCCAGCTTTTCAGTGCACGGCTATGGATGACAACATTTACTGTGTGAATCGCCAGTTCACCATGAGGTATGAAACTGATGAGGTCTCTCCTGGCTTTGCAGATGAGGATTTGAGTGTACTCTCGGCAGCAAAGGGCATGCTTTTTCCTTTTGTCCTTTCACTGCCTGATAAGAACCCTCGGCAGACCAGTGTGTAACAAGGATTCAGGTTTTTAGTGATGATAAGATTAGTAGCTTTTGATGTAGTATTTTTGGAGGCACGGTAAACATCAACTTTCTTGCTGAATGTTGGAGCTAATATGTGTTCAAATGTCATGTTGGTTTTAGACTGGCTGTTTCCACAATCTTTAAAAATTGTCACCTTTTATTTTTGTATACTCTAATACTAATGTAAGTAAATCCAATGTGTAAAATGTAAATAAGAGGGCCTGAAAATTATTAGCATCCAGTAGTAATAATAATTGAGGCTCTACTTTGCTAAAATGCTTCTTTTATGCAGTCATCTTACTAAAATATGGCTAGTTCATTGTATTGGCTACAAAATGCTGATATAACAAATTTATTAGTCACATGCTTTTCAAAGAATTAGTGCTAGTGTCCCATCTTCTTTGAGACAAAAAAATCTGACATATTGTTTATAGAACATTGTAAATAAAATATGATTTCATGAGATTTGCAAATCATTGTATTCTCTTTGTATTTACATTTAACACATTGTCACAACATGTTTGGAATCAGGGTTGTTTTGTAATAATCTAAGTCATTCATTACACTGAATGCACGGCTCAGTTTTATACATAAATGGTCAAATATTTTGGGATGACACGCAACTTTTGGCTTGTCACTCCTCTCTGCCTTTTCAGTTTTATGTCATTGCAGGTGTTTTAGCTGCTCAAATAAATCATAAATAGATTTGAAATTATGCCTATTTAATAAAATACACCCACTAGATAATATATAAAGATCTCACACAATATAGGACACAGGTTAGTAATCACTGCTGTGAAAGCTATGTAATTATGTTCAGTTGCTCTTTGAGTGTGACAGGTTGTAAATGGTAATATAAATGGCAGTCATGTAATATAAATAGGTGAAAGTTCTAGAGCATGCATCACCGGACTTGAAACACTTCCAACCCACTGCTATTGTTATAAATTTAGCTCTTCTCCGAGGACTGTCTGATTTGTGTCTGTGTAAGCATTTGTTCATTGTACCTGCACAATCTGTTTACTTTTTGTTGTTGTTTTATAATCATCAAACACAGATATAATTCCATAAATCTATAATTGCTGAGTTCGAGTACAAAGACAAATGTTTATTCTGAAGTGTATAACTGAACGATTGCACAACATGCATAATACTGTTGTGGTTCTTTTCATGTTTAGCAATTACCTGAAAATAGTCATCTACATAACAATAGACCAATAATGAAATTTCCACAGAAGTTCTCAAAATCTGTGCACAAGTATAAAGTACTGCTACTTCAAAATAATATGCCCCAACTAGAAGTAAAATTAATCACCCAGACACTAATACCACAACTAATACTACCTAGGTCAAAATAATATTTACCCTATTAGATATTTAAAAAATCCTAAATAATAGTAAGTATAATTTCATAATGTGCTCATAGGGTTTATTTTTGGAAGATGTACTGTAAATGGTTTTAGTAAAGGTATCTAGTTACTTTTCACTTCTAGCATTTACATATACTAAAATATCATATGTCAAGCCTTCAGATACACACTGACAGGTTTGAGAGAGTGACATGCTGCTATAGCACCATCATGTGGATGGGAAGGCAAATGCAGCACTGCTTTGGAAAAACAGGTCCTCCACTTACTTAGACCAAGGGCGTGTCATGTGACGTGCAGACATCAGGAGCACAGTGGAGTGAGTAAGTAGCTAACAGTAGGTGAAAAACAAGGCTCTGGCAGCTGCACTGGAGAGCAGCCTGGAGAAAGAAGAGCAGGCAGACACAGATGGTTGACCATCAAACATAAGCATCTCTGATTCCTCCTAATTAAACACTGTGATTCCCTGTAATTAAACACCTAATGGGATGGGAGTCGGACAGCTCCCTCCAGACTGTGTCTTGGATGACTCCTGGCTTTAGGATTTTTGCAACAAGCAGGTCACTTTTGGCTTCAACACTTTTTTTTCTATTTATAAACTATCAAGGGTAACCAAGTAATTTCACATATTAAGCACAAGTGAGGAAGAGAGAGAGGCTTGGATTGGTGCATAATTAACTGTTGGAAAAGTCAGACATAATTTATTGCCCCTACCTCTTCTCTGTATTACACACAAATACTCATCTACATAAACACTGCAACAGCTCATCAAACCAAGCTCAATAAAACTATGGCTTTTATTGCAGCACAATAATGAGAATAATTTTAATGTATTCAGATTACATTTATTTCCCAAATGCCCCATAAGATTTTTCACATCATCAACCAACAACAAAGCAATAAATAAATTAAAAAGAAGTGTGTAAGGCAATCCATAAGTCACAGTACAGATCCTAGGCATGCTGGGATGGTTGAAGGAAAGTACCAACTGCTACTACCACTACCACTACTACTGCTACTGCTACTACCACTGCTTCAACTACAAATGACACCACTATTACTACTGTCACTACCACTGCTGCTACTCCAAATACTACTACTACTCTGTATGTGTATGTTGCGCAATCCATAAGTCACACCTCAGATCCTGGTCCTGTTGGGATGGTTGAGACAGTCACAACTACTGCTACTACCTCCATTGCTACCCCTATATTCAGAGGTGGACAATAACAAAGTAAATGTACTTGAGTTCTGTACTTAAGTATAGTTTTTGAGAATCTGTACTACTTGGGTAGTATTTTTAGGAGTAATTTACTACTTTTACTCCACTACATCAAAAAGATAAATACAATTATTTTTAATTCCACTACATTTCTAAAAAAAAAAAAAAAAAAGCAAAAGTAACTGCAAAAAATTGTCTTAAAACCAAAAAAACAACTGACTCACTCCATAAAGATAATTGTTTACTACATAACACTACTCATATTTGCTCTCAGGAACTAAAAAAGAACGTCTGGACACAGTCTGGAAATGATTTAGCTTTTGCATGATTCTATAATAAACCGATTTAAAAATAATTTATTAGTATGATCAAAATACCCTTATTTATAATACATATGGCTCTATTTTCCTGTAGAACCATCTTATCTATTATGGTTTTATAAGTTGAACCTCACATTTTCTCACTAAATTATGTAAAATGTATTTTATTCATATTTTTGGAGCTGCAAATTTGTGACTTGAATGTAGTAGAACTTTTATATAAAATTCTTGACTGCACTGTTTTCTTTTTAAAGTACTTTGAATACTTATGTATTTTTGAAAGCACAAACTCCAGTCCCTTAACTCAAGTAAAAATTTTGATTTAGCAACTTTTACTTATATTGGAGTAATATTTGACCAGAAGGATCTATTTGTTTACTCAAGTAATGAAGCTGAGTATTTTGTCCACCACTGGTTATGTTTTTTTCCCATTACCATCAAATAACAAAGAAACCATCACAGAAGCGAAATTAATAAGAAATATCTGGGTCCAAAAGTCACAGTTCAGACCCTATGCATGCTGGGATGGTTGAAGGAGCCTCAAACACTGATCAGGCACCTGTCGCAGCGGGCGTTGTCTCAGGTCCAGGTCCTTGTTGTGGTGGTTGGCTTTGTGGAGGTGGGTGGACGTCCTGTGTGACGCCCTGGCAAAGCGGCCCTGGCAGAAGGCACTAAGTGGGTGCTGCTGGTAGGCTGACCTATACACAGTTAGCAGAGGGACGTGTGACTCTTTGTCCAGATAGTGTTTCTGTAGCCGCTGTGAGCCTGAGTAGTTTGGAAAGGCTGTAAAAAAGAGTGAGCAGTGAGGAATTAATTAGAACAAATAAAACGGAACCTCATAAAACACCACTTCAGTCATGCAGCACTCTTCAGGAATGAATAATGTGTTCAAAGAGAAAAATTTTGTTGTGAATATTATTAGTAACACTGCATTATAGGCTATACAGATGCTATCCAATTAATTAGAATATCATGTAAAAGTGCATTTTTCTCTCAGAGATTCAAGTCAAAAAGTCAAACACATAGATTTATGGTTTCATTACATCTAGAGTGAAGAAAATGTTTCACTCTGAATGTATTCAGAGTGAAACATTTTTAAATTGCCCATAATGAATTAATATGAGAGTGAATGGTTATCTGTTGGTGCAGTTTATGTCAGTTCAGTGACTAACTGTCCACTGTCCAGGGTACCCCGCCTCAAAATCCTGTTATTTATTCCTAACTCTTATGTTGCCATTTACCCATCACACCACTCTAAAAAATCTCTCTGAAAAACTAGATATAAATAATTTGCCTACTGTGGATTCACTTTTACACAAGCAACATCTTCATAAACAATTTAAAGTCAGCAAGTTATTTTTTTGACACACCTATGCAAGTGCCACAATTGCAAACTCTAAAATCAGATGTTTGAAATAAGTGCACTTTATCGCGGTAGTGTGAACAAAGCCACAAACATTACCAGAACTGGGCCTGTCAGACTTTTGAAGCTGCCATGTCAGGATCTTTTGATGACTGGGCTGCAGAGTTGGCAAAGCATTAGTCTGTTTTCGTCCGTAACTCTCTTCATAGTGTGTGACCAAGCAATGAGAGGATGGTGAACCCTGCTGGGCAAAAAGCAGCTTGGCCGGGAGCCCCTGGAAGATAACACACAGCAGTTCTGACATAGTTAGCCTGTACTCCCTGGCCCCTACAGGATTAAGATGTGAAGGCCGCAACCCTTTTTCTAACAATAATCTTCAGGAGGTTTAACAAATTGACATCAGCAAATTGCTCTAACTAGCTTTTAAATGCTCAGTGGGAGTGGTGATTTAACACATTTTTCATGACTGCTGAGTCCCAGCAGAAACGCACTTCTATAGAGCTTTATCACGTCTTTATCACGCCTGTCAATATTATGCAGAGCGAGCTGCAGCCCATTGAAGAAAGCCCTGACTTGCAGGTTGTGACAGGCGGTCAATTGGTTTTAATGCCATGAATGAACAGTTAAGGGTTGACCTCAGCTCTCTGCAGGCCACATCTTCTCTCAAAGGCGTCTGATTTGATGTCCCAGTGGGGTTGGTAGTCTGCTCGGCTGGTGCTGTTGGCTATCTTTGGCTCCCGGTTGAACTGCATTGAACAAAATAAACACTCATTGCTAAGAAGTATAGGGACAACAAACAGAAGCTTGAGCAATAGGCCCAGCTCAAGGATTACCAAAGCGCACACTTCACTATCGATCCGTGCTGGTATACAATATTTCTTAAGTCATTTCTTCTCTCCGATCCTGAGGCAGTGGCCTATGGCTGAATTTCACGTCAATGCAATTAGTCTTTGACTCCAGCCGCTCCCACCAGCAGGCAGTGCTGATGCTGGTGAACTGAGTCTGCCTAATCACTTTAATATAGATTTTACCACCAACTGAGGAGCTACAGAACCATTGGGTGGCTGCCACATGTTATGTTTTGGATTACTAAAAACATTTATTAGTGTGTGGTTTCATATCACATTGTTAGATAAGCTATCAGCACAGTAAGTAGATTTTTTGTATCACAAGATCAGAACAGTCTTCTGTAGCTACAGAAATGCTGACCAATTAGGTTTGTTTATTTTTTATTAGGCCTCCATATAAACTATACAATTTAATTTTAGGACTGTGTTTAGACCAGAACAATCTCAGGCTTAGGTAAGATGCCTTGTGTGTGTAGAAAAAAATGTATGTCTCAGTCTACTAATAGTAACCTTTTAAGATTTCCACTCACTCAAGCACTCTAGGTGTGCAACAACTGCAAACATATCAAGCTGTGAGGTCTAAATATAGTTTGTTGATTGTAGAGTTTGTTGATGAATGGGTTCTTTTCATATTCTGACAAGAGTGTGAGGCCCTACAAATTAGGGTACAAGTATTTATTGTGTGTAAAAATATGAAAATTAGTGTTCAGCAACCTTTATGCTCAACCTCCATGCAACTGGACAATTGCAAACATGTCAAGCTGTTAGGTCTAAATACAGAGTTTGTTGATTGGTGAGTCCTTTTCATATTTTCACAACAGGGTGAGAATCATGGTAAAAGTGCTTTACCGACAAATTTTCCTTTTTTTAACTTAACCTTTAGCATAACCAAGATTAATTACCCTGGTCAGGCATAACATTATGACCACCAGCAGGAGAATTGAAAGACACAGATGATCTCTATATCATGGCACTGGTTAGTCGGTGGGATGTAAACATTTTGTCTTTAAAGTTGATGTGTTAGAAGCAGGAAAAATGGCAAAGCGTAAAGATTTAAGCAAGTTTGACAAGGGCCAAATTGGGTCAGAGTCTCTAAAACTGCAGCTTGTGTGGGGTGTTTTTGGTCTGCAGCGGTCAGTATCTATCAAAAGTGGTTCAAGGAAGGAACAGTGGTGAACCTGCGTCAGGTGATGCACATGTGGAGCAAAGGCTGGCTCATGTGGTCCAAGCCGACAGACAAGCTCCTGTGGCACAAATTACTAAAAAAAAATGAATGGTGGCTCTGATAGAAAGGTGTCGGAATACACAGTGCATCACAGTTTGTTTGTTTGTTTGTTTGTTTATTTGTTTGTTGTTGGGGTTGCTTTTTAGGCAAGTGTTCATAATGTTATGGCTGGCGGTACCTAAAGAGCGGAATCTGTCATGATCTATAAACAGTAAATGTTGGTATAAAATGATGAAATGACTAAAACCGGCAATAGCCAATGGAGTTACACTAACTGAAACTATAGAATTTGCCAGCAACCCGCTTACCTGAAGTCGTTCCTCTGCCCAGTTGCCTAATAGGACCTTGTTTGTGTACTTCTTCTCTATTCTCCATCCGGGTTGGGACCATTTATCTTGTGCAGGCCTTGGAAGGTACATAGTGTCTGCAGCTGGTGTCAAGCAAACCAAACTGAGGAATCCTCGACCCGTCAGTGCATGGTGTGCCAATTGAATAGATAGCATGTGCATTCACCTGGCTCCTAATACAATGACGGAAGCAGAAGGAAGAGAAATACAAGAGCTGTGTTACTATGGTGACAGCAAACAGTGAAAGGAAAGACAAGTGGAGTGAAAAAAACGCTTACCTTTGAATTAAAACAAATCATAGGACTGCTCAAGACATTATTTGTATTGGTCTAGTGAATAATGTTTGTTTTAAACCAGAAGAATTTTACAGGACCTTTGAGTTTGGGAATGAAAGGTTGTTTGTGTTTATTCATCTGTAAAAAGGGATGGCCTTCAGATGATATTGTAATTTTATGAGTATACCTAGTAAAGAGTGCGTTTTAAGGAATGGCACCTTACACTAAACAGACCACAATCAATTTTCTATGGTGCAATAAGCATTAGCTCCAAATATTGCAAATCATTTCTAAATTATGTTTAATCAAGATGCTTTTCACAAGTGACAACCAACTGAGCACATATGTGTGATGTCAGAGCCTGGTTAAAGGGGATATATTATGCTTTAATTCATATTTTTAAACCAAATGTGGTCACGTCTAAAACAGCATTGCACGTTTTACAGCCTTTATAAACATTATCTGACTAAATGAAAATATTAATTACTCTACTGATGCCATAAAGAAACAGGTGAAGAGGGCAGCAGAGTGCAGGAGAGTGCAAAATGTTGGAGTCTTTTGAACACACTGAAGGAAAAAAAGAGCTCTTCATTTCCTTTAACTTTTTATATGATGATATTTTACAAACTGAATAACAGCTCTGGAATCAGTGGAAGTTGTACACAGTTTTTTGGACAGACAACTGGCTCTAGAGGGTTTGTTGATTGGTCAGTGCTTCCTGGAGTGGGTGAGGTTTATGGGAGAGGCGGGGGCTTCCAGAACCAAGTGTTTTGAGACCTCAGAAAGGCCGTGCCAGAGAATAGAGGATTACTTAAACAGGCATGAATAAAGCAAAACACAGCTCCAGGTATGTTTTTAATGAAGGAACAACATTATAACATGGTAGAAAGTTCAGAAATGTTGATTTTGCACAATATAGTCCCTTTAAAAAAAAACTATTGAGTGTACACTGACATTAGCTAAAACTAAAGGCTAAGTAATATATTCTTATGTTATGCTGGACATGTTTTGTGGGGGATCACGATAGTTTGTCAATGCATACTCAGATTTAATTATCAGCACAAATTCAACTTTAATAAACTTATGATAATGTTTTTTTTTTCCCTATATTAACTGAGTGAAAGTTCATGGACTTGATAGCAAAGTGGGAATTGCAGGCTTGCCTTGCAATTAGTAGGTATGTAGTGGTGGAGGAAGTACTCACTTTCTTTACTTAAGTAAAAGTACAGACAAAGGAACAATATTTACTCAAGTAAAAATTAAAGTCACATTAATATTTTTGTAGTATTGAAGTATTAAATCCTCACTTTCACAAAAAAAGTAAAAGTATTTGGCATAGATTAAACAACTATTAATGCGTGAAATGTGAGAATTTTAATGAGGAGTTGTGTTGATTACTAATGACATTTAACAAACCAGTGCAATAGAAAATGACTAAAACTGTTGGTGGTGTCTCCCTTTTTTATTATTTTGATGTTTGTTTGTTTTTTGTTTGTTTTTTTGTTTTTTGTTTTTTTTATGGGTATACTACTTTGAAACATCTTTTACCTAATTTTAGTGTCTACATTGAGGGCGCGGCAAGGATAATCCAAAATGTTGTACTTCAAACCAATTCATAGTAAACCTACAAATGTACTGTACATAGTAAATTTAACATTGAGTACTTTTTTTAGGCTTCCTAGAGTAGAGTTTGTTTGTTAACAGTACTTTTACATGAATAAATTTGAAGTACTTCTTTCACTTCTTATAATTACCGAGCTTTTACAAAATCCACAATGTCATCTAAAACATGCACTGCAGACGGAAAACTGAGCCAGCCCTGGTTAAAAAAATTGATCAGTCCATGAAAACCATTGTCAAAGTGTTTCCAGGTGACTTGTTTGTTCAAGTCTAGAAGCCGCTTCCTATAAAGTATCCCATCATCCCTCACCACGTCATATTCACAGGTGAGGAGGAATGTGGGTGGGGTTTTCTGAATGACATCATCATCAGCCAATAAGGGTGAGACCTCATGCTCCAGGCCATCTTTGAGCGTGTGGTACAGTTCTCCGTCATACTGTGCCTTTGGAGGCTCAGCGTAGCCCTTAGAAAGACACTCCCGGGGCAGGTTGGCAGGGGAGAGCCAGGTCATGTAGCGTGGCTTGAGTTCAGTGGGGACATGGTATCCATCCAGAACATCTTGGCACAAAGAGGCGTCTCCATTGAGATATTGCAGGAAGTAGAATGCCATGCGGCCCCGGTACAATATGGGCACAGCGTGGTTTTGCTGGTACGAGGGCAGGTTGAAATCCGCCATCTGCAAAACTGGGTAGACCAGGACCTGGGCGCAAGGGAACACCAGATGTCCCTCCTCTCTCTTGGCCAGCCGTTGGCACAGTGCGGCTGCCAGGTTCGCCCCAGTGCTGTCCCCTCCGACTGCCACTCTGCCAGGGTCCACGCCGAAGTTCACCTCGGCCACAGACAGGAAGTGGCACGTGGCACTCTCGCAGTCGTCCAGCTGGGAAGGGTACCTGTGCTCAGGGGCTAATCGGTACCTAAAAAGAGGTGAGTGGGCAGACACACTCAATATGGTGCATTCTGGGTAATTAGCAAGCACAGTGCACTTTGATTTTGATTGATTCTGCTTTAGTAGAAACAACATACCCAACAGAAACTACAGTGGACTCAGACTTCAGAGCAATGTAGCGGCAGACTTCATCAACAGAATCTGATGAGGACAATAGAGTTATCAATCCAGTGCCAATCCCAGTGAATATGGGTCTAAAGCTGGGTACACTTAACATTAAGAATAATTAAAGGTTAATTTTAATTTAAATTAACTCAAAATTGAATTGTCAAGTATTTACTTGTTTGAAGTACATGTGTCATTTGTTTATTCCAATTAATGCTATTTTAAAATGTTTTAGTTCTCAATGATTTTTTTATTTTCTATTTTATTTTTTTATTTTTTATTTTTTGTATTTTTGTTATGATGAATACAGTGAAACAAGAAATAATATTAACAATGTCCCTGTACCTTCAAATAATTATCCTGTTTTCAGAATTATCAAAACTTTAATAATTTCTAACTTTAATAATTGCTGGAACAGAAAATCAACTTCATTCAAGAAACACTGTTGACATTTTTCATAGATAAATTCATAGATCATAATAAAATAAATATATGAACCTTAATAGTTGGGGTTAAGACACTTTAAGATCGTTGGTTTCCCTAATTTATTTGAGTTAAATGAACTTGTTGAGTTTACAGTGTAGACAATGGCCAATTAGTTGCAGTGTTAACACAGAGACTCACACAGACAACTCTCACATTCATTTACTTGGGAAAATGTACTAACAAGTGGGATTGAACCCACAACCTCCTTGCTGACTGACAGGAGGACTGCCACTGTGCACCCTCAACATTAGTTTGGGACATACCTATACTGCCCAGTACCCATCCTCCTCCATGGAAGTACACCAGGCCTCTTCTTAAACCATCGCAGACCGTAGTGGGCTCATAGACACGAACAGGAACGCCAGAGAAAGTCAGATCCTTTACTCGTAGGCCAGGGGGAGATGGATTTATCTGAGTTAAAAAATGTGAGACAAACCAGCGGATGAAGGTGACCTGATGACAAATACCCAGACGGTGAAGGATCCGACCCTGTAAAACAAAGTAGTGAAGGAGAGGACAATGTCACTGGAACTAAAATCTTGTCTAAGCTAGTGCTCAGTTTGAAAGGCTTACAACTATTTTATATTCTTTTGATGCTAAATAGAGGGAAACTAGTCACAAAAATAAACACATTTCCCTTGTTTAAGACATGTACATTTTTACAGTCAAGGATTTCAATAAATGAGAATGATTTGAAGGAATGAGCGAGCTTTGGCTTATGACAAGCAATGAACTCAACAATTTTAGGTCAGTTACGTCTGATGTAGCTCCTTGCAATTTTGCACTTGCTAATTGTTTTAGTTCACAGAAGTGAAAGAAGTACTCAAAAACTGTACTAAAGTAAAAGTCCTGTCACTATATTACTCAAGTAGAAGTAAAAGTTCCAGATTTAAATGAACTAAGTTTGAGCAGACCTCAGGTATTCAGGAAGTTTGTTTCACAGAAGTGGAGCATAAAAACTAAAAGCTCTCTGCTTGGTTCTGGTTCTGGGAACACACAGTAAACCTGTCCCAGGTGAGGAATCTGGTCTTTTCAAAGGAAACTAGCATATCAGAGTGCAAGACCATTTAATGTTTTATAAACTAACTAAAACCTCTCCTATGACTTACAGAGAGCCAGTGTAGAGATTTAAGAACCAGCGTAACAGTTCCTGGTAATTTGTACTACTACTTTTCTTACTACTACAATTACCACTACTACTGCTGCTTCTGCTACTACAGTTTTTAGTACTTCTATCTACTCCCTACACAATCCTGGCTTGACATTGTGTTTGGAAAGGCAAATTTGCTACTTTTACTTTTGCTTTTACTTTTACATGCAGCTCTTTCATGCCAGAGAATAATCAGAATGACAATTTTGATAATTTTGATCTCTAGCCTGAAAAGGTTTCATTATTTCAGTCCTTTAAACCTATTTCACACAATATTACTGATGATGAAAAATATAGAAAACCACATGCATTCCTCTGACTACATAAAGTCATAATGCATCTCTTCTAATGCAATGCTGAGAATGTGCCTGTCTGTTTACTCTCCTCCTCCTTCAGGCTCTCCTTGATAAACCTGTGTTTGACATCCAAGTACTATACACTGTGATTAATTCCCCCTGGCCGAGTCTACAGAAAAATAGATGAAAATAAGAAAAGTGTGCATCAAGGGCTTTATATGTCTACAAAACCATAAGGATTTGACAGCAGTATAGACCTGAGCCTATGGTTATATATCTAATCTATAAGACTACAGTAGAGACTGTGGTTGTCACTGTGTAATGTCAAAAGAAAGGTTATTTGTACTGAGAAAGCATATTTACTATGACAACATCAAACAGGACAACACTTGACCTTGCTTTTGTGCAACTTGATTTCTTATCTAAAATGTCTCTGATCTTTGCTTTATCAGCATCTGAAGGACAAAGCAAAAATAACACTATATTAAGGACTTTGAATACATGAATGCAGAACAGCACAGAAATGTAAAAGGTAAAAAAAGTAAGTAAGAAAATTCAAATCCAGGTTTAATTACTATGTTTACCAGTATTGTATTCCCAGGAACCAGAGGTAGAAAGTGATTCTTTTACTCAAGCAATCTCCAAATCTCCAAATAAGTATGTTTCTGTGATATTTAACTGTGTCTACAATGAGGGCATGACAGAAACACATGATTTTGAAGCAAAGCTCAAAATACTTTGTACTTCAAGCCAACCCAGAAATGTGGAGGAGTAAAAAGTACAGATACTTGCTCTAAAATGTAGTGAAGTAAAAGTACCCCTTGCAAAATTTACTCAAGTAAAGTACAGATACATGAAAATTGTACTTAAGTAAAGTAACTAAATACTTTTACTTGGTTACATTCCACCAACGAGTAGGAGTAATAACAGATAGTAGCAGTCAGTACTTTCAATTTAGTTAAACCTTACACTAATTTCTTTTTTTTTCTTTTTTTCTTTTTTACTTTTGCACCAGTAATAATTTTGTTAAGTACTGTTATGTATATATAAATTATTTTAATATGTTTGCAAACAGCTTTCTAGACTATATAAATGGTGGGACAGTGGTTTAATCATCTACCCTTCTGTAGTAATAGAGTACTCATAAAATACCCACAGTAGAGTCCACAGTAGAGACCCTCGGAAGTAGGATTTAGTCGGAAGTATATATTATTACATACTCCTGTTTACTCCTCCAAACTATAGGGGAGACTCTACTTCCAATGAGAGTATGCTGCAAAAAGCAAGTTGGTTACAGAAACACATAAATGATTAAAAGTGAACAAATTTAAAGATGTCGGACAACTCACCACAACTGCTATACCAACAAACAGGCCATGGACCATGTGTAGTTTCCCTGTGTTTTCCACCCCAGGAGGAATGTGTGAATTCATCAGCTCAGAGTACACAAGTCCAATTACCAGGAGGAGGAAGGCTGCAACAAGAGCCGCCAAGCCAATTATTAAAATTGCAGAGCCGATGTCCATGGTGCTGCTCGCCTGTTCTGCTAAAGGAGCAATTAAGGTTAAATGTGTTATCTACCTGCCTCCAGCTTTTGTTACACCACGCCTACTCCCACGATGCAACAGGGTGACCTTGGTTTCACTTAATGACATGTTTAGATTCTTAGGAAAATTGTCATATTTGTTCAAATACTTCATGGATGTGTAAGCAAAGTAATTAAACGTTTTCCTGAGAGACTATGAGATTTTTCCCCTCAACAGATTATTTGTCTACAAGGTTATGGTTAGGGTTGAAAATGACTTGTTTTTTGAATATTTTTGTTGGTCTCAAAGATATAGAGACCACAATGTTTTTTTTTTTTGTTTTGTTTTGTTTTTGTTTGTTTTTTTAATGAGAATATTTGTGATCTTTCACTATTAAACTATTTAAAACAAGCAGGCTCAATGATGGAAAGCTGAGAACTGCTGAAAATATTTCAACAGGTCTATTATATTTTGTTACATATTTTTTAGGTTTAATAGCTTGCTTCAAAATGGAGTTATTCAAATTATGATGATATATTATTCGTTATTGTGATAAATGTATTATGAATGTAAGATTTTTTAAGCATCCATTTATAGTAAGTTAATTTGTTTATTTTTTATCATATTTTTATTTGTCATTGTTTATATTTTTGTTATTTAAAGGCTTTTTTTTAGCTTGAATTAGATTTTTCAGAGCAAAAGTGAGTATATATATATTTTTTATATATACTTCAGTTTTTCTGAGATAAGAAATAATAATTTAACTTGTGTAAAATATGAAATAGTAAAAATATGTTTTGACTTTGTTGACAAAGTAGATAGTACACTGGCCTTGCAATCAAAAGGTACAGGGTTTGATTCAGGTTTGGAGGTATTAGTGCAGATAGTAGTATTGCAAAAAGTATAAAGATTGTCCTTGAGAACTTGTGAAATAGATTTTTCAGTAACAGTTTTTTGTGTGTGTGTGTGTGTGTGTGTTTTTTTTTTTTTTTTTTTTTTTTTTTTTTTTTAATTAGGTGCAGAGTTCCAGGGCTTCTTCTGCCTCTCTGAAGTTTATTTTATTGTTGGCATTTTTAATTTTTCATGTGATTTTGCTTTTATTTTTCCCATATAGTTGTTTGCAGTATTGATTTTTTTTTGACACTCTCTAAAGATCCAGTCAAAAGTATATTTTTATCAAGCCTCTTGTTCCAATAGGAGCACTTTTTTGGTAGTTTTTTTTTTTTTTTTTTTTTTTTTTTTTTTGCATTATTCAATACAGAGAGATTTGACTTTATTATGATTAATATATAAAAATACAAAAGATATAAAGTTAAAGTATATGTTTATATTTTAAATTGTGTAAAATAGGTTGGAAAGATAAGGATTAGACATGAATTTGCATGACAATGGCCTGTTCCTGAGGGAGGCTGCGGTTCTGTGGAGGCTGACTGGGAACTGTCTGAACTTTCACTGTTGATCTGTAGATGGCAGTGATAGCATGAGTTTGCTTTGGCTTTGGAAATCAAGGCCATTTACATCTTTCAGATTCTACATCGAAAGTCTGAAGAACTCATAGTCAAAATTCATGTTCATGTGGTATTTTAATGTCATCTTTTGTTTTTACTTTAGGTAGAATATCTTTCAGCAATGTGCAAATTGGGGTTTGGCAGACTTGCACCAGGACTGTTTTGCACTAAAGGTTTCAGATTCACAGAAGATAAGCCACTGTAAGGCTGCTATTTAAACAACCACTTAGAAAATAAGGCAAAAGTCAATCAACTGGATTTTTTTTTTTTTTTTTTTTTTTTTACGAGATTCATTCCAGAGCTATTCATGCAGTTGTCTGTCACCCTGCCAAAAATTGATTCTCAGAGGATTCATTTTGTACATTTACAACATATAATGTAGATGCTACTAGTGAGGCTCCAACATGTAGCGTCTTCTTTCACATTGTTTCAACCTGCACTCATTATCATAATCCCTTCCTAGCCGGTTGAAATAATTAATTCTGGTAGGCCTATCTTTCAAGTAATTCACAAATTTTATTTAAATCTGCTTTATTTGTAGCTTGTAAATGGTGACCACAATTTAAGAATTGCTGAAAGACAAGTTTTGAAGTCAGTTTTCCCTGTTGGTGTTTAGCGAAGATAGCATGGTTATGAAATAAACACTTCAATACACAATTCATTGGAACGACATAGGTTTCCATAAAATGTTTTTCTTAAATGAGTTTATTTGCATGCTTTCACATAATAAATGCATGAACTGTGCGTGCATGTAAGTTACACAGAATTAAAAATGTCTTTAATGCTATATTTTTATGAAAGTATTTCCAGTCACAAAAGCCCTTATAATTAAGAAGCCACTAGGCGCCAGATAAGCTCTCTTGTTTGTTTGCATTACAATGGACAACTGCTGACGAAGCTCTCAGCTTAATCACATTAAAACTTTTCTAAACAACATTAAACTCCAACTGTGGACCTGGCGGTGCGACCGCTGGGGGGCCCCGAGCCACAGCTTGAGCTCCACCACTGTAGAGACAGATGAAGGGGGTGGGGACGACGCGAGTACGCAGCCAGTGTGGGCAGACACGGGGCACTGGGGCAATAAAAAAAGCAAATATTCATCCCCACTCAACATGTCAATCAGGATTATTGCCCTTACAAAGCTAGCTCCAGGGCGCGTCAGAAGTTTCAGAGGTGGAAGTTGTCGAGCACGGCCACGGCGCCCACGTATAAAAGGCAGCAGAGGATCACAACACAAGCAAAGCGCAGCGGTGTGAGTAGCGCACACACTACTACTACGGAGCGTCGCCTGGACTTGTATCTCGCCTCTGCCATTGGTTGACAGGCGTAATGACTGATCACTCACACATTTCTAGATCTTCCTGACTGACATGACGGACTTCCTTCAACTTTTCAGCCGTTTGGATTAACACTGCAAACCTCTGCGTAACTTGCTCAAGCGCGCCTGACTTCTTTCGGGGGTAAAAAATAAATAATCATCTGTGTGTAAACGAGACGTTGGACGAGATGGATTTGAGGAGCGCGTGTCGCATGTTGCTCTTCCCGGTTCAAATACTCTATCACGTCGTGAGAGCCAGCGTGTCCTCGCTGTTGCCCGGCAGAAGGAAGGACCTGAGCAGGGAGGTGGTGTTGATCACTGGGGGAGGACGAGGCATCGGTCGTCACCTGGCCAAAGAGTTCGTCAAGCAGGGCGCCAGGAAGGTCAGTCACTTTCACGCTAACACCTTGCAAAAAGCAGCAGACTATTTAACACGCCGAAATGTTGGCATTGTGTAGAAGACATGTTTATGACGTGTCTTGTAGAGTTAGCAGAGGGTAAAGGTTTCCAAATGACCCCTCTGCTCATGAATAATTCACTTGAAGCAGCTATAAGAAGAATAGTTTAGCTTAGACCATCGATTTTTGGCTAGTTTAAACGTATATTAATTTTAATGCATATCCAAACTATTATATATTTATATAGATCTAGAGGTTATCTTTCTACGGGACGAATTTATTACCTACTGTGCATGTTATGCAAGGGAATGTCCAGTCATATCTGCCAGTTCCAAGTGCAACTGTGATAAACGTTTTGTAGCATTATGTAACAATGAGCTATACATAATATCATGATGTCTTTTCTTTTTATGTAAAATTGAGAATACTTGATTTTGCATAACTTATTTTGATTGGATGGCAACACATATCTAAAAAGCTGGGACAGAGGCAACAAAACCTAAATTAAAAAAAAAAAAAAAACATTCAAGGAGCATTTTGCAACTCCTTAGGTTAAACAGCAATACTTCAGTTAAAATGTCTGAGGAGGTTTTTAGAAAGGCAATATCTATAGTAATGGATGTACATCAACATTAAACAGACATTAATGTGTACTGGAAATCACTGCTTTTAAATTTTACTAAACATCTAACCTATACCCCAGATGATAGAAAGCATTCTTACATCTAGATCTATGTTCTGACCAGTCCTTAGGTTAAACTGCCTGCCCCTCCCCCTTTCCTTTTTCAGGTACAACCTTTGCAGTCACTACTTTCCACTATATGCCCCAAGTGTATTGTCGCTGGCTTGTATGAAAGCAAGAGATCGTGACCTCCAAGTAGCCTTAGTTGCTCCAGCGGGACGGCAGACTCTGGCCTCAATTTGAGCTGGGAGTATTGCACAACACTCCGGGTCAAGCAGAGGGCAGCCTGCACAGCCTTTAGAGCTGATTGATGTGATTATAAGGGCAGATCTTTCCTGACATTGTGCACAGGTTCAGACTCATTTTGCGATGATTGGCATGGCTAAACGTGTGTTATGGTTGGATCTGGCATGGGATAAAGGTGTAAGTGCAGTTCAAACAGAGGCAGGACAAAACTTGCACAACCTGCTACTACTTTATTGAGCTTTCAGGCAACATTTTAAGCGGTGCCAACACATCGCAACATAACAAAACAGTTTGTAATGCCTTTTAATAAAAGCCAGATTAGGGTTTGTTTTAAAGCATAGCAGGAGTGTGGGGATTTATGGAGCATACAGAAAACAAAAGATCAGAAAAACAAATTCCAAAACATTTATTCATTTGAGAAATATGTTTTATGACTTGAGGTTAGTATGCAAATTATTATTATTTCTTCTCAAGGTGTTGCCACATCTGCCTCAAGTAATCTACTATGAAGGTCTGCATATAATTTGGCATAGGTTTTACATCAGATGCCCTTTCTGATGCAACCCTCTCCATTTACCCAGAACTGGGACTGGCACAGAGAGTACACTGCCTTGTGACTTCCCTGTGGCTAAACTTGACTTGGACCACACTTGATGTTGGCCTTTTACTGAGGCTCGAAGCTGTACTTTTGGGGAATGAACTTTGAACTTATTTCCTTTCAGTTTTTTGCTTTTTAGGTTGCCACAGCAAATAATTGGTCTTCTAGCATGCATATTAATTTGGCACAGGTCTTACACTGCATGCCCTTCCTGAGGCAACTGGCCGTCTTCATTTATCCAGGCTTGGCGCTGGCACAGAGAGTACAATGGCTTGTGACCCCCTGTGGCTGGATTTTACACTGATCCAGTTTATTGTTGTGTGACTATTCCCCTCTCAAAGGAACCTGGCTTCTCTCACTGGGGCACTTCTTTCTTCAAATCTGTCTTCCTTCTCACACCGTAAAATCACCAAAACCCTTGAGCGGAAAGGAAGAAGGAAATACCAGCTGCCAATCACAGCGAGGCTCAAACCGGGGTTAGCACAAGTTCATAGAGGTTAGCCCCTATTCATAATAACCGTCCTATTTCCTTCTTAGCATCTCTTCAGGCGGGGAGTAATTGTCATACACATTAGTGCAGGTGTTGTTTTCAAAGCCTTCACACCTTGATAATACCCAACAATGGAGGTGCTGAAAAGCGTGGTGACATCCTTTGTTGTGCAGCTGCAAAGTAGAGCTTTTAAAAGCCACTGGTTTCTCCTTGCTTCGCTCCCCTGAGGAGGTGCAAGTGAAAGAACTAGAGAACCAGTTAGTGTTTCACTGAGCTTTCAGCGATGTTTTCAAGCTGCTAAAATTGCACCTTTAAGAGAACAGCCGGAGACGTGAAGCCCTGTGTCACACATGCAAAGATAATTGTGAGCTGTGGGTTCTTGGCGCTTTTTATCGGCCCAAATTATCACCATTTTCTTGCCTGTGTACTGACAACTTCAGTGGCAAACAGAAGTGCTATATTAACACAGCTAAAAGGACACTATCTACTCATTAGGAAATCAGCTCTGATGTGCAACACTGTATTAGAGTGTGAGTAGGAACAGGTGACCAGCAGTGGTGGTGGTGAAGCTTCGATGTAGCCACTGGAGCTTTAAAAACACCCCAGAGACAGCTCCTTGTTAGTGAGTGAGAAATGAGAGTGGGGTATAGGTGCACTGTTTACGTGGGAGGGGTGGCTCTGTGGTCTGTGTGACACTTTTTAACATCTGCATTCTAGTGTGCTGAGATTCACATAGTGATTTGGTTTAAGTTTTATGCCAGATGCCCTTTCTAATGCAACCCACTCCGTTTATCCTGGCATGTCATAAATATATTTAAGTAAAACTTTGTAGTGGTTTAGAAGTAAGCAATTTAATATTTCATCATGACGGTGGATGTGAATTTAGCCCTAAATTGTATTATGATTGGCTTTAAAAGGGAACTTAAAAATGTCTTACATTTTACTTGGGAAGCCCTAAAGGCTGAAAAGTTTTATTAGGTTAACTTTGGAAAAACGACGCTGAACCAATCCCACACAGTGATGAGCTCATTGTGTACATGTGTATGTGTTGTGGTGGAGGCGGGAAGCACACCGTTCCCAGCTGGGTCTTGCCCTGCAGCTGACCTTGCTGTCTCCGCAGTAATTAGACAGCAGCAGGCGACTGCCTCCTGAACTCCCGCTGCCCCCTGTGTGTGTGCCGGCTCTGCTCTCCATACAATGGGTGTGAAAAGGAGGGCTTATACCCACCCATACATTCAGGGACAGATAGAGTATCACAGGAATTCAGCTACTGGGGACTAGGACATGCACACCTCATCCTGTATTGAGTGGCATCTGAACTGTTTATTTCAGGCCATCTTACTTACTGTGTAAGTAAGATGGCCTGAAATAAACAGTATAAAATAAGTGTGGTATTACGATATACATCAATATATCTCATATCTCGATATTGGAAAGCCTCACCTGTATAGGGCACCACTACATAAACAACACTTAATGAAATACGTTTTACTTAATAATCAGAACAGTACTGAACAAACGGTAATTTCACAAACACAGCTTTTTTTCCCAAACAAGCAATATGAAAGTGCTTCCAGGATAAATCAGTCAGCCATTTTATAGAAGTATTGCCCAATAAATTACTGCAACGTATTGCAGAATTTACATTTTCTTACACCTTTAGGAGCTATACTATTATTGTAGGAGATTATCCAATCAACTAATCATATATCGTTATAGGAATTACATGAGAGACCTCTGAATATATCATCTAGGCTTTATTATCAAGCTGTCAATGTCAATATTGAAACTAGTACTACTTCTACAGCTAGTAAAACTGCTACTACTACTGCTGTTGCCAATACTGCTGCTACTACTGCTGTAGGACTGATGTAGGAAACGTCAGAATTGCCACTGGCAAAGATTAAAAAATGTGGGTGTACCTGTGTATTTCTGCTTTATCTCTCATAACAAATATGGGCCATAAGTAAGTCAATTATAAGTGTTTTCTCACTGTCTTTATTTGGACTGCAATTTGGCCAGTGCTTGTTTGTTCTACGGGCCTTGTGTGTTGTGACTTAATGAATTAAATAACATTAGCAGGAGTGCACAGTTTGAGGGCTGCCTTTAGATGAGAGCTGTCAGCTTTGTTTGTAAGGCTCAAATCCCATTAAAGCTTTGAGTTATTTATCAGGAGCTGTCTCCCCCTGGCTGATTACTCAAATGGGTTTGCAAATGAGGCAAACAGAAAAGCCAATCAAACGCAAATCAAACAAGGGGCCTTCACAGAGGGAGACCTGCCCAGAACCCCAGGTCCTGGAAATATAGACAAGACACTATGGATGTGCTTAGGCTTTATAGCACTACTATGTCTGACTTCCAGAGGGGGGAGTAACAAGATACTTTTACTAAGTAACATATGTATATTTTTGAAAGAAAAATGGATTTCTGGGTAGAGTTTTTAAAACGTACTTTTACTTGAGTACATTTTTGCGGAGTATTTGTTACTTTTACTCAAGTAAATTCTAAACTTTCTATATGAATATTTCTGGACTCTATTTGGAAGCGGGTAGGAATAGTAGTTGTAGTTAAAAGTGGAAGTGGTACTAATAGTGGTAGTAGTAGCATTTGTAGTAGGACTAGTAGGAATTAAAAGTTTACACTCACGTTTTACTTTTACTCAAGCCATGATTTTGTTCAGTAATATTACTTTGAAGTAACAGTACTTTTTCTCTTTTGCCTTCAGTATATTATGGATTTATTAGTTACAAAAAGACTTATATTAAGACTTAATACTTATATTAAAGACTTAATATTTATATTATTATAACTTATATTAAAGACTTAATAATATTAATTTCTACTCACACTTGCATCTGCAACAAAACCTTTTGCTGGCAAGTTCTGTGCTAAACTTCAAAAATCTTTACCAGTTCTTAAAAGTCAACTTTCTTAAACTTTAGTTCTTGGTGAATATGCTAAACATTTGTCCATTGGAATGCAGTGTTGCAGAGTGCAGAAGTGAGTTTGAATGCATTAGGCTCAGACTGACAGGCAGCTCCATTGGGTAACAGACCGACACGCTCTCTTTTGTGTGGACAGGCACATGCACACAGTCTCTATCTGTCGCTCACATACACAAGATCACTTTCCACTGGACTTTTCACTCAAATATTAACCTTGGTCATGGGCGGCGGGCCAAATCCCACACTAGCGTCTCCTCAGCACTTCACACACTCTCTGTTTTCAGACTCCACAGATGACGGGGCTCATCTGCCCAACAGGCCGTGTAATCTCTTGGAGAATTTGTGTTTGAGAGATGAGGAGGGCTAGCTCACCCCCTGATTTCATTACCTTTCGCTGACCCCGAAGACTGACAGATCTAATTGCCCAATCGCTAGTCCCCCACCTCTATCCAACCCCGTGTTCCCTGCTCAAATGACAGGGTTTCATTTAGGCTCCGGTTGGATCAAGAGACAATTCATTCACACAGCAACCCCGCAAGCCTTTAATCTGTTCTCTGGAAGAAAGATTGCAAACAATGTTTTCAATGTCACCAGATGAGGAAACTGCAAATATACGAACTGGCTGTACAATATTAGAAAAACATACAATGTGTGATAAATATGTTGAATGTTTTGATAACTATAACATTTGCAATATTTAAATACTTTTGATAAATGTTAGGTGTTCTATAAACTTAGAGTAGTGTACTCTTTGAGTAGGTTACCTCAGGAATGGCATTCATTGTAAAACCTATGCCAGATCAATATAATCACTGCAGACTATGAGGCATATGATTTGCTGTGGCAACCCCAGAAGAGAAAAGCAATGATGGTAAAAGATAAATTAAAATGTAACTTTTGAAGAGATAATACTCTGGATTCACTGGACTAAACTAGGTCTAAATCAAAACTTTACATTTAGGATAAAGTGATGATCACTTATTTGATTTTTTTTTTTTTTTTTTCTAGCAAAATTTGATCCCCAGACATTCTGACATTATCAATTTGAAAAGCAATATTTCTTACTATACAGATATTGTGTTGCCAATATTATGCCAGCTATTAAACTATAAAACCCCTTGCGTTTTTGTCATCTTTCTTTATTCCCTTGTATAAATAAAACGTTTTTTTTGTCCTTTTTTAGGTGATCCTGTGGGGCCGAACTGAGAAGTGCCTGAAAGAAACAGCGGAAGAAATCTCTCTCATGGGAACAGAGTGTCACTACTTCATTTGTGATGTGGCCAATCGGGAAGAGGTTTACAAGCAAGCTAAAGTAGTCAGAGAGAAGGTACATTTAAATAAAAACTACTTTTCTTTCTAAGTTGCATGAAAAGAAATGTCATATGCACAGTGGAACACATTATAAAACACCTCCCTGTGATACCTCTTTGTCTGATGTGTTCTGGCTGAGCTGTACACTCTCCCATCTGTTAGAAAGCTTTGAATTTTGAAATATGGGAATAAGCAGCAAGGCATATTTTCTTGACAGTGTTGTGCAAGAAAGCAAGAAAAAAACTTCTAAGCCCTGCATGATATATTGATATTTTATTTTGTAATTTTAGGTTGGAGATGTAACAATACTGGTGAACAATGCGGCTGTGGTCCATGGTAAAAGTCTTATGGACAGCGATGATGATGCACTTCTGAAATCCCAACACATCAATACTTTAGGACAGTTCTGGGTAAGATTAAATTCTATTCATGGTTATGTACAGTCAGTATATATAGGGCTGTATGGCAGCAGTTGCCTCAAAGGGCTTTAAAGAAATAGACATATAAACAAGAAAAAAGACTGTAAAAGACATCATGCTCTGTCCTTAGACGCTACAGAATAAAGCGGGGACACACTCAGAGAATGAACAGGCTGTGCCATCGATGTGTCCAGGACAGTTGGATATAGCGCATTTGCCAAAAGTACAAATAAAAACTTGCAGCAAAAGAATGAGACTGATAGATTAGAGGAGCTACGGTTCAAAGTGAAGACATTTGGAGTGTGGCTTTGTGGGGAATTTTGTCATGTAAAAAAATGAAACTTTAGATTTTGATCCTAGCACTAAATACCAAAATCCATGGCTGCTATTATATTATTAAGTGGGGTATTTCCAAAATTTCCCTGCCTTTGAAACACCAGGATGCTTTTAAAAATCCCAGGCATTTTTACTTTGAAAGCAGATCAAAAGACTGTCAAACACGGGCAGAAATACCTAAAAGAAATGCAAATGTAATCACGTGGAATATTGTCTCTTTTCTTTGTTCCACGATATTAACTTTTTCTGTCTCTTCATTGCAGACCACAAAAGCCTTTCTACCTCGCATGTTGGAGCTGCAGCATGGCCATGTCGTGTGCATAAACTCCATCTTGTCCCAGTCTCCAATTCCTGGAGCCATAGACTATTGTACGTCCAAGGCGTCTTCACTGGCCTTCATGGAGAGCTTGACTCTGGGCCTGCTGGACTGTCCCGGTGTTGGCTGCACCACAGTGCTCCCATTTCACACCAACACGGAGATGTTCCAGGGAATGAGAGTCAGGTAAGGAGCCACAAGAAACACATTTAGCGACACAACCTCAGTGTTTTGTCAAACACTGAGGTTGTGGTTTCAGTCCTCAGGCTAACCAACACACAGTCTCTTTGAGTGGAGTCTGCTTGTTCTCCTGTGTTACCATGGGTTTAATCCCACCGTCCAAAGACATGCATGTGTTAGGGTAATTGGTGAATCTAAATTTCCCCTAGTGAATGAATGTGAAAGCGATGGTTGTTTATCTATATATGGTATGTGTCTGTGTAAGTCCCGCAACCCGGCCATTGTCAAGGGTGTACCCCACTTAAGGGCCAAGTTTGCTGGAAAAGGCTCCAGCCACCCATGACGTGAAGAGAATGAATGGATAAGAAGTTTAGCTGCCATTTTACATGCATACATTTTCAAGTTATGGATGGGCAGAGACCATGAACTAACTAAATATAATTTTGACTTATCATGAGTATAAATTCATTGAAACGATTGTCTTTTCTCTGCAGGTTTCCACAGCTGTTTCCTCCTCTAAAGCCTGAGGTGGTGGCCCAGAAGACTGTGGATGCAGTTAGAGCTGATAAGGCCTTTCTCTACTTGCCCTGGACAATGCACGCTCTTGTTGTTCTTAAAAGGTAAAAAATAAATCTAAAATAAAGAGAATTTGTTGTAAAGGGTTGTCTCCAGAAGAGCCTATACCAAATTAATATACAACTTAGACAATAGAAGGCAGTTGATTTCTCTGTGGCAACTCCTGAAAGGAAAAACCCAACAAGAAAGACGTTTTTTAAATTTAAAATTACCCCAAAATATTCAAATTTGTGCCTGTACTTTTTTTTTTTTTTTTTTGTGTCGTGCTCAACATTCTCATCTCTCATTTTTTTCCAGCTTCATGCCACAAATTGCACTTGAAGAAATCCACAAGTTTACTGGGAGCTACACCTGCATGAACACATTCAAAGGGCGGACATGAGCCTGGATTTTACACACAATGAAAATGACTTTTAAAGATGTAGTTTTTAATAAAAGGACATGGACCTTTTTACTCATGGAGGCTTGAGCTCCCAGAAGAAGTGGAGACTGTGGCTGTGTGCCTTGTTGGTGGCAAGTCCAGAATGAAGAAGAAGCAGGAGGCGCTCTTTTGCTTGTGTGAGACTGTGTGTGCACATGCATGTGGTGTGTGCATACCTGTATACAGTAGTACTACAGACAGAGTACTAAGCACGTCTTACTTTTTGAGTAAGGTGTCCCTAGATGTAGTTTCTGACACTTGTTTTAGTCTGTTTTTAAGCCTATTTTTGTATTTGTCTTTTAAATGTCTTTGAATGAGAACAGGATAATAATAAAATGTTGTTTTTGTCATGTACAACCGTTTCTGTGTGTGTGTGATAAAGAACTTTCTGTTGCTGGAACATTGTAGTTGTTCCAGGACCATCCCTGCAAAGAACCAGTCACCTTATTATGATGTCATAAGTCTGTGCCTTAGGGAAAAGGCAAGTAAATTTTAAGAAATTACACACTGACTCTGTTTTGGGTGATTAGGGGATAAGTTAAGGCTTTAAATGTAATGGTTAAGGTTAGGGTCAACAGGTGGGTTAGTGTATGCAAAACTTTATTTTTAATCTAGCTGTCCTATCTCGTTAGGTTCAGGCCAAAAACTATTTTTGGTTACATTTAGGCACTATATTTCACATATCTTGTTGAAATTAGTCAAGAGAATCCTTTATCAAATCCCTATTTTGCCAATAACTTGCATATAAACAAATTACAGTTGTTATGTTTAGTCTTAAACCTCATTTAAATGTCATAGGATATTGCTCTTTACAAGCAGCAAATAATACATTTTCCAACATGTTGTGTCTAAATCAGCCAGACCTTTCTATTGTTAAGACTTGTGACATTATAATAAGGTGACTGCTTCTTTGCTTGGTCATGGTGCCCAGCTCAGTTCTTGGTTCTTGCCTCCTCAAAGCCTCAACCCCTCGTTTCCTTGACTGTTACTCCTGTCGATTGAGGCATTGAGGAGGCAAGAATCACAAGAATTGAGACACCCCTGCTCTGGAACAACGAATAGAAAATTTGAAAATCACAATAGAAACCAGATTGCCCATGTGATGGAAATGGTAAAAAGTGAGCACTTGGGATGCAGCCATTGTTGTCTGCATACCTTGTGTTTCCCATGACAGATTTGATGGATGGTGAGTATAAGATTCACGACTACACTGTCAAAACATAAAATGTGCTTGCAGTGCTCGGGTCTGCATATGTGTTCCCGTTTGTTCTCTGTTGTCATTAAATTGTTCAAGGGGGTGGTGTAGTGCTCCATAAATATTATTAATTCAAAACAAGTTTGTCAAGAAATCTTTAGATACACACAGAGTCAAAGCCAGGAAGTAAATTCATTTGATCTTAAATACATGCATAATGGAAAATATACTTAAGGGTCTAATTATGATGTCAGTAATTATGCTTTTTTTTTTTTTTTCAATTTCATTTTCATAAAGTCATAAAGTCTAGTACCACTAACACTACAATAAAAGTGTCCATAAAAAGTTCTGTATGGTTCAATAGACCCTTCCACAAGCTGTGGCTGCAGTATTTTCTTTTTTTTTTTTTTTTCATTTTTTACAAGAGAGAATGATAAAAACATCAAATAAATAAGATATTTTATGGCTAAAATGAATGGTTGTTGTCAAGAAAGGCTTTTTGTTCAATTTTACTTATTAATTAATAGCACCCGGATCTGATAATAAGTTCCATTTACTGAAGTTTACTTATTAAAATAAGATTTGTGGTGATTGATAAATTAATTCTGAGCAGACACTGACAAAATTAATTTCTGAAACTTACTGTCCAGCCTAAATCACAGCTAAATGCAACGTGATATTTGACATTTGAAAATGTTTTCTAACCAGGTTCTAAATTTATACACTTGATTGCTTATTCATAATTTGTGTTGCCTGGTAGCTAATATTTATGTATGTGTTCATAGAAAATGTATTGCTGACTATTTAGCCTATTAGTCCCACTTTGAACACATAGTGTTTAACAGTAAAAGGGTCTATATTGGTCTGACCCTGGAAACTTTCTTCAAAATTATGCAAATTAGTTACCCTGGATCTGTCAACATTTGTGGAAAAAAGTGAGTCTTCACCAACTCATTTTGATGGAACAACATTATCTCTCTATGGATGTGTTCGGAGCAGCAGCCCCCCCTCTACAGGACTCTGTCAGTATACAGGATTATACCGGGTACATCAGCACTTGCGTTAACAACATGCTACACACCATATAAGTCAGGAAGTTTCCCAAATTAGAGTCCCTGCATAAACAGGTATGCCATATCCTGTGTGCTTGCTCCTTTGCATTTACATCTGGCAATGAGTCCAAAGCTGTGAAGTACAGACTGAGGAAAGCCATTATAGAAGCTGGACAGGTACAAGTCTACCACTGACTCTGGGCGGATGTGGCAGAGCCTGCAGTGCATCACAGACTCAAGGACCATCAGGGCCTCCGACAGCCTGCCAGACACCTTCTGCACCCGTTTTGAGACCTCCAGCTCCAGCACTGAGAGGAGACACACACACACCTGGACCACACATCCCCCCTACTCCCCAGCCATCAACCGCCCCGGCAGCCCAGTCATACAAAACTCTGAGGAGGATCAACCCCCACGAAGTAGCAGGGCAGGGCCAGACAATTCCTGGACGATCTCTTAGAGCATGTGCCAACGAGCTGACGGGCGTTCTCACCTCTCTCTTCAACCTTTCCCTCAGACCTCAACCATCGCCCCCCTCCCCCCTCCTGCACTTTCAGAGCAGTATAATACCAGATAGACTGGACCCCCTGCAGTACACCTACCTCTGCCCTCCACATTTCCCCTCTCTCACTTAAAAACTCTTACATCAGGATGCTCTTTATTGATTTATTAAGCTCACTCACGAACTGTTTACTGTTGGACTTTTTGACTGGCAGGCCCCAGTCTGTCAGGATTGAAAACAGGATTTCAGCCAGCATCACTAAGAACATTGGCACCCCACAAGGGTTGTGTCCTCGCCCCATCCTCTACTTTCTGTTCACCCGCGATTGTGTTTCCTCCCACAATGACAACATCATCCTGAAGTTTGCAGACAACATCACTATGCCAGGAGACCTCACTGCCAGGGACAAAGCGAATTGAATGACCTTTCTAAACCAAATGACTTTTCCAAACAATAATTGCTCAAAATTGCAGCACCAGACAGTTCATGTTGTTCAAAATCTTCAAAGCATCACAAACAATACACAGTGATGGATTTTACTAGCACTTTGGAGGTCATTCTGACAAAAAGAGAGGAATCACAACCTTTACCAAAAGATACCACTCAATTACACTCCTCTATAGAACAACAAATACAGACCAAATTCCCTAAAAGTTCAGGACATTGTGTAAACTGTAAACACAAACATAACTTCTTTGTGCTGTTGCTGCCAAAATGTATTTTTCTATAAAATAGTAAAATGTTTTAACACAAGTTATGATCTGTGGGACAGAAAACATGGTTTAAAATTTGCAAACATTTGCATTGTGTTTTTATTTACCCAGTGTTTTACACAGTGTCCTGTCTATTTTAGATTGGGGCTTTACATTTTGGGGGTATTTAATTTGCCCTTTCTACCTCCCACGTGGCTTAATTTGAATCAGGACTTTTAATGTCCAATGGGTTGAGGTTAAATGCTGACCACAATGAGGATTTACAATTACACAGAAAATTAAAATCTCTGCTTCTTCACTCTTCATAACTTTATGTAGGCGTGTACAATTCCCCCTTTCTCTAAGTGAGTCTCTTTATGATGTACCCCGAGTGCTATTAAACAGGCTTGGAAACTAATTAATTGTAGATTTTAAATGTCAACAACCAAATACTGGTAAATGTTAAGCAATAAAAGTGTGATTTCCTGTTTCTGCTAACGGTCCCAGCACTCCAAAACTAATCTCATTTCACATACACATAGCTAATGCTGACATTTTATTAAAGTACATTGCTTTATGCACATACCTAAAAGCCTGATTTAATTTGCATATAGCATACTAAGATGATCTTGTAGTACCTTCTGAGTCAGTAACTACTATTTTTACACTACAGCAAGGAGCAGTGTTCAGGAAAAGTGCAGAATTGCAAGTCTGAGATAATCTAGACCGTGTGTTGCCTCCTGGCTGTGAGGTTAATCATGAAGCCAGGGCTCCCATATGAGCCGCATTGTGTTACATAACCCAACAGCAACTCTCGTGTGGTTAGTGCAAGGATGTTCAAAGTTTTTTTTTTTTTTTTTTCCTTTGTTAGACATATAAAATGATGAACTGATTTTGAGTGGATACACAACTGCCATTCCTAAAAGTTTTGACAATTGGGTGTAAAATGTAAGTAACAACAACATGCAATGGTTCTCAAATATCACATTTAATTAACAATATAACACAACAAATGTTAAACAATACAACATATCAGGTGTTAAAACAGATATTTTGCCATTTTATGACAAATAATGGGTAATTTTGATTATTATAAACAGGCATGTTCTATACTGGAAATCACTGCATGGAACAGGAAAACAACCAGAAGTCACTCTGAACACAGTGCGCACAAATGCAAGTTGTATCATGCAATAATAATAAATTAAATAAACCATATATAGTTTAAACATAATCAAGAAACACTATCTTTTTTTTTTTTTTTTTTTTCAAATTTCTGTTAATTTCCTGTTGAATAGGTTTAAGTGTGCTTTTGTTCTGTTTTTGATTAGTACTCTTTACTTTTCCAGCCTTTTCGTGACCATGTCTCATCTTTTTTAGATGGGTTGCTGCCGTCAAGCATTCAAAATGAGCTAGGATACTATTACAATTTCTTACTATTTCTACAACCACTTCTAATGCTACTATTAGTACTGCTAGTGTTACCAGTACTACTTCTTCTTTTACTACAGCTGCTACCACTACTTCTATTAATACTACTACAGCTATTTTTAGCTATTACTAGTGCTACTAAGTAGCAATGCAGCTACAGTAGTACAAAACATACTTCAGGAAATGTAAGTACATTTCTGGGGTAAAAGTAGTTTAACTAGTTACTTTCCATCACTGCTTGCTGAGTGGCTGTAAAAGCTGGGATAGTGCCTGCCCTTTGGCAACAGGACAAGGCTCGTAAAGATTCATTTGGATCCCATTGACCCATAGGTGCCCTCCCATGCACTCACCATAGGGCCGCACATTGTGATCAGTAGGTGACCCGCGCTGGGTGGGATAAGGGGCGGCCGAGTGAACCGCTGCCTTCTTCCAGGGGCCTGTTTCTCATTCACTCACTGGGCTGTTGCGAAAAGAAGGGAAGAAGAAGCATTTTGGGGATGGAACTAGGTTGAGGAAGCATGTAGTGCACGTATGCTGGAGGAGAACAGCCCAAAACGGTTTGAAATCTCAGGGGGCAGGTTCAGAGCAAGGTTAGCCAAATACTGAATAAATCTTAAAGGGGACTGAACTTTTTTTTTTTTTTTTTTTTTTTTTTTTTTTTTTGCTGAAGGCTGTAATCTTGAGACTGATTGACCAAGCGCAGGTGGGATAGCTTTGGTCACATGGGAAGAAGGATAAACTGGAGAGAAGAGTCGTCTCAGCTTTGACCACAATCCCAGGTGTCACTGCTGGAGGCTGCACTTTTATTTGTTGTACTGTGGTTTGAAATTCAATTATGAGTCTGTGAGCATTTCCCACTTTCTGTATTTTATTCAGAAGAGAAATTGTCTTACACATTGACTTCAGTGTACTGAAATATACACTGATCACTGTTCTGTTATTGGTAGTCATAAATGTATTTATTTCTTTGATATGGACATCACAGGTACATTGGACAAACCAGATGCATTGTTTAAGTGTTGTAGCACACATTTAGCATTTATGTATGACCAGTATTAACATCTTGAGCAATTTGAGCTACAGTAGCTTGTCTGTTGGATTGGACCACACAAGCCAGACTTCACTCCCTATGTCCATCGCCTGTCACCAGTTTATTCACCACAGTTCCATCCTTGGACCACTTTTGACAGATACTGACCATTGCAGACTGGGAGCACTCCACAAGGGACCAAGTCACTGAGCCATCGCCCTTGTCACACTCGCTCAAATTTTATGCTTACCCATTTTTTCTGCTTTTAACACAACTATGAGGACAATGAAGAGATAAGCTGTTATTCATTTCACTTCTCAGTGGTCATAATGTTATGCCTGATCAGTTGTGCAGCAGCAATTTCACTCACCATTACATCTTTCTCTGCCATTTTATGTGATATCATTTTGAGTAGACCTCCCCTCGTCTATAGTGAAAAGGAACAAAACACAGTTGATTTTTCCAATATGATGTTCAGGCATTAATAATCTCAACACAGCGGCTTGAGAAGTCAGTCTTCAGTGATCCATTTAATATATTATAGGCATCTAGATCTGGAGTCCATTTGACTTGTTGTGCAGTGATGCTGAACGGATGTATAGAAGCTCTGACTTGGCAGGATTCTGTCATTATTCCCATCACATCAGCTTTAGACCCAGTGACTCCTGACAGATGTTCCACCATGATCCCAAAGCTTCATGTGGCTTTGGGATATAAGTCACATTTTACAACCTATATATCTATTCTGACTTTGTATGTAATTTAAAGGTGGAAATTTTATTTACTTGCATATATCTTTATGAAAATGTACTTTAACTTTCAAAATCAACTCAAGTAAAAGTATGTTTTCTACTCCTTTTGAATTGTGGGTTTAAAATGTACTTTTGTAAAATTCCTGAATGAGTAAAAGTATTTATGGTTATGGTAGTAGATGCAGTAGTAGGAGCAGGTGAAGTAGTAGAAACAGTAGTAGCAGTACTAATATTTGCAGCAGTAGTAGTGGCAGTAATAGAAGTAATAGTTTTCAGTGGGCAATTGTGTACCTTACTGTCAAATGTACTTTAGTAAACTTTACAATCAGTACTTGTTTTACTATTTTCCAAATTATTATATTTGTATTTATTTATTTATTTATTTATTTACTTTTACTTCAGCTTATTATTATTATTTCAAAGTAACTACTTTTTGTGAGTACTTATGTCATGTCTGATGTAATTCATGTGGGGTATGTTTGTGAAATTCCAATATTTTTTGTTTTGTTTTTTGGTTCAAGCTATAAAGAATTATTCATTTAAGCCTTCTAAGACCGCACAAAACACTGATAAGGCCAGCAGGAATGCAGATACATACATGGAATATTAAGCAGAGTTCCTGTCCATGTAGGCATCCTTCTCTATTCCAGCACCCTTAAGAGAGTGCAATCAAGTGTCTATGAGAGGAGTGGACTATTACCTCTAATAAAGCCCATAAGTCTGCTCTCTTCGTTGAGCAGAGGACACTGCCTGGAGCCAATAGCTGCATAACGCTTGGGGCAATAAGAAGCTAGTGCAGTGGAGTTCAGCAAGGTGTTATTTGTTACAATGCTCTATTGGCTCTCTCCGAACGGCGCTGTTAGCCCCTGCACCAGTTTGTTGCCGGGTTCATCCATCACAGAGTAGGTAGTATGATAAAAAGGCCCAGGTCTAACCCACAGCAAGGGGCCAGCCGTGACGCCTCAGTTGACCTGTCACACCGTAAGAGTTATTATCCACACTGGGGTCAAAAGTCAAAGGGAGCAGCAGGCTCAGAGGGTGTCAGTCCTGCAGCACACACAAACACACACAGAGAAGCCACCAGATATTAACAGTAATCTTTGAATCAATGGCAATATTGTGAAAGAGTGTCATGCAACACCAAAAGGCAGTCTTTGCATAGCAATGTATGTAGGAAGTACTGTTTATTTGAGATTCATTCATTTTCTCCTGCTTATTCCCATTAGGGGTCGCAGGTGACTGGAGCCTATCCCTGTAACTTTGGGCCTTAGGTGGGGTACACCCTGGACAGGGGCCAGCTTGTTGCAGGGCTAAATTTTTGAGATGATTACTTAATATATCATCCCTGAGATACATGGTAAAATCTGTTGTAGGACCTACCACCAAGGAAGCACATTGGTGCCTGCAAAATGCATCAAAATGGGATAAGTTTATTTGCCTAGTACCAGAGAAAAAGTACTAGAGTCCTGATGGATTTGACTGACGTGTAAGCCTTGATGTCTCAATGTGGACTTGTGTCATTGTTTTAAGAGCTCTGGTGGACCAGTGACTCAGACCAGTGAGTTCAACTTTAATGAATCAGATTTAATAGGTTTACACAAACTAATATCCTATCAACATGTCACTGTTGCACCCTCAGTATACTAATTTTGGTGACGCGACTTGGACTTGGACTCACCTTTTGGACCATTTGGACTTGATTTGATTTTCTTCTTTCAACTTTGATGACTGGTGTCTTGGACTCAGACCATTTTTTTTTTTTTTATGACTCACTGAGGACTTGAGTGTGACTTGGACTTGGAAGCTGGTGAGTAAACTACAACACTGCCTGGTGGACTACACAGCATACAAAAATCCCTGTTAGTTCAGTAAACGCAACTCTGATTAGACAGAACACATTTGGCTGTTTAAACAATACAGACTTCCAGGACGATGCTCTATACATATGCATTGGTCTTAAAGAGGTGTGTTTGTACAACACAAGGTCAAACTCTTGGTACTCGGGGCATATCTCTCCATAAATCCTCTTCATCACTTGCTGCCAGCCTTATCTGGTCTTCCCCTCTCTGCAGTTCACACACACACAGTATCTATATGGAGATCTGTGTGCATGAGGAAAGAGTTCAGAGTTACACAGGAAGACTTACTCTGGAACATCATATCACAGCAGCTGATATGATTAGGAGAAAGAGCACATTACACAGTAGTACAGTATGTTTTTAGTGGTGAGCAGTAACTAGATAATTTTACTAAAGTCTTAAAATCTATAAATGAGTAAAAGTATTTTTATAGTAGAGTAAAATATAATGATAATGGTATTACAGCTACTACTAATATTACTACCACTAATACCACTACTATTTTATTATTATTATTAGTGGTATTAATGGTAGTAATTTTACTAGTAGCTGGTAAAGCAGTAGTTGTAAAAAGAGTAGTAGTACAAGTAGTATTATTATTGTTATATATTGTACTATATTAAAGTTACATTCACTACTTCAATACTTTTACTGTGCATGATCATTTTGTTGATTACTTTTACCTCTACTTGAATAATCCTTTTTTGAAGTACTTCTGCTTGAGTACAGATTTTGAGTACTTCCTCCAAACTCTTCAGGCTGAAGATTATCTCTTTGGTGGCAGTTCTTCAGTGATGTGGCAGTACTCAGAGTTGGACAATGTTAGATTTGTAGACAGCAACAAGCCTCTCAGCCTTCTTCTAAACAAGATTGCAACACCAAAAAACATAATATGCTAGAGAGGTTTTTTTTTTTTTTAAATGTATAGCATTAACAAAAAGATGCAAAAATCCTCTGATGACATGTTTATGACATATCTGTGCTACTACAGCAGTTTGTTGATTGGCTGAGTCGTATGAGTAATACTGTGACTGACTAAAACACTTTGTACTCAGTGCGCTACACACACAGTATCAATCTGTCATTAACCAGGTTACCTCTGCATGTTTCAGAAAAAAAAGATAACTTCTAGTTTTACCTCTGATCTTTCACAACTCCCCTACGACATAAAACTCTGTTGTCATTCAACCTTCTCTGGAGCCAAAGAGCTCTCTGTTTCACATGTGGTTTCCAGTGTTCTGCTTTTGAACACTGACACTTAACAGGGAGAGAGGGAGGTGAGGCAGAGGGACAAACAAAGCAACCTAAAGGCTTTTCAGAGCGAGCAGAAGGCAAACACTCAGAGGGGAAGAAGAGGGTGTGGAGGGTGAAGCACAGTTCACGGTGCATGGATCGGACCCGGGATATTTATAAAATCCACCAGGAATCACATCAGGAGAAGGAGTGAAAAATTAGGTTCCCAGATGGACTGTCACAGCCACATTTATTTATTACATCGTGACTTTTTTTTTGCTGATTACGCAACACAGTGTTGCAGCACCGGCGGACACTTGTGGTGTGTGTTGGCAACAGTGCTTTGCTCAAGGTGAATCCGAGGCAGGTCATGCAGAGGGCACTGTACTCTTTGCAACCTCATCTGTCGTACACAAGAGATACATCAAAAGGTCATACACCCTTTTTAACACAACACAGCTCGCAGCGTTACAAAGGGAGACGAGCAGGTCAGAGCCTCCCACAAAACCACACAAAACACTGATAAGGCCAACAGCAATACAAATACATGGAATATCAAGCATATTTCCGTGGCTGGATGTAAAAGAGCTGACACTGATGTGGGCTTATCTTGGCACAAAAGATATCTATCTATCACAGGACTACGCAAACAAACAGGTAGAAGAGATACTCGAGTACTTCAAAATAACATTAAGTAGAAGTAAAAGTCCTCAATCAGCATATGACTTAAGTAAAAGTGAAAAGTAATTAGTTTGTTTTGTTTCTACTTCCTATACTACTACTACTACTACTACTACTACTACTACTACTACTACTACTACTACTACTACTACCACTACTACTACTACTACTACTACTACTACTACCCCAAACCAAGCTCAAACCTAGGACCTTCTGATTACAGCTACCACTTTGCCACTAAGGTGAAAAATAATTTCTTTGGGTTTAAGTAACCCTTTTTCAAGGAGAAAGTACTACTACAACACCCAATTATGATTACTGCTGCTACTAATACTAATAGTGCTGCTAATACCCCCACTGTAACTCCTCCTCCCCTTACTACTACTTTATCTACTTTGTTACCAGAAAAAAAAAGTAATTTCTCCCTAAATTTCAAGTAAGCTTTAGAAAACTCACAAAGTACTTCTTCCAAAAACGATGCTCAAATAACTTGAGTAAATATATCTGGTTACCTCTGCTAACAAAGCCCTCCCTACCACAGAGCTGCCTGCAGGTCACATGACCAGAGTTGTGGCCTCTGTGTGAACTACACCTGAACTTAGTTAAATGGAAACAGACCAAACGTGTAGTGTGTGTCAGGATGAAAGCATCCCTCTGGAGAACTGTTAGTGAGAGCTCTTTCAGGAAAGGATGTGGGTTATCAAGCAGAGGCAGAGAGACGAGAAGCACTTCTCCAAATGATTGAGTCAGCATGGGCTTACTTCTATGTATGTCAGGGCAACAAAAACTCACAGTTCAAGTATCATTCTATCGGCAATCTTAACTTTGCTACACAAAAGTTTGACTATCTGAAAGAACTTATGTTAAATTGGAACAATCTATTTCTACCAAGTCTTTAGAAGAGATAAGGTTAGAGACACATTTACTGGGCCATGCTATGCGATAGAAAAAGTCTAGCATGTCTGCCTGATTGCACAAAAACAAACACTATAGTTATCACTTAAGGATGTAGTGGAAAATATGCTTTGAAAATATTTCTGATTGCTTGACACTGATGCTTCAACATGGATGTGACTGTAACATTGAGGATCATCTTCATTGCTGAGAAACCTTTTTACAGCAATGGCAGAGAAAGCATTTGTCCTTGGAAACCATTTTCTATTGTTTCAATTCCAGGTCCTAAAAGTGCTGTTATTATGAATGAATATCACAGTTTGCAGTTGTGCAGACAAGCCTTTGTTTTTTTTAGGATGACTTTTTTTTTAGGTTAAATTTGACTTGACTTGTAGTAGTAGTTGTGGTAGAATTAGTAGTAGTAATGCAGTAATAGTAATAGTACCACTGCTTTTATTTGTATTTGTTGTACTAGTAATGGTAGTGGCAAGTACTTTCTACTTAAGTAAACATTGGATTCATTTTTGTTTTTTGTTTTTTTACTCAAATAACTTTTTTTACTTTTACTTTAACTTTTGAGTACTTTTACTTGCACTAGAGTAATATTATTTCTTTTCCCTATTAGTGCTTTTACTCGAGTACAGGTTTGTACTTCTACTTCTTCCACCTCTAGCAAACCCAAAAGAAGTGATAGTGCAAGAGCGATAAGAATAACCAGTTTGTGTTTTTGCCCTTCACACAGAAGCCAAGAAGAGTAATTGCCTGCTCAACACCTCAGAGGTCAAAGGTCGGCCTGAATCTGGGAGGTGGTCACACAGCCTGCCGTAATTAGTCTGCAAAAGGACAAATTAATGTCCCCGGAGATCACCTTGAGCATGTCACATTTGGACCGAGGCAGACATTACAACATCATCCGAGTGGCTTTATGTGCATCTTTGTCATAAGGCGCACTGCTTTTCCAGTGAGATCATAGCGTATGTGAGAAACGGCCTAGTGTTTTACAGCCTGTATCCACACACATGCAACTCCTCCAGCAAAGCCCTTTCAATAGCTCATTCCAGGGCTAATGAAGATTGGGCATCTGGGGATCATTTGGTTTGAAAGTAAAATCTCTTCAGCTGCCCTCGCGGGACAAGCCTGGATTTGGGATATTGTTAAGACATTCCGCTAGAAACTACAAAGAGACCTGTTTTCAATACAAATTCCCAAGTAAGAGCCGCAATTTTGCCCAATTTCTCAATTAGGCCGTTCTACTGTATGCAGACGTGCATCTCCTATTCCATTAGAGGACTCTTGAGTAAGAGGGATCCGAGCAAAACCAACATTTTTTCCATTGCCACTGCTGCTGCTGCTGCCGGGCTTTTGGATGAGCCAGACTGGACTGAGGTTGAACTGAAGCGAGGAATTCCAACATCTGGCTTATATCTACAGCTTACGGTCATTTGGATGCAGTTTGATGGTTTCCAGTAGATCCACAAAGGGCTGAATTGTTCTGGGTTCTTGGGCCTTGTCTGCCTTGGACTCAGAAGGCGTGGTGCTCTGGCGCCTCACTGCCACAGCTGGGCCTGTCTGTCAAAACCCTTATGCGACACACACACACACACACATACAAGGCGGACGTCTCTCCAGTGTGAGAACTAGAAGAGCGATTTGGGGCGGTCACCGCAGGACTGCAGGCGCTGTGGTGAAATCTGAGAATGTACATTAGCTGCAATCACTGTGTTAATTACACAAGTGAAAGATCTTTGACAGGAAATTCTACTTTTGACAATTTTCTTACTACATGAGGCTTATGAACTCATTCTCTGTCAGGGTCCAGGGACCATGACAAACACTTGCTTCAGTCAGCTAAACCCAGAGGTGGAACAAAACTCCAAATCTCTACTTTAATAAAAAGTAAGTAAAAATAATTTTGCAAAAACTACAACTATTTCTACTACTGCTATTATTAATGATACTACTTCAACTTTTCCTTGCAGCAGCCAGATTGTATATTAATCTGAAATGTCTGACTTTGAGATCATTTGAAAAGATGTGGGAGTTTCAGTAGTGGTAGAAAACAGTATTTGGAGCTGACTGGATAACAATAAACCACTAGTATAACAATATCTATGAACAATATAATTTTTGCTGTTTTGGTAAATGTATAGCAGCATCTTACTTTTCTTATCATCACTATGTTGTTAAGTGTTGCTAAAAGTTCTTGTTGCTGTAAAACTAAAACCCGCCCACTCATGGCAGTTCTGCCACAGTACTGGGACGCCCTGACCCAAGCGAATCAGCGGGAGCCTGACAAGATGGATTTTCGTGAGTTTGTGAACTCACAAATCTCGCAACAATGCAGTTTGAAACACCAGGTTAACTACAACTATTACCAAGGCTGCCACTACTACTATTTCTACTACTGCACCTACTCCTATTACTAGGCTACTAAAACATTGACTATTACAACTAGTACAACTACTATATTAAAAAAATCTATTGCTTCTAAAATTACTATTACAAATACTCATTTATATTCTACTACAACTACTTCTAATACAATACTACTACTGTTGCTATTGCGACAACAACTACCCTTAATACCTACTACCACTACTATTTTGGCAAATATTTTCCTCAAAAAGGTACTCAAGTAAAAGTATGTATAAGAAAATGTCCATTTTCATCAAAACATGTACTTACTTGAGTAAAAGTATCTAGTTACTCTTCACCATTGGCTGAACCACACTCTGGTGCCTCTCCTCCCCCTCCACCAAGGTCCCGCACACTAACACTGCAACTTTGACAATTGGGTTCAACACCAGGTCAAGCTCTGGGTTTGACAATGGGCCAACCAGTCTTCAATGGGAGTAAGGCAGACAGCTTTCCCACAAAGAGCTCAGTCACACAGAGGGGACTCTGGCTTAGTGGCCTCTCCCATTTAAGGCCACACACTGACTGGAATTAAAGAAAATCTCCCTTTACTATGAGACAACCTTACTGGTGCTCTTGCTGGTGCTCTGAGGACACTATCTGTTACTGTCTCAGTGCTTCGGTAAATCTGTTCTCTCCTGGAGGCAAGCCTTTCCTGTTCTTTTCTTCTTCCTTTCTGCGTGTTTATTTTGCAAATGTCTCCTCTGGATAAACTTTGCATGCACTCATATGAAAACAATGTGCACTATATGGTGATGTGAGAGAGTGAAGCCAACTGTTTACTTATCTGTGCACACAACCCGTTTAGTCCAGCCTGAAGATATTATAGTTTGAACATACTGTACTGCCAACTCCCTCTCGAAGAAATAATATTGCTATTTAATTTCCATAATAAGGAATAATAATGTGTATTAAAATATGAACAGTGGATGCAAAGCTGAAGCTAAGACAAACACAATATTTAAAGCAACACTGGGTAACATTTTATGATATGGCAAGGTACAAGTTGCCACTCAAATGTTTCACTCAGAGATCACCAAAGATTGACACCATTGCCACCTCTAGAAACATCGTGTGAATGCAGTGCCAATAGTTTGTTTCTGTGAGTAAGCAGAAGCTGGAATATTCACTTGCTTTGTAGGATTTTCTAGCTCTGTTGACAAGCCTGTGTAGACCAGCTAACCAATGGAAGCATCTGTCGATAAAATAAAGCTTATATCACATCTTAAGGTCGACACAGCAAATCATCTGCCTCCTAGGATCCAGTAATTTGCATAATATTCCCTTGGCATGGGTTTTAGCACTGGATGCCCTTCCACTTGTGACAGCCGGTGGCTGGATTTAGTTTTTAACTCCATACCACTATATAATCAACGCAAAAACAGCTAGTGGTATTTTTCTTGAACACTTTGATATCAGTTGTTTCTGGAAATGTTACAAGATTTGAGTTTGGTCAAAAGTTCACAGTTGTTTGTTTGGTATCTCGATTCGCCTTTTTCCTTCCCCACTCTCTCTGTGTGCCGGAGCGGGGCTGGCGAGCGCTGACTGAGGGACATGGATCTTGCACATTGAGTGTCTGAACTCTGGCTGAACCCCTGGGTGTACTGTTTCAGGCACGCTCTGACAACCTCGCCCCAATGACCCGGCTCGCGACTGCACAGTTCACAGGGAGGTCCTCTACTCACGCACACACCCCCCCTTCACCCCCTCCGTCCCATACCCCCCTGCTCCCCCGCCCCATCCACCAGTCCCTCCCCTTGTCCCCTCTTCTCCAGCTCTGCTTCCATGCTGTTTTGTTTTTTTTCACAACCCCTCCAGATTTGCCTTCCAATTCTATCACACTGTTGTCAACAAGTTGGAAAAAAAACTGTCTACAAAGTGGAATATCTCTCTCACAGTTTCTGGTTAAGTTTTAAATTTCTATTTTTGGAATATACAGTTCTGTGTAAAAACTTTAGTGAGGTGTAAAAAAAAATGTTAACTAAGAATGGCGTAGAGACAGGAGGGTTTCAAAGGATTTTTAGGTACAGACCAAAGATACAACTTCACTCACAAAAACAACAAATGATTTGTTTTAATAGATTCTTTACAATTGTAAGAAGCATTTACCCCAGAACTAGACATTTTGAGTTTGAGTTCATCTCTGAGGTCTATTTTTTGTTTTTTTTTAACTGTGCATGGAATCTTTACTAAAAGTGTATGTATGCCAGAAACCCAAATGTTCTGTATGCAAGAAAGTATTCAGATTTACAAAACTCTGCATGGCCTACACACACCTGTACACTATTTCCCCTTTATAGATCCCACCTGAAGTAGGACGGTGCACACATAAACCCACCTCACGTCACGCCCTCTCCAGGCCTCCATTCAACCAAAGAAGGACAATGCAAAGAGACTCTTAAGTGAGGATTGCCTAAACATGAGCCGCTAATGAGTGGGAAACGCAGAAGTGAGTTGGAGGGACAAGCCACTCCACACAGCATTATGCATCACATGGATCTGTATTGTGTAAAGTGACACAGCTTCTCCCAAATTATTACAATTACACAATGAAATCCCTGTCCTTATCATTTAAACATTTGAAGATACCAATTTCAAACAAAAAGCAGTGCTTTGTTTAGACGACGGCAAGATACAAATTTAGCATTCTGTTGTCATCGTTCTGTTTATAACTCTGTTAACACATGAAAGAGCACAAGAAGCACGCTCTTCTAATTTACTGCACACACTGTACAGAGGTCCAATTATGTGTGTGTGTCTGTGTTTGTGTGTAAAAGGACAAGACAGTTTGTAGTTGCATGTCGTGCATAATGATTAGTCTGTTGAGTTGCGTTTTCACACAATCGTCATAAAAACAAAACAGCCCTGTGTGAACTGTTTGAAGTAGTTGGATAGACTTACATTCAGCAATTATTTCATGAGAGCAACTTGTTATTTAGGGATTATTTCTGCTTTCTGTTTTTTTCACTATAGAGTGAATGAAATATCCCTTCCCTTCTGTGTAAACTGCTTTGGGTGACTTGAGTCATAGGTAAAGCTATATATAAATACGATTCCCTTTCCCTTTCCCCCCTAAGCTCCAAACAGACTTTTTAAGCAGTCTGAGACTTTTGCATTGTACTATATGTTTCACAGCTGAAATTTTCTAAAGCTTCCACATACCCAAGGCAGCAACACAGAAACCAGCCTACTTTTGATTAATAAAAAAGTAGAACTGAAATACTAAACAGCATCAAGAGCTTAGCTCAGAGATCAGCATAAGGTTAATGCCATCTCCACCAAGGTGAACACTGTGTGAATGGATTGCTGATATTTATGTTTTTCTTTCTTCCAAATTATCAATTTTCTTATTTTACTGTCTGGAAGCTGGAATAGCCACGTTCTTTGTGTTTGGTGACAAACCCCACCAATCTCTCCTCTCGTCCCCTCTCCAGTTTTGCATTTATGCTGTGTTTTTTCACAACCCCTCTTGATTTGCTTTCCAATTCTATCACAGTGTTGTCACCAAGAACAACATTTTTTTGCCAAATTGGAGAGACAGGACATTTCTTCAATTTCCTTATAAGGTTGGAGTTCCTCTGGAGAGATAGCATATATGCTTTGATACTCCTTAGGACAACAAAATACCCAAAAGATACAAACCATATCCCAAAAGTTGTGACAGTGTTGTTCATGTTCTATTGTGGATCAAATATGATTTTATGAGAGTTGTAAATTTCTGCATCTTATTTTTGTATTACATTTTACACAGTGTCTCAACTTTTTGTGAAACTATTTGTCATGCTGCTGTTGAAGTATCATTTACTCATACTGCAGATTCAGTAAATACTTCAACAGCGCAGATGGCCAGACTTTCTGTGGCAGGATACAGGATATTACATCGCTTTCCAGGCTGCAAAAACACACAGACAAAACACATCTACTGTTGACATGACATTTTATGAAGAAAATCTTACTTACTGAGGACTTTATTGCACATTTGGCAGTGGATTCTTTGAGTATCTGTAAAAGTATGTTCTTTTATTATTTAATATGCTATTATTTTGCCCCTAATGAACAGAGGTGGAAGAAATAGTCAAGATCTGTACTTAAAAATGTAACATAAACCTATCGTAAAAGTGCTGCTACTTAAAAAAAAATCTCTTAAGTATAACCAGTGAAAATTATTATTATTATATTTTTTTAAATACCCAAGAGAAAAAATGTATTAAGTAAACTAAGTAAATTATGTAATTTAACTTATCTAATTACTTTCTTCTACCAGTAATGAACTGCTAACAGTAAAATAAACAAGACAGTTACTCGTTTTCTAATGAAGGCCTGACTTTAAATCTGATCTGTTTTGGAGACCATTACTTTTCTTTTTTTTTTTTTTCGCGGTCAATGAGTCATAAGTAATTTCAACATAGCCTTCAGTGATTCTGGTCATGTAGCTCTATAAATATGTTTGGAAGGATGATTCACGATCAATCATTGTGCTACATACATATGGTGACCTGAGTTCACATAGAAAACAGAAAAGAGAAAATCATCAACCAGAGAGGGAGCCCAATAGAAAGCAAAGGTTACACTGTGTTGCGTTAACCAAGTTTTGTGCTTCTTGTGCAGTTACTACGTCAGCAAAGCTCTTGTTGCTGATCAAGTCACCTCCAGTCATCTCAGTAACCTTCTGTCAAACTACACAACTGAGTAAAAAGCTATTTATTCCATTATACATTCAGTAGTGGAATGTAACAAAATAAAAGTACATAGTTACTTTACTTAAGTACAATTTTTATGTATCTGTATTTTACATGTGTACATTTTACAAGGGCTAGTTTTACTTTTACATTTTAAAGCAAGTATCTGAACTTTTTACTGCACTACATTTCTGAGTTGGTTTGAAGTACTAAGTATTTTGAGTTTTGGTTTAAAATCATGTTTGTCATGGTCTCATTGTAGACACACAGTACTTAAATATAACAGATGCAGTAAAGTAGTACTCCTTTAGAAACATCAGAATAAAAAAGACAGAAGACCTCAGTGACAGATTTAGTCTCTTCTACTGCAACAGTTTGTTCATTTTAACTGTTATCAGCAAAATGCCTCACATTTAACACATGCATGAGTGTGGAAGTACATTTAAAAGTAAGTACTTTAATACTTTTACTTAAGTAGAAATTTTAAGGTGATACTTTTACTTGTATGAATGTTTGCCCCTTTATCTGTACTTTAGTTAAGTAGAGAAATTGAGTACTTCTTCCACCTCTGTATACACTCTAAATATTTCAGCAAACTACAAATTGAAGTGAAGTGCTTAATTTGTCATTATACATCCAAGGTGTACAACAAAATTGTGCAGATGGTCAGATGGAGAGTTAGCCCGGAGCCACTATGGGCCAACCCGACCCACATGTTTTTAGCGGTAGGCGAAACCAGAGCACCTGGAATAAACCTTCACAGATACAGGGAAAACATGCAAACACCACACAGAGAGGCCTCATCCAGGAATTTAACCCGGCACCTTCTTGCTGTGAGGCAAAGCTTCATATGGTTGATAGATTCTGGAGTCTTATCAAGCAGAAAGGCAGCAGATAGAGAGCAAATGTTGCATTGTATTGCCTTAAACTACTATCGTTTATATGTTACATATGTCCTAAGCTCTCACCAGTCATCTCATTAACTCCCTGCCAACCTCTGCCTAACCCCTGGTACCGGCTTTACTCTTGACATTATGGGAGGGACCACTTATCCACTCAAAGGAGCCATGCTGTGCTGCCTGTGCAAACTGCCTGATTAGTTGGCCACCCCTGACTTGCTGTTTGGTCTGTGAGTGCGCCATGATAGATTGTCTCTCATTTGTCTTTGCAGGGTTTTACACTGCAAACCCGTCCACCTGGTCCTTGTACTTCATGAAGAATGAGAAGCAAATTGCCCTGTATGGTAGATTTATGAAGCCACAAAAAAAAAAAAAAAAAAAAAAAAAAAAACAATTTTGAAAAGGTTGGGACACTATGTAAAATGTCAATGAAAAACAAACTGTAATTCTCACAAAAAACATAGTTAATAGAACATAAACAACATTATTCTATTATTCAATATATTTAAACATTTTCGGCAGCAACACATCTAAAAAAAAAAAAAAAAAAAAAGTTCAGACATAGCAACAAAAAGCAGCTGGAGGGCTTGGGTTAATTGGTAACATTTCAGTATTTCACTCCAAAAGTCATTGTCTGTAAACAAAATGTGCTATTACTTGTCATGAAATGCTAAAGTATCTCAACACCTGGAATGTTGTTTTGTTGTTTTATTGTGCATAAAATGTGTTTTTATGAGATTTGCCAACCACTGCATTCTGTTTATATTTACATTTTACACAGTGTCCCAGCTGTTTACAGAACTGGATTGTAGATTTCACTTTCAGTGACTGTGTATTTTTCTTCCTCTAAAGTCAGAGTCGTAACCTGAACCTTCTCAAAGACACACAAGGATAAGAGCTCTAAAAACAAACCCTCATATGACTTGTCAGAAAAATATTTATTGGTGAAAGGAGGGAAGAGAAGGGGGTCTCCACACCCCTCCCACCACAGGAATGACCTCTGTTTACCCAGGGCATGCCCCCAGTTCCCCGCCCGGCCCACAGAACTCCTGCTGGAAATGGGTTTGTGTTACAGGGCCCCTGGGGGGCTCGCAGCAGGAGCTGGAGGCCGTCAAGAGCAGAGCCTTCAGCCACGGACAGCTCCTCCGCTCTCGCAGAGTCAGCCAGGGAAAGACCTGAACTTGGAATGACCCCAGCAAGCAAAGTCCCCGATGGGTTCATCCACAGGCCACAGCTCCGGTTCCCCTCACCCCTAAATTTTCCTGCTTTTTCTTTTTTTTTTTTTTTTCTGGACCTGTTTTTCCTACTAGACCAATACATTTTCCAGAGCAGAATCCACCCCCCACCCTCCTGCTTCCCGTCCTGCCTTCCTCACGCCCCCCTCCCATACAGAATCACCTAGTTAACTCTTCTAACTCCTCTCACAAAGAGAAACAGGCCTTTCAAGTTTATAGCCCCTTCAGAGGCTTCCTCTTTACACCTGCCATCCGGAAGTGAAGTGTGGAGCCTCAAGAGTTTATTGTGAGGCCATTACACATTTATAGGCATCAGCAGCGTGCAAGAAAGGAAGGAAGAGAAGAAATAGGTGGAAAACCTGACTTTGCACTGCAAATAAAGCAGTGCATTGATCACTTTAATATGGAAATGTTTGGTCATAAAATATGCATTTGAGTTTGGATGCGAGTTAGTTTGTCAACTCTGCTGGATAGGAAGCTTCTACTAGCTTAAGTATAATCTACATTTCTTAGTAAAATGTGTGGACCTCAGTCAAGACTCATTATCTTCACTTTTTTGTTTCCTTCATACAGTATATACTCAATTATGCTCTGGTGCCATAAACAGAGACCACCTAAGCTAAACTGGCTCTGGTTTAACTGGTTTAGCAACATGACTTCATACATATTGACTGAGTTTCAGAAACTACATTTACACGACTGCTTAGTTCAGTTTTTGCATGCATTTAAACTTGTTCTGACCTTGATGTGTAGAATGGCATTGAGTGACATGTGATCTTGTCAGAGTAACTATATTTTTTTACTCAATTAATTTACTTAAACAAGTAAATGGTGGTGTAAGTAATGAGTGCATTCTCTAAAACATGTTTATAAAGTTGCTAAAATTGATTTTAAAGTCAGTAGGAGCAGAAGTGGTAGCACCAGTACCAGTAAAAGCAGTTGGAGCTTTTGCAGTGCAGTAAACTTTATTATTCTGTTGAGTTCACTTCTACATGAATACTACCATTTTGAAGAAACAGCACTTTTACTTGAGAACAGATTGTGAGTTCTTCTTTCAACCTTGGATCTGGTAAACTAATGGACATCAAGAAATTGGCACTAAATAAAGATATAAAAAAAAAATTTAAAAAACTATAAGCCTATGAGACCCAGGCCCGCAACTATAACATATTAAAGTTCTGGCACCACCATAGGCCAGTGAATTAAAATGAGAATGTAACCAAACAACCAAGCCAACAGCAACAGTAGACAACAACCCAACTGTCCTGTTAAAATCTCTGTACAAATTGCTCCTCTTTCTCATCAGTCATATCCACCTACCATAGCCACCTGCAGCAGTAGCCCTCCAGCATTAAAACCTGCCATAACCAGCCATGCTTGCTCTCTGTTGGTGTTTCCCAAAACATTAAACCGCAATAAGTCTGGATCACAAAGTTTGATTTCTTCACATTATTTTGTATGGTCCTCATTTACTGCTGACTCTGATCCCTGTAGTGGAGCTTGGCCACTAAAAGCAGTCGACTTTTCCACTGGCAGCTCGAGCCTGTGTGCACTCAGAGCGGAGCAGCTGGCAGACAACCAGGCCTTAGCACTGGTACCTTAAAGAGCCATAGACAGACAGTACTCCAGAGGCACAGCGAGCTTTGTGTAATGATCTCTGCATCATGAACTTTTTTTTTTTTTTTTTTTTTTCACGTTCCTTGGTTACAATAGCAAACCATCTGCCTCCCAGTGTGTAGTAAGTTGCATGTTCATTTGGAACAAGTTTTTACATCAGATGCAGTTCAAGATGCAATTAGGCTTGGGGCTGACACAAAAAGTACAATGGCGACCTTTTGTGGTTGGATTCGAAATGCTACAAGCTTTAATATCCTTACCTTAAACATCCATTTTATCAGTTCAGTAGATTTAAAGCCAGAAGATGAACCTATATGCACAGTATATACAGGGCATTTCAAATGACTCCATAAAAAAGTTTCCATTGTATTGTATTACAGTAATCCACCTGAGCCATGTTTAAATTAAAATTACGTACATATATAAAAGTATATTAAATTATATGCAAACTATAAACACTCAGAGAGTCATTTACCAAGACACAGGCCCTATCTTGCAATGCAAAGACAAACCAGACATCTGAATGTTCAGGGTAACTGTCTTAACAATTGAGCCACAAAGCCCCTATATCTCACAAAGGTAAATAATCCACTAAAACCTTATCATTTGATATTTTACTGACCCCTTGTGGCTGGAGTTAGCACCTGTGGCCCTCACACCTAGAAGTAATAATTTCCTCTTTGGCCTATTACTGACCTCTCTTGAAAATGTAATCGAATTCTGACCATTTCTAGCTATCTTGCCAATAAACTAACCAACACACCAGAGTGAGTGAAAGCGTCACCTCTCTGAGACGTTTGCATGTGTTTAATATCAAGATTTGTTTATCCAGATGTGGAAGAAGTACACAAACTCTTACTTGCTTCATGATAATATTACTCAAGTAGAAATAGTAAACATCAACATCAAACATCATTATTTCTTCAATATTTCTTCTTGGACTACTGGCTTCAAACTTTGTTCGAACCCAGGACTGTGTCATTGTAAGGCTTGTGTGCAACCCCCTTTGCTAAATTTTCTTTGTGTTAAAGAATCTAATTAGTTTCCAGTGTATGCCCAAGGAGACAAAGAAGGTCTTTAATGCAACGGCATATCCCCAAGAAAGTGATGCATTTGCGCCCCCATGTGGTCCGATGATAATATTACAGACTGAAGAGCACATTTCAATCACTGGCCAGTGTTTTGTACTCACTGGCCACTTCATTAAATATACTTTTGTACCTGATGTGGTCTTCTGCTGCTGGAGCACAGGTTGTTGAGTATTCTGCAGACCTTGGTTGTAACATAAAGCATGGCCATTCTCCTCTGTCCTCATCAACCACACAATTTCTTTCACAAAAGCAGGTTTGTCTTCAAAATGTATCAGGATTAAATGCACTAACTCGAATGATTGGTTGATTAAATTTTTACATTTAGAAGCATTGGAACTGTTGTACCTAATAAAGCGGCCACTGAGCGTGTGTGTTTTTAAAACCATTTAGAATCATCAACATTGACCCTGTATGAACCCCTGCCCTTTCTGACTATAAAAATCAAACATTATTCACTTGAACACCCATCATGCTCCAGTCTCCCGTAACAAGCGAGTAACTCTTTTCCAGCGAGAACAAAAAGACGTGAGAGTGTGATTGAGCTGTCACGAGATGTAATTTTAACATTGACTCAGGTGCAGTTTTTATGGACGCGCTGCATATTGGACCATTTACATCTGAATGAATTTTATTCTGCAATTGTGCGCACCGCTGAACAGGAAAATGTGTTCTTATAGGCCGTCTTTAGAGGCTTTTATGTAGCTTTCTATTCACACAGACAGACATTTATCATCTTCCTTACATTTATTTCTTTAGTGAAGAGATGTTCTCACCTACTGGGGTTTGTTTTTGATACTTTGCTTTAGGGGTGCGCAGTGGTAGATTGGTTTGCTCTGCTGCCACTTATGAATGAGGTGACAGGTTTGATCTCCCTGATTGGAGTCTGCATGTCCTCTGTGTGTTAGTGTTACTTTCCCCTGCTTTCTCCCACTGTCCAAAGACATGCATGTGTATATAATATTATAGTATTGCCACTAAATTACCAGTAGTGAATTAAAATGAGAGGGAATTGGTGTCTGTCATTCTATGTCTCTGTGTCTGCCCTGCGTCTGTCTCTGTCCTTTTTTCCGGAAATAAGCTGAAAAATGAAGGGAATTACTGTAAGGTGTGCAGGTTTGGTGTGTGTTCAAAGATCAAGAAAATACAATTATAAAATAGATTTGACAACAGAGAACAAGCTTTCTTCAAGGTTGTCTTCCAATGATAAGGCTAAATCTGAGGTCAGAGTGGCTTGTGGGATGAGAGGTAAGACTTTAATCTCAGATGGATCTCAGAACAACTCAAAGGGCACATTGAAGGATTATGTTGGGGTTTTTTTTCCCCCTGTTGCTTTGGTGATGCCCCATGAGACGAGCCAACCTGAAATGTATTTATTTATTTTTTGTTTGTCTGTCTGTTTGTTTAATGTTTGATCATCAAGGATAGAGGGGCATTTTGTCTACATATTGTAAAAGTTTGTTTTGACTATAAATGTAAAAGTTGCTATCAGAATGTACGGGGTTAATAGTAGTAGTATCAAGTAGCATTACAAGTTATAGATTGTATTGTGCTTGCAAAAAAATTCTGTCAAAATAGTTTCTACTTAAGTAAACTAACAAGTAACAGGATCATTACTTAATAATTAATAATTTTGCAGTAACAGTACTTTTACGATACTATTTCACATCAGTAACATCAGTAACACCACTTTAGCCATCTGTTCTTTGCACTGTTTACATATTGCACTATAATATACATCATATCTGATTCCTGTTCATTTTCATCTGTGCAGCCATAAACCTTGTTTAGATAGATGTTATACTTTTATATTATTTGTAAATACACATAATTTAAACTCACTGTTTTGTTCATATCTGTATATTTTGTAATTTTAGATTAGTCAATTTACAGCATATTTTATTTTACTTTTTAATATTGTTTCCTGCATGCTTATTTTTATATGCTACTTTTCTTATTTTATTTTATTTTATTGTCCTAGTGATGTGAACCTCTTACTTACTATGAAAAAAAAAAGAAAAAAGAAAATCTGATTCTGATTCTGGCCACAAGGCTGACTGATGGATTTGTGGAAGGAGAGACTGCTGGCCCTGGAACTCTAGGGAGTACAGATCTGTCCAACTCAATAGCGCCCTCTAGTGTCCGTGCTATGAAGAGCAGCCACACTGTGCTGCAAAACCGCGGCTGTGGATATGACTTTTATGACAACGATGCTACTCTTACCTAATATCTATCAAAGCAAATAAAACCTGTAACTATTCAGTGTTCTTACATGTCTTCTCAATAACAAATACACATTGTTTTCCAGAGGTGGAATGTAGCAAAGTAAAAGTACTTAGTTACTTTACTTAAGTAAAGTTTTCATGTATCTGTACTTTAGTTGAGTGAATTTTGCAAAGGGTACTTTTACTTTTAATTCACTACATTTTAGAGCAAGTATCTGTATCACTTCTTTTTTTGAGTTGGTTTGAAGTAAAGAGTATTTTGTCTTGTCCTCCTTGTAGACACAGTACGGAAGTATAAAAGATAAATAATAATAATATAAAACTCTACAAATTCAGTCTCTTCTATTGCACCATTGCCCATTCTATTGCACCATTAACTATTAGTTTTCAGCACAGTTTTTTCAGCAAAACACAGCGACAGTGCAGTGACAGAATTATACCACTAGGGGGAGCCCTGTACTGATTCACTTTATTCATCTTAACGCGCAAGCCTAATGAGCAGGAAATGTTTATATACATAATTAAAACAATGTTATTAACCTATATAAGTGTGCAATACTTAATCTGTGTACCCATGCCACAAAGAAACCTGGCAACTAGTCATTTGAAAAACTGTAGTTATTATGGTTATTTATGGACATAGCAATGGGAAACTCAATTTCAATCTATATTCATTATTTTCCATTAGGCATAGCACAAACTTTATAAACCCTGTGACTGGATATGTTAGAGATAATGACAAGAAGAAAAAGGGGTAAAGATAAGTAGTTATTCATTAAGTATTCTGTGCAGCAGGTTGACATTTCTTATTTAATCTCTCCAGTGCGGAAAAAATTAAGATTTAATGGACCAGTGACATATTCACGACACATTCACATTTACAAAGGATCATAAAACAATAGTGAAGATTTGATCATTAGTCTCAGAGACCTGTGGAAGATGTGCAGCAGTTAGGGCGTGTAAATGTTTAATGAACCACTTATGGAGGATGATTAATTCAGCAAGATAATTATTTCACAATTAAGAGCAAACTTACACATCTCATTGTATTTCATTTAAATGTTATCTATGTTTGTATGCAGTAAAATGTTATTGCCTATTTTAATAATAAACTCTCTAAGTGAATGTAGCTTTATCTGTGTCAGAACATAATTATGATGAGTTATGACAAGTGCTTTGGTTAAGTCCAAGTAAGTCTGCCCTCTCTGTTCCTCACTGTGTAGTGTACTGTGCAGGCTTAGCTTTAACAGCATTTGACAAAAAAGTTTTCGTCGGTCCTCTTGTGATTCATCTTCTGTCACAGCATCGCCTGTATTATGCTTTTTTCAGGCTTTTTAAAATAGTTTCAAACATTGCATTAGTATTTCACATTTTATAACTTAAAATAATGGTAGGCTATGTGTATGGAAAACATCTTCTGTTGAGGAGTTGTCATTTTGATTTTGAAGTAAACGCTTGGATTAGGCGTCTGTCACCCCCTGCAGGCAATGGTGGGAACTGGACAGAGAATACAATGGCTTTTTAACATGGCTATTAGCGACATGATGCTAATGGATAATTTAATGAGCTGACTGACTCATCGTGACAATTTAAGCACTAAAATCCTAGAGTCCTAAAGTATATTTGGGCTTTAGAAATCAACAATCTTATATTTGCTCTAATTATTCTAGATAAAGCTGGATTACAAGCATGAGAGTGGAGGGTAGAGGTTATGTTGTGTGTATCGGCATATGCACAAACACACAGAGCATAAATAAGTCACAGAGACAGCATGTAGAGCATCATCTGGAGGGTGGATAATGACATGTGGGAGAGGCACATGGCTGAGACTGAAACATATCCTTTATGTCAACACAGGCAGCCCCATGCTCAAAGCAACATGAAATAATATACTGTTTCTGCCGTCACTGGTTTGTTTTTCTGTGAACAAGATAACGCCAAAAGTAATACGTGCATTTGGATGATACTTTAGGAAGGTCAGTAATGGGCCAAGGAACAAAAAACATTACTAATCATTTAGTGATTCTACACATTTGAGTAAAAGTACAAAATTTTCTTAGAAATGTTCTTGAGTAAAAAAAAAAAAAAAAAAAAAAAAGTCCGGATCTGGTTAAGTACAGTTTGGTCTGTTAGCAATATGGCTCAAAATGTTCCGAAAGGCCCCGAATAGGGAAAGAAACAATTAATATTCTGTGCAAATATCTATGGAGCTATATTTGTTTGTTTCATTGAAATGAACTGATGGGAAACTAAAATGAATTGATGCAACAATAAATGTATTGATGCAACTAGAATGATTTATTCAAAATTCCTAATTTGCGACTTGCATTTTGCAAATAAATTCTAATGTGCAAATATATTATTTGCAATTATTTCACAAATCAATCATGTTTGTCATTTATAAAGCTGCAGTTTTGCATGTGAATAGTCCTATCTGCATTTGTGGATCGCTCCATCACTTCTGCACATTTGGATCTTTTTGAGACATTTGTTACACATTTTGAGACAGCAAGATTTATTTACAAAAGAAATCCTGTTCCAATGACAACCACTGGGGGTATGCAGCTATATTGTAATTTGCAAATATATCTGTTGTAAATATTTCAAAAGGATTTGTGTTTTTCATTAATAAATCTTCATTTTGCATGTAAATAGTTGATATGCATTTGTGGATTGCTCTATGTGTGCATTCAGCCCTTCCAATGCGCGAATTCATCACTTCTGCGCTTGCGGATTTTTTTGAGACATTTGTTGCGCGTTTTGAAACAGCTTTGGATTGATTCAAAGGAAGTCACAATTTGCAAGCCACAAATTAGGCATTTTGAATAAATCATTATAGTTGCATCAGTACTTTTATTCTTGCATCAATTCATTTTATTGAAACAAATATAGCTCCATAAATATCCACTGTCTGGATGTGAGGCAGAACTAGCCTGTCCAGCTAGTCTTGGCTTTTCCTATTCTATAGAAAGAAGTTTTTCCGGTACCAATTGGTTTGAGTTTCATTTCTATGGGCAGAACAATCACAGGTGAAGTACTCAATCAGAGAAAGAAAGGGTGGGATGTAACAGTGCGCTGTTGACCCATTGCCAAAATAAACATGGAGCTTATGAAGAATTGTCACAATTTTTGCCATAAAACACCAGCTTGTGCCATGATATGAGCAACTCTGTACTTATTTCTGAACGGGGACAGCAACAAAAGCCAAATGTACAAAAACCTGCAGAAAAAGTCTTGTTTGTTTGAATGTGGTTGTTATGTCGGATGTCATCAGGACTGTACTTTTGTTAAAATGGCAAAAAGATGAAGAAAAAAATCACAGAGGACTGAACAACAACACAGACTTTAGCAGAATCAAATGGACCTAGTTATTTGTAGATATGAAAACGAAGGGCTTGTAATGTTTTTATAACAGCAGAGGAAATTATGCATGTCATTATTTGGCTCAACACCAGTGGTAAAGTGAAGCCCTTATGGATACTGACAACCTCTCTCTTCCTAAAGGACAGCACGTCCTGTCTGCAAGTGCACTCTGTCTCATATTAATTGGCTACAATTAGACGAACATTTGTCTTGAGCAGAAACATCCCCATGCACATCTACATTTTACTCACGTTTTATAATGCCTTTATTTTTGACAGTCAAGATTTGGGACATTATTCCCATTATTCTGAGTTGTCTGGCCGAAGTTTGCGTTTTAAAAGCATGCCATAATCTCCTCTGTACAATTTTTTGCTAATAGTGTTTTGTGCTTTGAGTGCTCAGATGTTTTGTGATTCTTGCTACCTCTCAACTGGGACAAAATCCATGGTTTCTCTCTCCAACCCCCCTCCCTGGTCGGATAATCCAAACAGATGTGGACTCCCCCCTGTGGCCCCGCCCCCTCAGTCCTCTGCCCCCCTCTCACATGGCCTAATCTGAGCAGTGGCTGTGACAGAGGAGCACCATCTGGACTGAGCGGTGCACTTTGAGCGGGGCGGACCTACACATCTGGACCCCTGGCTGTCCCGCCTCCTGTCCATCCTTTTTATCCCTGCCGTGTCGTCTCTGTCACTGACACGGGATGGGTTTAACGAGCCGTGAAGCTTTATCGTCTTGATACATTACCTTTGCAATCAGTAATAGCAGCATTAAAACTAATATGAAATAATGTCTGTTGTAACGCCAAAGGCACCTTCGCTTTTATCTTCATATGAACAGATGTGTTCAACAGCCCTGACATTTATGTGGCCAGGATTTTACTTTAAGAGTTTGTTTTTTTTACCCCTGTAGCAATGTGGGAGGCACATTTGCTTTTAAATCAGAAGGCTCTAGGTTCAAGCCCGATTTGGGAGTAAAAGTAGGCTATTAATAGTATACTTCTGGTAGTAGTAACAGTATTTTTGACTGTGCTTGTATTTTTTTTTTTTTTTTTTTTTTTATTAATCCTCATTTTACTTTAACTCAAGTGATAATTTTGATTATTGAAGACTTGAAATTATTATTAACTTGAGATTATTGAAAACTTCTACTTGAGAAAAATAAATGATAATAGCATTAAAATAACAGCATATTAGTACACATTTTAAGTACTCCTTTCATCTCTCTGATAATAAAGAAAATAACAAAATAAAGTTTACAGCATTCATTCAACCTAATTTTGCCCAGTCCTTATTTTACCCTTTGCAATTGCTGACAGAACTTGGATGTCATACACAGCAAATTCAAAAGTGTTAAAATCTGGGGGTTGGCCTTTTTTCAGCAAGAGTAGAGTTGATTTTACACTCTAGGAGTTATGAACTGTTTTATTTTACTCCCATTTATTATATATATATATATAGTTGTATATATATATAGTTGGTTGTATATATATATAGTTGGTGTTAAATCTGAGAGTCATGAAGGAGAGTCCTCTAAATAACTCCTTCAGAGTTAATGTGAGTAAATATAACTCTTTAACTTGTAACTCCCAACTCTAGACAGGCTGATAACTCTCAAGGTGTTAATTGCGTCACCACGCCCCCTCAGACAGCTCTTGGACGTGGAGGACGCCTTTGTTCGAGCGGAGTGCGGACGGTGCGGTCGAGTAGGAGACGGTCTGGTTTGATGCCTGCTTTGATTGGAAGGTGTATATTAACCTAATGGTTGTTAAATTTCTAATATTTTTCATGGAAACCGCGGTGGAAAACATTTTAGAGCATGTTTTATATTCATGAGTTAACCGCTAACTTTGCAACTTCTAGTCATGCTTGCTTCGGTTTTCAGTACGCCATGAGACGTTAATGCAAAATAAATATTAAGTTGTTGCTTCTTTTAACTAGAGGTTACCGTTAGATACGAACATTTGGCTTAATAATTTGCCTAAACATTCTGAAGGCTAACGCCATTACCATTCATTTATGCTAGCGCTAGCTTAAATGCATGTAAGCTAACAATTGTACTCCCCCCAAAAAACGCAATTGCACATTTATAATCGAGGCAGTCACTCGTTTGAGTACATGAATTTTGAATTAAAATTTATCGTTGCATATATCAAAATGCGCATATACTCCTACTCTCTCTGGCTTACTACCTTTCCCACATGTGTGTAACGTGTTCCGGACACAGACATTTTTTGAAGGTAACTTTCGATTACTCCCTGGTGAAAATCTGTTCATAATTTTATTTCATTACGATTGTATGCTCATCTATTCAAATTGTATGTACATTAAAATGTATGTAGCTAAATCCATTCTCTTTTCGCAAGCAAAAATTCTTTGTTATAGCCAAAACTGATCTATAATTTAATTAACTCTGCAATATTTTGGTGCCCTTTCAAGATAACAACAACAAAAAACGGCCAGTTTACCAGTAAATATTTAATCTCATTGGTGAAAGGACAAAAAATTGCCTTTATTTTGCAGACTGTGCTCACATATAATTTTAAAGTTTAATGACCCACATTATCATATGCAAGTATTTATTACTTTTAGCCTAAGAACCATTATTGCATTGTCATTTGAGTTAGCAGCCTGCATGACAAATAACACCAGTCTTGTTTATTTATTTATTTTTTTATACATATCCACACTTGTCTCTGGACCTTTTTTGTAGTGGGTAGGATGTCCTGTTACTTTTGACATCTAACAATGCCTGAACTGATCAGTAATTGCATTCTGCTTACAGAAAATGCTTGTCAAGGTCGAAAATGGCGGTGTTAAAAAGTTTATTAAAGTGCCAGACATCGAAGGAACCTTTGATCTACCCTTATTTCTTCGAGAAGGTTTGTATTGTATTCAGTTTCAGACAGCTGAATGTGTTTTAATGCTCTGGTAGTGTGTTTTGAGGGTTTGAGAAGTTTAAAGGTAACATTCTTTTTATTACTCTTAGTAATGAACAAATTTGGCCTACAACTGCAAACCACAGGAGAACTTAATATTACTGATGAAACGGGCACTGAGGTCGATGCAGACATCTTTGATGAACTGGTGAAATCTGGGGTTAAAAACTTCAATCAATTGTGTTGATTTAATTTTTAATTTAATTTGCCCCCCCCCCCCCCCTTTTTTTTTTTTTTTTTTTAAGACTTTCACATTGATGTTGTAAATGATGCTGCAGAGTCATCTGTTGTGGACCTATCACCACCTGCACAGTCACCCATATCAACAGAGTCACCCAAATCACCGCTTCTGCCAGACAACCTGTCATCGCCCTCATCAGGGTCAACAATTACACTGCCATCAACAAAAAACAGGAAGAGACCCCTCACAGAAATGGACCGCGATGAAGCACGTCAGGTATTAGAAATAACTGAAATGGTAAATATATTCTTTTTTTTTTTTTTTTTTATACATATATTGACATATCTATAAGGGCTATAAACAAACAAAATATCTAAAAACTAAACGATAAACTACATCTAAAAGGTTGAAGAAGGAAATAACTAGGCCTTACAGAATCCTTTGTCTTGTTTTTTATTTCAAGGCTGGGATAGTGATGTAACATCCCTGTTGTTACTGCTACACCTTCTCCCACCAACATCGAAAGGACCAAAAAAGATGGCCAAGATCAGCTCAGCACAGGCGGCCGATCATTTCATCAAATTTGTCAAGGTGAATTAACTTTTTACGATCACCATTATCATACAGCAGTGGTTTGAAACCCAAAGGATTGACTGACATATATCAAGAGTAGCTGCTGTGCAAATATGTAGAAATGTTGTTAATCAACGATAATTAAAGGTTTTAACATTTATTAATTAATTTGGATGAACAAAATAAGGAACAAAACAAGATCAAAATGAAGCAAGAATGTAGTAAGATGTCTGATGCGGTTTAATTAAATAGTCGTGACTGCCAATGTACTGTAACATGTTTTTGAAACTAACAAATGTACTGCATCAAATTCATTATGAAGGTTTACAGTTGATTTTGTTTTTCCTATTCTAGGAGGGAAGAAGTCTTTCGACATTCCTGGAAAAGGTGGAATTGAGACAACCATTCCTACTCTGCATTGGAGAATAAAAGAAGAGAATCCGAAGGTTCTTCATTGTCATGGACCAAAATGCCATTCCGTGTGCTGCACAGACAACTCTGGCTGCGTTTGATACCCTCTTCAAAGCCCACTATGTATTCAGCGTTTCTTATGACAAAGCACTTACAGGTTTTTATACATTCATTCAAACCACTGTTTATAACATAGATGTTGGCTGTACATGTACTGTTCATGTTGAACATCCTTTTAAGTGTTAATCTTTAAAATAAAGGTTATATATTTTATTGAATGTGGCCTACCTCATTTTTATAGGATAAAAAAAAATCCATCAACACTATAAATAGTTAATTTTAACTACCTATGGGTGAAATTGTTACTCTGCAAAAAGTTCAGATTTAACACCTAAAAAAAGAGTACATTTTTACCCTTTTAAAGGAGTTGAATATTAACTCCCTAAAAAGAGTAAATTTTTACCCTTTTTGGGAATTAAACATTAACTCTCTAAAAAGGGTAACATTAACTCTATTCTGACTGGTCCCATATAAACACCGGAAAAGGGTTGAAATTGACTCCCATGGAGTTAATTTGACCCTGTTGAATTTGCTGTGTAGCTAGACCCAGTGCTAGCCAGATATATTTAATTTTTTACTATTTAAAAACAGAACACAGGAAGTTTTTAGGCAGAGCCTGTGTCAACAATACCTCTTGTGTCAGTGGAAAAGCGTTTTGGCTTATTGACCACATTAGCAGATTTATCTTCTGTGGTTAACACATGATGCCAGTGCACTCTGCTGGAGTCCATCTGGCTCTGGGAACTTGTTCTCTCTGATGTCCACTTCCTCCTGACAATGGATAGCCTCATCACTGGATAGCCATGAGTTCAAGTCCTCTGTTCAAGGAACATGTAAAAGTAGGACATTAAAGCAAAAAAAAAAAAAGTTCGTCAGGTGTTTATTTATTATTATCAGCTTAAATATGCTGGCGCACAATAAAAGATGCCCCCACTGCCCCCATTTACCCAGAGAAACAACACCATAAAGAAAAACACAAATGGAAAAAAAAAAAAAAAAAAGCAAAGTGAAACATGAATAAATATAGACTAGAATTGTTTAGCATCTGTTTAGTCTTTAGCTTATAGGCTATGTTAATAATGTATGATAAATGCTACATAAACAGCTGTATTTTGATATGCTAATATTTTCACATCAGGCTCTCACATTACACAGATGTTGTCAACTCATTATTAAACAATTTAATTTTTTATTTGGTGGCTAATGCTAATTCCTCTATTTAAAATGTACTGTAGTCTTATTCGCTCATGGCACCGTTCTAGCAAACACAGCCATATTGTTTTCAAACATTAAAATGGTCTATTGGCAATGCATTCACAGTATATTTAAGGATGTGTTGTATTAGTATTTTTAGTGGCAATTTGTTTCTTTTTTAAACAAAAGCACAAAAGGTAGCTGAGATGTCGGCAGAAAAACATAAACTTAATATTATGTAGTCTATGTATTTCAGTCTCCTTGTTCCTACACACTGATTAAAAGCACTTGTCAATATCAACCAGCAATGTTTCTCTTTAAGCTTTGTTGTTTTGACATATTTTCTGTCACCATTTGACAAAATACATAATTACCCATCTATGTGCATTAATCAGTGCAGTAGCAATCCCCTGTCAAACAAATGTAGAGCCAGTTGCACACTTGAGTTATGCCCCTGTGTGATAGCTGTATAAAATTAATTTATCAGATGTAATAACACTGTCGTCATCTTCCTGTGTGCATTATCAGCAGCAATACAGTGTGCACACAATATATTTAATGGAGCAAAGGTTTGTTGCCTGTGCTGTCCTTACTATGCTAATGTGTTGTGTTGTGTAGCTATACGGCCAGTGAACAAACAAAGAAAATCGATAAATGTGAAAAAACATGCGTGTCACCTGTCAAAGTTAGCAGATTAGCAACAATAGAGCATTACAGTGCATTTTGTAAATGCAGATGCTCACATGCCCCACAGTAGCAAGTTCACAGACAGTAGTGGTAGTAGTTTTATTTTCATTTATTTGTAACATATTTTTACTTAAAAGTCCAAAGTTTCCCAAGAGACAAGCTTATAATGCATATTGAACGTGCATTTGAGTTACCTTTGACTTTAATTAACAAAAGAATTGTTGTCAAAAAGACGTATTATAGAGAGGAGCGCTCACTCTGCAACCAACCATCCTTCCACTTTGTATCAACTTGTTTATTAATGGAGTATTCACTTATTATATTAATCTTATGAACTTTTTATGTTGTTAACCTAAAAACATCACAGCCCCACATTAATTATTTCAGACACAAGGATGTGGTGATGGAGAACAAATAGGCCTGACCTTTGAAATATGTTAGCTGTTTCTGCATTTTCAGGGATGACAGCTGCTTTTAGATTTTTTCCTTCATCGTGATGGTTAGTGCTTGTATGGAAAACCCGATTCATCTCTGTTTGAAGAGTATTACTCTACTGTGACACATGTGATTGTACTGAGTGGAAGTGTAAACAGTGTGGATGTTCCACTAAGTGAAGAGGCGAGCACTACGAATGTGGCCCGTCTCTAAGCTGCTTTCCTCCCATTTACTTTCCAGCACTTTGTTGAAGCCTCAACTCCATCCATCCTCAAAGTAGGCCACATGAAAGCCTATCCTTTTTATAGCATACCTCCAATAACAAATCCGTCTCACTTTGATTTATATTTAGACACTTTTTTCTCCTCCTATCTGCCATCCACTTCAGAGGTAACTGCACGCCGGTCTTTGAGTCAAACTGCGCCTTCTACTCACTGCTTTCAAAAGAGACTGTCTCTATCTTTAGGCATTTACCTTAGACCACTAGAAGTAGGGAGGAACCAGTTTCAGATCAGAATGGCCATTTTGGGACAAGTTGTCTAAACTCAAAGGCAGATTTCAGTAGATTTTAGCCTTTTGGAGATAAAGTGAGAGAGGCTGGTGACATGGTCTGGACATGTGCAGAGGAGGGATAGTGAATATATTGGTAAAGGATGCTGAGACTCATGTTGGACTCACACCAACAGCGACTGAAGCGACAAGTGAGCATTCATGTCCTGTGTTTGCAGGCACGTGGAGGCGACAAGCGTCTCAAATATCCTGAGCAACACGGATCAAGCAACTTGTGAAGTGTAGTTTTGATTTGAACTGAAGTCCACTTTATGCAAATATGAGGGACATTGTTGAAGTGATGGCCAATCATGGAACATGAGTTAATAGACACTTCAGAGGGATTGGTCCTGGCACAAAAGTCGCATTTCTCCATCACCTCGTCAGAGACCTGAAGGTGGGCTGGCAACACGAATGAAGCAAACTCGGCTTACAAAAGAGATTCTGTCGATTTTGGTGTGAGTCCAACAAGAAACAATGTAACTTTTACTCCTTATGATTGAGAAGTACAATTGTCTACTGATGTAATTAACTGTATGAGTGTATCCATGGGCATATACAATACAATACATTTGCATATATTGACAAGCTGATGGATTGGAACTGATGAGCGCACCAGAACTGGGAGGGTATGAAGATGACGTCACTGTATGTGGAAGTACCTGCCTTGAGTGGAAAAGTGGCTTTAATAGCTACGTCGAGTAATGATACCTGTTAGTGCAAATACTCAAAAAGTCAACTAAAATGGGAAAGAGAGTTGTTGTGAAATTGACTCATACAAACATATGCAACAACAAATCAAATCTGAGACATGCTGTGACAGACAACTGACATCTAAAAAAGAGGAGAAGCAAATAGACCACAGCATTTCTAGTAAACAATCCTGCTGGCTAAAAGTGAATTTGTAGTTGTCCACGGACTTTTGGATGAATCACCTTACCTTAAACTGTTGAGGAGTCTGGGTTAATGATGGTTAAATGAGTTGTTGTGGGGTGACTAAAGCGTCCTGCATCTCCCCCTGCTGTCTCTTCCGAAAACCACAAGTGCAGCAATGAGCGCTGCTGACCTGGAGTCACAGATGTCTGGAGTCAGTGAGAGAGCGGTGCATCACGGCTAGCATAACAACACGTTAGCGATGGCTTTATTTCTCGATTTTCATCATGACAGACTGGCCAAATGGCAGAAGAAACTTTGTACGGATACGAGGAGGAGAAAACGAAAGTACAGCCATGCGAGGGACCACATAGGAGCCACCTGGACTTGTTTTGAGTAATGTAACAACAGTGCTTTATATGTATATGTTTTGCAAAATAAATACATTAAGAAATCCGTTTCCTAAATGGATTAATGAATAACGCTATTAATCCTTCTTTCATTGAAACCATTTAGTAATCCATTTATTAAATCCTCTTTTGAAAATTCTTTTAATAAAAGCATTTAGTAATCCAATTATTAAATGCTCTTTTAAACACTCTTTATAATAAAACCATTTAGTAATCCATTTATTAAATGCTCTTTTAAAAACTCTTTTAATAAAAGTATTTAGTAATCTCTTTATTAAATAAACTTTTAAAAGCTCTTTTAATAAAAGCATTTAGTAATCCATTTATTAAAGAACTTATTAAAAACTCTTTTAATAAAAGCATTATTCCTTTTCTCGTGGCACTCACGGTCCTCCATACACCATTGTTTTCAATAGCCCTGCTCATTGGCACATGATGCCACAAAAGTTTTTAACTTCCGCGTTACTTCCGTGTTGTGTGGCCCATAGAGCAGGTGCACTTTGGCTCTCGAGCAAGTGCAGTCTTGCTTCCCATACCACATGATCGGCTCTAACCAAAGGGCGTGATAATGAGCTAGAATGGTGACATCACAAACCATAAAAAGTTATTTTTTAGCCAAATTAAAGATTTCGAAGAGGGAAAAGGTCCACGGTGTTTAAATAGATAATAAACACTACAAAATACAACCATTTTCTCAGGTGTTGGTGCCTGGTCAGCTGAGCTCGGGCTGTTTCTGTTTACATTGCATTCTATGGGAAAAATCCTTTCTGGGCCACATGGGATTTTTTTTGCTGCAGTTCCACAGAGTGGCCACTAGAAAATTTGGCATCAGGGGAGAGGGGGCGGTGACCTATCCAGGTCTTATTATACATCCATGGGTGTGTCCCTTGGAAAAGTGACATCAGTGCATGCCCTCTATAGACCCTTCCAGGAATGATGTGCTTAAAAAAGTTGCGCTGGTACTGAGATTAATGTTCTATCCCATTAATTTCTACGAGGGAGCAAAATAAAAATAAATAATAATAATAATAATTTTGACTGCAAACTATTGTGGTCCGCCACATTTCTGTTGACATTGAATTTAAGAAATGTAAATTGCATAGCCTTTAGCTTGTATGCTAATTATAGACGCTAATTGCAACCTTACATTAAACGGCTAAAATGTGTATAATTAACATAGCAGATATTTAGGTGTGTGTGGGTACATATAGCAAGATTATGGACCTTATCACTAATTTAAATGTTATTTTTGGATATTCCATGTGTAAGTACCATACAACTTATACAGGAAAACTTATACAGGCTCGTTTTTGCATTCTTCACTGGAATTGCCATGGTGTTGCTGCTGAAAGAAAGTGTTGATTTTATTAGGACCTTTATTACTGATTTTCAGACGAAGTTGTACCTGTTTATTTATGTATCTTTTGAAGAAGTTTCTAAATCTAGATAAATGTCCACAGACAACTATTAAGCCAACCTTTCAATAAAAATGCTGCTCATTACCACTTGTGACATCTTTCATAACTGTGTTTGTATAAATGTAATGTTTAGCTGACACTGTGATGAACGTCATACATCATTACAACCTCATTATGCCTTCACTGAGTTTTTATGACTGATTGGCCTCATCTTGTTGTGCTCTTTGCTTAATCATTTTTATGCTGCTTGTACAGGAATAATTCCCCCGGATCAAGACGTTTATATTAATCACAGGGAGAAATGATCCCCCGCCAGGTAATTACTGCTAACGTGTTTTAGTGAAGTACTTAAAGCAGAACAAAGACTTTCTACTGGCCTGGAGCTGTTATGATGCTGTGGCAATAATGTGCAATCAGGCTATGGGGAATTTAAGTACATGTGACTCCCAAGCCTGGATAAATAAAAAAAAAAGGAATGTGTCAGGAAGGCCATCTGGTATAAAACATATAATCAATATGCAAAATGAAAAAATGCCAAAAGGAAAAGAAAAGAGGTGAGTGCAAGCATGAGTGGAGAAAAGTGTCAGATGTGATAAAAGAGTATCAGCAGCAATAATAAAAATGTACAAGACAATGGTGAGTCCAGCAATAAAGTTGGGTTTGAGAGATAGTGACAGATGCCAAAAGAGATTACATGAGACATATTTATTTGACATTCTTTACGTAAAAGGCTAATAATATTCCAACATTAATAAGAGCAGTGAGCCTGTGAACCTGTCACGGTAACTCAAGCATGCTTTATACAATTGTGCATAAATGAACTTACAGAATGATACAACAGCTCTTTTTCATTTACATACAGTACACTACACTTTAGATGAATGTGTTTTTTCATGAACGTGAAGAATACTATTTGAGGGTAATTGAGTCCGCCAGGCTGCCACGCTGTATTGCGGTGCAGTGGATGAGCAGTTTCCTAAAGGCGTTACATGGCCGCTCTCAGCCGCCGTGTCCCGAACTCACCTCTCACTATTTCAGAATTGAACGATATTAATGCAGCTGTCAGAAAATGTTAACATGTACAGGACAATGGACGTATGCCTCAATTCTCTGTGGGTAAAAATAGCATACACCAGCACCACTGTTCATTTAAGAACTTTGTTAACCGTGAGCAGAAGCTGGATAATGAGATAGATTAGTAAGCAAAACCATGGCTGTACGCACCATAGAGGTCTCAGAGGTCTGGACCTTGGTATTTTTCTATTACTAGACTAAACCAGGACTAAACAAGGACTAAACCAGGACTAAACAAGGACTAAAACAGGACTAAATGAGGTCTAAACAAGGACCAAATCAGGACTAAACCAGGACCAAACCAGGGCTAAACAAGGACTAAACCAGGACCAAACCAGGTCTAAACAAGGACCAAATCAGGTCTAAATAAGGGCTAAATCAGGACTAAACCAGGACCAAACCAGATCTAAAGAAGGACTAAATCAGGACTAAACCAGGACCAAACTATGTCTAAACATGGACCAAACTAGGACTAAACAAGGACTAAACAAGGACTAAACCAGGACTAAACAAGAACTAAACAAGAACCAAATCAAGACTAAATCAGGACTGAACCAGGTCTAAACAACAACTAAACTGTCTGTCAACATGGCAGACCTCAGTATTTCAAAAATCCTGTGTATGGCCCTAAGCAAAACTAAGATCAGTGATGCAGCCTCAGGGGGTTACAAGCCATTGTACTCATTGTGATGGTCCCGAAGTCAGATAAATGGAGAGGGTCATGTCGGGAAGCGCATCCAGCATAAAACCTATGACCAATCAATAAATTCAGGCAATTATGGACATGTTTTAGTATTGACTTAGGAACCACTTGGCATTGCTCTGATTGGATTAAATGACCCTCTGATCGGGGTTCACCCAGATGTGATGTGTGATAAAAGAGAATCAGCAAGAATATAAGAAAATGTGTGCTAAACAGTGACAAAACCGGTAATGTTGTATGGTTTAGAGACGGGTTGAGGACAGGTTCTTTTTGTTCATGACAAGGATGGCTAGGATTAGGAATGAGTAGGGACAGCTTATGTTAGATGTCTTGAAGATAACTGATGTATGCATGCTGAAAAAGCTGAAGATTACCATGCTATGCCAAGATGCAACAATCAAAATACTTAACCAAATGATTTTATGCATCTTATGTAGCTAAAATACCATTCTGACTATATTGTGTGTTTTAAGTGTATTGGCCATAATCACTCTGTGTAAATATAAAGGTTAGTTCTAAGGCTGAATAAACACACATATCATGAAGAGAGGATTATGCAGTAATTAAAACCTATATTAGTTTATTTATTATGGTTATCTTCTGCATATCCCCGAGGCATGGAATGTTAATTAGCTTTTTAATACCAGCTCTGCATTTGATTTGAACATATTGCACTCTACTGTTTCCACATATCAAAGAAGTATAAGAAGCATATGTTGTACTGGTGCTGTGTCAAATACTCTATGTGATGTATTCTTTTTGGCCTGACATTTGCACATAAAGCTCTCCAACCAGACAACTTCAGATTGTTGGTTAATAAACTGCAGTCTAAATGTATGACTATTTGACTTGACTGTTTAATATTTGGTCAGTGGTTCACAAATGGTGGGTCAGGAACCAAAAGCGGGTTGTGGGGAAGTTGCCTATAGTGGACTATTTTAATGTTCAGCCTGTTTGAATGCACATGAACGTAAAACGCATGTAAACACATACATGTAAACCAAATATTACTTTTGAAAAATATCCTAATAATAAATGGTCAGGGATTAAATTAGTCAGACAACCAGATTATGAACCACTGTAGTAGACCATACATTGTCACCAGGGCTTGACATGAACACTAGCCCATCGGCCAAATGTGGGTAGATTTCCATTTTGGCTGGTGACATTGGTGAAAATGTTGATGTCAAGCCCTGTCACTATTGAAATGAAAGACATACATACTTGGAAATGCAATGCTATTTAAAGAAAGTATATGTTATCATTTTAATATATTTTTTTCTCTAGTAAAAGTGCAGCTTTTAGAAAATACCAGGACGGTCAGCCCTTGGACATTTTCTCATTTCACATCTGGCCCTCTTTTAAAAAAGTTTGGATTGGCCTGACACTGTGCTGCCGGTGGCGAACAGGCCGGGGCATCAGGTGTGTGTTGTTCTGAACTGTGTAACCCGAGCCCCCCTGTGGCCCCCCTCCTCCCTAAAGCCTAATCCCACTGTAAAGCACCAGTCCATTATTCATTCAGAGCTTCCTCTCTGCGGGTTGGCTTACTGCTCGCTTGTGTCCCGCTAGCTTCCTGTGTTTGTAGGTCAGGAGCAGACCGTAACCAGAGACACACTGTAAATAAATAACTCTTTCTGTTCCAAAACCCAATACCTCAACTACAACCACATTATCGTTAGTATTATATGTTCTTTACCTACCAACATATCCAATAATGCGTGTTTAGTATTTTAATTTATTTACCCTGAATACAAAAATTTGAGACAGTGTGTAAATGGAAATTTCAGTGGTTTGCAAGTCTCATAAAACCATATTACTTTCACTATACAGTAGCACATAAACAACATACTGAGTGTTAAAACTCAGATATTTTACCTCATGAAAAATAATAGCTCAGTTTAAATTTAGGACAGGGCAACAAAAGGCCAGAAAAACAAAGTGGTTATTCATAATAAATAATACCTGGAGGAACCTTTTAGTAAACTGACTGGGTAAAAAATTAGCCATTTAAAAACTCTGAATCTCTATTGTTAGTATTGTATGTATTGGATGCTCATGATCCTGTTTATGTTCTATTATGAATAAATAGGGTTTGCAAATCATTGTGTTATGTTTTTATTTACATTTTACTCTGTGTCATAACTATACTGGCTTTGTATTTAATGGTCACATTACTTTTTGTTTTTTTCTTGAATGCCACATACAGTTAGCTGACAGATATGGAGAAAGACACTGCAGTCACGATTTGAGGGCCACGATTTCCTGCATCCCAACGGCCAAGAGCTCGGCCCTCTGGCTGTGTCGCCATGACAACCACATGAGGTAAATGGAACCGAGAGAATCCCCATCACGACCACCATCCATCCTCACAATGCTTCTTTTTTTTTTTTTTTTTTTTTTTTTTTTTTTGCAGCTATGGATTGTAACATGTGTAAGTCTTTCTCACAGGCTATGTCCACGATGGTCTGTTTGAAATGGTAAAATCCTCCATAAATGGTTCTTTGCTCATTCGTCTTGACTCATGTGAGACACATTATTCCACTTTCATCCCAGCCAATGTTAAGTGCCCCCAGGGTCGGAATTGTTCTCATTCTCAGATCCTTTGTCTTCAGTTTACCTCAGGAAAGCACACTTGCAAGCAAAAATACAGTGTATATTAAGTCTGAAAGGTTTGTAACAATGGCACATGCTGAGGGATGGAGAGCTGCAGAACTGAAAATACTCCACCGGGTTTGTTTTGTTATCTCTTCATTTCAGTCTGCCTTAGTTATCCACTAATGTTATTAAAAACCTAATGGTACTAAATGAAAGCTTGTCTAAGAACAGGCTGGATGTTGGCTGTGCAAGCAAATGTCTCTAATTTCTCCAACACCGTTTCCAAAAATAGTGCCTCCATTTGCATACCTGCAGTGTGGCGACAGTAGTGTGAAATAACACACTGTGCACTGTTTACAGATGTGCCGCTGCTGCTGAGGCAAAATCACTTCCAAGAATAAGTAAGCAGATTCATGGCTATAATAGAGGCATTATTAAAATCTTTACATACCACCATCTGTGTGAATTGGCACACTGCATTTAACAGCTATTGTGTGGAAGAAAACATATTGACCAACACTGTCACTGAGCCATGGCTGCACTGACACACCTCCCTGTCACTGTCTGGACTTTGTGCTTCTGGGTTCAGCCTCGGCACTGTAACTGTTCAACACTGGTCTTGTATTTCCATCTATTATGCAGCCTGTCCATCCCCATGACTTTTTAGTTTGGGGTTTTTGCTTATCCTAATGCAGGACAGAGCTTAAGATCTTGTACAGTCCTATACAGGTAATATTTTAGGGAAAAAAGTTGCATTGCATTGCTTTAAGGACTTCCTCTTACAGAATGGATGCAAAAGATTACGCTAGGAATCACATAAATGCTTCACTTTTACTTTAATAAACTTTTGGTGCATATACATGCTGCATAACAGATTGAATTGAGAGGATTTTTTTTTTTTAAGCTAACACAGTTCTAATTATCCAAATACAACAATACTGGAAAAAAATGTAATAAGCTGTAAACTTCACTTTATTACAATGGATAGGATCAAATCATTGGAAACCTGGGTTTTATTTCGGGACTGGACAGGGCCTTTCTGTGTGGTGTTTCCATTTTCTCATTGTGCTTGGGTCTGAAGTTTCTTTTTTCTTTTTGCCTGTTGGTACCACCGCATACTGTTGTTGATCATATGTCTTACAGAATAGAGATTGCATATTTCTTCTATGAAATGAAATTTCTGTGACATTTTATCTGAGATAAATATAGTATATCCTGAATAACATAAAGTAATTTCTTGCAGCCATTCATAAAAGACCAGCCTGCCCTGTTTACATAGACGGACGTGACATTTCCATATGATTGCACATACATTCATTAAAATGTGGAAACATACATGCTGCACATTGAGTGTCCTTTCTCCGTTGTGCTTTTATTAACGATAATAGACATTAATGAGGAAAACAGTACATTCGGGTTAATGATTTTTAAGAGGCTCACACATATGGCTTTTCTTTTTTTAGCCTCACAGAAGCAGGAACTTTGCTCGTGGCTCTGTTTTTTCCACCCTTGGCTTGTTTTCTCTTACAGCCATGACATTCTCTCTGCTCCATATCTTCATTTTGCTGAATTATTCATGCTTTACAAAGATGTGAGAACCAGTTCCACGTTCCTCAGCTTTGGAATTTGGTAAAAGAGTGCAAGAGCATAAGCCTCGTGCATTTCAAATCCTAATCATGCAAAAGCAAGTCTGCACAATCTGCTTTAATTAGACAGTTACTTCACTGTCTGACGTGTGTCGGGAGATAGACGATCTCCCTGTGAAGCTGACATTCCAGTAACATTTTCTAGTTGTTCCAGGACCGTTCCTGCGAAGAACCAGTCACCTAATTATGATGTAATTTGTTTGTGCCTTAGGGGTAGACATTTAGGGTTTGGCTGATTTACACTTAAAATCATGTTGAAGAATGTATTGTTATTTGTTACTTGTTTAAAGCAATAGCCTGTGACAAATGAATCAGATTTACTGCTAAAAACAAGTTTTCTTTTTAACTGGTAAAATACTGGGAATTTAATAAGGGATTCTGTTGCCTAAATTGGTCAAGATACAGTACATAATACACAACTTTTTAGTGTAAACATAACCAGTGAGAATATACACTAACCCATATACCATTGCTTTTAACCTTAATCATTGGATTTGAAAACTTAAATTTAACCCTAATCACCCAAAATGACAATTTTGCATATCATTTTTTATTACAGTTTTTATTACAAAATATGAAATGCACAGTTAAAAGTTCCATGATCTTATGACCGTTGGAACAAACAGCAATGACAATAAAATAAAAATAATTTATGAACCATATTAGAAAATGTAGAAAATGCATGAAACAATAGTTTCCAGATTTAGTTTTTAAATTCACCTTAAACTCCCCCATAGTTCGATTATGTACAACACAGCCATCATCCAACACATTTAGCACTCTTATGGCCAGTGTCAAGCATCACCTCTGCAGCATGCTGGAACCAGGCAATTCTCCATAGGAAACACATAAAAAGTTCTCCGCACATTTTAGGGTAAACATTTTTGTGTAGAGCAGTAAGGTCCCAGAGTGGTTGGTGAAAGCCCATGGCACAGTTTAAATGCAAAACATGACAGTGCAAAGTTTCGTCTTGTTTGTAATGTCAAGCCCAGTATGCTGTAATGGTCGGAAGTAATCTCTGATTGATATTTGAAATACACCAGTGTTTTTCCTAAGGTACAGACTTATGAGCTTATAACAAAGTGACTGGTTCTTTGTGGGAATGGTCCTGAAACTACAGTCACTACAAAGATGTTCCTGGAGTGTCAGAAAAACTGAAACCGTATGCATTGGAAGAGCCATAGTAAAGTCACAACAAGCTGCATGTGAGTAGATGATATTTATTTCTTTGAGTTATCCAGTCTGGATAGCATAAACAAATATACAAATTGTCAGTGATCAACCTCATTTTACTGCCTCTCCTGCTCTGTAAATATACTGAGGTTATCCGAAGCCACGCTGAATCAGCTACATTGATTATGAAATAAAAAATAAATCTTTGGAGTTCAACTGAGTACAGTTTGAAGACCACCATTTGGCCATAATGCTGTCCCGTGGTGAGGATCTATCACACAACAGTCCCAAATGCAATCTCATCCCAAACCATCTCTTTGGCAAACAGTCCACATGGAGAAAACAGGAGCCCACCAGAGTTAAGTGAATCATTTAAAGTGCATTATTTGACACAGTAGTTCTACATCAACTATATTTCCACCACTTAAGATTATAATGCTGACAATGTATGGATTTTTTTGTGTTACAGACAGTCCAGTAGTCTTTGTCCTTGACTGTACAGTGTGTTGTACACAGTTGTAAGATTATAGCGTAATGCATATACTGCTAGAGAAAATTGATACACTAGCTGTCTAAACTGTAGTTCACTGTTATACTGTAGTCAATATATTTGACTAGAGAAGAGAGAAGTGTTTAGACGCATTTCCACTTGGCCAGTATGGCATGGGTTGGGTTGGTAAAAGGGTGCTTCCATTACTAAAAAGGGTAACCCTAACAAAAAGTGTCCCCAAATAGGCTTTAGGGATGCTCTGAAAGGGGTTCCAACGCTGTGGTATGCTTTAGTGACGGGCAGTCACTCAGAAGGCTCCTATGGTTCCTAAATGGCTCTTCACTTAGTATCACTATGAGCATTTTAGGCCTAATTTAGCAATTATGAATGGTTTGTGTGTTGGTAAACCATTTTTAATTAGAGTTTTTGATAAAAGCCTTGTTTTTATGAAGTTTGCAAAGGCAAAATACAGTTACATAATTCTGAACTCATTGTTGCTGTTTTTCCATCCTAAGTAAAATGGCTGTCTTCGAAGCCCGCCTCACTTCTTTCACATAATGATATGACCCTACTCTGTGCTCACATGTGATTGGCTGCATGGTCTGCCCATTAAAATAAAATTCAACTCAGCTTTCATTGATTTTTTGCAGACCGAGCAGGAGCTGCTGAAGATCCGACTCTCATCTACAGGAGTCAGCTCTTCTGATCTACTCCAAAGATCTGGCTCTTAGGACCGGCTTGTTTATGAGTGACCCATTGCTAGTACGCTTTGGAAAAGGTGGAGTTAAACACTGCCATGTGTTGACTGCACAATAGATAATACCCATGAGCTATAGAGAAGCAAGTATGTGTATTACAGGGTATATTTCGTCTGTTACATTCTTGCAATAAACATCAAAATAGAAAGCAGACTAAATGTACTTAGGAAATCAATTTTAATATTAGATAAAAAAAAAGTTTCTAATTGGGTGAAGAATGGCGCAGTGCTGATAATTTAATAAACACTAAGCTGGAGCTTAACAAGAAACTGTCTACTGTTTAAAACAGCTTTCACCCAGCCTCACATTCCTACACCAGATGTTACTTTTGTATTTAAATAAAATATTCGCAACGCCTTCATTTTTTTAAAGTCAGCTTTTAAGTCAGCCACAATTTAGATCTCATATTTTAACACAATTTTTGTTTCTTTTATGTGACGTCCTTGTTTACGTAACAGACACCGGTCTCCAGTGTAATGGAAACAGAAGCTTGTTTAAGGGCTTCTGTACCAAACCTGACACGACCCGCACCGTACCGCCCCAGTGGAAATGTGCCTTTTTACTTCACTGGTGCTTGTTAACCACGTTAAAATGTTAATGTTCAAAAAAGATATGGCAGGATATGCCAGCATATCATCGGCAGTAGAATACTGAGGTCACTCATTTTTTCTTTGTATTCGGTCTGTAAACTCTCTACAAAGCAGCACTAATGTTGTTGTTTGAGATTCCCACTGTTAAACTTCTAAGACTTCTAACATATTATCTGCTCCTTGTCCTAAACTATTTTACTGTCCTTATATCAGTGGCAGTCCTGTTACAATTGCCTACATCTATTTATTACACTGAGCCAGGACCCAATGGCCATAAAAGATGAGCAAAGGCTCTCACAGAACTGTATAATATGAGTCTGCCAGTGGAGCGTGGCACTGCCTATGTTTTATAACAGCTTTAAGTCATTCCTGGCCAATGTCCTATCTGTCTTCGACCATATTTCAGAAATCAGAACATGACCATCCCAGTGTAAATCCTACCAGGGAAAAGTCTGCTTGAATCTGTCTTCTTATGGTTTGAAGTACATGGTCCAGGACTGTTATGTTGAAATATTCACTCCTCACTCTCCTCCTCGTCACCTTTGGTGCCTTTACTCCAGCGCTGGAAGCAGTGAACAGTAGAAGCCAGGAAGAAGCTGGTCATGATGGCCACCACAGACACGGAGATGCCAGAGAAGATGATGATGAGCAGGTCTGTGAGAGTCAGTGTGGCCTGGCACTCACGGAAACTGTCTTTAGAGAGCTGGGTCAGGGAGACACGACGTCCGTCCATTGGGAGAGAGCACTCCATGCCTTCCACCCCTGCAACAAAACAAGAATTGTGGTTAGATACAGAAAATAATTCTGATAAACCACGTGTGAAGTGAATAATGCAGGTCATCTCTGCATCACACCTGTTAGCCTCTGGGATATATGCAGTATATTAAGCAGCACATGAACAGTTTGACCTTGAAGTTGCTGTGTCAAAAGCAGGAAAAATGGGCAAGAGTATAGATTCAAGTTTGACAAGGGCCAAATTGGGATGAGTGTGGGTGTCCCCGGTCTGCAGTGGTCAGTATATATCAAAAGTGTTCCAAGGAAGGAGCCGTGAACCAGCCACAGGTGATGTATGTGATGTACAGACTTTCCTTTGTGGTCTGCTCCAACATACGAGTTACTGTAGCTCATTTTGCTAGGGACGCTAATGCTGGTTGTGATATAAAGGTGCCAGAATACACAGTGCGTCAGAGTTTGTTGTAAATGAGGCTGCATATCAGGCAGGTGGACAAAACACATAACATTTGCCTGATCGCAGTATGGAATATGGTTTGAATACATTTGTGGAGCAAAAATTTATCAATTACTGTAAAAAACAATGTACAACTTTCAAATGCAAAAATGTTTTAAGGGTTTTTCCTGTTTTACCATGACGTAGTGTCTATGGGCAGGGGACGTTGTTTTGTACAGTTTGTGTGCCTTATGGTTTGTCTTTTTCTGTAAGCCCTTGGAGGCAAATGCTTTTATAATATTAGCAGTGGGTATTATGTATAGCTCTGTGTATACCAATAGAAAAATACACTTAAATCCATGCACAGACTGTCAACCATTCATACCAACATTAATTCACTATGGATAACTTTAAATCACCAAGCCAATTGTTTTCAAGTAACTTTTTTTACAACTTCAGAAACTTGTTTTTAAGTAAAGATCCAAGTCAAGTCACAATAATATATATTTATATATAAAACTCTATTGTCAGAAGTCACAAAATAGATATAAAAAGCCAATGCATAACTGACTAGCAATGACCAGCAATGGATATTAAATAATAATCATCAGTAATTATATTTCAGTAAGTTCAGTAAGTTAATAAGGATTTGAAGAGCATATTCCAAACGTTCAACCAGCCTACACAGCTGTTTAAATTACAAAACAAATCTAAATTCAACCAGGCAAAGTGTTTTTTCCAACAGTGGAGGCTGATTTAATAACTGCAAGGTCGATCATAAGTCTTATGAGTTGAAATTGCATTGTGTACACACAACACCGCCCACTGGCTGCTGCTGCTCGCTGTGAGGCAGAGGAGGGTCGTAGAACCACTCCAGCACTGACAAAAAGTCAAATTCCAACAAACTCAGCAAATAAAATGCACATTAAAATTAAACTGTCAGAAAAGTTGCATTCTTGTAAAAATTGCTGTGTTTTGCCTCTGAAAGTGTAGAGATGTATCAGTGAAGCGTAGTGACTGTGACAGGGGCACCTTGACCAGACTTATCTCCAGATGAGAGCATCATAAATCTGCACTGCCCACTTTGTCTCTGTCTCTTTACGCACGTGGTTTATTGTCCAAGCATCATTTCAATGGAAAAGGACAGTGACACAGGCTTATTGAATTTCAAGGGTACAAGTCTTTTAGTGACTCTTTTGTGACTCATGATCATAAATAGGATCAAGCGTACAGGTCCTCTGTATGTCAAAGTTCACTTGGAAGTAGTGCATGGGTTCTGATTGTCATTGCTCAGACTGTAAAGCCTTTTGAGGCATTTCTTTTATTAACGTAGCATTCTTTTGTGAAATATACTTTTTTTGCTAAAGTGAACTTATTAGAGTAAGTCTTGTGGTGATGGATAAAATAGGAGCGGACGCTGACAAACTATTATGGTCTCACACATATACAGTATGTTGTCCGAGGTTATAACATGTACAAACCTATGCTATACTAGCCTTTACACTAGATAATCAAACGCAGTGCTAAATGTTACTATTCTTGCCGTTGAAACATGAGCGAAACCATGAGTGCATATGATGGTTATACAATATCCTAGTATTTTCATTCATTGTTATGGATTATTTTTCGCTAAACAAGCAATATACTCAAACCACACCACTATAATATACACCAATCAGACCCAGTGCACACATGTAGTCAGTTGCCAAAACCATCTTAATTATTTATAATTCCAGTATTTAATGGCTAGTGCTAATTCTTCCAAATAAATTGTATTATGATCTGCGGCACAATTATTTGGAACGTCGCCATTCAAGAGTTTGTAGCATTTACAGCACATTTAGTTGATATTCCACATCAAACTACACATACACAGCCAGACATTTAGTGATCAAGCTCCTTTAATTCAGACTGCATGAACATGTTGTGTGAGTAGTGGGCAGCACTGAAACCTAATGTGGGTGGTACTTTCCTACTGTAAATGCAAATGCACACTGCAGCACATGAGTGTATGGATGTGGTGCTACATAACCAGCACGATTTTCACAATACTGAGTAGAGTATGAGTATATAAGCTACTACTACTTACTCTGAATCTAGCTAGAATACTTTTTATATGGGGGTACTTTCGAGCCCAGGTGTAAAATGCATTGAAACCATGTTAAGTGATGGTGGAAATGTAAATTAGTGATGGAATGGAAATAGTTTTCATTTGACTCTCTCCACTATTCATTAGCTGAGTAACTGAACTCTCCATTTGATAAAACTTGGTAATGCTTATCCCTTAATACAAGCTACAAAATCTCACATTGCTCTCAACATTCAATTACTAGACGGCAGTAGATACAGTATCACACACTGCAGAGGTCCAGTCACAACCTGAGAACAGGTTACATAAGGCCAGCCGTAACAGTTTCTTGAGTTAGAGGCAAACGCTGTATCAACATGTTACAAAGGTCTATTTTAGTGTTTAGTGAACAATATGGCTGTGTTCCAAAAAATGGTGCTATAAACTAAGCACATAACAATACATTTTTATTGGATGAAGAAACACTGGACACATATTGCAAAACACTGTGTAAATAATCAAGATGGTGGTACATGCGTGTCAGAATCTGGTTTGAAAACATGAGATGATGAGATGATGGATATATTTCTACAACAGTGGTCCCAACCTTTTTGGATTTGTGTACCCCCAGGACCTGAATTAGTCTTGGTTTGGGCTAAGTTTAGTCCTGATTTGACCTTCTTTAGACTTGGTTTAGGCCTAGTTTATTGTGGGTTTTGTCCTGGTTTGGTCCCAGCTTAGTCCTGGTTTAGTGTTAGTTTAGTCCTAGATTGACTTTGTTTAGACTTGGTTTAGATCTACTTTAGTGCTGGTTTAGTCCTGGTTTAGACCCATCTTAGTCTTGGTTTAGTCTAAATTTAGCCCTGGTTTAGACCTAGTTTTGTTCTGAGTAGGACCTAGTTTGTTGCTGGTTTGGACACGGATTAGTTCTGATTTAGTCCTGATTTTGTCTTAGTTTTGTTCTGGTATAGACCTAGTTTAGTTCTGGTTTAGTTCTGGTTTTAGACCTATATTTTCCTGGTTAAGTTCTGTTTTGTTTTTTGTTTGTTTTTTTGTTTGTTTTTCTGGTTTAGTCCTGGTTTATTCCTGGTTTAGGCGCTGCTTTGTCCTTCTTTAGTGTCCCATCCCTCTGTACAGTCCTGGGTTAGTCCTGATTTAGGTTTATTTCAGTCTTTTAAAGCCAAATATATAAAGGTCCTACAAATGATCATATAACACTATGTACCCTCTTCAATGTGCTTGCATACCTCTAGGGGTCCGCATACCCCCAGTTGGGAAACACTGACCTACAATATTAGCATTGTAGCTAATGCCCCTTTGCAAGACACTTAATTGCCTTTTCCAATCACTCTATGTGGCTGGTTGCAACAGGAAGGGCATCTGGTATTAAAAAAATGTACTAAATGGTTGGTTGCGGCGACCCCTAACAACAAAAGGGAGTAACGGAAAGATAAAACAAAAACAAAAAAGCAAATGTATATGTTGTGTTAGAAAAGTAGTCGCATAAAGCTGGGGGACCACACCTTTTTTTCAATGCATGCCTAGATTGAATCCATCAATCACCACAAATCCTACTTTTATATCTCAGATCTAAAGTTTTAACAAATATATCAGTAACACTTTAGAATAACACTATAATGGCTTATATAAGTATTAGCTAAGGATAAACAAGTAAAAAATAAATTGTAAATTGTAAATACAAAACCATTGAGTTATGAATATTGTTGTTTATTTCTTGAGCACATACAATCAAGTAAATCAATACAAAATTATACACAGCAGTGGTAATTCAGTAGTTATAATCTATATTTAATTTAATTACATATTTATCTATGCTTTATTACTTCTTAATTGATTGATGTGATTGTGATTGATTCTACAATGTTCATAATCAAACTTACAAAAGAAAGTAAAACAGTTCATGGTCCAATGATTTTAAGTCAAATTGTCATAATCCTGTCAAGAACGTGTTACCAACAATCTGCATAAATACACACAGATTTAACAAGGCAGGAAAAAAAGATAATAATGTTTGGTCTAAAACATAGGAACATCACTTTGCATTTATAGATAATCAATCAAACAACTGAGCAGAAAATGAATTCCTAGCACTGTACTTATAGCTGACAAACACGTAGAACAGAAATATTATTGAAAACGCAAGGCTGACCTTTAGTGTCTTTGCTAAACACTGCAAAAGCAAGTGAATACATTTGGAAATCCAATATATTGGAGGTCCTGTCATGTTTGTTTGTGCCTGAGATAAATGGCTCATATTTATATTCACAGAACACTTAGTCCAGAGCAAAGTAACCTGTGCCTTTGAGACAGTGTCTGCTGCTACTGTCTGTCTGAGATGTTTGATAAATAAGGTTAGGTGAACACATGGCCCCTGCAGGACTTGTACAGCAAGGAGTTTATCTTGATCAAAGCACTCCAAACAAGCTAATAGTAGACACAGACAGAAAAAAAAAATGTTTTTTTTTGTAATTATTTTAAATTAATGAGATATAAATTTGGAGGGCTTGGATAAAAATCGGGGTACATGGTCACTGTGTTACTGTGGGTTCTCTCCAGGTGTTCTGACTTTCTTCACACCCAAAGATAGGTAAGGTCCTTAAGGAATGAATGTCAGAGTGAATGGTTGAATGTCAGTGTGTGTCTCTGTGTCAGCCCTGTGACCAACTTACCCTGCCTAAGGCCCATAAATGCTGGGGTAGGCTCCAGTCACCCATTAATGAGATTTGAAAGATAGATAAGATATTTGTAATTTTGGCTGTCAGTGATGTAAGCCCAAATGCCACTGCATATTTTTGGAAATTAGATAATCAGACAATCTGGCATCTCTGTTCTGCAGTACTGTCTCTGTCTTTCATGGCAACTAGAAATTGTATTTATTCATTCTTCTCCTTACTGGAGCATGGGTTCACCATGAAAAATGGCCAGTCACAGATACACAGACATACAACTATTGACTCTTGCCCTCATTCACAAGGGGCAATGTTAGCCTGGCCTGCCAGACAAACTCTTTTCCTGTTCTATACGAAGAGGTTAGTCTGGTACCTCTTTGGTAACATTTTGTTCCTGAGGTGGTAAACAATGACAGGCAGAGTATCAATCAGAGAAATGAAGGGCAGGATGTAAGCGGTGCAGTGGTGTATTTTTTGTTTGTTTGTTTTTTTGTTTGTTTTTTGGGGGGGGCAGCTCTGTACTTATTTCTGAACGAGGACAGCAGCAGAAGCTGGCTGTACAAAGACTTCTTGGAAACGTTTTTTTTTTTTTTTTATGTGCTTGTTTCATGGGATTTTTTTATTTTAAAAATGGCAACAAGACAAAGAAAATGAAATGCCGCAGAGGAATGGACAAAAATTAGGACTTAAGCAGAACCAACAGGTGACAAAGACAAGCACTAAACACCCTTAATCATGTCAGAGAAGTTAATAAATTAGTTCAGTAGCCAGTGCTACCTTAGTTAGCTCTTCTGCTTTCATAAGAAGTGCAGCAGATAAACAGCTGTGATTGGCCAGTTCTAAATCGAACCGGAGAAACGCTTTGCTCTGAGAGGGGAACCAAACTGTCCTGCTTGTGAAAAGCAAGTAGGAGAGTGTGGCTCGCCAGGCTAGGGCAATTTAGACTTGCCAATCAACATGCAGTTGGAGGAACTCAGAGAGAACCCACTGTAACACAGGAAGGACAAGCAGACTCCATTCAGAGAGACTGACCTGGGGTTAAATCTCCTTGCTATAAGAGGCAGAACGCTCACTACTCTGCCACTGTGAATCTCAATCTCTCTGAAATGAATGGTACATCACCTAAACACTAATACAATAACTATAATTCAATTTCAAATAGATTATTAAAAGTAAAAATCATGCAACGGCATTAACTCATAAATTTGCTGCCCTGTTATCCTAGAGCTAAGCATTTTAATAAGATACGCATCACAGAACATGCATACATTTACACCAATGCATGTCTAATTTATGAGGACTCATAAACACTCTTTGACTGTTTATGCAACATGTTTCCATAATACACAAGCAGACTAAAAAAGAGCATGATGCTTTACTCACAAACAGAGCAATAAAACAGTAAATTCATTTTGCATATAATTTTGCAGATTCTGTGACTTTTCCAGGACAAAAGCAGCTACACTGAGCAAATCTACTGTATAGCATTAACTTGAGTTGGTAAAAAAAATAAAAAAAAATAATAATACAAAAATAATAATAATGATGACCAATGTGCACTGTAACTAGGGGAAAAGCAATTATTTCAGCTGGATAGGGTGGGTCAATAACCGCACAGTAAATGTAGTCTTAACATTTCTTAAACGACTCCTAAGCGGCCTAATGATTGCTAATGTCCGTCTAGGAGAGACTGGTGTAGAGTGGAGAGACACACAAATCATGTCCCTACACTATCAGGTATGTCGGTCCAGCTATGTTACCGTGCTGGTGCGGACACTTGATGGATTACTTTTAGGATTACAGCCAGCCAAGGGATAGGCTCTCTGCTGTCTCGGCTGAGATTGATCTACCCTTCAGTGACAGACTGATATTGGAGGCTTGTATCGTTTCTCCCTCCAACACCACGCTGTCTGTCCAGATTGATCCCTGCACCAGGAGCGGCTAAAGTTAAAAATCTCCACAATGTGGTCTGTGCAGACTCAAGCAGCTAAAGTTCATGTAGGCATTGGTTCCTAAATAAAGGTTTTTATACATCAGCTTACAGCACATAGACAAACATAAATCAAGTGAGAAAATTGAAAGGATGTGCACACTGACATAGTGTCAGAATGAATTGATTAATGAGACTTCTTAGCTTGGAAAGTCATGGATGCTATGAGTTGGGCCATTAAGTATAGATATTATATAACACAGACTTTATTGCAATACACAAAGCCTTGTTATTTTTCCGTAACTGGGGCAGCACTGTTGTAGTCGAGTCACCAGTTTTTGAGTCTCAAGACAGTCACTAAAGATTAGTCCAAGTTGAGTCATTAGCATATAAAGTGGGAGTCCAAGACGAGTTAAGTTCATCCCAAATCCATCCATGTCACCAAAATTCAGAGTGAGTCCTGGTCTGTGTGAAAAGACGAATCCAAGTTGAGTTGAGTCTCAAAAATTAGCTCAGTGACTTGAATAGAGTCCAAGTCGAGGACCCAAGTGCTCCGTCTCTGCTTCTCTCAACATAACCACAGCTTATCACCAGTTATATTATCCTTTCAGTCTTGTTTCTAAGTATCTACAGTGCACTATTTTTCCTCCAGACTGCTAATATTCCATGTACTGTACCTGTGACTCGCAGAAAGTCACAAATGATTGGAGAGCCAGGGCTGTGTGAGAGGGGGCTGTGTTAGAGGAGAGAGGGGAACGTGTGAAGTGAATGCACATGATGACGAGGGTGCATGTGACAGCAAGGCGGGGGTGAGTCATACGAGGGGGATTCCTTCTGCGTGGAGACTCACTGACATCACAATACACACAACATGAAGCCCAAACACACTAGAGAAAATGTCCTCTAGTAATTATAAAAATAAAACCACTAAATGCCCTTTTGTTTTTATCATCATAATAAATTGCACTACTGTGGTGCACTATGATCAAAGTGTTTGCAGCTGCTAGTATTTTTATTTTTCATACTCAGACACAGCTCAGCCTATATTACACTTCAAACTACATCTGAAATAATCTTTGTGATATTTTTCCTTTAATGCAGTGTTGCTTGAAGACCTGATCCCATACATAGAAATAATAATAGAGTCTCTTTTGTTGCCTTTCAAAAATGCTCTTTTTATGCCAAGTCACCTTACTATAATGTCAGTAAATGTAATAAGTTGCAAAATGCTCTCCCGGCTTTTTTTAAATTAGTATTTTTATTCTGTGCTTTTTGACACTTTCTCCCACCTTATTTGAGACGTTATTTATAAAATAGTAAAAGATTTCCCTTTCAATACAGCCACAGGATGTCACAAGCCAGTGTACTCTTTGTGCCAGTTCCAATCGAGGGAATGCTTGACAGCAGATTGTTTGCTGTGGCAACCCCAGAATAAAAGAAAGAAGTAAGATCTCAGTTTTAAAACCCAATATGTTTTGTTCTATTGTGAATTAAATCTGTTTTTACAAGATTTACAAACTACTGCAGTCTATATTTTTTATTTATATTTTACACATTGTCACTTTGTTGGTAATAGTTTTGTTTTTCTGACATAGGTAAATACATTTATGTTTCAGCAGCTCATACTCCACATGTAACCCTGCCCACCTTTTCACACTTGACAGCTCTATCCCAACTTTAAATAAACATTAAATTAGGCCAAGATAAAAGAAGCTGTCAGTCCAGTGTTAATGGAGTGGATATTTTCTCATCGCATGCCCGTGGGTAAGTAAAGGTGACCATTAATGTCATGTTAGGCAGCGGGAGCATGTGAGCTATGCAGCACGCGTCAGTGGTATCATATTATGTGCTTACGCAGTACACTAACAGGTCTTTGAGGGGCAAGAACTTGATAGGCTGCAAAGGAAAATAATGACTTTGAACCTGTCACATGAACTTTGTAGTGAAACTGCTTGGGTCAGTGTTGATAACACAGCCACGGCCGACTGTGGTTTCTTATGGGAGGACGGCCTGCTCTGCCCTGTAGGCAACTGTGGCTCCAATTACCCCGGCAAATGTGCCACAGAACGGAGTCACTGTGAATTATACATAGCCTTTGTTCATCCTTAACCCAAGAGCACTGGAGACAGCAGTGGATCATGTTTACACTCATCCGTCCAGTAAAACATGTATGAAGCTGATAGGTAGCTAAAAATGTAGGGAAAACAAATATTTGTAGAGAGAGTCACTTTTCTGACAGATATAAATACAGCTGACCTCCTATAAAACTTGTTGGGGCAGTTACAGATTACTAGTTATTATTTTATGCCTGCCCCATATGCAGCACACACTTTATCACATCAATAAAAACATGGCACAAAAGAGACAAGCAGTGCACAGATGAAAATAAAAGTAGGAACTGTATGAGTAACATATATTTACTTTATTTTATTTATTTTTATTTTACTTGATGTGTTGTCGCCATCAGATTTTATGTGGTGTGCTTTTTGGTGTTGGGTTCACAAATATTTGACTATTTGTCAAGCATATAAAAGTTAGATTTAATAAATTATTAATTAAATTATTATTAAACTAAATGGGCTTTACATCCTTTTAGATGTAGGTGAAGAAGCAAAAAGAGAACATTTAAAAGGAGGAGAGGAGACTTTTCGGAGTGCCTCCCACTCTCTACTGGTGCTGACCTGCAGTAATCAAAGTTATGCAAACAGACAAGTGCACTGTTTTGTGAACCCAGAATCACAAGGGAAATCAAGATGTGAAAAATGGAAAGGGAATTGGGTTTGGAGTGAGCTCTGCAGCTGAAGCCTTATACAGGGCATTACAGACAGACAGGCATCAAAAATAAATGGTTCAGACATTTACATTTGTGATCTACGCTTGGCACTATAGATGGAAAGATGACAATTAAATGTGATGCTATATTTTCTCTATTTTGTTTTGCTCTTCAACCGCGGGTAGAAGAAGTATTAAAAATATCAGCATATATCTATTGTTACTATAAAATAATATTACTTAAACAGAAATAAAAGATTAAATTACTTGGTTAAAAGTAAAACTTTGAATTTTACATTAAAAATTACATTTTCTCCAATTACAATTTCTTTTACTACTTTACTACTTTTACGGCTACTACTGATACTACTGCTGGTAGTATTAATACTCTAGCTAGTGCTATTACAAACCTGAAAGCTGTGGAGAGTCTACTATGCACTTTTCCACTGAGATCAAGTCAAAAGTACACAACACAAAAGTAAAATATTCCTTCATACAAATATGTTTTAGAACATGTACTCAAAAAGTTAATTTTCTTCACAAAATGTACTTGCTTATAAAGTTACTATTCACCTCCGTCCTTAGCTGCAGAGTTTGTGACTGCTATAATCTATTTGAAATGTCATAAATTTTAGGGCTGTAGTCGACCAAAGAAATGGTTAGTCACCCAGATCAGCAATTAAATTAATAAAGGGGTGTGTGGGAGCGCTTACCAGTGTTATACAAACAAGCGACATCACAATAATTAGGTAATAAAGCATATTTAGAAAAGTTGTATGTATTTTATCTGAATAAAATGTTATCAAGTAATAAATTAGACCATCTTTGTTTATGCAAAGAGTGCATGCAACTAATCAACCAATAAGGTTTTAGTCAGTCAAGAACACATTGAGTAATTAGTCAAAAAAATAACCAGAGGGTATATTCCCTTATTTTCTATGATATACAAATGAAGCAAATTCCTATATTTCTCTTGTAATCTTTATTTGTGAGTCAGCTGGTTGATGAAGATGCAACTATTAACTTAACATACTGCTAATGACAATCTTAAGCATGTTTAACAACCCCTCAGTGCCACTCTGATCCATCCTCTCAATCACAGGTGACAAGAATTTGTAAAGCTACACCAGTAATGGAGATGAATGCTGAAAAGCTTATATCAAACCAACCTCATTCACTAATGAGAGTCCATCTGTTATTGTGTAACCACTTCCAATGCTGCCTTACACAGAATAGGTCAGTGCATGTTCTGGTGATCTGGAGCTCACTCATTATGTTAATTAAGTCTGGCACGACTGTGGCCACATGTGTGAAGAGACCATGCTCTGTAAGTAACCACTACTGCTACTGCACTGTTTGCATAACACTGAGTTACACAGTCAGACAAACTACACACAAACATAAAGTTAATATGAGCTTAGAGATGAGAAATTTTAAATGTGACTGCTGAAGCGTTCCCAATATGAAATCATTAGACAGATTGACTCAAAAAAAAAAAAAAACTATTATACTCTGATAAGGCAGGATTGCATTTATACAATAATAACATATTTATTTTTATTACAAAATAATAATTATTATATAATTTTCTGTGAGATTATATTAACGAGTGGTTGTGTCTAAACCCTCTCCTTCTTAAATATATAGTGCCACACTATACAGTACACTTGATTTATATACAAACAATAATCAATTATTCACCCTGGCATAAGTGAAAGAAAGAAAAAAAAATGAAACTTTGCCAAATTTACACTGACAGATAGTATAACTGTTTAGAAATAAGCTAAATTATTACATTGCAACTATTGTTAATTTTATCAGTGCTCAGTTCACGCTTATTGTTCTGCAATTTGTTTCCAAAGCCAGGGTCTGCATGTGGCTCGTAGGGTAATGTTAGTTTTTTCTCTAAAGTTGAAAGTATCGGTACACACCTCCTCTAACTGCAAAATGCCATAAGACAACTAAGCGCCTATGTGGCACTCTCTAAGTAAATTGAATTCAAACAATTAACACTCCCCACACATTAAATGGCTATGCATTTGTCCAGGCTCTTGGTCTCTGGGGACCCATAGCGCACAGCCTGATGAGAATAGAAGAGGGGCATATGAACTGAGATATGCATTACAAACTCAATTTGGTGGCGTGTAGGGCCAGTTGGCAGCCGCTGCAGAGGCTTGGCTCGGCCTTTAGTTTCATCTTTGTTGTTGATGTGTGCCTGGCCAGCACGGCTAATGCAATTCATTACGCCTTGTGCAGTTGACAACACTTAGAACGCATGATTAATGCATTCAGAGCTTCTTGCTGGGAGGAAATGAGGAATTTCTCGCCAGTTTATCAAGTGTGCTTCCTCACAGGTCCAAACTTGTCCTTATTTGGGGCCAGTGCATGAAAAAAAGTATAAGTGATATTGATAGCTCAATACATCATGGCCTAAATGTATGGTTTGTGGGTTGTCAGCATTTTGAAGAAGCCAGGGTTGCATTTTGGAACCATTTTGCCAGCCAAATCACATAGGATGAAAAATAATTTCAATTAGCTTCCAGATGAACAAATGTCTTACAATATCATAAGGCATGGTAATACATCAGCCAAAGCAATGACTGATGCTCAAACTTTCATCTTATCATCAGTTTGAAGCAGATGCTGGTCAGTGAACATTTTACAACCCAAACAACCTTGGAAAATATGTGCAGGTTTCTATGATGCCTACTATAAAATGAGTTATGCTGACCTTCTTCACGATTTTTCCATGCCATGAAACCACCCATTGAGTAGGTTCATTAAATGTCTCTGATTGGGCCAAATGCAGTGCACAAATCCACACTCTGATGTGAATGTGATAACAGCGTGAGTCTCTCCTCATGTGTGGCTGAATTGGCAGATTTGTTTATTTTAGCCTCCCCGGCTCCACGTGCTCCTAGCTGTGGTCTGTGTCCTCTGTGTGCTTAAGGACACTTGTAGAAACGCACTGCACCCGGCACATGGCTGACCTTCAGTGAAATACAGGGTTGCTGCTAAAGAAAAGATCCGTTATGAATAGCTTTGAGATGAAAGCTGTCATGATATCATCTTGAAGATGCAAACTAATATTTAAAAACCGAGGTCCTCTATATAACAGACTTTTATACTTTGTGCTTTAAAAGAGAAGATATACAATTTTAATTGGTACAAGCTAAGGTAACGTTAGTAATCTTTACACCTTAATGACTGATTTAACTATTTACTCAGGATTATCACTACAAAATGGCATGATCACTACAGTATAATACAAATTGATTTCAACAAGGATCAGCTAATATCTGTGAGTTCATACTGTAGATATGTGTATAAATATAGCCTAATAATATACCATGTATATTAACAGCCCGGTTGTAACCTTACTCACCCCCTTGGACAGACTCAGTGGTAAACAGTATATAATAAAGTTTGGCCTACAACAGTAGAACAGGGGTGTTTGGTTACCAATGACAGGAAATCTATAACGTTTCTCAATTACAATGTCTGCAATGTCTACAATGTCTGTGTATACTGATGTACTGCATACATTATGTACAGCACATTAATCGATTTGACTATGACAGCATGAAGGTCAAGGTTTGGTTTGTATTGCTGCTCTGAAATCTAAAATCATGCTGTGAACCACAGTCAAGAGATACCCTTCTGAGTTTCATTGCTCATTTCAGTGATGACATTGTTGTATTGACACTGTGACTTACTTGCTATTATAAAATGATTCAAATTATTAAAAGCAAATAGCTTTGAAACAAGTGCTATTGTCTCATGTTACACTCTCAGTCTCACACATAATGTGTTGAGGGGGCGGACGAAGAAAGGGACAGAATTAGCACAGAGGATAGAGGGAGGGGGTTCCCTCTGCTACAGGGCAAACATAAATAGAATGGAGTACTGTTATGGTGATGTTGTATGTTGTTGTCATAGAGGGATTATTTGAGTTGAACACACAGGAAGGTGGAATGAATACTTACCATTTGGAAGCTTGTGGCTGTTCTCCATCAGCCAGGTGAACAGGTTTGCAAAGTTGCAGTTGCAAACCCAAGGGTTGCCCTCAAGCCTAACCACTCTGAGGGATGGCAACTGGCTCAGCGCCCCCACCTTTAGGGTGGACAATGCATTACGCTCCAGTTCTAGTTCTCTTAAAGAGGTGAGGCCTGAGAAAGCATCCTCATTGACCATGCTCAGGTAAGGGTTGTTTCCTAGTCGTAGTTTGATCAAGCTTCGGGACTCTCCAAAGGTCCCTTTGGGGATCTCAGTCAAATTGTTACTACCCAAGTCAAGGAAGACCAGCCTGGAGGACGTACTTAGGGTCCCAGGTTCAATGTGGGACAGGGAGTTGTTTCGGAGGTCTAGATATACTAAATCACTGTACAGAACCAGAAAGTCCGAGGGTATGCGCATGATCCAGTTGTCAGCCAGCAAAAGACGGCGGACATCCAAAGGGATCTCTTCGGGAAGACGGGTGAGCCCGCGGCCGCTGCAGTCCACAGTGTGAGGGTCCGGGCACAAACAGGTGGAGGGGCAGTTCTCTGCCCGGGACCAGAACACAGAGGACATCGAGATGAGGATCAGACGGAGCCAGCGAATGCATGGCAACATGGTCAAGGGGCAGAAAAGACTTGGGGGAGGGTTGATGTTTAGGGCAAGGTTTGACAGAGAGGCAGAGGATAAGCTGGGGTAGCAAAAAAGAGGGAAGGGGTCAGAGGGCAGGAGGGCAGAGGGGTGAAGGAGATCAATCCTGAACAAGGAACATCTTGAGTCCAAGAGAGACTAACTATTAGCTCAGGAATAATGAGGCACAAGAGCATGTGGTAAAAAGTGTGTTTTTAGGAGATCATGTAACAGGCTGCTTGGACAGAAAAACCTTGAAGCAGACAGGGAGACAGAAGGAAAGATAGACCCTCACAGAGAGGGGAGGGTTGCTGGAGAGAGGTAAACAGACCCAACGAACTGATGAAAGCCCAGGGCAGAGACCAAGGACGGGGGGCTGAGGAGGGGGGCTCTGTCAGCCACACGCTATCCCACAGTTGACCCGCCGGCAGTGATCGACAAAGACAATAAGGTCTCTGACACAAAAGCATAAATAGACATGTAGTTCAAGCATGCCAAGACGAGAATAACATGGTAGCATCCCTCCATTGAGTCTTGGTGTGCATACGGATAAGCCAGGCGTTGTAAAACGACACACGAGAGAAGCCCACGCTACATTGCTCAAGTGTGTGGAAAGGTTATCCCCCCTTATTATTCCCTCGCTGTCTTCCAATGCCCCGCGACATGCTGAGAACAAAAAGCCTCGTCGTCCGGCTGTGTGTCAGAGCTGCGTTGCCGTGGAGAAAGGATCCAGACGTGCAGAGAGCGGAGCAGAGCAGCACACAGCCATGCCAATCTCTACGTCTGCCTCCGAAGCTACCACGGTTTATCTCATGCCCTCTCCCCTCGCCTCATTTCCAGGGAGGCGTGCCAGAACCACGCTGTCAACATGTGATGTCACTTCCTATAGTGTGGGAATAAATGAGAAAAAGAAAATAGAAACCCTTTAATGTTTATGTTTATATTTTTCATCAGTAAGTTTAGAAGCAGATTTTCAAGTTACTAAATTTAAATAAGGAACAAAATATATTACTGTTGATGTTTTAGGTCCTTTAGACTGTGATCATTTGGTCTGGAGTCAACATTTCTTGTAAAATATGCAGCAATAACCTTGATGATGAGAAACCTGTTTAGTCTAATCTGAGATGCTACTGAACAGTTTGCATCTAGGTCACCTTATCTGTCAAGAAATGTGAAAGGAATATATGTATTTATAGGTATGTGATACGCCTGTCACATTATTTATAGTAAAACACACAGGTGAACCCAGGAGCTTTAAAGCAAAGATGGCTGATTAATTGAAAACATGCATTAAGTGTCCCAAATGGGATTTATTCCAACAGCTAAATGCAGTTAGACCAAGACTGTTGCATGGAGACAGCAAATGAGTCCATGAGAGACAACGTTAGACTTAGCATGAAAGCACTAATGAAGTCTGCAGCTTTTGTCTTTGTGCCACAGGGACAGGACACTATAAATCACAGAGGAAGATTGTGATCATAGTTGTCAAAACATGGGGAGTGTTGAGTGCTGAGAACAACCAAAAATGGGCTTATCTTAAATGATGGTAAAGGTAAGCTTTCCTAACTAGGGCTGAAGATAGGGTATTAAGGTCACAATAAGGTAACAATGTGTCTGACTATAGTGGTATATTATTTAATTTATATTTCATATATCTTCTTCTACTTATTCCTGTTAGAGGTCGCAGGTAGCTGAAGCAACTACTTTGTGCGAGGATTCCCTGTGCCTACGTTATAAACATCTCTATAAACACATTTTTACACTGTACACTAGCAAACGATTGTAGAAATAGATTGTTTGGTTACTTCATCCTTTTTGGCCTCTTGTGAAATGGACTACAGAGCATTCCTTTCATAGCAGAAGATATATATTAAATGAGACATCATGCTTCCGCTGCCCTGCTTCTGTCAGCTTATTAATAGGTGAGTCGCTTAGATGAAATGGACTTAAAGAAACTCAAAATGGAGATGGCTCACATTGAGATGCATCTAGAGCACCAGCAGAGGAGGAGGTAATGACCACCAGATTTCTAATCTCCAAATATAATTCATGGATTTTGTGTCAGCTCTTTTAAGTGTAATAGTCCTAAACATGCGTAGACATTACTGTTTGAACATGGTACACTGGATTAATGCTCTACTAATGTATGTGGTTTCTGTGTCATTTTCCATAAGCAAAAGTTATTGAACCATAACATAGCTCAGTAACTTTTAGCTTGTAACTTTTAGCTTGTACCCTTTAGCCGGTGACGCCTAAGTGCTTGTAGCCTAAACATAGAACAGATTAATATTAAATCACTCACCATGTTTTATATCCACACATTATGGTAAGTTTCCAGAGTGTGAGCTTATTTATGTATAATTGAAAAGTTATTATATTTATTTTTAACTACTGTAAATATGATTCATATTGTTTACAAACAGTAATGTTAAGAGCTATTGATTGTTCCCTTTGCAATGGACAGGTAATCATCCATCACACTGCCTTTTGCCCAAAGCAGCTGGCATAGGCTCCAGCTAGCATGACCCTTAACAAGACACAGTACAAAGTCTAGTGTAGACCAAATAAAGGCTATTAGGATATTGAAATAGTGACAAAAGCCCAAACACAACCAATGCAAATACATACCAATTTGTAAACAGAACTGTAACGCCAGAATAACTGATTTAAACAGGTTTTGGGGCTGTCTACCTACCCCTCCAGGTAGGAAGACATGTTACAGCAGCATCAGGTGACCATCCTGAAGAAGACTGCAGGAAGTAGTCGAAGCATGTCAAGGTACTCTACAATAACACTGGTCTATTAATAAGAAAACCTTATGTCAATGCAATTTGCTGTACCTGGCACAGAACCAGAAATGGAAATCAGGTGTGGGCAGAGTGCTCATTGACAGAGAGGGCACACAAGTGGGATGCCCTTTTTCAGCCTGTCACCTGGCACCACTTGCTGGCCTAATCTTGCTGTATTATGTGTCTTGGCTGCAACCTTGGCCAGGTCTCTCTTGTAAAAGAGATTCTGAATTTTGATGAGACTTCCTGGATAAATAAAGGTATAAATAAAAATAAAAAAATAAAAATTAGAAGGCCTATATTGTAAAAATGCCACTACACCACCTACTGCTACATACATTTAATCATCTAACAACACTTTGTATTAATAAAGTTATACAAGTCTCATATGGCTGTAATATGATTTCTTTGCGTTAAAAGCATTTATACTGGGGATACCTGAAAACAGGATTGTATATAGCATGTTAAAGTAACTGCCATGATGATAATAGAGCCATGAAACCAATTTAGCTTGTGTTTGCAAGGTTGAACTCAACTTTGTTCATATCCTTGACTTTACACCGGCGCTGACAGCTTGTGCAATCCATTTTATATTAAACGCCCACAAAAACAATGGACAGAGCAGGGTTTTCTCTACAGCTACTTGAACAAATTGATTTTCTCGTCTTTCAGGCAACAGCGGCTTACTGAGGTGTTAAAGGTGTAAATGTAACAGGAGTGTAAAACTAGCCAGTGCCTGAGGTTTTAGTGACCTTGTCAGTACAAAGCACCGGCCTGTTCGCCTCACTGACCTGCCTAAGGGTTTCTGTTAAATGCCAAGTATACACAGTGTAAATAACTTTAATAAGCAATCTTTTTAATATAACAGTTTGTGTCTTAAATAAAATGACACTTTTCAATGAAAATTAAAAGAAAATTATTATGTGCTATATATTGTATTTAATGTATAAAGCCAAGCATTTAGTTCAGAAAGTACTATTGTAAAATGATAAAATACCACAGTCACACAAAACAGTTTCAGCTTTACTGTAAGTGCCTCTTTGCCTAAAAAAAGGTTTAGTTGCAGTTTATACAGCCCATTACATTGTCAGTGGCCTGGCCATTTGCATTAATTTGCATTAAATTACAAACAGTTTAATTGAACTTAGAAAAGTATGTGAAATATTTAGTGCAACAAAAGCAGGATGCCAGTAGAGAAACTTAACAGCAACAACTGCAATAAAGTAGCCCATGTTATTGCTGAGAATGGTACTAAACCATATTCTAAAAGTGCATTAAAGTTTTTAAATAAACCTTTGACCTCAGTCAGTGAATGCATACAGATGTCTTTTATCTGTAAATGTTGCAGTGACAATAAGAAGTAAAGATTTCTGACCACCAGTTCAACCTTTGACCTTTTGCTGCTAAAATTAACTGTCCACAGCTGTACAGAGGCAAATTAATCTCACTGCAGATAAAGATTAGACAAGACAGGGATATTTCTGAGTAAGAGGCTAAATGAGAGAGTGGCATGGCCCAGAGGGGGGACTAAGAGGGATTTGTTAAGGTTTATAGTGTTTATTTCTATATTTAGCAAGTGAATGACTTTTGTTGTGACATAATACATCATAGAAAGCAGATGTACACATGTGCTGTATACATATGCTTGTTAAATATTTTAAACAACATAGCTCTCATCAATCAACACTTTTATCAGGGCTGCACAATATAAGCTGTGCAAGGTTTATTTTGACTAGTAAATAAAGACTTGTAATTTTGCTTAAATCAAATTGAACTTGAAATATCAAAAAGAAATATCCAAATATCACTACCTACATAGTTATTGCAATATTCAACATAGTCAACCTGTATTTTTCTAATATTATGCAGCCTTACTGAGTACACTTTCATTCAGTGCTTTCTTTGCTGCTTGGAGCCAGTGAAATGCTAACAAACCGAAAAGAGGAGGAAAAATATCCCTGCAGGTTATTTTTGTGTGTCACAACCATTATAAGTCAACAGTTGTGCTCCCGGTGCGCTGAGTAAATGTGGTCACCCAGTAGGACGGCCTTCCCCCATGGACCGGCCCAGTGGGAGAGCAGCGAGGCTAAGTACTCTCCTTCTACAATTAAATAACATGCCATCAATAAATCATGAATGTCAAACACAGCGTGATGTTGGGCCTGGTAAGCAAGACTAGTATCATGTGTAGATTCTTGGTCGCAGCGGGGACGGGAAACAAGGGTTTGGTATTGTGAAAAGACGATGGGGAGGAGACAGGAAGAAGTGTGACGGAGCTGGCTGCAAATGTCACTCAGACCCTTTCAACACTTCTCGGAATGAGGCAGCAGACATTCAAGATGCACTAGCAGCTGTCCTCTCCTAAGCCCCGCGCTGACATTTGGGATTGTGGGCAGCACCAGCACCACGCCAGCCCAGGAAGTGGAACCGGGACAGAGGTGTTTCCTTTCTGCCAAGGACACAGAGGCTCTGGCTCCAGCATCATCTCAGTAGTGCCAGTGTGCATTAATTAAGTTATCACTGAGATTTTCACTTATTGTTGGTACATGGATATTCTTAGACTCATGTCCCACACTTGTAAAGTAGTTGTTTAGGGTCATAAATTGACTTATTTTTCTTTGTGAGCGATGGTAATATGTTGCATTACAACTATCTGTTCCAGCAAGTTTTTACTCTAAAATGAAACAGAAGTTTAATTTCTTACTTCATGTCCACTTTCTGTGTTTTCTCCAGCTATAGCTTGCTATATTTTGCTGCACAGCTTCAAACCTGTCAAACTTAAACCTGTCTGGAGAGTCATGTCGCAACACAGGCTCGTCATATCATTATCCCAATATGCATTAATATTCATTCATTCAGGTATCGGATATCACACCTTTTTGTAATATTGTGCTGCTCCTTGCCGGCCCAGGAAGTGGAACTGAGGACAGAGGTGTTTCCTTTCTGCCAAGGACACAAAGGATGAGACTGGCTCCAACCAGCATCATCTCAGTCGCGCCACTGAGTTTTAATTTAGTTATCGCTGAGATTTTCACTTTGAGTTGGCTCATGGATCTTCTTAGACATGTCCCAAGCTTCAAATGGTAAAAGGTATAATTGTATCTTTTGTATCCTCAGCTGACATGTTCTTCAACCTTAAGGCAAGACACAGATAAATACAGAGTTTTTATGCAGTGGTCAGTTTGAAGATTTTGGGCCATGGAGTTTGCTCCCTTAATATGTAAACTTTCTCACAAAAAAATGAAGAAAATGTCCAAAGTACACGTTAAGGAATTTATTTCAGTACATTTTCTCTTGTGTTAATATACATTTCTATCTGTCATGTAACTTTGAAGGCTGTTTTCTCAAAACAAGTTTTCTCTCACACTCTGTGTTAGTGATGTAAGTATTGATACTGCAGTATTGATATATTGATACTCATACAATACTCCTTTGGGTATTGAGTACTTGAATAAAGTATCAATACTCATTAATACATGCCAAATAAAAGCAAATGCATCACTTGGGGGGAACATACTCTAGTGTTTTGTAGCAAAACTCCCCCACACAGCAGCATTTTTGTCTGGTCCATCCATGTCATGTGACAAGAATTTAGCAGTTTTCACTTCTGCGCACACTTAAGTTATTTATTGTATACTGTGTACATTCAAAATATTAAATGTCCAGTGTTAGTCATGTGATTTGTCTTCAAGGGTAACTATTTTTTTGATGAAAAAATGTCATGAGTATTAAGTATCAGTATTGGTTTCGACTAAATTTCCCCCCAAAATAATCAGTATCGTATTGAATCTAAAAAGTGTGGTATCACTACTTCGGATATCAAGGACCAAATTTTCCTTATACGTAATTATTTTATGAAGCCTTTTACAAAGGAATTTATTCATATTCCTAACAGCTATTATTCGCCATTCACTTACAAGCAAATACAAATAATTTTAATGCTATTGCAGTATTCTCTAATTTACTGAAACACAAATCTCTTTATAAAAAAACCTTTTATCATATATCAACTAAGAGCATTGTATTCATGAATAAAAAAAAATAAAAAAAAAAACACTATCTTGTAATTGTGAGAAAATATTTTGTACAACACTAAATGCATGATAATGACTATGCAGTGTTACTTATTGCACTTTTACCATTTTCTTTGTTTGAAGCACAAGGAAATGTACAAGTATTTGTGGATATTGTACTAGTTTGCCGAGTATGGGGAGGCGCTTTGGAGTTTGGCATTGTTTTGGCAACAGCCCACTCAGACCTGCTTGGTGATTTGTCCCATTCAGTAAAATGGGATATGAACTAAGTAGGTTTCTCATAATTAGAAGAAAAGTATTTTTAAATTTTATGAGAAAAGATCTCATACTTGTAATAGTATTTTTTTTTAATTGGTGAATACAATATGCTTCAACAGTCACTAAATCCAATATTCACATTTGGTTTTTAAATGTTTGCATGTTAGCACATACAGTAAGTAGCTATTTTACACATTAAAATATTAAACATTAAAACAATAAAAGACAAAACTTGCAATGCATTTTCTTAATTTTGATGCTAGAAATTTACTGGAGAAGTTTCACAGTGATGTCTGGTAATTAAATATTTTGCCATATTCACCTGTAGTGTAGCACCTTAAACTTGTTCCACTCTTAAAATGGTAAAAGGTCAAATTTCACATTTTCTATCCTCAGCTGACATGTTCTTCAGCCCAAAATGTGCTACCTTTTACAGTTTTCCACTTGCAAAAAATCTTCAGTTATTGCAGAGCTTCGCATGGGAACAGTTCAGTATTTTGCCAGTTTCACACAGCTGTGGGTGAGTGGGATGAGTCAGACAGCACTCGGAGTGAAGTCAGAGCCCACAATCATCCAAACACACTGCTGGAGATAACTTCAAAATTCTGCAGAGCCACAATAAAAAAACACTCACCCAACAGTTATTGTTTGACAGCTCCTGACAAAGCTTTTTTTCTGACATGTAACATTCAGACAAAGAAATGTGATGACAATAGACAAAACGCAAAATGTAACCAGAAGCAGATGACTTTAACATAAAGTAAATTGTTGTTAATAAAGAACCATAGTGACCTGGTAGAGCTGCTATGCAAAGGGGAGTTTCATGCCTGCTGTCCTGTATTTGTTTGTTTTTCTCCTGTTCCTTTGGTTTATTGCACTTTATAATAAAGCTTTTTTTTTTTTTAAATATCAGGCGACACCACACTAAAAACAAGTAATATACTGTATCCTATAAATGACTGTATCTGTCTATCTGTCACAGTTTACACAAATGCAAATTACAGCTGCATGACACAAAGAAGGAAGCCATATGTGAATAGGGTCCAGTAACACTCCTTATTTATTTCCTTTTTTTCCTATGATTTACAGTGGTAATCACAGTTCTGTGTGACTATTATTCTCATCCAGAAATCTGTGGTCACTGATTGTCTGACAAACTGTGATGTGATTGGTTTGTAGAGGATGTAATATTTTCTGGATTAAGTGACATAATCTCATTTTGCTTTAGAAAAGACATTAAGGTTGAGTCGGTTGTATTGTACTGTATATGAGATAAATCCATCTGTCAAGTAATGTACTAAATGACAGATTTCTTATCTTAGACATTGTATGCATATATTTCCTCTCAATGAAAGCTGACAAAATTGAACTGCAGCTGTATACCCACAGGTAGAAAACAATGCCTTTCACTCAGAATTATGTCCAGTGATGATTCTCAGATGCCCCATAGTAAAAAGACAAACATCAACATGCACCATGTGTCAGGGGCATTTCCAAAAGCAGCTGTTGGCTTCTGGCATGGATTCTCAGAGTTAATATTAGTATGAAACACTTGATGCAATTAAATATTTACAAAGCACTACATATGGCCTCAAGAAGCCACTGATCTATATTTTATGGTACGCTACATTCCAAAAAGCCATCACGCAAAAGGTTTTTCAGTGAGGTAAACAAGGTTATATAGGTCTTCCAACATAAAAACTAACCCCCAGCCATTTCTTATCGTCTTCTTTCTCCGACCATTTGAGCACATTGGGCCTCATTCATGAGCCCTTCTTACAGACAATTTTTTACACATTATTCCTTATTAAAATAATATTATTTAAAAGAAAAACAGTGATCAATGGTGATATAGACAAGGTATAAACCTAAAACAGACTTCACTGCTGCTACAGTGCAGTACACCCATGACCCTTTTGTAGCAACCAAATAAAGGGATGTAGTTTTGTTAGTTTGTTTGTTTGTTTTTTATTAGTGCTTTACAATTATCATCCACATAGGTATGGTATTGACACAACACCAAAACACTGTCCCGCTGCATAACTGAAAGCTATAAACACACCTCCTATCCTGTTGAGAACAATGGAGTGTGTCTGCCAGGCCAGTAGGGGCATTGTGAACAGGCTAATGTTTTCTGGGTAAAATATCTTTGAGCATTATCCACATGTTTTCACAGACAATAGAATCCGAGGCACTCTGCCTCTTGTATATTTAAGAAGCCTTTATTATAGCATGGCTTCTCAAGATTAAAACATGCACCAATGCGTTTTGGCTCAACATGGCCTTCCTCAGGGTGCAAGGACACCTTGTCTGTTCTATTTTGTTGGATTAAAAAAAATATTTACAGGGTGTCAGAGTTTCATCTTTTTGTAAACAAAGAGACAACAGCCCTGTATACACACGGCAGAGATGAGTTTCCTCTGCAGGGTGGCAGGGCACTTCCTTGAGGAGTTTAGTCCCTTGGAGGAGCTCAGAGTAGAGACACTGCTCCTCCACAATGAGAAGGGCCACCTGAGGTGGCTCGGGCATCTGGTCTGGATGTCTCCTGGACACCTACCTGGGGGGATGTTCCGGAGACCTAGGACACGCTGGAGGGCCTATGCCTCTCGGCTGGCCTGGGAACACCTTGGGATCTTCCTGCTAGAGCTGGAAGAAGTGACTGTGGAGAGGGAAGTCTGGGCATCTCTGCTTAGACTGCTGCCTCCTGCGATCCGACCCCGAATAAAGCAGAAGATATAACAGGATCCTTGCATTATGGGCAATTTGTGTTATTATTTAGAGCTTCCAACACAACCAGCTAAAGTTCAAAGCATGCGTCAGAATGGAAAAGTGAAAACTTTCAGCTACGCCTCCTATCGTCATATGGCATCAACAATATAATTTTTTTTCCATCAAAGAACTGCCTCCCATTTCACTTTTTCTCTCACTTGTGGCTGCACACGATGCCGATTTACTGTCTGTCTGCAAAAACACATTCTGCACTGAAACAGTTGGCCATCTCAAAGTGATATTAAGCTCCTCTATATGAAAACTGGACAGGCCATAAAACACTGTTAACGCCATTGCATCTCTCTGTTTGCACTGTGAGGACTTCTTATTTGTGATATCTCCCAGCATGACAAAAGGAAGGTCAGAAAAACACATAAAAAAGAGACCAATTCCAAAATGGCACTTTTCTACCACAATAATAACCTTTCAGTTTTGAGTCACTTGGCTTTTCCGCTCACGTTGTTTGGCACTTGACAAGCAGTGTGCCCTGTCAGCCCAGGACTCTAGCCTGACTTGTCAACCTCCAACACACACACCTCTCCAGCCGTGCCAACTGCCAGGCCAAATGAGATGCTCCATTGATCTTGTGTGAGGTTTGTGTTACCCACATGCAATGGAGAAGCTGCGATGCACTTTCCCAGCTGCATGTGCTATAGGCCCAAATGTGTTTATGTGGCGGTCAGGGTTTAACAATGTCCTCAGATGGCTGAATTTCTGTAACTCTCTCTCAGGCCATCTGTACGGTATCAGCGGCTCAGCATGATCTGTTACGTCATGCCATTGTTAACGACGCAGAGCTTAAAGATTGAGTAGATGATAAGGCTGTACCCTACTTTTTCTGCTTCTGTTTTCTGCTTTTTTCCCTTTTCTCTTGAGGTCAGCAGGGTTACATAAAGGCATATTCCGATGTGCTACTTGAACAGTGTGTTGCTACATACATTTATAATTATGTGTTTATTTTCAGAATGTTTAAGTCATTGGTGGCACAGTGGCTTAGTGGTCACAGCAAGAAGGTCCTGGGTTCAGTTCCTGGACCGTGTAGGGCCTTTATGTGTGGAGTTTGTATGTTCTCCTTGTGTCTGGGCGGATTTCCTCCGGGTGTTCAGGCTTCCCCCATCAACCTCAAAACATGCACAATAGGCTAATCCTGCAGCTAGGTACTCCTGACCAGGATCCTGGCTCAAGATCTGGGGAAGGGTTCCTGGCCACTACACCGAGGCAGCCCACTGCTCCTGACAGGTTGCCCCAGTGGAATTGAAGGATATGTCAAATGCAGAGAATACATTTCTCTTCAGGGATCAATAAAGTATACCTTACTTTCACACTGTAACTGGATTTTTATTTGTTCAAAAACTGCCTGAAATTCATCTTGTGCTCAGAGCAATATGTTTGCCTCTAACCCGCAGTGGTTTAGACCGATGGCATGGTAGAACTTAAAGTTATGGGTGTGCTTAAGGTTTTGACAACAAAGCAACTTTTCCATATACAGAACTAATGAAAACATTGTGATTTTAAGTTTTAATCTTTTGAAGAACCATCCGTTTTGTCACAGGTTCACACAGGATAGGAACTGGGGACTGAGAATAATAGTTTTCATAACCTTTTTATCTCCTACTCCCAGGCCAGGGACTTTTCAGTCAGCATAAGAATCATTCTCTGATGTACTTAAGAATGTAGTTAGAGGCATAGGTGACCTCAGTGATATATGTGATGTACTGTATCTCAAGGCTAAACTCATAGTTGAGCCCAACGCCTGTCTGTTTGTGCTACTGCTACTTCTGCCAGTGCAGAAAATAAACAACAACAGAGACAAGTGGACTGATGCAGAGGCCCACACACTATAGCTGTGCTTACCTCCAAGGGTCCTGGGGGCAATTTATAAAGCTAAAGTTACAGTGGGACATCCTTAAAACTATGTTCCTATAACAATTCAGTGCAAAAGCAGCTGTTACTTTTATTGCCAAAAAGCTCATGATAGGCAGGCGGATGGTTCAGTCACCTTCTAGGTCTACAGTCGCTGCCTATTGCCACTACCCCTGCAGGTGGTAACTGACCATCTGCTGAGATGGGTAATCAGACAGACATTTGATAGCAAGAGGCAATAGAGTTTCAGAATAGGCACTAAGGGGAGCCTCTTTTACTGAGCAGCCCTTACTTAAGCTTAAAGGGACTCTACAGGTTGTTGTGGTCTGTGCCTTTGCCCTCAGTCAGGCTACTGTGATTATGCTAAAACCCAAAAAAAGATACGTCAATGCGGCTTACGACAGCAAATAACACAAGAGGCACAGCTGGAGTCATAAGGATAAGAGATAAGAGAACATCTGCTTCATTCTGAGTGACTAAAAATGCACCAGAGTATAGAGCTGTTGCAGCAATGCTCATCATCACATCAATAGAGAGTTGCAAGACCCATTTTGCTATACTGGATCAAAACAAATCTAATATTTTATGAAGATTTGATATTACCAATCTCATGTGTTTGAGATCCTCATAGCTATTGAACTGTGTATTTACATATTCTTTTTCTTGATTTTTACATTTTATTTACAATTTCACAATATTTAATAATAATGTATAATATTGTGAGTGGTTGTGGGGTGCACAGAGACAGAGTAGTTAGCACACCTGCCAGAAGGTTGTGGATTAGATCCCCAGGCTGAGTGGTTCGATCACTGGGTTCTCCATCATCAACCGATTACAGGAATAAGCAATAGTAGATAAATGAATGAATTGTGACATAGTTGGAGAATATGTGTTTTATCTTTAACATATTTAGAAAAATTGTCCAAATTATACTTTAGCTTTTACATGTGGTCCACTGGTTAAATCACACAAGAGCACATGACTCAATAACAAATAACTGAGCTCCATTTTACCTCAGCTCGAACAGAAAGGGTTAGTGCACGTTTGTGTGGTTAACTCCGACAAAGGATCTGCAGGGAAAGTGGGTCTGAAATCCTCTAAGGGTCAGCCACAAAAAGGCAGTGAGATTATTGTGAAGATGTCACACATTTGGTGCTCTCAGTGAAGGCAGAAATCCCAGGGGTTTGAGAACATATAAAAATAGATGCTCTGATTGACGGGGCCAAAATACAGCCAGAGATTTTCATTGAGAAGAGCAGTTCAGATGCCGGGCCAGACATCTTAATTCTATACAAAGATGAGTGTTGTAGACATTAACCAATTAGAAAACAGAAGACAGTTCCAGTATATGGGCAATTTACAATCACCAGTTCCCCTAATACATTTTTATCTTTGGACAGCAAACATGCAATATGCAAAAGTTGAATATCACAGTAAAGTTATCACTGGCGATATCTGGATACCCTTAATAACTTTAAGACTTTATTAGCCAGACCTGAAGTTGAAATGGATTTATTATATAGATGGTCGACAAGGTTCTGGATTCACTGGTCAAGACCGTGGAGAAATCAGACCTTATTAAAGACTAACCCAGGTCCAAAATTACTGCATTAGACAAAGTCAAGAAGTTTGTTTGTTTGCTTGTTTTTTGTTCATAATTAGATTAAATTAATTAGCAGACACATATTTTGCTCTGTACTTCAGATCTTAACATTATTGTGATACATTTGCTGATATTGTGACAATGGTACAGTAAATTTACTGTATACTCTGCTCTACAAATAGTGCAATTCCATGTTATTGAATGGCTTTTTACTCTTACATTAACTCTTAAACTAACATACTGGGAACATTTTTAAAGTGAAAGACTGTAGCAGATTTGACATGTAGTGTTGCTTGTTCATGAGGACACAGACATGCTGAATGAGCTGTAATGTGCTGATGCAGGAGGTGGACGTCACATGGAGCTCGATGACCTTGTCACAGCAGCCACAGGGACAGGTTGTGTGACAGCTGCCCCAGACCAGAGCAGCCACAGCAAAAAGAACTGCTCTTCTCAATCTGAACAAAGGATAGTCACACATATTTCACCAGACAATACAAGTGACAATCAACAAGCCTTTACTGCACATGTTGGACTAAAACATGCTTGCTGGGATGTGTTATGACATGTCAAACACAAATAACGGTTATTACATCTGGCGAAGGTCAGTTTCTCAGTCAGTTCCATGCCTGTTACATCTGTGTGTGTTTACATCCATGTTTTTACGTCCCTAAAAGGCGGTGAATAGGACGGAATTTTTCTCACTGCATTTCAGTTTGCCATAAACAAAGATACCCAGACAGATGTTGCAATTTAAAGCTGTTAAAAATGATCACTTGTCAAGAATCTTCAAATATTTTGCAGCACTTAGGCATGCTCAAACGTCTTGGCATGCCCGTGTTTTGTCATGTCCACAGCAGCACACCACACATCACAACTAATGCATTCCCGGCACAAGTGCATGGGTCGAGGGGTCCAGCCGAGAGATGGCTTGAAATGACGACATCATTAGCACTGTGCTAGTGGGCAGCGCCATGGCAGGCTAAGGGCATGTGGGGTGACACTGCAGGGATGAAGGACAAAAATAACACAAGTGTAAATTTTCCTTCTCTTTTCATCCAGAGGAAATAAGCAGGCACATCAACGCATTGGCAGCAGATCCACAGCTACTTCTCACCACATACAGTAAATCTGTCCAAGAGCAATGTTGAAATCCAAGGTTAAAAATGTTTTCTTTTGGCAGCTCTGACAAATATGTCTTACTAGCAGAGATGGAAAGTAACTGCTTAATTTACTTGAGTACATTTTCTGTAACATACTTTTACTTAAATACATTTTGAGGGAAATTGTTACTTTCACTCACATTTTTTTAAAGTCTAATCCAGCCACCAGGGGCCATACAGGCAAACGTATATACACACACACCCAAACAGCTGCAGTTAAGGAGATGCTCTGATCCAGTCATCTCACGCTTATAATTTGGCCATTTGTAAAACTTGCTCAAATCCTTAGGCTTCTTCATTTTTCCTGTTTCAAACACATCAGCTTTGAGGACAAAATATTCACCTGCTGCCTTATACAGTATATCCCACCTACTAACAGGTGCTAAGTTGAAGAGAGAATCAGTGTTATTCACATCACCTTTCATAATGCATAATGTTATACCTGATCCGTGAAGTAACTGCCTATTTTGAAGTAACAGTACTTTTACTTCAGTACAGGTTTGTACTGCTTCCTCCTCTGACTTTCACGTTAGTCAGCACAGTACTTTGTAGTATCTAATGGAAGACACTGAAGCCGCAGGATATTATTCCAGTCGAGCTGAGTTGCATGAGAGGTGAGATTCACGTCACTAAATTTAGTATTCCACTGTGCTTACCTCAAAGTCACTCCAACCCTCCTCTCTCATCCTCAGCGTCACTACACAGGTCGGCGAAAGATCAGAGCAATGTCAGAGCATAAGTGTCTTCACATGTGGAGAAAAAACATTACTATTACCATACACATCCCTACAGCTGATGAATTTTCCATCAGCACATGCACACACACTAATGCAGTTTGAACTCTTTGTGGCATTTCAGCAGCTCAGAGCTACCAGAGCTAAATGTTACTGTGACAGGTGGATGTAGATGAGTAAGGATGTAGCAAAAGCTAAGAGTCAGGTTGTTGACACTTACAGTGGTCTGCATTTAAATATGCACACCCTCCCTTGCTGTCATGTGCTACAGTGTTACGCAAGAATGGACCTAGACTTATTTGACCCCCAGACACTGTCACTGTCAAAACACTTCATGAGCTGCAAAGGGAAAGAATGGTAAGCGCATGTTCCTCAATAAATCATACTTGTGCTGGTGAATAAACTTTACAAGACAAATAAGATTCATTCAGAATATTTTTTTGAGCTCAAGAGAATGTGAAAACATTTTCACTTAAGCTTTTCACATTTCACAGAGATGTAAACATTTAGATAAAAACATAAAAAATGACATATTGAGGGTGTGCAATACTGCTAATTTTCATACAGATTGTATACCAAATAAATACCGGCCCAGTATTTCCAATACCAATACTTTGTGTGTATACACACAGTTGTGTGCTTTTGTGTAGGGACAAGCAGTTTGTCATCATATGTTAAATCTAAATACATCTGACCACTTAATGATTTTGTGATTCTTGTTTCCCACAGTTCAGTGTATGTTTAAACACAGAACACAGTTTAAGCAAAGTTAGAAGAAGAAAAAAAATGCATTAACATAAAATCTGCACAAAAGATAAAAGCCAACTCTTCCTTCACAGTTCACAGAGGTTTTTGAATAATTTGTGATGAATTTGGAGTATAGACATACAAGAGAAACTGGAAAAAAAGAATCAATCTCATCACACTAGTATCCCATACCAAGATATATTTGAATCAATCTGCCCTAATGCACATAAAACATAGTAAATGCTTCAACCTTAAATTTAACCTTAAGTGTGCCTGCAACTTTTTTACATTTATTAAACAGTTTCAGAGTCCTGTGAGGAGTAATGATGTTGCTGCAGATAAAGAAAGGTCCCTGCACCTCTCCCTGGTCTTGGTAAAAAAAAAAATAAAAAAAATAAAAAAAGTAATGGGATTTCTGACCCAGTGTCCCTGAAGTCCCGGGTCTCCAGAAAGCAACATGTCCCGGTTAGCCATAACAACATAGCAGTGACTTTATTTTTTAGATGTTTGTGTTAATGTAACATGTTGCAGAGGGTTTGGATAATTGTCTTACATTTTGATGAACCTGTACAGACAGTGAGTCACTGTACTCTCCGCTCTTGGTTTAATGAGAAATGACAAAACAAAGGACTTGCCAGAGGACAGAGTCTGGTCTGGTCAGTCACGTAGATGGGCAGGAAGTGTGCATTATTTGCATTGACTGTTACCTATATTAAATATACCATTTATAGTTAATCAACTGCAGAAAATGCCAAGATGCTCAGAGATGGTTAAACTCACAAGACACCTCTCCAGAGAATTGTGTATGAGGCATCTATCTAAAAGGTGCCAACTCCCAGTTGTTGACTTTTTAGTGTTCTAGTGCTCAGGATGTTTTGTTTGATAAAGGACATTTCATAACACTGTGTACAAAGGTAGCAGTACAATCTTTGTGACTTTGTTTTGACTGCTTCTGTAGGGATTGTGACTGGAATTCATTATACTGCATCTCTGGAGTAAACACTTTGACAGTGTCTGTGATGTGCCTTGTTTTTTCTTTCTGTTTCCTTCCTTTGGACACTAGTTTGCAATAAATAATTATCTAAACACTAATAGTTTATACTTTTCATCTCAGGCTTTTTTGTTTGTTTGTTTTTGTTTTGGGGAACCATACACTATAGCCTGTATAGATTGGTTGGTCAAGGAATAAAAAGTTGCAGAGTCAGTTTTCTTCACAGCTAACTTTATCTGCATGAACAAGAGTAATTTTGATTACACTATGAACAACTGTGTGTATTCTCGCTGTTCAGACAAACAGCATACCAACAACAAAAATACAGACCATGGGACAGACCTCTGGAATTCACTAGAGGGCTAGATTTCCTTTATGCTTTGCTAACTTTCTAATATGACAATAGAAAACATCCCATTTCTATTGGTTTACATGTTATTGGGATTTTAGCCACAAGTGTAAGCTACATGTGTCCAGATGACTAATTTCAAGCATAATAAAGATAAAGCTTCTAAGAGACAAACGTGCTCATTAATTCTCTAGCAATCTATTGGACATCACAGAGGAAGCCACGGTGAGGAGTTTTGTCATCGCTCATTGCTTTCCGCCTTATCATTTAGAGCACCTTCCTGCTCAGCAAATGTCAACACATCACAGTCTCTGCACACTCTCTCCGTAGCTCCTATGTTGTGTATGTGCATGGATCTAAGTGAGCGAGGGGGCATCAAGACGTCTGTGAGAGATGAATTGGAGTGGCAACGTGGAGCCAGCAGGAAGGCGAGGGTAGAGAGGACAGGCACCGTGAAACACTTCGTATTAGTCAAAGCAATTCAATCTATCATCTAGCTCCTCACTCCGAGAAGCTTCCACTCACTTGTCACTCTGCCCTCGGCTCTGTGATGGATGGACTCCTCTCTCGGCTCATCCTAACTGCCTGTAAGAAGAAGCCACACTGGGAAGAAACACTTTACGTCATAAAAATCCTAATTGTTGGTTTAGAAGACTGTGGGGGTTTGAAAAGCTAGGAGTCAGAAAGATAAAGATTTGGGTCTCACGGCGCTCATCAACCTGGATTCCAGCAGGAGCTCACGGTTGACTTATGAAACACAAACAGTAACTGAAGTGAAGTGAACCATTTATCAGCGCGGGTCGCACATATTTCCCTCAAGAGCTGGAGATTGTGAGAAAGTAAATATTGGATTGAGACAAAGAGCTTGATAAAGTGAGTTTCAGACACAAGTCGTTTTTTGTTTGTCGACTTATTTCTTTAATTCTGTCAGTCTAATAAAATAAAAATTTATCGAGAAGAGAGTTTATAAAAGACACTGTGCATGAGCAGAAACTCTACTTTTGAAACACTAGGTCTAGGCTAGTTAACCTGCCAAGATAGCAGCTCTTAGATACTTTTACTCAAGTAATTTGCTAAAGTAAGATAGTTTTAACAAATTTTGCTTTTGATGTAGATGTCTTGTTGATGTCTTCTAAATCATAACTTTTACTCACCTCTTCTTTCCTTTCAGCTTTTTTGAAGATATTTTTTCTGCCTTTTTTATTGGGCAGCTAAGTAATGATAGGAAGGTAGGGAGTCAGCAAATTGTCAGAGCACAGACTCAAACCCACAACGTTGAGGCAGGCTGTAGTTGCCCTGTATATGTATCACAGGTCTACCAAGTGTAAAGTGTACCTTAGTTGTATTAGTAGTAATATTATCAGCATTATTTCCCTTCTTCAGTATATTTTCTATCAAAAGGGGGCCCGTGTGAAGCCTTTTTGCCTCGGACCCCAGAAAACCTGTCGACGGGCCTGGCCATGATCATAGCATAACCAATGTTTCTTCAATGAACCAGCCATGAGTTCTGTAAATGCGATCCCAACGACATCCACACAGTTGATTTCACATTCGTGTCATGTTGCTCTCCTGTCTCCTGATCGTGTCTCCACATCAGTGCTGAGCCAATACTGCAGTCTATTCATGTCACGTGTTTGATGTCACAAACAAAAATGATCCAGGGCCTTTGCAGTTGTAAATAACAGTGTTGGGATGATCTCACTGTAGTCAATGGTGGACAGATGGGATGCTGTGACTGCCATGTTAATAATGTTTTCCTATCAATTATGTGAGGATGGCTAGTGATAACTGCTCATTTACTGCCACACCAGGGGAGATTGACTGTGAGCTATGACCTATGCTGGATTACTCACAGCCTTGTAATCTATTGGGACTTGCAGACGCACCTTGTTGCATCTTAAAATATTTCCACCATAAGATAATTCTGGCTCTGCTGGCATTTATTTGACTGATGCCCCCAGCGTCTTTTGTTTCTCCTTGAAGCCGTAATCTCAGTTGCATTTTGTTTGTTGACAAATTTCATCAGCCCAGTGGATAAGATGGGAAGTTGTCTGTTTTTAAGGTAGAATTGGTTCTGTTCACTTTGCTCACTCGCACACAAAATAGAGGAAAATTGCAAGTTGTCTAGACAGGAGAAAGACCTTGGATGAGGGATTTGTCCTCTAGAGAAGAGAACAGGAGGTCGAGCAGTTGTTAAACACTGCCCCCTGGTGGTGCAGTGGAGCAAATGCTGTGCTGAATATTCCTGAAAAATGGTAATGCAGGAGTTTTGTTGAGTTGAGCTTTCATTCATGTTATATTGCTAATAAGTGGTAAAACATACATAACATACTTGTAATGCAAAGGCAAATATTTCAATAAGCCTTAAAAAGTATAATATATAGCTTCAAGTTTAAATTTAAAACACACAACCTGTGGCCACAAAATACTAAAAAACATCACAACAAACAAATGTTTCCTGTAGAGTTCTTTTGTTCAGACATGCAATTTTTAAACACTGCAGGTAGACATTGCTAATATTAGCTTTTTTGCATCTTCTTTGGTTATATATACAGTAAATAATTATCTGTAAAAGCAGACATAGCATAGAATAAACATTTTCTGCCATTATGTATTTATTTATTTATTTAAAGCTAATGGAGAGTATATCCTGGTTAAGTGCCAAATTGTGTGACTATATGATGGGCCAATGTTTTTGCTGTCCCATATTTTATGGATGATTTCTAATATAATATGTTACAAGGGGATTAAACATTCACCACATACTGTATACTTGAGTTGAAAACAAAAAGATTAGGGTGATCTGCTTTTCACAGTTGGCCAATAAAATGAGATGCAGAAAACAATATATGTCCTCACTCTCATTTTGTGACACATAAATACAAAGCAATAGGGAAATGCATTAAATGTTAAGCCCGAAGGACAAATTCAGATTCAGATTTGTTTCAGGGGATCATTGTAGTGCTAAAACATCTAAAACATGCCAAGAAGTAAAAACGACAAAAACAATGCAGGTTTGTGGTATCTTGTCAAAGATTTTTCTAATTAGAATTCCCTTAACAAGGCTGCGTTCAAGAAAGGAAGATGAAGGCAAGCTTGGTCCCCAGAAATATTCTCTATTTTCACAGAACCTTTCTGCTTGTATTCAAGAGGACTTGTTTAGCTTGTGAGTTAAAAAAAAAGTTTTGTTTTGTTTTGTTTTATACAATGTAATATTAGCTGCATCTCTTTGCTAAATCTGTAAGCCTTTATGATTTAAGCTACAGGGGGACCCTATTTCGTCTGTCCCTTTTGATAAAAGATAAGAATAGAAGAATAACTCACTCTATTAAGTATTAGGATTTGTATCCAGTTGTTTGATTACTTGGAAAGAATTACTTTAACATTTACAAACACCATTTGTTTGTTATACAATTGTTATTTAAGTTTAATTCTTTAGTCATAAGCTCATGTAAATTAGGGCAACATTATGAACATCAGTGGTAATCCATGATCTATCAACTGTTTATTTAATATAATAATAGGAAATTACGTGTTTATTAATGCTTAATAGTTATGAGTTATGCTAAAGTTTTACAGAGTGTTTAAATCGGCTATGTTATGAAAAATCAACTTTTTTGAGCTTTCTACCATGTTATAATGTTCTCTCTTCAAAACCATAACTGGAGCATGTTTAAGTACTCCTCTATTCTCCAGTACGGCCATTCTGAAGTCTCGAAACGTTGCACAAACCTCAGCATCTCCCACAAACCCCCACCCACTCCAGGAAGCACTGACCACACTCAACAAGCCCTCCTCATCCAGTCTGCTCTCATTTATTTATAAAAAAAAAAGGGGGTTACAGCTCAGTTTTCATGGGTTCCTCCATGCTAATTTTAATTTTGTAGTAAAATGGCATCATACAAAAAGCTTAAGGAAGTGAAGTTCCTTTTATTCTTTAACCCTTAGATGCATAAGTGTGTCAAAAATGACCTGGTGAGTGGGTTTTTGTTTGTTTGTTTTATGTTTTTTTGTGCAATACTTGGAAAACTAAAAATAATAGTGTGGGTTATGGAGTATACTTCAGTTTATATTTTGGATCATTTGCATCTCAGATAATTTGAGGTAGTGATCCAAAAGTAATGTAACTAAGTTACTTTCAAGCGTTAGTAAGTAAGTAAAGTAGTAAAGTAGTAGTAAAGTACTTTCTAATGTATTTACTTTTCTGGTAACTTCACTGATGATACAGTTGTTAAAAAATTAAAAAAAAATCAAACATGAAATTATTCTTGGGTAGACTAAAACACTTTGTACAAAAAATTTGTACAAAATTTTTTTTTTGATAATGACAAAAGAGAAAAGTATTCCTTCCACTGCCCGACAACATCCCCAGTTGAGGTCAACAGCTCCCCACCTCCACTGTAAACAGTGTTGGTGAAGAACTGCTTCCCCCTCCTGAGGCGGCGGACGGTTTGCCAGAATCTCTTTGAGGCCGACCGATAGTCCTCCTCCATGGCCTCCCCGAACTCCTCCCAGACCCAAGTTTTTGCCTGCACAACCGCCCGGGCCGCAGCACGCTTGGCCTGCCGGTACCCGTCGGCTGCCTCGGGAGTCCCACAAGCCAGCCAGGCTCGATAGGACTCCTTCTTCAGCCTGACGGCATCCCTTACTTCCGGTGTCCACCACCGGGTTCGGGGCTTGCCACCACGACAGGCACCAGAGACCTTACGGCCACAGCCCCTGACGGCTGCATTGACAATAGAGGCCCTTTGTCACCGGTTCTGTTCATAATTTTTATGGACAGAATTTCTAGGTGCAGCCAGGGGCCGGAGGGTGTCAGGTTTGGGGACCACAGGATTTCATCTCTGCTTTTTGCGGATGATGTTGTCCTGTTGGCTTCATCAGGCCAGGACCTTCAGTGTGCACTGGGGCGGTTTGCAGCCGAATGTGAAGCGGCTGGGATGAGAATCAGCACCTCCAAGTCCGAGGCCATGGTTCTCGACCGGAAAAGGGTGGCTTGCCCTCTTCAGGTTGGAGGAGAGTTCCTGCCTCAAGTGGAGGAGTTTAAGTATCTCGGGGTCTTGTTCACGAGTGAGGGAAGGATGGAGCGTGAGATCGACAGATGGATCGGTGCAGCGTCTGCAGTAATGCGGTCGTTGTATCGGTCTGTGGTGGTGAAGAAAGAGCTGAGTCGAAAGGCGAAGCTCTCGATTTACCGGTCGATCTACGTTCCTACTCTCACCTATGGTCATGAGCTTTGGGTCATGACTGAAAGGACAAGATCCCGGATACAAGCGGCCGAAATGAGTTTCCTCCGCAGGGTGGCTGGGCGCTCCCTTAGAGATAGGGTGAGGAGCTCGGTTACCCGGGAGGAGCTCGGAGTAGAGCCGCTGCTCGTCCACATCGAGAGGAGCCAGCTGAGGTGGCTCGGGCATCTGCTCCGGATGCCTCCTGGACGCCTCCCTGGGGAGGTGTTCCGGGCATGTCCCACCGGGAGGAGGCCCCGGGGAAGACCTAGGACACGCTGGAGGGACTATGTCTCTCGGCTGGCCTGGGAACGCCTTGGGGTTCCTCCTGAGGAGCTGGAGGAAGTGTCCGGGGAGAGGGATGTCTGGGTGTCCCTGCTTAGACTGCTGCCTCCGCGACCCGGCCCCGGATAAAGCGGAAGAAGATGGATGGATGGACAAAAGAGGCATAAAAACACAATGATTCTAATACAGGTCATTTTTGACCCACCTATGTAGGGTCCAGTCACTCAAGCATCTAAGGGTTAAATTATGTCCGCCCACCCCTGCCCTCTGCTGCCCTCTGCTGGTCTCTGCTGGTCTCTGCTGGTCTCTTCACTTGTTCCTTTATGGCACCAGTACAGTACATATTAGTTAGATAATGTTTTTAAAGGTTGGAAAACGTAAAATACTGTTCTAGATGGTTGACTGGTTTAAAAATATGAATTAAAGCATAATATATCCCCTTTAATTCTTATATCTTGATCAAGTCTGCTTATACTCCTTCAGAGATTGTACAGCAGCTGCACCAAAGCTAAAGACTTGATGGTTCACAGATGATTTGATCCTAAGCCTTAAATCAGATGGATTAACATCTGTCCTTGTCATAACCTTTTCTGAGAATATCCTCTGACTCAAGGATTTATAGAATTAACCTACAGGAGCATGAGAACCAGCACCTCCAAATCCGAGGCCATCATTCTCAACCAGAAAAGGGTTGTTTGCTCTCTGCAGGTCGGAGGAGACTTGCTGCCCCAAGTGGAGGAGTTTAAGTATCTTGTGGTCTTGTTCTCAGTGAGGGAAGGATGGAGCATGAGACTGACAGGTGGATCGGTGCAGCGTCTGCAGTAATGCGGTTCTTGTATCGGTCTGTTGTGGTGAAGAAGGAGCTGAGCCGAAAGGCAAAGCCAAATAGCCAAAACAAAACACTAAAAAAAAAACTTTAAATATCTATAGTACAATACAGAGTTGTCTCCTAACATCTTGGTGCCATATAGCTAACCTCCAGGGCTCACCTTTAAGTCGAGAAGTACATAAACTACAAAAATGGTCAGTTGATGTGATGCTCAATATCCAGCACTAGATGGCAGCCATGCTCTGTGTCAAAAAAGTCTCAAGCTCAGTTTCTCAAGTTTTTTTTTTTTTTTTTTTTTTTTTTTTTTTTTTTCATTTTACTGTTCCTGGCTTTTAAACAAATTTTAACAAGTTCTGCAATGATAACAATAAATTAATCCAAGTCCCCAGGCGGCTTACTTCAGACTGAGGAGTGCCAGTTGTACTTATTTTACTGTAAGTATCTCCTGAAAAGAGGCTAATGCAAATCTAGAAGCACTGATGCTGAGTTCACTCAGAGGCAACAGAGTTCACTATGGACATTTATTACAAAATGATTAATTACAATTAAGTATTCATTCAAATGAAAATAATAACTTGTGCTGTTTAAACACCTCATGTTAAAATGTAAGCATACAGTTTTCAGCTAGTGTGACCACAAAACTAACTTTAGTCTTTTAAATGATGGATTAATCCAAAATGAGCTGAGTTTTTTTTTTTTTTTTTACTTCACAGACCCCTATGATCTTATATTATTTTAACTAGAGTAAAAATGTGTGACTCAAAATTTAAGAACATCTCTTTCTAAATGTTCCTCTTACACTCATGTCATTGAGCTGTGGCCAGTCAACTCATTTACTACAAACAATCTCGTAGTCGCAGTTTGTTTTTTGTTTTGTTTTTTGTTTGTTTGTTTTATGTTAGTACCATATTGCTGCTACCAATTTTAAAATGACCTATTTCTAATATGTTGGGTCTGTTTTTCTGTAAATAAAATATTGAAAAAAATGTGAGTAAGATAGCAAGCAGACTAACATTTTCTGTGTTAATGAGTCAATGAGTCAGTTAGGTCAATGAAAAAAATATTGAAATATTATATATTTGTATTTTTGTATTTGTAAAGTCTGTGTAGCACCTGCATGGCCACATAAATATATCTAGAATTTGTTGGAAAAAGGTCAATAAGTCATTAATGTTGCTTGAATAATTGTCTTGCTGTATAAAGTTAAAGAAGTGTGGGAATCAAACTTGTTTTCTCTTAAGTCCTGTCTTATTTACTGTCCCTGCTGGACTTCATTAACAAAGCCCTAGTCCTGTGGAGACCTGGATGTAACTCTCAACCCATGTGTCCATATTTTTCTGATGCATTAATTCATCAGTTTGGGCCAAACAGGTCTGTGCTGCATTAGCCACTGTCCCATAACTCTCCTCAAATCTGGCTCCTGGGGTCAGACCTTTGAGCTTCTGGCCAATTAGGAGTGTGTGTAGGGTAAGCAGAGCCATTTGTGCAGGGCCCAGAGGAGCCACCGCATCTTATTTCATTTTGATTCCTCTCTCCGTCATATTTGGAGCAGGACATGACAGGTATGGCCTGGGACACTCAAGGCCTACTTCCAGATTTTTCTGCACAACATGAGTGAGCTCAGTGGCTCGCCCTGGTCCTAATCCACTATTGGCAACATACAGTGCTAGATCACACACAAAGCATTATGGGAAATGTGTGGCGACCTCATTCTGCTGATAGGCTGAATGTTTATCTGTGATACAGATGGCAACGGTGGGACAGTGGTTAGCACTCCTGCCTTATAACAAGCAGGTCCTGGGTTAGAATCCAGGATAGGACTGGCCTCTCTGTGTGGAGTTTGCATGTTCTCCCCGTGTAGGTTTCCCTTACCACCAAAAACATGTGGGTCAGGTTGGCCCATAGTGGCAGTGCACACAGTCACAGCGGCTCAGGACTAACCCTCCAGCTGATCTACAGTTTTGTTGTACACCATGTATGTATAATGACAAAAAAAAAAAAAAAGCATTTTCGACTTTAACCTGATGGGAAGACACAATGGACAATATATGTATTTCCTTCACACTACCTTACAGCATGACATCAACAGTTTTATGATTTATTTAGAAAACTATATATTTGAAAAATAATCCAACTACAGGGCGTCACAAAGCATGTACTCTGTGCTTCCCCCAAGCCCATATAAATAAAGAGGGTTGTGTCAGGAAGGGCATCTGGCATAAAAACATCACCTAGTCATAGTCATAGTCACGTGAATCAAAGCACGCTGGAAGGTAATTCTGATACTTTTTAATTTTTAGTTCAACTTTTTATTTTAACTTTAAACTGCTTGTGTATTAATAAGTCTCATTAAAATGTTTAAAGGCCGACCTCAGCAGTGGTTTCTAGTGAGTGATAACCTCAAGATATTTTATCATCACATTACTCATGTTGGTTTGTTTGTTGTGGACTGTGACCCAGATGTTTTTCAGATGCTACAAACCAAAAGTAGTACGCTAAAATCTATGATTAACCAGCCACTCATTATAACAGTAAAATGTTTACACTTTACATTTGATGTTGTTGCCAAAACATCCCTAAACAATCTGAATCTATAAAACCGCTCTGGTTTTACTCAAATGATGTCATGATCAGTGTTGGGAAATAGTGTGCTGCTGTAAAGTTGTAAAAGACAGGCTGGTGGTACTCTTGAGAAGTTTATTATCAGTACAGGACCAAGAGACAACACTCAGCTCTTGAACATATTGTGACAGTATTGTCCATTCAAGTCTGGCTATGTTTCCATTTTATAACAGAAGATGACAAAAGTGAATGTGTCTGACTCAAAAAATCAGGAGCAGCGGAAACAGAACGTGAGGTCAGTAATGTTATATGAATAAGACTGAGGTTATTAGTTCCACACAGAGAGAGAGCTGGGAAAGACTGGGTTTCAGTATTATGCCCCTCATTTATGGAATACTCTCACAAAATAGTTAAATGTAGACAGCGTCATCCCATTAGAAAAGCTTATAACACTTGTGACCTCTGATTGTTATAACTGTTATGTCCAGGTGTTGTCGATTGTGTTTTGGCTTGCATGGTGTTTATATCTTTTTTGAAATATATGTATTTTATCTGATTTGTACTCAGGGCTCTCTTGTTTCATTTCAATCTCAATGAGACTTTCTGACAAAATAAATAAAAACAAATAAAGAATAAAGGGCATCAAAAATGATTACACTGACTATCTATCAGCAGAGATAATCCACAGAGTCTTGAGTGGAGTCTGCATGTCCTCCCCTTGTTACTGTGGGTTCTCTCTGGCTTCCTCCCACCGTCTAAAGACATGCATAAGTTAAGGGAACTAGTGAATATTTGTCTTTGTGTGTGTGTATAAGCCCTGTGACTAACTGGCCAGTGTCCAGAGTGTACCCTGCCCCAGGACCGTAGTTGTTGGGATCGGCACCGCACAAAGAAAAAGCTCATGAAAAAAATAAAATAACAGACAGAGAAAAGGGGAAAAAAGGCATGTTTTTAAGGTGAATGTGTTAATATTAGAATTACCATCTATTGACATATGCTGCAGTTTCTTCTTGGATAGTATTTTAATTTAGGCCTGTTAATGTAGAACTCAGTAGTTTAAGCTTGACTTTCCTATAAATAAAATGCTAAAGGCTAAAGCTGGCAGAACATATAAGTCAAAATACACATTGTAATTCAAAAGCTGTGAAGTGCCCCCTATTGACCACAAGTGTCCCACCACACATAATAAACCCAGCTGACCGTGTGACAACAGACATCTTTGTCCAACACACCTTTCCCTACATCACTCACGGCTTTCACCTACTAACCACTCACCACACAGCTACTGGCGGACATAAGTCACTCCATGTTTCGTACCGTGTTGTCACCTCTGACCTCCAGAGCTCTGATGACAAGCTTCTGCTGTTTAGGCGGCCATGTTGTAATAGATGTATCAAGGGTGTAGAAACTGAGGAATTATGGGTGGTCAGAAAAAGTGTGCCACTGGTGAACTGTGGGGTAAGGCTTTTAACACAGACGTCTTTCAGAGCAGGGTCACATGGAGGTCTGTGGCCTCTCTCACATCAACCGCTAATGAGGTTTAAAATCTCTCAGTGAGGTGAAGGGGTCTGACCCACTCAACACCAGCAGTCCCAATCACTCCTGACACAAGCACCGAACAATGGACCCACACTGAGGGGGGCATAGAAAAAAAACAAGTGGTAAGCTAAAGGTTAATTAGTTGGCTATTTAAAAAAAAAAAAAGAAGATAAAAAAGAGTTTTTGATGTGTGTTTATTTTGGTGTAGTTATGGTGCTAGTGACAGGAAATACACAAAGGTAGCAAATGAATAAATAAAGACTTTGTAGTGGTGTAAGAGGAGTATTACTATTTTCATAAAAATCTGCAGAATTTTCTCGATTTGTATTGTTCTTCCCCTACATTTTGAGTTATTAAATTGAAATTAAACTTAACTTTTCAATATATCTAACCCCTCCACCACTATGTAAATATGTATATACTGTGTGTTTTTATCACACACTTTTTGATACTTCTGCATGCATGCATACTTATTATTTTCTGCTGTTTATTTTGTTTTAAGAGCTGCCATAACTACTACATCCCAGGTCCCCGGTTCGATTCCCAGACTGTGTGGGGCTATTTTGTGTGGAGTTTGCATGTTTTCCCCATCTCTGGTTAGGTACTATGATTTCCTCCATCAACCTAAAACATGCACAAGTCTTAACCTCCAGCAGGTCCTCCTGAGCAGGATCCTGTCTCAAGATCAGGAGAAGGGTCCCCAGGCGCTGCACCATGGTCTCCCACAGCTCCTGACGGGATGGGTCAAATACAGAGAACAAATTTAACTACGGGGACAATAAAGTATACCTTAACATTAATCTTCCCTCTTAATAGCCTTAAATTTTTGTTGCATTTATTTTATTTTTATTTTTTTACAGTGGTTCTAAATCTGTGATACTCATACAACTGATGGTACCCTAATAGTTCATAAAACATATGTTATGTTATGCTTTTCAATTTTTTTTGTGCTGACTTTAGTCCTGATTAAATATTAGATCTTTTTTTTTTTTTTTTTAACCATATGTTACAAATATGGTCCACTTCAACCACTGGTGACCTATGGCTTATGTATAAGTATGAATACATATTTGAATTGTTGTCAGAATAGTAAAAAATGATGATACTTGAAAAGCTACAATGTAAATTATTAGAATAATTTATGACATTTAAAATAGGTATTTGGTTCATAGAAAAAACATTTTGCACTTTATTGAGAATAATAAAGTAAAATATATTTTATGTGTAAAATGTGTACATAAAATGTGTGACATGCAGCACCGTTTTAAAACAGATCTTATTTTTTATTGAGGAGAGTCAAGTTGGGCTTTCCATTTTTAGAAAATAATCCAAATGACAAATATTACAAATAATGAAATTGTTACATCATTCACAGGGTTACAGTCAATATACATTTATACACAAATACAGGGGCTCCCACACAACGTCACAGTGGTCTGGACCAGCTGAACCGGCCTGTCGTGTGGTCTCTAACTGAACCTTGAAGAAGACCCTCGTCCTGCATTAAGCATCAGCCACAGCTGGATGTGGGGCTGAGCAGGGGGGCACAGGTGGTGGGGCAGGGGGTGCAATGCTATGAATGTTTGTCCAAATGAGGGGAAAACACGGGCTTAATCTGATCCACAGCCGGCATTTGTCCGTCAGCAGCCCCCTTAATAAGAGGTCCCTGTGGGGCGGGGGGCACTGATCACCACAACAGCAGAGGGTGCTGTTCCGCTTTGGGTCACACGTACAAACAGAAGCCATTTTCTGTGCATGAGGCAGCAGACCTTGGCCTGAGACTGGAACCGGATTTGGGAGGCTTTCAAACCAAATACTGGCACACTATCATGTAACTGTAACACTGAGAGTTTCCCTGTGTCCTTCACTAAATATTGGCACAAATGAAGCTTGGCTGCATGGGACTGGTTTGCTTTACAGAGGTAAGAGGAGAAACTGAGAAATCATTATTAATGTGACTTTCATTTCCAAAAGAAAAACTGGTAATGGGTAATTTTAACAATAAAATATTTTAACTTAAATTACAATCTTTAAAGTAAACAATATTGAGCAAATTAACTATACATTATGGGCAAAATACTTTATATACAAATTTAAACTTCTTAAATGGAACATTCTACTTTTCTGGTTTAACAACTGAACCTTTTTTCTGAGTTGGGACAATGTATACAATGTCAGTAAAAACAGAATGCAATTTCATAAAACTATAAACCATGGACAAAATATCAGCTGTTGAAATGAGATCTTTTACCATTCCTTGAAAAATAATAGCTCATTTTGAATTTGATGGCAGCAACTCATCTCAAAAAGTTGGCTGAGACAACAAAAAGTGGAAAAAACTGTGAGCATTTTGTAACTAATTGGATTAATTGGCAACATTTCAATTAGATGGCAGAGTATAAAGAACTTGATATATTGTTTATGGTTTATCTATGGTGTTTGTGAACCATTGGATTGTCCCAACTTTACAAATGGGGTTTGTTAATGATACTATCAAAATTTCAACCCAAAAGCTGCACCTGGACTTGTGAATATCTTTAGTGTGTAAACTCAAATCTGCTCCTTGAGTAATCACTTGAAACACTCCACAGAAGTGTAAAGTGCAATATCCTCTCCACTGATCACTGCTCTCATGTGTGCCACTCCAACAATACCGTTTTTCCTTCCTGTGCCATCAAATCACAAGATACATAAATATCTGTTCAGCTGCTTTCAAACACTTCATATTGGATCAAAAGATTTTTATGTGAGATGAAATGGGAATCACACCAAACTTGGTTGTACAGTACCCTTTTCTGAATAATAGTAATACCTGCATCTGTCTGTCGGTTTATAGTGGTCCTTGGGAAAGGTTTTAAAATAATCTCAGTTTTATTCCTAAAACTGGGTGTGGGTGGCTTGAGCCTCTCCCAGCAACTATGGGCCTCAGGTGGACAGTGGCCAGTTGTCCCAGAACTGACACAGAGACTTACACTGACAGCCGACCATTCACTCGCAGATTCATTTACTTGGGGAAATTAAGGTTGACTAAATCTCCTAACGCAGCCATTCCCAAAGTCAAGACTGAGGCTCCTTTAAATTTCTTTAAATGCCTATAAAAACCTTGCAAAAAACACTGACTGTTAGCTAAAAAATGTCATATTTTTAAACAAGTATATGACTAATAAAGCAAGTAATTCATTGCAAACCCAATTTATTTTTATGTACTTACCTTAGACAGCCTCTGGGGCCCCCCTGCAGTACCTTCGCTGACCCCCAGGTGGCCCCGGACCCCATTTTGGGAACCACTGTCCTAACACATGCATGTCTTTGGATGGGGAGGAAGTTGAAGTACCCAGAGAAAACCCCCAGTGACACTGGGAGGTCATGCAAACTCCATTCAGACAGACTGTGGTCAGCTGGCCTGAGGATCCAACTCACAATCTCCATGCTGACAGAGAGGAGTGCTAACCCCCCCCCCCCCCCCCCCAAAGACTGATTAATAACCTCATGTCCTGGCATCTTCTCTGGACCAACAGATTGAAAATAGTTAGATAAAACCAAAGTGGTGTTGTGTACACTTTTCTGAGTATTTTTCCTGCTGCTGGGATATTTTTTGCCTACAGACTTACAGCCTCAGTCACAGTAAATAAAAGTGATGAGCTGCTAAGCACAGACAAATGGGAAAAGGAAGACAGTGCAAAGCTCAGTTTAAAAGCGTCTTGCAGCAGCATGGCATCGCTGGCATTTAGGTCACGGCAGCATCACTTCTCACTGCCTCCTCGGCTAATGCTTCTCCTCCCACTGTCTCGTAAGCTGGGAAGAGTTCCAGGGAAATATTCAAAGTGATGTGCTGTGTGGAAATAAGCAGGAGGATTACAGAGAGGAGACAGAAGAAGAAGGATCCATGGTGCAGGCTCAAATTCCCTGGAAAGACGGTGATAATGAAAGGCAGGAGGGATTCTCACTTTCAAAGCCATGGACTCTGGCGCTAACCTGCTCTATACTGTTGGACTCTTTTTGTAATTCAAGTCAGGCGGCTTCATGAAAATATAGTCTTGTCTTGGCAAGCAAGTAAAAAAAAACAGATTATTGTGGTCACAAAAATAGTTTAGCACTTTATAATAGGGTATCAATGAGGTATTAATATCTACTTAAATGTACAAAACATATAGCACATCTATTTTGACAACAACTACCATGGTGGCAAAGTATACGTGACCTCAGAAACCCCATACAAATCTTGGGCCTACTGGTAGTACTCCTGTGTTTGAATTAAACTGAGAACTGTGCTGTTAGTTTAAATAAATACTATAGTCTCAAGGCAAAACTTATTAAACACCAAATGTTTGGTGGGATCTTGTTGCAATCACTCAAAACACTGTATAACTTGTAGTGGAACTGACAAAAATACTGTCCAAATGCATATATTTATGAAACTGTTATACTCTATAAAGACAGGTGTCTCGAAGCCTCATCAGTGTTTTTTTTTTTCATTTTTACAATGCATAAATTGTGGTTAAGGCTTCTTCGATGTAAAACATTGGAAGTGATTCTTAAAATAATTTTGAGGTCCATATTTACAGAATAGTGAATTTCAGTAATGTTATTCTAAAGAGTCTTTTGGATTCTGGAGGCACTGTTGAGTAAAAGAGAATATTTTTTCTGCACATGGAGTGGACTGAGTGGCACCCCTCATCACAGCGTCCCGGACTAGACAAAAGCCTGTGTGATGAGTGTCAGCTCGCCCGCTGCTCTTGATGTTTCAGACTGCGAGATGAGAGCAGACAGCTGCTGAAAGCCCACTCTGAGATGAGTGGGAGTGGCCGACAGGTGTCTGGCAGGCATTTATGTGATCAGGAGGAGAGGCTGGTTTCAGAGACTGGACAGAGCGCCTGTGATCGGGGGGCGCTGCTCTGACCGATGGCTCTCAGCTGGAGGCCCGTGTCTGCCTGTCAGCTCTGAAGCCCAGCGCAGCGGGAGCTCTGCGCCGCTCATATTACTCACTACATACAGTCCTGTCTGATTCCTCCTCTCCAGGGAAGGGCTACATTGCTATGAACTCTGTCTTTACCCCTGTGACCTTTACACCAGGTAACCAACGACAACACAAACGAAGAACAACAGCTCTACAGACAGGAACACATACACTGACCAAAATGCATATTGCCAAAACCTGTCACCACTTATCCACTGTTAAAATAAATCTAAGCATCAATGGAAGATCCAGAGTGTTTCCTTAAAGTCAAAGACTCGGTGCTGACAAATGAAGCTAATTACATAGTGTTTAGGGTTTACGAAGTATACAGGAAAGACCACTTTGCATTTACCAGTACTGTAATGTCTGTGACGGCTCGTGTGTGTGGTTGAAAAAAACAAACATCTATTAAAAAACTGGAAGATCAGTGAATTGAATGCAGCCACTCTGTGTCAAACCCACACTTGTACCAAACAGATTCTAATAACTGCAGAAACTCAAACCCCTGTGAAATTAACCACTCACACTTTCAAATACATGTCGCTGCTTCACTGGTATGTGCCGCGGTGAGAGATGATGGAGGACATACTCGAAGTGTTGAATCAACACTGGAACACTTGCACTTTCTTCTAATGTCAAAAGTAAAGCCAGCTGAACTCCTCTGCAGCGCTGTGTGCAGTGTGGTGCAGGTTGATATGTACAGAACAGGGTCAGGTCAGGTGCAAATAGGGAACAGCTCTATTTGGCAGGTTGTGAATGTTTCACTGTGAAATGTCATCTTGTCTACAGCGAGAGGAAGCATGGTGACAGGGAGTCTTCATCACAACATTTCACACTATATAGAAAAGTACTTGCAATGTGGAAAAAGTCTTGAGTGCTGAGTTCACTGTCTTTTTAAATCACTGTATTTTGACATCAGTTTATGTCAACAGCTGTCCATTTTATGGATTTCTTAATCTTCTCACAGAAACAGCTGGGAGTACAGGTCAGGTCTGTCCCACTCCAAAGGCCAGTCAACTGTTTTCTCGTGATGCAAATTCAAAACAAGGACATGATTTTGTTAGGGACAGCTTCGTCCCCCAGGTTGTCCTTGGTTTCTTCTTTTTTTGCCCTTTTAAAGGGTAGCATTCTACTCAGTTCACTACCATACAACCTTATAACTTCTATAAATTTAGTTCACCTTTTTTTCTTTAAAAAAATTTACAAATTTTTTGAACAAACCACAAAATTAAAATGTTCAACTTGAAATGAAAAGTTGTGGAAGTTTGCAAAATGGAGTTGCTGGTCACTTCTAGTTCCTGTGTTTGGGCTCCAGGTGAGGGCTAGTAGGCTGTCGGACGTCCCATTAAGGGTTCCACAACTCTCCAGCACAGGATGGAGGGAGAGTCAGGGAGGAGGGAGGAGAGGGTGAGTGAGGGGGGATGAACGGTCGTCTGGTGGGCTGAACAGACACTGTCACAAAAACTGGATCCACTCCATCCTCCACACTACAGCCCTGGGCCTGTCCGCTGTCCCGCTGCTCCTCTGGGAACGTCAGACCTCCACCGACTGGATCTGATTCATCTGAGCCCGCATCATCTGCACACTGTTGAGGATCTTCTTCTGATGGCCAGCTAACGTCACTCCGATCCTCAAGATGTCACTTTGAACACAAACAGGACATCCCATTAGGATTAGGGCTCAAGACAAAATGGAAGAGGGGCCTTAAAAGTTTGCCTTTTTAATTCAGCTGTATTCTTCATTATTATTTGCATATTATTTTGACTAAAGCATTTTTATTGTTTAAAACTCTCAGTACATACATATTCTGTATTTCTCCACTATAAATAATAATGATAATAATAATAATAATAATAATAATAATAATAATAATAATAATAATAATAATAATAATAATAAATGTTAATGTAATAATACTATTATTTGTATTACTGCAACAACTACACCACATCTAAATGAAATAAGCTAGTTCGGCATCAATAACATTAACCTGAAAATTAAAAATCAGATGGCAGTAAAATAACACAAGACGACAAAAACTGTGAAGCAGCTGTGTTTATCTGTTTCTAAAGAAAAACAGTGCCGTTTTGCCAGTCGCTAAAAATAGCAAATTGTGATAAATTTTACCAAAATAAAATGCTTTAAATAACGGATTTTAAACATTTGAAGGGAATCTGTCATAGCAACAACATTTACAGTATTTGGTTATAATAATAAATTCCTGTTGGCATCAAGGCTATGACGCCAACTCCACTTAGTGTTTTTATGGATGAGACAATGAAATGTCTGGGATATGATCACACTTATTGTATTACACATTACTGCAGTTTTTCAAACATGTAAAACCCGGAGTCTTTGTGGGTTAATCTCTGGCTCGTGATACAGTTACTTTGAGACAGGAAATGATTTTTACCACTCTCCCTACAGGTGCCGTTTCTAATCTTCTGCACTCTGATATTTTATCTTCAGCATTGTGCAGAACTAACCCCATATTTTAATGTTTCCTCTGCAGTCGGTTTAACACATGGCCTGCTCAGAAATAAAGGGCACAACTTTGGCTTTGAGCGATTATGCTGACTATAACTCTACAATCTGTTAATCACACATAGGACACACTGTCAGGCCAGAGGCTTTTTTAAGTATTATATCAGCTAATCATAAAATTATATTAACAGTATTAAACAAAACATTCTGAAACTGCAATTCATTACTAAGGCAAATATACATGAAATTTTAATAGTCTACTTATCTAAACTAAAGTATAATTTTAAATAAGGTTTTTAGTAAACTAATGATACTAGTGTGATTTGTTATGCAATAAGTTCCTTTCTGCATTATTCTATAAGCCTAAACAAATTAGCTACCATTTCTTGCAGTCCAGTGCTATTAAGAAATTAGATGTTGCATGCATTAAAAAAAAATAAAAAAAATCAAGATATAAGAGGAAAAAGGAAGCATTTAAACACTGCTGAGGCATCGGTTATGCTAAACTCAAAGTGTGTATATATATATATATATATATATATATATATTATTTTTTTTGTATATATATATATATATATATATATATATATATATATATATATATATATATATATATATATATATATATATGTATATATGTATGTATGTAAGTATGTATGTATGTATGTATGTATGTATGTAAGATGTATATATACAGATGAAAAATACACAACAATTCAAAAATAGACTAGGTTAAAAAAAAATAATAATAAATAAATAAATAAATAAATAAATATAAATATATATATATATATATATATATATATATATATATATATATATATATATATATATATATATATATATATATATATATATATATATCATCATCATCATCTGTCCAGCACAAAGAAGCTGACAGGTGATTATTAGTCCTAATGCTTTTTAATCCTAAGTAATGTTCTGTGCACTTACTCCATGGTCATCTGCGACACCACGTCAAATGTGGAAAAGTCAGCGTTGGCGAAGTTGTCTTTGTACTGTCCCATCTTAATCGCATCCAGCCACTCGTCCACTGTGCTAAAGCTGGAGAAGTCTGGGATGCTCCGGTCCAGCAGAGGGAGGTGGACACTGAGAGGACACACAAAAAACACATTATGTAAAATGATAAGTGACTACCATCACCAGACCACCTGAGAATGATTTATGAATTACTTCATTACATGAGGCAGGATTCTCTGGTCTGGCATATTTTCCAAGCTGAAATCTCATAAAGCAAATTTTCCAAATGAAGTGATAGGCTTCAGGGAGCTAGTACTTTTACTTAGTGTCTGTGGAAAATGTGGGCCACGGTCCTGCTCCCACCACAAATGAAACTACAGACCATGCTAATGGATATCAGTAAACGCTGTCTCTCTTAGGGAAAAAAGACACCCAAAGCCGAGACACTAGAAAATGTTTTGTTTTGAATATTACACAACTATTTCAATCCCGGATTGCCCTCCAGGACTTGTGGGAAAGACTCAATCTATCAAAGCCAGTAGCATTTACATAACCACTCGGCGCCAATAGAAACGAGACACTTATTTTGGCGCGGATATTGGTTTAGATGTTATCCATATACTGTACATCCTCATTTCTAAAAAAAAAAAAAAAAAAAAAAAGGGACACTAGGTTGAAAATATTGCAGTCGTTCACAAATATGTTTTTTTTATTTTCTTTTAAAGATTTTGGCCTTTATTACGGATTTATTATACAGTAAGTATTATACAGCCTTCCAGTTTCCCAGCCTTTTGTTGCATCTGTCCAAATTTTTTGGGATGTATTGCTGTAATCAAATTCAAAATGAGCTTGGAAATATCTCCGTTTCGTCCACCTGACTTTATGTGTTTTCTAGTGTAAAGAAAATATGGTTTTGTGAGATTTGGAACTTGCATATTTTTTTTTTTTTTTACATTATACATAGTGTGCCACCTTTCTAGGGAACTGGGTTTGTAAGTGGGTGTATCTAAAAAAAATAAAATCAGATTTAATACACACAGAGAATAATATTTCAAGATTATTTTTATTTTAACTGTGATGATATACCTGTCTGTGTGTACTGAATCAGTGCTTTTACATATATGCACTTCCCTTGAATTAAACTACTGAAATAATTTTTATGATGCGCCTGTGTTAAATAATGCCCTGTTGTCATGTTGTCTCTAATCTGAGACATACTGTGCACAGATAAAGCCCCTGCCCTAGACTGTGTTATGACTGGCTGGCCCACCATGCTTACCCTGAAGAGAGCGGGGTCACGGCCTTCAGCGTGTTGGGGTTGCGTATCATCTTGTCGAGGTTGTTGACGATCTGGCTGAACTTGGGCCGGTTGTTGCGGTCCTTCTGCCAGCAGTCCAACATGAGCTGGTGGAGAGCGCTGGGGCAGTCCATGGGAGGAGGAAGCCGGTAATCCTGCTCTATGGCATTGATGACCTGTAGGGGGAGACAGAGGGTTACTTAGTTCTTAGAGTGGGAACTGCACACCATCAAACTAGGATTAGGAATAAGCTTGTGAATGTTTTATTAAAATGCTACAGTTTACTTCACATCTATTGTCCTTTGCTATTTTGCTTTTTTTATGGTCACTTATAAATAAAAAATTTAATGGTATACTTAATTCGATCTATTGCGTGCCTCCTTTTGACAGCAATCAATTCAATACTGTGTAAACTTTGTACGTTTGAATTTCTTCTTAAGTTTATATTTTTCTTGTTTGTAGTGTTACGTCTGGAATAGACTATGATGACTTGAAACAATTTCAAGAACATTTAAGTTGTCACTCTTTGCACCAAATCCAGTAAGCTAACTGAATAACTCAAAATAGTGCTTGCAATTTGTTTTAGGAAGTAATCTGGTCTCAAGGCAACATGCACTGGTGTCGACAAATTTCCATAAACTTTTAATTTAATACAAATAGATATGAAACTTTTTCATGTACAGTTTCTCTGAGTAAAGTCTACATGTCTTCTCTGTGTTACTGTGGGTTTTCTCTGGGTACTCTGACAAACATGCATGTGTTAGATGAAATGGTGACTCTATTTGTCCTTAGTGGATGAACGCAAAAGTCAGTGTAGTGCCCTGTGTGTCTGCCCTGCGAGCAATGGACCATTATCCAGCATGTGCCCCAAACTAAAGCTGATAGTTTCTGGGATAGACTGAGAGTAACTGGAATAAACAAAGGAACATGAATGAATGAAAAATGGTTGAAGTCTAGGTGAAAGGTTATTAAAATACAGATAGTATTTGTCATTGTCTGGCAATGTGGTAACAATAAACTGCTATATGCATTAATATCTGTTAAAGCTCAATGGAACCATTAAATTTGACATAAATCACTGCATTATTTCTGCATATGAAGAACTGCTAAGACCTTATTGGAATAAAAAACATAAATCATATTTCAATAACGTCTAATTTCCACTTGTACTCCATCAGGACTCACGACATCTTTGGCCTTTACAAAAGCCTCTCTTCAGACGTCCACTTTAAACATGTGGTTGCTTTGGGCCAGTGATGATATCGGTTAAAGGGCAGGCAAAAAGGTGGCGAACAGTTAACAGAGTGGAACAGCCCTGAGGACACTTGTGCCAAGGACCCGCAATCCCCTGTTCATTTTGTGGGTCATTAAAGGGGCTCCATTCAGGTCCGGATTAATCTCATTCACAAGACCTCCGAACGTGCACCCCGATGGAGCAGAAACACTATCTGGAGCTGCTAATAAGATAACTGTGGAGGTCCTCAGTCCCTCTTAGCACATTAGTGTTCTCACTTTCAATTTTGAAACTATTTTCATTATCTCTACGCCATAATTTGCTCTCCACTGTAACCCAGAGGGAGATGGGAAAATGGAGGCTCCAGTCAAGAGCAGAAATTGTCCACAGAGCTTGCTTGAGCATTTTAAATGATCTGATTATGTCTCTGTGGTGCGTGTGTGAGGGAATTTTTATATAAAAATTATGAGTGAAACCCACTGTTTAGCTAAGGGAAAGCAGATACAATGACAAAATGTGTCTCTAAGCATTTGGTGTTGTAATGAAATCCAGACAGTAAAATAAATCTATTTTTTCATTGTGCAGTTGAAAAGCTTGTTTAAGAAGCTGAGATGAAATATTAAAGTAACATTTGGGCTATTTAAATAGAGCAGTTGTTCTCAACACATAGTAGTTCAATTAAAAATAGACATATTTAACTAAATATTTCAAGCATTTAATTACTTTGTAATGAATATATAATGTTCATTCATCTTCTTCCACTAATTCCTGTTAGGGGTGCAGGTGACTGGAGCCTATCCCAGTAACTTTGGGCCTTTGGCAGGGTCCTCTCTGGACGGGGGTCAGATTATCACAGTGAATATATAATGCAATATTATATTTTATGAGAAACTGGATTTTGGTCTATTATAGCCATCATAATTTAAGTAAATAAATGTGTGAAATATTTCACTCTGTGTGTACTGAATCTACTTGAACTACTGAAATACATTGCACCCTTTTCCATGATATTCAAAATTTTTGAGATGTGTATTAAAACCTCCCCACAACCCACTTTTTGATCCTGACCAGTCAAATCCATTAGGAGTATACATACATCCTGATTGGTCATGTCCCAGTATGGCCTCTCTCCGTAGGACATGACTTCCCACATGACGATCCCGTAGCTCCACACATCGCTGGCCGAGGTGAACTTCCTGTACTGGATCGCTTCGGGGGCAGTCCATCGGATAGGAATCTTCCCTCCCTGCGAACACAAAGGCCACAACCTTAGAAAATGAAACCTAACCGTCACAGTGTCCTGGCTTTGGAGAGAGACACCGTTCACAGCGACAATGGACAGCGTAATTCAAACTGGGGATGGATATAACCAAGCCTGTGGGAGCGTAGGGTACCACATGAAATACAGGAAACGCAGGAAGGTGAGGGGTGAGGAGGTGACGCTGGTTCTGACAGGGACACCCATGTCGGGGTGCACTGTAGTGTGCAGGTCAGACCCAGACTTAAATAACATCAGATAGAAGAATACATGGGCTGTGTGCGGTCGGTGAGGAGTCTATTACACAAGTTACATGTAAAGGACTCCTAATCTGCTGCCCATATGACCAAAAACACCAAAAACACAACAATATTCTCATGCCAGTGATTGCAAAATGAATTGGTTCTGTATCTATCCAATTCAAACTTATTCCCACCAAATATCTACCTTACCAATCACAACAAGACTTTATACCTTGCTTTATTTCTCTAAATTTATGTTTTTTTGTTTTCTTTTTTAATGGTGCTATTCTGATATAGTCCTGCTAATGTTGCACCCCTAAATTCTGATTGGTTGAATGTCCATCCAGTTGCATTCAGAGGTAGTTTATTCTGTAAAGTGACAAAGACCCATTTGGCTGGTCAGACCTTTTATTTGACAAATTTCCCTCATTTTAGGCTCATTTCAGTAGTGATAAATGAGCCTAAATCCCAATGATTGATGACGCTACTGCCTGCAATGCTTAAAACCTGGCCCATGAAAACAACTGAATTTCATTATATCCATTCAGGATGCATAATCTTGTAAAACTGCAGGTACAGTCTTTGCAGTTCACTTAACACCAGTGAATACAAAGGCTTTGAAAAGTCTAAAGTTGTCTTTGTCCCTAAGCATTATTCTAGCCTACTTTTGTACAATGCTACTGTTTATGCTCTCAGAAAACTGTAATGAATAACTGTTTCTTACCAGAGCACTAGTGTAGGTGGGATCGGATGTATCATCCTCCAGAAAGCGTGACAGACCAAAGTCAGACACCTTGCACACCAGGTTGCTATTGACCAATATGTTACGGGCAGCAAGGTCACGGTGCACATAGTTCATGTCAGCCAGGTATTTCATGCCTGATGCTATTCCACGCAGCATGCCGACCAACTGGATCACGGTGAACTGCCCATCGTTTTGCTGTAAAATAATAAAACATTTCATGAATACAGAGTACACGTTCTGCAATTAATTAAAAAGGCTATCATGTGTTTGTTGCAAAAGTTAAATCATTCTTGGTTGTGTACAATGTTGGATTTACAATAGATTGCCATTTTAGGACAGTATACCAGATGACAATTGTAACTTTGTTGAGCACTGCTTTTTGTAGCAATTAATAGATATCATATCCCAAAGGACTTCAGTGTCTTAGCCATTATCTGTGAAACTGTGTTTAGTTAGTTGTTAGAAATAAAAATTTTTTTTAAAAAACAACTTATTTAACTTACTACATATACAAAGTAGAAGCCCTTCCTGACCTCCAGCACGGTATTTGTCTTGTGTCACAATGCTAAAGATATAGTGCACAGACTTGGACTCAAAGAGGGGAGTTTCAAGTTCAGGGGTAAACGTTCTATCCTTTTGCTCCCTTTGTAGCTTAGGTTAGTATCTTTGATAAAGAATAACGTAAAAAAAAAAATAACTGGCTCCAATTTTTTGGGATCATAAACTATTAATTAATTAATTAATTAATTACTATTATGAATCCTTGGTTCATAACTGAGCTTTCCTGAAAATTTCATTAAAATCCAACCATTGCTTTTTGAGTTATTCTGCCAACAGTCTAAAAAACCAACCAACAAACCAACACCAAAGAAAACACATAATCTTGGCGGAGGTATCCAGCAAGTCCAGTTCATTTACAGTCATTGCTGAGATTTTTGTTTCCATGGTAAAACTTAACTCATAAAAATATATGTTTATTTTTTATTATTTTATATGCTGCCATACTATTTTATAATCCATATAGTTGCATAAAGTAGGCTCAACTCATAACAGTTTCATTTCTGCCATTTACATGAATATGAATATTCTGTCATCCACTCCATATAAAGGTAAGGTAGGACAGGCAGACCTTTGTACAAAGTTTGGGTCTGACTTGGCAGGACTGTCCCAGGCCAAGTGGGGTCTGGTTAACTGTCTACAGCTGTTCCTCTCCACAGTTTTGGAGAGGGCTTTACCCCATGCACGGGGAGTCTCTGGAACACCAATGCAGCTGTGCTTCCAACTGCGCACACCTGCAGTCCCGCCACCACCCACCACGAAACCATCCCAACACATGGAGGTGGGGCAGAGGGTGTGGGGCATGGAGAGTGGTCAGACCCAGAGCACAGCCATATTACCAGTTTGCATGACCGCCCCACTAGCCTAGTTCTCTTTCAAACAGTTAGCTGCTCATTAGCTGACTGAAAGCTTCTCCTCACGTCAAGCTGCTTATAGTGTTCCAAAGCAATTAAGCCAGATGCATAATTCATGAACTCTTCCTCGCTAATTCAAATTGCCACATAATCTGAAGGCAGTGTTTGTGTATATTTTAATTGGAAAGACTCTAGCAAAGTCGGCAGGGTTGGTCTAGCTGGAAAAAAAAGTACCATTAAGTTCAATAGAATGAATCAATGTTGTTTTCTCCAACGGCTGTAAATTAAATACATATCTTGCTGGACATACATAAGCAGTACTTATTACACTATAGGGTAAAACTGCTTCTGTGCAATAGAATGTGATAATGCGATAATCTCAACTCTTACACTGTGAACAGAGGATGTATTATAATGTGCAGTCTATTCATACGTGATAAAATGTGATTTATATGTGTAATGTTGAGCACATACTGCACTTTCAATAAAAGGTATGGCTCCTGAAGAGCTGTTGAAGGTTCTCTCTATATGAAGTACGATTTCAGTAAAATAATTCCTAGTGAGAAATATATATTGCAGTTTTTTTAAGTATTATCATATTTTACAAAATCTTGCGCTACAAATAATAAATGCAGGAGTGCACAGTGACAGAGTGGTTTAACTCCTGCCTCTCAGCAAAGAGGCTGTGGTTTCAATCCTCGAGGAGGCTGACAAAAAATCCCTCTGAGTGTAGTCCACATGTCCTTACTATGTTACTGTGGGATTTCTCCAAGTACTTCCTCCACCCATCTAAAAGCATGTATATGTTTGATGAATTGTTGAATCTAAGTTGCCCAGAGAGAATGAATGTGAGCGTGAATGGTTGTCTGTCAGTGTTGTCTTTAAGTGTCAGCCCTGCAACTATCTAACCACAGTCCATAGTTGGTGGGATAGACTATAATAACACCTTACAGGAATTAGTAATGGTGATGAATACGTTAATGATTAATACAGCTGTCAAGGCCTTTCCTCTTAGGATGGGCCTATATGACAAAATATGTTTACATCAAAGCATAATACCTAGTGCATAGTACACATGCGTACCATTTACTGCATTTTCTTTGCATTGCAAGTATACTGTATGTTGTAGACTCTGATTGTAATGATGACACATCTTTATTATATTTTAAAATGAATAAAAAAAAATCACTAAAAGTTTGTAAAATTCCATCTCTACTGATTTTGTTGCAGACTGATTCTTCTTGGCATAGGTTTTTAAGCCTGATGCAAGTCTCTCCATTTATCCAGACTTTGAAAAGGCACAAAGGGTTCTGGCTTGTGAGCCCTTGTGGCTTGATTTAGTTACAGACTGATTCTAATTACAAAAATAATTCAAATATAAATGTACACCTAAATCTCTGGTTGGTAACTTACAAAGAACAGTGGTTGCCAATGTGAAATCTCCCCCCAGGTAAAGTTGTTTCTTTAGATGAAAAGTACAGGGAAGCTCAAAGAGAGCTCAATAATAATGCTGTCTGCAGTGAGGCATACAAAAAGACTATTTTTGTGCTTTCTTTACAGTTGGTCCAGATCCCATTGCAGTCCCATCGATCTATTCCCTGCCTTACTCCCCCTCTCTGTTCCCTGCAGGTTCAGAGCAGGAGCAGCAGGAGAGACAGTCCTGTAGCAGACAGCTCAGCTCAGACTGAGGCGGCCATTTTTAACCACCACCCACCATCATCACCTCCAAGAAGACACAGACCCTGTTTGAGGCTTTGACACTGTTGTGAGGAACTGTCAGTGTGAGCTGCTCCAGAACTTCCCTGTTGTTTTGAATACAATGTGCTGTCAAATGTGTTTAGCAAACATTTACATATACACAAATGCACTACACTGTGGGATCCACATCTAAAAGGAGCTGATTATTTGAGTCTAGGAGGTTGGAGGCAGAATACAAATAAAGATTTTTTTCTCAGAATGCTGTGCTAAAAAGACACAGGAGTCATCTTCCTGCAGATGCTGCTTTAACAGTTGTACAGACGAAGAAAAAAAAAAAAAAAAAAAAAACTCACTGTCAAGGTCTAGGCTGAAAATACAAATATGTTATATAACCCCTGTTGTTTATGGATTGTTACATAAATAAAAAATAAAGTTTTCCTCCATCCACTCTGAGTTACCAGCATGTTTTGAGCAGTCATGAGGTGTGGCGGTAACGCCAGTGAAAAATGCTCCAAATCAAATAAGTCTTATTCTTGTAGCTATCATTGTACTATCATTGTATTCACTCACCTTTTTTTACAATTCAAAAAGCATTTATGCAAATTGTCTGGAAAGATATCACTTTTATTCAAGCTTGATTTTATAATGTGTCTCAAAAGAAAACTGATGCCACTGTAGCCAACATCAGTGTTAAAAAAGAAGAAATACTGAGCATTGGCTTTCTAATGTACAATAACAACACATGAAAGAATTAAAAACATTGACATTAATTAATCAATGACAGTATCTGTTTTCCACTTCAGCAAGAGCATTATGAAGAGCAACCACAAATTGTAGCCTACTTTATTATTAATCAAATATGTGTATGAGATCGTCAAATCAAATCATAGGGGGTCACAAACCACTCTAATCTTTGCGCCAGTCCCAAGCCCAGGTAATAAAAGTGTTGCATTAGGAAGGGCATCCGGCAAAAAAATGTATGCCAAATGAATTGCAAATGACTGTACACTAGGAAGCAGATGATTTCTGTATCAACCCCAAATAGAAAAAGCCAAAAGAAGATGTATGGGATTAGCAGATGTTATTTTGTATTACCATAAAAACAACTACAGAATATTGGCACATTTTTTAAAACATATCCCATTGCAGATGGCATAAAGCTATGCGACATCTCATCTCAAAGCTAACTACATTTTTAAACATGTGACATCTCATCTGAAGCCTTGCAAAGTGTCTGAATTATGTATGTGGTCATAAATGTGCACGGACAGTTCTGGGTAATATCCGTCTCTGGTTGGATTATGCATAATAAAAATGCTGTGAAGTTGTAAGAGTGGCATATTTCTTGTGAGTGAGGAGTAAGTGTGAAGTTCTTTTGTGAATAGGCTATTTTTCACTGTTGCATGTTTGACACAAAATTTATACCAGATACTCAATTTATCTTCTTTCATTTATTCCCATTAGAGGTTGTGGGTGGCTGGACAGGGCAGACCTATACAACAGTGTTTCCCAACCAGGGGTACGGGGACCCCTTTCATTTCATAATATATTTCCAAGATGAACACAAGCTATCTTTTTACATTAAATTATTGAAACTTATGAAAGACAAGCTCAAGTGTTAAAACTGAGGTATATATATATATATATATATATATATTTTTTTTAGGTGTAATAGCTGTTTCAAAAAAGAGTTATTAAATTTTTTTTTTACATTTTTCTTTGTAGTAAATTTGTTATGAGTTTAAGATTACTATTTATTATTTTATTTAAGATAATTTTGAACATTAAAATGAATAGTAAAATACATTTACATTTTGTTTTATAGGCAGGCATGTATGAGTGAGGGGATACTCCTCTTTAATCTTTGGATTATGGGAGGAAACCTGACTACCCAAAGACAACCCACAACCCCCCTCCTGAGAGGTAACCACTCTGCCACCTTTTATAACATATATTACAAATAAATAATAAAGTTTAGATTCCTTACTCTAAGGAAGGAGTCCAGAGAGCCATTTTCCATAAACTCTGTGACAATCATGACCGGGCTGCTCTTGGTGACCACTCCCTCCAGATGAATGACATTGGGATGGTCAAACTGCCCCATGATGCTGGCCTCGCTCAGGAAGTCCCGCCTCTGTTTCTCCGTGTATCCGGACTTGAGAGTTTTTATGGCTACAAACATCTCTCTTTTACCTGGAAGCTTTAGGTTCCCACTGCACACTTCACCAAACTCTCCTGTAAAAAAAAAAAAAAAAACATAGCATGAAAGTATGATTCATCGATGCAACTAAATGTCTTTGAGGCATCCATTTATATTTATAAATCAAATAACAACTCAAAATGTGACTGTGCTGTATTCCAGACACGTTTCATTACGTTTTTTTCCATTACCTGCACCAATGACCTGCTCAATCTTCACACAGGATATATCAATCTCCTTGGCAAACTCCCTCACAGCTTCGTTGGGGTCCTCATATGTGAACGGATCAATATAAATCTTCATTCCTGGAGTCACTTGAAAAAAGCAGAGAACAGCTCTAATATTTGATTCTTGTGGCTCCACACTCACATCCCCCTCGGCGTCGCAGTCAAATCTATTCATGCACATTTACAAATCAATTCAGTCTGCATTGACACATGCTGGCCGATTATGTGATTTCTCATATGACATGAAAGATGAGGGCTTATAGTGAACTTACAAATGGTAACTCGTGCCCTATGGCTACACAGTGAAGCAGTGCAGCATGGGAACTTTAGCCCTTGTGGCTGTGGTAAGCCAGGTTAAAATATATATCACCTTGTGTGAGTCATAGTGCCATTAACACTCGGGCAGGAAACCCAGGGTCTATATCAGCATCGTACAGCTCCACTCCAAGAAATAAATTGGCTCCTCTAAGCCCCGATGCCAGGTAAATTGGCTTAAGGTGGCCTTTAAGTGTTCGGGGACTTAAGTGTCCCGAGTTTTAAATCCGATTATTCGCCTCTCACCTTCACATCAGGCCCGAGGCTATTAAAATGGATACTGTCCTCATGCCCGGGCGGCAGCACAGTTACAGGAGCACTGCGTAAAAGCTGGCACATTACAGTACGCTGCAGAGATGAGCAGATGGATCTCGCTGGCAAAGCCCCCATTACAAAAACCCTACATTCTATCCCCAAATTGAAGTGCTGTTCACCAGACTGCTGTCCCCTGATGGTAAGGACCACCAAAAGTAAGCGCAGGCGCCTGACCTGTAACTGGCATGGTTTGATAACTAGACAGTAGAGCACAGTGTGATCTGATCATACTGAAAAAGCTGCTGGCCTCAGGGAAAGCGCACACAATAGAGAGATGGAATGGTGAGAAGTAATTATACAATTATAAACAAATTAGTATGAGATCATAAATGTTGTTTTCACATTGGGCTGGTGAGAGGCAAATTAACATAATATCTTAGGCACAGCTAGGGAACAAATCACCCCACAGTGCTCCTCAGGCTCAGTTTTGAATTATTGTCATTTAAACTGCACGCTACAGTGGTGCAAATCCATTCAAAAATTCCATTCATGCACCAAGCTTTTCAACATTTTCAACAATGGCAAATGACTCACATGGCATTAGCATGCTAATAGTGTTAATGCAAGCGCAGGGTGACCTATTTCCACAACAATGGGTTTAGTTAACTATGAAACGTGATGATGCACTGAGCACACACTTTACCACAGGTATTTGATGTGGTAAAATCGAGCCGAGAAGGGAGCTAAGTCAAACAACAGGCGGGATTAGTCGAAAGTGTGTGTGTGGGGGGGGTGCTGTGCTGTGCTGGGCCGTAGCCAAGGACACCGGCATGAAAGGTGGTAACCATGGAGACAGGTGTGATCGCCATGGAGATGACGGTGTGAGGCGGTCGTCATAGAGACAGATGTGCTTGGCGCTGAAGGGGGAGAGAGGGGAGGGAGAGGTAAGCACAGCGGTAGTGGGGTTTACTCACTGTGGCCGCTGGTGTAGTGCTGCAGTTTGTCCGTGTATTCAGAGTCGGCTCGGTCGAAGCCACGCCTCCTGGGGGAAAGACAAAGAACTCTAGCTCTGGTTTATGAAGGAGTGGGGAGGAGGAAGAGACCTGGGACACTGATCAAACACAACGAGGTACTTAACAACACAAGAGGAATGTTGTCCACTTGGGTGAAATGTAAGGCAAAAGTGTGTGTGTTAGGAGACAAAAACTCCTTCCTCAACTAGATACTATTCCAAAGATACAACCCTGTAATAATAAGTACTTTGATAAAGAAGTGTTTTGGCTGTATTGTATTGGAAAGAAAAACAGCATGTGTCTATATCTACTTCAACTGATTGGGTGTAACTGAGAGATCTTATACAGTTAGGGGAAGTAAGTTTTACAGTTTATCCTTTTAGGTCTTTTAGGCGACTCACAGCATCAGAGTGTATTGATTTCATTACATTACTGTACTTTATTTGAATTGCTTTGGGCTGCAGTTTTAACTGGAAAGCATTTGAACAGCTAGATCAGACTTTTTATTATTCAATTTTTACTTGAACAAAAAACATAATCAAACTAGAGTCATATATACTATTTTTTTACAAGGTTGCATATTGAATGGGATACATAAATATTTAAAAACTGCCACTGCGGTTTAATAATACTTAGACCTTCTGTTACCTTTGCCAATATTTATCTATTTTTCATTTTGTTTCTGTTTCACAAGGTAAACAGACATTGCCAGTGCTTGCCATTGTCTCTGTATTTTGGTAACTATTAATTTGTGCTGATGAGTCGTGTAGGCCAGCTCCAGTGAATGCCTCTAATTTGGAAGAACATTATCTACAAGATTTGACAAGTTGCAGTTCTTTAGGGATAACTCTTATGAGAATGTGCTATTAGGTCACCGATATTACTCAAATACAAAAATTGCATACCCTCTTTTAAACTTCTCGCTACAAGAACTACTAAAAACATACACTTTTGTAGAGTTTTATAAAAAATTGCAACTTGACTGACTCACCGATTACAGACAATGATAATGACGACCAGGGCGATGAGGAAGACCAGGCCAGCAGCAGCCGATCCGATGATAAGAGGTAACTTCTCCTGAATGCTGGTATTGTACTCCTCTGCACAGAAACACAAACGCATACATGAAGACCGGGCCATCTGTATGCTCACAGACTGACAAGTTCAAACATATGGGTGAGCATCTGAGCCGCTGCATATGGTGAGATCGGTGGGTGACAGACAGACATACGGCCGCGTGAATCAATGAACATGTTGGCATCTCGACTGGCGGCACTGAACGTTTTTTTTTTTTTTTTTCCCATCGCAGACTAAATGTGTTCAGATGCTGTGGATATGGACAAATCATCTGGCAGAAAGTGTGTGAAGTGAGGACAGAGCGTGTTTGGGTGAGACCCAGACTGATCCAGGCAGAAGCCAAGAATGGAAATCCAGCTCCTGAATGGACCAGAATCGACAAATGACATGAGACTTAATGGTTTTAGAGGGGCATATACAAGGTTGCACGTGGGAAAAAAACACTGTCATTAACTACTGTATATATGCTACATTTGTATGTGTTGTGTTATTGCCGGAGTTAAAGACACTCAAAGATCTTGCTGATGCTTAGTATGAACCTTTTTTAAATTAATTCATTCAGTGTTTAGCTTTGAGTTTGAAGCTGAGTACATGATTGACAGTTTACAACTAAGCTATGCAATATATTGATTCACGATGGGAAGGTTGAATTTGCAATTTACCTGCATGGTGAAAGGGGGTTGGGAAAAAGAGAGTGCATGGAGAGAAGCACTCTAACTATTTAACCAGTTTAGTTTGTCATGTGCATTGAATTTATAAAATAGTAGAGTGAAAAAAAAGTAGATAAAACATTAAAGAATTTACCAAATGAAGAAAACAACTAAATATCCTGAAATATCCCAAATATAAGAAAATGGCTATTTTAAAAAAGTCAGATTTTAATTATATTTTAAACAATACATATACTAGGAGACAACTCCATTCATACAAATGCAGTAAAAATAATAAGCAATCAACTAATAATAATTTGATATTTATATAACTTTTGATTGACATACATATTTCTAATGTCTAACTTTATTTTTTTATCAGTGAATAATACTAAAAATGCATTTGGTGCTCTTGGGTAATAATAAAAACATTATACCCATACTTAATATTTACAGTTTCTAGTGAGAGTGGTGCATGTGGCAGCAGTATCAAGGATGTTTGTTGAGTCGAGGTTTAATGATGGCCCTGGGCAGTGCAGTCTGAAGGAAATGAGATGTTCAGACGAGAATATCCAGTCCTTGGCTCCAGCATTAACCTACATGACTAATGTTTATTGGCTGTTCACTCTTTTCCGAGTTGTGTCGCAGTACAATACAGAAACTATTTCTAAAGGCCTAAGGTTGTAAATGACAAAATACTTGTTAGATGTTGTCAGAGGTCAAAATAAAATAAATTTACACAGTACATTTTACATTTTAGATTAAAAAGGTACTTTTTGTTACTCTTACTGGGAAAGTGGGTAGTGTGCTTGCCTTGTAATTAAAAGGTCATAGGTTTGATACTGGCTTGGGGAGATTTTTTTTTTTTTCTGTTAGATTAGAGGAAGAGACAAGAGAAATGCAAAATTGTACTTAAATAAACATAACAATACTTTTTAATTTTTATTTCACTCAAGTAACAATGATCAATTTAGCCGTTATAAGCTTTGCCAACAACTAATGGGAGTGTTTTGTATGTGATTGGCTAAAGTATAGCATCATTCTCATTAAAATCCTTCATAATGAAGCCAAGATGGCAGTTTTTACAGATGACTCTCATGGCTGGATGGAAAGTACCAGTTCTTTTACTTGAGTACAGATTTTTCTTCCACTGTTATATGTTGTGTGAGACTGGAACTGTGTCATTCCTGTCGTCTGCAGCTGTTAGTATCCGTACTGCCGTGTGCCTGTAAGGTGATAACAGGTCTGCGTGCTCTGGTGCACATTGGCAGGATTCTCACCCTCGGTCATGGTCTGGAAGTAAAGCTTGCCACTGTAGCGTCCAAACCCAGCCACGGTTCGGGCCCGGACCTGGAAGACATAGATGCTTCCTGGCTTGAGACTGCGGATGACTACCGTGTTGGTCGGGCTCCTGATTGCGGTGGCATTATATTCCGACTGGTCCTAGGAAAAAGAAAAACAACTTGTTACATGGGTGTGCGTTAATAATTACAGTCTAGCTGCAGAGACTAATAATTATGGCAATCACTCTGTCAGCAAATTATGCAGAAATGTACAGCGTGATACTGATAAATTATAGCAACAGTAAAAGCAAACAAAGATGAGGAAGGGTAATTTCAAGAAAAGTCCACTTGGGTTTTCAGGGTTATTCAATTTTAAAATGGAGAGTTTGAAGCATGTTAATGGGAAATTATTAATGATAAAATTATACCCATAAACTTGGAAACCCAAAGAAATATATACAAAAGTGGGCAAAACTTTGAGGGTTTCTGGTCACACATTAGTTACAATGTGTCTTTGTTACAAAAATCAGTGTTTCCCAACCAGGGGTACAGGGAACCTTAGGGGTACGCGAGCACTTTACAGGGGGTACTTCCAAGATGATAAGAAAATATTTGTGGTCATTTCATATTGAAATATTAAAACTTATGAAGGACAAGCTCAAGTTTCTCTGTGACCAATGAAAAAGAGCTGAAACTGTTGAAGATTATTTATTATATATTTTGTTACAAACTTTGGGTTTAATTGCTTGTTTCAAAAGGGAGTTATTAAAATGATTTTAGATTTTTGTAGTAAATGTATTTAGGAGATTTAAGATGATTATTATTGAATTTTTAAAGTTTATTTTCAACATTAATTAAACAATAAAAATAGCAAATGTAACAGGAGTTTATATTTTTATTTTATATAAACACATATAAACACATAGATCATTACTTATTTTATTTATTTTTTATTTACTTATGCATTTTTATTTTGAGGTCATTAGTACAATAAACTAAAAATATGGGAATGGGAACCACTGACATAAATGACCAATAAGAATAAGATCTGTATTTAAAAAGCACAATAGTAATGTAGTGCGTCCCGAGCTTTAAATTATATTATTGCTTATTTAAACAAAATCAGATTTTGATTGAATTTGTTTGGAACACAAATGGTTTGGATAATGTAAGAAGGAGAAAATTGCATTTATATTAATCTCATATTTTCACAGTAAACAGTACCAATTATAATATTAATAGATTTGATTAAAAAAAATTGTAAGAGGTAGATTGGCCATGTTTGTGGTTGTTGGGCCTTTTCTGATGTGTTTTTTTGCACTACACCTTTATTCATTGTTTTAAAAGATTAGGGCGCAAAAACAATTTCAGGATAAAAATGATTTGAACTAATCAGAGTACTAAAGTTTTAAAGTGTATTTGTTATAACTGGCAAATAAGCACAACGAATGAACAATTATATTTGAGACCATATTAATTATTTCTCTGTTTATTTAAATAGTGTGTCCTGTGGTTTAAAATCATAAAATTGTTTCTACTGAAAAACATGTGCAAAGCATGAACTTGGTAGTTAATAACTGCAGAATTTATGGATGAAAATATTATTTCAAAATTAATTTGTTATGGACCAACGTGCAATTCTTTTGCTACAGTAACAATATTTTTGTACAACTTTTTAATATTGTACATTAGATACATATTCTCAACCTTATATTAAATCTGCACTAAAAATAAAATAAGAAACGCAATAGAACTAATTTGAATACTTTACAAATACAAAACAATTAATACTTAACAAAACATCAGTTCTTAAAAGGCTGCGGTTGTGAATGTGGTGACAGTTTGAGGTCAGGAAATGTTTCTAAGCCGTAACGTCAGATGATCACATGCGTATTTTAGTGCCTTTCTCCTCCTCTTCTTCTTCTTCCTCTCCTTACACTGACAGGTCTGAGAGCGCAGACAGAGACCCCGCCGCTCAGCGCACACTTCAGAGGCACAGCGTGCTCGGGACAGCTGTTTTGACAGCTCACTCCAACGGCATCAGAAAGAGTGGAATTATAGTCAAAAGTGGAATGGCTCAGCATGTTGAAGAAAAATCTCATAAATGCAATGTATGCGTGACTGGCTGTATAGACCCATAGATTAAAAAAGATGTTTTAGACAGGAAAAATAGTTGTTGTTGTTGATATACTGGTTAAAAACGTAGTTTGAATTATTAGTACACAGATTTGAGTACCATTCGCTAAAGCTCCTTAGTGAAGCAGGATTTCAAATAAGACACCACTGCTTCTCGCACACAGACATGTTGTTTACAAACTGGACTATATGTTATTACATGACCGGTGTGCAAAGATCAACAACCATCTGTGAATGTTCTTGTGAGAAAGTATGCCGACGTGGGTCCTCGACTACTATTTTTACAGCAGTCCACTGTTTCAACCACAAGTCTCGGTACATCATTCCCCCGTGGCTCTACTGCATGGGCTGAGTGCGGTTTGCTTTCCCAGTGACTGATTGTGATTCTAATTGAAAAAGAGTGAACACAAGTTCTGAGCGATGTTCAGAAGCCCAGTAACATGCCTCTTAGGATGTGCTGTTATCAGGATGTGCTTTAAATTAATGCGTAACTAACAAAGGCTGTTTTTACCATTAGCGCATAATTTATTTAGCTTAAGGCTCATTTCCACCAAGGAGCTCAGTGGTTCAGTATGGTACTGTTTAAAATGACAGCCACTGATGTTGCTAGCATTTTACCTGCATATGGTTCTGTTTCTGTTCATAAACCAAATTAGAGGCAAAACATTAGCACTGGTGCTCCTAAGTGAGTAGTTGGGCTGACTGTGGAACCAAATTTTTTCCCTGATCATTTTATTGGGTTCCATTTTTTTTACAGAACCAGAGAAACTTTTCTAAAATATTTTCCAATGATTGTATTAGGACAAGCATTTCAAAATAGTCATCCTTTTATACAAATACAATTAAAACAATATTTTGTGTTAGATTAATGAGCTCAATTCAACTTTCCAGTGACCAAATTTTGGGTCCTGGGCCAACATTTAGGAACCACAAATCCAAATAAAACGAACAATCTTCCCATAGTCGCATGGGAGACATGTATAATGCTGTAGTCAGCTCAGTCTTTTACAAGTATTAAAGTAAAATGTATAATTATAAATGAATATTCAAAAGCTGTGAAGGAGCAAGGCACAGACTTTATCTAAAGGAGAAAAAAGCGAAAATGTGTAAAATGTTCACCCACTAACCTAAAGGTTGGCAGTTCGATCCCTGCTACTGGCATTGCATAAGGTATTTGTGTCCTTGGGCAATGTATGAATGTGGGACTGTGGTGGTGGTCGGAGGGGCTGCAGGCACAGATTGGCAGCCACTCTTCCATCAGTCTGCCCCAGGGCAGCTGTGGCTACAGAAGTAGCTTATTAATACCAAGACTGAGGAGTGACTGAATAATGGACTAATGTGAAGCATTTTGAGAAGCTTGAAAAGTTTGTAAAGCTCAATATGAAGCCAACCCATTATTATTGTTATTAAAATTGTAATATGTATGACAGAAAATTGTAATATGTATGTCAGTAAAACCTAAATCTATAAAATATAAAAATAGAGTCTGGTTGATGTTCTTCTGTTGGCCATTTAACCTAATCTTATTATTCCTCACAAAGTTTTAACAGCTGCAGAAATATAGGAGGTGCATAAAGAAGGATGCAAAGTGTTATTATTATTAACTGGTGAGAAAATATAGTTTGCACTCTTATTGTTACCTTCTCATAATACTGCAGTTCATAGTCCAGGATGACTCCATTGGGCTGATCTGGTTGGGACCAGGAGAGGGTGATGCTGTCCACCGTACGGCTGACCTGATGCATAATGGATACAGTGGAAGGAGCTGCCAACAGAAAAAAATATAGTGCGTTAAAAGCTATAAAAAACAACCCATGAATTTCCCTGCATCTTTAATCTTGTTGTAAAATAGTAGTTGGGAATTTGCAATGCCAGTAACATGATGTAAGGCGGTCTATCTTCAGAGAGACTGGGCAGGATGGCAAGTCGGGACAAAAAACAAAGTGCCCTCTTGGGATTCCCCAGTATCAACCTACAGTTCCATGTTATTATCTTAGACTCACACTGCTGATGACAGACCACCCTCCGCGAATATATCATTTAAACTGGAGTGTCACAGATGCAGGATGTGAGATGTAAAAAAAGCCTTATGTTGTGGACTCCATAAACTAAACTGTGTAAGTGAGAACCATAATAATGCCAGATCTCATAGCTTTCGCTGTTAACATTTTACTTGTGTGTGCATATTTATTTGGGCATGACAATATAATTCATTGCCACAAATGTTTAGGTTACTACACAGTTGAAGCAAGTGCTACTGACTCCAAGATAAATATTATTAAAGAAGCAGACGTTTTCTTACTATTTTGAAACCCGATGGGACAAAGTTTTTTTTTAGCTGTTACCATATCTGGAGTAAAGTATAATTTCTCAGACTGAGAAGATAGTGTTTTATGACAAACATTGAACTGTGACTGATTTTACAAAGACAAAACAATTTGATTAAAAAGTGTGAGACTAAATGTTACAACATGGGTGGCCTCTACAAAGAAGTACTCCAAGTTTTTATGTATTACGTGAGTAAAAGTAAAAAAGGATAAAATGTGAAGTTTATTTAGAAGTAGAAAATAAGAGTAAGTTTAGTAGAAAGCCTTTACTACTGCGAGTACTACTGCTGCTACTGTAATTACTGCTGCTGCTGTTACTACTAAATGTACTTGGGGCGTGTAACAACCGATAATGTAATAATGGCCAATAATGTAATACCTGTTAATAACGTAATAATTTTGGCAATTTTAAACGTAATAAAGCCAATAACGTAACACAATGCCAATAATGTAATAACATTTTTGAGCCAATAACACTGACTATGAAACATCCAACAGAGACACTGACAAAATATAAGTCTCTTGGATAAGAGACTAAAAAATGAGTCCAGCTGATTTATTTTTAAATGTTTGTTGTGATTTAGATGGCTTTGATGACTAAGAGTCTTCACAGACATACCTAAGCAAATTAATAATAAATTTATAAAATTCTCAAACTGGCTCTTACAATCATAATTAACTATGCTTTCCATTAAACCTATTCCTGATGAGCAAACTGCAAAAAAAAAAAAAAGAAAAAAAAACAAAAGACAAAAGGAAGGGCAATCCTATTGACCTATTATTAAAATACAAGCTGCACTTATTAGATTTACAATTTTTTAATGCTAGGCCAATAATTTATTAACCAATCATTCACATAAAGACTTATTACATTAATGGCAAGTTATTACATTATTGACTTTATTACATTTAAAATCGCCCAGATTATTGCATTAATGGCAGGTATTACATTATTGGCCATTATTACAATATCTGTTGCTCTAGTGGCGGCAGTAGCTAAGTCGGTAGGGACGTTCGCCCACCAACCCAAAGGTTGGAGGTTCGAGCCTTGCTGCTGGCATTGCATACTGTCGTTGTGTTCTTGGGCAAGACACTTTGACTGTCTAGAAAAGCTCTCCATTAAGACCAATGCATTATTATTATTACTAATCCCACTGCTACTATTTTTCCTATTATATATGATTAAATAGATGATTACTACTCTTCAAAATATGTACTTAAACAAATTTCTTGAGAAAAAGTATCTTGTTACTTTCCACCTTAGCCGAAAACTGCAGGCATTCTTTCTTGCACAGCCGAGGTCTGGAGAGTGTGAACACCTCCAGTCCTTCCGACAGCCATTAAGATTAGTTCAGGCTAAGTGTAAAGCTAACACGGGATAGAGATGAAGGCAGTGTCTGGGCCTGTAGACCTCTCTGTCTGTCCTGTTATGTGTGTGGAAGTGTGTGTGTGTAGGAGGGGAGGGGTGCAGACTGAGATTTATGACAGGGGCCCCCACTCATCTCCTACAGGCCGCACATACAAACCACACACGCCGTGGTTCCCCTGGTGCCGCAGTAAAGACGTGTTCTCTATTGAAAGTCTACTGACTGGAAAAGCAGCCACGCCTCTCTGATCGCTCTTTCTAAGGTTAATCTATGGTGCGCTAGTACTCAGCCTATTCAATAAGTCAATTTAGGTACAGCGTAAATCTCTGCAGAGGATGGAGATAATTGGAAAATTTATGTTTCAAAGCAGCTGGTAGGACACCTGTTTTTATTCCAAAGTATAAGAACATTTGAGGACAGACTCCCAATCTCTCTGCACTGTATGAGTTTTAAGAACAAAGCTGAACAGGACAAAGCAAAATTTAATAATCAAAAACGCTCAGAGGAAAACTTTGTGAAAACCAAATGTGCTACCCTTCTGATTTTTGATTAATGTTTAAGTATATATAAAAACCCATACAAAAGTATCAAACTGACTTAACTTACTAGCTTTTAACACATAAATTGAAAGTGTTTGGGCATTTTTAAGTAATATATGGGACAGTAAATAGTAGATGAATAAATAGTCTGGTATTTTTTTATAGTTGGTGTTGATCGCTGATGTCCTGTTTAGGTCAACATGAACTTCTTAAGATAAATCAGTGTGACCTATCCACAACAACTGAGTACAGCCCTGCATCATAAATCTGCAACACTATAATCAAATTGTAATGCTATGCAGATTGAAACCCTCTAAGGAATCAGCTTATCACAGGAATTTTTGTCACATCCACACCTCAACCTATTGCTCTATCACAATAAAAGCTTATATTGTATAAGTAGTACAATCTAAACACCCAGTCTAACTAACCATCAACCAAAAGCACGGTGATTAGAAAGAATAGCCATCATGTTTATCCCAGTATAAGTACAAAGTGCATCCTCTGACATTACTTATTATCAACCAATCAGTAAAACCTTATATGACCGCTCACCTACAGAGATATTCATCACAAACGGGCAAGAGCATGAGTGTGTTACGTTGACAGTAAATGCGTCAGCGCTAATAAATTGCTGTTCTGTGCTTCATCTCCGTAAAGCACTTAACACTGAAGGCCTGTAATACTCCTTTCCTGAAACCGGAGGTACCATAATATACACACAGTATCCAGCCAGGACATCAGGGAACCTCTTCTAACGCACTCTAGCGACCAGTTTGTTTGCAGTCACAGGACGACAGCCTAATAAGGCAAACTGCAACTCGGAGGGGAGCTCACGAGTATCCCATTACGGATGTACACATATTCAGGAGTGCCACATGGCCTTTTCCTGCATACTATTTCCATTAAACACACGGTACGGCCATGACTAGTAACCTGATCCAGAGCCAGAGAAACAAAGGCAGCTCATGTATTCATGTAGAGGGGATGGACACATGCCAACATAAAAGCAGTAGAGCAGCAGCAGCAGCAGGAGAGCACTGTGGTTCTCTTCTGGTAAGGACTTTCTGATGATGGAAAGGTACTTGTTCTGTTCAGTTTAAGACATAAACAGGAAATCATATGCTGAACATTCAAAAATATGCAAAAGTGGTTAAGGTACTCAAAATATGTTTCGTTTAAGAAGCTCAGTCATTTCAAAATAATATTACAAAAGTTAAGTTGAAGTAAAAATACTTACAAAATACTTGAGTAAAATCAAAGAAACCTGGCATGCATGCAAGTCAAAAGCATTGTATATTAGAAATTGCACAACAAAAGCTACTACAATAACTCCTATTAATACAACTACTACTAATGGTACACTATTGCTATACTATTCAAAATGCATTAATACTTCAACTACTACTATTATTGGCGTCAAAAATACTTTTACTCATTTTTAGACTTGGACAATTTTATTTATTTTTTATTAAATTGAGTAAAATAAAAAATAAAAAATCCTTCAAAATTACTCAAGTAAAAGTATTTTTTTAGAAAATGTACAGAAACCAAAAATGTACTTAAATAAATTACTTCAGTAAAGTAAAGTATCTAGTAACTTCCCATCAGTGAATCTATACAAAGGGTGTGGTGATGTCTAAGCCTTTCTAAATAGGCCTAGTTGGGGCAGTGGATAAGATTTACTGTGTAACCCAGCTCTCTTGCAAAAAACGTGTCCTGAAGGTAGAGTTTTGGCGAAATTGTACAAAAGAAAACAAAACATTAGTTTAAGCATGTTTTTGGTTCATATCATGCATATTCAACAGCTTTCCAAAGCTCAATCATGGCCAATATTTGGGTTTACAAAGTCCACTGCTCACACCTTAATTACTGTATAAATATTAATTACAATAATAACAGCAGTAGAAAAATACATTTATGGTTCATAATATCCGAAATGTTGACAAATTATTTCATCAGATCATAGAGGTACCTATTATTCATTCATTATTGCCATCTAGTAAATATATTTTAAATAAGCAAACTCAAATTGATTTATACCCATTGCTAAGCAGGTGTTTTATTGCTCCTTTTGCCAGAATACGCAAAATGATTTGTGTAATGATTAAAAAGTAAAATCTTATTCAAATATCCCATGAACCATTAAAGGGCTATCTTATTAAATTAGAAAATCATGGGAAAGTGACATTATTTCAGTAGTTCAATGAAGAAAAAGTCCAACACATATGTTATAGAGATTCAGTACACACACAGTGAAATATGAACAGCTATTTTAATTGTGATGATTATAATAATTATTTTGGTTTTAATTAAGTATAAGCCATAATTATCACAAGAATTCAAATAAATAACCTCTCTTCTGCTTTAAATATTTCACTCTGTGTGTACTGAATCTATATAATATGTGTATGTGTTTCACTTTAAATGACTACTAAATTATAAAGACATTTCCATAATATTCTAGTTCATTGACTTTCACCGATGCTAAATAATGTTGATGTTGATATTGCACATACAAAAGGTATGCAGAAACTTTCCATTTACGTTGGATACGGGGTTGTATTACTCCAGTGCATAGTAAGTACAGAGTAAGAGAGTGTTGAAATATTTAGCTCAGAGAGAAAATAGCCATCCAGCTGTGTTATATATTCTGAGCCAGCTCAGTCCATGCATTTCAAGCTAAGCTGACGTTCCAGCGATTGACTGTGGAATGTGGTGTTACGCCAAGTCGACGTTTCACCTCAGAAAGGCCTACAGCACTGATCCACATATGCAAGCCATTTCAGTACATCTAATTTATGTACTCCAAAACTACAAGTCCTTATTGTGTTCCCAATCTTCAAGCCTAACAATTTTTTTCCCTCTTCAACCTAATCTATAATTCAGAGGTTGAGTAAATATTCGGTTTTCATTGTGTCAACATCAGTCTCAGAGCTGTACCGCTAAATACATGTTTGAGTTGTTTCAAGCCATTTTCTTTGTTGTTACAGTAATTATTTTTAAACCATGCGGATTGCACCCTATTAAGGCAATTAGACACTTAAAACAATAACGAAAGAGTTTAGTTTATACACTGTACAGCAATGGGAACTATGTCCAGTCACTTTCTGAATGCTTAGGTTTTCTCAATGAATGCTCTCTTCTATTCCAACTAACGAAGCAGTTATAATGACAACGGCAGGGATTGTAAGTTCACATAATTAAATTAGTTGGGTGAACCGGGAAGATAAATGGCATTGACTGGGACATCTTCAAGAGTATTTTATGACTTTCCCATAAGACAGACAGTGAGGTATTCACAATGAGGCTGGCTATAGTCATAGCTACAGATAACAAACAGTCACAACAACATTCTTCACTCAAAAAAAACACAAAACCAAGATCTCAAAGGCTAAAAGATAATCAGAGTTGTAATCAAATTAAATGGTAAATATTGTTGGCCAAAGCTTCAAGGTTCTACAATATTACAGGGTCTAATTGTGGGGATGGGAGGCCCCAGCTGTTGTTAAAGAATTGGGTTTCAGGCCGCACATTATTGCAAGGCCCGGGATCTGATATGAAGGACTTTGGAGTGCTGGGGAGTCTATTGTAGCATGACACTTTGGCCTTGTCCCAAAAAGGGAAGATACAAAGGGTCCATTTTTTGAAGAATGTTGCTAATAGATGTTTTATTGCAGTGTTTCAGCAGCCAATAACTTCCCCCAATCTATTAAACATGTTATTTAGACAGGCATTTTGACTCATTCAAATCTAAGATCTTTTTTACAAGGCGTGTTTCTGAGGCACTTATCCAAACCATCCACATTTATCCTCTTAAATTTGTACAGGCTGGCTGCTTTACCAGTCATGTTTATTTAAACTTAATCTAATAAGGTTTCAGTCACACCTATTTTATTTAGCAATGTGTTTTTGTGTTTGTGGGTTTTTTTGCACATAAAAATGTATCCTACTGACCAATCATTTATTCACAATGAGGCACACATTATGGGTTGTTTTGTTGTATCTGATTGGTTTTATTTTTAAAAATGGCGCTGATGAAGTGGTTTAGCATATTTTGGTATCACTCCCTTATCAGTTGTATATCTCTTCAGTTACATTCAGATATAGTTTAATTTTGAGGAAAAAGTATGTTGTAGTTTGTTTTACCTCAATGGCAAAGTAGGGTTGACACTATAGTAGTGGCAGCTTTATAGTAGTGGTAAAAATAGCAGTAGTAGCAAAAGACACAGTTGTACTACTAGTAAATTTTGTACTGCAAGTGCAAATAAAAGTTATTTGTAATGTCTCGTTATTCATTAAATGCTGTTTTCCCTTTACTCATTTTCTGAACACATTGTGCCCACCAGCATGTGTGAAGAATCTGATTGTGACTGAATTTGTTCATAACACGTAATGCTATGTTTTGGAGAGGGTGGAAGAAGGCAGCATGAACAGGTCAAAACTCATAAATCCTTTTCCTCTGCATAGTAAAAATCTGTTTCCTCACTGTGCTGCTTCCCTCAAAGGGCCCAGACCAGCTGAGTCTCCCCCCAGCAGCCCCTCCAACGTCCTGCCACTCCTCTCCCCTCTCCATCTCCCTCCATTTATGAGTGCCGCTCCGATCCGTCTTAAAGGGAGAGGCCCGTATTTGCATGTACTTTTAGCACACTGGCAGCCTGCCCTGTTTCCCCCAGCTGCAAAGGATTGTGGGTTTTTACATCTATAAAGATTTTCCAGCGCAGTAAAGCTACAAACGTAAGATTTGCGTTCATCAAGCTTAAAGCCATCTGGTGAAAACGGGGAGCTGTGACACACTGGTATAATATAAGCTAATTCCAAAATAGGCAGCTCAGGAAGTTTTCACAAGGTTACGGTTTAGTGCTAAGTCTTACAGATATATAAGACAGATAAGTACCATGTAAGCAGAAGAATAGCTCCTGTGAGAGCCTGGTGATGCAATATATATTTATAGATATTTATCCGCGCCTGGGACTGGCTGGAATTGGTATGTAATGAGCCAGCTAGAGTTGAATCTCCTGCTGCTCAACTTACCATACAAAACTGGCCCATACACTGAAAAAAGAAATACAATTTCAGGCGTTATTGTTTAAGGTTCAAAAAATATATGCACTCATACTGGTTTGAAAATAGTACTGCAGTCTAAATCAATTGTTCTCAACTGGTCTGGCTTCAGGACCCATTATCACTCTATAATGACAAAAAAGAGGGATTCCAAGTGACAAAATGTCTCGAATAAACACATTGTGCAGTTTGAAAATTAGGTAGTTTAATATCAGAATGTCCCAACACAAAAAAGAACATAATCTTTAAATAAAAGAAACCAAGCAAGTGGCAATGCCAGAGAGGGAACTATTCTCTTCTACATTCACTAGCTGAATTTTTATTTAAAACCTTAGCTCCTCACGTCAGGCTTTTGAACCTTACTTCAACCTTAGAGTTATAACAGTGGGTTTGCTCTATACACCTTATGTCCCATAGTGACACCTTTCTTATTTTTTAATCATTAAACTTTTTATTCATTTATTTATTCTGCCCTGGCAAACGCCCGCAGCCCACTGAAAATGGTTCTGCAGCCTACATTTGGGTCTCGACCCACCAGTTGAGAATCACAGGTCTAAATCAAAACAATGGTCAGGTTACCAGTCTTTCCGCTTATCTGATTGGATGATCGGCAATGCATGGTTTTAGAACCAAAAAATGTAAACAAACAACTTTGGCATTACGTTCAACACTTTTTAAATTGGGAATAAATGAGCTGCATTGTTATCCGTAAAACTAATATTTGATTTAAAAATGTTTACCTCATATTTTGGGACACGTGGATAATTTGAATAAAATAGAAAAAAAGATATACTGCTCGTAGCACCTTTAATTATTATTCATTCACATTCTTATATATATAGTTTTACTTTTAACAAGACCAATAACAAGTTAAAGAGACTGGGACTGTACTCTATAATCTTTCTTTTCCTTCTGGCAAAATATTATAGGCCTCCTCAGACAACCCTCTCCATTTATCTGGGTTGGGGACTGAAAGAGTGCACTGGCTGTGGTGGGACTGTATACTCTCTGTATGCACCATTGAGCTTTCTTCTGAGGCTGCATAAAGTAGCCTGGGATTCACAAGGAAAACCTGCCATACAGTGGTAAATGCAACTGTTTCTACATTAACTGAAACAAAACAACTGTGCACAAATTATATTTCATAGCAGTGTAAAGACTGGCTGTGGGTGTATATTCACTTGGGACTGATTTTGTTCAAACCAAGCTCAGTGTTTGTGCTGTTCACACAAGGAATTAGTTTTTTGTGTCTCGAAACAGCCCTGGGGAAAGGCTGGACTCTGTTTAATCAGCAAGCTGTTTTTCTGCATTTAAACAACTTCCAAACTGGCATCTGTAAGGGGAACACTCCACAAACCACAGATTGCATGTCAATATCCTACAGTGCTACAAAGGCAAGAATGAGAAGCAGCATTCTTTTCTTTCTCCTTGGTCAGTGACATGAAAAATACAGTTAGTTAATCCCTTAGCGGTTCTCGTTCACTGTAGGCAAAACGCTGGAACGAGCACAACTAGACCATAGGCCAGAAAGTCATTTCCGAATAGTGTTGGACGACAACCCTTTGGTCCATGTCAACATTTTAATAATGCTGCACGGCACTGAAGGAGAGAACAAGTTGTCATCATGGTGCTGGGAAGGCTTTTTTTTTTTCTTCTTTTTTTTATACCAGTCATGTCTAGATTTTACAAAATAATTAAATGTCTGAGCTAGAGAAGTTGATGAATTTAATGTTGTTAGCTGACTGACCATTTTGCATGAAAAATGTCTTGAGTGTCTAAAAATCAGAGGTAAAAAGGCCAGATACGTTTGCGTTTAAGAATCTCTAAATTAAAAGCACTTTCTTCTGTTCTTACTTTATATTCAATACCCTTTACAATTTTGTTAGATACTTTTATTTGTATTTGAATAATTATTTTGAAGTAGCAATACTTAAGTACAGACATCCACCTCTGACCACAATACATTGCACCAATGTTCACAACAGCAAAGAACAGCATAACCTTGAACAGAAGCTGTTTATAGTCCAACTCAAGTTCTCAGTTGCAGTAGATATGATCTACAAGTAAAATAGCTAAACAGTGTAAGGAATTATATTGTGTTTAAGGACTTATGTGAAAATAAATGTGTGATATATAGCCATAGCTTTTACCTTCTGGGAGTGGCCAAACAAACTATCTGCCTCCTAACATGCAGTGTTTTGTTCACAAAGAGTACACTGGCTTGTGACACACTATAGGGTTAGATTGTTTTTGCAACACATGTTTGTTTTTGTTTTTCCAACACATATAAACAGCTGGTTTAAATACTAAATTTTGGAACTACATACCCAATATCTGTCCAATATTGCATTCCCTGATCAAAAATAATTCAGATTCAATGAAAAAAGTGGATTTGGTTACACAAAATCACTGCTCTGCGACTCCAAAGTCCCATTTTGTGGCGGACACAAGAGCTATGGAAACTGCATATTCCACATCTGTCCAACTTCTATTTCAAGTTATGACTTTTGGCTAAAGCATCAGAATCATGCTTTATCTACAAAGTATGAGGTTCCTGCGATGAGCGGCGCACAATAGTAAAGGATTACAAAAGATCATCTGCGCTTATAAAGTTCCTGACCTCAATTTACACATAAAACCTTGGCCGGGATGAGGCGAGATGGCATGTGAGCGAATCCAGACTACATTAAAATGAGAGGTATTAGTGACATATGAGCAGGGCCAGGGGAGAACAGCTTGTTGTGCTAGAAACTCCAGACAGTTGTAGGACAGTCGCTCAGACAATGACAACTCTGTTTTCCGACCGCCTTAAAAGGAATCCTTAATCTGCATGCCACCACAGGAATTTCAACCAAGTGTGTTTGGAACAAAGGCAGACCTAGAAACCTAGCAGGAACCATTAAGATCCATTTTCCTAATTGGATAAAGTACCTTGTAGATTTTATATACAAATTAATATAAACACAAAAGTTGGTCGTGACCCCTTTTTGTTTTATCATCTTATTTTTACTGTGTTATTTTAATGATTCTGCATGTAAAAAGTAAATAGATGGGTGCATTAAAGCGTGGTCAATTATTGAAGCATTTCACTATAGCGCTAATGCACTCAACGATAATTAATTGTGTGCCCCCCATTATGATCTGTTTTACAGCCCACTGGTCCAAAAGATCACGGCCTTTTAACCTAGATTTGTATGCAGGCGATGTGCATACTTTGTTTCTCTCTGGTGAAGGCTTAAGCCCTGCAAATCCCAAGCACAAGGATGAGATGCATTCATGTACACAGAGAAACACACTACTACTGAATTATGTACAAGCTAGACCAATTAGTTAACTAATTTTGACAATCTATGTGCTAATTGTCTTGGAGGGCAATCATCATGAGATTCATTTCACATGCATCTCCTGTTCAGCAGTGAATCATCTGCCTCCATTTAGCCCTATTCTCTGCATCATCTTTTCTCCAATCTCCCCTTTAGTCTTCCTCTCGGTTTCCAAACTGGCAGCTCCAACCTCAGCATCATTTTACATATACAGTATATTCACTATCCTTCCTCTGTGTCCAAACAATCTCAGTCTAGCCTCTCTGACTTTATCTCCTGAGCTGTACATCTGATGTATTTGTTCCTATTTCCATCCATCTTCATCATTCCCAAAGAGAACCTCAACATCTTCAGCCCTGCTCCCGCCAGCTATGCCTCCTGTCTTTTCCTCAGTGCCACTCTGCAAGCCCTACAACACTGCTGCTCTCATCCACTTCACTTACATATAGTATATTACACAGTACTCTCACTGTCAAACCTCACATGTCACAACCCTTTTGCATATGTTTTATAATGAAGCTTATCTTAGTTACCGCCACTGTAGTGCTTGTGTAAACAGGTCACTTGCAGGCAAAGCTGTCTGTGTGACTGGAGGACAGAGAGCTTTCTGCCGGGTTTTGTCAGCTCTGTGCTCCAGGTGCGTGCAGGCTGACCGACCGTGGCATCCACCATATGTGCCTCTCTTAACACCGTCTGTCATCGACACGTCGCACGCCATGTCCACTGGCGGGCCCTGTCTGATACTGATGTCTCCTACTTCCCCTCTTAGTCAACACAGTCGTTATACTGTAGATGGTGTCATAACAATCATCTGTGATAATAAACAAGACCTAAACAACTGGGCTTTATTATCCAGGATTTTAATAGATGAGAACGTTTAGTGTGTACCTGCCATTTAGCTTTGGCCAATCACAAGCTGGCATAGAAGCAGATGTTATAAGAAGTTAGGGATGTTTCTGTTGGTTGGGTAATCTATATCACTTATCCCCACTTTATCAATGGCTGCAGGAAATCAGAGGAGGAAAGTAACTAGACAAAATATACTAATTTTAACACATTTTTAAAAATCTCTTAATTAGTAAAATTATTTCTTGACCTCTGGTAAAATGGGTAGTCATGGTGGTAGTAGTAATAGTGGTAGGATGAGTAGCAATAGAAAACTTTTTACTTAACAGATCTGGAGTACTTCTTTTATCTTTGCTGAAAATACAATTAGATACTTGAAATTCCGGCGCTGGCTAAATATTCACATTATGTTAAACTAGATAAATGGTATAATGCTAAACTCAGAGCTAAAACAATTTGGTTTGACGTAATGTTTTTTTCTCTACTTCTACAAATAGAGGTATATACTTTGAAACTACGCTGTTTGCAATATTGACTTGGGCTGAAAGAGTGAAGTGGGCATGGCCAGCAGGGGAACATAGGGCTTTAGAGAGACATGCCAAGTCCACAATTCAAGTGTTTTCAGCAAAAAAAAGCAAAACTTCTAGAAAGAAGATACTTTCAGTAAATACTGATCCTTTTAGTTATAAAAAAAAAAAAACATTAAATACTAATTTAGAGGTGTCCAAAATTATTTCAAAAACTGTGAAAAGAGCATATTAGGTCACCTATAATTATGAGAAATCAATTCAAACATTCCCCTGGACCACCCAAAACCCATGCTTTTAATGATGACGCTATCCTAGAGTCAACACAGAAGCAGCCAGCTTTGGCAACTGGCACATCCTGGCAGTCCCTCCCTGGCTCTACACCAGTGCTGCTCACACCATAGCTCAGTGGAGCAGCTAAGCCTTGGTTGCATGCCCTGCTTGCATAGAATTGGAGAATTTTGAGAATAATTAAGTCATAAATCTTCTCTAGACCATATGAAAAGGCCAAAAACCGATTATACCCCCACCCCAAGTAATGTGTTTCGCTTCCACAATCAGCTCCCCTGATAAGAAACCAATTCAAACCCCCTGGTTCTTGATAGCATTAGCACCAGGCCCAACAGTTCACCTTGACTTAATGGAACGCCTAAACAAATGTGTCTTCTGAAATTGAATTTAGCCAACCAATGCAATATGGCACACATAGGCAATATGCCAATCTAATGTACTGTATCTACTGAGGTATGGTCAATTTTCATACATTGTATTGAGGTACAGAATTATTTCAGCACCACACATTGATAGTGGCACAGTTCTAGGGCTGTACAATATTAGAAAACATGCAATATGCAATAAGATGTTAATAATATGACAATATTTGGATACCCATACCTGGACTCTGGAGTCACTAAATCTAATGGTGTAATCTAGGTGTAATTTGGGACTAAGGGAGGTCTAAACCTACAAATTCTACTGTAGGTCTAAATTTAGGACTCTGAGCACTGACCAAAACTGGGGCTAAATCCAAACTTACAAAAAATTATATCAGAACTAAAACAGAAATAAACAACGGCTGAACCAGGATTAAACCCAGACAAAACCAGGGTTGAACCAAGATTCCAGGCCTAAACCAAATCTAAACTGGGACTGCTTTTTTCTTTGGTCATAAAAACCTTTATATAAAAGAGAAAAATAATCCTTAAATACGTATTATAATAAAGTGTGAAGAGTAAATCTCAGTCACTTTTTTGTAATATGGACATTGCGTTGGCTGATAGATGTGCAGCATATTGTGAAGCCCTAACAGCAACGCTGTCAAGAAAACTTATAGCACGATATTTATGGCAGTTACTTGTTTGTGCACATCTTAGAAACATCCAGGCAATTTTGTAGGCAATAAAAGACTTTCAAAGACCGTCTTCCCTCATATAAACAACATTTTAGCAATGACTACTATATCCGCTCCAGTCGCTCTAATCTGAACCATGCCATTGAAATGTATTGGCAGTTTAAACATAGGTTTGGCAAGTCCATAACTGAAACCCAGCGCTTACTGACATGTTTGACATATCTGGAAGCACAAAATATAGGCTGTGTGTATTTGGAGCCCATCTTTCCAGCTATATTTCCCAAACAGTATGAAGGAAAAGTGGCAGGATGTAGCAGCAGAAGTCTATTAGGACATTTTAGATTCTCCATCTGCATGATGAGAAATGACAGATTGAACTTCATGGCACAAATGCGGTCACAATTACAATTTTCACTTCATAAAATAATGAATGTAAGCCAACTAAGGCATGTGGACCGTGGAGAAAGGAAAGTGTTCAGTTAAAATAAAAAGACTCAGCAGGAAGTAATCTAAATCTACTAATTTGTTTTGAAGGGTGAACAGCCTGAAGTGATGTATCGTAAGTTTTGATATAGTGCAGACAGACATAGTTTCAATTACAGTCAACTGCAGGACACTGAAGGCAAAATAAAGCATTTTTCATATGTACATTGGGTAATTTTGTTCATTAGATAGACATATATCTGCTTTTAAAAGAAAAAAATCTTTGTGCGGTAATACCAAACCAGACCATGTCTTCTATCTATGTCTTGTTTTTTAGAAGGTACTCTCAAACATGTACAACTTCAAAACATGCACAATAGGCTAAAACCTTCAGCCAGATACTCCTGACCAGGATCCTGGCTCAAGATCTGGAGAAGGGTCCCCGGGCACTACACTGCGGGAGCCCACTCCTCCTGACGGGTTGCCCCAGCGGCATTGAGGAATGGGTCAAAATGCAGAGAACGAATTTCCCCTACGGGGATCAATAAAGTATAATAAATAAATAAAATAAATACATAAATAAACACTTGATATACAATTACAGTGAGTTGAGTCTACTTTTCATATATCTTCTGAATTTGTGCATAGATAAAAACGTTTGTGACAGAAACACAAGTCAGTTTTGTGTATACATTTGCTTGACACAAGATTTTATTTTGTGTAATCTTAAACTGCATACATTACACTGGATTCTAACCATTCTTCATCTAGATGCATGCACCTGAATCAGACTGAATTCATCTTGTGTGATCCTAGCACAATCACAGCATCTCTGAGTAGAGTCTGCATGTCTTTCCTGTGTTACTGTGATTTCTCTCTTGCTTCCTCCCACTATCCAAAAACATACCTGTGTTAGAATACCTGTGAATTTGTCACTCTATATTGCCCATGAGGAATGAATGTGAGAGCGTAAGGTTGTCAGTCAGTGTCTTTATGTCAGCTTTGCGACTAATTGGCCATTGTCCTAGATGTACTCCTCCTAAGACCCATAGTTGCAGGACTGGGCTCAAACCATCCACAACCACAAACTGTAAAGCTGAAGACAGATGAATGAATGATTATACAGGGTATCTCCAGGTTTTTTCTTGTGAAATTTCAGACCTTTTTAATACTAAGAAAAAAAAATTAAAACCAAGATCTCTAACAAAACTTTCTAACAAAAGAAAAATAATCTGTATAAATTTTACATTGATAAAATATTATTTTACTCTCTGAAACTCATTGGTTTTATTTTAAAAGTCTAATACACGCTAAATGACTCCAGTTTTGCATTAAAACTCTCAAAACAGAATAATTTTCAGTAGTAGCAGCATTTACTGTATTAAGATTTTTTTGCAACAAATAGGCCTATGCCTGCAACATTACGCACCTCATATAAACTTACTTACAAAAACTTACATTCAAGTAGGTGACTTTAAGATATTTGTAAAACCACTATTAATAGAATTTGTTGCCAAATTCATATCCAACTCACAAAAAACACACACTTCTCTATTATTACTTAGAAAGTTTTAATCTAAAACTATTTTTGACATATAGAATGCTGAAAAACTTGACTTAGATTAGTCTCAATTTAACAACTTAAGACCTAGACTAACTAAATGTATTACCTGCCCATGAAATTTAATACTTTTAACATCAACAACATCAAATTTAATACTGTTTTAATACTACTTGGGGCTACCTTGTTTTATCATATTCATTCAAATTCACTATTTGATAGCGAACATGTATTACAACTTGTGTGTATTAGCAATTCAGACAAAACACATCAGAATTTCTGCGACTGACCCTGCTTCAGTTCATTTGAGACCAAGAAGCAGCATGACCCTATGGACGGCTTATTCAAGGGGCATTTCAAGTCCTGCGCATACACTTCACACAGCACAATGTGTTCTGGGGTAATCGTCATATGCCTACAAACAGACTTAAATGCCATTCAGAGGACTGTTCCCCTTTTTACAGGGTGTAATCAAGCACTGCTCTTTCCAGGGCAATCACGTCCTTTATCAACTGTCGCCAACCACCTACAGAGTGGGAGGATAAGCCCCTCTGGGTATTGTGCATGATTGGGAGACTAAGAAGTTTGAGTCACTCCTTACACCCCTCCTCCACTCTTTACATCAACAGTCATAGCTCAGGACACAGGGCGTCCCGTACAAGGTGCACTTTCACGCCACTCACTTCACATTTACTTATTTAGAATCTGATTCTTTCAGAGCTGCAGACTGTGGTCTGGCGCATTAACACATTTGGAGTGTATATCTGATGTGGTGACTGGTTTTCTTTAAATTAGTATTCATGACCTGTGCGGCAAAGTGTGTAGTAATAGTACTGTAGGAGGACTTGTAGTAGTGGTAATAACAGTAGTACTAGTAGTAACAATAGCCTTTATGTCAACAGTCATAGCTCAGGACACAAGAAGTCCCATACAAGGCAGCTCAAGTAGTAGTACTTAGCAGGAATTGTATTGTTAAAAGCAGGTGGTATTAGTAGTGGTAGTTGCAGCAAGTAAGTCCCAAAGTATTTACAGTAGTAGCTCTAGTATTGGTAATAGTAGTAGTAGTAGTATTTGTAGTAGTAGCTGCAGCAAGTACTTTACATTCAATCCATTTTTTCTTTCACACCACTTGAATATTTTATACACTGATTAATTTAGTGCCAGTGAGCAATCAGCCTATTTGTAGTGTATAACTAATTTCATCAACCAGTTTTTATTTTTGTCAATCTCACGCTCTCATTCTCTGTGTAAGAGGGAGGTACAGGCCTGCCCAAGGTAATTAGGGCTGACATAATGTTTATGTAACCTCCAAGCCCCACCAACCAGATGCAATTATGGGCTCCCGTTCCCTGTGACCCTGGCCCGGCATCACAGCACCACAAAACACTGCCGTCCTGTGTGCAAGTAACCGGTCTGGTTTTGTAGGGTGACGGCGGAAGGTGTGGAGGCTAAACTAGGGCCAAGCAAGAGTTGAGTTCTTTTCACAGCTCCGCCTGACGGGGAGCTCTTGCCGCCTAATCCGAGTTGACGGGACACTTCAGAGCTCCCCACTCTCTCCAATTTCCACCAGGACCCTATCGGCAGGCGCAAGGCAGATAAGCCAAAGGGGTTGGGGTGGCAGACTTTTTGTGGTGCAGTGAGAATGAGTGGGGAAGGGGGCCCCATTACAACGCTTAACTGCACTCACAGGGCCTCATTAACCCGCCACACCACTGACTCAAATCAAAACAGACAATAAAAAGGAGGTGGCCGTCCAAATAAAGGGCCTCCATTATAATGCAACCGGGAGTGGAAGCATTGTAACTCAGTACTTTATGAAGCTTTTACACAAGCACTTTTCCACAAGGACGACAATGGACCAATTTACGCAAAAACAGCCTTGGCCCATGTGTGCAACTTTCTGTTTGATCGTTTCTATGTAGAAATATTGTATACAGAATTCCTCTATTCAGTATTTGTGTGCAGTGGGATACTTGGTACAGTATGTCCACCACAATAAAGAATAATCCCTTAGGTAGTACAGAAGTGTGTCCTAAGATTGGAGCCATGACTAATGAGAGGTGACAAGTACTTACAGGCATGTCGCCAGTTGGATGCAAAGCTAGAAAGTATATAAAAATCTCTCTAGTCACGCGTTGAAAGTGACTAGATCCTTTTACTAAAGTATTACACTTTTTAAGTACATAAAGGAGTATAAATTTTTTTCCTGGGAAAGTGGGTAGGGATAGTAATAAAAGAGTTATAGTAGTAATAATAATGCTACAGTAGCTGTAATATTCATTGTATGGCAATAAAATAGCTGTCGTAGTAGTGGTAATATTAGTAAGCTGGAATAGTCGGAGATGTCAAAGTAGTAGTGGTAGTACTAACTACTAGTGCTAGGAGATGTTGTAGCAGTAGTATTAGTAAAAGCAGTAGTGGTAGTAGTAGTGGTAGTAGCAGCAGTTAATCTATACTTTAGGGAAATTACAATTTAGTACTTGTTTACTTTTATTCAAAAAACAATTTTGTTAACTGCTTTTAATTCTATTGAGCAATAATATTTTGAAATATCAGTTCTTTTATTAGAGATTACTTACAAGTGATACTAGAGACTAGAGTACAGATTTTGAGTGCTTCTTAACCTCTGTCTCTAGGCCACTGCTCATTAGCTCTCAGGGCATCAAAGCTTGGCACACCAACTGATGCATTTCACAGAGACAATTAATGAGCAAATCAATGTAGCCGTCTCAGTAAAATAATTAGAGATGGGACTTACATCTGCAGTAATAATGGAGTGCTGCAGTGCAGAAAATGAATATGCATTTTGCACTTCTGCTATGTTGTCTCAAAGTCAATGAGTCTGGAATATGATATGGAATATGAATACGATGCTAGTTAAGGCATTTTTTTAATATGCCAACATGATCATGTAAAAAGTATGGCAATAACAACTCTAACCTACAGTCATAGGTCAGAGGAAGAGAGCTGAATGAATTTGGATCCAAAACCAACCTAAACCAACCTTAGCCATTCCCTCCGCCTGGTCCAACCTAAATCCCCCGGCCCTGATTTTGCCCTTAAGATCATGACTTTGCATCTATTCAATTCAAAACTAACATTACCTAGCTGGACAAAGACAATATGCCAACTAACTGTGGTTTCTGTTGAAGTGTGGCGTGATGGTAAGATTTTTCATTTTAACCTATTTTTAAAAGGAACTGGACCATATAAAGTGAGAACAGACATGTAATGCCACAGAGACAGCCCTAAGCAAGACTCCTTCAAAGTCTCAGAGTGGAAAACATGATGAGGTCACACTGTTAAGACTTGCAGCCATCACAGCTCATCTGTCACATCATCAACCACTCACTCCATCCCATTTTCAAGGCAATCATCTGCATACATCAACACACAGACCGGCTGGAGGTCTGTTTTCTGGACATTAGGAACTGGTGGAGTGGCTGGAGGGGGTATTGTATTACCAGGACTAAACCAGGTCTATACCAGGACTAAACCAGGACTAAACTAGGACAAAGGGAGCTGGAGATCTATACTCAAGAGCTGGTGAGGTGTCTAAACCAGGTTTATACCAGAATTGAAACAGGACTAAACCAGGTCTAAACCAAGACTAAACCAGGACATAACCAGGTCCAAACTAGGACTAAACCAGGCTCAAACCAGGTCTAAACCAGTACTAAAGCAGGCGCAAATTAGGGCAAAGTGAGCTGGAGGTCCATGCATTAGAGCTGGTGGGGCGTCTAAACCAGGTCTTTACCAGAACTGAAACAGCACTAAACCAGGTCAAAACTAACACTAAACCAGGACATAACCAGGTCCAAACCAGATCTAAATCAGGACTAAGCCAGGTCAAAACCAGGCCCAAACCAGGTCTAAACTAGGAGTAAACTAGTACTAAACCAAGTCTAAACCAGTTTGAAACTAGAACACAGACAAGAGCGGCTGGAGATTTATATGCTGTCCATTATGTGCTGGAGTAGCTACAAGGGCTATTGTATTAGAAAAAGAACAGGAATGGCTAAATTATAGTCAGACTTATTGCAAAAAAAGTGAGGACAAAAGAAAAGTAGACAAGCACATGGGGAATATAAAGTGTGAGGAGAGACAGATGGGCCCACTTACCAGCCTGGTTCGTGGTAATGTTGACTGAGGCGTACTGGGGGGAGTAGGGGCTCTGATCTGACACCCCGTTGACAGCCTGGACTTCAAACGTGTACTGTGTGTGGGCCAACAGGTCGCTAATGTAGACCCGTGACTCAGTCAGGCCCAACTGACGGGGCACAAACTGGACGTTGTCCCCACAGCGGGTGCAGCCTCCCCGGCCACCGCCACAGCTTTTGCAGATGATGTTGAAAACCACGTCCTCACGGCCCCCTGAGTCCCTGGGAGGCATCCACTCCAGCATCACAGAGGTTTCATTCACACTGGAGATGACGTTCTGGGGAGCGGAGGGTACGGCTGCAAAAACACAGGATTTTTAAGTTTAACACATACAGTATTTTTTTCACAGAGTATTACGGAAAATAAGTGTAAGTGTATATAACAATAATTCTTTTCTTTCAGTTCTTTCACAGCAAATGATCTGCCTCCAAGCGTGCTGTAATTTGCATATTGATTTGGCATTGGTTTTACGCTGGATGCCTTTTCTGGTGCAGTCCTCTCTGCTTATCCAAGATTGGGACAGGCACAAAGACTGCACTGGCTTTTGAACCTCTGTGGCTTGATTCCATTAATGACAAACAATAAACAAAACGTATGTTGGCAGAAGTGTGGCAGAAAAGGTTGTATGTTTCAGCTTAAATGAAAGGAAAGATGGACAAAACAGTGATGAGACCAGCAATGTTTTATGATTTTGAGATGGAGGAAACAGACAGGAGTTAGAGCTGGAGGAAGCAGAGCTGAAGAGAAATGAATAGGATTACGATTGGTTACATCGGAGGGACAGTGCATGTTAGATGTTGTAAAGATAAAGCCAGAGAGGCCAGATTGAAATGGTGTACAGAAAAGGCTAAATGAATATCAGTAGAAGGCTGCTAAGGTTAGAGATGCCTGGCACGAGGCCTAGAGGAAGACCAAAGAGGAGATTTATGGATGTAGTGAAAGAGGACAATGCATTAGTTGGTGTGAGAGAGAAGAGAATGCAGAGGATAGGGCTAAATAGAGAAACAGCTAAAAAGGAAAAAAAAGATGATCTGTGCTTTACTATTCCTTGTCAAGGTTTCGTGTTATTAAGTAAATGGGACTTCACTGACACAGGGCAGAAAATACAGGCTCATGAAAATTGAAACTTCTTAAGCACTTGGCTCGATATGCTCCTTCAGCCTCTAACAGCCTCTTCCCTCGAGAGGCTTGTTTACACGGTCTCATTTTCTACAGCGCTGTCCACTTAGTCAAGTGTTTTCTTAACGTTTTTCCTGATGACTTCCTCATGGGGCATTACACAGTTACCGCAGTCGAAAGAAACCTATGTTTTCTGCTTCATTCCCAGCGGCGAGGGAGGAAACTTTCCACAAGGAGCTACGTGTAGAGTGACAGTCCAAACAAACAAACAACCAAATGTGTTTACCTTTTACAGCCATGTGGGGCTAATTATGGAAGACATATCCTCTAGGACTAATGGGATAAGCAGTTCCACTCCGCCCACAACATCCTAAATCTATATTGATCTCTTCTTATTTAACCCTCTTTTAATTGGCAGCAATTAACAGATCTTCACGTCTGGATGAAGGCCCACTGGATTTCCCTTGTTGGTGACTCCTATACATAGACACATAACTCTTCCTGGGCCTCTCCATTATGGGGAGGACCACTACTTTACCCCATTAGCTGTCCACTGTGATGGGCCTATTCCCTTCCCTTTAATCAGCCTGGGCCCTGCTGGGTTTAATTCTGGTGACGTGACGCTGCCGCTTTTTCATTCACAACAGCTGCTCGACTCCCAGAGCCAGGCTTATGCAAATCTCCTTTGTTGGAGACCATCAAATCTTTTCCCTCCTCTCTTTCTTTCAACAGGCTGCTAGCGAGTGAGCAAAAAACACTATAGATATGCTGAAAGAAGTGTTTTTTTTCCCCTCAACTCACACCTGTTTTGTTTTAGTTCGACCACACTCTATGAACTAATTCTCCATCATAGGAATATACACACAACCTTTCTTTTCTCATCTTTTCCTGGTGGTATTTCCCTCCCGTCGTCGCTCCAACCTCGGTGTCAGCTTCAAATTCAAATTCAAATTTAAACACCTTCATTGGCATGACAAGAGAGAGTGTCGGCTGGGCCCATTCTCCGCTCTTGGCCCAGTACAATGCCCCGCGGCCTGGCCCACTAACCTTTGCCCCAGCCTGGAGTAGACACTGTGTGATGTTGAGGAGGGACGTCCCAAGCTTGTGTGTTAGGTCAGATTTTTGGACAGCTACACTATGGGCATGTCATCATAGCATTGGTGTGAAGGACAGCCCTGACAGGCTTTTTCTGTTTAGATTTACACAGACTACCACTGTCCTCTGATCCCGGAGCGCTTCTGCTTGCGGGTGTGAAATGTGTACTGTCAAAGGATTCATATTTGACATAAAAGACTTGGCCTTTTTCATGTCTGCGTGCTGCGTTTGGTGAAGAGCTTCAAGTGGGATACTCACTAGTGCACGGCATCTGAAGAGGATCCGAGTCAGTCCGGTAATATCCGTTGCGGCAAACACAGTTGATGGCGCCTTCGCTGGTGGTGCGGCTGTTGATGGGACACTGCATACATGGCTCGTCTCCTTGGGTTGGTTTAAAAAAGCCAGATGGACAAGCTAAAAGAAGAAAAATGAAAACAATTTAGATTTTTTATAAAATGCACCATGTTTTATACAAAACTACAAGGTTTGATGCGGGAACTTTTAAAGCAACGGTATAACAATAACAAAAAACAAAACTGAATTTTAACAGACAGAAATAAAAGAAACATAAGCATAAACGGCTCAGGTGAGGCAATTTGAAAAAAATTAAAAATACAAAATACACAACCTATTAACCAAACCTGCTCAATCTGAGATAAACAGATACTATTGGTTATGAATTGCTTTTTGGTGGAAATATAAACAGGAGGGGTCCCAGGCCTACTTCACTGAAAGAAAGTGAATAGGTCAAGCATTTCTGATTCTGAGTGTGACAACAGTATTTTTTGTGCAGGTAAAGGAGAATCTTCTTATTGATTTGTGGAAATGTTCTTTAGCCAAAAGATTACCTTGATGCCCGTCCCAAGAACAGATAAATAGAGAGACTTGCATCAAGAAGGGCACCCGGTATAAAAAACAATACCTGACCAAGTATGATTTATTGTGTAAACATCTCAAATAGAGAGTTGTAACAACATAGAAAAATTAAATCACCGGAGGATAAACTGCAAAACTGTACTTAGCATGTGAAGTTAAAATAAAACAGAAATGATTTTGACATCATTGTGAGGGTCTCCGAAAATGAGGCATGATTTTTAGTCAGTGTAAATAAAAATCAGAGCGTGACATATAAATAGATTTGAGGAAAGCTTTGCATGTGAAGCAACTCACTGGCAACATTGCAACACGTTGTAAGTTTGCTTTGAATTATTCACTGTGCTTTAGTTGCCTGAGAAATCTCTGAAGTGCCCTGCTTTCTGTTAAGAGCCACGCTAAAGGCCTTTTGGAGGAAACCTGGGAGCTGAGCAGCGTTCCCGATCAAGAACACACACACACATCCCACAGCTGCCATCCAAACATGTATCTGTGCATCTGCCCCTGGGTGAGTCCTGGCCTGTATAACGGCTGATAAACAAACCGACTTGGCTGTCTTTAAAAATGTCTTATCCTCTCCTGAGTCACACTTCCCCAAACCTTCAGTGGTGAAAAATAACCTTTCCCTTGTATTTACACCTGCGCTATGTTAATAGATTTTTTTTCTTTCTATTTTAGGACTGCACAACCGTAGTTTAGCTCCAGGTAACACAGCTCCCACCTGCTGGACTGATAAGAAAGAAAAGACAGAGGTGCGAAAACCGAGGTGATGGAAGTATAGACGCATGAAAAATTCACACATGGGACACAGTGCAGTTAAAACCCCCAAGGATGGATTTATTGTTACCTCTGCCAAGGAAGGTTTGTTTTCAACGGTTTTGGTTTGTTTGTTAGTTTGTTTGCTGGTTGTTAGTCTGCTAGCCAGATACAGTAACTGCATAAGGAGAACAGTTAGATTTGTTTACGTTTTCAGGAAAAGCTCAGTAATGGGAAAAGAACATTTAATGTGAGGGTCACAAGCCTTTGTGCTCTTTGTGGTGGTCTAAAGCCCGGATAATACCAGTTGTGTCAGGAAGGGCATCCGGCGTAAAACCTTTGCAAAATCTAATCAGTGCAAATCAGTACACACTAGGAGGCAGATGCTGTTGCGATCCCAGAAGGGAAAAGCAGGAAAAAAGAATGGTGTGCAATTTTAAGATAGGACCAAAGACACTAACTCCAGCTACAAAGGGACAATAGAGGATCAAATTATTAGTTTTAGTGGATTCTTTACCTATGTGAGAAATAAAGGCATTGTAGCTCAATGGATAGAGCTGTTACCCCGAACTACAAAATCCCCAGTTTGAGTCCAAACACTGTATGGTTACCATTGTGAGATAGAGCCAGTGCATTAGCAGACATTTGCTCCCAGTTTTTTCTACCACAGTCTCTAACTTTATATGAAGACTACTGAACTTCCTATACATTTTGTGCCATTAAAGCATTATTACATGGCATTCTTCATGGTAATAAAACATCATTACTTCATTGTGAGGCTGCACTGGCAATTACAACTCTAACATCTGGAATATGGAAACATCTGCAGCTGCAATTTCCATTTAAAGGAGGTCGAATCACAGAGCAGAATTAGTCCTCATCCGATCTTTGTGTTTACATTAGACAGACACATCTCTGCACTCAGACAACCTCCGGTACATGGACAAATGCTTGTGTTTTTTTTTTTTTTTTTTTTTTTGCTAGCCATTGCTGTTAATATGCTGTATTTACAAGCTGCTAGCTGTTAGCTGTTAAATACCTCAGTTAAAATACATTTCCTCTACCACATATTCAGGAATGTTATACAGTGGTAGCATGACTGATTGGTTCGCTTTAGGATCTGCGTGTTAAGAAGTTTTGTAATACAAGAAGCTGTTTCATTAAAATACAAGTTGACTTCAGCGAAGGACAAAGGGAGTGATGGATGACATTAAAATGAATGAGTCTTTTCTTAACAAAACAGGCAGGCAAAAGGAAAAGGTATGAGTAAAACAAAAAGCATAATGTTTGTATTACCTCAGTTATCATACATATCAATGGGGATTTCCAACATAAATTCAAATAATCTCAAAGATCTCTTCAGTAAATATTAACTTTGACATGTTTTTCTTGGTCCATGATTGATGGAGTAAAGGTTTGGGGTACAGGGCGAAACATGAGGCCGGGACATTCACTGTGCCAGTCAACAGAGTCTGTGAATGAGGCCCAGGCAACTGCTATGTGGGGAATTGGGAGAGCAGCAACACCAAAGGACACAGAATAAAGAAGTGGCCAAGGGGGGACAGAGAGAGAGAGAGAGAAAAGTAAAGATGGACAACAAAGGCGGACCAGAGAGGAGAGTAAAGTGGGGAGTGGTTCTATTTGAGGGGTTTCAGACAAGGAATCTGTTATGTTACTGTGCCACCTCTGAGTGTATTTGCTGCAACAGTGTGTGGATAGTGTAGAACAAGCAAAACACTGACTTTCAAATCTGCATGTGGCACATAACAGTAGAGAACATTTTGCATCATTTGTTGAGCCAAGGGTTGCCACGAGGCCAGAATTCAATTCCTCACACTCCTCCAGCATGTGAACAGCTATGATAGCTCTACAGGGAGAAACTTTGAGCATAAAAAAAATAATAAATCATATGATATTTTCATTGCTTGCAACTATTATTCTAAGCTGACTCTCATTCTACTCTCTCAAACTCTCAGCCAAACATCACTCAGCTGCTTTACTGTCAGTCAGCTGTTTTGTTTCCTCTACCCACTCTCCACCTGAGCAGCAAAACCATCTCACATCTTTCACTTTAAAAATGAGACCATAAGACTATAATGTAATATAGGTATTATTATCAAAAATTAGACAAGCATGTCCAAGCCAAGCTGTGCATTCATTTGAATCAGCTTCATTATTACTGTGGCACACTCCCATTCACCCCTTGGAAACATTAAAATAATGGTGGGGAGTTGGTTCAGTTTTGCCCTAATAATAAAACAAATGCAGGCAGGTTAATATGTCCAATCCCGTTTTTCTTTTGTTTTTCTTTTCAGCCGTTTCCTTTCAGGAGTTGCCACAGCAAATCATCTGTCTCCATGTAGCCCTATCCTCTGCGTTCTCTTTTTCATACCAACTAACTTCAAGTTCTCTTCCACTACTTCCATACATATCCTCTTAGGTGTTCCTCTAGGCCTCCTGTTTGCCAGCTCTAACCCTGGCACACTTTCACTATCCCTCCTCTGTGAATGTCTAAACCATCTCAGTCTGGCCTCTCTGACTTTCTCCCCAAAATACTGAAGATAAGATGTCCCTCATAAGATCATTACTATATTAAAAATAAACAAACTAGGGATGCACCGATACCGATACCAGTATCGGGTATCGGTACCGATACCATGTCCAAGTACTCGTACTCGTATTCATAAAAGTGGTCCGATACCAACAACCGATACCACTACAGCGCTGGTACGTGACCTTCCTCTCTCAGCTGAGTGAGAAACCTGTGGTTGGATTTCAAAGTGTACTGTATGGAGATAAAAGCAAAGCTGAGTTTACATTCTCCTCAACCAGACATCCCAAATCATATGTGAGTTTTAAAACTTAAGCTGTTGTCCTTTTGTTGTCCTAGTTGTCCCGAAAATTATATAAGCACGAAGCAGTTGTTGTCTGATAAAGCTTAAGAAGTACCGTTGCTAATTGTGTTAGCTGCTGTGTTAGCTGCTGTATGTCTTGGCAAATCTCCGCTGGTTATGCGCAGATGCTCAATCTGTCTTTAAAAGCATTTTAGCGACTGAACAGAGGAGAATCTAAGCTTTAAAATGAGGTATAACATGTCCATATTGAGCAAAGTTAAGCCGTGGTTAGTTGTGTTCAAACCACTCTGTTGTGAAAATACCTTAGCATCGCAGAGTGGGGATAGACGGCAAAGAGACGACCTGGTATGGGATGAATGAGATACAGCAGTGTGACTGTATAAACAATAAAGTAACCCCTTTATAAGTACTCGTATCGGTACTCGGTATCGGCGAGTACTCAAATGGAAGTACTCGTACTCGTATCGGTTTGAAAAAAAGTGGTATGGGTGCATCCCTAAAACAAACAAATTATTATTATTATTATTATTATTATTATTACTCCTGAATCACACTTAGTGGTGGTGAGCTACTTCTGTAGCCACCGCTGCCTGGGTTACACTGACAGAATCTGTGCCTATACCCTCTCCCACCACCACACATCACATAATCACACTGACACATTCATACCAGCAAGGTGGGCAAAGTGTCTTGCCCAAGGACACATAAACTGTATGCAATGTCAGTACCGGGTACTGACCCTAACTTGGTAACCCCAAGGCAGACTAACGTCTCTACTGACTGAGCTGCTGCCCCATAACGTCTTTGTCCCTCTTGTCTGACCATTATTGGGGGAAATATTTGGGGAATTTCTACCTTGCAGCAGATGACAGCTTTTAAGAGTCTTAAAGTTGGTTCCCATCAGATGAAGACTACAGTGGTGATTAAAAACCAGATCAGAGGTTTAATTCCCCACCTCCCAGCCTGCCCAGACTGCTGCTGTGGAGCTGTTTGATCACCATCTTGGCAGTCTAGATCAACAAGCAAAAGTGTTGTTTTCTCTAACCTTAGACATGTTTTTGGCTGAGTTGATTATTGCCAGGAATATTCATCAACACTGCTTCCCTGAGCTGGAAAACACACTATTAATGTTATTAAAATGATCAAACAAACACAGCGTGTCCCCAGGGAGTGCAAACATGGATTTTGGATTTTAAATAAAGAATCTCATTTGGCAATAAGTCAAAAACAAAAAAAAAACAGCCCATGTAAAAGCTTTTAGAGAATTTATAAACACTTCAGATTCAATTTAGCGTTAGTTATGTCGAAGAGGTCCAGATCAGCTCAAAGTGGTTCCAGACATAATCCAGAATATTGACTTTTAAACACTGCTAGGTAGGCTGTTTGCATTGCTTATAATTGAAAGTTTTAAATAAAATTCATCTCCCACATAAACTCAATGCTTAATAACACATTTCCCACACTCATACATGGCTGTCTATGTTTACGACTTTCAATAAGATATAGTGGAATAAGGGCTTTAATTAGGGTTTTCTTGCTGCCTAAAAATAGCATTGCGAGACATATGAGTGCGGCTGCCAGGGCACGAGTCAGTTTTTACAGCAGGTAATTTGCTGGTTGTTTCAAAGGTTTCCTGAATATTACAGCTTTGGAAATTTATAGCGCTGTGAAGAGGAGACCTGCAGCTAAAACTATATGAAGGGTACACAGCAGGGCAGGCTGTATGGGACTGTGGAGGGAATGGTGTGGGAGTAGAAAGACAGGAAGAGAAAGTTGAGTCATAAGCAAGTGCACCAACAACTTGCAAATGGATTTTATAGGTCTGTTTACTGTCAGTGTTACAATGAGTTTCCAAGTTGAAATTTTGGTGTGGCATTACCTCAGCGTAGTGTGTGCAAGCCCACTGTTTCTAGGGGAAAGCAAACAATGCAACAAATGCCCTGACAAAAATATTAGAAGAAACCATTATAAGACTCTAAGGCCTTGGAAGTTGATGATTGGTTGATTAGAAGCTTTAAAGCAAAAACCTTGAATGGGAGACATTTCATACCCACTTCCCTAAGTTTAGAAAGTGAATGGATCTGGCTGCCTATGTTAAACAAATGCAACAGGAAGTCATGATGCTACAAACATAGTTTAAAAATTGTGATAAATTATGTTATATCTACTCAGAAAGACAGCTGTCTGAGTTTCGGAGGCATTAGTGAACAACAACTCAAGGCTCAAGTCCAGCCTGCTCCAAAAAGCGCTTTATTTACTGGACACAAAGAGAAGCAGCAGACAAAGATGGGCAGAGCACGTGCACGCGTTCAGAGTGCAAAAAAGAATAGACTGGAGGGATGAAAAAAAGGGGAAAAAAAGGTGCAAGGTTTTGTGAACACAGCAGGAAAAAGTGCTGAAAGGAGAGAAAATGGCCAGCGTCAAAGGGATTGTGTGTGTGATGTTGGGTATTTTCCTGTATCTATTGTGACCAATGAGGCCTCCAGAATGGGGCGTTTCGGCTTCTGTTTGCTTTAGTAACTACTGTAGTTACACAAACAGCTTTGAGACAGCAGTGTTGAATAATAACAAAAAAGGAAGCACGAGAATAATAGACCATGTGACTACAACATTTCCTACTTACAACAAGCCAGGGTATTTGACAAACTTTTTGTGGGAGTTGTGAATAACATGTTAAATAAACCCTCAGTAATGCAAAGTGTGTTCCAATAGATATTTAGTCCATGCAGCAAGTCATGCTAACTCCTAGTGAGGTAAAAGGAAACTTCAAAGACAGGACTACCATGTAGGTCAGGTCATGCATAGTATCAACTGGTCACAACAGTTTAAAAGCACTAGCATTGCCTCTTTCTGAACAGGATTTTGCATCAACACTATTTCAGTGTTGACAAGCCATGTACCAGACAACCTCCTTTGGGAGCATGTGATTCACCAAAGCTTGATGTCGTGATAGAAAATGCATCCTTGTGTTAGTTTCCCTCACACGATACAGTAGTTTCATCAGTAGATCAAATAGATCAATAATCTTCAGTTAAACCAGTTAATAATTAGTCAAATGACACGCATAATTAACAGCAAAAACCTAATGTTTTAGGTTAGTTTGTCTGGGTTAGTGTTTTGAATGGAAATCAACAGAATCCAAACTCGCAGTGAACCCTCATTTTGAAATCTCACCAGTCTATTATTTCTGTCTTCATCTTTTACATAGAAACAACCTGTTAGCTCTTGCTGCTTTTTTATTACCTCCACCATTGTGAAACCGCAACTACCGACCATTAGCCTTTGAACCAATCACATTGTAAGTGAAGTTTAACCTTGTGAAAAGAAAGCTATGTCCACACATTACCCACAGGACACTAGCCACCAGTTGTGTGTGTGTCTCTAAAGCCAGCTTGTCCTCCGTCTGCTTCAGCACTTCCACGGGCAACACTAGACCGCACTGTTTGCAACACAAGGTCTCGGCAATTCAATTAGGAACACAGGCCCCCTCATCATTTAATTCAATCAGGCTTGTGCGAACGCTATTAGACAACTGGCATTGGCTTCACCCCACGCACACACACACACACACACACACACCCACACCCACACACAGAGAGAAACTGGCACACAAATGAGATATTCATTTCTCCCCCCAAGGTTTTCCATGTCTGGTGCAATTAACAGGTCTGGGACTCAGTGTGGAGCAGGGCGCACTGTAAGCCAGGACAGTGCCAGTGTGTGAGGGTGACCACTGATGACCCGCTAGGTGTAAATCAGGCTCAAGGTTATCAACAGGGTCATTTAAATGGGTTACTGCTGTCTGCTCAACATTTATAACCGGGACACTCTGAAGTCTGGACATTTGGGTACACATTACCCAATTACTAAAAATGGCTTGCTACTGATTCATTTTACACTACAGAATAAGAAAACCTTTATTAGTCCCACAGTGGAGAAATTGTATTATGCAACAGCAGAGGTACAGAAAGAGCAGGATTAGAATTAAACAGTGACAAACAAGTAATAATAATAATAATGCATTAGTCTTACAAAGTGTGCTTTTAGACATTCAAAGTCCCTTTACAATTTAAAGCATTATTCATTAACTCCTCAGTAGCTGCAGTTACCTCAGGGCTGTCTGACATAAGTGTGGCTGCCAATCTGTATCTATGGCCCCTCCAACCACCCTCCAAAAGGGAAATTAAATTAAGCTAAAATTAAAACAAAATAAGCTAAAATAAATAAATAAATTAGACTCTGAACAAGTTAAATAAACTAAATACAGTATATGGTCTGATAGATTATGAGTATGTACTGGGTGTAACAATACAGTAACTGTATCGATATATAATTTTTTTTTTCCTATAATACAACTACATCAATACACATAACCTTGTATCGAATCGTATCATTTTCTAGGAAGTGAATATCGATACACATGAAGTATTGATCGATAATATCGGAAATATCAAAATTAGAAATTTGTATATAAAAAAAAAAAATATTGTGTTTTTAATTAAATAAAATGTTATATTCAACTTTTCTTCACTCGCTGTCTGCTGGACATAATCAACCCTGGCTGCGGTTATACATTTGAGAGTAAACTTTTATGATTTTTGGCAAAAAGTTGCTGTATTGATTATCAATACAAAGGTGTTGAATTGTATTGAATCGTATTGTTCCAAATTAGCCAATATCGTTCTTGAATCGTATCAAAACACTTCTAATCAATACATATCGTATAATTGCAAAAATGTATCGTTACACCCCTAGTGTGTACAGTATATAGATATTAAGTAGCAGTTATTTTAAGTTGCAGTTTGTATAATAGTTATTGCATATTGCACAAATTTACAATACCATTAATGTAATCACAATTTTTATGATTTTGGCTGACTATCTAAATATTCCATAACTCCCTTGGTTTTCCTTGGCCTGCCAGTTAAGTGAACTGGCTCTGGAACCCGACACATTGAAGCCATCTTCCACTGACACCAATCACACTACTCTATCAGTTTATTTTATAATGGGGTGGGACTGGAAATATTCCCAGTCAAGACAATTTTTATTTTGCATGCATTGGTACTGGTGCCTGCTTTCTGAATAGTTGTATGGTTGTAGAAAGAGGACGTTTAATCTGTTTTAATTTGGTTTAATTTCTAAATCCATCTCTAATTGAGAGGAGCATAGCTAATTATTTGTATAGAATAGACAAATAGATGAGTGCATGGTGGCATAGTGGTTAGTGAATTGTTTGTGAATGGCTGTCAGTGTACAGTTTTTCTCTATGCCAGCCCAAGAACTAAATGGCCATTGACCAGGGTGTACCCAGCCTCAGGCCAAGAGTTGCTAAGATAATCTCCAGCCACCAGCAACATTTTAAAAAAGTTACTGTAGTGAATTATTTAAGACCCCAACTGTCCTGAAGGACAACGTAAAAGTAATATATAGACAATTTCAGAGGTGTGTTTCCTCGCCATGGTATGTGAGAAACTAGCAGTTATTATACCATAAATAGGATATGTGTATCATGGGATATTGGAGGAAATATCAAGACGGCAAAACAGTTGGGAAGGCACTTGTGTATCCCATAGCACTTTGCTCTAAGCCCCTTCTCCTCTGCGGTTGTCACAGATCTCACATCCTCCAATCCCCCCACAACCCATCGGGCTCCTGAGAGACAGATTAGGAGCCGAAGTAAGCTGCAGATTATGGCTGGAAATGTGGGACACCTGGGAAATGAGCTCCGAGGTGCAACCTCATCAGGAGTGCTCTCGCTCCAAGCAACCAAGATGGAAAACTGGCTAAAATGCACAGAATACTGCGACGCGCACATAATCAGCACAAACCACACTATCTAATTGCATCTTCTTCTCATTTATATTTGTCGAGGTATAAATAAACAGAGACCTTACATAGGGAAGCTGCTGATAAACCTCATCTGTCCACTGCCTAAAGGGAAATTTCAGCTCATACTGGAGGGACCTAACCTCTCACTGTATATGTGGCACTAGCACATGGCTCCTCATCACAAGGTTTGGTATTTACAAGGACAAAAAAGTAGCTGGGGCAATGTTCAAAATGTCACTGGCTGCTAAAAATACTTCACAAGGGAAATATTAGTCACGTAACAAGCAGTGTAAATTGACTTCCAACTGGCCTGATTTCTCATTATCTCCCTGGCTGCATGCAAGGCCACACAGTCACATTGATATATTACATATACAGCAAGATTATATGCTTATCCTTATTAGCTCCCTTATGGACAGTATGTTTTAGCCAACATTGGTTTGTTGGTTGGTCTGTTAGTGTAAAACTTAAAGGTCCAATATTATGCTTTTTTCAGGCTTTTTAAAATACTTTTGGACACATTCGCATTAGCATTTCACACATTTATAAAGTAAAATAATGTTTATGTAAGGAAAATGTGATGAGCTGGCTCTTTGACTTTGCAGAAACACACAGGAGCACTTCCTGGTTTCACGTGCCTACACAAAGCCTAAGCATTTTCCAGCATTACTACTTATTACAAAATAGATTACTACTTCAGGTATTTTTTTGAGGTGCAAACACCATTACAACATGGTTGCTTGTGCTTACTTTCACCTTTATGTTAATAATGTTTGCACAGTTAATCTGATATACATTTGTATCGAGAATTGTTAAATTGTTGCTTTTATCCATCTGTGTGTAACAGTCTCTCTTGTAAATGAGGCCTTGATTCTAAAGAGATTAGCCTGTATAAATAGGAGGATAAAGGTTTAATTAAAAATAAATAAATAAAAAAGCAATGGATTTAGTATGACATTTTAAAAAAATCCTAGTATTGGGCCAAGGAAGAAATATTTATTTTTGGAGCAACAAAGCCAAAGATACTAACTCCAGCCACAAGATGTAACAACAAATATTCTAACTATGAGCAGAAGGGGTCAGTAAAGGAACAAATAGTGGATTTTTTTTTTTTTACTATTGTAAGATATAAGGGATTTAAAGCTTAAAGCACAGCCATGCAACTTTGCTTGTTTGTCCACTATTTCAGTCACATTTTTGGTGCTCGTCCTACATTTGGAGTAAAGCATTATTGTTAAAACTCTCTAAACTCTTTTGTGTCCTTTTAGTATCCATACAAATGCTTCCTCTGCCATTTGGCTGCTCTGCCATTAGAAACATCTAAGAAATAAAGCAATCGCTGGCTTGTTGTTATGACTAACCGGGACATATCACTTTTTTCCAAGACCCGACACTTGAGGGACACCGGATTAGTGCTCCCATTCTTGCAAAGCTGTTTTTTTTTTTTTAATAAGCCAGGAGGAGGTGCAGGAAGCTTCATTCACCCTGCAACAACTTCTTTAGTCATAATACTGACTCTGAAGCTTTTAATTAAAGTAAAAAATGTGCATGGTTCCTAACAGCTTCAGCCAAGCAAACAGCATCACTGAAGTTCGCCGAGTCTGAAGTGCGTCATTCCCATGTGGCACACGTTAGCGTAGTCTCATGCTGGCAGAATTGCCCACTGTTCAAGACCACAATACCCTCATAATGATCATCAGGTCATAAATACCCAAAGAAAAAAACATGAGTGAAAAGTATCTTAACCACACTATTTCCATACTGTCTGATAACTACCATCTGTCAGAGCAGGAAGAAACAAAGATGAAAGTCTATTCCTGGAGCCATGTATGCAGCACAGTAATAACGTCTGGAATTTTCACTGGTTTTCTTTTGCTCTTTCTTTTAGTGCAAGTGAGAAGACAGGCCCAAAAAACGTGGACTGATGAAATTGCAGGCCTCTGAGCCAGCATATGCGTACAGAGCAGAAATATGGAGAAGGTTAGAAGGGTGGGTGGTTGTGGGGAATAAAGCGGAAAGGGTCATTTCATGCAGGCGGATCACTTGACAGCTTGCTCTCCGGAGGATGGAGGAGTCCAATCAGGTTACTGGTGGACCTCCTCGCTACGCTGGGCTGCAGATGGACGGGGTGTGGCAAGAGGCAGGGCTAGTGTCGGCATTAATCTCCATTTAGGCTGGCTTGTCAACCTGGGCAATCCACGTCACATTCAAACTGACTGCATTGTATTCCATTATCTGTAATTACACATCATTATTAGTGCTGCAAAATGTCTTCTAATGATGATAATGTGAAATTACAAAACCACTCTCACTAATCTGGCCACCTAGCGAGCTTGGAGCATTAATTCACTGTAGATGGGAGTGAACTATAGCAAATGCATTGGAAAAATAACAAAAAAAATTATAATTCAGCTCAATAATTTCATTAAATGATTAAAGAATAAATGGTGGCTGGGTTAAGGCATGGTTAAATGTTAATTTGATTTTCTTTCAACTGTAACTTTTGCATCTGCACTGAAACCAGAGAGGCTATACTGCTGTTTTGTGCTTGTTGTACTGCAGCTGTAGCGTTCCTGGTTGTGGTGAAGAGGTATAAGCAATACACCTGTCTTCCCTTGTTCTGCTGTGCCTGAATGGGAAAACACTGAAACTTAAGAGACAGGTAGGAAATAAGGAGACTTTGGAGAGATCTGATATCCAACTTTTTAACCGGCCATTGTTAAAGCTAACAAAAGAATGTGGCCAACCTCCACCCGACCTGGATCTTGTGTGAAATGAGCACTTGTGGCACTGGTTACACTGAAAAGCACACCCACACCAACAGCAAGACGACGAGTGCGGTTTACAGATTTGAAAGATGCCCTTTCCCAGTGGACACATTTTCCACCACAGTGCCCTGCTGCTCTGATTCACAGCTTCATTTTGAAGTTTTAGAGTTTGCATGAAGGACAGTGTTTACACTACAGGCAGATCGACGTGTCACAACTCTTCATGAGTTTTGACTGTGGCTGTCAGTGCGGGGGCCTTCCAAACCCACAAATGCACCCTTTTCTCAAGGACAGCTTGTTGCTAGGGGCAACCAAAGACATTGCCATGTAAGGCAGCTTCTCTGCTCCGTTCCACACTCTGCACCCAGACCTTCAAGTTCTGGTCACAGCCTCAGCCAGCTGATGACAGGCAGCTGGAGGTACCATGGGTGTCTAGTGACAGATAAAGTTTGGGAAAGATATAGGAAGACGGTAAAAAGAAAGACACAGAACATCTATTCCAAAAAAAAAACACTGATTTGTATAGGTTGCGGATAACCCTAGACGTTATTTGCCAAAGAACTTGAACAAATCTAGAGTTTATTCCAAATTTGCTCTGATTTTGGATAAACTGAAATATAGTTATTATAGTTAATATTCTTGTTCAGTCCATGAAATAAACAACCTAAGAAAGCTGCCATAGTGTTTTGAGTCATGCCTACAATCTGAAGATATCATCAGCTTCACATTGGTTTCAATCTTTAACATACAACACAGTTCCAGAAGACTGTCTGGCTCATGCAGGTGAGGGACTGAGAGCGGTGACGTGCTTCTGTTGGCAGTGGGACCCTTTGTGCCTAAAGGCAGATGTAGGAAATAGCTGACAGAGGCAATCCAATGTTCAGTGTGTCCGTATTTATAAAGGCTAGCAGTGAGAGTGGGCTGGGAGGGAGGAGATGGGGGACTTTACCAGAATCTGAACAAAGGCAGTGAGCGGCCACTCAGAGCTCAGTGACAGGGGCTCCCCGAGGTGCAGTCGAGCTGATGGACAGGTGGCATAAAGGGCCGGCATGTTGTCCAGTCTGTAGGGACAAGGGGGTGTCACAAGAAGGGACGGGGGGCTCTGGGGAGGAGGCATTTCAAGGAGCAGCTGGTGCCCAATCCAGTCACTGTCCCTGTGTAACCCTCCAGTGCAGTCTGTGAATACACCTCAAACAAAGAACAAAACCTTACCCTGTGCTGGACTATCAAATTTACAAAGTAGATTTGATAGGTCCAGCCAAGTCTCCCTCGGGTGTGCTTATTAAAGATTATATGAATTCTTCTGACCACAAGCATTTAATGAGGCAGCGGGGAGTCTGGGAGAGCACTATTATCTGTTGGATCTTCAAGAGAAAGAAACAACAGCTGTAATGTGGCTATTTTGCACGCATGCATGCATCCAACAAACCCACACAGTCTTGGAAGCAAGAACAAATAGAGCATTTAGGAATGAGGTTGCTTAAAACTTAAGCAAAAGCTAAAACTGCCCACTTGGTCACATTATTTTCTCTGAGTTCAAGCTGAAAATATTTTTTTTTCTAGATCTGTGTGAAATTTCAGAGATTCAGAGGATCAAACAACATTAACTAAAATATTCAATGCACTCTCACACAACAAAACACAACACTGGCTCAAAAGTTTCCAGATTGTGTCAGTAATACATTACAGTAACAAGTGGCAAATTTTTTGTTGCATAAATAATATGCTATAACTCCACCTATAGTTAAAACATGTGGGACTATAGGCAAACACATCTGAAACCCTGCAGACTAAAAAGTCTGTATTTGTAATGGAACTCTCCTGACACAAGTTCTTAATCCAATAAATGTACCCAGTAAGGAAGAACATACACTAGCATGTCTATTTAGTTTCCATATGAAGTAGTACTTAGCCCCCTTTACCCAGGCAGTTAGCCAATGTCTTGAGAAGCAAGATCTTTAAACCACTGAGGTTTGAGAACATTTTAGTTAGGAAAACGTCAAAGAAAATTACAAACAGTGAGTGACTACATAGGCTAATACGGGTTGAGTATGTTTATAGTAAAATGTGTTTATTCATTTGAAAGGGAATGACAAAAACAGATTACTTTTGTAATTATGCAGACTGAGGCTATAATTTAGAACAGTGTTTTAGACTTGCAAGCAATCTCAAACCAGTTTATTATTTTTTAACAAGTGGTCATCAACAATGTCAGTCCAGCTTACAAAAGTTTCTGTTGGTGGTATAAATAGAAACAGTCTTCATGTATGTACTGAACCATAAATTTCTGGATGTGCAAAGCCGTTTTCCCCACCATTACGTGTGTGCCGTAAGTACCGCCTTTGTTCAAAGGACATTCATTTGAAGGCTTTAATGGCTGCTGTTTAGTGGAGGAACACATTCATTCATGACTGCGGGGTTAGGTGGTCACCCCAGAAAATTTATACTCACTCAATAGATCAACCAATTAGCCTTTATATTTGTCATTGATTTATTTAAAACAAGGGATCGCTGATCTATTCATGCGCGGCCCCTGCACCTCTCTACCTCTATGACTACATCTTTAACCCTGATAAAGGATGGGGCTGGCTGCTTGGTCTTCCTTCCATTTGTCCTAATCAATGGAGGCTGTTGAGCGCAGACCCAGGGGGTCAGTAAAATTAAGTACCCAGCTCACACAGAGAGGGATTGGGCCAATGCAGGAGCAGAGGGGGATAGAGGCAAGCCCACTGTTGCTTGGCAACTACTCCTGTTGAGTTTACCCTATATAAGCATTATTGCATCAGTTTAAGTCTTCCAGACAAGGAGGATCACAGTGTCATGCACAGGATCACAATGTCTGACAGAGCTGGTTACTGAAAAACTTCTTTATAACAAAAAAAAAAAAAAAAAATATATATATATATATATATATACATACATATATATATATATATATATATATATATATATATATATATATATATATATATATATATATATATATATATATATATATATATATATATATATATATATTCCATGCTATATATATTTCTATTTTTTTTTTATCGTGTCCAGTCACAGATAGTACATTTTTAACATAGTAAGTTACGTGATACACCAAATAAACATTTGTTGATTTGTTACAAAGTTATTTATTTAGTTTTAAGACTAGCAAAAGCTCTGATTATTTCAGTACATGATAGGAAGCATGGTGTCTATTTCCTGGCACAGACTCTGATAAATGGTTTTAAAACTACACTAGCATCATTTATCTCTGCTGAGGTACACATAAAACCTACTGTATGGGGCTAAACCTCTTTGGCTTCAGGCTTTGCTTACTCATTGGCAGACTCAGCCCATTCCAGTGCTACCTGTGTCACAGATATGCATAATGACACATATCATGTTTGTCAATAATGCTCACGTGCTGAAAGGATCACAGTAAAAATATTCACAAAGTTAGGTGAGTCATCATAACTATTTGTACTTTTAAGAATGACCGACAAACCAACAAAGACAAAAACATAACCTTTTTAGTTGGAGTTTCAAATGTCTTTGAAGAACATATTCCACAGGGCATCAGCTGAGGCCTCCTTATATGTCAAATGCCTTCTTATCAGCACACTAACAGGTTCTGGCTCGACAAGCACAATTAGCCAGCATTTAGTGCAGTGTATGAGGAGTGCACGCTCTGAGCACAAGGCCCATATCAACAGAACCAGCGAGATGACAGACAAGCTCGGACGCACAAAGACTCGATTGTGACGGCTGTGGAAAAGTAGGTGAATAGGTAAAAAGGCAGGAAGGACTGGTGTTCTCAGGGGCTTTGAGATGTGGCTGATTCAGAGATCCCTGCCACATGACAATGCAACCACACATTACGGACAGAGTAGTTTTACACTTAACATAAAGGACGGGACATTGAAGGTTTAAAGCAGTCAGAGGTGGAAGAAGTATTAATACTCTGCTGAAAGTATTGTTACTTAGTAGAACAAAGTCTTTTTTGGCATCGATTTTATGTTAGATCCCCTTCCTGAAAAAAAATACTCTCCCTTTACCCATGCTTGGGAATGGCACCAAGAGTATACCTGCTTGCATCTCCTTGTGGCTGGGTTAAAAATATTACTTGTGTAAAAGAGAAAAAGTAATAAATGTTTATTAAGATTTTTTTTTTTTTGCAACCATAAAATCTACAGCTACTGCTACTACTTCTGACTGCAAGTTGAGTGTGCTACCCACTCAGCAGGTAAAAAAGAAAATACTTATACTTAGTATATTTTCTAAACTCTACTTTCCACCTTTGGCTTAAAGTGAAAGACAGTTCTAATAAAAAACAATGAATGACAAAGCCAAACTGCTTGCAGCTTGCTTTCAGTGGGGAAAAATGTAAACACTGAAATGTTTGGGCATGCCACCTGATTGTTTTGATAAAATACCTATGTTTTTTCTGGATCTTATCTTACCTTATTGGCACAACACTGATCCTGTTGATGCCCATGCTTCTTGCAACACCACACTGACAGCTGACAGAGCACATAACAGCTATCATTTCAATCACAGTCACTCAGTCTCTAATGGGAAGCTTGCCTGCTGGAGCGGCGTGCATTCAAGAGGAATTCAAGCCATCTTAAGCCAAGTTTTCATTGGCTCATTTCCCTATTGCCTCACTTTAATAGCAGTGGTTCAGCTCTTTCTATGATCTGCACCTAATGGCAGCTAGAAGATCCGGTTGATTCTGAACTTTCAGCTTTTTTTAATAAATAAATACTGTTGGCCTTGAGAGTGTAAACAAATTGTGGATGAAAAATTCATAGGATCAGTGGTTTGCTGCATAAAAGATAAGAATACAGGTTGCCAAGAGGCCATCAAAAATGCATAATGGAGCTGTATATGCAACAGAGAAGAGCTGGAGTGGCTACATTTTTTTTCTTCCTGGAGGCTCAATACAAAGAGACAAAAAATTACATGCAATCTTTTGAAATGGGTCATTATGAAGGGGACATGCTGTGAATTCGCCCTGTCTCAAATCAATACATAAACGGCTATATTTAGTAAGAAGGTCATCAGAAGGAGTTATTAAGACTGAGTTGAGCCTACTTAGTGTAGATCGAGATGGATCCAAAATGTCTTCCCTGGTGAAATATCCAGCCCATGGAGAGAGATATCCCTCCTGGCTCCTGAAAATGTCATCATCCTGCTAAGTGTCAAGGGCATAGCATTAACCTTTAAGGGTCTACATTGAAACATTAAAAGATTGTTGAAAATGTCACAGTACTCTTAGGATTTCAAGTCAGAAGACGTACCAATAGTTTGGGTCTTACAAAGTTATCAATTTATTTCTTATAATAGAAATTGCCATATGGGTCATAGCATATGGGTCACGAAGCACTTCAGAGATTTAGTGGTAGGTTAGGAAGTTATGGCAACACTGAGAATTGTTGTAGCTGTAGCTGCAGGTCAGCATTGACATTACAACTGCTAAGAAAGTGTATCTTCCAGTGCTGTCAATGTCAGCCTAAATAGCAAAACAATGCAAACCTAAAGAGAAAATGGCAGCAAAAAGAGAATAGAGTAGTTCCTGGGTCATCCTATTGTACACTTAGGCTCATAATAATTTGGTTAGGCATAGGTTTTATGCCAAGTGCCCTTCCTGATGCAACCATTTTTTATTTATTTATTTTTTTATCCAAGCTTGAAACACGGCCTGCGCTTTTCTTGTGTTTTATCTTTATGACATTACACATGTGAAAATGCTGAAACAAGGCAAAGGAAAACCCAAATAACCACATTAATAAGCATGGCTAATTTATTCCAGGTGGACTTTTAACCTGTTCAGAAGAGACGAGATGGAGAGTGCAGGGAGACTGCAGTGGCCTGGAGTGTGTCGAGGCATACAGTTATTTAGCAGTGCCGAATAAAATCACACATGAAAAAGCCCTGATCTCCTCATGTGCTCAGCCTGGTGAGGACCATTATAAACCAGATCAGTGATCGCAGCACGAAGTGAGCATTTCCCAAGCATCAGTGCAGCATGGTCCAATCAGTGCTTTGGAGTAAACACAGGGGGGTGGTTAACATCTGGCCCCAGGAGTGTGTATGTGGAGTTATTTTTGTTGTGTTATTTATATTCTTTGTCTCTGAATTTTTGTTTCTGTTTTTATCCACTTAGAATAGTATAAAAACCCAGTAACCAGCTAAAATCCCAAAATGCTGGAGTTTAGCGTAACCTTTTATAAAACATCTCAATAGGCACCATCAATAAACCAATAAAAAAATTTCCATTTTGTATGACATATGTTGTGAATATTCCTTTTTCACCCATTAATTTTACTTCTTTATCCTGTTGGCATTGCATGAAGCGCGACCTTTGGGCCTGACATGGGGTACACCTTGGGCAATGGCCAGTTAGTAACACCTACATACACTGAAAGACAACCATTCAAACACAATTTGCAGGCATCTCTTTGGGCAATAGGAGGAAGCCAGAGTACCAATCCAATATAACCAAGCTATTATACCACTCACCAGCCACTTTATTTGGTACACCTTGTACCTCAGTGGTGGTAGCCTGGCCACTTTCTTTTCAAAAGTCTGGTTCCTCAGCCAAGATAATTTCATATAAAAATGAACCAAGATGGCGGTGGGCTAAAACAGTGAATTTAATAAATGATTTCACTTAATTAACAGTGTTTAGTGCTTTCCTTTGTCCCCTGTTGATTTTGCGGATATCAGTCCTCTGTGTGATTTTTTTATCTTCCTCTTGTTGCTATTTTAACAACAGTAAAGTTTTGTTGACAGCCGATGTAACAACCGCATTAATACAAATCCAGAAGTCTTCGTACAGTTGGCTTTTGTTGCTGTCCCCGTTCAGAAATAAGTACAGAGTTGCTCATAATACAGAATATTCTGATGTTTATGACAAAACTGGCAACAATTCTTCTTAAGGGCCATGTTTGTTTGAGTTAAGGGTCAGCGGTGCGTTGCTTACGTCCTGCCCTTCGTTTCTCTGATTGGTTATTCCACCTGTGATTGTTCTGCCCATAGAAATGAACAAGACTAACTTCTTTGTATAGAAAAGCATTATTCTGGCTGGCCAGGCTGCAGTGGTGGTCTTATGCAGACCTTGGTTGTAAGTTAAGTTAATGTTGCCTCATCTGGAACCAAAACGTCTGACCATTTTACTTTGACCTCTGGCATCAACATTGTAATGTTTGTCCACATACTGCCGCTGAGTGAATGCATAGAGTTGCTGCTATGTGACTGGCTGAAAAGAAACAGAAATGAAATGAGTTTATTCAGACATTGTGTACTTTTTTGTTTTTGTTTTTACATAATACAAAACACAAAAGACAATCTGAAAAGGAATAAGCTGAAGCCTGAGCTTATTATGCCTACCCCCGATCCATTAAATACTTAAACTTTAAACAAAATAGCCGCACATGTTTTAAAACACAACATACCATCCTCAATGTCACCAAGTGTCAAAACAAAACCATCCTTGGTCTCTGCTAACCTCACCACTCATTTTCTTCATACTTAAATCACATTCCTCTTAAACAAACTTTTAAACTGAATTAATGATGTAGTCTTTTAACTCCTGATCCAGTTTATTCCATACATTAACCCCAACCACAGAAATACAATGCTGTTTTCCATTTGTTCTCACCGTAGGTTTTTTAAACATATTCTTCCCTCTGAGGTCGTATATAATTTCCCTCATCTGAAAAAAAGCCCTGGATATATACAAGCAACTAATCGTTCTTTGCTTTATAAATAAATTGTGCCATTTTAATGTCAACTTAGTCCTTACGTTTTATAGCTTTAAATTTAATGAAAAACTGATTTGTGTGTTCCCTATAAGCTGCTTTATTTACACTCTGTATTGCTCTTTTTTGAGCAATAAAAAATTTATTTAATGTTGTTTTATAAGTGTTTCCCCACACCTCTATACAGTATGTTAAATATGGAAGCACTAGGGAACAATACAACAACTATAAAGCTTCTCGACTCAAAAGATCTTTGACTTTGCATAATACTGCTAGTGATTTGGATAACTTAATATAGTTTATATGTAATTTCCAACTTAACTTCCTTTGTATTACTATGCCAAGAAATTTTATATTATATTATATTTAATAGTAATTCAAGGTATCCAAAAAAGGGGCAGGTAAGTTTAATTTTGTGCTAAAAAAAAGTGCAGATCCATAGCCAAAATGCTAATACATAATTATAATTTCATTTTATTAAGCGGTAAAACTAACAGTTTTGGTGTTCACAGATACTCCAGTTTGAATGACACACTACCATCTCATGAAAACACTTTGTGTTCACATTAGGGTGACCACCTGTCCCACTTTTGGTTGTACTGCACAGCCATTTAGGCATCTGTCCCTCCGTCTCACTGATTAAGACAATGTCCCGCTTTTTCCTCTGTGGATCTTATATTTAAGTGAGCCCCATCTTGATAGGTTATATATATGGTTGGTGTGTAGCAGGCCCGGTGTTTCGGGACAGGCCTCTCCTGGAGCTGTGAGCTGGTGTTGGTGATGGATTGTTTTGAGAAAATGCAGAGTGAAAGCTTTGAGGTTTTTCTGCTCCATATTTTTTAATCCAGTGAATAAATTCTCATTAAAAAGTTTCAGTACAAGATGTTAGTTTGCAAAATGTATCCTTTTGGGATTAACACAGCACGTTTTATTGGCCCTAAACTGAGGCAACTTGTATCTCAGTAAGTTGGTAAGTTAAATTTGTATGTCAAAACATATTTTCAAGTGTGTCCCACCTTTTCCCACCAAATTACACTACTTGTCCCACTTTTTGTACTTTTTAAGGTGGTCACCCTAGTTCTAATCAGTTTTAAATAGACAAGATGATCATTTATTTAGAGCTGTGTGCCACATGTAAGTCTGCAGCACCATTCACTGTATACCCACCAAACTAAACATTTTAGTGACTTTAAAGCACTGACAAACTGACCAAAAGTTAATGGCTCTAGTTTAGTGTAATGAAAATAACTCAGCACAGATTACTGTCAAATTATTTATAATGTGGATTGAAACACATTTGATATCCATGCAGTGTGCTTCAGGTCACACTGTGAGGTGCACAGGAAGCAATAGTTATTTTTCCACACAGGGCAAAACAGAGCAGCTCCTCATTAGCCGGTTGTTTACGGACTCACCTCCTCCTTCTCTGTATCAACTCAGTATAAACATGAAATCCCCAAAGGCCTCCCAATTTAAACAGTGGGGAAAAGAACAAAAATCTAGATTTGGAGAAGTGGAACTAAATCAATAGAGGCAGTATGGATAGACTGTTCTTGCCCACTATAATGCACTTACATTGTCAATGACTAGATAAGGATTAGCCATGGATTGGGTATTGCCTTTCATCTTCCAAAATCCGGTTGAAATAGCGGGTATCCTTTCGTTGAACTCAGTTCCTTACAAGAGCTGGAAGAATGAAAAAGCATGTCAAGCCGCACCTCTCAGCCGTGGAGGTTGGGTATTCCACTGAGATTGTTGAACGCCTCATTATATTGAGTAATTTATTTGTCTAGCTGCTGCTCAAAGGCACCGAAGAAGAAAAAATATACTGTCCAGAATATTTGAGTCCATTTACAAAGCTGCTGAGCTGTCCCCCTGAGCAAAGGGAAAGCAAGCACCAAACAATTAATCCAAGCCTAGACCTCTTCCCATAATGCAGCAGTATAGCCATCAGGGCATTGTCAAAAGGAAAAGAGATCATGAAAATATATAATAATTGCCCTTTTTGTGCATTTGAGGAAAAGGTTTATAATTATATTGTTAAAAATGAGCTATGAAAAAGCAAGAGATGGAAAGTAAGTAGGTATATTTACATTTGTGAAGAAAATGTACTTTCTGAGCTACTTTCTAAAACATACTTTTACTGTTTATGTTAAGCACTCAGAAGGTCCCAGGTTTTCAAACTAGCAGCAGTAGTAGATTTTGCTGTGTAGTAGTAGTTGAATACATTTGTTGAGTACTTTTACTACTAGTTGAGTAATATATTTTGAACTAACAGTACTTTTGAGTTCTTCTTCCACCTCTGCTTAAAAGTTGAAAAACTTGATCGATGGATTTGAAAATGCTTGTGCAGTCCAATAAGTTACCCTCTGCTTTCTGTTGGTCAAAATTCAATGAAAAAAAAAAAAAATGGGTAAAAGGGAAGGGCAAATAACTATGTGTAATGCATTCAAAACATATCTTAGCCAGAAGTTTAAAATAAAGTCTAAACATGAGTTGATGTTTTAACTTTACTAATAAAGATTCATTGTTGTCTCAAGTGTTAAATCTTTCATCTGACTTGCATTTGTGATTCTGTGCAACATGCCCAGTCATCTACTAATAATAACGCTAACAGTTTTAAATAACCTTAAGAGCCAGTCAGGTGTTCAACATTTTTAGAACATAAATGTAATAAAAGTAGTAACATAAGCAAGTGCCTATGCACCAAAATATTATCCACCTGTATTTAAGTCATGAACACACAGCGGGTCACCTGGCAAAAAAAACACAGGGCAGTCCACGAGTGCTGCCTCTCAGCAGGGGCAGGTTTGACTTTGCCATGCAAAAGTGTGTGCTCAATTTCCAAAATGAATTCCTGTTCAAAACCTCCTATGGGGATAATGACGGAAATATTTGCATAGCCAGCTAAACATCTGAGTTGACACTAGCAAGTGGATATCTAAACAGTTTTGGAATGAAAATCCCAAGAATAACAATTGATGCTTGATTAGGATGTTAACAGAGATGGAGGAAGTATTCCAAATCAGCACTCCATGTAAAAGTGTATACTTTTTTTAACTGTTACTGCAAAATAATATTAACTAAGCAGAAGTACAATTATTACTAGTGTAAAACCAAAAAAAAAGTCTTGAGTGTAAAGTTTATTTAAGTAGAAAGTTCATACTGCTACAACTATATGGCCATTGCTACTGCTACTAAAGTTACTCTTTGTAGTGCTGCTGCTGGTACTACTATTACTATTACTGTTACTGCTATTACTACTAACACAACTAAGACCTCTACTGTTACTACTACCACCACCACTACAACTCATTTCAAGATACTGAAATTGTCTTGGAAAAAAAGTTGTATTTTTACCTCTCAAACACAAGTAAAAGTTTTATTTTGTATGTTTTGTGCACTCCAGCTCTGGTTGTTAAATTTACTCACAACAGTGAAGGGACACATTGAGGTCTTTGTTCAGTTGCTGAGATTAGCTGTTAATTCAAGTACACTACTGTACAGAATGTAGTGCTGTGTACTTTTGGATGTTAAATCACTTTGATGAGCCAGTAATAAAACGTGTAGGGATTCGTCTTACTGACACCAGAGAGACAAAGAGATTTAGTGTGCACACTGACTCACCGTACCGGGCCCAGTACATCACACTGATATACTGAGATAAGACTCTGGATTTACACCCTTCACGTGTTTGGGCACTCCATATTTTGTGTGCAGAGATTGTGTTTTACAAAGAACATAATACTGTATGTTTGGTAGTTTCTCTAAATCCAAGTTTAGGATGTTTTCAGCAGACTAAAGAAGGGATTCCCAGTAAGAATACTAGAATACGAGATCTACTGTATCTGAATGGAAGATCAAGCAAAAAGAAATTCATCAAAAGTATTAAAACAGTATTAGCTAATGTTTTATTTATAGGCTATGGTAGCTAGTAAATTTGCTGAATTTGTTCAACAAAGTTTAGGCTGCACGCCGAATCTACATTTTTGTATTTTTCATATTGTCTTAAGTTATGCAACTGTAATTATGAATCTATTCATATCAAGCATTAAATAATTCATTCATTCATTTTCTACCGCTTTTTCCCGTTAGGGGTCGCGGGTGACTGGAGCCTATCCCAGTAACTTTGGGGCCGAAGGCGGGGTACACCCTGGACAGGGGCCAGCTTGTCGCAGGGCGCATTAAATAATAATCCAGAAAACTACTAATGATAATATGTATTTCTTTTCTTTTGTACATGGGCACTCAAATGTGCTGGATTACATTTAGTGGAGTACAGATGGTAGTAGTGTCTTGCCCATGAACACAATTGTAGCATGAAATGGGGAGTGAGTATCAAACCACCAACCTCCAGGATTTTGGACAACCAATGCTATCTCTTGATCCACTTCCACCCCAAATCTCCTAAGGTTTTTAACTACTGGACATCCCATGATGACTACACTTCCTGATTACTCTGAGACCAGACCTATCTAAGGGACTATAGTTATCACTGTGTGGAAAGTCTACAGCGCTAACAAGAGAAATTCAACAACTCCACATGTCCTTGTTAACATTTCTCTTCCCTGCCGTCTTTGTTTTCCTCTCTCTCTACTCGCCCATTTATCTCTCACCCGTGCAGCTGTTTAATACTAAATCATGTGAAATTCACCACTGCAGAGATCTCAGTTCTGTGATGTTTCTTATTTTAGAATCCATTATCGTGCTCCAGTGTTAGGGAGAAGTACCTATTCTGTGATTTACGGCACCAGCGCTAAGTCAAAGTGAGGGCAGTTGTGGAGTTGCGTAAGCTGCTGCCAGAGGAACCAACTGTCGAATAATTCAGATGAACTCAACACCAAAACAATAGGGTGCATTATAAAAGCAAGTTTTTTTTTCTCTCTTACACAAAACACAAAAGAGCACAGTTGGACATGCCACAATGTAATGACACAAGATCTGTTGTTTGAAACTATATACAGACCCCACCCTTTACGTTTAAGTGTTAATTGTAAATGAACAAATGGTAACAACTCTGGCAAAGTACATCCGTCATATGCTGCTAATGTAAGGAATAGGCTATTGCTAGGCTTTGAGTTTGAGAATAGCTCCAATGTAGGTCAACAGCACGCAACACAAGACGCCACGGTTTTTCTCGCAATGTTGACCGACTTCTAATACATCATCGGCAAAACAAGGTCACTGATACTCGAGAGGGATTCCTGCCTTTAGCACGGAGCCCAATTGTTTCTCATCTTTTATCCAGACAGATGCTTGATCCATCAGTCTCCTTTAGCCACAGGACAGATGAGAATCCTCTAACGGGACAGCAGAGAGAGAGAGAGAGCACATGGGGATAGTTTGACAAAGCCCCAGCCTTGTCCCCGATGAGAGAGAAGAGGCCCATATGGAAGTGCTGCTGCTATACTGCTCTCATTTCCTTATCTTTGCAGCCAGGCCTATTGACAAGTTTCTCAGAAGCTAAACTAACAACAAAGTCAGCCGTCAAGTATAGCTCTCGTGCAGAACTACCATAAATTTGATTTATGAATACCACTCTAATCGCCAACTGCAGTATTACTGTGGAATTTGTAACATTGAATGAGTAATATTTTAATGGACTATTGCTAAGGATATGTGTGTGCTCATTACACAAATCAACAAAAGGCACCCACCATGCTTACCCTGGCCGACCATCCTTATTTTTCTTTTATATATACAAGGATGTGTCTGGTTTATTTCAATTTGAGTTGGATTGCCATTTAAACACAACTGCCTCTGAACAAAACTATCCAGTCAAGGTTGCAATACCAACATACACATACCTGCACTAGGACCAACACAATTTGAAAAACAGAGAAAGAAAGCACTGCAAAGCTTATTAACCTACAAGAGAAAAACTGTTATACAGTAGTGCAAACAAAACACACCTCCACACAATCTGTTATGAGGGCACTGACACCTAAGAGCTGTATGTCCTAGGGCTAGTGAAACATACAGTATAATGGTCCAGCCAGGGGCATTCAGACCAATAATATTACACAGGGTAAAAACTGACTGAGATTCAAAGGACATTGTGGTCTAATGAGGAGCTCTGAACTTCGGCTGTAAAGACCAGAATCCACCATGTGCAAAAACATGTGAAAAACATTTACAGGCTTAACAGGCCGTGAACCTCGGGTTCAGGGAGATTTGCAAGTTCACAGGTCACGTTATCACATCTACATATGGATATACTGGTGCGAAAAGAAGAAGGATTACACCACGTAGAGTTAAATGTACATAAGAAGTAAATGGGGAATTTCAACTTCTGTCTTACAACTTTTTACATACTCTCTTGTGGGTTGTCCAAAGCTTTTTCTTTCTTCCTCAGTTGTAAAACGAAGAGGGGGAAAGGATGGAAAAGAGGCACCTGGCCACACTGAAAAGCCATCACAGCTGGGTTGTTCCCTGGAGCTTCTGTGAATAAAACAACTTCTCTTATTGGTCTCCTTTCTGGCATCCTGCTGTTTGAAACATCCTACCAAGGTGGCAACTATCAAACACACATTGCCCAGCCTTTATTTGGCTTTAAAAAGATCAGTATGCAAATTAGGGAGCATTGCCTTTTATCCTGGAATTGAGTCATGTTGTCTACACGGCCATTTACCAGGCAAATGTTGCCGTAATGAACATCTGTTGGGGCAATAATGCTCAGCTAAACATTCATAACATCAGCTAAAGCAGCTATTAATCTCAAGGAATAAGTGGGGCTTTTACTTTAGCATAACGTAGTGAGGAAGCCCATTATTTTTGACATTTCACTCTCTCCCTCTTTCTTGCTTGTTAATGTAGTTCAATGCAAAGCATCCTTCATCTCTGTTTGCTTACAGCGTATAAGCCTTGAGGGGTGTGTTTGTTTTGTTTTGCTTTGCGTCTCGTTCCGGCACAGAGGACAGTCATCAGCCAAAGCACTACCCCACGTGCGCTGTTAGTCAATTAGAGCTGCCATTATAAGACAGAAGCGCCAAGGGAAATAAAGGCGTGGATTTGACTGTGCTACACTGATTTCCAGCCCTTAAACCCTCTCCAGACAACGCGCTGGGAATAATTGGGGATTCTGACAGAGGGTTCATTTCCTTCCGGTGCCTCCTCCCCACTTCTTTCCATGCAATCACCTAATCTGACTGCCTCGCACACCTTCACTCCTGATCCCTTACCCCTCTTTATCTACAAGCACAGGGGTTACTGAAGCCTTTTCTCCTTCATTTTCTAATTGCTCTGGGTACAACTGTGCAAGCTGGCCTCTGAGCATTTACTACTGAGGACATCCATGATTGTCTGATATCAAAAGAGCCACTAGTGTTATAGTATGTTATAGTACATTCTGCACAGTACTCAAAAGGCTACTGCAGTACAATTCATGGATGTCTATGCTTCCAATATAAATTGCCTGCAATTTCAACCTTAGTTTTATTTTCTTAACATAACTTCTTTACTAGTACTATTACTTTGCTTAGTCAGACACATAAAGCATATTGCAACAATATGTTATAGACAAGAAAGTTTAGCCTATGACAGCAAGATTTGGCCAATCAGATGGTTGCATACAAATTAATTTCTTCCAATAAGGGATACTCCCACTACATGGCTTATCAACACTAAAAGAATTACAGCAAAAATCCTGCCAAATATTATACATACAGTAAACTAGAACTTTAAGGTAAGCCCTAAGCATTGTTTTAATGGATACATTTCTTTTTTCATTTCATTTAGGACTTTTTAACTATTATTTTTGTTGGCTACATGTTTTATTGCAGAATTAACACATTTAAAAAATTATTTAACCCTCTAAGAGCTCTCTTTTCACAAGCAGCACAACTAATTACATAACATTTTTTCACACCTCGATGTTCACTGCTGTTGTACTGCTCTCAGATGCACCACTATTTGCAGCTGTTTTTGCAGTCTTTTGCTGTCATTTCTCCACAAATCTGAAACACAAGCCTACACAAAAGTAACTTACTGTGTTATTAGTCTAATTACAGCAATCAAAAAAATATTACAGGAATTTGTTACCATCACTGTGACAAGATAGTCTCCTTCTACTTTTTTATTGCCCTATAAGATCAGCGAGAGAGAAGTCCCTTGAATTTACAATAGCATGGGATTACATGATCATCTTACGGCAAAGAAACACACAGGGGCGTTGTTAAAAGAGTCAATTTCACCCATATGCCAAGCTACAGAGGATGGCTTTCATTTTGGAGTGAGGAATATGAGCAAATGGGATCTTGCATGTATCAGTGCAGTGCAAAAGTCTTAGACAGGTTTCTTTTGAAAAGTATTCCAGTGTACAAAACTACACAAAATACAACAACAAAAGATGAGAAATCAGAAACAGTTGAATAGCAGAGACCTCTGCCATGGCACTAATCCTATCTTTCCCTGGTAAAGATTTAGTGCCCAGATCTAGGCTCAAACATCTTCTAATTGCTCTTTCCATTAAGCAACAAACTCTAATATCTCACAATGGAAAAGGATCCACAGAACTTTTTTCTTTCAGTGAGTGTTAGTATCTAAGTCAGTATCTTTGGTCAATATCTCAAAAATAGTACAGCATCCCTTAAAACACTCCTGGATCTAAACAGCGAACCAATGTTCCTTCTTGTACAACCTTTGTACAGTATTGATCTTTTAGGGGCTGAGAGGAAATTTATTCTTTTTTCATGGCTAAAATACTCTGATGTGGCTCCCCACTCCTTGCACTTCACCGAGAAGAAACTTAATCTCTCTTGTAAGACACTCATGGTTCAAAAAAGCTTCTGCAATTTGATGTAAGCACCAATACTATACTATCAATATTTTGACAGATTTCTTGACAGCGTAATTATTTGTTGGGATCCCCGCCAAGGATTTAATTGTTACATGCGCAATTACACGTTTAGTTGAAGAGATCTTGGAACAAAGCATCGGTTGCATTATTAATGTTACTCTACAAATACACCCTTTCATCTTAGCTGTCTTCTTAGCTCCATAATCCTGCTATGAAAGAGGATATCTGCCCAAAACCTCGAAGGGCACCTCTTGCAAATCAATTCATTACATTATTGGCTAACCAAGATGCATCTCTCATGGACAACTTAATTATCCAACTTCTGGCAGTTGAAAGGCAGGCACTGACCACAGTTTAAACCAATGATATATCAGCTTACAGTGTTTAGGAAGATGACTACAGAGCAGCAGTCCATCAAAAAGGGCCTATTTAACAAATAAGGGAGGATATTTTAAGGGTGCGTTGACTATCTGTGATGATAATAATAATAGGGTATGATAATAGCTATGTAATTGTTTAGTTTTTGGGGAAAGTTGGAGGTGGAAAAAAAATCTCAAATCTCAAATAGTACTGCTACTTTATGTTACTCAAGTAGCAGAAAAGGTACCCAACAAATTTCTACTTGTTTTAAAAGTTTACAAAATGGGTTAGGGCTAAAGTTTACTTAACTTGAAAGGATTTACCACTAGGACTTTAAACATTACCACTATAGTGCTACTACTACTACTACAACTGCTTGTAACATTACCCATACAAACAATATGACTACTACTTCCACAAAACCTTCATTACTACTATTACCACTACTATTAATACTCACTTTGCCACCAAGATCAAAACATTTTACTCTAAATGAGTAAAAAAAAAAAGTTAATTGGGTAAAAGTAAATGTTTTCACTTAAAGAAGGTACACTAGTGAAATTGAAAATGCTTTTTAGGGTACTTTTGCCCGTTCTGTGGCCAGATGACCAAATGTAAGAACTACATATGAACCATTTAATAATTGCACTTTCCATCTTGGTGCAACCCTCGACTCATAACTATTGTATGGACTCATAAAACCTCCATCTGGGGGTAGCATTTTTGGTGCAATCCACAGCTGCAATCTCAGATAATGCATTCTTCTCATAAAGCTTTAATGTGGGCTCTAGGCATCACATGATGATGGGCTACAGCGTGACAGGGAGAACAGTCCAAACCTTACAGCATGTGTCTCTGAAATATGCTTATATGACATGCTTTAATCCATGCGTCTCACTCCTGCAATGATGGTGAGAGCACATGAGCAGTGACTGTAGTAGACCTGGTGTGTAGTGCTGGAAAATAAACCGAAGATTGTAGAATCTTCTTCAGAGATACTTAAGAGGCAATCCAAAAAATGTTATGTCCAGTCAGTTTCCCCAGAACTTATTATAATTGTACGATCAATGCAATGTTGATCGTACAATAAAAATGTTTTGAGTGTTTTGTTTGCAACATCTACCAGCAAAATATTAATATGGGGCCACACATTCACAAGGATATTGATGGACTTTAGTGGAGTCTTAAGTGACATTTGTTAAAGGATATTTTATGGTCACTCCTCAGTCACACTTGGTGGTGGTAAGCAACTTCTGTAGCCACAGACTTCGGAAGACTGACAGAGATGTGGCTGCCATCCTGCCTCTCAGACCGCCACCAAAAACACACTCACACCAACCCCCAATTTACACCAAAATGACAGTGTTGTGTCAGCCGAGTATGAACTGCTTTCTGTTATGCTCAAGATAGGATGGAGTTCTATTTTTCGGGCGTCTCCGCAACAATCTACAGAGCTATAGTCAGGCCTCCACACAGGCAAGTGTCTTGCCCACAGACACAACAACAGTATGAACTGGGGAGAGCTGGATTCTAACCAGCAACCTTCCGGTTATATGATTATTCTAACTAGAGATCGGCCGATATCGGTCCAATTTTTGAGTGTTTTAGACAATCGGCCGATTTTTCCCATTTAATGACGATTTTTGGTCAGGCACATGTCCGGACAACGACTGAAGGACCCTAGTTTTTGTGTCCGTGCAGTCCATGTTACAGCGGCACCATTTACTGTAGAAGGTGCTCAGGGCGAGTGAGGGAGATCACTCAAACAAGGCTGAGGCGAGGCCTATTGTTTTGAAGGAAAAAAGGTAAGACTTTTTTTCTCGCCAAACCTGCACATGTAACGTTGATTTAACTTTTAAATGTCTGTTTGAGAGAAAATGTAAATGCCCAGACACTTTAGGCTATGTTCAAGCACTTTTGTATGCAACCTGCAGCATTAGCTTTAATTGCTAGCTTAGCATCAGGTAGGAACGGTCCGCTGTAAAACAACGTCAGTCTCGTTAAGGTGTTAAAATGCTGCATAAGAGAAACATTTGGTAAAACGGGGAAAAGGTGGGGGCTTCATAATCATGGTTGAGGCTAATTTTTTTTTTTTTCATCTAATACATTAACGTGGAGCAGTGCGCCTCAGTGACCGCGGTATAAAAACATGTGCATTAAAATATGGGATGGAGATGAAGACGTTAGCCTGAACTACTTTGACCTGACATTCTGCTGTGTCCATAAGTGTAACAGAGCAGAGAACTGTCTGTATTTACTGCCGACATATGCATGTGTTTTCAGCCAGGAGCTGCTTCCAAATAGAAAAGAAGTGTTGATTAAGTGACGTGGGGACGAGCATCAGTGCGTACCCGGTATGAGGACTCACATGGAACTAAATCAAAGCAGTCAGCGAGCACGTTTATATTTGCAGTACACAAAAATATGTTTTGCAAATATAAAAGTGCCCCTGGTTTAATATTTTTATTTTAAAATAGTCACTTTGTGATTAATAATAAAATTATTATATTGTCAACTATCTAACTAACTAACTTATTTAATGTCATAAATATCATCATTTACATGATACAGAAATGCTTAGCCCTTAACTTTACAGCTTCACTACAGAACAAAGCAGACTATTTGAAGACAGTAGCCCAGAGTGCAAAGCTGAGAAATTTTACCTTTTGCCTGCACATGTGAGTTCATGTTTTTCTACATTTTAAAGTGATGTTTTTATGTTTCTTTAGATTTTATAAGCAACATCAAAACATCTGACTATATTAAACCATTTTTATTCATAAAATTAGGAAAATCGGCCCTCCATATTGGCCTCAAAAATTGGCATTACTTATCGGCCACCAGCTGCTCTGGATTTTAAAAATCAGCATTGGCATTGGTCTTAAAAAAAAAAAAACATATAGGCCGACCTCTAACCCTAACCACCACAGCCACTGCCACCTGATGTGTTGTTTCTGTCTGCTTTAATGATAGTGTAGTATTTTATCTTTAATTAGAAAAAAAAAAAATAGCTACCCCAACTTATAAAAGCAGAATCACATCAGTCAAAACACTTAACTATAACTTTAATCCTTTTACTTTTAGTAAAAGGAGTAGCCTGTATGTATCTGTAGTAACATCATGTAAAAAAGTAAGTAAGTAAAAGTAAAAAATCATGATAGACTTTTCTTTTTAAACAATAACATTTCCCTACTTGTACTACACAATATTAATTCATTCTGATTGTTATGGGTTGCGGGTCACTGGAGAGTATCCCAGCTACTATGGGCCTTAGGTGGGTTACACTCTTGACAATGGGTAGTTAGTCACAGGGCTGACACAGAGACATACACTTACAGACATCTACTCAATTTCACATTCACCACTGTAACCCCATCAAACAATATTACAAAACTAGTATTAAAAATTTGTTTATATGACATTGTTTTGTTATCTATAGAAAGAAACTGCACTGTATTCCCTTGTCTGTGATAGTAACATTACCTGGAGGTAGCTAATCCAAAAACTGAACCAAAATCCTATATTTGAATGGTCTAAATGTATTGGTTGTTACATGTATTACTGTTCTTCCAACAAGTTTAGACGGAAACAGTTGATAGAAATGGTTTTACAATCCCTATATCCTGAGAGCTAACGCCTTGTGCCTCATATTAGTGTGTAGTCCTGAAGGAGGAGCAGCCCCTGTCCTCATTACTAGTCAATGAATAGGCCTGGCTGTGTTTGTGAAGCAGCACCCATCACATTTCTCCTCCCAGCACACACAGACACTGGGGGAAGTGTTGTAATTACAGCCGCACATACGAGAGACAGCCATCAGAAGCACAGGTGGGTGGTTTGTTGTTCGGCGCTACAGCAGCGGGACTCCAGTCTGCAGGCTCCACTCGCTCACACTGCTCCAAATGATCAGGATCCCAGTGCACGTTGACCAAATGCCACCTGCCAGAGCACTGGTAGAACACGGCACTATGTTGGCTGTATTGATGTTTTGAAAAGCCCAAATCGATTTGCCTGCGAGAGGTGAAAATTGATAGGAAGATGGAGGCAATTTTGAAAAATATCCTCTTTGTCCGCTCGGATGGAAGAAGGCATTGCACCACAGGAGATTAGCAGAGAAATTTGTCTGGTTCAAAATTGCAATTCTTGTGTTTACTTTGGCCATTATGAAAAAACACAGTGCTCTATATGGCAAAGTTGACATATTTGTAATAATTGTGGATTTTTTGCATAGAGAGACATTATACAACAAAGGCACTGAAATGGTATTGGCGAATAAAAGTGAGGAAGCATTGCAAACTGTAGAACTAGTGCACTAAAATTAGAAACTTCAAAAGGATGATTCCTGTCTGGAAGCACTTTGATCAAAAATACAAAATGCTCACTGTCAACCTGAGATTTGTGAACAAACACCTGCATTGACGCCCCCCTTTCCTTTTATATGGCGGCATGAAAGAACAGTCCTGATTTCAAACATCAAATGGCAGCAGTACATTCTCAGATCAAACCTTGACCAAAATTATCATTTGAATTGCTATATTCAGCAATGTTTTCCTGATGTGCACAAACTGGAAAAACGATGATGACATTTAAATGGAAATGAGGTAAAATATATATTCAAAGAAAAGAACGACATAAGCTTTTTCATACATCAACATGTATAGCTATTTTGTGGCATCAATTACGAGCAGTTGAATAGAGCACGGATGAGCTTTTAGTTGAGATGGCTCAGTGCTGTATAGATGGGATTCTATAGTCTATGGGTAAGCATTAAGCATGTCGGATTTCATTTAAACATCAAAAGAAGCAAAAACATACCTCTGCAAACAGTCCCGTTCTCAACCGCCTCATTCCCGGCTTTGCACATGCAGCGGCCAATCGGTACCATCCATTCTCCATCTCCGTTGCAGTACAATTTAATGGGCACGTCCACCTCCTCTGCATTTGGGATACAAACACCTCTTGCAGCCACGAGGGATGTACTTTCAGCTCCCGACAGTGTCTCCTGGAACAACGCCCCGTTTGTGATGATCCGAGGGCACTTCCGGTAGAAGACGCGGACAGCTATGAGTGACATGCAGCCACCGTAGTCCTGGAAGGCTAGATAAAAGCCGTTTCGTGAAACAGGACCAAAACTCCGAACTTCTGTGTTGATCTTCATTACTCTGCCCCCCAGGTCGACTTGGGAGAAGCTCTCGTCTGCTGCGATGGTGTCAACTTTGATCCAAGGGTTTTCCATCCAAGGCGGTGAGTTTCTGGTGGCCGTGTCCGAGTCAGATTCATAGTAATAGAGGTTAAAAGTCTCTTTGCAGGAGCCCGGGACATTGGGGATGCTACTGCAGTCCCTTACTGAGAATTTCATTTCCACGTGAATGCGCTGTGCACCACGTCGGCGGATGTACTTGGTCCGCACCCAATTGTTCTGGTTGCTATCAAAAACATTGCAGACTTGGTAAGTCCTGATGGTGTTCATGTTCTCGTCGTAACCACTCACCTCCTCCCACTGTTGGCCAAGAAGAAGAAAAAAGAGAATTACATTAATAGTGGTGATGTCAAAAGATTTTGAGACATAACATTTACTTACAATGAGGCTTAAAGTGTAGAGCTGGCATTTAATCTTTTACACACTCTATTTTATGTGATAGTGCTTTTGTTTCATTGGATCTTTATTGGACATTTTGATCGTACCATTATTAGTTACTGCCATTGTCATCAAAGCTCTTTAGCTATTGTATATTATTTTGCAGTTAGCTTGTAAAGACATAATAAAAGCTGAAGTAAAACATAAAACTGGTTAAGACAAATACACAGAGAGAGAACAAATATGCAGTCTTAAGCATCTGCATTGTCAAAATAAATGTAACTTTCTATTTATGGTTCTTCACAGAAATCAGAAAAATAGTGTCAGTATCCTGTACTTTACCATTTAAGTGACTACAAATTATATAGCCTCAAAATAAAGAAAATATAGTCTCAAGATTATTATTGTTGTGACCTGACATTAAATAAAAACACCCTTTTAATAAAGCTACATAGTTAGTAAAAATAGTTGAAAATCCACAAAACAGTCATGCATTCGGACCTCAGTTTTCCATTTAGCACCAACTAACACTGTGCACTACCAATAATCCACAAACTGCATCAAGGTCATTGTCACAAATTCATATAAAAAGAATTGCTTTTTTTGAAACTGTTTATTTTATACCTATGTAAATTAGCAGGTCTTTCCAGGTGTTACATCTGGTGTTTTTGCCGTTGGCCATAAACTACACTGCACACTCTGTTTTCCACCCAACAGGGAGGTCATAACCTTGACCCCCATGTCTCAGCCAAGAAAGAAAGTCTGTTCTTAACCCCCACGAGACACTTTGAATCAGCTGCAACCTCGCCGCCTCCACCTTCATTCACTCTTCACTACACAGCTGATATAATTCCTCAAATTAGTGCCCACTTACAAGGATTTTGACAGTTTTTGACGGGCTGGGAGAAGAAAGTCACCCTCCGTGTTACAGGGCGGCTTTCTATCAAACACCCTCTGACTAATTACAACAGCTTTAGTTGGTAATTCCCATGTCTTAATTAATCACTGCTTGGCAAAGGCTTGACCCAATGCCCGACCACTCTCAAGAGCCAACCCAAACAGAAAGAAAATCTTGGGCTAAAACATATAAAGCTTTGGAGCTGTAGTTCTAACTACAATAATACACATATGATTGTGCAGCAGTTTCAATAAAATAATCAATCATGGTATTTTTGGCACTTAGCCACTGTTTTCACATGTGGTTTAGAACAGGACCCACTAAAGATTTTCTATGAAAAAAAAAGTTCAAACAACATCATAAAGATAAGAACTTAAGAACAAGTCCACATGTAATCTAAATGACTTGGGGAACCTCAACTGGATGAATGTAAGAATAGTTATCTGTCTGTGCATGTCTCTGTGTCAGCCCTGTGACTGGATTGCCCAGGCTGGACCCTGCCTAGTGCCCTTAGTTGCTGGGATATGTGGAATATAAGCCATACATAAGCCTTATCAGGAAAAAAAAATACACAAAAATGACAAAGCAGCATTAAACCAGACCAGAAAGTTTTTCTTTTGGCATTTAGAAAAATAGAAACCACTGGTTCACACAATTTACTGCTACTTCTCTGGCCGATGACCAGACACACACAGACTTCTTTTTAGCGAAACTTACCAATTCTTACTTGTTGTACATTCCACGGTCTGGGATTGCACTTCAAATATTTTCTAATAAATATGTAGAGTATAAACGTTGTATCAGAGCAAAGCAGTGCAGTAGGGTGAATTTTACTTTAAGTGCTTCTTAAAAGAGCTTAGACGACCCAGCATGCAACACGTCGGAAAAGTGCAGTGCTGCTGTGTCTTTTGGCCTGTGCTGGCAGACATCATCATCTCAGGTCATGAGCAGCCATTGACCTTCCCACTTGTTGAGAAGCAGTGGGGTGGCTGCGGGCCAATTAAACCGGAGTGGACAGTCTGCCTGAGCTCAGCGCCGAGCACGGGACAATTGCAGTTTGATAAAATGAATGCAATGGCAGGTGGGGGTTGTCGCTAATGAGGAACGCAGACAGGGGAAACCGCACAGGAAAGTGTTAGTCCTAGAGAAGGGGAGGGTTGAAGAAAGACCCCAAACAAAATGCGTTTTGATGGAGGGCCCCTTTTTGTCCTGTCATGGCCTCTTTGCCCTTCTTTCATCAGGGCCAGTGGAGGGAAGCAAATGGGGCATAATAAGAGCCTAACGATCAAACTCCGAGTGTGAAATTAGAAGAAACGTCTTCATTTTCACAGCTTTTCACCTAGCTCTGGTGTAAAAGGTTGGTCATGTGTTTTAAGCACAGAAAGTGGAGGTGGAGGATGTCAGGAAGCATTAGGTAAAGGAGAAGGAGCGCAGTTATGATGAGGGCAAGAAAAGTACAGCTTATTCAAACCCAAACTAAACCTACTTGAAAACAATAAAATCAAAATGTTCAGTTATATCTGTAGTATACAGTAGTAGTAGTTCTTTCAGAGGTGATATGTGTGCTTAAGTAATTTTCAACATATAGTTTAGTAAATTTAAGCAGGAAAAATTGTACTTGGGAATTTGTTATTATTTTTACTTGATGGCAAAGTAGGTTGTAGTAGTAGTAATAGGAGTTGTAGTGATGGTTATAATAGTAGTAGTAATTACAGCAGTATTTGTAGTAGTAACAGCAGTTGTAATAGTGGTAGAAGTGGTAGGAGCAGTAGTAGAAGTACCAGTAGTCGTAGACTGGTAGTGGTTATAGTAATAGCAGTACTTTCTTAAGCAAACTTGAATACAGATTTTGAGTACACTTCTACCTCTGAGTATTTTTTAATGTATATTAAATTAAACATGATGCTTTGAGGTAAGCAACAAGGAAATACTTTTATTGTGGTACACCTGATGTGCTTCATTCCCCTGAGAGAACACACACACAGATGCACTCTTTTGATGGAAAACTAATCTTATGAGATATACTGCATGACTACCTCAAAACAAAACCTCACTCTTTTATGTTTTAATTGCTCTTGTTGGGTGCCAGGATCTAATAATCCTGTTTATCAACACATGAGTTTCACTGTTTAGTAGAACTAGCATGTGACATGTAATTATTTTTCAGCACCCATACTTTAAGAATAGCATTTGTGTAAATTTTTTATGTCCTAAATCTATTTTCACTTGCATTTCCTTCATGTAATCTGTGAGCATTAATGCTATTAGGAAATAAAATTCAAAGATAAGCTACAAGAACACCCAAGGACAACAGAAAACATACTGATCGAGTTTCCCATTCACAGTGTCACAATAAGTGTCCTTGAGCAAGACACTGAACTTTTTCATTACCTTCAGTGTGTGAGCTGGCATGTATGCGAGTGTGCATAGGTACAGTAAGTGAATGCTAAAAGTAAAGTGCCAACATTGGTAGAACAGCACAATGGAAATGAAATGAAATAGTGAAAGTATGCATTTCTTTCTTGTATTTGACAACAGCTGTTAAATCACTTTTGGCATATCGTAAGTGGAATCATCTGTGAAAAGAAAAGTAATTATCTAAGCTTGATTATGAAGCTCTGTATATGTTGGTCTACAGTGACTGTCAATAATGAAATAATCGACTGCCGATAATACAGAGAAAGTGTTTAATTACAGTGCTGGCAAATAACACCTGCATGTGGCTATCTCTCTGCTTAAGAAAAATATAATAGTGAAAAACATTATAAATAATACAGTTAAACTCTATAGTTATGCCAAAACCTGGAGGAATCCCAGTCAATGGCCAGGGATCTCACTCTATATTTTATATTGTACATTTCATAAAAAAATGAATCATCTTCTCCTTTTTTATATTGAGTCAAGTCTGAATTTCCACTAAAAGAGGTATGGTTATGAGCAGATGAGTTGTGCCATTTGTCCGTTAACAGCACACCTGCCATTTAGACAATGACAGATTTACAATCACACAGTTAAATTTGTAACCGCTCTTATACTGTTACCAAAACAAACTTTACTTTTATCACTGTCAATAAACCAGCTTTTAACTGCTGGCTCTCTCTACTGCCTTTTGGAATTCCCAAATATAAACTATTTTTAAAACGTAGGAATGGCTCTATTTTGTTTTGTGTGTAGAGTTTACGGCACTTGAGCAAAATGGGACCAAAAAGACATTGGCTAGAGTGAATACAGATTAGCATTAGTTGCTTGGGTAGTCGGGCTCCACAATATTAGATAAAAAAAATGCAATATGTGATAACTCTGTTGAATAAACCATTTAACTGCAGTATTTAAATATTACTTAATGTGGTAAGTTACATTTAATTTAAGCAAAAATAGACATATGTGTAAAATTGGGTCTATCTTTAAACTTAGCAAAGATTCAACTAGGGCTAAATTGAGAAATCAACACTAAATCAGGTATTTTAAAAGGTTTGGTTACAATGTAGTTTCATTAAAGGCTCATATTGAACAATTATTTTGACAGTGACTCTCTCAAATTTAGTGAAGGACCATAACATTATTGTGAAACATTGAGTTTTATGAGATGTGGATATTGCATTTGCTGATACTGCCATAACAATGAATGTGTGATATACTGTGCAGCCCTATTGGATAGCAGGGACTATTGCATTCCAGTTGACTTTCCCATAGTTACATATAAGCGCCACAGTTCAGCGACGCTCACTGACAATGAAGTTCAGAATCAATATCTCCGCTGCCTCTCCAGGGAAGACAGGCAGAGTTCAGCTAACCTCTATAATACATCTCTGTGACAGCTGGTCCCTGCAAAGCCAACCGTAACACAGCATCAAGGCCAAGCACAGCACTTTCCTTCGCTCAAAAGCACTTCTGGAGGTTCTATCTGGACTCCTCTATCACCACTAATTTTATAATAAGAACGGGAGACGTGTTTACATCTGGTCTCTTCACTGACGTCCAAATCCAAATTAATTTGCAGTAATGGCGGTAATGGATGGGTTGTCATGTTCAAGGACATCCACTAAGTCAGGTATTTGAAAAGATATTTTGAATGCTAACCTCAAAAGGGTAAAAGATGGATAAAACATAAAATGAGCAACCACAAAATGCTCAGTTTGAATCCTTGGCTTTCTTAAGATGTGCACTTTAAAAGAAGAAACTCCTGCCAAACAAACTAAAAAGTGACATGTGATGTATATCTCTGGAACCGTTTGTGTTAAATGTATTTTTCTTGTTTAAAGCAATAAAACCAGGTTGTCTGAAGGTTGCAGTGGGGTCTAAGGCTAGGGGCCAATGGAAAGATGTTCAATCGGTTTGCTGGCTGACAACCTCTCCACTCTTGAGGAACTTAACGTGGTTACACAAGTGAGAAACCACAAAATAAAGTTGAACAGAAAAGAAATAAAAACCTGGGCATTTAAGGCTCATTTAAGGCTGCTTAGATCACTCCAAGGGGCATGTGCACCTCTTACCAATTTAAGTTTTCCAGAATCTTGATCTCAATCAACTGCATCTGGGATTAACATAAAGACAGGGAGAGTTCAACAGTAGGTCTATAGTGAGATATGCAAATATTTGGAGTAACCTTCAGTCCATTCATAAACAGTCAGACAGTTACATTAAAAACAGGTACACAGTTTTTTTTTTTTGTTTTTTTTTTTTTGTTTTTTCACTTTTAAACTGATACAAAATAAATATAGTGTTTACTGTATTCATTATGTTATTACTTCTCCCAAAGAGGTTATGCTTTCACCAACACCAATTTGTTGTTTGGTTTGTTAGTCTGCTCCCAAGATAACGCAAAAAGTAATGGCTGGAAAAACTCCAACTACAAGGGGAAAGGAGTGGGACAAATGATTAGTTTTAGAGGCTTCTTTATCATTGTGAGATATAAGTGGTATGTGTGGTTTCCAGTCTAAATCATTACAATTGCAAGATAGGGCCATTGCCTTTACAGAGGCCTGTGATTTCCGAATGCTTCTAGTTACAGTAAAATCTCGCATAACTGATGGAAAAAGAACGATGTGGGAAAAGTCTTGTGGGCACCTTTAAAATAAGGAGACCCAAAAAAAAAACAAATGGAATAACGTCTAATAATGGTTTTGAGCTGGGTGGCAATTCAAGTGAAAAAAACATTATTACTCTAAATTCTGACAGTCTAGAGTAGTGCAGAAATGTTTTCCCACATCAATCAAAGGGCTGTACCAACTCCAACCTGCAGGACTCAAACACTCAGTTCCCACACTTTTGACGTTACATCAACCATGTATTTATCACGGTTTTGTCATTACACCGTACGAATTAACTTAGTCGTGCTTCACAATCCTGGGCCTATATTATGCACTTTATCACTGACAGACACAAATGAATTATTCACACAAAAACCAGGCAGAGAGACCCGGCACAAAACTCCTAGCAGTGCTGTCGCCCCATTTGCAGATGTGGGAAATCTGTCAGAGCAAGAGTGCCTTCCCCAGAGGGACAGCCAGGACAAATGACACCCTCTCTCTGCATTCAATTACTCCGACAGAGGCCATGGGAGCAAAATCCTGCAGGAGGCTCACTTTCAGAGGGACAGATACAACCATAGACTTAAGCAGAACTGTCTGCTCAAGTCAACTCCAATTACCACTGTCCACTACTAATGCACAACATGTGGATTTTTCTACGCTACAAAAAAAAAAAAAAGATTATACTGGCTGTAACTGAAATCTAAACAAATTAGTGGACACTTAAAATATAATGAACAAATCACTTGCAAACACATCTTACAACTGGCTCCAATTAGCAGTGAGAGAACCTACGCCTGCCCCATACACTACTTCTGTTTAAAAAAAAACTTAGAGACAGAGTTTGTTTATGATTAAAAAAAAAAAATGACATATGTAGAAGTAAAAGGACAACAAGCATTCAGAGTAAAGCTTACTTATAAAGATATAGCACTGCTACTAGTCCAAGTTTTATTATTATTATCTCCAGTGCTATTGCGGCTACTACCATGACTGCTATTTTACAACTACTTTTACTATTTACAACTACAACTATTACCACTACTGCTGTTTCTAGTGTCAAAAAAATACTTAAACTCATTAAAAGGTAAAAAAAAATGTATTAAAAGTAACTCAACTAAAAGTATAGTTTAGAAAATGTACCCAGAAAAATAAAGAATATTTTTATGTTACACTTCTGCAAAAACTACACATGTACATTTCAACTGGCATGGGACAATATGATAACCTTGACGATAAATATGATGGTATGAAGGATCATTGTATTGTACAATTACTCAAATAAAATAAACAATAAGGAAATGTTTCTCAGAGTTTTATTGGTTGCACTGGTATTGTCCTTTATATTGGACTAATCTGCTCATATTAAAAGTACATAATATTACAGTAACATACAAGTGATTTTTAATACTGCAAATATGTTATTGTCCGATGCCTTATTATATCAGTTATATTATAATAACTAAGCAAACACACTCCACATTATTATGTTCTCTGCCTATGCAGTGCAGCCTAAGTCTTAAGGTTAAATGGTCTTCTTTGTTGTGTGTACTTGTGTGGCAGTAAGAGGGTCAGGAGCTTTGACCTGGTGTTCATGAGTTTTGCAGCTCCACTTGAGATGAAAGAACTGACTACTTAACCCTGTCCTAATGTGGCCTGTTGTATGTTATCTGGTTGTCACACAGAGAAGTTTGAACGGTGCAAGATCTTAGCTAATGTACAACTCCAAATACAACAACATTTACACAAGTAGATGAATGAACTCTTCTGACCATGAATGACCAGAGCAAAAGCAAGGATATCTCTATATAGAATTTGAGGATCTGTTGCTATTAGCTGCAGTGTATACTGTGAATTTTTTTTTTTTTTTTTTTTTTTTTTTTTTTTTTTTTTTTTTTTTTTTAGGGCTGTGCTGTTACACATTAAAATTGTACTAGACAATATTGTTAAAAAATTAAATGTGCTTAAATATCTTTCTTGGTATATGTGCCAATGCCAAAATAACTACAAAATAAAGCTAAGGGTAACATGCATTAACCTGCACACAACAATTTGCTAGTGGCTATACATAGTTGTTAGCAGCAGAATTAGCCATTTTGCAAGAACTATTTAAAAAAAAAACACAAAAAAAGCAAAAGGATCTGATGCTGAGGAGCAGTTGTGCATCTGAGTTGGTTGTAAGGTATGGTTCTGGTGCATAATATGTTTTTCGTTAGGTCAGTGGCTGTTTGTGTTCAGTATCTTATTGCTGCTGATATATGTGTTTCTGTATGAGTGGAGCAATGTTCATGAATACATATTCTCCCTGCAACAAATCTCAGGTCTGTCAGAAAACAGTCTATTTTTAAATCTGTCTATTAAGTCTTGGCTGTGTTTTTAATATGACATATGTTATGATATGAGTTTTCTTCCAGACAATAATAATAGAGTTTTCACTTGTCTGGCGCAGGTACAACATCATTCATTTTAGTTAATGGAAAAGAAAAACAGCTTGGCTATACACACAGTGAGATATAAAAGTTGATTTACACAAGCTGAGATAGAGCTAAACATAAATCAAATTGTATCAGTTGTTTTATAGCAGTCTTTGGAGGCATGCCTCACACTTATAATGTGATAGCTGATGTTCAAGTATCTGGTTAAATAAAATAGGTGATATGACACCAACTTTCATTTTGTTTGTGTTTCCATTGTGTTATGAGTATCACATGTCAAGTCAGGATATATTTCATGAGGCTACAGAGTTAGTGAAAGCCAACTGCTGGTGCGGCACTCTGCTGGACGTTACTGATCCACCGGCTAAGCCCATACAGCCAAGCACATGTGTGTAAGACAATAGCTTCTGTAAGGCACCTCTCGCTGTGAGGGTTAGGCCAGTCTGAGAGTTTCCACACCTGTTGTCGTGGGCAGTGAGGGGCAGACCTCGCCTACTGCCACTTTGCAATGTACCGCGCCAAATAATCATAAAAGTGCAGTACCCACCCGACTAGGCCAAATTATACCTGACTAAATCTAGGGGCTTTGGAACTTGTTCGCATTTCATTGCACTCCAAGTCAGGGATAAAACCTAATTTTTATGGAGATTTTCAGTACGGCATGTGAAATATTTCATAGATTATGCTAAAAAACATGCAAATAAGATCAAGCATGAAACATGTGATTTTTACAAGCTTGTACTTAAAAATGCTTTCAGTACCTTCCTTTTTTGTTAGCTATTACCATACATACAGCTGAGTATGAATATGCGCTTGATTCATATGTCCAACTAGACGTCTGTCATTATCCAAGACCAAACAACGCAATTAACACTGCTCTGCTCAGGTCAAATCCCTATTCATGTGGTCTTTGTATTTACAATAAAAACATTCAGGTGTCAAGCTAATGCTAATGATAAATTGTTTGTGCTGTTGAATACCATTAAACAAGGCTAATTAACTTTGTCATTGATACACTTCAACTAGTAACAATTTCACTTCAGATGAACGAGATCAAAGCAAATAAAATGCAGCTTTCCGATGACAACATTAACACAACCACAAAAGACTAGCTGCTTCTTTTAAACCTTTTATGTAATTACAGACCAAAAAGACCAACAGATAGGTTAGCCAGTGGCCATGTGATGCAAAATATGCATCTTTGTCATCTAAAAACTAGTTATTTGTGTTTTCCTATTTGATATCGTGCCACTGTCCAGATTTGGATCACACTCTGAGTTGTTTGTCCAACCTTATTCTGAGTACTGTAAGTTGTATACATGTCTTAAGAGAAATTTGATCTTCTGAAACCCAAATCAGATGTTTACAATAATTTTAAAACTGCGGCCTCACTAAGGCATCAATTCAGATTTCTCAACTTGTAACCATGTAGCCTGTGCTGACTAAGTTTCCAAAGAATTTCTGTGAAAACTGTAAAATGTGTGTTTATTGGATTCTTTTTATTTAACTTTCAAGACCTGGCAGGAATAAAGGAAAACTTGCCATCTTGGTAGTGACTGTAGGAATCAGAATGGGAAAGGCAACATGACTTCAGGTTGAGCGATAAAGTTGTACAAAATTATTTCAAGCTACTTTGAACCTCCTTGCGATGTGGCCATTTTTCTGATGAGAATGATTGAGTATAAATGAAACCATATTAATACAAAGCCACAGAAGCATAAATAATTGAATAAAATTGGTAGTGGTTTTTTGAAATGCACCAGCAAATAAGTGTACAACATTTTTCTCTTTCTTTTGGACTCAGTGTAAGAAGTCTAAATCCTGTGGTGAGAAAAAAAGTGAAGGAGACCGAGACTCTGGTTTTGGCTGGATTTGCGTAGGCCTGACTTCAATGTGGCTCAGAGGAACCAAAGCCTTGGCTAACCATGTGGAAACACTGTGCATCAAACACCACCAAAGGACTGTACAACACATACTGGAGCTATTTGTCTGGCTGAGGAATTCTGGGCTTAACAGTGTGGCTTTGGGATTGCTTATACTTTCTGAAGCACATTTTGCCCATGTTGCAACAAAGTCAAAGACAAACTGGTCCTAAAAATGTGACAAGAAAAAGTGCCCCATAGTTCATATAAGGATTTTAAAAAAAATTGCTGGCTTGTATTTTTATTGAGTTTGAGCACAGCTTTAACTCACTCTAGGGATCAGACCGGCTCATTAATTGAGCTTTGACCTAAAGGTGAGATAGCAAAACATGTCAGGATTAAATTGATCACAGGGGACTGAGCCAATTTACCCAGCTGCCTGAGCCTCTACACACTGACCAAGTGCCCTAATATACAACCAGTCAAATTAAGTGTTACACACAGCCCACTCAATTTTAGTTTTGATTGGTTGGTTGGAAAGAGCCTGGGCTGAATACAACTAAAATTAGAGAGAGTTCAGGTTCTAGCTGATCAGGGTTTGAAAATAAATGTTTGTCGGCCTATTCTCCCCAGAGTAAATAGGTATATCAGACTATGGGCTTGTTTACACGGCAACGCTGGCCAAGAAAAAGCAACAGCCATGCCGCCTCCAAGTCACATTTACACAACAATGCTGAGGTGTGAGGAAAATGACTGTAAACTGTAGTACCTGTATTTGTCCAGCAAACGGCGCTGTGGGCTCCGCAAATACTTTACGACACACAATGAGTAAACTGCAGAGGAAGTGATAGCTCCAGTCTGTGACTTTCCAACTACTTTTGGATCTTTTGGTTTCTGGAGCCATTCTCATAAGGTTTCTCCTAAAAGTAAGTACTTATATACATATTACTGACAGTTACTGGACTAAATATGAATGTGTCAGGCTTTATATTTTGTGCTTGTGGGTCAGCTTACTTAAGGCGAGCAGAAAGCCAATCACAGTTTAAATTGGGGTTGTTAAGTAATCATTTTCAGTGAGTACGCTGTTTTCACAGTTTACAGAGAGCAGAACGGCTCCCCGCTGTGAGACGAAAACACCTCCTCCAATGTTTTCAAACCTTTGCGAATTTGGAAAACAGAAAGCTCATCTCTGTGTAAATGAACGGCCAAACTGCAATCAAACCTTTGCGGATTCGGCAAAGCGTGTCGTCATCTAAACAGCTTCTATATTTGACTATTATTGGTATATTTGTGCCACAGTTTACTGATTTGTCATATCGTCAACATAATTCTGTTTCAATGTAGGAATTATGTAAAAACTTTGCAGTTCTGTCTACCATGTCTTAAACAACGAAAGGTTTATCATGAATTGTTTTGCACAGTATATCAGCATTTTAGGTGAACACATATACTATCATAAGAAATTATGCTTTTATAACAAATTCTAAATGATACTTACACTGTTGTCGCTGGACCCTGACACTGGGTAGACTGTCCATCCCAGCTCTGCCGTCGCTGTGGTGGAGTCCATTAGTGTTTCTAGACAAAGAAAAAAACAACGATTAGTTTATCTTACAGCATATTGGCAAAAGCATAATGACCACAATATTTATCCAATATTGGGTGGTACTTGACAACTATAGTACTGAAATGACTAACTGAATGACTTGAGTTTGTAAGTGTGAGTGTTACATAACATGTAAGTCAAAACGTCGGTCATCGAAACTGTGACATCTCCCATACGACTGAAGTGAAACCCACAACCTGTAGAGTTCTGTTCAGAGGAGGGGCAAACCTATATGCAGTGGATTATCCGATGGAAAGAAACACCTCTGGTAATTGGGGTCAAAAAGAATGTGCCTCTTGTCTGTCATGAGGTCCGCTGTAGCCGACATTCCACCGATGTGATCCGGTTGTCTGTCAAAGGATCACCAGACCATTCACCATCGCTTTGCTTTACCACTTTCTTATCATCCATGTTGGACTGCAAGAAGTAAAAACATGCCATAACTATGCCAATAACTAAGTAGAATATTCTTTTTAGACATTAAATTTGAGATATATTGTGCAGCCCTAATCCATGTTTTTTTACTACAGCTAATGAATTTTGGCTGCTGATTGGGCTCTTTTACATATAAGGCAGTGTTAGCCAGCAGCAGATGGAGAGGACATTCATCAGGTTTGAGGCAGCAGCTGCAACTCTGAAATGCCACAGAGGGATTTACAAAGTCCCTTGACGAACATGGCTTCTAAGCTCTCTATAAGTCACAGCCAGTGTTGAAACATAACACTTTTGAGCAATTGCTCACTGCTGCTGCATTAATTTGGCCATATTAATTCAGCTCTTTGGTCATCACAGTGTAGACCAGGAATGTGTCCCACAACTTTTCATCTGCAAATTTTCAACAATATTCTGACAGTTATCCAAATTGCAGCATTACCTAAAGCCCAGGACACATCACATCTTAACCTTTAAGCCGATAAAAAGCTCAAAGGAACAGATATTTTATTACAAATGACATTTAAGGTTTGAGACAACTTTTTGAGATTTCGGTCTCCAACTCCACCTTGACTTAAATCCATAAATAAAACATTTTAAGGAGCACTGTGAACAGAAAAATACAAACACTGGCCGCTAGTTTATTCAAATCTGTATGCATTCACCCAAGATAGGCTACAGCAGTGGATGGGTTCTGCTATACTTTGTGTCTCTTTTATGCAGTTTTGTCGCATTTGCCCCTACTTTTATTTACTTTTACTAATAACAAGCCATACAGACAAACCAATGCCAAAGGAAACACCCTAATTCAAGGACTCCATGTCATGAACAAGGATTTGATTGCCTAAAACTTGTAGATAACATAAACAGAAGCTTATAATATGTTATTTATCCTTGAACTTATGCTTATTACGCTAGTTGCTGCACTAATAAATGGCTAAATGCTGATCCATATGTAGTATATTGGTTACCAGTAGCCCAAACCATTTTGTGATATTTGGTGACTAATGCTATTTTCTCCACTAAAGATGTATTATGGTCTGCTTCGCTTATGGCACACTTCTTTAAAATGCAGCCATATTGTTTACAGACAGTAAACACGTCTATAGAAATCCTTTAATAGTAAAGGCTATAGCATTTTCAGGGCTTGTTTTGTTTTTATAAATCTGCAGCATCCCTTACATATAAAAAATAAAAACTGCATATATGTCATTGTGGACAAAAGCCATAACCTCTGACGATGCTGTTACAAAATAACCTGCCATATGCCACAATGATTGAGAAAAGTTTTAGCTAACAGTATATTTTTTTCACACAGCCATGAGCCAGCTCGCAGGATATTTCAGACTTCCAGTGATTCCATAACCCTGGTTTTCCTGATTTATATTCCACTGCCAGCCAGTTTTTAATTAACATCCTCTGCACGCATCCGTTTATTCCTGGGCCTTCTGCTTACATTCTGCTTCTCCCCATGCCGTAATACTAGATTTTCCATCCTATTCACTTATCACAAAGCCCAAATCGTATAATTAGGCAGATGAAACCGCAATTGAGCAGCTATTGATAACCTTGTGTGTGTGACTCTGAGACGAGCAGCCTACATGGGTGTTAGGCAGAGAAATGGTAATTATCCAGCGTAATGATAACGATAATTAGTGGAGGAGTAAAAAGGAGAATAATGAACCCCCTCTGTGGTGGCTTGGGGAAAAGTTGTGGGGGAACAGGGAACAAATTTAACCAGAAACAAAGAAGAAGAAACGCCCCAGCCTTTGGCACTCACTTTTCAATTTCAGACTGGAGGTCAAAAACTCATTCTAGCCTGCGCTTGATAAATTGCCATTGTGGGTCAGATTTATACCCTACCAGAGTCATATTTTATTTGAAAAAGAAAAATCTATTAATATACAAAATACAATGACCAATGCTAAGGCAAGAACAACATTTAAAACACAATATTTTAGCATGCACCACCTAATTTACAATATACTGTCTGCAACGACAATAGGATTTTGTTAAATATTGTAATGACACAATGTATGAATGCAACTGAATACAAATATACAGAGATAAACCCTGTCTCTCAATTGTCAAAACTAGAACTAAAGAAACACCAAACAACACTTTTATAATTCAGGTTCATGAGTGACCCAGGTTTATGAAGAGTGTCCAGAATATAATGAGAATGATAATGTAAAAATAATTTTGGTTGTGTGGATAATGCCCAAAGTGCCAATAGAGAGACTCTGGACACCATCCTACTTGGAGCTTTCCGGGGACCCAGAATGGAGAGATCACTTACTTACAAGATGAATATGGTACTTTGAAGGACACAATGTTCAATTGTATAAGAATAAAAAGTAAAAGACACACCAGAGTTTGATATCCTCTGCTTGATATACTCTGCTCTGATTGGACAACTTTTGACAGGCAAAGTGTGACAAGGAAGACTAGATAGTAATAAGCTATCATTCCATTCATTGATAAAGGGCAACATAAACTGCTACCACTTGCATTGGAACACTAGAAGGTAAGTTGACCATTAACCAAATAGAAAAAAAAAGGTTTAGAAAGCTTTGGGAATGTCCAATTATGCCTTTGCTAACATACATCCAGCTCCCTGACTCTATGCCCTGTCTTGTGTTATATGTTGCCCACTCACTGGACACACAGTCCCTCAACCTGAAAGACTGATCACCTCTCTTGCCTGTGCTGTCTACAGCTCTGTTCAGGCAGCCACAGACATTCATTTCCTCCCGCAGAGCAGAGCGGCACATAGCTCACCAGCGTCAGCCTCTGCCTCTGTCTCTGCCTCCACCCCCAGCCGAGCCTGAGCACGGTCGCTCAGCAAGACTTGTTGGCTATTAATCAGAAGGAGGCCAAACTGCTGAGGGCTTGCCTGCGTCCCACTGCAGGAATCACTTTCTCCTGTCTGGAGCTGGTGTGGACTTGTTTGTAATGTGGGCATTTGGGTTTCCCACTACAGGGGCTGCCAAAGATGACCACTGAAGTCCTTGCACATAGCTAAATGTAAAAGTTATATAAATGTATTTAATATAAAAAATAACAGTATCTGAGCATGTAGCAAAATACAGAATATGTAGTTCTTTTTATGGGTGGAGTGAACAAGGTTTTGTTTTGGTAGAGTTACTGCATACTATAAACACATCAGCACAATATAACAAATTACTATAGGCTAATTTTGAACCAACAAAAAGGAAAATTGTATTTTAAAAATAATACTTGTCTGTCCTTAATTTTAAAATCTCTACCCTGCTTTGCACACTATACAGTTGCCTTATAATCACAAAAAATTATCACAACATGACTTAAGGAAACACAATAGTCTGTAAAGTATTGATAAAAATTCTGTAATCTATATTCTAGTATTGTCAATAATAACACAGCATTATAGGCTGCTGAAATATTTTATTTGAGTAAAGTACTGTAGTATGTTTTGCATTATAGTATGGAACCTATTAAGATGTAAGCCCTGAAAAATTGTAAAGTTGCCCAAGTAAGTCAAAAGCATAAAAATATGCATTTTCTTCTTTGTATAAACTATGGGCAGAGAGGCCATAAATATGCAATGAGCTGGAAGTCTAAGAAAAGCTGCCTAGTGGAAAGTGCTTCCTCCGACACTTCCTGAGACTAAGGAGAGAGTTTAGTGTGATCTGAGAGAGCTCTCCAGTGAGAGGCTGTCTGAAGTGACAGGAGGGGAGCAAGGGGGGCGCACTACAACAACACTCCTCTTCTCCGAGAGGGGTCAACGCAGCATCTCAGCTTTCTAAAGAAAGCAACAGCATTTTCAATGAGGGACTCAAAGAAGTGCAGTTCACAGCCCTGAGACGTTTGAGTGTGAAGAACACAGCAAGGACAAAAATAAACATTTCACACAAACAAACTTATAGACTGAAAAATAGTCAGTTGTGTTCCAAAATCAAAGATATGTCCAAGTCAAAATCAATAAAACAAACAAGTAAACAAAGCTGAGAGTGGCTTCTGTATTTGTGCTATTTCAGTCCCAGCAGAGCTCTCCCATTATGGAGCAGCTGGCCTGCTGACTGTCCGTGCTTTGTCCAAAGGCCATGGAGATCAGCCCCTGACAGACGGATGGCCAATTAGTTTGCAGGAGCACACAGAAAACAGAACAGTGAAGTGTGAGTGACGGATGGAAACATCTGACTGCCCCCAGTGATCTCTGAGTTAAACCTCAACTTCCAGGTCCTAACCTTCTCCTCTAGGGACAAACTGTTTGTTTTTTCACAGTCATATGAATCTTTGTTTTTACAACATCATTTGTAGTCTGATCTGTCTCAGTTCAGTGATAGCTAGCTTTACATAACAATTTTAGGAGCAAATAAATATGAATGTTTCATTTACATGTAATAAATGTCAAACTTTTGCATGGAGGGCCTTTGGTAACATCAAAGATGATCTATTTGATTGGTCGGTTCTTAGTCTTTTAAATGCTGTCGGCTTAATTCACATTATTAAATTATTGAAACTGAAAAACTGGCTTGTATTTCTTTTTTACTGTCAAAGAGAAACCACATTTACTTTTACATAAATGCCTCATTGTGTAAATAATGAATACTGTAAAACCGGGGAATAACCTAGTACTTATCTTGGTCAATGATTGCATTTAGATCTTGCATCTATACTCTTTTTATCTCAGTATGATAATTGGATTTGACAAATTTACATTGGAACTTATGGCATCATTATTGGAGGAAAAAACACTGCATACAAATTACTTTAGCGTGGTACTTCAAAGCCAAACCAATGACAATCTACCCAGGTTTAATGAGGACATTTTAAAGACACAGTTGACCTCTGAAACAGCACGACACAGCTCTAAGGCAAGGCTTCTATTTTCCTTGCTGTAACTGCTTGTTACAGTAAAAATACTGCCAATATCTAATTTAATGAAGATAAAAAAAAATAAAAAAATTGGTGATATACTGTGACATTTTGTAACACAATACTAAGTATTGATACTTCAATACTGTTATCTATATTTGTGACGTCATGCATAATAATGGTGCTAGAGTGCTGCAATGCTTTTACAGTCAAATGTGGACCAAAAGTGGCCAAGAATTCTGCCAAACTCTGACAAAATACATATTTCAAATGCTGTAATAATGTCAACTAACCAGCATCTCTGCATAAAAGCTACTGCGCCTTACGCAATACTATTGAAATAATATTATGGTCTTTCATCTGAACATTCAAATGTATTTTAATTAGGTGCTGCAGCCCTAATTGCCAGTCATATTGTTATCACAATATTCCTTGTAGGTATTGCATATTGCATGTTATTCTAATATCATGCCCTAGCAGTGGCTCCATATGCATTCCCTCACATTTCAGCACATATCTTAAAGCAATGTGTTCAATGGCAAACGCAGGCAGGCTGTATGACATGGAGTAACTTGAGCAAGCTGTTAATTGTCCTACAAACAGAAATCTATAGTGTACCCAGCACAGAAACCTGCCCAGATTAAGGGGTAAAGAAATGATACGGCCCAGAGGGAGCCCCAGACATGATTCATAGTTTTAATGATGGACAGAGCTACTGTATGGCTTGCTGGAAAGAATAACATTCTCTTTCATTTAGTGATGAAGTGGATGGAGGCACTAGTCCAGGGAGACTCAACTTATCTGTCAACACAAGCTGGGTCCATTAAGTTAGAGCTCCCACCACTGTCACATTACAGAGAATCCCTATAGTTAAATGAAGTCCTAATCCTTTTGTGAAGCAAGTGGCCACATTTTTTTTTTTCTATTTTAAGCCAACTCAAGAGTTAACAGCAGGCTGGCACGCAAGCATAGATGGTAGTATTGTGTGTTATTGATAAGACATCACTATGTAACATGGGTTTACTTAATACTTTAAAATCCTGAAATGCAGCTATGGGATTAGGATAATGATGATGTAGGCGTATCACAAACAGAAGAGAGACAGGAGAAGAGTTGGATGTAGGATTGTGTAGGACTGTATAAAACGTCTATACAAACTGGAGACAGTCAATAAACATAATATTAATGATGATTAATGAGTAATGAACCATGTATTCCTATTTGGCTGTATACGTCAAGGTAGAAAGTTACATGGACAGCAAACACTACCTGGAAAACTGTAAGCTGTAAAAGGCATTATCTTTGGCTTATCACAGGCAGAGATGGAAGTCTTGGTTTGAGATGCTCCCATTGGCTGGTTGGCCTACTTTTTTGGAAAATGTAGAATCAGTGGCAGCCAAAATGCCACAAAACTGATCTTACAAAGAAAGGACCATGATATTTTAATCCATATCCCCAAAATGCGGAGTTCCCATCCTTTACTCTATGTCTAAGAAATCAGTCTGCTTCACATTGTAATTTCCAAGGCACAGAGAGATGAGAGAGGAAGTGGGGTGGTTAGTTTTGGCAGCGTACGGCAAAGTGTGAAATATGGTACCACACACACAAACCTTAATGCACATGAAGCAGAGTACTCTGAAACTGTTGACAGAAAGATCCAACATGGCGTTCCCAAGGGCCTCAAGGCAGGATGTACTACAGTAATCCCTACAACCGCCGCGCTGTGTTATCAGTCAGTGTACGTTCACTTGTCAGCGAGGCCAAGAGGCAGCGGGCAAAAACAAATGTAAGTGCCGCAAAAACTGCTACTTGACATATAACCGCTAAATGTCACATCCTTCAGCTTGTAACAGCCGCATTTCAGAGTTTCTGATAGCATTGTAATCACGGGCAGTGCGTCGTAATCAGTCGCTCCTTCCAGTGTCTCGTGATGTGTTGTGGCAATTAGCAACACCTGTAAAAGTGTCATTAGCTTAGTTCCGACATTAAATCATAGCTAGTCCTGAATGACACCATATTTCACGGCACGGAGACATCAATCTGAGCTATAAATTGAGGAAAGGAAACTGTCACCTAGCCAATCAGGGATTATGTGAACGAAAGCTGCCTAATAACTCAGCTGAAAGGATTTACAAGTATGCTTTCCATATTTTTTTCCCAAATCCGGGACAACCCGCTGAGACCTGTTTAACACATCAGTGCTTTTCGGAATTCTACTGTGGAAAATTTCAGTCAAAAATTGGGGCCCCACTTTTTTTTTACGAGCAGCAGCTGAAGGCAAAGCGTGTATGATGCAGTACAAGTGACAATCGTCTAGCAGAGCAATCATGTAAAGTCCTAAATGAGCAAAGCAATGCTCATCTACCGTACAAGTGGAAATACCTGCAGCAAAGTTACAACACCAATGTACAAATCACTTTACATCAAAGTGACAGCTTTTCAGATACCAGTACTAATTGACTTGATGGAAATAATGATTGCAAGCCTCCCACACCTTAACCACAAGCCATTAGTTAAACTTAGATGATTAAAAAACAAAAACAAAACATGAAGATAGGTTCTCTCTTCTGTCTCTCTCTCTCTCTCTCTCTTTCGCTCTTTAATTTCTCTCTTTCGCTGCAGAGAGGAGTGAGAAGCAGAGGCATGCCTCAACTAGACAATGCTGTACTAACACGGACATTGCTAGAGCAGCAGTCACAAAAAGACACAATGTTCCCCTTCAGTAGCGCTGCATAAAGTGAACAATAAATTTAACTGAAAAAATCTTTATCTTTATTTTATTTTATTTGAGGAAACAGTTTGATATCATTATAGCAGTTAGCTGTATAAAATCAAGACCTCAACATGTAATTTATTCCTTCTTATCAAAATTCCATTGACTGGTCCCAGCCACTTATCAATATTGAAAATTGTCTATCGCTGGAGAATTATGCTAATTCAGCAATGTCTACTTATACACAGAGAAACTTTTTCAGGTAGTCTACTTTTAATTCTCCAGACTACTTTCCACTACTCAGGACAGCTTCTGGTTGGACAATTATTTTGGTCCTGTTTCTGAAACTCAAGTCACATGTGCTGGTCCCAAGCCTGGATAAATGCAAAAGCTTGTCAGGAAATGCATCTGGAGTAAAAACCTGATAAAGTATCCGTGCAAATGATTGGATGTGGTGACCTCTGAACAGGAACAACAAAAGGTATACTTCTTCTTGCCATGGGAGCAGTTTTTTAAATGAATACTGGTTTTGTTGATAGTGTAATGCTGCTGTTTTATCGTATAGAGTGTGCAGTTCCACCCCCACAGCTTAGTAGACACTTATCTCAAAGCGTGCTGCAAAGGGGCCATCTCCCCTTTTAATTTACCTTCATTAAATGATGCAGTACCCAAGAGGGGTGGTAACTTCCATGCACGCTATAATGACTGGCAGCTCGGGCTAATACTGCCTAGTGATAAACACACAGCCGGCCAAAGACAGAGTGAGATATGATGCTGGAAAATTAATTAAGTGGAGAGACATCACTGCAAGTTGGACAGGGAATAGTGTATAGGCGGTGCGCATGTAAATTACTGTAAAAGACAAGCACTTCTTTTTTATTGTCACGACCTGTCCTTGTTTGGCTGATAAAACAATCCTCCCTTAAGTTCATACCAAAGTCTAACTACATAATGCTCTCCAAGTCCAGTCATTAAAGTCTGACAAACAAATCTAGTTTATAGCCTATTCTACATCCTTTTAAAGAGCCTTTCATCCTCTAAGAGATCCTTTAAAAAGCCAGTAGTAAATTCCTGTGCTGCGGCGCTGGATCCTTATCATTTGAAGTTTAGTGATGGGCCTGAACTGTTGACCTGCCAAAGTTGTGGCTTGATTGTATGGCGCTGTTTTGATTAGTAAGTCTGACCTCAAAAATGGTAAAGAGTGAAAAACGTCTGTGAGGTTCAGGAGGGTCCCGCTCACAACTCTCAGTTTAGTTTCTCCTCTTCAATGTTCGTAAATGAGTTTCTGATAAAGTACTACATAATAAACACATGCAGCATATTGCATCTGAAGTTCACATTAATGATGCATTGAGTGGTTATAAACTAGTAATTATTTAATCTGCTCCTATAATGGGTCGGAGGTGGCTGGGACCTTAAGTATGGGCCTTAGGCGGGGTACACCATGGACAGTGGAAAGTTAGGGCTGACACAGAGACATACACAGACAACTACTTTCATTTCAAACATATTACTGTAGACTGTAGACGTTCAAAAATTAGTAGCTCCTTAGCTACATTCAGGCTGCTCTTCTTTTAAATTAACCAGACAAAGACTATTATCATTAGCACAGTAGATTTACCACCGACCTGTGTGGTGCATGTGTCTACTAAAGACAAAAGTAGCATGTTTGAGAAATTAGTTTTGCATGTCAAGTTACCAAACAAACACCTCTCATGTTTAATTTTTTAGCCACCGCGTTTCTGGGTCAAGTACTGTGATCTGTAGACCTCTTTGTGTTTAATGAGAAAAAAGGAAACTGAATTTAAATAAATCAGTGACTGCCTCTTTCTGCAATATGTAGTATTAATATATCAAATGCAATCACAAAGAAACAAACATTTTTCAGGTTGAGAAGTTTGTCATAATTGGGACAACTTTTAATCAGAAAGAATGAGAAAAGTTTTGCTCCAGTAATAAAATCTATGGTCATAAGTTTAACCTACCAAATTTAAACCACTACAATTAAATGTCTAAGATCAAAAGCTAGTTAAACTATGAGATAAAAAATTCCTTAGGTGCTGGAGGACATCTGCTGCATCCACTTGCACCAACTGTCTGCTGCATTTCTTCACGCTTGTCACCACACAAGCAAACAAAACATAGAATGTATTCTGTTAAAATACAATTAGACTAGCAATACCTTCACTAGTCTTCTGTACACCTCAAACACAATAAAACTAAAACTGACAGGTCTGAATTCTGCCATCCAAGTTGTTCAAGCACCTGGCAATACAATACCATAAAATACAATATATAAGGATTAGAATAAAACATATAAAATATAAAGTCACACTTTCTACTACAATAAAACTTTTCAGAATCCAAATTTACCAAATTTAACTTACACCCCTGTTGAATAAACTGCTAATTCAACTTTTAGTGGCTTGTGTTCTGTCTTAGTTTGAGGTACTCAGGCTTTATGTCAGGAGAAAAACTAGAAGTGAGCTCAGAAAAGTTCCATTGATGTGTGAGGGTTAGACTGAGAGACTTGATATTTTGCCAGTCAATGCTGTCTGTCTGCCAGCAAAGCCATCACATCAGAGCCGTTTCTCTGTCTGTCTTTGACAACCCAGAGCTCTCCTCCACACCGCACTAACACTGTAGTCCATCCCACCGCTTGACCTCCTGGTGCTCAATCAATTTCACAAGAGGAGATTCTACTTAAGACAAGAGGCATAAGAGCCCTGCATAAAAAAAAACAATGAGGTAAACAAAAGATGATGTGTGTAACCGAGCTGCTTTTTCGCAATAAAACAGTTATTACAAATGATGACTGTAGTATTATCTGAAGCGTGGGAGAGCGTAATGTATAGTCGTGGGTATATTCATGTACAAATCTAGTCAAGTGGAAGTGATTTATCAGTTTTATCAGTGCCACACACATCAGGAGGTGCTTCAATTCTAGAGTGGTGTCAAACCCTGAATTTTGTATGACTGATTATTAACTTGAGTTTTATATTTTTTATTGAGTGTAAAGCTACTGCAGAGACACAGCCAACTGCCCTGCAGAAACAATATAGAAATGAAAGAAGAATTCTTTAAAATAGTTTTATTTGTAAGGCTTATTCCACCTTGACCTAATCATGCATTTATTTATTTTACTTTTTACTTTTTAAAATGTCTTTTATTTTTGTGATGTGATGGCCTTTATCCTATTGTGAGAATAATCCAGCCACAGGCAGCCACAAGACAGTGTCCTCTGCTGTGCCAGTCCCAAGCCTGGATAAAAGCATCAGGAAGGGCATCCGGTGTAAAACCTAAGCCAAATCAATATGCATATTGTTGTGACAACCTCAGAAGGGAAAAGCCAAAAGGATAGAGGAAGATGCTATTTTGAGGATCTCTATTGAGACAATGTTAGGAATGTGAAGACGTTGTCTGGCCCGTTCGGTTCAAAACTAAACACCAGTTCTGCTCTATTTGTGGAGCAGATGGAAATCCCTTTCTCAATAATACACCTATACATATTATGATTGGCTTCTGAGATCTTTTGACAACCTGTACTCTTGATGGAGTTTGCCAAGTTTGGATAATTTTGTCTTTTTTTTTTTTGTCTTTCCTTCATCTTGTCTCCAGCTATGCTTTATTTCCTCCAAGTTGCCCCTTGACACTTCTTTATTACATCGGCCAGATGCCCCATTTTCCACTGATCCTGTCCTCCGTGACCCAGAGACGCAGCGAGTGCTCCTCCTCTATCCCCTCTGTCCCCACCAGATTTTTTTTCAAGGGGACCACACATAATACTTAGAGGAAGGGGGGATAGAATAGAGGTAGGGCCCATATTTGGATTCCTGGCCTGTGAGCTAGCCCACCATCCTCTGCAGATTTAGGAGAGTTATGATGGGGTTGTGACCTCAGGAGATCTATAAAGTACAGGCGGTGCAAGGCAGCACTATGACCATATGCCTGCCTGCTCGCCCGGTGCACTTCTGGGACCATTACTGTGTCCAATCACAGCAACAAGAGGCCTTAGAATAACCCAAATATCGCTTACAGTACAACAGCCCTCAAGCCTCTGCAATCAACGTCCTCTTAATCACTGACTGCACGGCACGGGGAAATGGTGTTGGCCAGCCATTAAGGCACTTTTAGGACTGTCTGTTTGTCAAACTAGCATACACTGGGAGACATCAGACACCATTGGAGCGCAAACACACAGCTAATGGTTTCATGGTGGTTAGCAGTGAATGAGACAAGAACCAACTAAGAAAAGACTGCTAATACAAGAAAAACAACACAGTACAGATTACCTTATTCCAACTTTATGGAGGAAATTAGTGGGTACATTTGCTCAACTAATTGTGGCCCAATGTGGACAATTCATCTTAGACAAGGGTCCAACCAACATCAATAAAAAAGTAGCACGCTTTTTCATAAAATGTAGCCCATAACAACAGGTCAGACAGTGTTTAATAAAAGGAAGAGTGAATTAGATAACAAAGTTCAAAACTACAATGAAGGCTTTATAAGCAAATGTTAGTAATTAACTGATGAACTTATTTAACTAAGTGAGAGCATATTTACAAGCCGGCTCATCAGTGTTTTATAACACTGTGTTTAAAGACTTGTCACCTTCTACTTTACTGTGATGATGGTGTCTATAAAAACAAGACTATTTTATGGTAGCAGTGATTGTGAAAAAATACTTCACTTCTTCTAAGTGTCTGAGTTCAAGGAAATCTAGCATTAAATGTTTTGCAGATATGTATTGGCTTCTCAAACATGTCAGTCAGCTCTGCACAAAAACATACTTTCTGCCAATGAAAAATGACACATTTCCTCACACCTTTCAAACAGCCATATGCTCTCTGCCCTATGTCAACTGCAATGTTATGAAAATATTTCCACATAACTCTAATGCTTTGCTTTGCCAAGGACAAGTATGCCTTGTCTACAAGGGCACGTGTAAGCAAGGAAAGTAAGTCCAATTTTATTGTAACTGAGCTATTAATCAGATATTGTTTGATGTAAAAAGTGGTAGAAAATAACTTACTTTTAATCTTGAAGTGAATTTGAAGAAAACATATTGAGAGCTTTCTTGAATCGACACTATTCACTACTACAGTTTTACTATCTGTAGTAGTAGCAGAAGAAGCAGTAGTATTCTACTTAAGTTATTTTATTTTGCGGTTACACTACTTTAAGTTGAGTACAGATCTGAGTACTTTGTCCCCCTTTTGATGTAAACCCCACTGTGGTTGGCATATTAACATTTGTCCTTGCATTGGCCTACTAAGAACCACTGAAGTGCAAAAGCAACTACTGAAATAGACTGTCCATGAACAACATGAACAATCATCTCAGTTGTATTCCACATTTTCACAAATATAGCTGAAGAGATGTTTTTAGGGCCCGACCAGAGTGTGTTAAAATGTCGCCCTGAGTGTTAACAGGTACAACAGGCTGCCTTAGGCTGTGTGTCATGTGGCATTAGGCCTGGAACAGAAAGGAGTATTCCAGACTTAGCCTTTTGCCTATAACTCAAATTAATGTTTGCATAACAATCTGCAAGGCAAACACACCATGTCTGGTTTATGTTAACTCAAGTAAAGAGTCTTTGTGGTTTGTTGTGCGCTGAAGAATGCAAAGTCTTCCTTGGTCTGAAGCTGCCAGCTCTCCATCTGTTTGTTCTGTGGCCATTACAACCACTTAGTGTGACAGAGCACTTTGTTTCTCTTATCTCCTGCACTGCTAAAAACATACACAAGTGTTGGGGACGTCTGCTCAACCTTGGGTTTAGCTCCTATCTCCATGTTTACTCATGACACAGATCAAAGACAAATTGCTTTTGAGTGAGGCGTTGTGAAAAGGATGCTGGACTTTATGGTTTCATTCCAGGAGGGAAAAAGACAAGAGCCATATTTCAGCACGTCTGACAGGTGAGCACAGGAAAAACACATTTTAAAAGACCTGCTGCAGTGTAATGTCACATAGTGCCGTCCATTAGCGGGAGTGAGAGATGATACTGTCATGTTTCAACAATTCACCTCAAATCAGAAGTGCTGACAATGAACCAGACAGGATTTTTGTTGCTATAGTTACAGGCCAATAAGGTGCTGAGGTGTAATGAGCAGCAGGTCATTAAAGCAAGGGATGACTCTATCTGCACTGATACAGATAAAGTTGAGCTAAAGACAGATGTAATGGAAGCTGGTTATCAGACGGGAGATAAAACCTGTTGAACGACATGTTTCCAGACATCGTTATCTAACCATTCGAACAGCCAGGACTTCCAGACACAACACAAAGACTTTTATTTTCCTTTGCACAACAGCGTCTGGGCTTTAATGCAGTCAACTAAATGCTTAATGTGATTTGTTTGTCTGCAATGTTAGACTTCAAATTAGATCTTGTTTGCCAGTTTTGTTTTAACACATTATAGCACACAAGCACTATCTGCTGCACCTACCCACAGAACAGTGTTGTTAAAATATATTATGTTAGAACTTCAACAAAAGTGAAATTTAACTGTATAAACCTTGAGTCTTTTACAAGTGGAGACATTTTTGTTTTGGGTTTCTATGAATCCAAATTTGTGACTACACTGAATCCATGATAGCCTTTACAAGCTTTATATTACTGTGGAGATTTCTTTCATTATTTCATTTTCTCCCTTTTAATTAAGGTATGATTTATGTTTAGAAGCACATTCTTGCATTGCAGAACCAGACTTAGCTATCCCCAGGATAAAAGAAGGAGGAAGAGCCTAGTGCCTTGTTGGTTTCTCAAACTATTTGGGTGTGTGTCAGTCTAATAAATTATGTGTCATGGGTTGCACAATATATTATAAATTCACTTTTACCACATTATGAAGAATCAAACTATTCGTGAAGAACTACATGTACTGCAGAAATGTTATGGTCTTCAGTTAACACACTGCATACAAATGAAAAAGTCTTGGTTTAGTCCTTAGTTTGGACCTTGTTTGGCATTCATCCATCTTTCACTCCTACCTTAGGGCACATGGATGGCTAGTGCCTATCCCAACAACTAGGGGCCTGAGGTGAGGTACACCCTGGATAAAGGCCAGATGATCACAGTCATGCTCAGTTTTTCTTTAATACTGATTAAGGTCTATCTTCTAAGTAACTTATTTAGTTGAAAAGGCACTCAAATGTCAAAGGTTTATTATCAAAACTGGAATTTTCAGTGTGTGGTATTGTGCAGTCTTGTGTTTTGTTTTGCAACTGATTCTCTTCATTGTGAAATTAACACAGCGGTCCTAAACATTAAGTTATGCAAACCAATTTGCGGAGAATGGTGTTTTGATCACCACCTGCGTTTATGTGAATCAGGACAGAAAATTGACATAAACAACGAACAAAAGTGGGAAAAATGACAGGCAGAGAGGGTTTTGCCTGAACAGAGGAGGTGATTCACAGTTTTCGTGATGGGCCGGCATGCTAATCAAGGCTGAATGTGGTCCGAGGCAGGGTGAGAAGCGGGCTTATGAGAGGGGCTACGTGGGCCAGTCATTTGCCACCATTCAGCTCCCATCAATATCAGGGGCGATTAATGAGGGGCTAAAGGGGTAAGCGGGGGTGGGGGTAGAGAGAAACTGGGGGGGCAGCGGCCAGGTGTCGGAGGAGCCACAGAATGGGAATAAAGAGTTTGGAGGCAGTGATCCGCGAGGAATTCCAGCCGAGCGGCAACATGGGGCAGGAGGGGGGCGACTGAGGATGCCAAGAAAATAGCTGCAGTTGGCTCCTTTTTGTGGCTCTGGATAATACAGTTGGGACAAATGCGGAAGTAAAAATAAAACAAGATAGTGTTGGTAAATGTGTTCACAGATATAACAAAACAGTTAATAAACCTCCAGCTATCAAGAATAATTAGACAAATGTTAGTTAGAACAATAGCTACTGTAGCTTTTAAAATGCTTTTGAAAAGGCATTATTATTTAGCTCTTCCAGAAGCTTACTAAATACTGTATCAACATGGAGGTATAGGTGAAATGGTGAATCTAAACTTCCCCTCATCAATGAGTGTGAGAGTGAAGTGAGTTGCATATACAGTATCTCTAAACAGGGTTTCGGCATGGCTCAACAAGTTGAATTTAAGACTTTTTTAGAAAATTAAGAAAAGAAAAACTGAAGAAGAAAAGAAAAAGAAGAAAATTAAGACCTATTCCATAAGCCCGCCTTGTACAAAAAGCTGAGTCATAAATGTGGCCACGTCGTTTAATTGGGACTATTGACAACAGTGAGTGCCACAAAGCATTTTGTTCTTGGCAAAAAAAAAAAAAAAAAAAAAAAACTGAGCTCCCATATCAGCAACGGTAATATATCTTTGAGAATTTGAGTGGGCATTTTAAAATTAGCTGTGAACGCAGGTAGTTAAATCAAATGTATGTGACATATTTAAGACCTGTTTAAACATATTTAAGACCTAGTACTCCAAATTTAGACTTTTTAAAACGCAGCAAAACCCTGTCTAAGTGTTGGCACTAAGACTAACAGCAAATCATTCAGGCTGTACCCCACCTTAGGCACAAAGCAGCTGGGTTAGGCTATGTCCAAGCGTCACTTCCTCAGACTCACTCAATTTAATCATGTCCTTCATTAATCTGAAATGTATATATTTAGGTGCAAAATTTTATGATAATAATATAAGCAACTGTTTTAATGGTTAGTGGTCAGGTTTATATGAGGTAACTTTTTTTTTTTAAAGTGCAAAGAAGTTCAGGTTTCTTAAAAGCTGGTAATCTCATGGTAAAAACTTAAAGTAAAAAAATTCAACTTATGTATTGTATTACTACTCATTAATGCCTTTTTGTCCTGCGGTTGGGGGAAAGCCACAAGTCATGATAAAGAAGGGGAAGTAGGGCTTAACGTGCATCTGTGTAAGTGTCTGCGTGAGAGCCTTTAGCGTCTGAATGGTGGTTTAAAGGCTAAAATCATGTCTCTACTTTGAATGGTGCCCCTCCCAAAGATGAAAAGGTCCCAGTATGGATCACAAAGGGTCATGTTGTTCAGGCATGTGTGGGTCCAGGGCTGTGGTTTATTGTTGGTTGTGCCTGTTGTGGAACCTGGGTGGTCATGTGTGAATGGACTTGTGTATGGTGTTGTGCATACTGGGAGAGAAGACATGAGTGAGTGTCTATGAGGTATTGGCTTTGGGGAGTGGAGTAAAGATGATAGATGTGTCTGTGAGGACCTGACAATTGGTGTGTTGGCACAATTCTGAGGTATTACTGTAAAGTACTTTAGCATATGTGTGAGCAATTGAGCAAAAGAGGATTCTGGACCTAAGGGACTTTTGAATTCTGGGTAATGTCTGAGGGTGCAAAGAATAGTTTTACTGTGGTGTTTAGTCATATATAACCTGGTAACACTAAACTTTGCAAACGTGCAAAAGTTATTTCTCTAAAAATGCTGTGACATGAAAACATAAAAAAGTAGAGTGATGAAATACTTTTGTTCACTACTGATGTGATCTTTGACCACGTTCGATAAAGAATGCCTTTAACTCTGGAATTTGCAATTGATAAAATTCCATGGTTTATGGTTTTATGGAAGACTGTATTAAACTTTGTCCCACAATAAAAGCAAAAGGACCCAAATAGCCTTATTCAATTATCTTTTTCATTAGGATTTGTGTAAGGTAGACAATTACCTGTTAGTAACAGAGGTATACACTGAAACATTTCACTCACTCATTCACTATAGGGGTAGGATTTATTCACTAATTTTGCCAACACACACTGTAAAAAAAAAAAAAAAGGGAAAACGCAAAAACAAGACAACAAATTTACTTTGTTCAGCTAATGTTCATATGTCTAAAGACTTTCAATTTTAAGTTTTGCTCTTATTTTTTTTACTCATCTTACACAGCTTTTACACAGCTTACTATCCATTGTTCAGGAAAAAGTATCATTACTGATATCTATAAAAAAACAACTACATTTAACAAAAGAATAATACTTGTTCTGAACAATGGAAAGTAAGTTGGCTGTAAGATCTGTTAAAAAAATACTAATAGTAAACGTAAAATTGAATTGAAGTTTTTATACATATGAACATCAAATTAAGTGAACAAAAAATATTAGTTGTTGAAAACCTGCAATTTTGAATTGGCCCCAAAACTCAAAAATCTTGAGGGATCCTGTTGCCTTGAGTTTCTGAGTTTTCGCAGTTCACAGTACATGCATTTTTGTGAAAAGTACCTGGAGAGAACCCACAATAAAGAGGAGAAAATACCCATGTCGCTATAGGTTTACCTCAGATGTAATACAAATATCCTGCAGTTCCACAGGTGGCCACTGGTGGAAAAAAGTCACAGTTTTTCAGTTCTCATACGTTGATAGTGTGTAGGGGATTTGTGTGTGTTGGCACAACAGTGACGCATTAGCGTAAAGTAGTTTAGCATATGTGTGCACATGTGTGTAAGACAGCACTGAGGGACCTGGGGGGTGGAGGTGGAGGGGGATGTGGTTTTGCGAGACATAGGGGATGGGGGCAAGCCTCACTTGTTGAATGAGTCAGTGGGTCATGTGACCAGTGGTTCTCACAGAGGCCACGGGCAGTCGCAAACAAGGGGGCAGCGTGTTAGGGCCGCATGCCTGTTTTAATTGTTTGTGCGGGGTGCCTCGGCGCTGAATGCAGACGAATCAATCCTGGGACATCAGCATCAGGCCACAAGCCCAAAGTGAGGCTAGACGGAGTGGGACAGAGGGCGCACTGTGTCGGCGAGGCTCTGGGAACTGAGTCAACAGCAGTGAAGAGTATTTCCTCCTCATTTATCTGTCTGTATGCCTCCTCTGTCCCTACCACTACATTTGTCTTTTTCTGTTGTCTGTTTCTCATGACCTACACAGAAAGAGAAGTAAGCCTCTTTCTTTCAACTATTCACTATTTACTCAAGACAGGATGTAAAGCCACCAACGAGCAGCACACACATAAAAAGTGAGAATGTAATCTGCTGTCCTCAAACTACTGGTCTGTCTAAATGGCTTCTTATGTCACTTTATTGTCTAGTTAAAACAGATAGAGTACAGGAAGTGAGCTGTATTCTCCAAAAAAAATACTAATGAACATTCCCTGGGACTTTTTGTGTGAAAGTTCAAGAATAGCCACAAGCAACACCTAAATCATTGTTAACCATTACACAAAAGACAGCCAATGTAAATACCTTCTCCTGCAGTGAGCTATAATGGCTTCCCTGTGTCGTGTCACAGTGACCCACAGCTTCAGTGGCGTTTGTCCAGTCTTTTAAAAGCAGTTAACTCACCATGTTGAGCAAACAGCCATAAAGTTAACATCTAGCAAAGACACTGTGTTAGCTGTTTGCTCGACACGACAAAAGAGTGCACTCACCCAGAACAAAAGTAAATGGCACTGCTCATTGAGGAGGACAGAAGTTATTTTAGATTGGAGCAGGAGAGTGGTTAAGTATCCAGACAGTTGGTTAAAAAGCCATTGTTCAAAGTCTCTTATCATATCAGTAAACCAAACCAAAATTATTTTTTAAGCTGAATCACAAAGAACTGTGATGTAGTGGGGATTGAAAGTGCATCATCAGCAGATCAGGTAAATGAAAGGGCTGTTTCTGATTGTTCTGGGGATTAAAAGTACTTTATTCCATTGTCTACTTAACTTTAATGATCCTAGAGCACACTAGTGATAGTTCAGGGTAGATTTATTTTTTCATTTTGTTTTTCTACATTGTCTACAGCTGTAACCTCTATGCAGTTACCTGTTGTGCAGAGTCGAAAGTTAATGGAATGGCCCCCTTTAAAAACGTTTGTGAAGAGGCGGGACATTCAGTAGAATACTTGGAGGTGATTGGATAAAGCGCCAGCTTCATAGCTAAACAACAAACCGACAGTAAAACAACACAAAAGACTTTTTGCTGTTTTTGCAAATGTAGAGCAGCATACCTTACATTTTTTCTGCATCGCCATGTTGTTAACAAGTATCACTGTAAGTGGTTATTGTTGTCGGCAAACCTAAATCTCACCCACTCAGGGCAATACTGCCACACCATTGACCTGGCCACCACCAGTTCGGACCCAAACGGATCAGCGGGAGCCTGACAAAATGGATTTCCTGAATTTGTGAACAACAATCCAGCTTGCTATGCAAGGTAAGTAGAAAGTGCTCAAAATCCCAGGTAAGTACAGTTATGTCTAAATAACTGGTACCAGATGTTTGTGGTTAAACGATTAATTGAGTAACCAGTATTAAGGCATAAAAAAGAGCCGTGTTTTTATAAAACTTAATGACAGATGATGTCAAGTCGCTGTGAAGTGGTTAACGGTTAATCAATAATTGTCTGTTAAGACTACCAATTAATCGATTTAGGAAAATGAACTGAATGTGTATCCCTAAGAAGAACTCAATAAAACTGTTAGTTGTGGAAATATAACACTATACTACTACTACAATAATAATAATATTCTTCCTCAAATATGTAAATCACTTGAATTTACTTTCCACCTCTGTATCTTTTCAAACATTTCAAAACTTCACTTCAAATCCACTTTAAGTGATATGGAAATACAGCTACTGCTAACAAGTATCTAAGGATGACACAGTGTGTTTTTGAAGGCGAATGTTACCAAAGCAAACACGACTGGAAAAACATAGTGATGTGAGAGCACCCTGCCAGGAGCACAGTGTGTGTCGAGAGGGGAAGTGTCTTTATGTACTGAGAGCCTGCCAGTCCACAGGAATCAGCAGATCAGTGCCTCATGCTAAAGGCTAATGAGGTGAGAGCTGTTAAGATATAAAGTCACTCACCGACTCTCAAAGCCACAGTCTGCATGGACCCAAGCCAAAAATATTCAAAAAGTAAAGCTATATCTTAGCCTGAATTGGCTTACTGAATGACGCATGTTTCTGTGGCTTCCAGTGCATTTTAGAAGCCGCAGAATAATTTAAACCTTTGCTCTGAGACACACTCGACCAGCCAAAACCAAAGACACCAAAGTCAACATGCTATAGATATCTCAGATCTGTCCAGATAGTCCTGTAAATCCCCGCAAATTTTTGGACGGGTGCTGAATTATGTCTGTTATTCTTGCTAGGAACAAGGAATTTTGTCGCAGTGATAACTTATTGCGACATATGACAATAAAGCCTTTGTATCCTTTGGTGGTAAGCCTTAATAATCAGCTAAATTAAAACCAAATAAATTGTGTGAATAAATCTGGCACAAGTGCGTTGAAAATAAATGCCATCTCTGTTTTGAGGAAAACATCAGCACACAAAGGTCGCTTTGATTTGCAGACAGCTGAGTAATTCCTGGGGGTGGGTCTACGAGGAAAGACTTCAGTAGTAGCAGATCCCTGTCTCCCCGGTGACCTGGGAGAGTGTTAAAGCCGCCGCATTTTGATGAAGGCTAAAAGGTTAATTGAACCTCTGTGCTGTGCCTTCCTCTGTGTAATTTACTGTGATTAATGGTTGGAGGTTACTGTCAGACTCATTTACTAATTGTCCAAAGATTTACGCAATTAACCACATCTGCAAAATGTGTCTGGAACAGTATGAAAATGTTGTGTCCAGAAACAAATTCACACAACCTTGTTTCCACATAGTTTCTCGGGATGCATTTCAAGGATATCATATTTTTCTAATTTTGTCAGACCTAATTCGTGAGACTTTTATAAAAGACATGAGGTAAGTTCAGATGATGGGGCACATGAAATCAAAAAAATTAAGGTAATTCTGAATTCTTGTACAAAGTTTATCCTCTTTTATGGTAGTAGCATAGTAGTCTGTTTCATCAAAAGATTTAATAGAATGTTCAGCATGTCCCAGCAAGCTTTGGCCAATCACGTTTGCGTACAATGCACTCTCATTCTTAGTTTGTCAGTCTACAAACTGACTTATTGGAAAAATTAAGAAAGGAGGTTTTTCAAAGGTGAATCTGTCTCTTTACTCGGAGGAATTGTGGAAAAAGAAAACATACAGTTACAGATAAAATATCTAGCATTCTAACCTTTGGTTTGATTTAATGAATGCAATCATTTTTTCATGCAGACTGATTGTTGATCTGGGTTAGAGTTGCAGATTGGTTTAAGTTCATTTCTGCAAGATTTTTGTTTTTTAAAATGGGTTGAAAATAGCAGTTCCTCTGTCTGACCAAATGCTTCCTTCTATCACCTTCAATAAGATTTAATTCTTTAACAATCCTCCATTTTTTTTTAAGTTTGCTGGCAACTTGCAAAAGCTCATCTGTGTCAACATAAAACACAAGATTTCGTTTTGAAGATGACTTCAGAGAAGTACACTTCGCTGCTCAGAAGACACCTCACCAAACTCTTCATGGGAAAAAACTCCTGAGACTGGTGTGGGATGCAAAACTTTTACATCAAGAGAAAAAGCCGACACAAAGAGATCACAGTGTCCTTTCTGAGCAAGGATCTGACTAACAATGTCAAACTCAGGCTAAACTTTTCAAGTGCATTTTTTCTGCCAGCCTCGGCCTGTCAGCAGTGTGTCAGTTATTTTGGGAGATTTTTTCTCTCAAACGATCAGATGTCTCTCATGTGTAAAGCGATGAACGTAGGCAAAGGTACCACCAATGTGGCTGCTTTTGTTTTGATTTTTAATTTTCAAGCATTAAATGCAAAGTCTGTGATTTTTTTTTTCTTTGTGGAGAAACATTTAATCATCAAACAGAATGTTGTAATACTAAGCATCTTTGAAAAATGAGACCTTAAGACTTCACACTGGCTTACTGGGATGGGTCAGAACAAGGTGTAAAAAAAAAATCAAGTTCTGACTCTTTAAATGGTGAAATGATGTGAACAACTGTGTGCTCCTTCCATGAGAAAGCTACAAAAGAGCACCTAGGGTTACAAATATTATTTATACTCCATAAGCCTGTATTCTGGGGGGACATACAATTTAATGGAGCCTTCTTTTTTGATGATATGGATGGCCAAATTCCCTCAGCGACGTGTGGCCACAGCTTATCTCTGTTCGAGTGTGTCCGCGCATTAATTTGCCTGTGTATGATCTGAGCTGAGTGTGGGGCTGCATACGTTCAGCCCATTGTGCCAGCCTGAGCTCTGACCTTCTGTCTGTCTTTGTGTGACGCAGTGTGTATTCAGAGCTCTGGGTGCCTGGCCTGTTCTCCAGCTCTTTATTGATAATGGGGTATATACTTTTTAATCTTGGATTACTAGGCTGTCTCGTAATTTTTTTTTTCTTTCTATCAGCTTGCAGACAGCTATTCTAAGACCTGAAGCTGAGTAAAAGAGTCATATGCACAACACAAGCTAAAAAGGTGACACTTATGGCAGGAACAATACGCTTTGGTCACGCAGTTTGTGATTTTATGTTTTGTTTTTATATATTGCGATACAAGTGCTGCCATTCAATGTTACTGTTGCAATATTTTGTCCTTAAATTTACATTTCACTATTATGCAACATCAGGGAAAAGTACCAATACTTAGTAAATATGATCACGATGATGATAACACGACATGATCACAAAACTATATTTTTCCCATCCCTAGTGAAATTACAGTATAATTTTAAAGTTTGGGACTCTAATGGTTTTCAATGCAATTCAACCCTTTTCAGCCCTGATGAATGGTGGAGATCAATACCATTATTTTTCCAAACCCAATCCAAATTTCAGATGAGTATAAACTGAAGTGAATACATTGTGAAAGTACAATAAAAGTACCCATTTCCCCCTAAAGCCCAAATAATGACTCCAATGTCATGTTTAAACAACACCCCTTCTATTTTCTGAGGGCATTGTTTAGAAATAATTACAACAAAGTCAAACTTGCCTAGAAGTAATTGTTATTTATGAGCTTGCATTTTTTCTGTTAAGTAACTTTGAAATATACTCTGACCTTCACCATTTGACTTTGAGCACACAGTAATGCATTCACACCTTTGGCCGATTTTATGCAAATCAGTATCAAACTGAATTTTTGATCAGCTTTCCCCTGTCAAGGTTACTGCTGGAGATCCCTGCATGACTGTTTTATTTATTATGACAAGATTCTTTCACTAAACCTATATCACAGTTGAGTGGCACATATACTGAGCAAAAGTCTTAGACAGGTTCTTAAGAAAGACTACAAACTAAGAAAGCTGTATCGATGTACAGAAAAACTATAAGCACTCAGAGAACATAGACCTCTGCCAAAGCACTGGTCCTATCTCGCATTAGACCTGGTCTCAAACACAAAGATATTCTATTTCAGATCTTTTCATTAAGCCAAAAAACCCTCATATCTCACAATCATAAAGAATTTACTAAAATGTATTGTTCTTTTAGTGAGTGAAGTTCATATCTTGGGTCTGTATCTCAAAATGGCACAGGATCCCTTAAAAAACTACATTACCCATTACCAACCTTTCCTGAAAACTTTACGACTAAGACAAAAGAAAAATATGTATTTATTAAAGCATTTAAACAACTTGTAACACTAAAGATGTTTTTCATGATGTCTCGGACACAGATCTTATTGCTTTCGCAAAGTGTAGCTGTGGTTTTGTCCTGGGGGATTGCAGTAAGTAATGAAGGATTGTGGGTCGTAATTAATTTACTGCTAGATTACACAGGATAATGCCCGTATCATTACTAAATTAGTCTGACAGTGATCTTGAAGTAGGTAAAGCAGGGCAAGTGTCAATTCAGCTTCAAGAGTGTGCTTGTGTGTTTATTGTTTATTTTGAGAAGCCATTATGACACTTGAGACATGAGTGGGGAAATGTGGTAAATGACTTTATGCACAAGAATACCAATATTGGCCCACAGCCTGCATAGCTCTTACAGTCATATTATCTGTTAATATGATTTGAGTAAGTCTTCCCTTTTCGATATATTTGTAATTCATATTTCCTGGCTTGGTAGAGGTGTGTTAGGTTTGTTTTGGCCTGAAAAGCAGTTGATCTATGCAACGACACAAATATGTAACAATAAAAATCCATGACAATGCTCACTTTGTTGCTTTTGCTGTTTGAGACAGATCCAGTTTTGACTGTCATAAGAAGCTATGGCAGATGTCCATAAACCACAACCAACCATTAAAATGGCTATACATTTGTACATTTGATATACTCTAGGTTACAGCATTAACTATACTAACTGATTTTATCAAAACATTAGGGCCACTGCTGTAATTCAACTGAATGAGGATTAGACTTCTGTGTTTTTTGCTGCCATTAGAGTTTTGAGCAGCCTTCAGAATCTCAAAAGACAAAGCAACCGGAAAACTTCAAACCATCTCCATATTCTCACTATTCTCTTGTCCTTTCGCTGTCTTTTGATCCGCGCTCGCACAAACGTGGTGAAAATGCTAAAAATGCCTGACCGTTCCACAGGCATTTTGCTTTTGCATAAACTTCTCTCTCGCCCCATTGTCTGCTTAATACCTTCATGTCTTTCAGTCTGGCCCCTCCCCACATCACCGTCCCAGACAAGGGACAACTTGGGCCTCATTATACACAGCTTCCACTCTAGTTCCCAAGATTAGGCAAATGAGCTTCCACGCATAGACTATAGACAGCAACATGGACCCCTCTCCCTTTTTAGAGACGCATTCTGACACTCACTAAGGACCAGCGTTAGCCTGAAAACTCCTGCACAAAGCTCCAGGACCAGCCGTTACTTTAGAGTACGGGTAATTAGGCCTTCTTGTCTAAATTACATGTTTGCAATTGGACATGGTAGAGAGGCAAACACTTTAATTAGCTTCTAACCAGGATAAATTTAGTTCAGGACTATTTTTATGTAATTTAGATTAGATTGTCTGCTTTAAGTGAATGTTAAAATCCAATCATCTAGACTGGCAAAGTACTAAAAGGGCCCGACTGCCAGTGATTCTGTGAGTTTGTTTCTTTTGTGGCTCTGAAAACATTAAGTTCTCAAGCACCTCACATACTCCACTAATCTGCAATAAACCTATTTTGTGGCTAGAAATACCCATTGAATGGATTCTGATGATTTAAAAAGTCCATTCTGTTCCTTTTCTTTGAAGGATATCCACAGTTGATCATTTGCGTGGGTACTTTTATGTCAGATGCTTTTCTCTCTTGCTACTAAGGATGTAACCATTCTTTGTAAATCTGCTAAAAATCGATGTAAAAGAGAGGAAATTTAAATCATTTGGGGGGGGGGGGGGGGGTCCCAGTGTCCCTTTAAAACAGTGTAATGGTGTATAATCTGGCAAACATTTGGCATTAAACATCATTAGCTGGCCATTTTACAGAAGAGAATATCTGTTTTTGAAGAACAGTAGAAAGGTAAAAGTCACTAACAAATTATTCTATCTACTTTTTTATTCAATTTCGTATGTACAACAATTCTAGTTTGATAAGGAGACACAAAAGAAAAATCTTTTGGTCATAATTATACTGCAACTAAGTCTGCAAATAAAAATTTTAAAAAATCGTTATCGTGAATATTAAATCGTGAATCGAATTGAATCGTGACTTGAGTATATCATTACATCCCTACTCACTATGTTCAGGAAGCAAAACCTTGATCTTCTACACTAAAGGTAGGGGAACTAACAAATGTCACAGCAATTATGGATTATGAATTATGGCTAGTTACTGTATTTTGCTTTTACTTCATGCATGTAGTCATTAGTTAAGCTACTTCAGAAAAGCTCTGGCAAAGCTATTGTTATTGACAGGAATACTCACTCTTGAATGCTTATGGCAAATTAAAAGACATAGAAGTCATTTAATGGCCAATGTGACTCACATTAAGTTAAAATACAGCTGGAGTAAGGCGATAAATATCAATAAAGGACTACTTGAATAGTGATTTGTTGAAGCCTTGAAAGGAACAGGCTGGTGAGCTGTAGAGTGAGTCTTAAGATGTTGCTAAACAAGAACAAGCCTATGGTTTAATTACAAAAAGCACTGAAAAAAAAATAGTTCTAATGAAATGCCAGTATTTTGTACTCCATTTGCTGATCCCGAGCCCGAATAAATGGAGAGGATTGCGTCAGTAAGGACATCTGGTGTAAAACCAAATCAATATGCAAATTCTCTCACTCTAGGAGGCTGATAATTTGCTGTGGTTACCCCAGAAGGGAAAAAAACAAGATGTTTTAATAAAGATAATATTAGCACAGTTTTTATTCAAATTATCTCAGACTTACAGTTATTTACTCTTTTTTCCCTTGATAATAGTAAAATTCCATACCATGCAGATGCAAACAACCCAAATGCCAGCAACAGTGAAAAGAAAAATCCCCTGATATGATATAATTGACTGCCACACAAACTTCATTCATAATGCTGAAGGTTGTACTCGTTCGATTTTTCAATTGACTTCTGGTGCGCAATAAATACATTTCCTGGAAAAGCCCAGTTGTTTCCTATCAGATAATGAAATCTTCAGTTTTCTACAAAACACAGTTACAGCGGGCCACAGTATGATATTAAACTTCAATGTCAAGTGAAGTTGATTATGGTTTTGCACCTTCTATAGACTCCAGGCCATGAAACTCCTAAACCCTATAAGCCTTTTATTTTCAACAGCCTATGACTCAGCTATAATGGCTGAGGTTACTTAAAAATTGAAATTACTATTAGTTTTTTTAAAGAACCAGACCATGCTCACATCCGAGTGACCTACAATTACCATCTCTCAATTTGCAGCTGAAAAAGTGGTATGTATTGCTCAAGGTTGAAGTGAGGATCAAATATTTATGGCTTCATTGGCATGTATGAACTCCAGGTCAAAATCATTATTAACCAACAAAGCACAGCAGACGTTTAAAATAACAACCTTCATCTTTTGTCATATTAACCCTATTGTGGAGTATTTGCCTCCCTCCATCTTGAGAATCCTTAAAGAAGAAACAAAACACTAACTCCTTGACACTTGCTCCCAATTTATACAGCCCAAGCGAGCTATCCAATGTCTTTATAAAAGCCTTGAGATTGGGATGAAGAAATAACTGCGGTCTGGTAGTAGTACTAAAAATTTAACAGAGTATAAAAGTCTGTTGATGAATGACACAATGGTACACAGGCTCTAGGCATACTAACAATATTCCTAATATTCCTTACATGGAAAGTGCTGTATGTCTTGTAATGAGATATTTTAGGTTGTTTTAGTAGAAAGACATCTTTTCCGAGAGAATATAAGAATTAGTTAAGGTTGGTTTGGCACTCCTTGGCCAGAAAGTTGCTGTCGTGGTAGCTTAATGTTCTAGCTAACATGTTTGACAAAATAAAATGAATATGATTTTGGTTACTATTTAATGTTAATAAACTATGTCCAAGTTTTTCATATCTTTTTTTAATCAAGGTTATCAATACATTTTTTAAGGGTTACTCCCACTGGCTGTTGGCCTACACAGCATGTCAACAATAAATAAATCGGTGCCTTGCAACTTGGGGCATAATTGATTACTGTATTATGACTGTTTAGAGCATGATCTATACAGCCCATTTATTTTCTGTTCATGTGTTTTTTTATGCCAAACTGAGCATTGAAACTACATTAAACCTCTCCTTGCAGCCCACTTTTGCTGCCTAACCCACCATTTGAAAACCAATGAAATAAATGGCCACTACAGAAAAAGAAGAAGGGAAATGCAAATAAATTTGGGCAATGATTAACGAGTTGGAGATAAATTCATGTTTGGATGATGTCAGTAGTGAAGACAAATTTGGTTTCAGTTTTTATGTGCACTGTGCTGTTTGCCTTTTAAACATGACATTTTTGGCTAAGTCCAGAATCACTGCTACTTAATGCAGGAAGACACTGCAGGTCTTTGAAACTTTAACAAAAAGCGTGAATCCTAAACGGCCAGCCAAGATAGTAACGATTTATCACACATGGGCATTGGTCCGATGTACACGGGAATGCAGCCAAAACAGCACTTTGAAAAGAGAAAAGACACCTTTGGCTTTTAAAGGAGCCATAAATCCTATTGATTGGAGTTAAATGTATTCATTTTGTGCATACTGGCGATTACAGCAAGCAGTGTGTAAAGGGAGTGAAGAGATTATTGAAAGAGCAAGATACTACTAAACTAATTTTAGTTTTAGATCAAGTCAGTATTATGCTCAAACATAACCAGGTTAGAGGAAAGTACCGTGACTGTGCATGCGGAACAACTTACATGTGACACAATTAGTAACAGACAAATCCACCTAATGTTAGACAAAGCAACATCGCCATCCTAAACACCATTTCTGCCAATATATTTAAGTGCATCCAACTAGAAAACAAAGCCAGAGACTGAATCACACAAGGATACTCAGCGGAGGGAATTGCCAGTGCTTGGCGAGACCACTCAGGGCTATTTTTAGCGGCCACTTATTGCAGTGCTCCAACACAGCTTTATCATGAGAGATAGCTCTGTAAGGAACTTTGACACCAGCTCAGCATGGCCTTGAGTGTAACAGCATTAATGTTAGGAAAATGCACTCACTAAGTAACCTGTCAAATGGTATAGAAAACATCAGCAAAAGTCAACCGTGAGGATAAATGATTTAAATACTAACTTACACACATAAATCATTCATTGAAATAGAAAAGATACAGGCCTACGGGTAACTTATTTCTTTACCATTTTTTTCCCACAGCAATCCATCTATTTTATAGGGTGCAGTGTTAATTTGGCATATACTGTATTACACCAGATGCCGTTCCTGTCACTATCCTCTCCATGTATTTGGGCTTGAAGAGTACACAGGCTTGTGATTCCCTTGCGGCTAGATTAACTACTGTCAAATAAGAAGTGTAAAATGCCTTTAATACTGTATTTCATGGTACTGTGTAAGTCTGTGTCAAGTATTGCATCTTGCGTAAAGGTAATAGTATCTTTTCTTTTGTGCTTGCTTTTTTTTTTTTTTGGAGCTTTTTAAATTGCTGTATTTCTCAGCTGTATTTCTGCATAGCCGGCTGAACTTGCCGCTCTGTCGCTCTGTGCTTCAGCCTCTTGAACGTGGCCACTTGAGATGAACACTTCTTGTCTTTCAAAAATCAGAGCAGGACAAAAACATTGATGAAACCTTTCAAAATGATCTGGGGCTTTCTTCCAAGCAATCATAGACGTGTCAGCTCTGGTGTGCGTGTGTCTATGCTCTGCAAAAGGAGGCCAAATTCCCAGCGGCCCTGCTTGTATATAATGATATAAAAGCTACAATGTAAAACAAGGCCAGAGCTACTTTTGTTAACCCAAGCCGACATGCCACTAACTCTATTAAAAACAAGAAACAAAGAGAAGCGAGGAGAAATTATAGGGCAATATCTTCCCTTGTGGTTTGTGTGCTATTGCCGAGGGACATACCAACTGTTTTAATGCTACTGCATTTAGCCTCTGTATGCATGGATGGAAGAAGCTGGTTCAAAATATTTTTACTCAAGTACAAGTAAAAGTAAAAAAAAGTATTGAGTAAACAAGAACATACTTACTGCTGCTGCTAAAACATCTTCTGCTACTACCACTTATGATTATTAAAAAACTTTATAGCATTGCCTGTACTACATTGAACAGAGAATAAATGTTTGAGACAAGTAGCACAATAAAACTGTTTAAAACCGGGCCTGCTACATTTTGTGTGCTCATCTAAGTCATCCATGCTTATGATCTCTGGACCCCCTCAGGCCCTAAAGGCAGCCGTCTCACAGACTTGTATCCCTATGGCAAATAAAATGCAAGTACTGCTATTTTTATTCAGTTTTATTTGATCTCTTACCGCTCCAATAAATATCCCTAACTAAGGTGCTGAATATTTAAAAGTGTTCAGCTGTGGCATGCTTGTAGATTCTATAAGCTGCTTACCTATCTAAAAAGTAATGGTAGGCTGAGGGTATGGTGTGCTGATCATGGGAAATGTGTTGTAACTACCATTAAATATTAAGTAACGTAAGCAGGATTTCATTCCAAAGGTGTAATATGCCAGAGTGTGGTCAGTGGAGCATCCTCTGACCACACTCTGCCAGAACAGAAAGGGATTCTTTGCACTGACAGCAAAGATGTGTAAAATTATGTTAGCCTGGCCAGCTATTCTTATCCTTATTTATGTTAAATTTTATACAAAGATATCATCTTGTTCCTGTCATTTGAGATCTTAACCTGGCAATAATATATAGCGTTAGCACTCGTCCTGGAATGCCACCATTTGTAAACATTTGTAAACGGGAGGAACTTTCAGTACAATATGTGGCAGTGATTGGATGAAGCGCCAGCGAGTGACATCTGCCATGATTGTTTTAGCCAATCATAGCAGCGACCTATATGACCAAGCTAAAAAACAACCCGTGATAATAGTAAAGCATTACAATAAAAATGTTGTTACTGTTTTTGTAAATAATCCTTTCAGCTTTTCCCTTCTGGGGTTGCTACAGTGAATCATCTTCCTCCTGGCTCATGATGACTTGCATTTTGATTTGCCATACCATAGGTTTTACAGTGAATGCCCTTTCTAACACAACCCTATTGATTCTCTGGGCTTGGGACTGGCACAAAGAGTACAGTGACTCGTGACTTCCTAGACTTGTGGCTCATTGTGATTGAATAGTCAATGCAATTTTAAAAATATGTAACCAATTAGAGAAACATTGCATAAAGCATGGCATAAATCCTGATAGTTTTTGATAAATGGCTATAATTGGTCTGTAGATTAAATCTGGGTGACCCACTTCACTTTGGTAAGAATGTGAATGGGTCTGAATATTTTGCTTTTTATTTATTTTATTTTTTTCAGACTTTAATTGAAACCTATTTTTCCCTTTTTGTAAAATATGTTTTCTCTCAGATGAACAGAAAAAAGTGAAGTAAATGAAGTAAAAATTTAATCCAGATAATCCTACAGTGTGTGTTTGTGGCATATACTGCAAACTAAATAGAATCAAGCATCTGTTTTTGTTGTGTTTTATGTGCGGTTGATTCATTAAAAAGCAATGACATCCACCACTCAACCATATTAAAAGCTTATAATCTGGACAATGTGACCCAAATTGTCCAATAGGAATGCAGGTAGATCAAGAATGGAGTCACATGACAACATGGGCCACAACTTTGCCCTAGGACAACAACGCATGGTTTAGTACAGATCTACAGCTCAGCTACTCTCATTTCCTACCATTAAGAACAAGCAGCACGCACAGAGAGGAAGAAAATTACACGCTGACTTGTGCATCCGTAATAAGGAGATTAGGTATGATTTTCCTCTCGTCCAATCATCATCTTCAGGGCTCAGAATAATTTATTGCTGGGACTACATTCTGCCAAGCACGTCCTGAGCAATCAGCACATTACATACTGCTGCCGACAGCGAAAGGGCACTTCAATCTCGCATCCCACCGTCTAATGAAAATACTAGATTATTGTTTGTCCTTCCTGCAATTCCAGACCTATACCTTTATGTTAGGCCCAAAAGCAGTTAATGACTCATGTACTATGGACCAAGTTGCACTGCCTGTTTCTAAGGACAGCAGACAGCAAGGCGGCATTGAGTTTTTACCCCTCACTGAATTTAAACTCTCTGTGTCTCATTTAGAGCTGCACAAATGAAAAAAGCATAAATTATGCTATAACTGTGTTAAATATTGTGACACTAACATGACAAGCAATATTTGGATATTCTTTGATAGTAAAAGTTCAATTTAGTTTTATTTTATGAAGAGAAAAAATACTCTGGTAAAAACAGGACTAAATCAAAACAAACCAGCACTACCAGGTCTAAAAACAGTGTAAAGCACAAGTATATAAGGACTAAATTAGAACTAAAGTAGGACTAAATTAGGACTAAATTAGGAGTAAACCAGGGCGTAACCAGGACCTGTAATCCCAAGACAGACAACTGTTTGTCAATTGAGAGGTAGGGTGTGAATAAAACATTTTGTGCGATATAGATATTGCAAAAATCAATATTGCAATAATGAAAAATTTGTAAAATAATGTGCAGCACAAGTCCGAATGATGTAGAGCAATGCAAGTGCATGTCATGGTAGGTTAATTCACTCAGAGAATGGTTTACCAAGCTACATACAGGGGCATATGCTGTTTGCACGAGCGAGAGATCCACAGTGCAGATGGCTGTCATTGAAATTCACACACAACTCCAAGTGAGCCATGTAAAATCCTGTTGGCAGTAGCCGAGAGGCTGTAAAGCCATGCAAGAAACGAGCAACAATATGACTGCTACATAAAACAAATGAAAAACATTAAAGGATTAAAGGAAATGGGAACAACATCAAAGTCCAGGATATTCCTCCATTTTTAATGTGGAATACACACTGGGGGAAGGCTGGTAGAGTGACATACTTCCAATTCACTATCAGAATTTTGCATTTGAATTTTGCACACAACTAACTATATTTCATATCATGGACCTGCTTTTGAGAGAATGAAGTCTGGTTCACTATCTAGTTTGCAAAAGCTTTTGGCTCAATCACATTTGGCACCACCAAAGTCTGCCAAAGTCTTAGCTCTCATTTCAAACTAATTATGGAGAAAAGTGCAGGAAAAAGGGCTTGTTATCTTAGAGTGTTCTCAAAGAACAAAGGTTTAAATCCTCTTCTAGTACCATCACAGAGCAGGACACTTGGGGTAAAATGCTGTCAATTTGCACAGTTTTAATTATAACATAGTAAATATTAGGGGTACAAGAAAATATTGCAGTTATATTGGGCAAACAATGCTGTATTGATGCAGATTTAGCCTTGATATTTTCTGTTTTCAAATATTTTGCAGAAGAAATCAGGATCAAACGCTGAGTGATCAAAATATATTCTATTCTTCTATTCTTGCCAATTCACAGTCCGTGTAATTACAAGAATTCATTGACAGTCATGGTAGCAAAGTGTAGAAAATTTCCACTACATACTCACACGTCTTCAGAGGCAAGGCTAGACAAATGAAAAAAATAATTTTGCACACATTTTTTTTTTATGCCTCTCTGAACCTCCGCTCTATCTTAACCACTTTCCACCAAAAAAACATTCCTCTTCTCTTGGCTTTGGTCCCGGTTTAGTCTCAACCTTTCCCTGCAGCCTTATCGCTGCGTCAGCCTAAAGCCACAGCCCATCCCTATTCAACCTCCAACTAACAACTTACTACAAGGAAAGAAAGCCTGCTACACTGTGCACATTTGTATCTAGTGGAGGAAATCATTGGGGATCCATGTCTTGCTGATCTCTCAACGGCACTGAAAAAAGCATTCATTGTTCTCTTAATCCAGACAATTTCTTTCACTGTGTTTCTACCTCATATTTGTTTGAGACTTGGGGAGTGCGGAGAGAGGAAGAATGAGGAGTGGCAGTAGCAGTGGGGATAGCAGCACTGACATTGTGAATGGCTCCTGTGGGATGATCTCCAGAGAAGGTGCAAGGTTGTGTCATAAGCAAAGTGTGGTTGGCTTTAAAACAGACATTCATTATGGTGAGGCTTTGCAGCTGAAACACATATTTCCCGGCAGCGATGAAGGCAGCATCAGAGAAGTCCACCGGGGAAGAGGCTGTGCGTGCAGATCATAACTAAATACAGGGACAAACATCAAAGAGATTGCTGTGGGGTAGAAGTGGGAAATGAGAAGCTAATTTACAACTTTTAAAAAATGATGCAATCTTATGATTATACTCTGATAAATAATTCACCCATCTGGCAACAGAAAGGTCATAATGTCAAATTAAAAAAAGGTGTAACAGGTTGCATTCTCGAATTTGATGTCAAAAACTCAAATGGAGGGCAGGGACCAGTTACTGTATGGCATCTAAACAATTTATTAAAGAACTATCCAAACAGAAAATCCACAGATATTGAACCTGATCTTTATTCTTAGGGATTGGGCCTACAACCTCACAATATTAATCTTGTGACTTAAGGTCCTGTCAACTGACAACAATCACGCCTGTGTGATTATCACCACGTTTTGACGTTATAGTGAAAAAAAAATCTTTCTCCTCACTGAGAAGGCATCTACATTTTAAATATTTTGCAGCAGTGAATTCTTACCTGCCCTCCATCTCAATCTCTCAACATATAAACCTATTTTGTTTTCTCTGGAAGAAACTAAAGCAGGGTTCACACTGAATGTGTTATAATGTTTCCACAATGTTAATATGTTGCAAAGAGAACAAAGGATAGAAAATCATGGAAAAAAAAATATATGGATCCAGATAGTGATCCAGATTCAGAAAAAAATTGCAACATTTATGCATTGGCCCATTACTGACCTTTCCTGAAAAGTTCATCAAAATCAGACCATAACTTAAATTTAAATGTCAAACAAACACACAAATATTGGCACACACAAAAAAACTCCTTGGCAGAGGTAATAACTGAGCATTCACACAGATAGGCTGATGTGGGTTCTTATCTGCAATAGTTCTGCGTCATAGTGTTTAAACATTTAATCAGTTTTGTCCAATGTTTTGTCTTTGTCTAAGAATAGATTTGAGTAAAGAAGTTCCTCTCTGTGCTGTGTCACACAGAAAGATGGCTTCAGACAGCCCATTAACTGCTTCAATTAGACCCGCTGCTTCTCACCTCTGCCTCACTCTCAGAAATAGACTTAACTCCTCCGATGTGTCTGACGCACAAGTGTGAAAAAAAGTCCAACACCATTCACTGAACACATCTGGTGCTGCCTGCCTGACGCCTTCAAAAAGGAACCACATATGTTTCTTTATGGCCACAGGGACAATCATGTCTGCTCTGACAGCCCAGCAAAAGAGCCTTAAATCATTTGGTACCAGTGAAGTCCTAATCCAGACATGGAGTGACAGGTAATGTATTTATATGAGTGGTGGCTTTTCTATTGAGGCCCTTCAGCTGTTAATATTTCACATTAGCATTGGACTGACAGGTGGCAGTTGGTCTGAGAGAAAGAGGGAAAGCAGGTGAACCTTTTTTTGTGGGAAGAGGGCCTGGAGTGAGACAAAGGAAGTAAACATGGCAGCAAATGTTTTCAAATGAGAGGATGAGAGCGAGCGGTTTACAAGGACCCTTGAGCCATGCAACACAAGTGCATGCTTGACAACACGCTGGAGTTTTACACACTTCTTTTGTTAGTCAAAGGATTAGCTGCGGTTAATCGCTGATCACCTTGCTGCAAATGAATGTATAAAAGCTTAAGAACCATAGTTGTTTATATAAGTATAATGCCAAAATTGTTGATCCTGTAAAACTCTTTAGAACCACAATTCAATCAAAGCCAGATAGAAGGAACAAAGAGGTGTGCCTTTGTCCTCTACCAGATATCTTTCACAGTCTATAACGTGTTGATGAAGCTTATGTGGTCACACCTGTCTAACAGACATTTCCACTGGTATCACACCTGTTAATAACCAAGATAACAATTCTTCAAATCCACGGTAGGCTACACCTCAGGATAATCAAGTTTTATCACCTAGCAAAATTCATTTGCATTTCAGACATAAAAAACCCTGCTGTTGGATTTTAACAGTTTAATTTTTGGGTTAATGCAACATAAGCTAATGTAAGGCCTATTTGTTTTGCTATGTACATCAGCAAGTTATTAGAGACAAAGAACTTTAACAAAAACATTTTAAATTATCCATTGCAGTTTTTAATATACAGCCTATGTCCAAAAGTCCCAGACACATGTCTCCAAAACTTCATTACAACACATTCATAGAGGTTTTATATCCTTAAAGTGACGCCTGTCCAAGGTCTGGTTTTCCCAAAACCTGCTCTCATTGGCTGACACAGATCCTGGGATTTCTATAAAATACTTTTTCTTTCGATAGCTTTACAAAAGGCTGAGGTGATATTAAACAGAGCCGTCCTGGTTCTGTTTTTTTGTCTTATATTACAAGAGCAGGATGAGTGAAATGTGATTACAGTATGAGTGGTTTTACAAAATGGCATTTTGTCCAGCCACAGGCCAGTGTATTATTTTGGCTGGTCTCAAGCCCAGATAAATCAACTAAGTTGCATTGGGAAGGGCATTTGGCATAAAACTTATGCCAAATCAATATGCGGATCACTACACGTTAAGAGGCAGATTATTTGCTGTGATGGCTCCAAAAGAGCTAAAAGATACAATGGGATTTTGAATTAGTGGTTTAATGAGTGAACCTATGCCTATTATATATAGGCATTTTTTTAACCTAGACCTTGCTGCATTCAAGCATAAATCTTGCTATAAACTGCTTTGAAAACTGTGTGCATCCAAGGCCTGCTTCCCTAATCATATGTGCCCTTATTGCTTTTGCTAAAAAGTGCTAAAAAGATATTCTCAGAAATATCAGCCCTTTCAATGCCAGTTCATCAAAAGAAGTCATAACAAACATCAAAACAGCCAGGGCCAGCCATTAGCTTTTAAAAGAAACTAAGACAGTAAAAAGGTAGCATCAAAGTTAGTGACAAAACACTATAACTTGCCTTCATGACATATTTGTGTTAATGCACTGATAGGACATAAGGGTGGAAGTATAACATCAAGATAAAAGACCATTTTTTATCTAGGGTTGACCTTGTGTTCACACCGTGAGTGACTAATCTAGCTTCAGACCTGTACTTTTCATTTTAGAGCCATAATTAGTAAAAAGGCTTAGAACCAATCCCTGCAGGTGTAGAGTTATGTCCACAGACAGAAAAAGTACATGTAGTGAAACACTGATTAGTGCAAGCTCATGTAAAAATCAGTCTGCATTATTATGGCTCTCAATTTCCATTTTACAAAAGTAGGACGAAGGTATTACAACAGGCAGTGTGATCAAAAGAAATTATACTGGTGAATGTGCTTTTGAGCTGGCATTCATGTTGACAACAAAAATAAGTTACACAATATAATCCTTCTATTTTCTTCAGGAAAAATCTAAGTAGCACTGGAAATTACCTGTGTAATCCAGCCACAAGGAGTCACAAGCCAGTGTTCTCTTTGTGCAAATCCCAAGCCTAGATAAATGGGAGTGGGTTGTATCATAAAGGGCATCCGGCATAAAATCTATACCAGATTTATGTGAATTACTGCTTTTGGGAGGCAGATGTTTTGCTGTGGCAATCCCAGAAGGGAAAAGCCAAAAGGAAAGATTTGCCATTAACTGTGCATTGGAGTCTTTCTCCATGTGTAGTGTTACTAGTATTAAAAATTGCAGCAGGAAATGGTGAAGCTAAACACTTAGTAGCCTAATCATAAGTACATTTACTACTGAAAGATATATTCATCAATGTTTTGGAAACCCTGGGTCAAACTGCACTGTAAAATCACTCTCAACACCATTGTAGGCCTGGGAAGCAGTACAACCCCGAGATATTATGCCAAATGTGACCCAGCCGAGGATAGATAGCTTATCCTAAGTATACTTTTCCAATCAGTACAACAGCCAGGCCTCTTGACACCAACCCCATCAACTTTGTACATGAGCTCAACTCTAGTGCTGTGGCTCCCCGACCACTACAAAGTGTCAAACCATTCCTAAAGCTAAAGCAGATTGAAAAGTGCACAGTGAGGTGTAATCAGACTGGGGTGGTACCACGCCGAGCGCAGCATGGGAGTAACTAGTACCTGCTTTTGGGTTCCTCTCCTGCTGGGGCCACCCATACCACAACCATTTCCCCATGCTACTATGAAGCACTTAGCATGAAAGCCTCTGCACAGTGCCATATGTTAGGCATATACTGTAATTAAATTAGATAAACTTATATTTTCGCAGATGTAACACAAAAACAGCTGTGCCAGGTGTAAGTAGGCAAGTCCAAAATGAGAAAATATTTCATATTAACACATACTATAACTAATTATGAACACATATATTTCAACACCTGATTTTTTTTATTTTTTTTATTTTTTTAGAGAGTTACAGAAGTGGAAAGAAGTACAAATCAGTAATACTCAGACTTATGACCTTAAAAAAAGATTTGTCTCATGTAGTGTGAAAGTTTAGGCATTAAGATATCTTTTGTGGTTACAAAAAAAAAAGGACACAAAAAACAAAATACTGCCATTAAAGGTACTGTAAGCAGCATACGGAAAACGGTACTGCTGTCTACATTAAAACAACGGTCTGTGGTTTGCCGGTCTTTTCCACTTTTCTGATTGGACGATTAGCAATCATTAGCAACAAAAAAAAAGTCAATAAAAACATTGTGGCTATTATGTAAAATATATATTTTAATTGTGAATAAATCAGCTGTACTATTGTTTTCAGTAAAACTAATATTTGATTTTAACATATTTACATCATATCTCGGCACACGTGGGTAATTTTTATGAAATCTAAAAAATATATACTGCTCATAGTACCTTTAAATACAACAATAAAAAACATACTGAACATGTTTTTTTGTGTGTGTGTGTAAGCTGTGTCTTTTTGTTTTGCTGTGTAAGCACAGAGGCACCGACTAAATGTTGACAAGGCCAGCCAATGGGAGTGCCCCTGATCTGAATGGGCTCCCAAAGATTAATTCCACAAACTGTATATTCTTATAAATCCTTGATAATAAAGCCTACACTACATTGTATTTTCAGTTTCCTCTTTATAAATATCTCTCTTAATAAATAGTGGGTCAAGAACTGTGCTGCTGCAGTATGAAACACACTCTCGCTCTTTATTGACAAAATGCCTATTTGCGTTATGTGCAGATGAAAAACCTATTTGGACAATATGAATAATAATATTGTACATGTTTAACCCTATCATGTGACAATCATTTGCAGTTATTGGCCTCAGCTGGATCAGTGGATTGATTTCACACACACAGCAGGTCTCTGGGGCTCCTCTATGGATTTTCCAGCTGCCCTCCCAAATGATCCATTGTAATTTCACCACCAAAGGTCCTGCCAGTGGACGCTATGGAAAACAGTCACATCATATCTGCCCCCATATACCTGCTTCTGTTTTGTAACCCACATTACCTCATAGCTCTGTTGTGATTTCAGACATTTTTTTTTTATTGATCCCCAAGGATGTACAGTATATCAGCCTTTGCTTGGCAGCTCTAGCGTGTGTTTTAGAGATAGTATTTCCTGCTGGAGAGGTCTAACAAGTTCAAATTGGAATAAGACAACAATAAATTGAAGGAACAAGAAGGGAGACATCGTCTTATTGCATTAACAGGGGTCGCTGAGACCCCCTCCCCCCTCCCCAACACAAGGATTAACTTTCAGATAAGTGGCTGTGTAACTTCAAGCTAATCTTTCTCCTCCAAATGGTGGGTTATCATTGGTTTTACTGAAATGACAACAATGAGGAGTAAATTGATGTCACAATGAATGCAAAGCCAATCCATTGTTAGCTGAGGCTGGAATATTGATGTTGAGGCTGTGGTGGACTCAGCAAATCAGCAAAATAAAATGTCCAGATAAGGACTGCACCATATTGGAAAAACATGTGATGTACAATAGGGCTGAACAATTTTAGATAATTATCTAATTGTGATTTTTCTGAGAGATATTGCATCTGTGATTAGATTTGCTATATATTTTGTAAAATCAATGTTCAGTTCGCAGTAAATAGTTTAAGCATTTGATAAAGCACTGACACTGAAATATTCACTTCTGTACATGGCGAAAAATCAAAATCTACATTAGTTAAAATGACTTGAATTCAGGAAAAGCAAGCTAAATTATCTGTCCATGGGGTAAGAAATTTCCACTTACCCCATGGACAGATAATTTTGCTGGAGATAAGTAAAAATAGCTTGAAACGGCAAAAATTAACTAATATAGATATTGATTTTTTGCATTGTATACATGGTAAGATCCTGTGGGGATGGTATATTTTGGTCTCTGCAGAGGACATCACCTTTACGATGTGCTAATTGCAACAGTTCAAGTTGTGATTTCGATTTGATTTCGATTAATTGTGCAGCCCTAATGTACAATAACTATGTTGAATATCACTATAATAATGTGATTGCCAATATTTGGAAACAAGAGACACAAGGCTCTGGACTCACTGGTCAAAACCTACTAATCAAGACTAGCCCACAAGTTAGCCAGGGTATAAGACTAAATGCTGACTTTCTGATTCACATTCAATGTTAACTAATTTGCCCGTTTAAGTCTTAAGTCTTTTCTTTAATGCACTAAAAATGGTATTGGAGATTGCCCCGCATGGCTGAAAAGTCTTCGGTAATTGGACTACAGACGATTAAGCTCTAATACGAGTGTTTACCCTTAGGCTGCAGTGACCTCTGTCTCTGATATTCTCACCTCTGAACCCTTCATTTGGGTGACATCTATATGTCTTTTAGCCATACATTTCTTTTACCACATATTACTGATATATGACCACAAATTAAACCTGCATTCTCTGCATTTACAGAAGTATTATAGGGTTAAAAAGTTTAGATTAAATGTGATTTGTCAACTAATCTATAACAACACAGGATGAGCTGTGGCACTCTAAAACCAGACAAGCCAGAGAACAAATTAGTTAATTGTTCTGTGCTAATTCACTGTTCTCTATGCTAAATCCATTAAATGTAAATACAAATGTAAATACAAACCAAGGATCACACTTGTGAGCACAATAAGTGATTTACTCCCTGGGCATAATTTTGATTTTTTAATAAAACCACGTAATAGCTGTCTCTAAATGGAAAAAATATTGTATACTTTTCTGTGGTATTTATATTGCATAATAAAGTCCTGTTTTTTTTTTTTTGTTTGTTTGTTTTTAAGTTAACATTAAATTTTAAAGCGTGTGTGTGTAGGCCCTGCAATAGAGAAACAAGAAACTTTGAAAGCCTAAAAAGCCAGCCAGGGCTTGTGTGAAACGCGTGTACATATGCCAGAGTAGATAATCTGGAGTGGGGGCTTGATCTATCTGTTATGGCTGCTAAAGCTTGCTGGGTCACTAACCCAGGGCGACCCTCATCGGTTATAGAAGAGCAGAGCTTGTCTGCCCGGTGCACTAATCAGATAAAACATGTCGGCTTACGAGCGGCACAACCTCAGTGTCTGAGTGAGACCCGCAGACCTGTTAGGCCCTGTGTGGGCACTGATATGGCTCTAAGTAAGAATCAGCCAAACAGAAATAAAGATAAGAATATGATATGAAGTGCTATGTTATGTCCTCATTGAAGATGCTATGAGTAAGCAGGCTAAAAATATGCAGTGCCATGCAGACTAAGTGACTAGTTTGCAAAGAAAAGAGGGGGAGGGGCCGTGCTGTCGATATGGCCCGTAATGGACAGACGGTGTGGGCCACAGAAAAAATCAGAGAAACAAAAGGCTGGAGTCACGTGGTGCAGAGTCGCTGATAGATGTGAGGTGCAGCGCGGTGCACAGGCAGCGGCTCAGGTAGAAAAAGCTTCTCTTTGTCATGCAGATGACAACGCAATCAGCCGGGCTTTGTCTCGGCCAATGGGCTCCACTCCCAGGGACATTGAAAGGCAGACACTAATCCGGAGGGTTTGTGTTCTGTGGTCCCCTCATAAAGACAGTGTCATAGTACCTGGGGTGTGTGTGCACGGGGGTCTCTCACACAGGGTCTGACCTCTCTCAGGGTACACTCTCCCTTCTGCTCGCTCTCTGTCCCAGCTCTATCTTCACATAAGGAGCCGGGCGTGATGATAATACTTGTTTAATGTGCCATATTGTAAATGTGGATGACTCAACGTTCACATGAAGGATGTGACATGCCCTGGAGGGTCAAACTGATCAGATCATGTGTGCTGATAGGGCAATGCGGACACTAGTTTTACTGCTTGCATAACACACTGACTCACATCAAAGCAGCTTTAGCTTCAACACACTTTATTCACAAATTTCTGAAATATATTCTAGGACACGTATTTTGCAGCTTTCCTGCTTCCCTTTAACTTTACTGTGCAAACGTGTTGTGTACATGACCCACGTGACCCATACACCCTAAAAACATCTTGAATTCTTTCAAAAATGCTGCATATAAGAATTTGTCTTTTTCTTAATAATTGAAAGAAATCACTCTTCAACCACAATAATATTAGGCAATATGTCATATTTAATAGCTACATGATTAGATATGTATTTCTAGCAAGCAACAACCCTAGAGCTGCCTACACAATAACATCAAGTCTTTCTGAAGTTGCACACTTTGTGGTTAAATTTATTTTCTGCAACTATTTAGCACCTTTTATTGTCAGGACCTCTCTGAGTTAAGTGCACCACTTCTGAGTCTCTCACTTACTCTAGTAAATGCACTGCTGAGGCATTCTGTGTTTCTCCAAGTACAAACAAGATTGTCTATTTTTACTTTCTTCCAGAAGCCAAGTGTGAAGCAGTCTGACCAGAATACACAATAAAAGGACATAAACTAAATAAAACACAAATCAAATTGAACTAGCAGCACCAGATGAAGTACGCAGAGTGGAAATTGAGGCTAGTTGTTGCAGGGCAGATTGAGAGCTTGTTATGAAAAAAAGTCTGGAAATACATTTGACAGTCCCCAAATGATTTCTATTCCCGAAGGGTTAAGATGATTCGGGCTCCAGCTAATAAATATGACTTACCAAGAGACTACGCATTACCAATTAACATGTGCTAATTAAGACAGCAGGATATGAGAACATCCTTGATCTAGATTCCTGTGTGAAATATCACAGAGGTTACAAAGAGGTAAAGACATTTTTTTCTAGTTTTTGTAATATGTGATATATATTCTGTAATTTCTTCTTCTACAGTCTATTCCGGTTAGAAGTGGCTACTGGGGTCTATCCCAGCAAGTATGGGCCTTAGGTGGGGACAGTAGCCAGTTAGTCACAGGTCTGACAAAGAGACATACACTATTTTCCCAAAAGTATTAACTCACCCACCCAAATAACTGAGTTCAGGTGTTCCAATCACTTCCATGGCCACAGGTGTATAAAATCAAGCACCTAGGCATGCAGATATGTGGAAAACTTTGTGGAAAAGTTTGAGGATGGCCACTTCCTCTTTTAACATGAGTGCCCACCAGAGCACAAAGCACAGTCCATAAAGACATGGATGAGAGAGTTTGGTGTGGAAGAACTTGACTGGGCTGCACCGAGTCCTGACCTCAACCTGACAGAACACCTTTGGGATGAATTACAGCAAAGACTGCGACCCCGGCCTTCTCGTCCAACATCAGAGTCTGACCTCACAAATGTGCTTCTGGAAGAATGGTCAAAAATTCCCATAAACACTCGTAAACCTTGTGGAAAACCTTCCCAGAAGAGTTGAAGCTAGTATAGATGCAAAGGGTGGAACGACTTTATATTAAACCCTATGGATTGAGAATTAAGTTCATATGCATGAAAAGGCAGGGGAGCAAATACTTTTGTCAATAAAGTGTACACTGACAAACTTTCACTTCACATTCATTCACTAGGGGCAATTCAGATTCACAAACTCTCCTAACAAATGCATCTTTGGACGGTGGAAGAAAAGCAAGACTTCACAGTAATACAAGGAGGAGATGGAGTTTCCACTCAGAAAGATTTTGTGTGAGGCGACCTGAGGATCAAACCCAAGACCTCCTTACTTAGCAGCAGAAGCGCTAACTATACTTCCATGTGGTGGAATTAATCGATCCAAAGATTGCTTCTTGTATGGTTACTATTAATGCTGCATAAATTAACACACTAGCAGCAGCAGCTTTAACATGTAATATACAGCAGCACCGGAAATCTGGTTAAGTGGTATGTATGGCTATGGCTGTTGGGTCACTGTGTGTGCTCTGTGAAATGTCAACTGAATTTTGTTCATGTCTTTTAAATGTTTACATCCCACCCAGCAATATTCAGTTATGCCATAGAAAAAAAAGCCCACACAGAGGAAGAGTCACACACATCCAAAAGACATGGTTGCGTATTGGATCAAAATGTAAGAGATAAGAATCTGCCTGACAATTTGAGCGCCCAGATGCTTTTAATATGAGTAACAGCATGTTTCTATACAAAAAAAAAAAACTACTACAATTATGAGCATATTTTAAAGCAGTTATGAGCTGTATTTTGGTTCTTCTGTCAGCTACAAGCTATAACATTTACTGGCTGTTAGTAGCAATAGACAGCAAAGACCTGGCTCTTGACATTGGCCTGCAGTAGTCAGACACAAACTACAGAAAATGTGGAGAAGCAGCAACAAACGATCCATCAGAAGTTGAACTAAGTGCACGGCTTGTCTTTGGTTGTTGAAGTGGATGAACAAGCTGCAGCCAGGATGCAGCATAATAAAAAACAGGCTACAGGGACAAGATCCAAGACATAAATTCCATTCAGAGAGCCACAGAAAAATTAGTACCTCACAAAAAGTAGAAATTTGAATGGTAACAGTGAAGAGTGCATTTGAGAACAGGTCAATACGTTAATGCATAATGTGGAAAAGCCTGTCAGTTTTAGTAGTTCAGTTCAAAATGAAATACATAAATAAAACTCAGTACGCGCAGAGAAATATTTGAAGCATTTATTTATTCAAATTGTGATGATTATTATGGCTTACAGTTAATGAAATCCAAATTCAGATTAGAATCAATTAGAATATTTTATAATTATCATCTAATATATATCTGCATTTCACTATTTGAGTTGAACTACTGAAAAAAATGTGCGCCACAATAAACTTCATCTATAACAAAGTAGCACTTAGCAATAGTGATGCAGAATATGAATGGTTAGCTTAATTTTGCCGCCCGCCACATAGACGTGCATGGCGTGCATTACACTTGGACAGTCACCGCTAATTACTATGTGTCTTCATTGTTCACAGTGAATAATTTCCACGCTAACAAGTGAGTGTTAGCATGTTGCATGTGAAGCTTTGGCGCCTATTGTGCATCTCCTTTAACCGACACAGGATCAAATATTTGTAAAGACCTATTGACGGGTCACCGGTCATGGCCGCCCAAGCTTAAACTGGCCAATTCCAGTCACACAACGATCCATTAGCACATCTCTATTTGTTTACTAAATTTTGTTTGTGTCTTTTAAATGTTCATTCCAGCAATATTCACTCAATATTTGACATAGAAAAAAAGCCCACATAGAGAAAAAGTCACACATCCAAAAGACATGGTTGTGTACTGGATCAAAATGAGAGATCCTCAGAAAAGAAAAGTAGAATCTGCAAAGAATTTGAGCTCCCAGATGCTTTTAATATGAGTAAGAGCAGCGCAAGTAACGCCCAAGCTTAAATCAGCCAGTTCCAGTCACAGAACGATCGATTAGCACATCTCTGTTTGAAAAAAAAAAAAAGGCCAAAAAGACATTATAAGATGCTATTATTTTTCTGCCTAGATGTGGAAAACAGTGTGCAGTCACGGCAGAACACCTTTTATTGACCACAGTCTTGGGGTCACAATCATAAAGTGACCATAATCAAGCGATCTCCCAATGGAGGTAAAAGAATACAAGAAATCAATGTTTTTTTAAAGCGAGCACTTAAACAGTTTTTTTTTTTTTGTTTTTTTGTTTTTTTTTACAAACTGCAGTATCTCGATCTCTCACAAAAAGGTAGCCATACATGTTGCTGATATGACACCCCCCTTCAAGTGAAACAACTGGTACCAGCACTAATTGAAATTTTGCATGCAAAGTGACAATGCCTGGGCCCTCGGCAGCGTGGATTAGGGCTTGAATAGAGACAGATTCTTTGTGAAAGCCCACTGTGGCGGTTGGCGTGCATGGCCAGCTCCCTGCATCTGCTCATTGGGTGAACTGCAAAAAACACTGAATTGTATACGGTCACTCAATTTACCTTTATCTAATCCCATTGTCAGTCTTTTGTTGCTCTTTCCACATAATGCATCCATGTTACACTCTATACCTTACGAAACAATTGCCAGCGCATTTACATATGAAAGTATTTTTACAGAACTTGGCAGGACTTCTACGGCACGCACAGTCTGAAACTCTCACACAAAGATATGTAACTCAGTACATTAATTCAAGTGACAAATATGAATTGAAATAACATTATGTCGGGCCACGTTTGCCAACACGATTTTCTACTAAGTGGGGATACAGTGCTGAAGGAATGCAGTGCACATACTGAAATGCAATCAAATCTGCAAGACATTTTTTTAAAGACATCATGCTGTGAGCTCATTCTAACCCACTTCGCCGTCCTCTACAGTGGGCTGTGAGTTTCATTGTGCGCGCTCAAAGAAAAAGGAAAAGAAGTCTGGTATCAAAGTGATCCATCATCCCACTGAAGCCACAACAACACGCTTACATGTCTGGAGGAGGCGCTCGTTGCATCATAGCAACAACAAGCTTCCCATAAAATGTTTGTAATGCCACAACCCACAACATAATGAAAGGTGAGAAACTGAGATTTATGTATCATATAAAACCTTATCACAATCCTTACTAGCAAAATAGCACTAAAAAGCATAACCTACGTTCAAATCCAGTGTTCTCCACTGTGGCCTCAATGTAAAGTTAAAATTTTCATAATTGCAAAACCGTAATTATGTTTCTAATGTGTTGCTGTCTGAAAGTAGCTTACTAAATACAGGCTTTAATAATTTTAATAATTCATAATCTCGGGGTTGAACTTTGACCGAACAGTACAACTTTTGATCCTTGTCTTCAAACATTGTTGCACTATGTAAGGATGTCACATTGAGTTAAAGAAAAATTGACATCGCCAAACGTGTCAAAATGATTCACTGGTGAGCTCTGCCCTGATGCATGCTGGGATGTTTTTCTTTTTTTTTTCGGATTAAGGCTTCGATGACCTCTTTTTCAACTCTATATTTCTCACACGTAAGCCATCCTTGTGTCCCCATTGGCCAGTTGGCTAGGGTGATTCACAGGGTAAAATGGAGGAAGGTCTTGTCGGATTGGCGGACGGGCGAACTGTTTTTCCAAATAAGACAAATCTTTATTTAGTTGATAAAAAATATCCGCAAGGTACTGAGACCCAGACGCTTTCGAGTTGAAGAGTAAAAGCAAACAACAACTTTCCCATAAGTCAAAACAGTGAAAAGAATTCGAAAAGCACTCCATTATAAGATCTCGTCTTACCGATATACTTCACCTCGCATGAAATTACAGAAGCAGAACAAACACTACACAGTAACTAAAGCCATTATGTTCACTGCTACAGAGCGAAGTGGCAGTGGACACAGGCCTGGTTCATATCCATGGGCTTTTGCTCTCCACGGTTCTCCTATAGTCTATTATTATACTATAAGCAAGGTATAGGTAGTTATTAAACATATATAAATAAAAGTGATAATTTAACTCATCAATATTTTCAATGATGTTGCAGTGTGCTTTTGCAATTATTTTATTTATTATTGTTTTGTTTTTTATTAGTTTTTCTTCTTACTACTTGCTATTTACATCAAAACGTATGTGGAAAAACATACCTAATATATTGCAATACTTCAAATGTATTCATTTGTGTTACATGCAACATTTGGCACTAAACACCTGACTTTAAGTATACATGAAAAATACTGTTTATAATTATATACGGTAGCCTATATCTAAAAAGGTATTGTCAACTTCATAAAATTTTAAAAAGTAATGCGAAAGCAGTTACATTGGATTTATAAGTCTGTATCTAAATGTATGCGTTAAGACTCACTACATGCAAAAGAGAATTTAATTACTAAGCTATATGGCAGAGACTATTTTGGCTTGGGAAAGTTTTCGGTTCTAGTTTCAACTTGAGGTTACTTCTCTTGTCTTCTAACTTTATTTGCATATAAGGTTTAGATAAACTTAGCACGGAAAAAGGCATTTGTTCTCTAAACTATCATCTTAGCATCACACATAAATGACCCACTAAATGTCATTATTTTCTAATATAGCCCAATAGTCCTTATGCTGAAAACTATTACTATTACTATTATTAAAATCCATTGTAAGATGATGTCTCATAATTTAGGATTTAAATTAGTCAAATTTAATTAATATCCTATGCTTTTCAGATTGAATTGTAGGCTATATCAACTGTACACTAACTAGGTTACAGTTAAACAAAAGCTTAAGTGAGGAAATAGGTTTGAATAAGGTATATTTGAGAAATAAGTCTCCCTCCTGAGTCAAGGCTTCCAGTGTAAACACCTAACACAGCTATTCAGTCAACCTGTTCCTTTGTGCGCGGAGCCACACTGCCTGCCACACATCACCGCCTGCCTGGCCGAGTACTGCGTCCCAAAGTCAGGAAAGCCTCTACACAAGGTCCCTCACACTACGCTCATATACTGCAATAACCGTACGGGAAATTGCATATTAAATCGCCACGGTTTGTTGGCGTTATCCCTCGTTTTGTCACCGGCTGTTTGACACAACTAACCCGGCGACACACCTCCAAGCTCACACGGAGACATGCAGCTTAAATTAAATTGTTTGTTTTTGTGAAGATTGGCACAACGAGCATACCGTAAAACATGTTATTAGGCGCGTAAGTCACGTTACAACGACTGTATACCTACCGAGAGACACACGAGCGTGTTTTTGTGTCTCTCCATCATCCTCGCTTGCCGTTTTAAAGCGACTACATGCCGTATTACTGCGCGTAAATGCTTCGATGTTTCATAGAAAGGCGTGTGTACAGAGGAAAGTGCGTAATTTTTGGTTAGTCTCCTAATTACATTCAGCAAACGTCCACTCGTGCGCTTTGTTGTTTCAAACTCAAACCGGCGTGAGGATGCGGCGTTGACGCTTGATGGATGAAAACATTAGCTTACCTTCAACAGCTATTACGGCCGGTATGGTCCATAATATCCATAGAATATCCATTATTGGTCACTTACAGGGTCCAGACATTCAAATAAAATACGTCCTGAAAGCCATTGACAGGGGAAAAAAGCAGAGAAGGGACAGGCGCTCCTTCACCCCCAGTATAGCGATCCGAGATAGCAGAGAAACCAACTCAAATCTGTACCAAGTTTGGACGAAACCAAAAAAACAGAGACAGAGGGGAGCGCAGAGCAACGCAGGTCCGCAGCAGCACAGTCTCGCTCCGATGTAACAAATTAAACCACGGAGATTTTAAAAACGTTATTTCAGATTTGTGATGATATACATGAGGTTTGTAAGGTTTAAGTAACATTTGCAGCCATTTGCCACTTAATCGCTCATCCCCTTTGACGCTACTTTAATTCGCCCCGCTGTCAATCACATTGAGCAGAAGGACAGTCCTCTCTGCCTTCACCTAAAGATAATTAAATGTTTGGCGACCTGTGAGGCATTCGTGAAAGATGGAGTCTCAAGGCTGCACCGCTGCTAAAACAACTTATTCTTCTTCAGTGGGTGGACTCCAGGGTTTTTAGTGTACGCCATGACGCTTTAACATGTCATAAAAGCTGGAGAACAATTAAAGTAAGTTAAACTCATATATTTCTGTGCCTACTGACCTGCTTTTCCATCATCTTTACGCATTGTTTACTCAAATATATATTATTTTTTTCTACTTTGAACAACCTCAGTGTTTATCTATGATACAGACCACAAAAGACCACGTTGTACTTTATGGATTTTTAAGGGGTTGTTTACGCATATATTTATGGCGTATAGCTAATCCAAGAGCAAATACTTATTCTACATTATAAATAGCTTCACAATACCTTTTTATTTAATTTAGGAAAAAGTTGTCACAGGGGATTTTGTGGGGGATTTTGCTTTGTTTTAAGACTAGCTTTGACCTAATTAATTATTAATTGGCAATGGCCTTGATTTGTAAAATGATTAAAATAGTAGAGTATTTAAAAATCTAATTAACAAAAATTTTAGTGACTGTCATGCTAAATGTCCTTGTTAAATATTTTTTATAATTGTTGAAAATAATAATATAGGCTACATACATTTGTACACTGTGGACCATTATGCAGTGGGTAATCAATAAGTATTGGCTGAATTAACTCATTTTGCACACTAAGTATTGGCTGCAGTCATCCATCTTTGCCTCAAGTGTTTTTGTCCATTTATATTGAATACATTCACGTGCTGACATATATATTTATCTGAATGCTTTAAATAAATATTGTTATCCTGATTTTGGAACTAATTTGGTTATTTTTTGTATCCATATATTTTTATGTATATATTTTTACATCTAACGCAGCCCGGCTCTCAGTGACCCTGACATCACATGAGAGGCGTCATGTGACTTTCTCAGGCCATTTTGTCAATCCTCCGACATGAACAGCAGTTATTTTCCAGTAATATGAGCCAAAACTGGCCAAAGCCAAAGTGAAATGTTACTTCCTCCAGGTTCAAAACTTTCCTTCCTGCACTTTCAAATCACCATAAAACTATAATCAGTTGATGTAATGCTGGCTCAAACAACTGGGCCTCATAACAGTCATCTTCTAAAATTATTCACAGAAGCTGTGTTTGCAATAAGTTGATTTAGGTTGGCACCACATATTCTGCCAACAATGTAGACATAATTTACCACCAGTCACTTAAAAGGAAACTTTAAATAAATGTAGTGAAAAAAGTGTCATCATGATTAACTTTTATTAACTTGAGGTTCTCAAAGGGTCTGACTGTGGGACCCAGTTTTATTCCAGATCATTTTATTGTGTCCCACTTTTTAGAGAGATAGCTATTTTCTGTATTATTTCACTGCAACTTTTATGGCAAATGCATTTAAAAACGTATTTTACTTCTTCACGCAATTCAAGAAATTAGGCTTCAAATTAGGTTTAATTTTGTTTTCAGAGGTGGCTGATGTACGCAGTATCTGTACTCAAAGAAAAGTACTGCTAGAGCAAAACAAAATATTAGTAATATTATATTTCTTAGTACTCAACAAAATTATTACTTAAGTAAAAGTAAAAAACTCTTGAATATAGAGTTTACTAAAGTACCCAAAACCTTCTGTGTGCAAGGCAAGCATCCTACCCACCACAGAGGTAAAAAATAAAAATAAAAAAATACTTCTGCTAAAATAATCTACTTAAATGTCTTTTTTTTTTACTGTATCCATTAAAAATATGTTTTACAAAATGTATTCAGAGGTACATTTTCTTCAAAAATCTATAAGTAGATTACGTGAGTAAAAGTATCATGGTATTTTAAACTACTGATTGTTTGAGAGAAGTTCTACGTTGTCAGTAATTGTTTGCCAAAAGTGTCATGTGAGTTGTCTGCATCTTACATGTGACCATATTTTTGTCGTTTTCTTGGTGCACCATAAACTGCTCTCCCATTCAAAATCCATCAATAAAACAGAATAAAAACATAAAGATTGATTGTGTTTTATATGACAGTCTAAAAACCCCAAATGCCAAAAATACACACTTTTTCTTTTTTTACTCCCTACTTGTTCACATGTTTATATTCAAATCAAAAGCAGAGACCATAACAAGAATTTTAAAAGTTCTGGAGTCAGGTTGCTTTTGTAACAGGACCAGGCCAGACTCAGAGCAGACATACAGCTGTGTTCATCTGGATTTATAGTACACTCGTAACAAGTAAAAATGTACTTGCACGGATGCCCCACAGTTATATGGAGCCACTAAATCAGACTAATAGAAGAATTCCCTATAAATTATTTGTCATCAAACATGCCTTGCTTATTATGTAGCGCAGCGTCGGGGCCCATGCGGCGGGACTCTGGCGGGTTAAATGAGCCAAGCCTGATTTATCTGCCTCCACTGAGTTTGACTGTATTGATTCCAGGTCAGTTGTTGAGCTGACTTCAGACCAGGTGACTACAACACAGATGGAGCGAAGACGGCAAACACAGAGAGTGCAAAAAAGAGAGAGAGAGAGCAGCCCAGTCCTCCCTGGAATAATGAGTTCCATACAAGACGCACATCGACCCGGGCCAGAGCCGAGCCAAAAAAATGGTATTAATACACAGCTGATACTGCCTGCAGATATATTTGAGACACGCTATATCATAATGGTGCAGTAATAATATGTGTGTAATGCAAAGCAGAGTGCAGTGAAGTTCAAGCAATCTTCTCGTGTTTCGCCAACAAAATCAAAGTGTACCTCAGAGTAACTCGATATTTTTACTTTTAAGTACATCTAACAAAATGCGGTGTATGTAATGTACAGCAAAATGTACTAGGCAATTACAGTAAAGTTTTCTAAAACGCTTGCCCTTGAGTAAATTTTTGTGGAAAATGTGTTACTTTTATTTAATTAAAAATATGAATTGCTTAAATAAGTAAAATCATTTATGTCTTCAAAATCAAATGTACTTTATACTTACCAAAGCTTAACACCCAGATCTTATAATTTTGTTAAATACTTATTTTTACTTGAGTAACACTATTTTAAAGCAGAGCACAGATTTTGAAATCTATTGCCACCTTTGAGTACCATGCAGGATTTCACTGCTGCTCTTAAAACTAAATAAAATATGTGTATTTGCAAGATTTGTCTTCTTCAGAATCTTAATGCAAAACATGCGAGAAAGAATGACTTGTGCACATGCAACATTAGAAGAATATTTCTGATACTTAATGTGCACAGAGAGGGACATATTTTTATTTGGGAGCAGCCTGAGGAGGAGCTGAATCTGAGGGAGCTTTATTTTGACCAGCTTCATGCTGTGAACCAAGCACTCCCAGCATGCACTGCACCATGTTTGTTACAAATTATCCAGCACCAGAGAGTCATTAAAATCTGCTTTTTGACTTGTACTTGTTTATATTTCAGTTACGACACAGAATAATTCAATACTTTCATTTTCTGTATGTGCATAAGAACTGAGAGATGAGTTTAAAATATGTACAGTTAATATAAAAGCTGGGTTTTATAATTTAATGATCTTTTTATGGAACAACAGACAAATATTTAATTATGATATTATGCTTTTATATTCTTTAATATATATTTTACTAATGTAATGACTCACATTTTAGTTTGAGTGGCAGGATTTCAAAGCATAAATGTGTTGGGGAATTATTTCAAATTTGTTTCAGTTTTGTTTTTGTTTTTTTGTTTTTTGTTTTTTTTTATTTTAGTGGCACCAAGACCTGAGTCAATATTTCATTCTTTCATGTCTCATGCGAGAATGACAATAAAGTATCCTTGAACCTTGATATTATTTAAAACATTACAGTTATGTAGATATAAAGATATAATTATTAAAATATCTCTGTGACAATTTTATTTCATAAAAATATTCAAAAGTATAAAGTTATGTAAAAATAGTAAAGCATATATTAACATATATAACAATATTTTAATGAAACAAAAAGTTCATAATGATAAAATTACTGCGCACTGTTTTTTTATAAATGAAAACATAAAAAAACAAATTATTTACATGGATCACAATGACATAAATCTGATGCTGTGTTTTCTTTTACAACAGTCTTTATGAGCTCCACAATGTATTTTTTGTACCTCAGTCTTTCCTGCCTTTGATTCCATAGCAGCATCTGCTTTCAACACTAGCGCCCCCAAGAGGTCCACAGTTGACCCTTCACCAGTGCACTCCAAATATTTCATTATTTACAAGAAAACTGTGCCTCAAGGACTGGGCTGATTTAATTAGAGCTCATTTGAGATTCCTGATAATAAAATTAGTCAGGGGTTGTTTTGAAAACTGAAAATTATCATTTATCAACAAATGGCTTTTTGAGTTTAATTAAAAGAAATGCTCCAGCAGTGAGTCAGTTTAGTAGAATAACAAACATTTAGCTGAAGATTCTGGGAACTTGTGTCAAATTGCTTATTTCTTAAAAAATTATTCATATTTTCTTTGTCTTTGTCTTTATTGTCAGTTAAAATTATAGTGAGTGGAGAGTGGGTTTGCGCACTCTATATTTTATTTCTATTCCAGAATATTTAGATTGCACTTATTACCTTACACAGATGGGACTCTGGACTGGAATAAATTTTACTTGGGGCTTTAGAAGGTTTACTGTGTGCTATTCCAGCCTGGCTTCTCCGCGCGGCTGGATAAAAAGCGTCCTTCTCTTTCTAAAAGTTTTGCCGTGATCTCTGACCTTGTGCTGAGAAAATGCTACGAACTCGTCTAATCTAGAAAGACCTTTAGCACATGAATTAACCCCAGCTCCGAGCACGGCCTCACCAACAGACTGCCAGGACTGATGGCACAATTAACAAGAGAGGCCATGGTCTTAAAAAGTTTTTATTTGCATGCATATGTTTTAAGGGTTTCCTGTTTTAGACAAATTGTTTTATAATGTGAGTTAGCACAGTTCTTTTGAGGACATATTTCTCTGCAAATCTGTGTAAAAATCACTCACATTCTTGGTGGTCACTGAGCAAAAAGTTTCTAATTTTGTACCATAAATACTTACAAACTGCTCGGAGACTGCTGCTCTTTACCAGGTCTGTAAGCTAAAAACATGTCCTGAGGGAGCCTATTTATAATCTATAAGATGTCTGTCTCCATGCTGTAAGCCAGTGATTCTCCACTAGTGGGTCAGGACCTAAATGTGGGTTGCAGAACTGTTTTCAGCGGGTCACGAGCCTTTGCCAAAAAAAAAAAAATAAAAAGTTATGTTACTGTTACAGCTAAGGCTGAAGTGAGCGCTGCTTAATTCTCCTCAAAGCACAAGGTTTTTCAGTATTTACCACTGAGAAGGTCATCGGAAGAAAAGTACATTTTGTATTCTTGAATCCTTTGAAATTGAACTTTTTTATTTCATGTATTTTGGTTTTAAATTAAACTGCATCTAACAGAATGTAGCATAGTTCTTTTATTTGGGCCGGGGCTTGTCATTTTAGGTTGATGGTGGCTGCTGTAAGCTCAGTGATACAGATTGAAAATTTCAAAAAATATTTTGCTGCATGTAGCTTTTCAATTTGCTTTATACATGGATGTGTTTTTTGTGATCAATAAATTAATCATTTGAGACTACAACTATAAAAACTCTGGTGTGTGCTTTTTGTTCTACCAGGTGATCCCCTAACACTGACATTTTGGTGAATAATTTTAGGAACAAAGTGAAGATGTTTGTTGTACTACGGGAAATATAATGCACTTTTAGTTTTAGTTTTCAGTTGTGGAAAAACTTCAAAAAAATCTCACTTTCTGTTCAAATAAGAAACACAGTAGTTGTTTTGTAAAGGAAATATTTATTCAGAGTACACATGGTTCTCAGTGCTTATCTTACATGAAACGTGCACTCCACCTTCTTCCCAGCGTATTGGTTTACCGCTGCCAAAAATTTAATTCAATCCTGCTAAGTTGCTCTAGCTTTAATTAAATAGCCCAAAAGCCCAGGCAGGATTTAATTGACTTTCTTGTGAAGTGAACTTTGCAGACTGTGTAGTACTCTCACTGGTGGACTATAGGGACCTGAAAAGAGATCCTCGCGACCGACTCTTCTCCTTTCACTACTTTTAAATGAAATCACTTAAGGCGTTTTTCTTTGACAAATGGGGTCAGAATCAGTGTCTTCTTGTGGTTTATGGAAGCCGCCGCCTTAAAAAAAGAAACGTATGTGAAAGGAGTAAGGCTGCGTAAGAGCGGACTATGGGACTTATCGTTTTAATAAATTCAAGCAGGCCCTGTAAAAAGCCGTTCAGATGACAGTCATGAGCAAATAAATGCCGGGATAAAATGGCAGTCATCAATCACGGCTCGGGTTTTGGATGCTAACATTATCTCGGCGCTCGCTGCTAATTGATCTAACCATAAGACTTCACATAAATCAGAAGATGTGTGGCTGTGGGGTGGGCTGTTGTCGCTGTGGTTCCCCTTTCAGTCAAAGTTATGTATTTTTTGATGACAAATTACAGAGCTATAGTGGCCTAGTCAGGAAAAAATACACTGGAAATTGTCATGTGTTATATTTCAAGCTTAAAACATTTTTTTCCCCTACAATCTTTTTATAAAATTTCAAAATTACAAGTCAAAAACAACATAACTACAGACACTAATAAAAACAATATATGACATCAATGAAATATACATAAACAATATATATATCTAAAATAGTAACTAACAAAAACTAAGACAACAACAAATATAAACAAAAAAGAAAATTACAAATAAAAACACAATAAGATATTTCTTGCTGCTGGCTGCAAGTGAGACAGGCCTGGGTCCATTGCACAGTTTATAAAAAAGACAATGAGACAAATACTCTTTTTTTCTGGGAAGCAGTCTTTAATGTTTTTGTAAAAGATGGAAATTTACGCACAAAGTTGACAGACATGAAATGAACAACAATGACAACTACAGCATATTTCTGTGAATATTTAAAGGACATATTGTAGTCTATTAAGTTTAATACTGGCACAAGGGCTCAATTTATTAACAATATTCTCATTTTTAAATATTGCTATTTTAGGACAGTTTAAAAAAAACAAAATCTTCACTTATGATTTTTTATTTGTTATATTACACTAAAAAACAATACAAAATATATTTCTATATAGGTGCATTTTAATAAATAAGAGTGCCATGGGAAAGTGATTTTTTTTTTCAGTAGTTCAGTTCAAAAAGTAAAATGCATATATTTAAAAAAATAATAATAATAATCCGTACAGATTGAAATATTCCATTGTTTTATTGTAAAGATTATGGTTTACAGATAATGAAATGATTTTTTTTTTATCAAATGTGAAAACCAAACCAATAAAGGGGAATATTTACAGTAATAGCAAAATGTTGTTCTTCTGCTTTTTGATCTGACTGCTGCTTTTGACACAGTTGACCCACACACAAATCTTTTATCCCATCTGGAAAACTGTGTGGGTGTCAGGGGGACTGCTCTGGAGTGGTTCGGGTCATGTAGGAGATGCTTTGCTGTCAGACTGGGGGACTCCACCTCGTCCACCACCCTGCTTCACAGTGGAGTCCCCCAGGGATCAATTCTTGGGCCCATCATCTTTGCTCTGTACCTTCTCCCACTCAGTGTGATCTTTAAAAGGCATGGCATCTTCTATCATTTTTATGATAGAGTTTAAGTGACATCAAGGCTTGGTTGGCTCAGAATTTTTTAAGCCTAAATGCGGGGAAGACAGAAATAATACTGTTTGGTCCCATTAGCAAAACCATGTGCATCCCACAGCCACCAGCCTTGGCGTCACTATAGACAGTGATTTTAAACTGGATAAACAAATTAACACTCGTCGTTAAAATAGTTTGTTTTTTTTTTTTTGTTTGTTTTTTTTATCTTTGGCTTTTATCTAAAATCAAACCTTTTTATCTTTTCAACATTTTGAGCAAGGCATGCACAATTTTATTTCCTCCCGTCTGGACTACTGTAATGCCCTTTACACTGGAATTATCCCAAAACCAACTTTCTCACTTACAGTTAGTCCAGAACTCTACTGCGCGAAGACCCAAAAAGCACACATTACCCCCATCCTCGCCTCCCTTCACTGGCTTCCTGTTCAATTTAGAATTGATTTTAAGATTTTATTGTTTGTTTTTAAAATTTTGAACGAACTGGCCCCACAGTACTTCACGGACTGCTTCCAAATTTACACACCAGCATGTTCACTGAGGTCTGAGGGCCAGCTCCATCTTGTGGTTCCTAAGACCAGACTTAAAACTGGGGGGACCGGGCCTTGTCTGTGGTTGGCCCCAGACTGTGGAACACTCTGCACCCAGCCCCACGTCAGGACGGCCCCCACAGTCAAATGTTTTAAGTCTCGTCTTAAGACGCACTTTTATTCTCTGACTTTTAACCCAGCGTTAGTTGTGTGGTCCTGTGACTTTTATTGTTTTGTTTATATTTATTTTATTGATATTACTTATTTATTTATGTGCTTTTTTATTGTATTGCTCTTACTTTATTTTGCTAGTTTTTATTGTTTTAATGGAAGCTAGTAAGGTTAAAAAGAGCATGTATTCATTTATTTATTTATTGTTTTATAATTTTGTGCAGCAGTCTGTTTGTAAAATGTGCTATAGAAATAAAGTGGACTGGATTGGATCTAAATATTATTATATACACTATGAACACAGTATATTTCAACGCTTACATAGTTCAAACTCAAATTAAATGAAATGTTTTCATATTTGAAAGACTTTTACATTATAAAAATACCAAAATTTAGTTGAGCTATTGAGAGGCACATATAAGCAACACTGTAAGCATTTTAAATTACAAAGTACATTAAAATTGTAAGTTCAAAGTGTACAGTGCCTATAGAATGATAGAAATGTTGGCTATGATGAGTGAAGGGAAGGCAAAACAGGAACTCTACTTTAATGTATATTAAATGATTACAGACACACATCAATAACAATAGTAAAAGTATTTAAAATATCAATATTTCAACTGAAAGTAAAATGCCAATTGTATAGATTCAGGACAGATTCATGTTTCATGCATATTTTTAAATTGTGATAATTGTATTATATTATGCACTGGTGGAATGTAACAAAAGAAAAGTACTTGATTTGCTTAAGTACAATTTTCATGTATTTGCATGTATTTTAGTAAATTTTACAAGGGGTCTTTTACTTCACTACATTTAGCACAAGTATCTGTACTATTTACTCCACTACATTCCTGAGTTGGTTTAAAGAACAAAGTATTTAAAGTTTTGGTTTAAAATCATGTGTTTTTGTCATACCCTCATTGTAAACACAGAGTACTTTAATATAACAGATGCAGTAAAGTAGTACTTCTTTAAAAACATCAGAATAATAAAGACAGAAGACCTCAGCGACAGATTCAGTCTCTTTTATTACATAAGTTTGTTCATTTCTTTAGTAATCAGCACAATTTTTCAAGTTTACAAGTTGTCAATTCTGTGCAAAATACTTTTTTTTACTTGCTTTTCATAATCATCACCATTAAAATAAATAAATGCTTGAAATATTTCACTCTGTGTTAAGTTCACTGTGTGTACTGATGTATATATGTATGTTTAATGTATTAATGTCCAGCTTTTACACAATATAGTGAATAAATAAGGCTGTTATTTTTTATCTCATGGACTTTTTCCTTGTGTTTCCAAATGCAGTGGGTGAGCAACAGATGGAGACGCTCGACAGGACATCTCCAGTATAAGAGGATTCCTGTCTCTTTTGCCTGCGACTGTATACAGACTTTTTTGGGATTCTTTCATGTGGACCCAAGCCGTGAGCGTCAGGGCTTACTTGGGAGGGAGCGCTGGACTCTTGTTAAGCCTTTTGATAACCTCCTCCGCTGACCACGCTGACCCGCTTGGCACCGCAAGTACCTCACATCGGGAACAACAGTGAAATGAGGCGGGATTAGCCCATGTCTGCGAGTGCGGTGGAGGCTGCTGACCTTTTGTTGAGCACTCTGAGGTATGTGCCAGCTCTGTGTGAGCGTCAATGGAGCCGTGTCGAGTTTAGTCACCTGTCCTGACACACTTACAAAACACAGGACATACTCTCTCCGACGGGGCACTATCCACGGTGTCAAACACAGTCTATGTATGGTTGAATAATGTATAAAATTTAATAGGGTTCGCACAGTCATGGAGAACCTGGGAAAGTCATGGAATTTCCAAGTCCTGGAAAAGTTTAGAAATTTTATATTTTGGTGTAAAAATTTTGAGTTTTGGAAATGTAAACAGTGTGTGTAGCATTCAGCCACTTCTAGTTCTGTACCAGCTCACCAAGCATAATTATCTTTTAATCAGTGGTGAGTAGGTAATAAGTCAGTAAACTTAGTGGAATAATACATTTTGGGGGGGAAGTGCCCAAATTTTTTTATTTTTTTATTTTTTTCCCCAAGTTACTATTTCCACTTTTAACAAATTAAATTGCACCATACCATAGTTTGTTTTAAATGTACCACGTCGGACATTTTGAATACTGATTATTAATGCAAAGTAATTTTTCGGGTCTTGGAAATTTGATCAAAAGTTTTGGGAAAGTCATGGAAATTTTTTTGGTTAAAAAGTGTATGAACCTTGATCTAAGTTCATGTTCAGTTTTGGTCTTTTCAAAATAATTTAAGGTAAAATGTCATATGGTCATGAAATGTGATAGAAACACACTGCATTTAAACTTTGATCATTGCTTGGGGAAAATGTATTTAAAGTCAACACTTATAATGTTTAAATTTGTAAATATATGTACATCTGGAGTTTGGGCTCCTCTCATCAGTGGTGTGTTAGGGCATGTTCCAGTGGTGTTTTGTATTTAGTGGCATCTCTAGCTACAAAGGTTGTTGCTAAATGTGTGATCACCATGCCCCACACTTCCTGTAAACCAACATTTTTGTGAATTAAACTTAAAACAAGGTATATTTATGGAAAATGTCTTCTTTTGGGGGAGCTGTCACTGCAGAAAACTCTTGGATTGGATGCCTGTCGCTTTAAGGTCCTGCTGGCCCCACCCACTTTACTCCATCAGCTCCCAGCCCTTTGCAGACACTGTGGTTAATAGCAGCAGACAGCACAGGGCTGAGTCCAGACACTAACTGTCTCTGGCTCTTCTCTTGTCACTTCACACATGAATAAAGTTGAAAGGTGGGGGCTAGATAAAGCAGGATAAAATGGCTACTAGCAACATGAAGCTAACAGATAGAAAATGGTGACTGCTTCATAATAACGACGGTTTAAGCACTGAAATGATCCGGTGTGCATTAGAAACAAGTGCTTTCAGGTCTTGAGAAGGGCAGCACCTCAGCATACAGGATTTCTTAAATGTGAATGCGTGAATGAAAAAAATACAACTCCAGGTATGTTTTTGTGGAGGAAACAACATTATAACATAAAAGCTCAAAGCTCAGAGGTCCTCTTTAACACATCATCTAGTTTTCATTAAGCTCAAGCTCACATTTATTGCTCTACACCAGGGGTCGTCAACTCCATTTGTTCAAGGAAAAGAATTTTTCCCGGCAGCGACAGTGAGGGCCAAATGATCTCATAAAATAAAATAAGTAATATATTATCATTTAATGTATTAATATTCTGCTTGCACATTCACCTGACACCTGTTAGGCCTGATAAAATAATAAGGAGGGGAATTGTAATTTCTCTCATTAACTCATTAACCAAAAGTGAGTTTTTCAGTCTTGACCAAGATTTTTTTAGGTTTGACTTCATTTGTATTTATGTTTTAATCACAGGCCTGCTTAATTTGATGTAAAGAGTAGCATTTATAATATCTGAGGCCTGTCACATTTACTTGGCATTTGTATGTATTTGCTATTTGCTATACATTGTTTATATACAAAATTTAGGGTTGTGTACCTACTGTATATTCTGATTCATGTCCTTGTTCCATTTTCACATCACACTAGACGATCGCTTAAAATCATCCCTCAGTTCAAAATAAAAACACACATTAAAAGGTTGAGGGTAACCATTTTCAGAGTCCGTTTTTGCAGTCTCTCCGCGGGGCACCCAAAAACCAACGACACACTGACCCATGACTGCTATATTTAACTCTGCTTTTTACTCTGCCTCAAAGTGAAGCATTCACACACAGGTAAAAATGTTTGCACAAGACTTAGTTCAATCTTACTTTTGTTTATATTTGTGGTTTGGATTTTGAACCCCTGGACTGTCTCATCTTACTGCATCAACAAATTGTTTTTAATTCTATCTCATGTGTTGGTCTGCTTTGTATATTTTAGCAGCAGATATTCATCATAATGTTTGGTTATAGTAGTCAACACAGGTTAGGATCAAGTTCCTGTTTAAATTACTTATTATACAATTTATTTAAACAAGAAAGGCTTCCGGTTTTCACACAGGGCTAACTTCATGCTTAGTTTGTGTTACATTTACCTCGCTCTTGTAGTATTTTACGTGTTTTATTGCAGATTTTTAGTCATGGCGAGATTTTCAACAAGCTATGGCCATGCACTGTTACTAAAAGGTGTATTAAAAACGGTTTAATGACTTTACATAAAGGCAATCATGGCTGGCAAGGGGGGAAAAAATGGTTCATTTACCTGACTCTGAGGTATGTGAGCTTTTTATTGCATTTCCTTTGTATTTGATCTTAGCCCTGGAACAGAAACTGAGAATCCAATTTTATTTTCTACAGTGTTCATTGGAAAATAATAACTATCCAGCTCACTCCTTTATTAAGACGTAGATGGGGTAGAGTCTAGTAATTGTTTTGGTTTTATGTTATTAAATGTACAGTGTGCATTTTTATTTATTTATTTTTTTTTTTTATTGAGAATAGTTATTTAAGTTTGATCTGGAGGAATTCTAAGGATACCTTAGAGAGAGTCATATTAGTCAGTGTTTCTCAACCAGGGGTATGGGGACCCCTAGGGGTATGTGAGCACATTGCAGGGGTTATGTGGAGTTATTTATAGTACCCTCTCAGAAAACATTTGGCTGTCAAAAACTAAATGACCCTAAATCTGCACTAACCCAGGACTATGCTGGAGGACACAACAAGAAATAACAGAAAAATGCAATACTAAAGAAGGACAAAACAGGAACTAAACCAGGACTAAACCCAGTCTAAAACCAGACCTCAACAAGAAATAAACCAGGTCTAAAATGAAAACTAAACCAGGAAAAAGCAGGTCAAAAACCAGAGCTAAACCAGGTCTAAAACCAGAACTTAGAAAAAGAAATAAATCAGGTCTTTAACCAGAACTAAACCAGGCCACACAGAGACTAAACTAAGACTAAACCAGGACTAAACCAGATCTAAAACCAGAACTAATCCAAGTCTAAACCAGAAATAAACTAGGTCTAAACCAGGCCAAATAGGAACTAAACTAAGACTAAACCAGGACTAAACCATGTCTAAAACCAAAGCTAACTATATCAGGACTAAACTAAGACTAAACCAGGAGTCAGTCGGGTCCAAACCAGAACTAAACCAATACTACACCGGGTCCTGGGGGTACAGAAGACTAAAATAGTTGGGCAGTTTTGATCTAAGTTATCATTTTAGAATTAAATTAAATAATCACAAGTTTGTGTTTGTTGAAAGCCCAGATGAATGTAAAGAGCTGTGGCAGGAAGGGCATCTGGTGTAAATCATATGTCAAATTAAAATGAAAAGATGGAAGGAGATGATGCGCTGAAGATGGAGGAAGCAATAAGAAAAGAAGAAAAAAGTGGAAAAAATCTATAAATTACTGTCATGTATACACTGCATTTACAACCCCTAAAAACCTCATAAAGTAAGCCATAAACATAAATACTGCATCACAAAAGTATCACAATAAGTTTTTTTGGCAAAGAAACTGAATTTCACATTTGTCCTCATTTCTAAAAAGGGGGTATAGTTTACCCAGGGGTACTGGATAGCATCCCACTCAAAATCTTGGGGAGAAATAAATTGAATAAGTAATCATAGTTATTAATAAAACCATTGGTGTTAAAATATTAAATATGTTCCCACATTAAAATTTGACTTTCCTTATTCTTGACTTTCCTTACAAACTCTTTTTTTTTTTTCTCAAAAAAAATGCTGAAGCAATAGTTGAGGATGCTTAGCTACAAAAAAAAAAAATTAAGTTTGAGAATAGTAAGGGGGTAGATGCTTTTTGACACAAGACAAGGAATCTTTAATCCTCATTTTGATGTAATGTATGATTTTTATTTATTTATTTATTTATTTATTTATTTATTTTTTGTGCTAGAGAATATTTTCAGCTTTTAATTTTTTTTTAAAAAAGCCTCACTCTAACCTTGATACTGCAGATTCAGATAAACTGAGCCATGGAGTTTATACAAGAGCCCTGAAAACTTTCTAATGCTGATCACTTGTGGCTACAGTTTTTTTTTTTTAGACGAAGACAAATGTGTTTCTGTGTGCACAGGCCAGAACTAGACTGGAGGGCTCAAGATGCTCCAGTGATAATGAGCAGTGTTGTTTGGCCAAAGGGTAAGCAGCATTGTTTAAAAAGTTTGGTTATGTAGCCCTGGAAGAACGTGTAAGGACAGATTAAAATCCACTCATCCTAACTATAACACCAGAAAATGCAAGGGCTGAGAATCTGAAGGGAGTTAGTGACATTTTAGGTGAAGACTAGGACTAATGTAGGTTTTTAAGAAAGGCTATGAACAAAGAAAGGTGGCTCAATGCACAAAAATAAAGTCCAAACAAAAAATAGATAAATAAATAAATAAAACTAGAGCTAAACTAAAACTACTAAAACTAATCATTTGTTCTTTTTGACTGAAGTTAGTATTTTTGATCCGCATCTCAATGGTACAGATTATAATCTAAACAGTGATCTGGATTCACACAATTTAATTTAATTATTTCTATATTTATATTTATTGTTTGCTTTACTCTGCGTGAGTTGTGTGGTCATTTGTCTGTTATTGTCTATTGTTTTTATTTATTTTATGGTTAGCTTGTTTTTAATTATCTATTGTTATTTTGGTTGTTTTAGTCTTATTTGATTTTATATTTTTTATTCTTTTAATGGGAACTGGTGAAGTTAAATGGAGTATTTATTTATTGTTTTTATAATTTTTTGCAGCACTTTGGATACTGTCTTTGTTTGTAAAATGTGCTATAGAAATAAAGACTAAAGTCGAATGGACACCCAAATTAACCATCTTGCCTATTACTGAGCTTTCCAGATTTTTTTTTTTCATGACAAAATAAATAAATAAATAAATAAATAAATAAATAAATATGGATTTATTTAAATATTCTGTTTTTACTGCCAAAAATCATAGTAAAATTCATCACTGATTTAGAGTTATTTATCAAAAAAAAAAAAAAAAATCTCTTTAGCCAGTGCCAAAACGGTGTAAATACAGATAACCTAAAAAGATGATTTTGGTTTTCCCAGCCATTATAGCTAACTTATGATGCACTTTGGGATATTTTCTGTGGTGGGGGCCCAGTGTGTGGCTGTCCTTGCACACGTACGTCATCTAAATATCACTACACATGCGATTATTGTGTCTGTAATGGGACGAGAGGCAGAGGCAGCTCCAGCAAAAGAGTGGAGGAAGTAGAGCAGAAGAAGAAGCCCGGTCTGGCAGGCACACAGAAATCCTGGAAGATGTGCGAGGGCAGCAAAGAGCAGAGAGGAGCATCCAGAGGTCGTTCCCATGGCAACCTCAGCCCAGGGAGATCAGTGACCCTCCTGCTCTGCCGTACGAGCCCGCCTCAGATTGTAGGTCACATATGGCACCAGCGATCCAATCAGGTCTAATCTGGCTTGACTTGTAAGTCATAAAATATACTGGAGAGCTGGTTTCCACTGTGGCTTATCTCCGTACGATGACGGCTGTTGTTACCGAGGCCCGATCAACTGACCCAGTAAATTTATGTGTCAACAAATGTCCGTGTTGTCTGTGAGGGAAAGCCAAATACGGATCAGGAGCATATGATACTGTGAAAGCAGAAATCCCCTTCTCCAGCAGTTTGGCGCGCGGAGGTCACACCATAACATGCCTCATTTCACCTGATAGTCATATTTATTGATCATTTTATGAACTATTTCTTGTGCTATTTCTTCTACTAGAAAGTCATTTTTCCACACACTGAAGCACATTGCTAAGTGAAAAAATAAATAATTTTAAATAGCAGTAGCTACAGATGTAGAATAAAGTGTATTTTAAGTAATGATAATGTCAGCTATGTGTGGAAAACAACTGACTCCCAACAACCAGTTTATTGATGAAGAAACCTTTTGCAGTTATAATTAGGTTCAAAAACAAACCTGTGCAGAGTATTTCAGAGAAAATCTGGAGGTACCCCACAACTAAAATAATTTGGATTTGTGTGTAGTTAAACAGATAAAATTAGCCTGTTTGGCTAACTCTGGCACATTTACATGCAGGACTAATGAACACATGTTAATTAATGTGCACTGTCTCATATTAAATAAAATAAACATAAACATAAACAGCTACAAGATCAACATGAGTTTTGGTAACCAGTATATTTGATAATACATTTCTGACTCCTGTACCAGACCTCACGGACCTCAGTGCAGATTACAACCACAGTCAAAATGGGTTTTTACTTTTAGAAATGATATTGCCACTTTGTTAATAATATGTTGTCCAGCTGTCGTTGTGTTTTGTGATTGGTGGAAATGTCATTTAGTTTGTACAAGGGTATTTTAAAAATATATGTTGTGGGGCTATTAATATGCTGCTGTATTTTCACACCACTTTGTACAGATTTTTGCCTCAAAATAGTCTGTTCTAAAGAATGTTCAAGAAATAACCTGAATAAAATTGCCTAAATGAATAGATGGGACACATACTAGAGGCCATCACATCAAGAGAAATCACCACAATTTAAATATTGTATATTTAATTTAAATGTAGCAGTGTAATGTGAGTTTGCTGGAGTACTTATCTCCTTCAGCCCTTAAATACTGTTAGTGTTATTTTAACTGAAGAATTCTCTTATAGTACTTATTTATTTGATATAAAAAATATTCCACACACTGCCAAAATTATATTATATTATTTTTGGACATTGAACGGTTTTGTAAACTAAAATTTAAACCTTGTCAAAACACTTTTATTAATGTCATCTTGCATCTTGAGTTGAAATATGGTTTGAGAATGAATACTGGGTCTGTTACAGTAGGATATCTCTTCTTTGCCAATGTAACTTTACCATTTGAACGGACTCAGTTCTGGCTGCGAGGACCTCAGAGGGAAGCACAAGAAACATATGATTTCAATGATTTATACAGCATGCCACAATTTTGGTATCAAGATAGTGGGTTAGCAGACCTCACAGTGGACTTCTATTTTTCTGAGCACTCACACAGAGACATGGGGTTCTTTTAAGGTTCACTAAACTGGTAAATCCTATTTCGGGTCTAAATTCTTAACCCACAGTTATGCATTAATAAAGCCACGGTATGTGTATGGAAACATTTTCTGAAGGCAGTGGTGAAGAGGCTTTTGCACTTCACATATGTTTCACACAAACACTTGTACACTGATAAAACACTGGATCAAATCAGGATCAAATATACAGGAAATGGAAGCTTCTCTGTGCAACTTAAATATTTGATAAATGTGAATGTGAAAGACATACATACAACACATGCTAAGATTTTGGCATCTTTTTGCATTTTTTATTTTCAAATTGTCAACGCAAACATATCACTTTGAGGAGATATCCGCTGTCCTGCAACTAATATTATTATTTCAACTATTCCTACTATAATTACCTTTATTACTATCACTGCAAACCTGATAAGTTTAAATGGATTGAGAAAACCAATAGCCCTTGTTCATTCACGTGTATTAGCTCAAATTATTAAAGTTCAAATAATAAAGTCAACAGAGTCCACACAACTTAACTGTAAATATCTTAATGGTTTATTAAATCATCATCATTATTAAATCACCTTTCTTAAGTTAATAATATACATTTTGATTAAAAGAGGAAATACACTTTATTACCAGGTTAGTGTAAATGAGTCAGGTAATAACAACATGATAATATGTGTAGTTATTATTAAACAGTAATGCGCAAGACAGAAATGTTCTGAGGAAAGAAAATAGTTTTGTCTAGTAGTGCATATTTTTCAGTTTCAAATTGCAAACACAAACAGATAACACTGAGGAGTTGAATCTCGGTGCATCTCTCCTCGCTCCATGGCAGCCTGTGGTCAGAGATTTCCTGAGTAATGATAACGGGTGACTGGACTCTCACCTTTGGCTCAGATTTATAAATGTTTCCTCTCCTGAGAGCTGCGGGGGCCCACATGGGAACAATCGCAGGGTCAAGTACGGGCATCTTCATACACACTGTATGCTTGGCAGGGCACAAAACAAAAAACTCCACTATACACCTAGTAAAATATACACAAAACAAGCCATTTTGCATATTAGACCACAGTATATGATTTGGTAACATTTTGAATAAAAGACTAAGAGTAGGCTAGGATTGGGTCTCTGTTCCTGGGATGGCTTATTGAGGTGTAGTCCAATATTATAAGTATTTACTGGGTTAAAAACTACTGTATGTCTTATACCCCCACTTCCTCTGCTGACCAAGCTAACTTCAGGCCATTGTATAATACTCAGAAATATGAGGATAGTCACAATAATTGAATAAAACTATTCATTATTTCTATAAAAAAGAATAAAACATTACTTATAATTTATGTTTACAATTATTAAAATGTTTTTTTGTTTATTTTGCATTTAATAAAAGTTATACTCTCTCCAACATTGCCCCTTGTGGTGTAACACTTCCGACTGTGTCCTAGTTTTCCATTTAGCCCCAAACTGTGATGTGTGCTTAAAATGTGTCACAGTCTACCCCCCAGACTGAGTCACACGGCTAAAGAAGTGTCCTGTCGCTTCCTGTCTCCTTCAGTGGCCTCAAAACTATCGCCACCACTCTATCCCAATCTCCTGCCCCGCTCTATCACAACCTCCTGCCCCACTCTATCACAACCGCCTACCCCACTCTATCCCAATCTCCTGCCCCGCTCTATCACAACCACCTGCCCCATTCTATTCAGATTCAATTCAGATTTATTTGTATAGCCCAATATCACAACAAAAGTTGCCTCAAAGGGCTTCACAAACAGTTGATCAAACATAAACACACAATCAGGCTTAACACACAATCAGCACAAACAATAACTACACTAAACTAAACAGACCCAGGACACTCCTGTCCTTAGACCCTCCTTCTCGGTAAGGAAAAACTCCTAAAAAAAAACAGCTATCCCAACCTCGTGCCGCACTCTATCCCAATCTCCTGCCCCACTCTATCCCAACCTCCTGCCCCACTCTATCCCAATCTCCTGCCCCACTCTATCACAACCTCCTGCCCCGCTCTATCACAACCTCCTGCCCCGCTCTATCCCAATCTCCTGCCCCGCTCTATCCCAACCTCCTGCCCCGCTCTATCCCAATCTCCTGCCCCACTCTATCCCAACCTCCTGCCCCACTCTATCCCAATCTCCTGCCCCACTCTATCCCAACCTCCTGCCCCACTCTATCCCAATCTCCTGCCCCACTCTATCACAACCTCCTGCCCCGCTCTATCACAACCTCCTGCCCCGCTCTATCCCAATCTCCTGCCCCACTCTATCCCAACCTCCTGCCCCACTCTATCCCAATCTCCTGCCCCACTCTATCACAACCTCCTGCCCCGCTCTATCACAACCTCCTGCCCAGCTCTATCCCAATCTCCTGCCCCGCTCTATCCCAACCTCCTGCCCCACTCTATCCCAATCTCCTGCCCCGCTCTATCACAACCTCCTGCCCCACTCTATCCCAATCTCCTGCCCCACTCTATCCCAACCTCCTGTCCCGCTCTATCACAACCTCCTGCCCCACTCTATCCCAACCTCCTGCCCCACTCTATCCCAATCCTCCTGCCCCACTCTATCCCAACCTCCTGTCCCGCTCTATCACAACCTCCTGCCCCACTCTATGCCAATCTCCTGCCCCACTCTATCACAACCTCCTGCCCCGCTCTATCCCAATCTCCTGCCCCACTCTATCCCAACCTCTTGCCCCACTCTATCACAACCTCTTGCCCCACTCTATCACAACCTCCTGTCAGGTTAAGATATGTCAGAACAGGATAGGAATACATTTTAAAATACAACACAAAACTAAATTCATGGTTATATAATCAGTGTTGTATAATTTAATCTCTTCCATTTTATTTATCAAGTGAAAATAAAAAAATAAAAAAATAATTGATGTAATTATTTTGAAAAAATCTCTTAAAAGAAATAAGTCTACTAACTACCTTGTTACTGTTTGTCAAATTAAGTGTATGTATTTCATCAAAGTACTTTTTGTTCACATTCAACATTCAGATGATTCCTTTCTTTCTATGTTTATTACATTTATGTAGTGCATTCAAATTTTTGGATTTTAATTGACCCTGCGTCTCCACTTTCTGTAGGCCAATTATAAAATCCTAAAAGCAGAATAATGTCGCCGTCAGACCTCATAAGCAGCAGCCACAGGGCTCAGTCACAACATGTCAGTCTAGACTCTGCCTAACCTCCTCTGGCCTTGGGAACTCTGCAGCTTCACTGAGCTTCATGCAACTTCACCATCCATCCAAGTGCAACAGCCCTGCATATCCAATGTGGAAAGTAACTAGATTACAGTATTTTACTTAAGAAAGTACTTTACAAAATAACCAACTAACTAATAATAACTATAAGTAGTAACTATTTTGAGTTTGTTTTTTGTTTTTTTCTTCTTTTGTGCACGTTTTTAGAGCCTTTTTTTTACTTTGGTGGTAAATTTGTAGTGCTAGTAATGGTGGTAGCAGTAGTATTAGTCACTGAAGTAATACAGTAGTAGTAGCAGTGGTTGTAGTAGCTGTACTAGTTGTTGCAGTAGTAGTAGTAGAAAAGTGGTAGAAGAAGCAGAAGTTGTAGTAGTAGTAGTAGTAGGAGTAATAGTTATAGTAGTGATACTAGCAATAAATACTTTTTACTTTACATTTACCTTTATTTAAGTAAAAAAAAATGTTGGGTACTATTACTTCTACCTGACTAATCATATTTTAAAGTAACAGTGCTTTTACTGTGTACTGTACAGTTTTGAAGTTCTCCATCTCTGCCATGAACCATTTGTTTTTGTTTTTTTTACTGAATCATGCAGCCTTTCACTCTGCTTGAAATCCAGCCTGTATTTTTCAATCCCAAGAATAAGCTTGATTTGAAGATGGCGGCAAAAAAGGTGACAAGAAAATAAGTGTGACACTAACGCAAACTGAAATGTCCTGTAATGGCCTGTCGCTAAATTAGAAAAATTGACCTTCCACAAAGAGGTGACAGAAGCCTGCACTTTGAAAGGTTTTCGGGGCTAAGTGGAGCTTTGAGAGCAAGAAGCAAGAAGCCTGGAGGCCAAGCAAATATTTCATGAGTAATTTAATATCTGGAACATGAGCGCACGCTGCACTCAGGATGCTGGCCCGGATATAGACAGCAATCTCTGAAAAGGGAGGAGGGTAGAAGACTAAAGGCCGTCCCAGTCAGTAGTTAATGTTGTACAGCAAGTTTTTTTTTTTCTCTAAGCATGCTCCAGGGCTACAAGACAAGAGCCTCAAGTCTGAAAGCAGTCTGGCATAGAGTTCAGGTGGAGGAGCAGAGAGGAAGATGTAGATGTACAAGACAGGTGAGTGCAAGGAGTTAGGATCAAGGTACTTTTCATCTTACTATCTGTACAACAACACATTTGCAGTAATACACTAAAGCCTTTAAATGTGAACATGACATGACATGGCTATTAGAGGTCGACTGAGATGTTTTTTTCTATGGCCAATGTCAGTGCAGATTTTTAAAATTCAGAGCAGCTGTTAAAAACTGCAGATTTTTGTTTGTTGGTGTGTTTGTTTGTTTGTTTGTTTAGAACTGACAGTGAGGACAGTTAAAGATTTTTTTTTTTTTTTTTAGAAAACCAATAAGGCAATCTGAGTCAAGTTTTCTGTGCAAGTAGGGCTTGGGGAGGGCTAAAAAATGCTTTTTAAATTTTTGTTCTATGAAATTATATGCCAGAGAAATTAGCTCAGTCTTTTTATTGCCACTTTTTAGACTGAGATAAATTATTTTTGGATGTTTCCTATGAACTGCAGTGTAAGATGTCTAACCTGCTCCCAGATGGTTGGGGAAGCTGAGGTCCTTCAGTCACATGGTTGCTCGGACATGTCCCTGACCTAAAATTGGCAATAAAGAGCAAGAATCAAGGTTGTTGACTGGATCACTGACAAAAAATATGTTCAGCTTCAATATTTATGGATTTTCTATCCTTTATTTGTTTATTTATTAGTTGTTTTAAAAATAGTGTACATTTGTCTAGATTGTTACTAATTCTAGGTCATGAACACAACCTATTTATAATATTTTTAAATGTTTCAGATTCTGCTCAAGCACGTTAAGCAGATTTTGTTCAGTGGTTCAGGAGAGTTTGAAAATGTGAAAAATATTTTTAAAAATTAAAGACTGCCATTCTATTTTCTACATAATGATGTGACTTAAAAATGTTGTATTTTACTGTGACAAAATTTTTAAATGAAGTTAATTTACTGTAATGTGTTTTATTTGTCAACATATTTTCTGGTAAATTCTGGCAGTATTTTACCATAAATTTTAAAATACTGTTGTTGTTTTTATTATTATTATTATTATTATTATTATTATTATTATTATTATTATTATTATTATTATTATTATTTACAAAATGCTATATTGAATTAGTAAATTGTGAATTATTGAATTGAATTTATACTGTAACTGCTATAAATTTTGCTATATTCCAATAAAACATAATTTGGCTACACTGGATCTTTCTTGGTCAGTGTGTTGTCTCTTTGATGATGAGAAACTAATAATCACTGTCAACTTTTGTGTGGCTACAGGCAAATGGACCACAATAACAAACTATTTATTTCGGCTGCCCCCTTCAGGGGTCAGCACAGTGATTCATATTGTGGTTCACATATACACAGTAAATTAGCTGCACCCACAAATATCAGAAAATGACAGTGGTGTGATGTTACTGTACTAACTCTTACCCTATTGTCACTGAGCATGGGATTTTTCACAAATTATGCCTTTCTCTTCCTGACGACATGGTGTGATGCTGTTGATGTTAAAATCGATGCCTGTCAACACACCACCGAGCATTTCCCTTGGGTTGTGAGAGGGGAGGTTGGATGGTGGTGCACTGAGCGTCCCGGTGGCAGGTGTGAAGACGTGCACACGGGACTAACGCAAGACAGAGAGAGAGCTGAGCTGGAGAGAGTCTGGAGCAATGCATAGATTTAGCTGTCACGCTGGGCACACAGGGATCCAGTGATGGGACACCATGGACTGTGGATGGCGGTTGTTTAAAGAGTCATTAGAAAAGATAATTTATTGGAAATGTGATGCTTCAACAAGCTGCCAAGTAAAACATAAAAACCGTAAAGTTCAATGTCACTTTGTTTTTTTGCTCAAACAAACTAATTCCCTTGATTCTGAACCAATTTGAATGTGAAATCCAAAAACAAAACCAAAAAAAATCTAGTTTATCTTGTGTGTGTGTGTTGTGTATTGACAGCCAGCTCTGCAGCTCGTCCCAAGCCTCTGCTGTTGCACAGAGGTCACACAGAGGTCACAGCGAAGTGTGTAAAATATGAGCTTGAGCACACAGACATCACCTACTCTTTTGCTCCAGACATCAGTCCGGCTGGATGTGTGCTGCTCTCCAACCCGATACATCTGTGTGCTCCGCCAAATAAAGGCCTCAGAGCAGTGCCTGGGCTGATCGATAGACCAACTATTCTTATGAAGCAGTGTAATTGGAAATCAATGTTTATCGAATGACCTCTATACTCAGTGCGGTGACCTAAAAGCTGCCTGTACATGAGCAGCATTATATTTTATTAACACATTAAAACGTTATTTAAGATCATTACTCCTTTAAACAAGTGATTCCTCAGAGAAATCAGTTAGAAATAAGTTACCCACTACTCTTTAGTAAACTAAAAACATTAAATAAGATGTTGTAGATTTTATTAAAATGTATTTTGAAATAATAGCACCCACATTTGATTGTCAGTTCAATACAGTTTACTTGTTCAAGTAGTATTTGTAGTGATTAATTTAAATCTGAGTACACACTGATAAATTAATTTATTATTTAGCCTTTAGCTTATATGCTAGCTGCTACATTAAAAGGGCTATTATGCAAAATCAACCTTTCTGAGCTTTCTACCATGTTATAATGTTGGTCTTTCATCAATAACACACCTGTTTTGCTTCATTCACGCATGTTTAAGTAATCCTCTATTCTCTGGGATAAACCTCCGTCTCTTCCACAAACACCCCGCCCACTCCAGGAAGCACTGACCAATCAACAATCCCTCTACATCCAGTCTGCTCTCATTCATTCATCCAAACAATGTGCTCAGCTCTGCTTCCACTGATTCCTCGCATCTATGTTTCAGTTTGTAGTAAAAGGCATCATACAAAAAGTTTAAAGAAGTGATGTGCTCTTTGATTATGTTAAAAATACTGAAACACCCTGCACTCTGCTGGTCTCTTCACCTGTTTCATTATGGCACCAATAGAGTACTATAAATGTTTTCTTTTAGTCAGATAATGTTTTTAACGGTTGTAAAACATGCAATGTTGTTCTAGAGGTGACTGAGATTGGTTTAAAAATATAAATAAAACCAAATAGCCCCTTTAAATAAAACAATAAACAGTATAATAAGGTTATAGTATTGTATAGTGATAGTTTTCCAATGGGGCATATTGTATGATCTATATTTCACCAGGTTTATTGGTTTCTATTTTCACCAATTTTTTCCAAATAGTAGTTGTACGAACCAGTTTCACGCTTCTAGAATAACTCTTTATATAATGCTTTGACCAGTTTCTTTGAATAAGTGGGTACACAAGTCCAAAATAAAAATACTACATGTTGTGTGTCCAAACCGCTTTGAAGTTCAAACAAAGTGCCTTTAATAAGTAGCAATCCTGTAAAATAAAAAGCTTTATTAGCATGAACATCATGTAATGCACGTCCACAACAAGTCATAATTCAAACCATACGAAAGGCTAAATAAGCATGAAGCATGAAAAGTATTGGCAACAGATGGAATGTTCCTTCCAGTGCAGCGACGTCCCGTGAAATGCACATCAACTCTGCAATTAGTTTTGTTGTAGTCCCAGGCACACACACACACACACACACACACACACACACACACACACATTCCCGATCTGTTTGTGGTTTTCAAGTGACCAGGAGTGCCATGTGCTGACCTACATAGAGTGCACAGTGTTTGACTTGCTTGTATAGTGGGAACTCAGAGTCCAGATGCCCTTAAGTCTGCTGCTCTGGTCTGAAAACAGGTCAGGGGTCAGGAGAGGACTAGTGAAAAAAAAAAAGGACTGCTTTCACACAGTCAGCCACTGCCTCTGTGGAGAAGAACAAAAAGCCCAGGCTGGCGTGTTTACAACGTGTTTGGCGTGAGCCGAGAGTGACGCCGGATGCAACGACGTCGGAGGTCCAGAGTCCAGAGTGTGAGATACAGCGGGTGGTCACAGCCAGTTCACTTAAAATTGCTTTGTACTAAAAGGGTATAGTGACTTAAGAGCCACACAGACAAAGTGTAGTCAGTAGACAATAATTATTTTTGTTTTATTGGAGAGGTGCTACCAGTTAATCAGAATCAATTGTTCCCAGGGCAAGATGGCAGAGTACAAGCTCCCCCCACTTTACCAAACAAACCTCCAAAAACATCGAACCAAGATTTTTAAACTGGAAAAATCCAAGAGCACATTTGATCCTAATTCTGTTTCTGCACATGCATTGGACAAGGGCCAGCAAGGTTGTTTGTTCATATACTTGTGACACTTTTATTCAAATTCATTGCACCCTGATCTGATAAACTGATAAACAGTTTAACTTGCTAAAACTATTAAAGTAGGATGTATGAATATGTAGTAATGGGTTAGCATACACTGTCAAACTAGTCCACCACATCGCTGACCTATACTTACAAAACATGAATATCCAGAAACCTTTTATTTGGCTGTTAGGTTAGGCTATATCTGATGAAACTCAACATTCACTCAGTATTTTGAAAATGTGCATATTAAGAGTTTAAAAGCTTGATGAGGGCTTATCACCTGTGTGATAACTCACCACAACAACATGATTCATTTAGAGATTAACTCAAGATTGACTAAAACTTGAAAATTCACCAAAATGCATTTGTAACTTTACTTCTTGACAAGTTTCAAATATGTATTCATAGTGAAAGGAAACGTTTCAGGGTCATGAGTCAATGGGAAAAATAAATGGGAATTTTATTTCCGGATCTGCGGAGAGGGCGGTCAGTGTTGAGATCCAAGGTGGCTTCACGTTCATGAATCTTCATTATTCATCATTTTCCATTTTTGAAAGCTAATGTTTGTTTAATGCATTGTGGTATTGTTAACAGTAAAATGGTTTAGGTCAAGGGAGAAATTGCTAGTCTTTGCTGTGTATCCATAATGGATCAAGGAATGTTTTAAATACTTGTGCACCTTTGTGACGAAGGACAGTTTATGAAAACACTGACAAAGTTGCTTGGAAGTTTTTTGGGGGAAACTTTTTTGGTAATGCGGTGGTGTCTTCAAAAGGAAAAATATAACTTGCCTTATTATTAGCTATTTATTTCCCAGCATGCATTGTGTTCATGTCAGACCATTTTACAAAAGCATACTATGATTTTAGAAATCAGTAAAAAATCCTTCATTAAAACAAAGCTATGGCCTTGCATGTTTGGTCTCAGAAAATATTTATGTTTTTGCTGTTGCCATGCCATCACACACGCAAATATTTAACTGCTGGATGTATTTCTTCTTGTTATCTGTGACTCATCTGTAGTTGAGTTTGATTACTAATGATCGGTCCAAAAAGCTTAGCAGGGAATACCCTCGCTACATGGACAGAACTCAAAAGCCTTTGTATTCCCATTCCTTATCACCGATATGCATGTCACAGTTGTTTTATTTTTGACTTTAGACTTTTATGAAGATGCTTCCTCTATAATGTGTCGTTCTTTTACATTATAGCCTTCCCAATACCATTGCACACGCAGGCTGCATCACGTGAATGTTCTGGCAACTGGCACTAGTTCATTTTCCACTTTTGCCTCTCCAAAACCCTTTGGCCTGACGCTCTGGCACACATCACAGCACTGAATATTACAAAGTGTGCCCTTGCTTTCCGCTGGGCCCTGGGGACTCTACTTGATTGCAATTTTTGTATCAGCCGATGGAAAGTCTTGTGGGTTTTGTGTTGGTGGCAGCTATTGGCAGGAAATCACAGACTTGGCAAATGATAATAAAGTAAAGAAACTAAGCTGGAGTCCAAGATGCAACGCAGGCCACCAGCATTATTTATGTTAATAGGGAACCATTTGACAGTCACCAGTACACAAAAGGAGTTTATTAGCTTGAGTATAATACTGGATTGTAAGAATTCAGAACAGAAAGCCGTTGTCACATTTTGTTTATTTCTGTGTCCTCCTATGCTCTCCAAAACCACATGAGGTAAGTCAGCCCTGAGGCATCCTGTCCCTTAAATGTATTCATTCCTGTGTTTCTATGGCTGTTTTATAACTACACCAAAGGTAGGTCACCAGGCAGTAGACTACTTGAAGCGCTACTGCCATCTAGTGGCCAAAATAACGTAACACAAATTTGAACTATTGGCGTTTATTAACATTGACATAATCGATTCTATTTAACATAATCTACATTAACAGATTTTTTAAAGAATAAAAAGCTAAAAAATACCACTCACCGCTCCACAACCCAACCAAAGAGAGCAATAGAACATTATATCTATTTGTTTTGCAGTAAAAAGAACAATTGGTACAGCTACCTCCAAAAACTATCCACTACACAACAATGGTGTTTATTATGATTATTTCTGTTGAAGTACTGCTTTGTAAATTATAAATTTGGTGGTCATTAATTCAATGCTAACTGCCAAACCACTAAAACTACAAAAACACATTGCAGGTTGCATGTTTAAGTTTAATACCATGTTATTATTTCCATTCATGTGCAACCTTTTTTTTTTTTTTTTTTTTTTTTTTATCTCTCCAGTCTTTCTAAATTTCTGAATGTCAAAGATTACTACACCTCACAGTTTCAGGTTACATGATTAGACCTTCAGAATGTTAAAAGGATACTTCAAACATGCCCCATGAGCCTCATGGGGCATAAACAGCAAAGTTAAATTAATTCATTTGTACAAAGGCCAGAGATTTCATAATCCTGATATTTACTTTGAAGTACATCAAAGAAACCGCTGTCGCCTCCTCATTAGGCTCACTCTCAGTTCAAACATTTTAACCTGAAGTTAATATTCTCAGTCTACGTCAGTTCCATGTAGACTTTGAATCATTGCCACATAGCATATCATATAAGGTTTAGTTGCACTTTGACCTGCAATGTTTCATATCGTCCAGTAGAGGGAAGCAACACATCCTTAAAGCTTTAGAGATTTACTGATGCAAAAACTGCAACCGGGTCTTTGCCTTAATATTGACTGTGAGCATTGATTAACTCAGTACAAGTATATTATCTTCTATTATATGTTTTGTGCTATGGGCCTCAGGCAGTGGGGCTACACCCTAGATAGTGGCCACTAGGCACAGGGCAGACACAGAGACATATTCTTACAGACAACTAACTCACTCAACACATGCATTAGTAAAAAAGGATGAACAAGAAGGTCATCTGGACAAGGTTTGTTTTTGGTAGACCACATTGCTCTGTTTGTGAGAGGGGTTTTGTCCTTAGGGTGAACAAGTCTCTGTCGGAGAGTGTTGCCAGGTTGGAATTGTACTGAAAGGTTCTTATTATTAACACATGCATGTCTTTGGATGGTGAGAGGAAGCCAGAGAAAACTCACAGTAAGAGAGGACATGCAGACAAATCTGAGAAGTGAGAGACATGAGCACCAATCACTCATACGCTCCATACAAACCTAGAAGACAGTGGGTAGAAATTTCCGATGTATTTCTTCTGATGTTGTACATTAACTTTCCTTCCTATACTTTCTGAATAGCGTACAAATGCTGAGCAGGCAGAGTGTTTAGTTATGAATGAGCTGGCAAAGCAACAAAGCTTCAAATTACTTTGAGACAAAGTTCAGTCTTAGGGCAACTTTAACTTAACTGACGCATTTTCAGCTCTATGAGAAAAGATGAGAAACATTATGTTCATAAATTATGCGAAATGTGAGGAGTCCTCGAGTCAATGACTGTCAATGTAGAACGTGACCAGACTGTAAACAACAGCACTAAATTGTCAATAAGACAGATAGGAACATGAGGCTGCAAAATTGAACTATCATACTGATGAATGTGCATGAGATCAGTGGGGTTCGGCTCAGGTAAATCATTTGTTACTAAGCACGCAACAAGTGGGCCCTTGAGTAGCTGTAGAGGAGCCACATTTGTTTATGGTTAAAAGGTTAAATCATTGCAAGGAGACTTCACCTTTGCCAGTGGTGTGAACACATCTCATCATGAGTCGTCTTTTATCCAGATAACAGATGAGAGCTCAGTGGGAGTATCTTGACTGTCCTATATCCATACAATCTAAGCCACAGGGAGCGGAGGGAATAGAAACAACCTATTTCAGGTTTTAGGTTCATGAGGTCAGAGGATGACTGAGGTTAGGGGAACAACATAGCAAAAAATACTGATGGCTATAAAACACAGTGACCTTTTATTTATTTATTTATTTATTTATTTTGTCAGGATTTTTAATGTCACCCCACAAGTTTTCTACAGGATGAAGGTCTGGCCCATCTACAATCTTGTTGGTCCTGAACCAAGATGCTGGGGTCATTGTCTTTGTGTTTGCCATTTTAACATACCTCTTAATCTTAAAGATATTAGGGAGGATTTTTTTCAACTGCTGAGAAACCAGCAACTGTGTGTCCTTTTTTGAATAATGCGCATGCGTCAGGCTCCCCCGCCCCTTCACTGTTCCTTTCCAAGGAACTCCTCCACAGCGACGTGCACGAGCGTTGGAACACGAGTGTTTGTTTACAGCCGGCATCAGCAGAGATTCGCCTAAACCTTGACCTGCATTGTTTATTTGCGCGACCTTTGACCTAGTTCCCCACACAGACCCAGTCACATGCACAGTCCCTAAATGTGAGCAAAAATATATGCTCCTGCTATTGGTAGCATTAGCAAACTGACGTTGCTGTACAGCTGAAAAGGTTCCACAGATAAAGAAAAAAGGCTTTTTTTTTTCAAACGATAAGATAAACCTACCTGTCCAGCAGAAACTTGTTGACCAATGCATCGGTCTGAAGCCCTTTCTGTTCCAACAGTGCACGCCGTCCTTTGAAGGAATCGTCAATAACTACACGAGTTTTATTTTGCTCTTCTACAGTTTTTCTCCTCCTCCTCTGGTACACTTCAAAAACAGTTTTCCTTTTGTGACCGCCCAGTTCACGGTTTTCCTCAGCCATTGTGCTCTTTGAAGTCAGGCTGTCCGCGCCACGATGTTAACGCCGCTAACGCCGCTAACGCCGCTAATGCCGCTAATGCCGCTAATGCCGCGCTAATGCCAGAGTACATAAACATATTCTATATGCATGCGCAGGCACAAAAACGTGCACTATCGCCGAAACCAGGAAGTCAGAATGATTGGCGAGTCCGTGGAACAATGGTTAACGTACTCATGATGAAAACGATTGGATGAGGTTTTTTAAGTCCCACAGAGTCCACAGTTTATTAATATTATTATTATATTTTCTAATACACCAATTTATAAGCCTTATACAGGGCAATGAAGATAGTTTTAATAAATATTGCAAAAAATTAATTTATAAAGATCCTCCCTAATACCTTTAAGGCAACGTGACCTGTTGAAGTATTTGGATATATTTAAACTAATCTATGATCCCTGTGATGCAATAAATAGTCCCAACATCTTAGTATGAGAAACATCCCCACATCATGAAGCTTGCTCCACCAGGCTTTACTGTCTTCACTGTAAACTCAGTGTTTGGGGGTCAGTCTGACAAACTTGAAAAGAACAAATCTTGCTTTCATCAGTCCACAAATTGTTGTGCCATTTCTCTTTGGGCCAGTCAGTGTGTTCTTGTAACCTCTTCGGCATGTTTTTTTTTTAACAGTGGGACTTTATGGAGGCTTCTTGCTGAAAGTTTGGCTTCACAAAGGCATCTTCTAATTGTTACAGTACTCACAAGTATTTTTAGATTTTCTGCTCTCCCTGGAGCTCATCATTGGCTAAGCATTTGCCATTTTGGCTATTCTACGCTGCATTCAAATCGTAGTTTTTCATTTTCTTCCATGTCTGCCAGGTTTTTATCACACTTTTAGATTTTCTGCACTTCTTTATGTTTTCCCCTCCCCAGTCAACTTTTTAATCAAAGTAATCTCAAAATACCCATTTTACGCTGATTTTTTGAGGGAAATGTGAAATAACCAGCCTGCACAACATATGCTGCCTTTGTCCTTTGCTGTTTAACAGCTGATTTCTCACAGCTGACTGAGGTCCCTGATACAACACAACACTGCTCTTATTTTGAACTTGCCCCTTTCAATTAATTGTTCAAAAAAAAAAAAAAAAAAAAAGAATTAGCAGCATGCATTTTACAACTGTTGGGTCTATTGGTTTTGTATATATCTGTCTGCCGCCGAAGCTTTAAAAAAATATGAAAGTAAATTACTTCATCCTCCATGTAGTGTAACATCTGGACTGTTACTCATCTTAAAATATAATAAAAAGTGAGTCAGTAAGCCATAAGTCAACTTGGAGCCAACCTTTAGACAGTAAAAGAATTTCAACAGTGCTATCTCTGAGCTCTGCTAAATTCCTAAAATTCCTAAAATGCTAAATTACTCTGAAATACTTTGTAGCTAAAAAATTAAATAACCCCCTAAGATCCTTTTTGTTTTTTATGGAACTAGGCCCACATCTCAAACATCTTCACCAAAGACAGTTTCCATCTTTTCACTGGATCACTAATAAATGCTTCTCTGGAGGCACATGCTGCACACTGTGGTATTTTATTGATAAGACTCATATAAGATTCCTAATAAAATCTTATTAATGCAAAATCTTATTAGGTTCCCTCATCTGTAGGTGTAGTGTGGAAGGCTACATCTTATATTCAGAAAAATCCTTGTAATTAAAACTCAAACAGACAGCAATGATCAGAAGTGGAAGAAATACTCACATACAGTTTGTACTCCAGCAAAAGTATTACGTAAATACTAATAACAGACAAAGTTATTACCTTAACCCTAAGTTGAAGTACTATTACTACTACTTCTAGTGTCCTGGCTCAAATATAGAACCCTGTCTGATTTCATGGCATGTGTGCTACCCACTTCACCTCCAAGCTCAAATAATACTTAAAAATATTTGCCTAATACATACTCCAAAAAAGTTACTTCAGTGAAAAAAACTAGTAAAAGCAAAAGTCTATCTGTTTGATAAAATCTACCAACATTTTGTGCTTAAATTACTTAAAAACAGAAGTATCTAATGACTTTCCATAAGAAAGTGTTTACTGTGCCTGAAATCTGTGCACAAACCAATGATAATGAATCCTCGTAATTATAAATGCAGGGATATTAATGGATGTGGTTGCTGTGGTAATAAAATACCATAATTAGGTGTAACTGCTTTATTTTATAAAGGTTAAGTACATCTTTTATAGAGTTTACTAATTCACTGGCGCTATATAAAAAGTACTGAATATATTATGCCTCCCAAAATTCATTTTCTATGTATGAGATGCAGAAGGATCAGTTGTACCGACTTGACGGGAGGAGAAAGGATGCAGTGTATGATTGGGAGGTGAATAATTTATCCGTTTGATTATGCACTGAAAAAATACATATTGTAGTGTGAAATGTGAGAACTTAAAGAAACAGGTGGCTGGTTGGTTGTTATATACTATGCAATATGTCATATTGCATTAAATATAGGTCTTATGTTATTATTATTATTTTTATATTTCCATTCATTTGGTTCAGTCCATTTTAAATTAGCTTTGGTTCAGAGAAGACAGCAGTGTGTATTATGATTACTTTACACCGTAGAGATAAATAAAACACTAGAGAGGACATTCTAATGGTCTAATTGCTTTCACAATATTCTTTTAATTTATGCTGTTAATTTAACAACTTTTTATATTTTTGCTTCATCTAATATCTAGTCTGTACTTGGTTCAGCACAGGACAATTTTTGATCACCAGTTTGGTATAAAGACATATTTTAATTCACTGTCATTTTTCTCTTATACTTGGTGCAATGACCATCTGTTCTAATACCATTACAGATACAGTGGTTCTAGATAAAAGAAGAGACCACTGCAATATCAATAGTGCTAATATTTATTTTTGTATTTCAGTGAAAAACGAACTGACTGAGTCTTATTACGAGTTCAAAACTATCACTGTTTCTCATTGTCCAACATTTATTTTTTGAAGTTATGTCAGTGGTTTTACTTACCATTAGAATGAGCCTTATCCTACAGTCCCAAGATGGCCACCAGAATTGCCACTGAAGCGGTTGCTATGGCCACTCTAGTGTTCTATTTATCTCTATGCGTTACACCATATAGGCATAACATTATGATCCCTGTTCGTGGGTGGGATTAATTAGGCAGCAAGTCAACATTTTCTCCTCAGAGTTGATCTGTTTTAAGCAGGAAAATGGGCAAGTGTAAGCATTTGAGCAGGTTTGACTAGGACCAAATAGTGATGGCTAGACGGCTGAGGTTAAAGCATCGCCAATACTGCAGCTCTTTTGGGGTGTTCCTAGTCCTGTGGTCCTAGGACGGAACAGTATTGAACCGGCAATAGATGAACACCAATACAGTAATAAGCAGGTGGTCATAATGTTATGTCTGATCGGTGGTATGGTTTCTATTTTACATGAGACAGCTGGAAGTTGCTCTTGTGCAAACTGTGTTCAGGCTGTATTCCTAATCCATGCACTGATTTCCAGAACAGAACTGTTTATAATGCAGTGCCGCTTGAAGACCTGAAGATTACCCTTATATCCATTTTATTTTATAACATGAAGCTACAACTAACCCTCATCATAAAAATATGTGATTATAACTAATCCATACAGGTCACATTAAATATAGGGCTCTTCATTTTATTACACATGGACTGTGATTGTAGCTTAACAGAAACAAGAGGCTGGGTTGTTCATTTAAAGGATTAGATATTTACTGCAAAAATCTAAGGATTAGTTTTTTCAGTTACTGTAACAACAATAAGACTGGATTAATTCTATGTTGTATACATATAGGATTGAAAAATGTAATTAAATTAAGTAAAAAGGCAGCATTTGACATTGTCCGTTAAACTCTATAACACTAGACTGAAATCATGGAGCAACAATTTTTGTTCTGTTTTTACACAGCTGTTATAGAAATAGCTCTCAGCAAAAATGATTGGTGTGGACTCATTGGTGAAAATAATAATAATAATAAAAAGCTATAAAAAAACATATCCATATCCAAATTGCTGGGAAACAAGTACAAACTCAGATTTCAAATTCCAAAAACAGAATTCAGTGGTGTGCAAATGTAATAAAAACATTTTGTCCACAGAAGAACATAAACAACATTTCAGGTGTTGACACTGAGATAGTTTACTATTTCATGACAAATAATAGCCAATCTTAATTTGACTTTAAGGCCCACACATTCATTCATTCAGCTACTTTTGCTTATTCTCGTTAGGATTTGTAGGCTGGGAATGCCTTGGACAATGGACAGTTATTCTGATAAAGCGATACACAGACAACCATATACTCTCTAGGGGCAATTTAGTGTTCCCACTTCACCTACTGCATGTGTTTGGATGATGGGAACACACAGTAACACAGTAACACAGTGAGGACATGCAGACTCACCCAGAGAGTAGAGATTGTGTGGTTGCCGCCCCAAGGTTCGATCTCATGGCCCCTAAGCGCTCTGCATCTGTGCACCCCAGCCCCAAAAACACAAATAATGAGCTCTTCCTTCATACCCAGTCATTTTACTGACCTGTAACCGCTCCCAGCCTTGTGTTATCCCAACTTTTTTTTAGATTTATTTGCTGTGATCCTTTTTCAGTTTTAACCTTGTTGTTAACCTTGTTGTTTCAGCTCTATTGTGAATAAAATATAGTTTTATGAGATTTGCAGATAATCACATGCTGTTGTTGACTATTTGCACATTCAAATTCAGAATGATTATTGTAATAAAAAAAATGTAATTTGTGTGTTCATAAAAGTGTCTAAGTGTAAAGTGCTTTTAGGCTGGAGAGTTGTTTTGTCTTCTTTGTGACATGTCAGAAGGCAATAACTGTGCAACAACAGCCTAAGTGCACCTATTTCCTCTTTGCCAAAACGCTAAATCCAAGCCAGTGATTCTTAGTCATGCTCGTTGAAAGCTGCACTATATGGGCTACTTTGTTGTCGTCAGGGACAACGAGTCCCAGCCAAGTCCTTATCTGTGTCTAGGGGTTTACATTAAAATGTATCGGACATACAAGGACATGTTTCCATGGTCCTATTCAACACCAGGAACACACTGTGGATAATTAGGTCAGTCGTCTTCTCTTTGATTAAATCAAACAGAGATGGAGTCAGGGGTGAGGGCCCTTCAGACAAAACAAAATTACTAAACACTCAACAAACTTATGTAATTGAGGAGTTTAGGAGCAATGGAGAGTGTGGGAAAGAGGTGAAGAGGCGCATGCAAGTGGGTTGGACTGGGTGGAGAAAGGGCTGAGAGCAGAGTGTGTCCTTAGACAATGGGTCTGAGTCTGAGCTGAAGATGTTGAGGTTTTCCTTGAGAGTGATGTGGTTGAATGGGATCAGGAAAGAGTACATCAGAGGGACATAGGGTGACCACCTCAAAAAGTACAAAAAGTGGGACCCGTGGTGCTATTTGGTGGGACAAGGAGGGATGGACTGAGAAATAAAAGCTTTGATTCTAAACCTCTAAGCCTAAAGACAAGTTGCTTGAGTTTAGTCCCTTGTTTTTATTCTAAAAACACACATTTTGTAAAGTAATGTCTGGATTTTTTCAACACACCCTCGCAGGAGCTGCACAAGCCCACAGTCCCATGATGAGACCCAGGGGCAGCAATAGACCTACCATATATTCCAACCCAGCAAGAGAGGACGCCACCCACAAATATTTATTCTACATTTTACACAAGGAATCCTCATCTTACTTTGTTGTTCCATAACTTTCTTCTAAACTAAACTTAATTTTTATAAGATTCCCTGAGCACAAATAAAAAAGTGGGACATTACCCTAATAAGTGGGGCAGAGGGACAGATGCCTAAATGGCTGTGCAGTGCAACCAAAAGTGGGACAGGTGGTCACCCTAGAGGGACAGCTCATGTTAGATCAAAAAGTCAGATTTCCAGATTGAGATGGTTTGGACATGTACAGAGGAGAGATAGTGAGGATATTGGTAAAAGGAGGTGAGAGCTCCCACGCAGCAGACCAAGAGCAGATTTATAGATGTAGTGAATAAGGACACGAAGTTAGGTGAGAGAGAAGAGGATGCAGAGGATAGGGTGAAACTTTTACAACCAAATTGCCCTACAAATCTAGTAAACATCAACACTACTGAAGAGGTTTTGGGCTGAGGTGCAAAATAACAAGATTATTGAAGTTATTTACTTTTATTATAGATACTGTACTTTCTATAGGATTTATTTTTCCTAAGTCAGTTTTCAGTAAAAGTATTTTTGTTCATTGTGGCAAAGTGGGTGGTCTTGAACTCAGGAGGCTGTGGGTGTGTGTCTGGGTCTTTTTAAACATAAATTCAATTTTAAATCCCATTCAATTTGTAAAATCATGTTTTTCTTAAAATATAGACACAAATTGTGATAAAAAAAAAAAAATCCTAAATATTAATGCATGAGCTCACCTTTTTTTATATCAAACCCCAGTAAAACAGCAACATTTATAAATTAAAAAGCCTAATGCATGAACGTGAAACACTGACTGCTTTGTAACTTTAGGGCCCATTCTGAAATCCTGCACTGGGGCCCCACATTACCAAGTTACATCAATGGTGAAATTGCAAATAATGTACTACTTTCGGGTACTTCCACTTGAGTAATATTATTTTTAAGTAACAGTATTTTTATTTGGGTGCTGTAGTTGAATATTTCTTCTACCTCTGGTTATAAGGTAGTTTTTTCTCTTGCTCACCATTATGTAAAATCCCTAAATGTGTAGCGTTTGTGAGCTGGTTTGCAGAGCACTTGCTACTGACTGAGTAAAAGGGGACAGGACAGTGAGCAACTAATGACTCCAAAATAACGCTTTTTATGCTCAGAATTACCTAACAATAAAACATGTTTAAAACAATGAACTCTATGGCCCATAATAACCTTGGTAATTGACAGTGAAATCTTCCCTACCATTGTTAAGCTTTCAAACATACACAATTAGGCAAATGCAAAAGAACAAAATGCCTGAATACACATGCATTTACCCACAGTGAAAGCGCACCCATTTTGGTGGCACGGCAGCTGTGACCATTGGCCGACTGCTTAATCCATCACACTGGGTTAGACTGAGTCGGATTTAGCCTTCTACCACCATGCTACCAACATCTGTCTGTTTGTAGCCCCGGGACTGGAGTTTAGATCTCAAAATTGAAGAAACGGAAAGCAAAATTACACAAAAAGGTAAGTGTTTTGACCATTATTAATGTATTTAAATGTTAGTTCTTCAAGCCAGGAAGTTAAATTTGAATCCTTTGCTGCTTATGTAACATGTTGTCCGACAGTCTGAGCCCTAGATGCTTTTTCCATGTGCCACACCGCCATGTTTATGAATGTTCAAAACAAGTAATACACATTTTCATTACTGTCAAACGTTAGAAATACTGCAGTAATTGGGATTTAAATAGTTTGATGAATAGATAATTGAGTAAATATATTCAATGCATGGAATTACAACTAGTATTAATACAAGAAAATGATGCAAATTAATGCACTTATATGTGATTATGTTTATATGAGTTAACGCTTTAAGTTCATTTGAGTTGAAGGGCTAATGAATGAGCTAACAAAGGACTTAATACAATTAGCTGTGAAAAAAGTGTTGTTTCAGCTCAACACTGATCAACAACGCTCAAACTGTCTGCAATTCTTATACGTAGAGGGACAATTAAAATGTACAGATGTTCATGTTGTAAGGGGGTAACCCTGGAATATTTTAAGAAATCTGTACAAAGTGTACGCACCTACAATTTTGGATTTTACTGTAAATAAATGGTTCTAGTATACACAGTGTCAAGGCATTGTGTCTACCTTTTTGTTATTGCTCGCCAGGTACTGTAGAGTTAGTTAAATAGATTTTTAATCATTGGGTAAATATTTTAATAAGCTAAAACCTCATTAAGCTGACTCTGCTGGACTGTTTACATAAAATAATGTATATATTTGGAGCACCTATGTTATATCACACATTTTCTTAACATTTTTTGCTGGTTTCTCTAAAAATGTTCACAATGCTAAAATCAGTGATGATGAGCTTTAGATGAGAAATGCTTCTTGATAGCAAAATAACCATAAATGAATGATTGTTTATGCAATTTTTAAGTACAGTTATTAGTTTTATGAGCAGTAACCTATGACACATGAGAATGGGTAGTACATAGATAGCTGAATATTTTATGAACTGCTACTCACTGTTCAAAAAACTATAATTTGTAAATTATGTAACTTCATTTGAATAATGTTTAAAGGCTATTTATTTATTTAAAGGTTAAAGCAATTATAAATACAGACTGTCTAAAAGCACTTAACATTTACTTGGCTTGCAACATTTTTTTTTATATTTCTATGCAGTAGACAGTGACCTAGGATTTTGTAAATTGTCCAACACAGACGTAGTTCATAACCCCATTTTCACTCTCACTGTTTTTTGAGAACTTTAGATAAGAATTTAGCAATTAGTGATGATCTTCAGAGCTTTGCAGCAGCCACACTGTATCATTGACAGTCTGTTTATAATGCTGGTACAAACTACAGTCAGCACTTCAAAGCTGCCATGTAAGCTAAACTAATTTGAGCTCATTACTTGTGGCATACTAAATAAAAAGAACCAAAATGCCATGTCAGGGTTTACTTTGACCAGGGTTATCTTACAGACTTTTAATTGCTTTGAAAAAATGTAAGGCAGACTTTTCTGGTGGGTTTTTAATGCATCAAAAGCAATGCAATAGTCAAACTGGAATTTATAACAAGGCGCCATGTTATAGATGAATTCATAGATATTACAAACTAGAAGCACAAATGAGAAAAAAAGTTGTGTTGGATTTTATTGAACCACCAAAAGACAAATATCCATACCTGCTGCATGCATCCACACTACTATAGTCACCCATGTTGTTAAAAGAAAACAACTGAATAACTTTGCCTGAGAGATAGAGTGCTGAACTCGAACTAGTCATCGGGCAAATTTTTCAACTTGTCTTAAGTTAAAGCCTCAATGACTTAACTTGGACTTGAGGCATTGTTTGTTTGTTTTTTTCACATCAGGACTTGTAACTCTATTTGGACCTGACCACAGACCTGTGAACTCAGACTTGGGCACTTGCCAGTCACTCGTGTCAAGTTCGTTTTAAGCCTGAGCAACATCATGTAATCTTCTGTTATGAAAAAGGTATTTACCAAACTAACATTCTCTAAAGATGGTAGTAGTGTTGTTTTCTTGTAGATAAACTCATTTTAGTGATTTGACTGAGACTGGGATTACACTTCAGTTCATTTCATTCAGTTCAGTTCATTTGTACAAAGCATGGACTCAAACTGAGTTGATGTGGAGTGGACTTGGACATTTTTTTGCAGGTTCACATCTCTACTGAAGATTATTTGACCGGGACCTGACTTAAAATACATTGTAGTGGGTTTACACATTTTTATTACCTCCACCAAGGTGGAGTTATGTTTTTTCTGCAGCATTTGTTTGTTTGTCTGTTTGTTTTTAGCAACATAACTCAAAAAGTTATGGACGGATTTGGAAGAAATTTTTAGGAAATGTCAGAAATGGAATAAGGAACAACTGGTTAATTTTGATGGTGATCCAAATCACCATCTGGATCCAGGAATTTTAAAAAGGATTCTTTACAACTGGGAGATGGTGCTAATTTTGCCATAACAGCTTCTAACTCAACAAAAAATGCCCACAATCACTGGCAAATAATTACAAGATGACATGGTAGATGTTATGATCTGATATAGTTTGACATGGATCATGCTGATATTCTGGATTTGGTGAGAAGGTTCTAAATATAGGGGGTACATATGAAATTGCGTATTGAAGAGCAACAAATGTAGCTACACACTTGCAAATAACGCCAAATGAAAGGAGAGGGTTTCTCTTTCAGAAGTTGGTTCACAGATTTGATGTATCTTTAATTCTTATAGAGCTAGATCCAGGTGTTCAGGGGTTTTTCTCAGGTGAGTGACCCTAATTCGATTTTTGATTCTATATGTCAATGCGTCAAACTGTAACTCTTAAGATGGATGTTACATAAAAATGTGCCCCATGCACAGAAAATCAATTCGGGGTTATACAGACGAGAGGAAAATGCTTTAGTCTACAGTCAGGCTTGGTTAAATAGCAACATGTCTGTTACATAATATTTGGAATAAACAGAACATGCTGAGTTTATCTCACACATACAAACTTTGCACTAACAAGTTCACATGGCGTATTTGAGGCGGCTGATGCGTGTAGTCAGTTCTGTAAATGTTTAATGTTGTGCTCAGTATGTGGTGGTCTGCAGCTCAAGTGCTTTAATTACTCTAAGATGAGCCTCAGTGGTTCCTGTCAGGAATATGAACAACACGCAAACTTAGGCTTGTAAAGACGCAGCTGCAAATTATGTATACAGGCAATAAATAAAGTCTAAAATACGTTCAATATTCCCCAACATTTTCAACAGTAAAACAAAAAAAGTGTGTTTCCTGCTTCCTAGAGTGGGATTATCAGTCAGATTACCCATCTCAGGAGACACCACCCAGTTGAGGGCTTTCTGTAAATGAAATGTTGCATTTACAGAGAGTGTTGATGGAAAAGTGATCCATTAATCCATGAGTTTTTTTCTCCATCCTCTGGGACTCACAACACTATTACCACAACACACACCTGCACTCGTCAGGCTGTTAAATGTTGATCAAGTAGGATTTCAGTCCCAACAATCGACCACCTCTATGAATGTGAAGTATCAACAGTGAATGAAATGGGTCATTCCAGAATTGGAGGACATTTAGGCATCAAAAGTTTGGAAAAAATGACTCTTAGTTTTTAAATTTTCTATCATGTATTTAAGGAAAAGTGTAATAAACTGTCAATTACAATGATTCGTCCCGCTCAAGCATCAATGGTATACTTTTTATAAGATGTCTTATTTCTTGCGTGCTGTGCTTAGTGCAACCCTGTTACCAAAAATCAGGAATCTTAAAAAGGATTTATATAGATAAATGTTAAATAAATCCTTTACCAATAAGTAAGAAGGTCACATTTACATTGAATAATCACTTAATTTCAGAAAGGTATTGAACTATTATTATTATTTTTACAAAAATGTTATTTTAACAGGGTTGAAATAACGGTAACAGGGTTGAACAGACACATTACTTTGCATGGTAGCGTCTCTGCTTTCAGCAGCGCTTGGTGGTGTGCAAGAAATCTGTAGAAATCAATAAAAAATGTAAAATGTTGATTGTAAAGACATTCCATTCAAAAAAAAAAAAAAAAAAGTTAATGTTGATGTTAATGTTTAGTAATTAATCTCACCCAGGTAGTTACTGTACAATTAACATATACCTGATGGCAACAAATTAATAAAAAATAGCCATTTATGTTTTGGAAAATATAATAATATATCACAAACAGTAACTTATACATACACATTTAATTTTACTCAGTCAGTGAATTGTCAGTACTTGATTTACTGAAGAAAATGTAACAGGGTTGCAAATCAACACTGTTTTTAACTTTTTTTTTTTTTCAGGAACAGAGGCTAAAGCTGTGGAATGTAATGTTACTGTTAACATTAAGGATAGACTTGGTTATAATAATAAATAAAGAAAACTTTGAAGCAGTTTGCCTTATTCTGATAATAAAGGTAACAGGGTTGCATTGGTTAGCGTGATGCACACAGTCAGCGCTGATAAAACTGGAAAAATATTTAAAACAGAGGAGAGGAATTACATTTGGTCTACCCATGGTGTTAACATGTGGCCTAATGATGTCATTTTTTCTCTGTGATGTGACCCACTGTTTTTTCTCTTCCTCTGCCAGGCTAAAAAGGTTTTGGTAACAGGGTTGCACGCATGTTGAGGGACACAACTTAAATTCATCAATACTGTTGTTTAAATAAACTGTATCAATAGTTACAAGAAACACATATCAAACCAATACTAAAAAAGAAATTGTATTTAAAACATATTTTAATAGTTAAATCTACAATGCAAGTTTGTCATTAAGAAAGGGGGACAAGTGGAAATGCCATTTTAGAGGATACTTGAATTTTTTTTTGTATTTTGGTTAATATTTTAAACCACATTTTTCTACAACCTAAATTACATTTTTGGTCAGAACAAGTATAATTGCAAAATAAGTGCTTGTTTAAGGGTTTGGTGCATGGATTGATTATTTTTTTAGGGGGGGACAGTAAATGTCCTCCAATTCTGGAATGACCCAAATACAGGTCAGATGGTCCCCGAATGGTTGGTTGGGACAGAATCAAATCAAGCGAGTTGTCCCAGCAAGATTGAATATATGTGCAGTACAAGCTTAATACACTTTTGTTATTTTTTCATTATTGTTGTTGAAAGATATTTTAGGACATTTTTGCCTTCATTAGATAGTGCAGTTGAGAAATGGCAGGAAATCAGGGGGAAGAGACATTCGGCAAAGTATTGTAGTTGCTATGTACTTATGTGTGCCACAGCTCAACCAACCAAGCTATATGGTGGTGCAAAAGTTTGTTAAAACATAAACAGGCATAAACCGTATTGGAGAAAATACTCAAAAGAATCATCTTGGGTAACACTAGCCCAGTGCTTTGTACTTATAAACAACCAATGGCCACTTTTAATGCAATTTGTTTAGTGGGGGATTTATTTGTGTCACCATTGTTGTTAGTGTGTGTATATCACTTGTGAACATTACCAGAATTTCTTCGTATAAATGTGTGTAGAGGGTCACATCAACAAGGAAAGTCATTAAAAAGACATTTGTGTGTATATTTATGCATGTTAGTTATATTATACTGAAAGATATGGAGCTCATTAAATTACTAGCAGCATTTTGTTTACAGTATTTCTGCCTTTAGAAGGAAAGAAAATAGGCAGACAGAATATATATTTTGTACATGCTAAATAAACATACATCTATTATCTACTACATACATTTATTGCAATGCATATGAAGAGAATTTCCCACGTACTGCCTATATCTGTATCATATTTCATGTAAGTGATTTTCCACCTTATAAAATGCACTACATATGGCTTTGGCAAACTGACCTGTAATGAGAAGATAAACATACATAAAGAATACATACCTCCCACTATCCTATTTGAGCACCTGCTCTGTGCACAACACAACATGACAACTCCTACCTAATAATTTAAAGTGCTCATAAACAGAAAAAAACATTTGTGTTGTCGCTGCAGCTGGAGCCACAGAAGCATGGGAAAAACTGGCAGTAAAGTCCTTGTCGAGGCCTCAGTGGATGGCGTGCAAGTGCAGGTAAGAGGTCTATAATGCACAAATATACCATAATTCAGACGGAATAATTGCCCACACATCATCAACCTAAATGGATAATTATGTTTGTATGTATTTTTATGTTATGCTCCTCTGGTTTGGAAACTGAGCTCGACCAGCTGCTGTGTGGGCTAGCGGATGCAGGTTATGCAACTAGGATGAGCTGGAACAAGCTTTCACACTTTTTCCTCATCACATCATATCTATAATCATCTGGACACACGATTGAGCTTTAAATGTCATATGATTAAGCTGACCATTAATATCCACTCATAATTACTAGATGTACTGACTGATGGATTGAGCATCTATTTATCACCAAAGCTATGTGATATGTGCTTTAATGTTATAATGTTTAAAATAGTTTAAGATTTGATTTGTCTTGTTTCCTGGTATTGTAGATAAGAGGTGTATGTTGCAGTTCCCAGAGTGGCAGATTAGTCAAAAATAAAGCCCTCATATTACATCATATCAGTGAACTCTCGATGACATAAGCAGATGAGCTCAAGGAGGCTTAGCAGACTGAGACATTACTATTCCTGACCCCAAGATTCACTGTCAGATGGGAGCAAACTTTTAGGAATAGTTGCACCCTTGACAAGAAGTAGCAAAAATATAATGGGAACTATTATGGTCAACAATGAGGGACTAAAGACTTTGGGATCAGGTCTAGTTATACTGTGAAGTATGAGGGTGTTTTTGAGCCAGTGACAAACTATCCTTGGGGTTTCTGTCTGCATATTTCGAAATCCCAAGTTGATGGACTTGTTGGTGAGTTATGTGTATTCTGCACACACACTGTATCGAAAATGCTAGAGATGCAGAGCGGTCTAGTCACAGCTACTTATTGACAAAAATCTAAATCAACAAACCATGGGCCAAATGTGTACCCTACTCCTCAGTCTGAAGTGTCAGTGGATGCCTTGTGTTGATCCCCACTCTCTGCACTGAGGGATTGTACGAGTGAGCTTGGCACTCACCTAACAGGCACTTCCTATCGTCCCATGTCAGCAGGTTGGGTGCCATCTTTGTCAGCTTGTGAGACTTACCAGTGGCTCTAAACAGGGCTGTGCTGGACTGAAGTGAATTCATTCACAGGGATTAGGGATTAAGAGTTCCCTAGCTGCTTTGGTGGAGTAAATCTGGGGATTATGATGTCAACAGCCTGTGGCTGCAGTAGAGGAAATTGAATTGTAGGCAGTGAGTGATGATGGCCCGGGATTACAGCACAGTCTGTGAGGAATCAGAGATGGAAGTCGATGCCGAAGCCTTTCTTTGGCTCAAGAGAACCTCTATCGGACACAAGGAACCTTTGGGGAATGGGATTTGCTTACACAGTAGAACTAATGTGGAGTAAATATTTACAGAGTGAAAAATCGCTCAACGGTAATCCCATTTGTTTTGCTACGGCCTTGGACGCATCAGGTGGTGAGTGTAGCATTAAGTACACCATGGATAACATTTGTAGTCTCTGAGATGACACGAATGAATTGATTTTGAACTTTACTCTTGGTAATGTGAATGTATGGTACATGTATGAGCACGTAAGAGACATTTGACCTGTATATATTTTCTGTGGGTCACATTGTGTTTGTCTTTGTGTGTTGTAGCCGCCTCCTGCTGTGGCTGCACCTGCTGCCAGTGTGAAGTTTGAAGGACTCACTAAAGGAAAAAAGATGAAGGTGAAATGGAGCCAGGTGTTCTTGGTGTTCTTCCTGGTGGTGTCTGTGGTCATGACGGGCTGCTTTTTCTGGCAATATCAGATGCCGAAACTCCTGCCAGGTAACTGCAGCCTGTCTACATGTGTGGTACTGGTACCAAGTCAGGAGACTGTTTATTTAGTAGCTTTAATAGATCATTTTGTACAACTTTCCAGTCAAATACTTCTGCCTACATTTAAATTGTTAGGAAAATATACCATTTGAAAAGAATACAATTGCGTCCACAGCTTTGCAACACTTGCAGAAAGGCTTCTAACTTGAAAATACAGACTTTCTAACATCACAGTCACTATTTTAGTGATTAGCAAATCCACTGATATCAACAGTTGGTGCTTCTTTGTTTACTGAATAATAGCTATGGGCTCACAGCTAAAATGTCTTATCTTAATGTCTTATCTGCCACAGCTCCACATCTGTCACTACGCCTCTGATAATCAATAGATTAGCTTTTCTCATTATCTCCTTTTCTTATTTTATTATAATTAAGAGATCGAAATCAGGTGCCTGTCCTAGAAATCTCTTAATTACTAGATAAACAGATCTCCTATTTGATTAGTACAGTACAGGTATTGTGATAAGGTAAGCGTTAGTGTTATTAGAGTTCTTTATTATACAATGCCATGGTCATGTGAGATTAGAAAAACTAAATAGCCGAATAGTCTGACTATGTTTATGGTGGCACAGTCTCTCTGAGTGGAGTCATGTCCTCCTACCGTTTCCCTTGAGTTACACTGGCTTCTTCCCACCATCCAAAAACATGAAGATCCATTCAAGGAGAATTGGTGAATCTAAATCATAACTAGTGAATTAATGTGAGAGTTAATGATGTTGTCTGCCTGTGTATGTCTCTATGTACCCTGCCCAAGACCCATAGTTGTGGGGCTAGTTTCCAGCCACCCACAACCTCATAACAAAGGTATATTTTTGTTATTTCACAATCTTAATGTATCAGTCCTGCCATTTTAATTTAAAGAAGCATCATCAGACTCTTTTCGAGATAGCTTTTCAAAAACTCACCGTACACCGCCCTTTTGCACAAAAGGAGCATGGTTATCATTTCTTTGTGATTCCCCATGTGAAAGGGAACCGCAGGTCAATCCATTACAAAGCTTTATTATATCCCAGAAACCTAATTTCCCATACATGCATATTCCTTACAATGAGACTTTTGAAATATCCCTGCTCATCTGGGGTTCTCAGAGTGCCCACAATGCAACTGTTTTGATCAATGTCCTGTACGTGATAAATCCAACAAATAATACTGTATTCATCAGAAAGCAGAACGCAATAATGGCACCCCCAGCTAAGCAATCACATATGATATTTAGCAACTCCAGCATGCGCCATAGATTTTATAAAATATCAAGTAGTATTCAGGTTTTATTGTTTCTTTCTTTCATAACAGATGAAAGCATGGGCCGCAACACTAAAGCAGAGATGATCTGTCCACGTTTCCCTGAGCCTGTGCCACTGGAGCACCCTATTCCCAGCCTGAAGGATGCCCTGGAAAAGGTGATAACATAGATCAAGGGATGGGTATAGTATGTTAGCCCATTAGGAAGCTGTGAAGGTCACATAAGGCAAAATTATTTTATTGCAGCTAGAAGCACTCACACAGCAAAGTTGGCTGTAAAACCAATGATCTCCCAGTGGTAAAGATAAAATGCTCAGATCTGGACTCAAACTGAAAATACCTGTATTCAGACAGTGATGTGAAGAATAAACAAATAATTCTTTCCTTTACTGACTTAAGAGTCTTTAGGGCAGGTGGGTTATCCCTATCCCACAAATTGTACAGAATGAATCCTTTCTTGACCCTGACAATGTTCTGGATACAAACCATAAACTAACCTTTCTAAGCCCGTTACTGACCTTTCCTGTACTCTTTAATCTTGCACATATTTATCACAAGGATATGCTATTTTTATGCAATAATGCTCATACAGAGGGTCATTGAATTCGGGGCACTCTTGTTGGATGGTTGCTCTACAGAAAAATATTTTTTTCCAGCACTGGCTAGAAATAGAAATAGAAATAGAAAATAGAAATAGAAAAACAGAGAAAAGGAAAGCAAAGTCAAACATCCACACTGAGATACATAAATTATAGGATTGTCTTAACATTGAATACAGAGTTTAAGGTAAATTTTAATTTGATATCATGTCTTTTTTTTTGTGGTGGCAGAAAAGATTCAGTGGCAGGGGTGAGGGTTGGGTGGAATGTATGAAAGAGCAAATTTTGGGGTAATACTGCTATAAATCAGTGTTTTATTTTCCACCATCCCCCTTTAATGTAAGTCTGGGGAAATTTACAAGCTAACCCCCTGTAATCCTTCACATTAAAATGCTTTTTCTAGTTGACAGAAGGAGATTAAAGTTACGAAGGATGAAAAACTATGATAAGAAAAGGTTAGCGAATATGACTGTATGCAGTAAGCTTCAGGGAATGCCCAGGAAAATATCAAGACTCACAGTTGACTTGAGATTGAGTGAGGAGCCATATTGTTTTTTTTCCCTTGTAATCTTTGCATTTCTGATGGAGTCTTGAAAGCATCTGGTGAACACAGCTGTCAGTTCTCCATCTTTAAACCTTGTCAGGAACCAAGACCTGTGATTGGCTGAAGGCTGTTGTCACGGGTGCCAGAAGGTACATTTAGTCTACACTGAAATACATGTAGGCTAATTATACATAATTTCTGCCTTTAAACTGAACTCCAATTACCATATAGTGGCAAATGTCATGGTTCTTTTTTTCAGCCAGGTAGCACGTGTGTGTTTTGTAAAATGGTGGTTTTCCTTCATGCATTTTAAAGCCTTATCCATCAGTGAGTCTTTTGTCTTGTAAAGTCGAACGCCGTCATAAATGGTAGGGAATGAACAAAAGAAATTATAGTTGCACTGCTTGATAGACTATAGGACGTTCATGTGTTTGAAGAGCGTGATTGACTGGAAGCCATTGTTTTTCTCAACAATGGTTTTTCAAGTAAAGTAACAGCTGCTGTCTGTGGAGTCTCATGAGAAATTATTGAAGAGGTGCTTTTTGAGCACTCAGAGTAACTTGATGCAGGTTTAAATACAAAGTTAAAAGATTGTTGTCTCTTTTGAGGCCGCAGCTAAACTGTAGTCTTTAAGATAGTTAGGAGTAGGTATCGTTTGGGAAAGAATAAAGAAGCAATAACCTATGGTAGCCAGAAAAAAATCAAGGCGGAAGAAGTATTTAAATTCTTGTTTTTTAATTTATTTTTTGCACTTTCTGGAACAAATTTTATAGCAAATGTGTACTATAAAGCAGAGGTGGGAGTAAGTCACTCATGTGCAAGTCACAAGTAAGCAACAAGTCTTAACCTTCAAGTTCCAAGCAAGTCCAAGTCCAAGTCAGTCAAGTCCCTGCTCTTTATCAAGTAAGACAAGTCGAGTCATTGTTTCTAGTCACATGACCTCAGAAAAGTAAGACTTGATATGTTTTCTCGGTCTCCTGCTGTATTGTGTCGAAGCACACAGCATTCTTCAAAGCAAAATTTTCCCACATGGCTCTAAACACAAATGTGCTGCATTAGTACACATATTCCTACATTTATGTTACACCAAAATTCATTATAGCTTATCTGTAAAAACAAGTCATTTCAGGTAATTTAGCTCAAGTCCGAGTCAAGTCTAAAGTAATGAGTGTCAAGTCAAAGTCAAATCGAGTCTTTTTAGAATATTTGTCCAGCAAGTCTCAAGTCCTAAAAAAAGTGACTTAAGTCTGACTTAAGCAAGAATATCCTCTGTGAACCATATATTTGAATGGAATGTTTTTGTTGGTGGCAGGTCGACGTGATGCTGCGGCAGAGCACCAACCCCGTTAGCCTTCCTTCACTGTCGGCCATTGTTGTACTGAACGACACTGTGCTTTGGACTGGTAACTTTGGAAAGAAGAACGTCAGTGACCCTCTGTCTGGACCCCCAAATGAGTACACCATCTACAGGTAAATACCAGCTTCTCTTTGTGCCCGTCCCAAGTCTAGAAAAAATGTAGATAATAATGTTTGTTTTGTTGAACTATATGTTTTTTTTTTTTTTTTTAAAGTTAAAGTAAGGTCAAGTGATCATAAATGTTGTAAGTTGATCCCCATTCCTGGTGTGTGGTTGCATAAATAACTGAGACACGTCCTCAGCCCACTTTGAGTGCTTAAGGGTAGAAAAGTTCACATTTACTCAAGATGTAAATTTTAATAGTGCTGAGGTTACAGTAAGTAGTACACGTCCTGCAAAGTATGACTGGGTTTAACACTCTCCAAAACTTCACTGCATGTTGGAAATCAAACATATAGCATTAGAATTAGGGGTGCATGATATTATAAAAACACAGCAATATCACAATAACAATATGATATATGATTTTTAAGGTATTTTGGACTAAATAATTATCATTATCAACTGTTGTTTTGACAGCATTTTTTGTCAGATAACATTGGGATGCATTTATTTTTTTAGATATTTTACTGATTTTTAAGTATCATAAATAAAATAAATTGGTAATATTTAAACTATATATAAATTGGCCATTTCTGCCCTAATTGGAGTACCATTTGAGGACCACACAGCAATGGCATTATATGAGAGTTTTAATGATTCTAGTCAAATAGTCAAGAAAGAGGGCCAAAAGCAAAATGTTAACACTTTTAACAGCAGAAAAATATAATATTTATACCCACGGCTGTTAAATCTATATTTTCTAAATGTATTTGGGGCTGGCTGAAAATCTCTTACTCATCTCCAATTCTTACAACTGTTATAAAATGTATGCCATTTACCCACTGGTATAGGTGAAAGACTTGATAATATAAGGTTGTGGTTTTAACATGTTTCTGTACAGGCAATAGTGCTCTGCCTAGCCTACTTATTCCTTAGAGGAGTACAGCCATTACATATACAGCAGTGGATTCAAAGCAGTAAAATGGTCTGTGCTAAAACACAATGAGTGAATGGGAGTGGGTTTAAAGATGACCCATATCCATTTTTATGTTATTTCATGTGTGACTTCTAGTGCTTCTTTGATAAAGTTTTTGTTTTTTATCATAAATAGCCATTCATGACTAGCACGGTATTTCTACGTCAAGTGTACACAAATGGGTCAGAAACCACCCTTACGGATTTATTATAGCATTTTGTGGGAATATGTGAAATGTGTTTCTTTCAGATATTTGCTCAGCACAGCTCCCAATGAACATCTAATACTTTTAAACTGTTTTAACATTACCATTAGATAGTTATTGCTCAACACATTATATTTCATTTAATTAGCTGTCGGCAACTCTTGGTTCTCTGGTACAATACGGTGTGACTGTGAGCAGGGCAGGCCAGCTTTTCATCAAGGAGCAGGGCAAAGAGCTTGTCATGCCACATACTGTATGAAGAGGCAAACTCCAAAAGAAGATTACTGAAGCAGTGGAAAGATGTGGGTTAAAAGTTTGTTGTATATGGGCCTGCATATTAGGCACATGACACATAACAGTTTGACCACCAGTATCAGGCATGTGGTCATGATGCTGTGCCTGATCAGTGTATATTTGCATTGTAGTCACATTAAAGCTATGAGACACTGGGCAGGCAGGCTGTTAGTGTTAAAGATGTTAGTGTTAGAGTTAAAGAATAAATCAATCAAAAATATTCCAGCAGCAAAACATGATCCAGCCATAATGATTTTTAGCTAAATATGCATTTTTTCTACTTTCAAATGGGTACAGTAGACCACAAAATTAATCAAATGTTTTGGGAATCCTTTGCCTCCAGTTTGGTGACAATCCCGGCGCCAAGCTAATTACAGATTTTTGGACTTGATTCTGCATAATACAAAAAAGTGCTTAGGCCAATTTTGTTGGAGCAGACAAGCATTACTTTCTTCAGTATTAGTTCGGTGATCATTCTGACAGCGTAATATGAGATTTTGCTTTCAAGGAGGCACTATAGATCCACTGCTGTATGAGAATAAACTCACATTTATTTCTCACTCCATTACACAGCTCAAAAATAAGAGGTATACAAAGCAGGGACATTATCGAATATCTGCTTTAATAGGCACTACTACTACAAAATCGAGCAGATGCAAACTGACATTTGCTTTCTGGAGTAATGGAGCATAACTTGTTTTTTGATGAATGATGAAGTTTTTATGTTGTTTGGTGTTTTGTTCATTTTCTTTATGTCCTGGGGTTGTTATAGGGGCGTTGCAAAACTATTTAACCATCCAAACAGGTTACTTTCTTACAAGGGAGTCTTATACAGATTTCTCTGATCCCTGGCCCGACTCATTTGCTCTTTGCTCTTACTGGAGGCTGCATGTCTTCCCTGTGTTACTGTGGGTTTTCTCCAGGCCCTCCACTTTCCTCCGACTAAGATGTGCATTTGTAACACTAAATTGCCTCTACAGTGAAAAACGTAAAAGTGGATGGGTATCTTTCAGTCTGTCTCTGAGTGTCTTCCCTTCAACTAACTGGCCATTGTCCAGGGTAGGCCCCTAGTTGCTGGGACAGGCTTTATATATCCTCCTGCAACCTCCAATGGGAATAAGCAGAAAAAGATGAATGAATGAAAATAGTCCATATGTATATGTAAATTAACGTAATGCCATCTATAGCCATAGTCATTTTCACTTACAAAGTTAGTTTTAAGTGGATTTCAGAACATATACTCTATAATGCAGGTATCAGAGTCTCACCTTTGTGACTAAAAAGATGAATACCTAGAACCCGCTAAGCCCTAATGATCTGCCCTGTTCCAAATGTCTGACAGTCCAGGTAGAAAGTGTTATTGTGGGATGGATGTCAGGGTAATGGTTCCTGACATCAGAAACGAGAGTCTACATTAAAAATATATGTCTTTTAATCTTGCAGTTGTATTTTTACTTTGGTTCAGCCATGACCTATTAAATTTAAGTAATTTTACAATGTGCCACTGGTTAAAAAAAAGGCAGTTTTCCTCCCAAAAGTCTGCATGACAGTAGCCACCTAAAAAAAAAAAAAGAATCTGATTAAAAGCACATTTCTTTTATCTGTTTTCAGGATTGCCAGCTTGTCCAAAATCTTCCCCACTCTGATGATGTACAGGCTGTGGGAGGAGGGAAAGATTGCCTCCTTAGATGACCCTCTGGAGAAGTATGTGGATAACTTCACCATTAAAAACCCTTTGGGGAGGTCCCGGGACTCTGAGCTCAAACACATCACAGACGGACTTATATTTTTGGACAGCGGAGAGGTGCAGATCCGCTCCACGTCGGTGACTCTGCGGAGGATGGCCAGCCAGCTCTCAGGTAGCCCAATACTCTACATCACTGTGGTGGCAATCTCATGCTCACTCTTGCGGGACACTTGACACCACTGAATCCAGACAAAAAAGTTCTGTGCTTGTTGCATCAGAACAAAGAACAAAGAAAGGGGGAAAAAAATAAAAGAGAAGTCAAATTAAATGTTATCAATGCACATTTAAATCAGTCAGAGATAACTGCGAAAATATGAATTTAAAGTACCATCATTTTGTTTGAGTCCAGGTTTGCCCAGAAGACTTCGAGCCACCAGTTTGCTTTGGAAAGGAAGGACACAAACTGCAATTAACTTGCTGCAAGATGATGTTCTTGTTGCAGATCCAGGCACCAAGTAAGATGTGTTTTTTTATTGCTTACACTAAAAACACAGTGAATGTTTTCTGGAGCGTCACTATTTTTTATTTTTCCTGATGGTGAGATCCCTAATCATAGAAATACAGTAATACAGTAATACAGGAATACAGTAATACAGTAACACAATGATTTTATTGTAAACATGCACTATGCAAATTTTTTAGTCCCTTGTGGATCATTCATTCATTCATTTTCTACCGCTTATTCCTGTCAGGGGTCACGGGTGATGGGAGCCTATCCCAGTAACTTTGGGGCGTAGGCAGGGTACACCCTGGACAGGGGCCAGCTTGTCGCAGGGCTGACACAGAGACGAACACAGACAGACATTCACTCTCACATTCATTCACTAGGGGCAATTTAGAGTCACCAATTCACCTAACACATGCATGTCTTTGGACGGTGGGAGGAAGCCAGAGTACCCGGAGAGAACTCACGGTAACACAGGGAGGACATGCAGACTCCACCCAGAGAGTCTGTGTGATGGTGTATTGGTCGGCCTGGGGCTCGAACCCACGATCTCCTTGCTGAGAGGCGAGAGCACTAACCGGATCAATAAATTCTAATTTTAGAAAACTATTTATAGCTCCTGAACCTGGTAGAATATGAATATTTGTGAAAAAATCAGACCTTTTCATCTGGGCTTTGAGGACTTTTAACAATATGAGTGTGAGAACGTTACACAGAAAAATATCAAAACAGCAAAACAGAGAAAGGGTAAGCAAAGTGAAACACTGATAAATATTAGCAATGTATTTACATCATGGTTAAATATAAAATTACTGAAGTAGAAGTTAAAGTACTCAACAATAACTAACTGCTACTATTACTACTCCATCTACCATCTTATTTGCTTTTTTGTCAAAGATTTACTAGAGTAAAAGCAAACACTCAGGGTATACTCAAAGTACATTTTCTTCCAAAAAGTACTCAAGAACAGAGTTACTTTCCATCTCTGCATTTTTAATAAACTTTTTAATATTATCTCATTATACTCTTCATATTTGTTTCAGATGTCACTACAGTAACCTGGCCTTCTCGCTGCTTGCTCATGTGATGGCTGAGAGAATAGTTGGTGTAGACTACCAGCGCTGGGTCACAGAGAACATCTTGGACCGTTTAGGGATGGAAGACACTGGTTTTGATGTCACTCCAGGACTCCAAACCCAGATGGCGGTTGGAGTTTACGCTAACGGGAAACCAGCACCCCTCTATGACCTCGGCTGGTACCGGCCTTCTGGTCAAATGTTCTCCACCGCTGCCGATTTAGCCAAACTTGCAATGATGCTAATGGGAGCTTACCACCGTAAATTACTTGAGCCGGATTCCTTGAAGATCATGCTGACCCCTCTCTACAGGTGTGATAAGGATTACTTCGCGAATCGCACTGGGACGCCTTGGGAGGTGAATGAGCTTTTGGGCTACGAGGTTTTGCGCAAGGATGGCGATTTGGATGGCTATTCGGCAACTTTCTCATTGGTGCCAAGACTGAAACTAGGCCTTGTGGTTCTTATGGCTGGGAGCCGACCTCAAAAACAGGACATCGTCTTCAAAGCCTACAATCACATTATTCCTGCTATAGAAAAAGCTTTCAGAGAGGCCAAGAAGGTACTTAATGCACCACCCAAACCGGATCCATACATTGGTTTCTTCACTTACAGCAACATCACCTTTTATGAGATCAGAGCTGGACCTGATGGTGTCTTGATCATGCAACAGTTCGGGCCACAAATTGAGGAGCTAATACCAGAAAAGTACAGGACAATAAAACTTAACTTTTTAGTTGATCGAGTTTTTAGGGTAGTTTTTGAGACAGAGTACCCTTGCGTTCTTCGAGTCGGCACTGCGTCTGTGTCTCTAGAGGCGCAAGATGGACAATTGTTTAACTTTTACAACTTCAACAAACGCGGAGTGTCTCCAGGATTTGACGCACCAGGACTGAACACGTACAATGTGGTGAGAATAGCTCGAAAACCATCTTTTTCAAGCTAGACTGGCCGGCAATGCAGCAGCCTAAAGACAAATGACATGTCCTTGGTGCAACCTGCGAGACGCTGAGAATACTAACTGTGGAAAAGTTGGGGTTGTTTTGAAACTCACATATAAAATGGACCACTGAAAACTCTGTGTACTGTATGACTTGCACAAATTCACCTGTCTGCTGGATGAAATATGTCACAAACCCTCCTTATACTGGTCCATCAGTTCACCTGTGCTGACTCTGTGAACACTCCCTGCTTTTATTTTCACTGCTTCAAAAGTTCCTTCAAGTTGTCCTTGGGTATTTCTATGAAAAAGGTGAAATCACATCAAAGTGCAGTCGTGTTAATTATTCAGATGGCAACCGTAAGTTTTTCAGAAGGCATCTTACTTTTGCTGTTTTCTGTGCAATGAATCTGCAAGTGTTTGAGGAGATTGTGTGTTGCACAATGGCTTGTACAACATTTGTACTGTTAAAGAATAAGGCTGCTGTGTTTACTGCCTCATCTGGCTCTGTTTTTACTTTCTGCTGTATGTGAACAGAGATTTAAAATTTGTTTTGAAGCAACATTGTAAAGCAGGAGATTTGTGGTTGTATAATCTTACACATCTAAGACAATACTACTGCAAATGTACATGGGACTGTTACCTCTCAATAAATGTCATAAAAGTGGTTAACAGAAATGTGGGTTTATGTTAAAGCAGAGTTTCCGAACTGGTCTGATTGTGAGACCCAATTTTATACCTGGCCATTTTGTTGTGACCTTTTGCACACACACAAAAGTTATTTTTCTAAATCAAAGGGTGAAAACCAAAGGGTATAAGTGACACTCTGGGCAAAATTGAGATAGATTGAGAAACATTAAGTTTTTAAGCCTCTTATGAGCCCTGACCCACCATTTGAAAACCAAACTAATTTGGGATGGATATTTCTGGAAAATCCAATATTGTAGATGTAGCCTTCAATACATTTCCACTGCTTTTTAAAATTCTAATTCTATGACTCTTTGACTGACACTGGTGCTGTATGGAGGACCTAAACTGGCAAATCAATCTATGAATAAATTAAATAAATTAAATTAATTAATTAAATCAAATAATTATTTAATTATTATTTTATATTATTTATTTGGGCGAGTGATTATCTGCAGGTTATCTGTTGCTTTGACTGCATATGTCTAACAGTGACAGAAATCAATCAATAAATAAATGTGTGAATAAATAAAAGAGGGAAAAACTGAAATAAAGCAAAAATAAATTAAAGCACAAATGAATAAATGTAGAAATAAATACAGAAAGAGAATAATAATAGGCCTGTATTTATTTCTTTTAACCAAAACTTACATCTTCATTTGAAAATATATGTATTTTTTATTTCAGGATTTATTTTTCTTTTTAAATAATTATTTGTCAATGAGAGCATTTATTTATTAATTTATGTATTAATTGATTTGGCAGTTTTGGTTCTCCAGAGTGCTGAAATGTGGCAAGTCAAACAGAGATCCTTTTTGTTTTGTACGTTGAAATATATTTCTTTAATGTGAATAGTTTTCCCTATCACACACAACAATTGTCACTCTCTGTTTATTACCTAAATACAAGTCCAATCAGTCAGAGTACAATCTGTCAGGGGTTGACAGACTGAAGTGAACATAAATATTCATGACTGCAATGGGATAAGGCTGCCGTTTATCACTTGTGTGAAATAGCTTATCGTAAAAAGGAGTACTAGAAATAACATATTGAAATTGATGGTTTCTTCTGAAGTCACAGTGCAGATTGAAGAATTTGAGGTGCCATGCTATTTGAAATAATAAATGCACTTTCTGCTCACTTGATAAAATATTAAAGCCAGGACTCAACTCACACATTAAAAGCTCATCCTGAAAACAAAATGTCCTCATTTCCTCTTAACAAAAGCAGCCAATCATGACAAATTATACACTGCGTCGATTCCGTCATTGTTGTACCTTTTTATTTTTTTTTAGAGAAGTCACACTAAACTGTTTTCAAACACAATCTACAATTACAATGCAATCACAGGTCACTCGTGGGCTTTATTCAAATAACATGATATTAATCGTACCAAAGCATTAGTCAAAAACACACAGCATTTACATTTATTTTGTAGGGAATTGCACAATAGTCATAATCAGTTCTGAACTTTGCAGTCACAGCCAACAGAAGCAATCATTCAAATCATGTATGCAGTGGCCAGCTAAGCAGCAAGGCCATATGAAATCGAGAAGAAAAAAATTTACATTCTTTGAACTGGAGCACAGTAAAGCATTTCACCTGCATCTTTGCACAAGAGCGACATCAATATTCGAGATAAAAGCAGGAAAGGACAGCACATCAGTCATTTGAGAGCCCATCATCCATAAATGGTTCCCTGCTTGACTTGTGTTTGTGGATGACAATAGTATAAGACAGCAGGAGAATAGGCAGGCACTGTTGAGCATTCATTCAGTTTATTTACAACATTCTGATGAAAGCACAGAGGTTAGCAGGAAATTACTTTATTTCAAGAGTGTCCTTGGGTAAATTGCACTGCCTGCAATTTGTATTTCAAAATACACCAATGAGGCATAACATTATCACTGCTGACAGATGAAGTGGGGACAGATTATCTCTTCATCATAGCACCTGTTAGGGGGTGGGATATATATTTGGCTGCCAGTGAACAATTTGCCCTTAGAGTTGATGTGTTAGAAGCAGAACAAAAAGGGCAAGTGTGAGGACATGAGCAAGTTTGACAAGGGACAGAGTGTGATGACTGGGTCAGAGCATTTCCAAAACTGCAGCTCTTGTGGGGTGTCCCCAGTCTGCAGGAGTTGTCCAAGGAAAGAACAGTGGTGACCCGGTGACAGGTGCATTCAGGTGAAGGCTGGTTTATGTGGTCTGATCCAACAGATGAGCTATGCAGCACAGCATGCTGAAAAAGGTAATGCTGGTTCTGATAGTGTCAGAATCATAACATGATTGGTTTGGTCATTAATGTATCTAGTTGCAATTGTGTGCGCAAACTGAAACAATTTAAAAGTCATTCAGGTTTATGGATTGAATTCTCAAGCTTTTTCTCTATGGTTTGACAGATAAAGAGAAAAGCAAAATAACAATGATATTTTGTTAGCCTGGCCAGCTCTTCTACTTTATTATGTAAAAAATGTTTCTGTGGCAAGCTTCACCCTGTAAAACTGACCAATCATAAAATAATTGTTGCTCTGATTGGTTGTATATTTCTCAAGATGCAAAGCTTAGCAAAATGTTTGTTCTGCTGTTGGAACTACCCTGTTTCTGATTGGTCTTTCCTATTGTATCCTGAGGTAGTTTAAATTGCATGCAATTTGTTCTGTCCCCTGGACATTCAACTCAAATCAACAAGGACCAGAATAATGGTTTGGTCAGAATAAAAAAACTATGAGGATGGTTGGCCAGCCTTGCCATTCATACAAATGAAAACAAAGCACTGATTTTTGGTATAATGTATATATTTAAGCTACACAAAGTACACAGAGAATGGCGTCTAATCTGTCTTTTATTCTCAAAGGTTTGAATCTCTCTGTCTTTTGACAAGAGAAAAACACTGCCTTTGACTTCTATGACTGCAAAGCTCAATCATTTAGTTTCAGTGTTAATTAGCTCAGTTATATATCAAACATAAAGCTGACTGTGACTCATCTGTTTTCTTATTGACTGTTGAAACATTTTTCAAGATGTCAACAACAGCTGTCTACTATGTAGGGTTATATTTCATTTGCGCTTGTCCGAATATGTGTGAGAGCAGATTGCACAACCCATTTGTCAAAGAAAAAGCTCAGATTTGTAGTATCTGCATTTCTGAGCCACAAAAATTGATTTTCTATTGTGATAATTGTAAGTGTAAAGTCTAAGGAAACCCTGAGAGTACTAGCAAGCAGGGCATGCTAATACTTTGCCTTGCACATGGCATGTTTAAATGATAATACTGCAATCCCAACTGTATTAAAACTGAGCATAAATAGATTGTTTAACATAATTAAGTTGTAAAGATAATTTGCTTTGCCAGAACATGGCTGAGTGAATAGAGTGAAAATCAGAAGAGTTAGCCTACCTGAGTTCACTCATTGTTGAGATCAAATCTCTCCATTTTATACTAAAACATGTCATTAGATTGACGTCAAATGTGATCAGATGATTTTACTTCCTTACTTCATGTTGCCATCCTTGTTTGAGCCACTGGCAAGGGCAGAGGTCCAAGTATCCAGGTTTTTGCTTAGGTTTATTGCTCTCTGGAGTCAATCTGATGTTGTTCTTTGATTGGTGATATCACTTTGGTGACATAACATTATGACTTGCCAAATATGCAGCCTCATGCACAAACACAAACACACAAACAAAAAAACAAAAACAAACAAACAAACAAAAAACACTATCTGTGATGCAATGTGTGTTTGGACACCTTTCTGCCAGAACCAGTATTAACTTCTTCTGTAATATGAGCTACAATAGCCTGTCTCTGGGATTGGCCCACACAGACCAGCCTTCACTAGTCACAGGCATCACCTGTCGTCAGATTCTTTGGACCACTTTTGATAGCTGCTGACTGCTGCCGTCCAGGAACACCCAACAAGAGCTACAGCCATCACAATTTAATAATCTGTGTTATTCACTTCACCTGTCAGTGGTCATAATGTTATGCCTGATTGGTGTATTTACTGGCACTGTATATAGTAAAAAAGAAAAATTATACACAGTGCTTTTAGTCATTCATCACATGTTAACACCATGTACTGCTTAGTACATAAGTTATGTTGCTGATGCAAATAGCATTTTTGACTGTCCTCACTTATGGGATTGGCTCGTGAGGTCCAGACTTTGAATATGTGCCAGGTGATGACATCTGAAACTGGTTTTGGAACAAACTGAGTGCTTTTACCAGGCAACTGTGCATGAATTTTCATGCGCAGTTCTGAACAAGGCCTTGAGTTTTTTTCAAATTTGGTCCATCTAGCGACCAGAAAATGGTTTCTCTTGTTGTAAGAGAGGACAACTTCCTTTTTGAAAAGATTTAATTAAATTAAAAGCCAGAAGTTGTGAGAGTGGAGTCTTTACATGTGTATGTGAGGATGGCTGTATCCATAGTTAACGACAGGTTATGAGCCAAGAGAGGAAAAGCATTGCTGTCTTTGCTTCTCTCCTCCTGGGATCCTGTAATGGTGGGATGGAGCAGGATCTTGGGAAAAGGAGGGGAGTCTCTGACCGAGCTACTGTCATCGGTGTGCGAACAGACGAGCTCCCGAAAACACTCCCTGAAGCGAGTGGAGAGGAGGCTGTAGATGATGGGGTTGACAGCAGAGCTGAGGTAGAAGAGGACGCCCGAGAGGATGTGCACGTATTGATAAATATTGTGCATCAGGTCAGTCCAGTGACTGATGGAACTCCACAGGAGCCGCTCGATGTGAAAGGGAGCCCAGCAGAGCCCAAATACTGCCACCACGATCGCTGTGGAGAAGAAACAAGAGAAATATGCTGTTACTTTGTTTTGCAAAATGGGCTGTTTGTTTTTTATTTTCAACAGAAAAACACAATGGGGACAGTTGTAAAAGGTCACAACCCACATTAACTGAATGATTTTGTTTTGAGTTTTTACAAAAATGATGATGAAAAAGAACTGCTTATCTAAAAAGCCTTAGGGGGAAAAGTGTTTATGTTATTGAGGAAAACAGAAATCACAGTTTTGACATTTCAGATTTTATTGTGACCATGTGGTAGCCCAATAGGGACTTAATGTTGTTCAATAAGTTCAATAAAAAAATAAAAACAAAAAATGAAACATGAGAAAATGAGAAAATGAGCTTCTTCTCCACCAGTGCACAGTTTGTCTTCTGGGCAGTGTGCAAATCGAAGTATCAATACTTTTGATACTGGTGGATTTAATTCTGGTATTGATATCAATTGGAAAGTATCTGTACATTTGTAGTAATGACAAATAATGTTATCAGTATAATACAAACTGTAAAAACACACACACACACACACAAAAAAAACACTTCTCATTCACTGGATCCTTTTTGTGTCCAGCCCAAACCATTATGTTCTTCTGTTCCTGTGGAATAAAATAGCCGTAATATTAAACATGAATGAGAATATAGGCTTTTTTAATTTACAAAAATTCAATTAATATAGAGAGGGCTGAAAGGGCTGGTATCAGAATTGGTATCAGTATTGTCAATACCAGCCTTGGTATCAATTGATATCAAATCGAAATTGAGAACGCTGGTATCACACATCACTGAGAAGTTGCAGACTAACTACCAGAGCAGAAAGTAATGTCTCTCTTCGTAAAGGTCAGTGGAACTTTGAAAGTTTGTTTTCCCAAAAACTTTACACATGTCTTTAATATTATTATGTATAGACCCTGTTTACAATATGTGTTTGAAAAAATTGCTAAGCAGACCACAATGCATTTTTTAATGCAACAACTATCTTTAAAATATTGGAAATGACGAATAATTAAGTTGGTTTGAACAACTGACAACCAATTAATAACATGTACATATGTAATGTCAGAGCCTTGTTAGAAAACATTAGCCTGCTGACGTTTTGCCATTTTATGAAATGTAGCAATTATCATATATAATTTGCATATGGGCTAAATGCTAAATAATAGGTTTGTTGTATGTTATGCTGGACGAGTGGTTATAGAACTAGGGCAGACCAAAATATTTTGTCAGTGCATGCTCAGATTTAATCCATCACCACAAATCCTACTTTAATAAGCAAATGGAGCTGAATATCAGATTTGGATGCTATTAATTCAGAGCAAATTTCAACAAACACTGTACCGACAGCAACAATTGACTTTTCCAGTCTGAAAACATCTTATCAGTGATCTCTGTGTGCAGCTTCTTTGATGACGTCACTTGTTTGTAAGCTAGTATCTTCTGTCTAAATATTTATTGTCTTATTTTGTGCAAAGCTAGCAACAGATTTTACTCTCCCAGATTAGACAAGAGCTGTGTTTAAATAACATGGGGTGGTATTACTAATCAGTTGAATTTGAAATGTCACATAGCATGCCTAAAGGGAAGGAATTTGGAAAGACACTTCAAGATCAAATCAAAAATCTACTGATTTGGACTGAATGGAAGTCACCAATGAAATCTCAAATAAAATCTCTCAAACCTTGATAAGATGTGATACAAAGAGAGGGAATAATCCATACAAACAATTGAAAATCCTGCATTATTTTGGACATGTCTTGGCATCAGCAAGACAGATTAGAGGGGATATGTGTTCAAACCTCAGTGTTTTGTTGAGACAAATAGACACTTACAAAGCATTTTGATGACTTGCCTCCTGCGACCGTTCTCGGCGCTGATTTTGATGCGTGTGTGACTGCTGCAGCTACTGCCCAGGGTTCCTTTGTGATGGCGTCTGTCCCTGCCCAAATGGAGGCCCATAACTAGGTAAAGGATGCTAATCACCACCATAGGTATAAAATAAAAGCAAATCGTGGTGATTTGCATGACCATGTTGTAAATCCACAAGGGTTTAAGCACAGTGCATATGGCAGACTCTTCCTTTGTTCCGGCAGGTAGAAGATACCGTGTAATGAGGTGTTGGGAATGGCACAAATCATTGATACCACCCAAACGACTGTGATTACCCGCTTAGCATGCTGGTTGGTCGACAGGTAGCGTGTCTTGAGTGGATGAACTACGGCAATATACCTCTCCACACTCAAAGCCGTTACGTTGAGGATTGAAGCGAAGCAAACTGTCTCGAAAAGAAAAGTCTTGAAGTAGCAGCCACCCTCGCCAAAAGGGAACGGGTAGTTTTGCCAAAGATCGTAAATCTCCAAAGGCATCCCGAACATTAGCACAAGCAGGTCCGAAACTGCCAGGCTGACGAGGTAAAAGTTAGTGGGGTTACGCATCTTTTTGTGTTTGGCAATCACAGCACATGTCAGTAGATTTCCAGACAAGCCGATTAGAAAGATGAGCAGGTAGATGCTGGTGACTGGGAGGAAAAATGGTGAGCGTTTTGGGCCAAGGATGTCATAGAGGTTGATTTCAGAGAACTGCTCACTTGTGTTTCTCCCAGTGGTGTTCATCTGCGTGCTGGTGTTGAGCAAGAGCTTGGACAAGTTGGAGAAGGAAACCATCAAAGAATGCTCCATTTCTGAGAAAAGATCTGGTGAATTGACGAGCGATGCCATCATATCCTGCCTGGGTTTTAAAGGGATCTGGTTCAACAATGAGCATTTGCTATAAAAGGGAAGAAAAAGAAGAATTTCACTTTAATTTGCCTAATTCATCTTATTCCATTTGATTTACATCTGTGCCTACTGGGGTTGCACATCAAATCAAATTAAATTACTTTTCTTTCAACTTTTTACATAAAACACTCTTCACAAACTGATGAGAAATGTTAGAGCCAATTATCTTCACAGGAAGTACAACAAAGTCAGTATTTGGCAGCAGTCAGCAAATGAGTGAGTTACATAAAGTTTGTTTGGCAGGTATAGAAATTGCAAGAAGGGTTGCTATAAATCATGTAATGAACATAAAATCATACTTCTTTAATAGAAAGACACAATAATTTAAGATATACAAAAACAATTCCAAATATTTTGGGGCAATAAATGAATAAAAACACAATCATTTGCAAATATCATAAAACCATATTTATTCACCAGAGAATATAGAAACTGACATTTCTACTTCCACAACTACTATTTCATGAAAAATAATAGTTCCTTTTGATTTTGATGGCAGCAACACATCTCAAAAAAGTTGGGACTGTGGCAACTAAAGGACGAAACTGTAAATGCTGCAAAGTAAAAGCTATATATTAACATGATCCAGAAACACTGCAGTCTTCTCTGAAACAAAGTCCACTTAAAATGGACTGAAATAAAATAGAAGACAGTTTTATGGACAAATGAATCCAAATTTGAAAAATTCAAAGCCACCTGTCCTAAAGAAGACAGCAGTGTTTCTGGAATGTAATTTATTCTTTGCATGATACAGAAACAGGGAACAGTGTTCACAGACTTGACTTCTGAAACTCTTCCTTGTTCACACAGTGATTTCCAGTACAAAATCATGACCACTTGGAATCATGAGCATCCAATACAAAAAAAAAACAAAACAAAAAAAACTTTATATTTTACTGAAATGTTGACAGATAAGCTAATTAGTTGCAAAAAGCAAATCTATTTTAGTACCACGTTTCCATGTTTTTGAGATGTGTTGCTGAAATCTAATTCTAAATACTGTATTTTTCATTAGCAGTAAAATATCTAATTTTCAACACCTGATATGTTTATTTTCTATTCTGTATGAAATATGGTTTTATGAGATTTGCAGTTCATTGCAGTGTTTTGCTTGATATTTTAAGCTGTATGGCAACCCAATCTGAATTTGATAGGTAGTTTAGCTATTGTGGAGTGTTTGTGAAATCCTTTTTGCATCTGTTTATGGCCTAAATTACTCTCCTGATTGCCTCTTAGTTTGATACACTGCTGTGGCACCAGCTGGTTCAAACCTACAATTTAAAAAGCATTTATAAAAAAGTGGAAAACCAATGAGGGCATTGGACACTATACAATTCCCATCCAGTTGATAATGTGATCCAAATTTGGGTTTGATTAGATAATGTTCATGAATAATTAGAAAAGATGAACTGTTTATATAGAGAGGAGAGACTGACCAGAAACCAAAATCTATGCCATGGTCCTGTCTTGAAAATTAAAATGGACTGAACCATTCATCATCATGTTATTTGCTGAATGTCCATTTGGACAAAGTCATACAGAAGCCACAATGGTCGACTAAAGTGCATAGGGTAAGATGTCTTTTTGTAATATAATGGTGGCAGGCAGCAGGAGGAGAGAGCATCGTGTATAAACATTTAACTCTTCAACATTTCAACCATTTCATGTGGGATGCCTAAAGTGCAAAAAAGTCAGCCCAATTTTAAAGCATATGCAAAAGCACTAAAGAATTATTTTTAAATGTCAAAATAGATTTTCTAACTCATTCTTTCATGTAGTTAAAAGTAAAGTCATTATTACTAAATCTAACAAAAAACAAAACAAAAAAAAACACACTATGATAACATAATAGGAACGCTTCAGTCACAGATTATTACAGGCTACAATAATACAGTCAAAATTACTCTCATTAGCCAGTGATTGCTGAGGTAATTGCTCCTAGACAGGCTTCACTGATAGATGTTAATGCCCTCTTCTAATTTTGAAGCTATACTTTTCATGCAATGCCTTGGTAATTCAAAGTTGTTGCTCACACAAAACTGATTTAGACAGTTTTTCCTTTATCTGTTAATCATTTTAGTTTGTTTACATCAATAACTACATAAAAAACAGTTTAAAATATATTTGGTTGAAAATAGTAACATAAAAAGACTTACCTTGATGCTGTATGTCTGCGCTGCCACTACACAGCCACCGTTCACTCATGTTGAAAGATAATAAAGATAATGGACAATATTGGGAGCAAATGGCTGAAATTTACAATTTAAGTAGTTGCACTTGCTACAGAGCGTCTGATGCACAGTCCAGAGAGGAGCAGAGGACAGAGACAACTGTGCTGCGTCTGCATCACGTCACACGGAGATTAAACCACAGAGATGTAAAGTGGAGGAGAGAGGGAGAATGGGAGGGTGGGGGTGGGGGGGGGTGGGGGGCAGAGCGAGCATGGCTTTGCTTTTATGGACGAGAGCAAAGAGGAAAACTGGGATAACTGCTAATCATTTAGATTAGTTTTACAAATATGAAATCACATTTTTTACTCATTGTTCTTGTGCCATACCCACTGCATTTAAACTGCACTACTTTTTATGCCACTTAGACAACTGGCTACTGTTACTATTATTTTCTGTGAATGAAATATGAGATGACTTTTTTTTTTAAACTTCCCGTTCGTGTTAGAATATATTTATTTTATTATGTTCCCTTCAAAAATCCAGCTACATGTTCCTCTGATCAGTGTGGTCAGTATAAAATAATGAGAAGAACAACATGAGCACAATACGGGACTGTGAGTGTGTAAATGTGACACTTACATTAGAAACACATGCATAATAGTACTCATGATAATTAATAGCACAGTTGAAATATGTAGTCCCAGTGGAAAAGATGATTAACTTTACAGTAAAATATTATCTCAGCTGTTGTTTTTACAGTGTTTGACTTTGAGTGTTTGAGTTCTTATTTGCAAACAAAGAGGCCAAGACATGTTGCCAATTAACTTGATTGGTAGCAAAACTGGGATATGTTGCCCCTATTGCAAATTTTTTGAGATATATTGTTACTATTAAATTCAAAATTAGCTATTCATGAAATGTTTTTTTTTTTTTTTTTTTTTTTTTTTTTTTTTTGACATTTTGGTTTAAAAGGTTACATTAGAAAATAAGTATACTATAATAATACTTACAGACTATGAGTCAGAAGTTATGAGACGGCTTCAGACAGAGTGGCCCACACAACCCTGCCTTCAAACAAAGAAAACCATATCAGTTTTTTTCCAAACTAAAACAACTATTTCTCTGAAGATGGTTTTAAAATGTGTTCCCACATTTTAAAAACACACAGCACAATAATAATAGTGGCATTGACCAGATCCTTTCCTCACAGATTTTTCATGAATTTTGTGTTTTGCTCCTGGCTTAGTCACTCCAGACAGATACTCACACTGCCATAGATGAACCACCACCGTAACATCTGAAGAACCTGTGCCACTTGACCTGGCTGCAAATGGGGATCCTTCTGTCAGACAACACTGGAATAGTGCAAGACAAAAACAAAGATACAGTCTGAATAACAAGAGAGGCAATCATTTATGTTTTAGAGGTTTTCATTACTACATTACTACAGATGATTCACAAAGACTTCTCCATCCTAAACAGTTTGAGTACAGTGTAATAAAAAACAAAAAAACAACAAAAAACAACAAAAAACAAACATTAAAGCAGAATGTACCTGTGGATAAATATTGTTGACTGTAGTTCTACTGTTAGGCAGATGTGAACAACGTGATGTAATGATTGAAAACTTCATGCTCAAGGTTGGAATAATTTATATATATATATATATATATATATATATATATATATATATATATATATATATATATATATATATATATATATTACTTACTTACAATTACAAATTAAAATAGTGTATATAATACAGTATAAACGTATAAAGCCATGATAACACTGAAGCATCTAATGCAGGGGTGTCCAAACTATGGCCCGGGGGCCAAATGCGGCCCGCAGACAATTTTTTATTGGCCCTTGGACTTCATTCACAATTGGCCCAAATTGCCACAGGTAGCACTGTTTACTGCAAGGTTTGAAACGCAGGTACAAAACTTCATTTGTGTGAGATGTACCTGGCATTAAGAAAGAAAAAATGGAAATTAGTGGTTGGTGGCGCCAAGAAAAAGTGACATCTTTTGTAATGATGCAAAATATGACGCCTCGACTGACTGGCCCTCCTGCACATATATTTTTCAGTATGTGGCCCTCAAGGAAAAAAGTTTGGACACCCCTGATCTAATGTGTCTATGCAAGTTTATTTTTGAGTTAGCCACAGGTCAGCAATTTTATCAATATGTATGCACTGCCTTCACATGTATTACAGAAAACATGTTTCAGTGAAATCCAGATTAAAAACGGTATAATTATGGACAGTTTCACTGTTATTTAAAAAGAAACTAGGCTAAATGTGGTGGAGTTTGCACAGTTTTCCTTTACCTTCTCTCTCAGGTCCACACATAACAAGAATTCTAACAATTTAAGAACAAAACCAAGCATTTTTCTACAGCAAATACAAAACCAGGGCAATAAACACGTAACTGTCTTATCACAGAAATATTGAAGAGCAGTAAAACTCACCGTGAAGCCTCAGTAGTAACTCCGCTGTTAGCGCTAACCGTCCTCGCGCACTGAGCAGCGCGCTGATTGGTCACATTTGAATTCACGGGCCGAAGAGTAATCATTAGACAGACATGTCCTCCGCTAATGTTTACAAGCACTGGCTAAAAGTCCAACGGGGAAAGCAGAGTCAGCAGAGTCACACGCCGCTCTGACTGACAGCTGTCACTCATCTGTATGTCCCGCCTCTGGGAGCAGGATGTGTTAGATGGGTGGGAATTTACTGTTTATTTTCTTCTATCTATGAAAAAACATAGTAAAATATAGTATAAATATATACCACAGTCAGACCACAAACAGAAATTATTAATATAGGCTCATAAGGCTGCAATAAATACATAAATATTAATAATTTGTTAGATGGGCAGGCTATTACAATATTTATTATTACATCTACTTACAATAAACTATATATATTTTGCAATAAATTATTGTAAAATTTACAACAGTGACAGTTATTTGTTTTACTGCAGGTGAATGTTATTAACACATAACCTACTTTCTGTAAATGTAACTGTAAAAAACTGTATATTTATTAAGAACTGTACTGTACTGTACTGTACAAATTACAATGTTGACCATTATATTAATATATATATATATATATATATATATATATATATATATATATATATATATATATATATATATATATATATATATATATTTATATACACATATATATTACAGTGTTATACTGTATAAAATCCAAAAAATAATAGTAAAAAATACAATTTTGCCTTGTTTTTAATATTACGGTTAATTACTGTAACCAAAACAGTATTTTACCGATATATCATTTACAGTTATTTTCTGTTGAGATTTTACAGATTTTTACCGTGAAATTTACAGATATTTTTTACAGTGTACTGATTTTATAGACTGAAGATTTGTTGCAGTGTGTTCAAAGGTGACCTATATTTGTTGTCAAACATATACTCCAGTTATTGTGGCACAAATCCAGCCAAAGGAGTTCACAACCCAGTGTACTTTTTGTGCTGGCCCCAAGCCCACATAAATAGAAAGGGTTGTATCATCCAACATAAGATTTAGGCCAAACCGATATGCTAATCACTGGAGGAAGACAATTAGCTATGGTGACCCCAGAAGGGAAAAGCACAAAGGAAAGCAGATCTTGCTCATTTTAACTGCCTCATGCCCCATGCTAAATTAGGACCATACAAAGACTATGAATAGTTACTCATGATTTGCCACTTCTGGGTCAAATTCGTGAGCTGCTGTTTTTAACTCAAAGCCAAATCTGTTCTAGTGCATGATCTGAGCCTGGAGATAATCCAGCACATATGGTCTGAGAGAGCCGCATGGCCATGGTGCTGTCAACAGTGGACACTACTCTGCTCTGGACTAAACCCTCCATCAGTAACTTATTCAAATATTCAAATCTTTCTATTTCTTTTTTTACAAGGAAGTAAATCAAAAACATTAAATTTTAGACGGCAGCAACAGCAACAGTAGTGGTTAAAATATTTGTTCAAATTTACTTTTCAATTAATAGCACCCAGCACATATTAAAGTATGATATGTGGTAATTTGTGTCAATTAAATATACTATTATTGTTACATTAAATAAAACAGCTAACTGTTGATACTTGCTAAATTCAGGCTCTGACATTGCGCACGAGAAGCCTACTGGTTGTCAGTTACCAAAACCTTCTTGAGCATTGATTATTTGCAATATTTGGTGGCAATTCCTCTATAGAAAATGTATTATGGTCTGTTTAGTTTACAGTGTTTGGAACATAGGCTGTACTGTTGACAAACACACAACAACACTAGAGACAACACTAAAATAGCATGTTTACGGCCTCTATTACCAATCAGTAAGTTCTCCTGAGGTTGGTAGTGTATAGAGTTGAAGAAAATAAACTGACTAAATATTTGATAACACCTCAAGACTTGAACTCTCAATACAGCTTCACCTGTGAAATACTTTAGAGTACTTCAGAGAAAATACCCTGGAGTTGCATTAAACTTTAACCTGTCAGCAAGGGGTTATATGAAACTGATCACATTATTGCTTTTAAAACAATTTCTGTAGAGCGGCAAGTTATTTTGTCTCACTCATTCAATATCTGTGAAAGAATCAGTGGTCTTCTGTTAGATAGATTATGAAAAAAAAAAATCCATATTAGTCTTTATTAATTTATTTTTGTACATGTAATTCCACCTGCTTTGGAAACACATAGCATAATAGTATTATATTTTCACTGGCATAGGTTTTATGTCAGATCCCTTTTCTGATGCAGCCCTTTCCATTTTTTATATCTGGGACTGGCAATGTTGCGTGGAGTTCAAAAACTGACCCATATTATTGTGACACATACGTATCGCTCTCTGACACATGCTCACCTCAGTCATACATCTCACACTGTGTTTGAAGAGAAAAAGCACTGACATTTAGCCAAGCATTGAATCTTCTGTCCTCTGTGTATCAGCTAAGGTTAAACCAACACAATCCAGACATGCATTATACATTTAACCCAGCTGTTTAAATTTAGGAATCAATTGCAGTCATGACTAACAAGCAACATGCGAATATGCAGAGTGAATGCTTCATGTGGCTGACAGTATATTCTTAGTGTACGCTGTTACTGTGAGAGAGAAAAAATGACCTAATTTTATCAAAGCCATTCAAGACTTGTGTCATTTTGAATGATTGGTGAGACATTTAAATGCAGAGGAGTATAGTGTGGTAATGAGGAGCCACACTGCAGGTTTCAGAATGAAGCACATTTAGTTCTCAATAAGTTCATACATCTCCATGTTAAAATTTTGAGTTTTAAAAAGTACAACTGCAAGCAATGCACTGTAATTGGATAAGTCCAGCCACCTGTGCCCCTGAGGAACTCCTTAACTGGAAGGAGATTTGTTTTTGGCCCCAAAGAAATTCTTAACACTTTTCCAAGTATTAACAAAGTCAAAGGGTATTTAAGTAAAATAGCTGCCCTCAGAAATGTAGTGTCAAGAATGATGTCTGGAAATAATAACACTAACATTAAAAAAGATATAAAACTAAAAGCCTAAAAGACGCGGTTCAACAGCTAAGGACCTGATTTATGAATGCATTATCACCCAGCCTGACTCACTGTTTCTTGGTACTTCAACCTACTGCGTTTCTCCCTAGATTTAAACAACACAATTTGATATAAAAAAGAATTCGAAGAAACTAATTATTGCATTGGAGCCAGACACATTCACTTTTTTGTTGTAACATAAAGTGGTTTTGGCTGGCCACACTACCTCCAGTATACCTCCCACCCCATCTTCAAAATATGCCTCTGTAATTATAAATTAGGGCTGAGATATAATAGCACATGTGCTTTAATTGAAAAAAAACAAACAAAAAAAACTAACAACAACAAAAATATTAATAATAACTACTTTTTTTTAAACAAAAAAGGAGAATTAAAATACAGTTTGTTTTCAGTTTGTCCATCTTAGTCTATCTTTTTTGATCAGACCTGTAATTATTTCTTTAGTTCAGCCTTTTTGCATTGTAGCCTGACTATTTAAGCTTTGGGCCAGCTTTTGGATTCCCTGTAAAACTAAATGTCCTTCACTTCAATAAACTTAGCTAGTGAAAATTTGGCCTAATATCCCTCTGCAAAATCTTCAGAAAATCACTTTTTTTTTCCCACTAAATTTGTCATGAAGAAGGAATTCATTAGAAAATGGAGCTGACACTATCATTGTCTTTTATCAATAAATTGTAGGGTTTGTGTAAAAATGTTTTTTATCCGCACTGCAGTGTTGTTACTTTTTATCAATATCAACAGCAACAACAACAACAAAAAAACTGCTTACTGCAGTTTGTGAAGGTATAAAGGGATTTAGAGCAGTCAATATAGATTAAATGTGGATGAGTGCATTTGAGAAGGACTTAGACAATCTCTGAATACAAAACTGCAGAGCAAATCTCGAGAGACAGCTGAGAATAGCGCTCTGACACTCAGAGGCTCCAGGAAGAGTGGACTCAGGTCTGGACAATACAAAATATCACAGTGAAAAAAACACAATCTTTGAACAATGATAGAAACATAATAGGAATCCTAAATTGGTCAAAAATACCCAACAAGTTAGTTCAAGCAAACCAATTGCCCCAAATTATTTAAGCTGAAATTACTTTATTAGAGTCAATGGGAAATTTTGACAAGGTTACAAACTGTAAGCTGTAACACCCAACAAGTTACTTCAACTCAAAGAGAAATCAATTGCCCCAAAATATTCAACTTTATAAGTCAAATTATTTAAGTTTATTTAATTACTTTCTTAGAGTTTACTGAAAATTTGGACAAGGTTACTCAAATACAGTCAATTTACCTTTTTTTTTTTTATTTTATTTAAATGTATTTACATTTATTTTATATATATTATGGTAAATTAAGTTAACAGGATAATTCTTTTCAACAATATTGTTGCTTTTACTAAATTTATCAAATCCAAAATTAAGTAATCAGTTCAAAACAAATGAAGAACAATACTATAATAAAAAAAATACATAAATAATAAATATAACCATATCAATAATAATATACAGTAATAAACAGTCACTTCCATGGCCGCAGGTGTATAAGAACCTAGGCATGCAGACTGCTTCTACAAACATTTGAGAGAGAATAGGTCGCTCTCAGGAGCTCAGTGAATTCCAGTGTAGAAAGTGATAGAAAGCCACCTGTGCAACAAGTGCAGTCGTGAAATTTCCTCACGACTAAATATTCCACAGTGGGTGTTACAACAAAGTGGAAGTGATTGGGATCTACAGCAACTCAGCCACAAAGTGGTAGGCCACCTAAAATGACAGAGCGGGGCAGCGAATGCTGAGGCACATAGTGCGCACAGGTCGCTAACCTTCTGCAGAGCCAATTGCTACAGACCGCCAAACTTCATGTGGCCTTCAGATTAGCTCTAGAACAATGTGTAGAGAGCTTCACAGAATGGGCTTCCATGGCCGAGCAGCTGCATCCAGGCCATACATCACCAAGTGCAATGAAAAGTGTTGGATGGAGTGGTGTAAAGCACGTCCCCACTGAACTCTAGAGGACTGGAGATGTGATCTCTGGAGTGACGAATCACACTTCTCCATTTGGCAATCTGACTGGGTTTGGCAATATTTGTCTGACTGCATTGTGCCAAGTCTGAAGTTTGGTGGAGGGAGCTTATGTTGTGGGTTGTTTTCAGGAGTTGGGCTTGGCCCCTTAGTTCCAGAGAAAGGAACTCTGAATGCTTCAGCAAACCAAGAGATTTTGGACAATTCCATGCTCACAACTTTGTGGGAACAGTTTAGGGATGGCCACTTCCTGTTCCAATATGACTGCACCAGAGCACAAAGCAAGCTGCATAAAGACATGGGTGAGCGAATTTGGTGTGGAAGAACTTGACAATTGGACTCTATTGGATTGAGAGCTCAATCCAATAGAACATCTTTGGGATGAATTAGAGCAAAGATGCTGCTCTGCAATTATCTCTGCCTCGTTAAACATTGTGTGAATGCAATGCCCATATATATCCACCACTTTCACTTTGCTTCAATTTTTTATTTTTCTGTTTCTCAGTTGTCTTTTCTGTGTAAAAAGACAGCCAGCGCTGTAAATAGAACAATATCTATATCATACATAGCCAGTTATTTAGCAAATGCAATGAAATAGCAAAAGCAAAACGTAAGAAATTCCCATTTAAAATACAAGTATATATATATATATATATATATATATATATATATATATATATATATATATATATATATATATACACACATATATATATATGTATTTATGATTGCATAATGAATAAATAAATGCATTGTAAATTTAGTTTCAAAACCTACATCAAATCGTCTCATTTCAGAGTTGACCAATAAGAGTGTCCCTAGTTTTTATGAAGTGGAGGACTTGAATTTATCCAAGAATTTGACTGACACAAGCTAATCACCATAAAACATCCTGTCTATTAAAATCCTTGATAATTAAGTGATTAAGAAGATCTAGGTCTGGATGAGCTGTCAAACAATACACTATTAGGCGAATCAATAATTTAAAATGTCTAAACAATGGTTTCAGTCAAGGTTTCAACTGCGTACAGTGGCGCTGTGGGTTAAGTGTACGCTCTGTAACCAGAGGATAACCAGTTCAAATCGCATCTGAAGGGCATGCTGTCTCTGTTTCCCTGGGCAAGACACTTCACCCATATTGCCTTCTCCACTATATGTGACAGGAAGGGCATCTGACATATAAAATACCAAATCTCCATCTTGCTGTGGGCGCCCCCAAAATAAGAAAGGAAAGCTGTTTGTTCAACTTTTACAACCATAAGAAATACCTAGTTATCTTTATGACTGTCATTAAACCGTTCATTGTAACTGTATTGGCTTTAGAGTAACTGAATGATAGCAACATAATATCAAAAGTGTCTTTCCTAGAAATGTGCACGTGTAAACTCTTCTGAGAACTGCTGTTGTCCATTCATACACACTGTTGTTAAATGAGCTGTAGTATACTGCGGCCAAAGCCCTTTACCCTACAGACAGTAGATCAGACTGAGGGCACATTGTTTGTATAGGAACCTGTGTGCAGCCAAAACACAAGACCTCTGCAGTATAAACAGTATAGGTAAGTAGGAATGTGTGCAACTTCCATAATATAACATATGTATACCAAAAAAACACAAATGTAGTGGTACCAAGCCAGGATAAATGGACAGAGCTGTGTCAGGATGGTTATTTGGTGTAAAATGTAATAATCCTGCAAATGATTTGGTGTAGCAACCCCTAAAATAAATGTAAAATAAATGGAGATAGATAGATAGATAGATAGATAGATAGATAGATAGATAGATAGATAGATAGATAGATAGATAGATAGATAGATAGATAGAAGACACTCTAATGTCCCAAGGGGAAATTTGTTATCACAGACTGTCACAACACAGTAAACATAAAAAAACATCTCACAATATAAACATTCAGCACAGATAACAATCACTGAAATGAAAGTCAGTGAGCGAGTTTGTTGAGGATGGAGATGGCAGATGGAACAAAGCTTCTGTTAGAACGTGCCCTTCACCATTTCAGAGTCCTGTACCTGCGACCAGAGGGCAGGAGTTTGAAGTGAATATTGAGGGGGTGCTCAGTGTCCATAACTATTGTCTTGCATTTAAGCATTTAAGACCAGTTCTTTTGTTTTTTTTGACATTGAAATGTAGGTAATTATCTGTGCACCACTGTGTGAAGTGGGAGACTGTGTTGTGATAAGCAGTGATGGAGTTGTGATCATTTAAGAGAGCATTTGTAATATGTTATGATGGGTGAGGGGCTGATACAGTTATTTGTGTAGAGGAAGGGACTGCGGACACAGCCTTGGGGGCTCCGGTGTTGGTAATGGTAGTGTCAGATGTAACAGACCCTATCCTCACAGCCTGTGGTCTGTTACTCAGAAAGCTGTGGATCAGGTGAATGTTGTGAGAGGTGATGTTGAGCTGGTGTAATTTCCTTATCATCTGATGGCGCTAAATTATGTTGAAAGCTGAACTCAGATCAACAAAAAGAACTGCTGCAAAATTGCCAGGTGTTTCCAGATGTTGAAGGAGAGGATGGAGGAGACATACCACAGCATCCTCTGTACCCCGCTTTGCTTTATAAGCAAACTGATACTTGTCCAGCTGTGGATTTACAGTTGACAGGATTGTGCGCAGGATGAGTTTTTCGTAGCATTTACTCACTGTGGGTGTGAGTTCTAACAGGTTGGTAATTGTTCTGAGGGACGAGGTTTCTTCGGTAAAGGAGTGATGGTTGATGTTCTCCAGAGGATGGGCCACCATGCTTTACTGTAAGATTCATGCATTATGGAAAAGAAGACAGGGGAGAGTTCCATAGAATAATGCTTGAGCACCCTGGCAGGGATGCCGTCCGGTCCCATAGTCTTGCCTATTTTACACCTGCTCAGCTCCTGGCGAACATCTTCCAGTAACTAATAATAACTTTATACTGGTGCATAAGCTGGAGATACACAGATTACTGACATTGGACTCCTTGTTATTCTTTTCACTCATAGTCTTCTCACAAATGGAAATTTCAGAAAAAAAGGTTGAGATACTACTTATCTAACCTTTTCTCAAATAAGCCCTAAAAATATCACTCAAATATAGTCTGCACTAAGGTATTCAACAGACACAGGGCTAGGTTAATGCAACAGACAATCAGTAATTTTCTACAAAGTAAATTATTTAGATGAACCATGTAGGTTTTGCTGACATGTGTATTGAATTTATAAGGAAAAAGTAACTTCCCAGCTATAGGTTTGTTAACTTCAACCCAAAGTTTAAGAGAATAGTCCAATCATACACTTAGTAACATGAAAATAATCTAACAGAAATTTAATCCAGAATAGTGTATGTGGGAACATCATTTGACTCTCACTTACATTGCTAAAAATAGACAGGTGTGACATTTAAACTTGCGATCGAGTCCAGAAGATGCCATAAAGGTCACACAAAAGCCTGATATGATGTGTTGAATACACAGCAGCCTCTCCGTCTCACATCATATAATATCGTTCATTCTTCTTCCTGTTCCTCTTATCTCTGTTATAGGGATACGCTTGGCCTTTTCACTATGGGAATCCTTAAAAACACTCTCACTACAGTTAGAAAGCAGAAGTCAGGGTTCTTGACTCTAAAGGTGTTGATTTGCAGAAAGATCTACTTAAAATAATACTTCTGTGTGTGAAGATTTCTGTTCCCTTTATAAATAACAAGTGAGAGCTATCACAGACACTTCTTATGCCAAACCTGTATCTACACTTCAACATCAACAGATTTTGTTTGGGCCACTCAGTGTCAATGTCTTGTTGTTATACTAATCTGACCATGTACCGTATGTATATGTGTGTGAATCACTTTGGGCAAACTATTGACCACCCAATGAATGGTGCACTCAAAAAAGCTGTACCAGCATTTTGATGGCAAAAGTAGTGATCTTTACCATTCATTTTTACGAGGGAGAAAACATTAAATAAGTCTCTCCCTAGTAAAGTGGTTAGTTTGCTGTCTTTAGCACAGGAAGTGAGGGGTTTTATTCCCTGACATAAAACCAGAAAACCACAAATGTGCTTGTAGTAAGTTGAAATGAATGGACAGAGCTGTGACAGGAGGGGCGCTCAGTGTGAAATGTCGCCATAGCACCCATGCAAATGATTCTGTGTGGCGACCCCATGAAAGAAAGGGAGCAGCAAAAGGGTCATTTTCATTTTCAATAGATAATAACTTTTTACTAGTGAATTATCTGCAGATACATAGGTTACGGACATTTGACTCTTTTGTATTCATTTCATTCAGTCTTTTCACAAATGGAAAAGTCAGAAAGAGATGTCAGAATACTATGAGGAGCCATGAGTCCAACCAGTTCGGAGGGAAATAAAGCAATATCACACTTCTCCTACCATTAGCAAGAAAGTAAAAAAAAAAAAAAAAAAAAAAAAGCTAAATGCAGGAGATATCCATTTTCCACACTCTCAACTACTTTTCCTTAACATATTAATAATCTCGGTGTGTTCACTGAGGTCCGAGGGCCAAGTCCAGCTTGTGGTTCCTAAGACCAGTCTTAAAATCAGAGCATTTATTTATTTATTGCTTTATTATCTTGTGTCTTTTGTTTGTAAAAGGTGCTACAGAAATAAAGTGTATTGGAATCTGCTGCATGCATTACTTTCCTTAGGGAATAACTGGCAGACAGTAAATAACTTATAGATTTCATGTTTTTAATCTTAAGCATAAAGCAAACTGCATGCATTAGGAGTTACACAATCATTCAGTTGTGGTGTGGCCTTTTGTTTACCAGCAATCTCACCACACGAAACTGGAAACTTTTGAAAATGGTCATGGAGGTGTTTTTGTCTCACAGTGGGAGACATTACACACTCATCAACTAAGTGGGACATTGAAAAATATGGGGATTTTTTTTATCCATATTTGACTTTTGATAACTTGCTATTAGTAAAAAATGTATAATTCCTTAGTTATCAGCACTGCCACAGAAAACAACAGGATCTTTAAATAAGTAAAAGTATTTCGCACAGATTCGCCAGCTCATTATTTAGTAAAATGTGAGAGATTTTGCTGAAAAATTGTGCTGATTACAGATGACAATAACAAACCGGTGCAGTAGAAGAATCTGTCACTGAGGCCTTCTGTCTTTATTATTCTGATGTTTCTAAAGAAGTACTACTTTACTGCATCTTTTATTTTTAAGTACTGTGTGTCTACAATGAGGGCACGACAAAAACATGATTTTAAACCAACTCATAAATGTAGTGGAGTAAAAAGTACAGATACTTGCTCTAAAATGTAGTGAAGTATAAGTAAAAATACCCCTTGTAAAAATTAGTCAAATAAAGTACAGATACATGAAAATTGTACTTAAGTAAAGTAACAAAGTACTTTTACTTTGTTACATTCCACCACTGTGCAGCCGTGACTGGAACAGTTCTCTTTACATGTTAAACCATATTCTAGTTAAGGTCTCATTTTAAAATATGTATTTTGTTAATATGTGGGATCAAATTGTATTTAAAGTGGCTATTCGATGCTAATATTTAATAAAAAGATGAAATAATGCCTAGCAGTGTGATGCTATAGGTAAAGCTAATGCTATCACAAACAGTGCACGTGTTGTACTGTTTATCCCCAGCTTTTTGTCATGCATTAGATTTTTAGCACCACGATTCAAGATTTAACAACTCTCTGTATTAACGCAAGTTTAATGTAATGTTAATAATAACTGCAATGTTTATTTTAACTTTCTGTTAAGCATTAAAGCTTGAAAACATGTTTGCATTTGGAAATTTTCCATGTAATACCATACCATAATACCATACCATACCATGATACCGTATTAATAGTAGAATAACTAACTGTAACTCTGAGAATTTAAACTGTGACTTCATCACCAATATAACCTTTATTCTATTCTATTCTATTCTATTCTAGATTTATTATGTGTAAACCATTAAAAAAAAATAAAAAATGTTAGGCCAGTGATTTTGTGGTAGAGTTACCACAAAAGCATCATTACTGCATGTTTTATAAAGTAAATTAATAGTTAACTTAAATGTCGATACCTATAAACATAATTCATTTATATTTTAAAATTACAATTTGCGCTTGATATTATCAAAAATAATTCATGGCACATAGTTTTTCTATATGTTTTTTAGCTATAAAATGTATTTTCCAAAAACTTCCGCCTCGCCCTGAACAAATCCTGTAGGTACAGGATCTTTGCAAAGTTGGGCTATGACCTCTTCTGGTGTGTTCGTCAGTGGGGTGTATAGTGCTCCCTGCTGGCCTGACTCACTTACTACAGATTTTTCACATCTACAACAGTTTTCACACCGCAACATTTTTGCGTAAATGCAAAGTGACAATGGCATGACTGCTGTGTTTTCATGACCAGAGTTCTTGTGCAAACAGCTCTTTAGTGATTGATAAACAGTTGGCGCAGTATTAGTGCATACTCTCTGCTCTGATATCAAATTGAAATGATTTATATTAGGGCTGTAAAATCTCACTGTAATTTTCCTGATAGAAATGCCCCAGTACACGTAGATCCCAGGAAATTTATACAGAGGAAAACAAACTGCAGCCCATGTGTTTGTACATGTCCTAATCACTACAACTAGATAATAAGTTACTCCCCATGCAGATAGAGACTGTTATAAATTCTGCTTTTAGATTTTGCCACTGTAAGAGTTTATGGTTCTGTGCTCAAATGCAATAAAAACTGAATGGCTCATCAACTTTAGTGTAGTAGCATTATTAAAATATCATCAAGTTTGTGGAAATCTATACATGCCTTTGAGAAGTTGGCTCTCAGGTGTATGATGGGAACACTGGCACCATAATGACGTCAAGTAAAAAAAAAAAAAAACATACACTGCATTGATTTACTGGTGGATCACATTGTCCAGCATAAATCAGTTTACTGCTTTGGAAAGCCATTTATATTGGCCTATGTCCAATAGTTTCTTAAATCCCCAAAACAAAATTATATCAGAAATACAACTATAGCAAACATAATGTGGAAGTTTATAAAGTTATTTTTACCATACTTAAAATGGATTTAGAAAATATAACATACCAGTAACAGTATATGATCACAATTATCTAAAATTAGAAGCATTTATTTTGAAATGTGTGCTTCAAGTTGGTTTGTTGGTTGCTATTTGGAAGGTTTGACTGCACTGTAAAAAACTCAAGGCAACAGGTTCCCTCAAGATTTTTGAGTTTTGAGGCCAACTCAAAAACTCAAGTTTTCAAAAAATACTACTTTTTTGATCACCTAATTTGATGTTCATATGTCTAAAAACTTTAAATTTTAAGTTTTACTCTCTATCATTGTTTGTTTAACTCATCTTACAGCCAACTTACTGTCCATTGTTCAGAAAAAGAATTATTATTGATATTATTAAAAATTACATACTAAATTTAACAAAAGTACAATACATTTTCTGAATAAGGGATAGTTGGCTGTTTAAAAAATAATGACAGTGAGTAAAACTTAAAATTGAAAGTTTTTAGACATATAAACATCAAATTAAATGAACAAAAAAAATTGTTGTTGAAAATGTGAGATTTTGAGTTGGCCCAAAAACTCAAAAATCTTGAGGGATCCTATTTCCTTGAGTTTTTTTAGTTTTTGCAGGATTTTTTTTTTTTTTTTTTTTTTTTACAGTGTGCAAGAAAACTCAAAATAATGGTTAGGTTTTTATGACATTTTCAATTTGTGAGATGTAAGGGCTTTGTGACCCGACTGAACTGAGAGCATTTACCCTTCAACTAAAACATCCCGTGTTTGACATCTTGGCCATCGCGAGATAGAGCCAATGCCTTTGCAGTGGTCTGCTCTCTTCCAGTGCTTCTAGCTTACATATATATATATATATATATATATAATTTATATAAAATATAAATGTTCTTTTTCACACACTTAATCAAACTAGCCCATAAACAAATGCTTTAACGATAATAATAATAATAATAATAATAATAATAATAATAATAATAATAATAATAATAATACTCTTGAGACAGTTACTTATAAAAAGATAAACTTGCAATCAATAACAGGAAATAGCAGACATTTGTTACATAACTATATATCATACCATATCTTCTGCTCTTACAGCTTAATGCTGATTAAAATTGCATGTAATGTTAGTTCATTTGACATTTTAAAACTTGCTCAATAACAGGTCTAACTGGCTTTTTCAAGTGCTTTGACATTTCACAGAGAGCAGCTGTCTTTATTGACCGTGCCATGACATAACAGCATGGACAGAGGTGATTTACACTACATGGCTTTAGAGATGGTGATATGAATGTAAAATATAGGAAAAGTCTGCTTTACAAAGCCAGAAATACTGATAAGAAGAGGTGCGTAAAACAAAATCATGACACGTTCATCCATATACTTGGGTTTAATGGGACTGACATTCAGATGGAGATTTCTCCAAAATGTCCTGGGATAGTAAAAGCACACGCACTATGTATTTTTAGAAGTCTCAGCCTTCATTCTTATGGAGGACCGTGAGCGCCACGCGAAAAGGAATAATGCTTTTATTAAAAGAGTTTTTAAAAGAGCCTTTAATAAATGGATTACTAAATGCTTTTATTAAAAGAGTTTTTAAAAGTTTATTTAATAAAGAGATTACTAAATACTTTTATTAAAAGAGTTTTTAAAAGAGCACTTAATAAATGGATTACCAAATAGTTTTATTAAAAGAGTGCTTAAAAGAGCATTTAATAATTGGATTACTAAATGCTTTTATTAAAAGAGTTTTTAAAAGAGCCTTTAATAAACGGATTACTAAATGGTTTTATTAAAAGAAGGATTAATAGCGAGTTAATAATGAGTTAAAGTATTTTTGATCTCAGAGTAAGAGTATTTGTAATAGTAAAAATATTGGTAGCAGTTGCAGTAGTAGTAATAGTAAGAATAGTAATAGAAACTGTAGTACTGTATTTGTAGCAGTTTTAGTTATAATTATAGGACAAAAGGTTGAGGGTTCAACCTTAACTAACTCTAGAAGTACTAGAGGAGAGCAAAGATGTAGTTTAATTTTAATATTCTAATGATTTTGTCTTCTTAAAACATCTAATGCACTGTGGCAGAGTGGTAAACGCTCCTGCCTCTCAGTGTAGTAATTGTAGGGTTGATCCTCAGGCACCTGCGACTAACAGGCCATAAGTGGAAGGTGAACAAATGAATAATTTAAAAGTGATGACAAAGCTCTTGTGTATTGCTCCCCACACGTCTGTAATTGTGTTTTTTATTTATAAATATGTGTATGCATATTTACTAAGATGGCTCCCGGTTAGTTGAGTGGTTATTTCCTTTTGGGGCAGGAGGTCAGGAGAATGTTTCTAGATCACTGATGATGACGACTACACAGAAAAACATGTTGCTTTTATGGTTGTCCTGAACAGATTTATATCCTTGCAAAATGGTACTATACGCAATATCCCATGTACAGTATGTAAAATAAGCTGGCAGGATGAGGGTTAAATGATTCACAAAAGTACATTCAGCTTTTACATTTGTTATTGAGAATGCTGAAGCCAGTTTAACTTAATTGCTGTTGCATTCTTACATGGAAGTATAATTAAAACAATAAAACACTGCAGAAAGATAAAACTGTGCCCACTTCCCAACTCCTGAAGCGTTCCTCCTGCTGCTGGGATAGACTGCTGTTGATTCCCATCTGTGTTATAAAGGTTGGATGAATGACTCATTGCGCCAGAAATCACTGCCACGCCAGCAGCTCAGGTAATTGGTATATTTCACATGCATGGGCAGGTGACAAATTAAAGTGAAATATAACAGGAATGGATTAGAGAAGAATTAATAACACAGTGTCTAGTGTCTGGTCGTCACACTCACTGAATCCTAATCCCGTGTATTGTAGTATTTTTATCTTTTAATTTAAAGCACCTTGGGGTGAAAACATGTCTTTCTGAACTTATTGGAAAAAATCACTTTTCCCAATATGGATTAAACTTGGAAAGCTCAGAACTGGCCCTGCCTCGCAAAGGTAAAAATATAGTGCAGACCTAGTCTCAAAGCAGGGATCTTCTAGTTAAGGGGTAAATGCTCTATCCATTGAGTCCTTACATCTAACAGCAGTAAAGAATCCCTTCAAACATTTTTTTGGTTCCTTTACTGACCCCTTATGGCTGGAGTTAGTATCATTCGGGCTATCTCACAATGGTACAGAATTATTAAAAAATAAATAAATCGTAGATCCAGACAGTGATCTGAACCCACACCAAAAACAAATTTTTCTTGGCTCATTATCCAACTTTTCAGAATGTTTTATTACAATGCAATTACCGGCTAACAGACAAACTAACAAACAAACCAATGCTAAACATATCCTTATTGGTACAGGTTACAGGTAACTACTTTTGTTACTAAAAAGACTACTGAGAAACTTGGCTTTCACTATTAAACATACAGCAGCAGCAACAGTAGTAGTAATAGTAGCAGCAGTAGTAGTAGTAGTAATAGTAGCAGCAGTAGTAGTAGTAATAGTAGCAGCAGTAGTAGTAGTAATAGTAGCAGCAGTAGTAGTAGTAATAGTAGCAGCAGTAGTAGCAGCAGTAGTAGTAGTAATAGTAGCAGCAGTAGTAGCAGCAGTAGTAGTAGTAATAGTAGCAGCAGTAGTAGTAGTAATAGTAGCAGCAGTAGTAGTAGTAATAGTAGCAGCAGTAGTAGCAGCAGTAGTAGTAATAATAGTTGCACTAGTAGTAATAGTAGCAGCAGTAGTAGTAGTAATAGTAGCAGCAGTAGTAGTAGTAATAGTAGCAGCAGTAGTAGTAGTAATAGTAGCAGCAGTAGTAGCAGCAGTAGTAGTAGTAATAGTAGCAGCAGTAGTAGTAGTAATAGTAGCAGCAGTAGTAGTAGTAATAGTAGCAGCAGTAGTAGCAGCAGTAGTAGTAATAATAGTTGCACTAGTAGTAATAGTAGCAGCAGTAGTAGTAGTAATAGTAGCAGCAGTAGTAGTAGTAATAGTAGCAGCAGTAGTAGTAGTAATAGTAGCAGCAGTAGTAGTAGTAATAGTAGCAGCAGTAGTAGCAGCAGTAGTAGTAGTAATAGTAGCAGCAGTAGTAGTAGTAGTAATAGTAGCAGCAGTAGTAGTAGTAATAGTAGCAGCAGTAGTAGCAGCAGTAGCAGTAATAATAGTTGCACTAGTAGTAATAGTAGCAGCAGTAGTAGTAGTAATAGTAGCAGCAGTAGTAGTAGTAATAGTAGCAGCAGTAGTAGCAGCAGTAGTAGTAGTAATAGTAGCAGCAGTAGTAGTAGCAGCAGCATTAGTAGTAATAGTAGCAGCAGTAGTAGTAGTAATAGTAGCAGCAGTAGTAGTAGTAATAGTAGCAGCAGTAGTAGCAGCAGTAGTAGTAGTAATAGTAGCAGCAGTAGTAGTAGCAGCAGCATTAGTAGTAATAGTAGCAGCAGTAGTAGTAGTAATAGTAGCAGCAGTAGTAGTAGTAATAGTAGCAGCAGTAGTAGTAGTAGCAGCAGCAGTAGTAGAAATAGTAATAGTAGCAATAGTAGTAATAGTAGCAGCAGCAGCAGTAGTACTAATAGTAGCAGTAGTAGTAGTAGTACTAGTAGCAGCTGCAGTAGTAGTAATAGGAATAGTGGCACTAGTAGTAATAGTAGCAGCAGTAGTAGTAGCAGTAATAGTAGCAGCAGCAGTAATAGTAGCAGCAGAAGTAGCAGCAGCAGCAGTAGTAGTAGTAATAGTAATAGTAGCACTAGTAGTAATAGTAGCAGTAGTAGTAGTAATAGTAATAGTAGCACTAGTAGTAATAGTAGCAGCAGTAGTAGTAATAGTAGCAACAGTGGTATTAGTAGCAGTAATGGTAGCAGCAGCAGCAGAGGTAGTAGTAGTAGTAGTAGTAGTAGTAGTAGTAGTAGTAGTAGTAGTTTTATTTTATTTACCATTTATTTAGCCTCTATGGTCCCATTGAGATACAGTATCTCTTCTGCCAAGGAGTCCTGGTCAAGGTGAGCAGCAAATAAACAGAACAATGACAAACAAATAGAGACATGATTAAACAGTTCAAGAAACACTACTACTGGAAGCAATGACACGGCTGGAGTAACAGTAGTAGTACTTAGTAATAGCAGCAGTAGTGGTACTAGTAGCATTAAGTAGTTTCTTGTTAAGTAAATTTACGTTCAATACACCTACTTTCTTTCAAGTAACACATTTGTAGAGGTTTTTTACTTCTACCTGAGTAGTGTTATTTTGAAGGAGTTGTACTTTTGCTTGAGGACAGTACTTTTTCCATCTCTGATAAAATAAATAAAAAACTATGTGGCACTATATGAAAATGCCAAGATTAGAAAACACCCTGGCTGTTTTGAGCTCAGGCTGATGATTTACTCTCCTATAGTTTAATCTGTTGTCATTAGTCTTGCCTGTCCAAATGTCTGCCCTTTCCCATGACTTGGAGTCTATTTATAACCTTTTTACTACAAAAAAAGGTACATTTCAGGTACAAGAACCTGACTTAAAATCAATAGTAGTTTTCTTGTATAAACTCTGCTGGGTTTTATGAAGCGAGGTTATAGAGGGCAATGGGAGTATCTTATCTACATATGTCTCCCAATCACATTAACTATAAAAGACATGCATTTTCAGTTTTCAGCTTATATTTTAACTCTCTGATCATGTCACATAGCACACACCCTTTCCCGCCAGTGAGTTGCTGGCCTAGCAGCTTTTGGCCTACTTTCAAAACGTCCCATTATTAAGTAAATCCATACAGATGATGCAGCGGTTAATGCTTAACAATGCAATCTGTCTTGTTTTATAGCCCACCCACCTGTCTGCCTGCACCCTATGAGCCATACAGTACATTTAATAGCTACCGCAAACTTTGAATGATAAGTGTACTCGTCATTATAGATTTAGTAGAAGTTAATTATCTTTCAGGGGAGTGTGGCAGGGAGGTGCAAAAACTGAAATGTAAGCTACTTTTACAAAACACTTTTTGGCTTTGTATAATGAAGAACAAAGTGCTACTAGTCCTTAGCTTTTCTCTTGTAGGGTTGCCATTGTAAATTATCTGTGTGCAGTGATTTGCATATTGATTTGGCATAGGTTTTACGTCAGATTGCTACAGCAACTACGGGTTTTAGGTGGGGTTCACCTTAAGTGGCCAGTTAGTCACAGGGGAGACACAAGAGACATACAATGACAAGTCTCACATTCACTAGAGGCAATTTAGAGTCATCAATTAACCACTCTGCCACCATGCACCCATATTTGTAAATTAGTAAATTATTTTTAGACATATTTTCTGTGGAAATGTAAGCTGATGCGTTACATTTACCAAATAAAAGCAATAATAATTATAATATTGGATAACATTGTGGTAGTTATATTATAAGTGCTATTTTTAGGGACCCAGATGGAGTTTAATTTAAAGAACAAGTGGCAGTCTGTTCACTGTACAGACAGCTGCTGGATCAATTCTCCTCAGGGTAGACAGCACATAATTAAAAACAGATGAAGTCACCTTTGTTGTCTGACTTCTATACTGTCATAAGAGATGTGGCTGATTAAATTATAGCCACCGAGTCTGTTGTGAATGGGTTTTCACTTTGGATCTGTACTTGTATCCTGGATAAAGTTAGACAGACATTTTCTCTGCATAAAGAATTCTGTGTAATGAGCTCATTGGGAAACTCATTAGCAAGATCTGGAGCATTATTGCAGTGAGCGGTTGGTGCCACTTTATGAATTGATTTGCTATGGTCACCCGCTTTCCTTGAGAGCCAGGGCAATTAGATGAGTTGGTAAAAGGTCATAAGTATGACTCCTACAGCAGCTGACGTGTCTGTGATGGCTTTGTCACTGTCTATGTGTCTCCATAAAGATGAACTCTTTAACATGTTTGACCTTTGGGTTCAGACAGGATGTGGGCTTACGTAATAGACATTCATTTGAATGAATGTTCTTCATTCATAGTCACATTGATCTGTATGAGACAGATGGCAGATATCTATTATCTCGCTGTCATTTCAGTCCGTGCAATTGTTGCTCATCTCACCACCCTTCCACTTTTTTAAAGAAAATGATTACCAAATGCATTTTCGATGTCGGCCTGGATCAGAAAGTCTAGATCAAAAAATCGAGTAAAAAAACAAACATTTTTTCTCATTGCCAGATAGGACTTTTTTTTGTCAGCTCACTATAATATAAATAAATCTCCTTTCTATTTTAATTTCCCCTTCTGAGATTTCCATTGCAAATCATCTACCGCCTGGCGTGCAGTGATTTGCATATTTAATTTAAGCTGAATGCACATTGTGACCATTTATCTGGGCTTGGGACTGGCACAAAAAGTACAATGGCTTGTGACTTTTTCTGGTTGGATAAAATTTTGACTATATCAGTAAGGAGGAAACCACTATTTCAGATCAAATGTCAGTGAGCTGAAAAAAATGGCTATCTTGTTTATTGTCTCACACAGTGTGCAATCTCTGTTTTTATTGTGTTTTATTTTATGTATGTTAGTATGAAAGAAGAAAGTCAAAGGAAGAAAACAAAGAAAAAATTATTACACAATTACTATGACATGCAATTCAGTTTTATTAAATGGTGCTCTAAATAAGATTATCATTATATCCACACCTACAGACACAACAACCTGAAGACGTGGCGTGAGTAACAATGAGCTAACACCTTCGTCTCCGTCATGGTAACTCTTTAACTCCCCTGATGTGTGTCAATATTTTGAGACAGGTAGGGGCCAGGGCAGGGCTCCATAAAGCAACATTAGACAGGAAAGTAGGATTTATGAAATATCTTTACTACTCTGTAAATCATTGTCTCTACATATTAACCCGTGAGAAAAACTTTGCTCTTGCTTGTATCACGTCTGGTCACATGACAGGTGTGTCTTCCAGAACTGTTTATAAGAATGGTGGAGGGTGGTGGCAAAGCAGACACTGGGCTTAGAAGCTGCAGAGACGATCAATAAAGAAGAGAAAATCCCATTGCAATCACCATGAAGACTATATTTGTCGCTGTTGCTGTCCTCGTACTGGCAATTGGCTGGACCTCTGAAGCTGTGGAAGTTGAGGTAAGTCATGCACTCATTTGGTTGAATTGTCTCTCTGCAATGAGGTTGTGGGTTCGATCCTCGGGTCAGCCAGCGCACAATCTCTCTGAGTGGAGCTTGCTCCCACCATCCAAAGACATGCACGTGTTATGGGGAATGAAAGTGAGAGTGAATGTCTGATTGTGCATGTGTTTGTGTGATCCATCCACAAGCTTGTGTTGTCCTTGTGTCTGTCCCAAGCCTGGATAAATAAAGAGGGCTGTGTTGGAAAAGGCATTAAAAGACTCAATAAGCAGATGATTGTTTCTGTGGCAATCCCAGAAAGGAAAAATCAGAAGAAAAAAAAGAACACAATGACTTTTTCAGGGCTTTTAAACATTTTTATTTTGCTGAATTTGTTTGTACTCAGTTTTCATTTTTTCTTCTCAGGAGGGTGGACTGTCTTTCTCCCTGGAGGCCGTGAAGAGGCTGCAGGAGATGACAGAAAACAACATGATGGCCGGGAAGCTGAACCCCAGACTTAGGTCCAGCAGTGTTTCGCTGTGTGCAGACCCGATGCTGCCTCAAGAGTTCCTGACCCTTTGTAGACAGAGAGGGGCATCTGCGTCACTGGCCAGACTGGGTAAGACCAATACACATTCAAAACGCCCCAGAGTAGTAGCAGTAGTAATAGTAGAATTTACAGTGCAACCTCAAACATACTTCAAACTTAAGTCAGTTTTACACTCAATACTTTTTTCTTTTACTTTTTTCAAGTAATAATCTTGTTTATTACCTCTATTTGAGTAATATTATAAGTAGTCACAGTAGTCGTAGTATTTGTAGTGGTAGCAATATTAGAAGTAGATTTTACTGTGCTCAGCAATATTGAAAATTGGGTCACTGTATGTAAACCCTAATGATTTTGTGGTTCTTTCTCCTCCAGTTATGGTTCCCATGGATGTGTGTGAGATCTGTGCCTTCGCTGCCTGCACTGGCTGCTAAAGAAATCGACTGAAGAAGCCAAAATCTCCTCAATTACTTTCTTCCCCCTAATAATAATACAATAGACATTTCCAAATGAGCTCCCAAATGTTATGTAATTATCATTAAGCCATAATTAAAGTTCAAGAGACAGACAAGTCATTTTAAAAGTAATTTGGCCGAAAGCATTTTAAACTGTTACTTTATATTTTCTCTATTATTTTTTTAGTTTTTACATAAAAAAAACTTACAACTCTTTGTTACATTTCTATATTACCAAAGTTTGTATACAGACTATATTTAAAGCAGAGGTCTTCTGTTCAAGTTCTTGTTTATTTCTGTACTAATGTTTGAATAAATACTCATCTCAAATGGTTCCTGTATTTTTTTACACACACAATGTGAACGTGAGTGCATTTTGTCGCCACATAGGACACACTGTGGACCTTTGTTTGGTAAATTGTCCTATAAAGGCTGTATTTGTAAGAAGAAAAAAAAAGAAAAGAAAAAAGAAAGAAAAAATAAAATAAACATGTCTGCAGCTAATAATGCCACCCACTGAGTCTTATGCAACTTTGTACTAGACACAATCACTGTTTAACTTCCCTAGTGATAAGAGATGGAAAGAAAATCTTAAAAAAAGTCAACTTGGTCCAGTGCAGCCCAACATGGAGGGGGGGTATATGACTGTAGTAGTAGTGGTAGTAGTAGTAGTAGTAGTAGTATTTAGTGTAGTAGTGTGATCTCAAAAAGAAACGAGAAGATACAAAATTTCAAAAATACTTTAAACTAAGTCAATTTTATACTCCATTCTCTTTGACTTTTACTGTAGTAATGATCCTGTCAAATTATTTTACTTTTAATTGAGTAATATTTTTCTGATGTAACAGCAGTAGCACTAGTAGCAGTAGTATACAGTAGTAAAAGCTGAAGTAGTACTTTCAAAAGTATTTTAAACTTCACTAAAATTTGCACTATAATGTACTTTTATAATGTTATAATAATAATAATCTTGTTGAGTACTTTTACTTTTGTTTGGGTAATGTTATGCTGAAGTAAAAACAGTGGCAATAGCAGTAGTGGTAGTAGTAGTAGAAGTAGTAGTAGTAGTTTCAAATGTACATTGCACTTTTATAATTTTATATAATAATAATCTTGTACTTTTGCTTTTGAGTAATATTATGCTGAAGTTACAACAGTGCAACAGTGGCAGTAGTAGTAGTAGTAGAAGTGGTAACACTAGTAGCACTAGTATGTAAAGTAGTAGAAGCTGTAGCAGTAGTTTTTAAAGTACTTTAAACTTTAGTAAAATTTACACTAGAATTTTGTATTTTTATAATCTTGTAATAATAATCTTGAGTATTTTTACTTCTGTTTGAGTAATATTATGCTGATGTAACAACAGTGGCAGTAGTAGTAGCAGTAGTATGCAGTAGTAGAAGCTGTAGTACTAGTTTCAAAAGTACCTTAAACATAAGTAATATTTACACTATAATTGTATACTTAATTAAAAATAATGTTATTGAGTACTTCTATTTCATTGGAGTATTCGTAGCAGTCCATTAATTCAAACCTTGGTATTTGTGACTTATCTTTCTCAATTTTTTGTTTTAGTCTTTTATCATCATTATTGACCCAGCACAGCGGAAATAGACAGGAAATTACGAACAAAGCGACCTAGAGACAAAAGGGATCATGACATGGAGCAAAGAGGCCCAAGATTGAAATAAATAGGTCTCATTCCGCAGCATGAGTCAGTTCCTCAGAACTCAGGATTCAGCTCTCAGGATGTTTTTGAGCTGAAGGGAGCTCATTATTCATCCACAGGCGAGAATTTAGACTCTCTCTGGGAATCACTGCATCCATAGCATTAGGAACATCTGTAGCATACATTACATTCAAGGTAGACTAAAATACATCTTTAAAATGTTAATGTTATCTCCTTGAAATTCACCAAAGTGATGTTCTAAAAGAAAAGAATGGGGTGGCGAACTTCATGTTGTTGGTTATAAAAGAAATAAAAGATGTATTTCTTTATTTTATTGTTATTATTTTATAACTATAGTATATTGGTATTTTATTATATGTATGAAAATGATTTTTTGAACATAGTTTTAATTTAAGATGAACAGTGGCAGTGCTTGTGGTATTCTCCTTTCACAAGCTCAATGTGCACGCTGTTGATAGTGACAGGATTGACAGTTTGGCAAAGTGGCATTTTTTTAATTTAGAAGTTAGCACATTTATTAATTAAATGCAGCATCCTGACAAAAAGGGGAAATCTTTTTAGCAAGGACAGTGTGGTTTTATGACTGGATAGAAAATGGCCTGTAAAGCTGCACCTGCTCTTTGTGATAACAACATGAAAATGTGTTGAGTCTAAGACTAAATGATTGCAGCCCAGCAAACGCTTCTTCAAGGCACTGGAAATGGAAATGCCACTACATCAGTGAGTACAACAGTGATTCACAATCTCCATTTAGCCATTAAGGCACATTTGTGAGTCCCGATTTCCAAAGTGATAAAGCCCCCACTGCCTGTAATAAATGCTGTTTTCTCTGGGTTTCCCTCTTCCAACTTAACCGTAGCCATGTTGAAAATCCATTTCAAGCAAGAAGTGCGAATTTTTCATTGTACATTAAATGAGGACAAAAGCGAAGCATTCTGTTCTTTTTTTGCACAGCCAGGGACCACTGTTTTTTCTCAAGAAAGTCACCATTTACTACAGTAGCTTATTTCAGAGGGTGACAAGTCCTTAGTCAGCTGCATTATGGGAAGTATAATGCTGACGAGATTTGTAACCATTTTTCTTTATTGATTTGTATAAACAGTATAAACAGTATGGTTTGCTGTGACTCTAGTGCAGTGGTTCCCAAACTTTTTGTCTCGTGTACCCTCTGAGCTTTTTTTGAAAATTGTGAGTCCCCCCTCACTCATACGCGGGGATGATTCTTTTAAATTCTAATGGAAAACAAAAAACAAAAAGACATCTGTCTTCCTTAGTACAAAGGCATTTTATACTTAATTTATTGTAAATGTTTATTCTCCAGCATTTTTGTTGAATCTCAAATTCAAAATTAAATACATAAAAAAATCTCCCTGTTTTTAAAATAGAATATATAATAAAATTTGATTAAAAAAAAAAACTCCTATTACATTTATTAAGTATATATTTTAATGTTCAAAATGTTCTTAAAAAAATTAAAGTAAGTGATAAATAATATTATTAAACTCATAACAAATTTACTACAAAGAAAAATAAAAAAAGGATTAACTCCTCTTTTAAACAAGCTATTAAACCTAAAAAAAAAAAATGCAACAAAATATAAAATTCTAATATTATTCTTTAGTAGTGTGACTGCTTTTTTATTATGTGAGTTTGACTTTTCAGTAGTTCAATATAAAAAGATCACAAATGTTTTTCATCAATTCCAAGTACCTCCTGCAAAGTGCTCATGTACCCCTAGAGGTCCATGGACCTCTGTTTGGGAAAAACTGCTCTAGGGCAATATCTTTTATATTAAAACTGTTTCTTATGTTGTTATTTCATTAATTATACTGAAAATGAATTGGCCTGGTCACTGTAGAGTTTAGCTGAATTTGGAAAGGCCAATATTTGAGTACACAGTGTGTCCCTAAATTAGGTGGCTGTATGAAGTGGATTAAAGATGAATCACACATGAGCATGAATTGTCCCAGTTATTTCTGATGCTCACCAGCTGCTCCTAAAGTCATTGCTTTTCCCCAGCACTAACATAAATCTGCAGTATATGAAAACAGGACCATGTCAAGAGACTGAGCGCTTTCCCAAATGCACATTGCAGTTCCAGCTTCGTTGTGGGGACAAATGAGTGAGAGTGGACAATGCCACTTTGCGCCATTGCTGTTATAGTGTGAAAAGTGAAGAATAAATCGTTCCAAAAAACATATCCGATTTTTTTTTATCACGCCCATTCTCGCACAAACTTTGCAGAGACCAACTATAGTCTGAAATGTCACAGAGAAGAAATGTTTTTGTGTTAGTTTTTATTCACTAATCTTGGGGACAAAGTTGCTCATTTATAATAACTGCATGATTTTAGCTCATGGGCCATCTGTTGTATGAATCTCTTGGGTGAGGAATGTGACTTTAAGTTTGAAATGTCATGATTAAAATGCTAATTTGATATCAAATTGTAATCAAAAATGTCAGGAATGTCAGGAATGTTTACACAAGTGCTTGACCTATTGACCTCTTTCATTCCACCCTTCTCCCATTATTTTATGATGTTTACACAGGTGTTGGAAAGAATGTTAGGAATGTTTATTTTTTTATTGTTTACACAGGTGCTTGACCTATTGACCTCTTTCATTCCACCCTTCCACCCTTATTTTATGATGGCTAAATTAATGTAAACACTTAAATATAGAGCAGGAGTAATGTAGAATAAAATAAAGAAGGGAAAAACAAATTATTTCGTTTGTATTAGTTTAAAATCTAAACCGAGTAGTTAGTAGTGTAGTATGCCATAGTTTGTAAAGGTGTACCAAGGTAAACAGGTATATAGAACTAGATTTAAAGAAAAAGCTGACCGTATGGCTGATGTTATAACAAAACAATACATTAGTTTGTAAGGTGTTGGGTAAGTCGATGTAAAGAGATATACAAACCTAGAAAGAAAAGATAGAAGAAAAAAGGGGTTATTTTGATAGTGTGTCACTGATTATAGTAGTGTTAACGGCTATAGTTGTAAACAAAAATGCACTAGTTTGTAAGGCACTGGGTACATCAATATAAAGAGATGTAGACCTAATTTTTAAAAAATAAAGAAAGATAATAAAGAGGGAAAACATATCATTTTGGTGGTGGCTCATTTGTTTTTTGCAGATTGTTAGTGTTATTAGCTATAGTGGTATAAAGTTTCGCTAGTTTGAAAAATGGATCAACGTAAAGAGATATATATAGGACAAAAAAAAGTGAAATAAATAAAAAAAAGAGGACAATGTATTAGATGAGGACACAAACTGATCAGATTTTACTGAATAAATGTTATTCTGTTGTTACACTTAAAAAGGGTTTATGATATGGCAGTAGTATTTCTTACCACTGTACTGATAGTGGTTTGTTGGTGCTGAATGAAAATAAACTGTTTGTAAAATATTATATGAATCCATTGAAACAGATATATAGGTTTGCATTTAAAAAGAGGAAAGAAAGGTTATTTTGAGTATATGTCACTGTTTTTACATTTTACTAGAAGAGGATATAAACTGATCTTTTACTGAATAAATGTAATACCGTTGTTACACTTCTCCTGTGATGTTTGTATAGTGTTGTGCAGCAGGAGTGTCTCTTACGCTGTACTTTAACATGTCACTGTGTAGTGAGTGGTCTATCACTGTGTACACAGCACCAGTATAAAGTACAACTTTTCCACAACTTTAGAGAATGAGACCTAAGCATCTATAAGGTGTATTTGTAAGAGCTCTGACATTTAATGCTTTATTTGTGTTTTATTGTACAATTAAAAAACAATAAGAGTTTATTAACCCTCCTGGGCCTGGTCAGCTCCTTCAGATGTTAATGACCTGAGTGAAAGTGGTTTGTTTTGTTTGAGTTTCAGGAGACTGTTGTAAACAGATGGGAGCTTGAATCTGACCCCACCATTTCTGTTAAAGAAGGTTTATCTTTTTTGAAAGATTGCTTCTTTCACTTCTCACTCAAACCATCCTTTCTCTCTGGCTAAGAATTGGAACTCACTGTCCTCAAAGGAGTGGAAGGAAGCAATCTGTCAAAAAAAAAAAAAAAAAAAAAAAGATAAACATCAATCAAGTCCAGATGACTGCTTTTGAACCTTTTGTTGTGATGCAATTCCCCTGGATGAGTGAGAGTCTTCACAGACAATAAGAGTTTATCTATTTACTAAAATTCTCCACTGTTAAGAGTCAGTTGTTCAATTGTGGACAATGAACACACATACTGGAATTATTGCTAGAGAATTAAATGTTTTTGATTAATAACCCAGCATTATACACAAACGTCAGTGTAAATCTGCACGTAATTGAATATCCTTGCCAGTTTTAAGATATACGGACATACATATTTAAGGTTTGAGGTATTACCTCAGATGTTAGGTCAGGTGAGGTTATGTAAAAATATTAGAAAAACAAGGTATCACTTTTGGCATCTGTAATCAATGAGCACAAAAGGGATCTTTTTTCCCAGAAAGAGACTGAGTTGGCACTGCCTTGAGTGTAAATTATCAAGGCATGACTTTGCATCCTATGACCTTATGGGGTCAAAGGTCAGAAGAGGTATGCTGAAAAGTGTAAGATGATCTACAGAAGCTGGGAGAAAAAAAACTTATATAATGTGATCATATATGTGGTCATGTACCTACATTTCATCACATATAATAGCAAATAGATTCTTTGATATCGAGCCATAACACCGCCTTACCTCCACACACATGTTTATATTTTATTATTTTATTCTACTTTTATTTTGCAAAGTACAAATGGGAACAGAGCAATTCTATTTTTATAGTGGATTATTTGTAGCGTATTTCTGCATTTATTGTATGTAAACTGTATGTATATCTTGTACTGTGTGTTGACAATGCGCATAAAGTGAATCGCAGCTGATTTCATTGCCTCTTGTGTTGTGTACAATAAATTCATTATATTCTGGATGGAGTGGTATTTATTCTGCTCAATAATTGCTTGCTTTAGGGGAAGAGTGCTACAGTTTGTTGCCTCACAGCAAGAAAGTCCTGGGTTTGACAGTGATTTAACTTCTTTAGCTTGCAAAGTGAACCTACAGTTTATCATGTTATGTGAGTTTGCCCTTGCATTACTGACTTATCCACAGAGGCAATATGTCTGTCATAGCAATGGACTAAAACTTTTTACAAGTTTGGCACATAGCATGGGAAAACATATCACTGATGCATGACCTTATAAACTGTTAGGACAATCAACAAAAGCTGCCATTGCATCCAAAAATCATCATAGTACATCAAAGCTGTTTAAACAAGTTACCCATAAGCCCCGGCTCTGCACGTAGGAGTTCGTCTTTATCAGGGTTTCCATAACATTTTTACCTGTGGGAGAGAGGCCGGGCCCGAGATTTATGAGGAGACATCGAGGCACTGTCTGCGTTACTCAAAAACCCAAAGTCAATAGTGTGGTATTGTAGAGCCGGGGAAAACCGCAAAAGATAACAGTTATAAACTAATTAACTAAACAGTGGGTTATAAACTACAAAATGAGGATCTAAAGCAATTGCAACATTTTAAGTTTATCTTCCCACCTCATTCTGTATGTGCCATTCACTCGTAAATCACTCCCATGGTCTGCCCCATGGCTTTAAAAGAGGCCAAGCACCGGGGCAGAGACCACAGACAAATCTGAAGCCAAGAAAGAAGCCAGATAGAAGTGAACTTGAATTGACAAACAGCAAAAATGAAACCGCTTTTCTTTGTTTTGGGACTATGCTTGTGCAGCGGTGCCTTTGGAGTGTATGTTAAGGTGAGTATAGTTTGTTTTTATGGAAATATTATTAAAAGTTTCAAATTTACAATTGTATCTTGGAAGCTAAGGTGAATTGCTTTTGCCTTGAAGCTAGTGACTTGAGTTTATGCTATTTTGTATAATGTTTGCACTCTGTATGCATATGTGCACTGTTTACATCTAATGTCAAGTCAAGTAAAGTAGGACTAATGTAGGAATAAAGCAGGTCTAAACCAGGACTAAATTAGGCCTAAAGCAGGACCAAACCAGGACTAAATCTAGGACTAAAGCAGGTCTAAACCAGGACTAAACTAGGTCTAAAACAGGTATAAACCAGGACTAAACTAGGCCTAAAGCAGGACTAAACCAGGTCTAACCTAGGACTACACCAGGTTCAAACTAGGACTAAACAATGTGTAAACCAGGACTAAGCCATTTCCAAACCAGAAGTAAACCAGGACTAATCTAGGACTAAAGCAGGTATAAACCAGGACTAATCTAGGCCTAAAGCAGATCTAAACCAGGACTAAACTAGGTCTAAAGCAGGTATAAACCAGGAATAAACTGTGCCTAAACCAGGAGTATGCAGTGGTCTTGAAATGTGGACCATTGTTTGAAAACCACTGGTCTAAATAGTTTTTGATTTTCTCTAAATCGTGCCTTGTAACTTGCAGGCTGGAGACAGAAGCTTCCCCTTGGAGGCAGTGAAGGCGCTGAAGGATCTGATGGACCTGGATGACTATGAGGTCAACCCACACGTCGGCGAGACCAGCGTCTCTGCCGTTTGCAGAGACCCACTCCTGCCACAAGTCTTCAGGCCAGTGTGTCAGGGGAAGGGGGCAGCCATGACACTATCCAGACTCGGTAAGAAGAACACAGAATAACAAATTGGAACATTGTATAGGATGGCAAACCACTTGACTATCCACTTACTTTACATATAAATAGAAAGGCTCCACATGTCTCTAAATAGCAAAGTACAAGGGCTACTGCATGAATAAAGTCATGATTCTTGGACGTGGGGCGTAATAGGAAGATGGGAAAAGATACGGAATTATTAACTGCTTTGAACATCTTGACATCTTGGAAGAAAAACATTGCATTTTATTTTTAGTCCTAGTTTGTGCTCAGTTTTTATAATGCCATGTTATTTAGATAAATGCTTTTCAGAGGTGAAGGAAGTACTCCAACAGTACTTAAGTAAAAGTACTGTTGCCTCAAAATATTTGTATGTATTTAGAAGTATTCAACGTAATTGTTACTTGAGTAAAAGTAAAGAAGTTTATGAAGGTAGAAAAGATATTATTGCCTGCTACTATTACTAGTACTATTAGTTTTGCTACTGGCAGTACTACTATTGATACTACTACACTGCTACTTCTATTATTAGCCTTTACCCACTTTGCCTCAAAGGTCAAAAATCCTTATTAGAAATTATAGTAAAGGTATTTTTTTCCTAGAAACAATTTCCCAAGCACAAGTAAAAGCTTGTCTATTGTAAATGTAAGTAAAAATATTTGAGTAAAAATATTTAATTTCAAACACTAAATGTTTTTTTTATACTTTTAGACACTATTTACATTTTTCATTTGGCATGGCCATAACTGCTGCACCCTATAGTGGTCTAAAATGATAACATTGGGCAAGAGATCTATAAAGGTTAAACAAAGATAATCTTAAAGGACCTTTAAACTCATTAGACACAGACTGCACCCACTTCTGCTGATATGGACATGGGGTCATCACTCATTAATACAGCAGCTTATTTTGTACAAATAATATAATGTACTTGTGTTTTTTAGGTCACAAACATATTTTTAATTCTGTGCTTTCTTGCACCCACAGTTATGCTCATCTCACCTGTGGATCCGTGTGAGATTTGTGCCAACCCTTCCTGCATCGGCTGTGTCATCTGAGGCACATGAACATCATTCCCAGAGGCAGCTTCTCTTCTCCGCAGTGCTCACATTCCCACATAGACGCATTCATGGAAGTGGGGCATAGTGTGCCTTCACCTGGCAACACAGTACAAGTGACTTTCAAAATATTCATAAATATTTATAATAGGCCTCAACGTTGTGTGAATTTTAATTGTTACATCAAAAGCCACACTCCATGCAATTAGGGTGACCACCTGTTCCACTTTTGGTTGCACTGCACAGCCATTTAGGCATCTGTCCCACTGTCCCACTAATTAAGATAATGTCCCTCTTTTTCCCTGCTGCTCAATGGATCTTATAAAAAGTGAGATTCAAGTTAAGAACAAGGTCTTATCAGTAAATATTTGTTGGTGACCTATCTTGATAGGTTGGAATACATGGTTGGTGTGTTGCCTCACCCTGTGTTTCAGAACAGAGTGGGTTATTTAGAGAAAATGCAGACTGAGAGCTTTAATTTTTTTCTGTTTTACCTTTTTTTTTTTTATTGAATAAAGTCTAAGTAAAGACATTACTTTGCAATAATGTGTGTTTTTGGATGAAAAACAGCACATCAAATTTGCTACAGGCCCTAAATTGACTGTATCTCGGTAAGTTGGTAAAGCTAGATTTGTACATCAAAAGATTTATTTCTTGAGTCTGTCCCACCTTGTCCCACCAAATCGCCCAACTTGTCCCACTTTTTGCACTTTTTGAGGTGGTCACACTGCATGCAATGTTGTGGAAGAGTGCACTGACAAAACACTGTAACTTTATTGTTCTGCCTACTTTCATATTCATAAAAAATGATTATGTATGTTAATAAAGTTTTTTGCGTTCTTAAAATGTATTTACATTCAATTATATTTAGGCTAGGCTAATACTATTTAATTATAATTAATTAACATATTACTTAAGTAGCTAATTATATAGGCTAATGGATGTTAGCAATTATGTAGCTAATTACGCTTAATTAATGTAGCCTATTTGTGGGCCTTAGGGTTAGGGTTAGAGTGGTCTAACAGAGACAAGTGTTTATTTATTTATTTATTTATTTATTTATTTATTTATTTATTTATTTATTTATTTATTTATTTATTTATTTTTTCAAGAAACAAAGAGAATATTTTTAATGAATCACAATTGAGACAGAAAAACTTCCAACCCATAACATAAATAAATGTGTGTCAGCTGTATCCTGTCCTGCCCAGCTGACTAAATAAGAGCTTCTACTTTGTTCAAAGGAGGACATCTGCTGGATAAGTCATTTAAGCCTTTGTGTTTGTTTTTTAATCTTTATACAGTAAAGCGTTAAAACAAGAAACTTCATAGCTTCTGGCTAATAATGTAACCTGTTATCTTAAGCAAAAAAACAAAAAACAAAAAACAAAAAAAAAAAAAACTGCGGCTTATAAACTCTGGAAACCTAGGAAGATCTGGGAAGAGGCATGGAGCCCCCTATTGCAATCTTTAGATTAATTTTGTTATACTTGGAAGTGTCTCTAGTGTACGTTTATCTAATGTAGGCTACATTATTAGATACGCATTTGACAAGTGACTAACCCTTGGAAAGAAGGATGGTTACATGGCTCGTTGGTCTAGGGGTATGATTCTCGCTTAGGGTGCGAGAGGTCCCGGGTTCAAATCCCGGACGAGCCCAGTTTACATTTTGAATGTTATTTATTTGTATTAGATTTTAGATGTATTTGTTGTCAAACTTTTGTAAGATAGGTTAGATATGTATCGTGGCTGTGATGCTGTGATGCAAGCATTTTTGCTAAGTTGTAATTTCACTGGATTTCCGACAGAGGGCATTGTCCACTAAACATTAATATACTATTATCACACTAAACTCATATGCGCCCTGTGCACGCTGAAGAATTATTTTAACTATTAAGGTTTTCTATATACTACACTCGTTACAACACCTAGACAAATCTTAAAGAGTCAATAAGGACCTCAGTAAACCCCACAGGTCACTCTGTATGGAGCAGGTATTGCTCATTGCGTGTGATGATGATCTGTCCTCTCTCTGTACACTACCTTCACCTCTTTTTAAAAGGCCACAGTCTTTTTAAGTCTCTAATAATTGTGCTCTGGGAAAATATTAGCCCGTGAGCTCCCCCTCTCGGCGAACAAGCATATTACGTTTCCTAATAACGTTTAAAATAGGCTACACTCCTATTTTACTCTTGGTATTAATGCAATTATATAGACATTAATTTGTTTTACCGAATTACGGATAAAAAGCTTTATTAGTATACTAGTTGAAGTCTTTTGTAGCCCACTGCCATGGCCTTAATTTTCAGGCCGTTTTGTTTAGTTGTCTTTTTGTTTTGTACCGACAGAGGGCGTTATTCACAAAAAAAAAAGTGGGTCTAAGTATTGACAGGTTGTTAAAACATTAAACTATGTGCACCCCTTTACTGTTCATATTTTGTTAGATATATATATATATATATATATATATATATATATATATATATATATATATATATATATATATATATATATATATATATATATATATATATATATATATATATATATATTCTCACATCCTAAAGCTACATTTATAAAGCACAAACTGCACACTATATAGAGCAGGCATTGTCCATGTGCTGCACATCCGTCCTCTCTCTGTATACAGCGCCTGCTGTGTTATCCATTCTTTTACAGTTTTGTGTATCCGACAGATACACACACAGGGATTGATTGGAAAAACTGACGTAGCCTGCTACAATAGAGGAGAACTGTTATTGCTTTTTTATATCATTTCAAAAAAAAACAAAAAAAAAAAAAAAAACCTCATTGTAAACATTGGTTGTATGGTTTGTGCAGTTTTCTTTCTTTTCTTTGGCTTTACAGCTCATTCAGGGTCGAATTGTTGGGGACGTTTCCAGAACACACAGTGCATCATCTTGACAGTCTTCCTGAGGACCACACAGAGGCATTGAGTCCTATTCCCACGAACTCAACAAATGCTGTCTGCAGTGTTTTTTTGTTTTGTTTTTTGTTTTTTTTTGTTTTTTGTTTTGTTTTTTTATCTTTAATGTTTTAGAAAGCACAGTTTTAGACCCACAGTATTGTCCATCTTTCTTTCCTTTACCATTTCTTATCCTTTTCCAGGTTGAAGTGCTGTTGTAGTGGATTCCAGGATACTGGGGCTTGTTGATAAACACTCTCAAGGCCAAGTACCAAGTCACGATCCCGATTTCAGAGTGAAAAATTGAATATGGACTTTCCCAATCTCCAGACCAGGCCCGGAAGCCACACGGAACAAGAAAGACAGTGTATACTCTTTTTGCTGGTTCCAAACCTGAATAAATGGAGAGGGTTGTGCCAGAAAGGGCATCTGACGTAAAACCTATGCCAGATTAATATGCAAACACTGCACGCTAGTAGTCAAATGATTTGCTGTGGTGACTCTGAGGAAAAAGCTGAAAGGAAAGAATTATTATTATTATTGTATTCTTTGTCACACTAAATTTGTTTAGCCCTAAAGCCACAGAGTATTATACTCATGTCTGGTTATGTTAGCATTTTTTGTAAAATAAGAATTTAATTTAATTTGGCAATCAGGTCATCCACCAAGAAAATCATTGTTTAATTGTAAAATAGTAGGCTTGTTACATTTCTACCTTTTCTTCAAACCCATGAAGCTGGAAGCCTATCTGAGATCAGGCGTGGAGGAACTACACTTTCAAAGGTACTTGTGAGTAAAAAAAGGAAAAGTATTTAGCACAGATTTGAGAACTAATGAATCTGTTAAATGTGAAGGATTTTGCTGAAAAACTGTGCTGAGAATGGAAATACATTTACAGATCTAAAGATAAGGATGACCACACAAAAACTTGCCTCTTCCTGTCTCACACATAAATAAGGTCATGTAACATCTTGTTTGTTTCAGCTCCCACCCCTCATTTTTCCTTTACATTTTTTCACTCTGCCTGTTAAGTAAAGGAGGGTTAACCATGCTCCAAGCCCAAGAGCACATCATCCCAAGAGCCAAGGCAAGTTTATTTGTATAGCACAATTCATACACAGGGTCATTCAAGGTGTTTTACAGGGGGAAAAAAAAGACAAATTAAAAGTACATAGACAAGAATTACAATTAAAACAGTAAGATCTAATGATCTAAAGAGTGCAGATAGAACACTTTTAGTTCATATGCACAGCTAAAAAAAAGACGTTTCAGATTTTAGTTGAATAAAAACAAAAGAAGACACAAACTGCCTCACACTCAAACAAGTGCTCTCGCCTCACCAGGTTGTGGTCTATTTTCCTCGTGCAATGCAAGAGGCTGAATCTGTTGGTGAGGTCTTTCTGAAGAGTACTACTTTACTGCATCTTTTATATTTAGGTACTTTGTGTTTACAATGTTGACAGGGCACAAAGTAATTATTTTAAACCAAACTCGAAATACTTTTTACTTCAAACCAATTTTAAAAATGTAGTGGAGAAGAAAGTACACTGAAAAAATGTGGCGTTTCTTCTTAATATCACTTTAAGAAACATCACATTGCTGGGGAAATGCTGAACACTGATTGATCCGTTGTTATAAATAATGTAATCAAATTATGAACTTTTTTTTTTCAAAGAAATGATTAAACAAAAAACCCTTCAGCTGTAGTTAAACTTCAGTTATAACGTGGTCCTGTCCACTTTGTGCATATTAAGGAGTCGGCCTCTAGAACTCTCTAAAATGTAGTGAAGTAAAGTAAAAGTGTCCCTTGTAAAATTTACTCAAGCAAAATTCAGATACATGAAAATTGCAATAACGTAAAGCAACTAAATAGTTCATTACATTCCCACACAGTCTAAGATTACATCAGAAAATACTTCCCAGAAAGTGGTCCACAGGAGGCTCAGTTGTGTTTAGCCAGACTGAGCCTCAGCAACAAGAAACCTAAATATCAGTGTTGTAACAAACCCAGCTGCGAGTGTTGATCTGCTTGCTTTTGCTATTCATTAACCCATCCATGGCTCTTTCAGCATGGGCATCCTAATAACATTTTTTTTTTTTGTACATAAACAGTTATAAGGAAAGCACAAGGCCACAAAAAACAAAACAAAACAAAACAAAACAAAAAAACGGCATCCTAAAGTGACACTCATCATGTTTGGTAAAGGCCAATGATTAACTGTGGGGTTTGTGTATTTTATCAACCTGCAGACTGACCATGCCTTGTGACCTTTTTTGACACAACCACTTAATGAACAACCCTTGGTAAAGCAGTCAGGATTTTTTGTAGTTGACTATTTCATTTTACCTACTATTAACTACATTAAGTTTGTTTCAGGATGGGATAATCCCTATAGTCTCTCATTAGTGCGCATGAAAGACTCCTCTGTTTCAGTAGAATTTCAAGCAGCTCTTCATATGCTGCCATCCAGAATGAGTAAATAGGAGCGCTTTTATCTGACAAAGACTGGACTTTCTGTTAATTGTCATGTAACGAGGTAAAGACCGTTAACAGGGGCACTCTCCACAGTGTCCAGCCTGAGGACACAGGGATCTCGGTTCACTATTCAGGTTAATTGTAGATTTAGTGTACTTGGCAAGAGATGTATTCTTGTAAATATTAAGTGAATACCACAGTTTTGGGAGTTCTGCCAACGTACTCTATGTCCAGTGCTACTGAAATAAATCCCAAAATTGGTGATCCAGCTTGTGAGGTGAACGATTACTCAAGAGGATTCATTTTTTATTATTAGATTATAACGTTTAGTCATGAAAAATAATCATATCATAAGGCTTTATTGCTGTAACCACCATGTTCCTATTGCTTTCTGGTAAAAGCTTATTTGTCACATCTTATGGCTAAGTATTGCACACCATAATGGATTTTTCCAGTAAAGCAGGGTATGACCAAACGTCCAATCCACCTACACTGGATAAATCTAATAAGCCCTAACCTTTAATATACATATTCGATTGTGATTTACTTGTATACCAGATGCCTGAGAGTATAGCAACAGCTGTGTGTCCTAATTTATAATAACGTCAATCCTCTCTCTTCATCTGCCCTGCTCAATGACCTCGCGCAATACAGGACAAGGACTCCTAACAAGTCCCCTTAGATTTCTAACAGTCTGTGTTAATCAATTGCCTAAAATGCTTTTGTAGCTTTGGTAGCTCATTAAAGGTTCACTCAGCATCTTTTTCAGCCACAGGGTTTTTAAGGTACAGCGTGGCAGTGTTTTGTATGCAGTGGTGCGTGTTGGTCGATATGTTGGTGGGGGATGTGAGAGTGGGCTTGAAAGCAGAGGGCAGAGGGGATGTGTGGGAGCAATGAGACTACAAAAGAGGTTTGCTTTTATTTCTAAGCTCTCCACTCAGGGAAAGTAAAGAAAATATAACCAGTGATAGTATCACAAATGTTTCATCTCGAGAAGTGCTGCTCGGAGAAGGCAGTGTATAATAAAATATTTCTTCACAGTTTAAGATTTACTTCTTCGTTGAATATCAATAAAGACTTTGAGTATACCCATCATTTACAGTATTTTATTTTCCTCTGCAGTAAACACTGTGCCACACAGCACAAACACTGGGTAAATGTTCTGCTACACATCCCTTTAGCAGTAGCACAATCAGTTTGAATTTTACAGATTCTGAGCATGCTGCAGCCCATGGTTGCATGGATGGGACATGCAGCAGACAAAGACTTGATGGACACATGGATCATTCAAAAAACAAAACACATTATGCTAAGATCAACATGCCCTCTGTATTGGAAGTGAATATTACTGTATACCGGGATATCACTTCCAATACCAGCTTTAAATCCCTGGGGAATTGTACAATTTTTTTTTTTTTATTTATTTATTTATTTTTAATACCTAAAATGTGTATCAAGGTCCATGCCAGTATGGTGGGGATAAGTGTAAATCTTTATGTGTAATATAAGCATATATTTTCAAATTAACAGCAACAGCATAATATTATACTTTAATTAATTAACTCTCTCAATCACGTCATGCCGGCCTGACGCACCATGCGCTGGCAGCGCCAACCTGTCTGAGTCTGTACCCAAAAATACACATCCTCTGATCTTTGATCCTCTGCTGTGTTGTCTAAAGCATCGGCCTTAAAGCTGAATAAATAACTGTGCCAAAAAAGCTTAGCAACGTCTTTTGCCGTCACATTAAAACAATTATGCAGCGCACCGAAACGCGGCGACGCAGTTACTGCACGGCACTCTCTTTCCGCGATCTGTCAAACTACTAAAGCGGGACACACACGCAAAGCAAAAAGAAGCCTGCGCTCTCTCAAGAAAAGAGGAATATAGCGCTGTGTGTTAACGTGAAGCGCTATGCGCTGTGAGGACGTGGAAAGATCCTCCAACAATAACATGACGCACACCTTGCCCCTGGTACTTCTGCTACTTTTTTTTAATGCACGCTGAGGCACGAGAGAAAGCGCGTCCTGAACAGTACTGATCCATGTGGGTGAACCAAGTAGAATAACATTAATAATAAACTGGTGATGGTAAATACTGAGAGAAACTTGGGAAGAAGAAACCCTGCTCATCTATTGGTCAAAAGTCCGCCTCTTCAGCTCCATATATCCCTATAATATACGGGGCGCTTTAATTAATGTTTAATTTTTACTGTAGATATTTGCTGAACACAGCTGTGGACTCTCTCTGTCAGTAATATGAAATCTGTGTTGTTTCAGCAGTGTTTTTACATTTGTTTGCTAGTGTTAGCAACCTTTTAAATCCATTTTATTTGCAGTATGTATTTTAGTAACGTTAGATGTGCGTATGTTTCAGTCCAGTAAAGTTAGCACGATATTCACATTCAAAATTCCGGGGTCAATAGCTCACAAACGCAGCGTAATTGGAATACAAAACGCATGTCACCTCACTCACCGTTACGTAGACAAATGACTACAACCTCACTTTTATCAATAAGAAGCGCAAATCATGGCTCCAAATACGCAGCGGGCTGGGACTAGCGCTTAGGAATCGTCAACAAATGACAATACCAAAACTCAAAAAACTGAATGTCATTTACCGCACAGCAAGAAAACTCATATCACACTTCGACTACAACACAGTGAACGTGCTACAACCTTTAATTTTTTCCATATGGGGCTCTATTACTATTTTTATGAATATTTATGATTATTAATCTTCAATAGCTTTGGCATTATCGGCTGTAATGACACCAAACTCACACCACTTATTCATTATGACATGGTGAACATACTACAACCTATACTTTTACATTTTTACACTTCATTAATGTTTGTATGATTATTTATGATTATTAATCTTCAATCGCTTTGGCATTATGGGCTGTAGTAACACCAAACTCACACCACTTATCAATTATGACGTCATGAACCTACTACAACCTATACTTTTACATTTCTACACTCTTATTACTATTATTATGACTATTTATGATTATTACTGAATATTAATCTTACATATCTTTGGCATTGTGGGCTGTAGTAACACCAAACTCACACCACTTATCCATTATGACATGGTGAACATACTACAACCTATACTTTTACATTTCTACACTGTGTTACTATTTTTATGATTATTTATAAATTGGATCTGCACTAACTTTGGAATTATGGGCTGTAGTGACTTCACAATGTCATAATTGATCATTGGTGTGGAGTTTGGCGTCACTGCAGCCAATAATGCCAAAGATATTGAAGATTAAGTTTCATTAATAATCATAAAACTAATAGAGTTTAAAGATGTAAAAGTATAGGCTGTAGTAGGTTCACAAGGTCATAATTGATAATTGGTGTGAGTTTGTCGTCACTACAGCCCATAATGCCAAAGATATTGAAGATTAATATTCATAAATAATAATAAGTAATCATAAACATAGTAATAAAGTGTATAAATGTAAAAGTAGAGGTTGTAGTGTGTTCACCATGTCATAATGAATAAGTGGTGTGAGTTTGGTGTCACTACAGCCCATAATGCCAAAGCTATTGAAAATTAATAATCATAAAAATATTAATAAAGTGTATAAATGTAAAAGTATAGGTTGTAGTATGTTCACCATGTCATAATGAATAAGTGGTGTGAGTTTGGTGTCATTACAGCCCATAATGCCAAAGCTAATGAAGATTAATAATCATAAATATTCATAAAAATAGTAATAGAGCCCCATATGGAAAAAAAAATAAAGGTTGTAGCACGTTCACTGTGTTGTAGTCGAAGTGTGATATGAGTTTTCTTGCTGTGCGGTGAATGACATTCAGTTTTTGCCCCTGGACCCCCCCAATAAAAGAGTGGTTCTGCAGGAGGTGACCACAGACCACTTCTCAGTTCCTATGCTCTCTGGCTGATGTTTTGGTCACTTTTGAATGCTGGCGCTGCTTTCACTCTAGTGGTAGAATGAGACGGAGTCTACAACGCACACAAGTGGCTCAGGTAGTGCAGCTCATCCAGGATGGCACATCAATGCGAGCTGTGGCAAAAAGGTTTGCTGTGTCTATCAGCGTAGTGTCCAGAGCATGGAGGCGCTACCAGGAGACAGGCCAGTACATCAGGAGACGTGGAGAAGGCCATAGGAGGGCAACAACCCAGCAGCAGGACCGCTACCTCCTCCTTTGTGCAAGGAGGAACAGGAGGAGCACTGCCAGAGCCCTGCAAAATGACCTCCAGCAGGCCACAAATGTGCATGTGTCTGCTCAAACGGTAACAGAAACAGACTCCATGAGGGTGGTATGAGGGCCAGACGTCCACAGGTGGGGGTTGTGCTTACAGCCCAACACCGTGCAGGACATTTGGCATTTGCTAGAAAACACCAAGATTGGCAAATTCGCCACTGGCACCCTGTGCTCTTCACAGATGAAAGCAGGTTCACACTGAGCACATATGACAGACGTGACAGAGTCTGGAGAACGTGGAGAATGTTCTGCTGCCTGCAACATCATGCCCAGGCATTGTAGGGATACAGGTCATACAGGCACGTGGAGGCCACACACACTACTGAGCCTCATTTTGACTTGTTTTAAGGACATTACATCAAAGTTGGATCAGCCTGTAGTGTGTTTTTCCACTTTGATTTTGAGTATGACTCCAAATCCAGACATCCATGGGCTAATAAATTTGATTTCCATTGATAATTTTTGTGTGAATATGTTGTCAGCACATTCAACTATGTAAAGAACAAAGTATTTAATAAGAATATTTCATTCATTCAGATCTAGGATGTGTTATTTTAGTGTTCCCTTTATTTTATTTTTTTTTTGAGCAGTGTATACTCTAACTGTTTAAATGCTTTGGTTTCTCAAGGTCCAGTAAGACTAAACCCAGTGATGTCCACTGTCGGACAAAGAGGCAGAGGTTCTGATGGTGGCTGCAGGCAACAGGAATGGGGGCCATAAGAGAAGGCAGCAGCACAATTTAGTTAAAGATATGTTGGCATGTTTTTGGTCGCATACACTGTTGAATTTTTGCTATTTATACTATTGTATCATTTTTTTAAATAATACATTTGTGTCATTGATTAAATGATTTAAAGTGTAAATGATGCTTTTAGTTATCCTGACGCACAATCACTGTCTCTGTTCCACTTCAGCTGTGAGCTACAAACCGTCACACAGTTTCACCCATTGGCCTGCTTTTTAGTTTATCGTTGTATATGTTTCTCTAAGATAATTAGGATTACACAGCAGCATCACCAGAGAGGGCCAGAACAATGTTGTTGATTACATTAGGCTGTATTTTGGTGTGAGTCAGCCACATGTGGGCCACATAAGGGCCATAGAAAAATTGCCAGAAGTCAGCCATACAGGCATTCCATATGAAAACCAGACATTAGCCATATACCATTAGTATTTGGGACAGTTCTGGTTGAGCTCCGGCTTAGTTATGGCTCAGTTATCACAATTGCACGCTTAGGCCAGATTTGGGCCATCATTCACTTTGGTATGTGGGCCAGAGGTTTATTGTACATTTGGTCCAGATCTGGGCCGAAGGAAAATTGTTGTCAGGGCAGGATTCCATTGAAGTGAACAAAACACGGCAACTGTGAACACACCCTAAAACATTTTGCTAGGCCACAAACCTCAAGCCTTTGAACACATACTGACACTGGATTTACATTTTTTATAGGCCATACAGTTGCAATATGATTAACATGGTTAATGCATAATAATACATAATGTTTTTAATATGGTTGAGCCCCTGAGCTTCACTTGTACTTTTAAGCAATGTCATGAAGTAGTCCTTCAAGGGGACCATTGTGATACTTTTTAGAGAGCCACTCATTCCATTCAATAACACAGAGGTGCTCACAAAGCAAGCCTAATTTACCCGTAAATTAACAGTAAAATACTGGCAGCAGGGTTGCCAGCATTTTACTGTTAATTTAAGCACTGGTACTGTTTTAAAATATAACAGTAAGTTAATGTAATCTGATAACAGTAATTTACTGACAATTATGCAGTGGTACTGTATTTTAAACCCAGTAGTTACTGTTATTTATACAGTAGTATTTTACTGTAATGTCTACAGATGTACTGCTCTGATGAGGAGACAAGAAATATCTTATCTCTTAACAATGCTAGGAAAGAGAACTTACTATTAGCCAAAGTGTATTGTTTCAATTTTCTAGTGGTGTGGAACATAAATAGAGCTGAATATATTCCCTTAAAGCCATAAAAAATATAAGTCATATTTGGCTTTAATATAAATGTATTTAAAAATTCACACTGATAACATTTTTAGATGTCTCCATGTTATAAAGAACAAATAGTCTTTGCCTTTTACACAATAGTACAAAATAACCTTATTATTCTGGACTTCAGGGGGGCTGACTGTTATCGCCCTTTTCTGCACAACCTTTCGTCTTCTTCAAGATAATCTTTCCTGAAGTGGCCTTTCTGGTCTTAATCCAGCAAATCACCTGAAAAAACACTGACTGAGATTAGGGCTTTGGAAAGAAGTCATCAAATAATTTACAGTGGATGTAATTAATTTGAACAGAAAATAAATATTTCTTACTTACATTGCTGCTGATTATTTCAGCCGAGGCATTGCCCCACAGGACACAGTGCTCTCACCTAAACACCAAGGCTGGAGCAGAAAACTGGAATAAATGCACTGAGCGCCATTCATGGGGTATCAATGTTTTTAACTGAATACACATCACACAACTTACTTCTTTTTGTCGGAAGAGCATCTTGCTGTGTTGGTTCTACATTCATAGATGGAGGAAAAGTTGTAGTCCTCTTTTCTACAAAATAAAAAGTAATGTTACCTGTCACTTCACGTTTCACTGGCTGGTGTTAGCATTAGCCCACTGGGTGATTGATTTTCACAGAGCATTTTTTTTTTTTTTTTAGCAAAGTAATTACAGATCTTCTAGATATTAAGTGTTATTTAAATATAATAAACAATATTACCTCTGCAATAAAAAGCTGTAATTCCTTTATAAGTAAAGCAGTTTTTGTTCAGGCTAACTGTTAGCTAAATGCTGAGATCAGCATTGTTTTTTATAAGAAGAGTGATATGATGATTACATTAATAAGCAAACATCACAAATAATAAAATGTGCTCTAGCTTATCTTTGATTATCTCCAAAGAGGCAGGATTGAAGTGGATCATGTTTGAGTCTAAGCTGCCTGTGTCCTCTCTGAGAGCATGTGGCTGCAGTACAGTAGTGTACTGTGATTATACAAACTGTCAACAGCAGGATTCAAAATTCATTCCTAGAATGCAACACAGTTTACAGTATTGTACAGTATGTTGGGAAAATTCTCAACAGCTCAAACTTTTTCCCAGAATGCATTGCTATTAACAGCATGTTACTGTCTTAAATGATTAACAGTAGGCTACTGTCATGTTTTTGTTGTTTTTTAACAGCAATTTCTTACAGTGTAGGCCACAAACAGACATCAAGCCTTTAAACACACAATATAAAAATAAGAGATATACAGTGTGGTTAACTGTATGTAACAAGCTGAGCCTGTTAGTGTGGAACAAATGAATATTGTTTTTACATTTCGAAAAAGATTAATAATATTAAAATGAAGACAGCTCCTATAAAAGAGAATTATATTTTTGTTTAAAACCGAAAGTGCACATTTTAAAGTAAACCAAGTGACCAGTTTTACAACTGATGCATCCATTCTAATCATAGTTAGGGCAACTAACATAAAACATTTTTTACTTACTCTCACTTAGAATTTACCCTTGCCAATGGGCAGTAGTTGTTCAGATGTTTTAAATGTTTTAATTGTGTCGTCAATGTTTGAATTACCACAAATTGTATTAAGACATGCTTTAGTAAAATCACTGAGCTTATCCTTTCTATTGTGCTGTTGTTTGAGCTCACCATACTTCTGGGGGGCAGCAATGGCAAGTTCTGCTACAGCAGCATTGCAAACCACAGTGTTGCAATCAACTCCTACTTTTTCACACGCATTAGACATAGTATATCCTTTGTTAAAAGCCTTGAGTTCTTTCTGGTACCATCCAAACACCTCATATGGAACACATGCTGTGTGTACTGTGCAGGTTTGCATGTCACACACTATATATATATAAAACCAGAGGCCTGGGAGCTTGAGGGTTCTGCGCAGTATCTTTGCTGTTCCTAGGACTGCGCTCTTCTGGACTGAGATGTCTGATGTTTTTCCTGGGATCTGCTGTAGCCACTCTTCCAGTTTGGGGGTCACTGCCCCATAGTGCTCCGATGACCACAGGCACCACTGTTGCCGTCACTTTCCAGGCCTTCTCAAGTTCTTCTTTGAGGCCTTGGTACTTTTCTAGCTTCTCATGTTCCTTTTTCCTGATGTTGCAATCGCTTGGTATTGCGATGTCAACCACAACGGCTTTCCTCTGCTGTTTGTCCATCACCACAATGTCCGGTTGGTTCGCCACTACCATTTTGTCTGTCTGGATCTGGAAGTCCCACAGGATCTTAGCTCGGTCATTCTCTATCACCTTTGGAGGTGTTTCCCATCTTGACCTCGGGACTTCCAGACTGTACTCTGCACAGATGTTCCTGTACACTATACCAGCCACTTGGTTATGACGCTCCATGTATGCTTTCCCTGCCAGCATCTTACAGCCTGCAGTTATGTGCTGGATTGTCTCAGGGGCCTCTTTGCACAGTCTGCACCTGGGGTCTTGTCTTGTATGGTAGATCTGGGCCTCTATTGCTCTGGTGCTCAAGGCCTGCTCCTGTGCAGCCATGATCAGTGCCTCTGTGCTGTCCTTCAGTCCAGCCCTTTCTAGCCACTGGTAGGATTTCTCAATGTCAGCCACTTCAGTTATCTGTCGATGGTACATCCCATGTAGGGGCTTTTCCTCCCATGATGGTTCCTCCAGCACCTCGTCCTCTGTTTTCCACTGCCTGAGACATTCACTGAGAACTTCATCTGTTGAGGCCATCTTCCTGATGTAGTCAAGGATCTTGGATGTTTCATCCTGGACAGTGGTTCTGACACTCACCAGTCCTCTGCCTCCTTCCTTGCGCTTAGTGTACAGTCTCAGGGTGCTGGATTTGGGGTGGAACCCTCCATGCATGGTTAGGAGCTTCCGTGTTTTCACATCTGTGGTCTGAATCTCTTCCTTTGGCCAGCTTATTATTCCTGCAGGGTATCTGATGACCGGCAGGGCATAGCTGTTGATTGCCCTGACTTTGTTCTTGCCATTGAACTGACTCCTTAGGACTTGCCTTACTCGTTGGAGGTATTTGGCTGTGGCTGCTTTTCTTGTGGCCTGGTCCAGGTTGTCATTTGCTTGTTGGATTCCAAGGTACTTGTAGCTGTCCTCAATATCTGCTATTCTGCCGTCTGGGAGTGGGACCCCTACTGTATGGACTACCTTCCCTCTCTTTGTCACCATCCGCCCACACTTCTCAAGTCCGAATGACATTCCGCTCTTGGCGTACAGCTTGATATCATCCATGTAGAGGAGGTGACTGATGGTGGCCCCGTTCCTGAGTCGGTACCCATAGCCAGTCTTGGTGATTATCTGGCTGAGGGGGTTCAGACCTATGCAGAACAGCAGCGGGGACAGAGCATCGCCTTGGTATATCCCACATTTGATGGACACTTGTGCAATTGGCTTGCAGTTGGCCTCAAGGGTGGTCTTCCACTGCCTCATCAAGTTTGCAATGAAGGCTCTTAGAGTCCTGTTGATGTTATATATCTCCAAGCATTCCATGATCCATGTGTGTGGCATTGAGTCATAGGCTTTCTTGTAATCAATCCAGGCGGTGCACAGATTAGTGTGTCTGGCTTTGCAGTCCTGAGCGACTGTTCTATCTACCAGCAGCTGGTGTTTAGCTCCTCTGGTGTTTTTACCAATTCCCTTCTGTGCTGTGCTCATGTATTGATCCATGTGCCCACTTATCTTAGCCGCTATGATGCCTGACATGAGCTTCCATGTGGTGGGGAGACAGGTTATTGGTCGATAGTTGGATGGGGCTGTTCCCTTTAGGGGATCCTTCTGGATCAGGATTGTCCGGCCTTCAGTTAGCCATTCAGGGTGGGTCCCATCCTTTAGCAGCTGGTTCATTTGTGCTGCCAGGCGCTCATGGAGTGAAGTTAGCTTTTTCAGCCAGTAGGTGTGGATCATGTCAGGCCCTGGTGCTGTCCAGTTTTTCATACCTGAGACTCTTTCTTGGATGTCTGCCACTGTGATGGTTACTGGTTCTTGTTCAGGGAGGTTGCTGTGGTCTGCTCTTAGATCCTCCAACCACTGTGCACTGTTGTTGTGTGACGCCTCCTTCTCCCATATGCCTTTCCAGTATTGTTCAGTCTCCAGCCTTGGTGGGTCTGCTCTGTTGTTATTACCTTGCCACTGAGAATACACTTTAGCTGGTTGAGTTGAGAACAGCCAGTTTATTCGCCTTGCTTCGATTTCTCTCGTGTACCTCTTTAGTCGGGTGGCCAAGGCTTGGAGTCTTTGCTTGGCAGTTTCCAATGCTTCAGGTATGGACATCTTGCTGTACCTCTTGGGTACTTGTTGTTTCATTGCACCTTTCTGGAGCTCTGACAGTTGGCTCACTTCTCTCCGAGTTACCTTGATTTTAGCTTCTAACCTTCTTTTCCATGGTGGATATGGATCTTTATGGTTGCTCTTTGGTTGATAGCCAAGCTCCTCAAGGATCACTGCTGCTGAAGTGTATATCAGCTCATTGGTTTCAGTGATGGTCATCGTAGGTATTGTTCCCAAAGCTGCATTCCCATCTTCCAGGAGACTTTCTGAAGGTACTTCACTGAGCCTGTGTAACTGGTGTCGGGGTTGCCTGGTCTTCATTTTAGCCATGATCTTATCTCTCAGGTCAGTTGCTGCCTCGCTCAGCTCGATGATGCTTATTGGGGCTTCGTACCCAAACTCTGGATGGGGAGTTGGTGTTAACTCCCCTCTGACCTTGGGTCCTGGCTCCCCCTTGCCGTAGCATATGTGTTGTATCTCGTCAATCTCAAGTTGTGAAAGCAGGTGCCGCTTGTGGATGTTGGAACACTGAGCTACTAGTTGTTTAGCAGTGAGTGTTGATTGTGGGTTTCGAAGTTGCCATATCTCCCACATTCTCTTCATGTAACCCCTCTGACTAGGGTTACTGGAGTAGTAGCATATATATATATATAGTGTGTGTGACATGCAAACCTGCATATATATATATATATATATATATATATATATATATATATATATAAGTATTTAGTCAGCCACCAATTCTCCCACTTAAAAAGATGAGAGAGGCCTGTAATTTTCATCATAGGTATACCTCAACTATGAGAGACAAAATGAGAAAAAAAAATCCAGAAAATCACATTGTCTGATTTTTAAAGAATGTATTTGCAGATTATGGTGGAAAATAAGTATTTGGTCAATAACAAAAGTTCATCTCAATACTTTGTTATATACTCTTTGTTGGCAATGACAGAGGTCAAACGTTTTCTGTAAGTCTTCACAAGGTTTTCACAAACTGTTGCTGGTATTTTGGCCCATTCCTCCATGCAGACTGCTACCTCCTGCTTCTGAAGAGTGCAGACGCTTTTCTCCTTGCTCCTGCTTTTGACCAGCTTTACTTTCCTTTTTTTAATCCTTTTACTTTTTACTCCTTGTTTACTGGACTAACTTTTTATAATAGCCTACCTTTTAAATCTTCTAAGTTAGCCCAAAACATTTTTTATACTTTTACTGATTAAAAAACTTATCTGACGAGCCAAGCGACTACAGTCTGGGAAACATTTTTCAACATGTCGGTGGAAAATACAGCAAATTGTCTTTGTGAAAACTGGCGGATTTACCTTCACGAAATCAACATACTACAAGCGAGGATTTTTGCTTTAGAAGCAGAGAAAGGACTTCATTGACACGCTCCCTCTGACATCGAGTGGTAAGAAGTCAAATTTTACAACCTGGAAAAAGGGTACTGACAAAAATACTATAGTGTATTTCAATCTAAATGACACTGTGTCTTACTATCAAAAGTGGGAATTGACCAAAACACCAAAAACTGGCCTAGACTTGGTGTCAAGCCAAAGAGACATCAAACGCTAAAGGAGAATGCTGGCAACATGGCAATCATGACCCAACCTACAGCTAATATACAGCTAACAAACAGATTTCAACCACTGTCAGAGTTACATATGAATGTGAACTCTGCTGTGCTTGACAAACAGACAGAAAACTGTATATTACAAGACAAGAGCCATGATGTTGGGAGAAAAAATCAGAAAGACAGAGAGAGTAAATCTATTCCAAAAGTGAAGCACAGAGATATCCTGCTGCTGGGAGACGGTGCTATCAGTGATATAAACAACAGTAAGATTGTTACATGCAGCTACCCAAGCGCCACGGTCACTGATATAACAGCACTCAGGTCATATCCAAACACCAGGGAGTTAAACAGCTGATCCTGCACGTGGGTGCTGTCGACATCAGGAAGGGAGAATCAGAGGTTTTAAAAAAGGACTTCACTATACTTTTTGAGAAACTTCATAAAGTGGCAGTCCAGTCATTTATCAGTGGACCTCTCTTGAATATTGACAGGAGGATGAATAAATTCAGTCGGCTGCTTCAACTGAACACTTGGCTGTCCGGGGTCTGTGAGTCCAGGGGAGTGCACTTCACTGACAACTTCAATCTGTTTTGGCAATGGGAGGACCTGTTTAAAGGAAAGGGCCCACACCTGTGCAGAGGTGGAGTGAGATGACTGACGGACAACCTCCTCCACGCTCTGAGATATCAGAATGGGCCTGGACGGGGTCCTACACAGCCACTGAGAGAAGAGAGGAATGACAGAAGCGCTCCTGCCTCGCCGGCCATGGACACTGCAAGGGCTTCAGCTCCAGCAGCACCTCTGTCACCTCCATCGGTGCCCCCACCACAGCCCTGGGCCCCACCTGCTACATCCACACCCTCTGCAGACTCTTCACTTTCCATTCTATCGCCAGCTTCACCAATGGGCTTTCCCAACCACCTTGAAAGCTTGGTGAAATCAGGAATTAAAATGGTACCCCTTACTCCAAACATGGCAAGATCACGGGTACTATCGTCAACAGTGCTGAATTCTACCCCCCACGCTCCCCAGGAGCTCCACCTCTCCTGCTCCATCCACCAAAACACCACCAGCTCCACGCCCACGACCAACATCTAGAGTTGTTACCCCTCAATGCACCCCTGTCAGACCCCCTGACCTGCTCCCAGACCAAAGATCCAGACTAAGATCAACACTATCAGCAACTAGGACACCCAGGGCCTCTGCTGTTCCAGGACTTTTAGTCATGATAAAGAATTTATCAACCCGAGGTCCTGGGAGAGAGCTTTCTCCCATAGTACTATAGCTACTGTCAAATGTCGTTGATTAGATAAGACAGGGACAGTTAGACTGTCCAATCAGAGAAATCTAATTCAAGTTCCTTGTAAGCAGATAATGTCAGGTTCTACTCAGACAGATCTGAAACTTGCAGTGCTCAATGTCAGATCTTTATGCAACAAATCATTTTTAATCAATAATTTTATCTCATCCTATAAGCTGGATTTTATGTTTTTAACAGAGACATGGTTAGACAGCAAGACAGGTAAAACAGTTCTTATTGAATCCACTCCACCTAACTTCACTTTTATATCAGAAACACGGGAAAACAAAAAGGGAGGTGGGATGTGTGCCTTATTTAAAGTTGATATAGTTACCCACAGGCTGTCATTTGGGGCGTTTCCATCATTTGGGTGTGTATCTTTCAAAATGGAGCTAAAAGTATCTCCATCCATAATCTTTATAATCATATACAAGCCACCCCAACACTGTCAGAGATTTATTGATGATTTTACTCAAATGCACAGACTTTGACTGTATAGTCATTACGGGTGATTTTAATGTACATGTGGATAACGTCTGTGACAGAAATGCTAAAGAACTTTGTGCTATCCTTGAAACCTTTGGCCTTACTCAGCATGTGAGTGAGCCCACCCACACCAGAGGCCACACTATGGACCTGCTCAATACTAAAGGTGTTCATATTTCAAATGTTACTGTGGCTGACGTTGCTTTGCCTGATAATTTTTCTGTCTTCTTTGACCTGTCTGTTATTCCCAAACCAGCTGCTGGTCCTGCAGTTGTCCAGAGGAGACACATAAATGATAACACGGGGACTCTGTTTATGGAAATAATTAGGTTTGAAAATACCTCATGTTCCAATGTTGATCAGTTGTTGGACTCCTATACTTCTAGTGTTCTTAAGGTTCTGGACACCATTGCACCTATTAAGGTTAAAATGGTTAGAAATAGGCAGAAGGCGCCATGGAGAAATGCAGACTCGGTCGGGGCACAGAAAAGGGAGTGCCTGAGGACCGAATGAACATGGCGCAAGTCAAAGCTCCAGGTTCATTATGACATATACAGAAAAATGTTAAATGTTTTCAATCAAATTCTGCGTAGAACAAGGGAAAGGTATTTTTCTGAAATCATTACAAACTGCAGTAACAACTCACGTGTCCTGTTTGCTACAGTAAACAGGTTAACAAACCCCCAAGCTCCATTGCCTTCAGAACTCATTTCCACATCTAAATGCAATGAGTTTGCAAGATTTTTAATGACAAGGTTCAGAGTATTAAACATGCTATAAACTCCACAACACAGATAACAACTCTGCAGCCATCCAGACACTCAGAGCTGACACACTTCACCCCTGTCACTGACAAAACAGTCCAAGAGATCATCTCCAGTCTGAGTTCATCCACATGCTGCCTTGATGTGTTACCCACTAGATTTCTAAAATCTGTACTGAACAGTTTGTTACCTCAACTTTCTCATTTAGTTAACATCTCACTGCAGTCTGGAACATTTCCAAGGGCCTTGAAAACTGCTGTCATCAAACCTCTCCTAAAGAAGAGCAGTCTTGATGCCACAGTACTGAACAACTATTGGCCCATATCAAACCTGCCGTTTTTAGGTAAAGTCCTTGAGAAAGTTGTATACCAACAACTTACTGATTTTCTTCTGCGGAACAACTGCTTTGATGATTTTCAGTCAGGTTTTAGGCCCCATCACAGCACTGAGACTGCTCTTATCAAGGTGACTAATGACATCCGCCTGAACACTGATACAGGCAAAGTCTCTGTCTTAGTTCTGCTGGATCTGAGTGCTGCTTTTGATACAGATGATCATGTGATCCTGTTACAAAGATTAGAGGACTGGGTAGGTATTTCTGGTACTGCCCTAAAATGGTGTAAGTCCTATCTTGAAGACAGGAAGTACTTTGTTGAAATCGGTAACTGTGTCTCAGACCAAATGGCCCTGACCTGTGGGGTGCCCCAGGGGTCCATCCTGGGACCTCTTTTGTTCAATCTTCACATGCTCCCTTTAGGCCAATTAATAAGCAGCAATAACATATCCTACCACAACTATGCAGATGACACTCAGATTTACATCTCACTGACAGCAGGTGAATATGGACCTGTGGATTCACTCTGTCACTGCATCCAACAGATCAATGAGTGGATGAGAAACAACTTTCTCCAGCTAAATACAGACAAGACTGAAATAATCATCTTTGGCCCACAGAAACAAAGACAAGGTGTCTGTAGTCACTCTGGAGTCTCTTTCACTAAAACCTACAAGTCAGGTTAGAAATCTCGGGGTAATCATGGACTCTGACTTGAACTTCAGCAGTCACATTAAATCTATAGCATCATCAGCATTTTACCATCTCAAAAACATTGCCAGAATCAAAGGTTTACTGTCTAAACCAGACCTAGAGAGACCTATTCATGCGTTCATCTTCAGTAGGTTAGACTACTGTAACGGTCTGCTCACTGGACTCACTAAGCGAGCTGTAAGACAGCTGCAGTACATCCAGAACGCTACTGCTCGGGTCCTGACCAAAACCAGGAAGTATGACCCTATTAGTCCTGTCCTCAGGTCTCTGCACTGGCTTCCTGTCACTCAGAGAATAGACTTTAAAACAGCTCTGCTTGTGTACAAGTCTCTCCATGGCTTAGCACCAAAGTACATCTCTGACATGTTGGTCCCATATGAACCATCTCGGACTCTGAGAAACTCTGGTACAGGTCTTCTGCTGGTGCCCAGAGTCAGGACTAAACTCGGTGAAGCAGCGTTTCAGTTTTATGCAGCTAAACTCTGGAACAGTCTTCCTGAAGATGTTAGACAGGCCTCTACTCTGACTATGTTCAAGTCCAGACTTAAAACTGTTCTTTTTAGCTGTGCATATGTCAACTGAAAGTGTTTTATCTGCACTCTTCTCTTTTAATTTAATTTTAAATTGATTCTTAATTATACTCTTTAATTTTAATTTTATTGTTTTAATTGTGTTTTGTACTTTTAAATTTGCCTTTTTTTTCTGTAAAGCACTTTGAATTGCTCTGTGTATGAATTGTGCTATACAAATAAACTTGCCTTGCCTTGCCTTGCCAGATCTCCTCTAGAGCAGTGATGTTTTGGGGCTGTCGCTGGGCAACATGGACTTTCAACTCCCTCCAAAGATTTTCTATGAGGTTGAGATCTGGAGACTGGCTGGGCCACTCCAGGACCTTGAAATGCTTCTTACAAAGCCACTCCTTCGTTACCCGGGCAGTGTGTTTGGGATCATTGTCATGCTGAAAGACCCAGCCATGTTTCATCTTCAATGCCCTTGCTGATGGAAGGAGGTTTTCACTCAAAATCTGATGATACATGGCCCCATTCATTCTTTCCTTTAAACGGATCAGTCGTCCTGGTCCCTTTGCTGAAAAACAGCCCCAAAGCATGATGTTCCCACCACTTCTCCTCCAAACACGACGAGTAGAGTTTTTACCAGAAAGTTCTATTTTGGTTTCATCTGACCATATGACATTCTCCCAATCCTCTTCTGGATCATCCAAATGCTCTCTAGCAAACTTCAGACGGGCCTGCACATGTACTGGCTTTAGCAGGGGGACACGTCTGGCACTGCAGGATTTGAGTTCCTGGCGGCGTAGTGTGTTACTGATGGTAGCCTTTGTTACTTTGGTCCCAGCTCTCTGCAGGTCATTCACTAGGTCCCCCCGTGTGGTTCTGGGATTTTTGCTCACCGTTCTTGTTATCATTTTGACCCCGCAGGGTGAGATCTTGCGGGGAGCCCCAGATCGAGGGAGATTATCAGTGGTCTTGTATGTCTTCCATTTCCTAATAATTGCTCCCACAGTTGATTTCTTCACACCAAGCTGCTTACCTATTGCAGATTCAGTCTTCCCAGCCTGGTGCAGGTCTACAGTTTTGTTTCTGGTGTCCTTTGACAGCTCTTTGGTCTTGGCCATAGTGGAGTTTGGAGTGGGACTGTTTGAGGTTGTGGACAGGTGTCTTTTATATAGATAACGAGTTCAAACAGGTGCCATTAATACAGGTAACGAGTGGAGGACAGAGGAGCCTCTTACAGAAGAAGTTAGAGGTCTGTGAGAGACAGAAATCTTGCTTGTTTGTAGGTGACCAAATACTTATTTTCCACCATATTTTGCAAATAAATTCTTTAAAAATCAGACAATGTGATTTTCTGGATATTTTTTTCTCACTTTGTCTCATAGTTGAGGTATGCCTATGATGAAAATTAAGGCCTCTCTCATCTTTTTAAGTGGGAGAACTTGCACAATTGGTGGCTGACTAAATACTTTTTTGCCCCACTGTATATAGGGCTTAATTTGAGCCGGATCTTGCCGGAACAGGATCCGGAAACTCCCCTATTTTGACGCGGCCCGATCCGGCAACTGTTTGCTTGGATCCGGTAACTCAGACACAACTCAGAACAAAATGTTGACTACATTTGACTCTTTTGACCTCCTAAACCTGTGTTGAAGGTCGGAGGTGTAATTACACAGAAATGCAATGTTTTAAACATAAAAGCTGTGCTTCATTTCCACGTGAGCGCAACATAGACTGTCTCCACGCTGTAATTCGTGTCCATAGAGTGTACAGGGAATCGGGTGGAAAAGACCTTCACATTAAACTGAAAGATCTATTCACCACTGTTAACACCAGTGGTGCCTGCAGGTGTACAGCAGTACGCACTGTGCGTACTTTGAGATGTCCCCCACCTCGTCCAATCCCCGCTGCATCCACAGAGCGCACAGAGCCATAGTAGGCTGTGTATTTACAAACGCGAGTGGAGCTACAGCTGACTGCTGCTCTTTAAGTCAAAAGTGATGTGTTTGCTTACTTGCCTGGAAATTCCAGACTCACCGCTGTACCAGCGGATGAGTCTGGTCGCCATAGAATCAATTCGATTTCTAGCACGGAGCAAACCCCAGTAAGTGGACAGCGGAGTTAGCCAATCAGAAAATAGCAGACGTGACGTTAACAAAGCCACAAGAAAGTAAGCAATGCGAAAACCTTACAAAAATATTCAGACTCTTATATAATTTTGTCTGGTGATTTTAATGAATGTGCTGATGAAACAAAAGACAGATTGCCTCCAAAAACCTGTCAAGTTTCTCAAAGAAATAATATTACAAAACTATGTTCTGATTTGTGCCTCACTGATGCCTGGCGCTTCTTATACCCTGATAAACAAGACTTTACATGGTCTAATAGAAACTTTTCTTTGAGATCCAGGACTGATCTCTTTCTGATTTCATCATCTGCCCTTTATCTTCTTAAGGATGCCTCTCATTCATCTGCCCCTTTATCTGACCACAGGCAAATTATACTTAAATTATGTGGTCCACTTAATACTTCCAAACTTAGAGGCTACTGGAAATTTAATAGCACACTCCTTATGGACAATGAATTCAATGAACATGTTAAAAAACTAGCCAATGAAATATTTACAGACACAGAGAATGGTATACACAAGCAAAAATGGGAGTATTTTAAATATAGGCTGAGACGTGGCAATACAAAGAAGTAAAGAACTTAAAAAACTTAAAAGGCAGGAAGAAATAGATTTATTGTACAGAATAAATTATCTCTTGTCTAAAAGGCATATATCTGCTGAAGAAGAAGCTGAGTTAAAAAAGATTCAAATTAAATTAGATCAGATTTAAACCTAAATATAAATGAGACACTGTGTACAGATCCTAAAATAATTTCTAATTATGTAGAGTCTTTTTATAGTAAGTTGTACACCTCAGAATTTAACTTAAATTCCTGCAAGGAATTTATCAACAAAATTAAAAAAATATTCCCCAACTGCTGAAGAAGATTTTAGGTCACAATGTGACTCAGATTTGACACTAAATGAAATAAAAGAGGCATTATTCTTAATGAAAAAGGGTAAAACACCTGGCATTGATGGTCTCTCTGTTGAGCTGTTTATTCACCTCTGGGAAATTATTAATAAACCCTCAATGTATAGAGAGTGCATAGACGAGGGAGAAATGACCCCTACAATGAAACAAGATGTTATCTCACTTATTCCAAAATCTGATAAAGACACTCTATTAATTGAAAATTGGCGACCTATCACTCTCTTAACCACAGATTACAAAATCTTAGCCCTGGTCTATGCCAACAGACTCAAAAAAGGTCTTAACAAAATCATAACAGAAACACAGTCAGGTTTTATTCGAGGGCGTCATATTAGCAATAACATTCGCCTAATGTTAGATTTATTGGATTATTGTGATGACATAGACTCCAATGCATTAATTTTGTTTGTAGATTTCTACAAAGCCTTTGATACCATTGAACATAAGTTTATTCAAGAATGTCTTCAATTGTTTGAATTTGGCAGCTCATTTACACAAATGATTGATATGTTTTATAATGGTATCAATAGCTCTGTAATTGTTAATTATGATACTACCAAGAGATTTAATGTTAAACGTGGAGTCAGACAAGGTTGCCCTATCTCTCCTTTTATATTTACTTTAGTTCTTGAATTATTATCATTAAATATTGTAAATGATCCAGAGTTTAAGGGTATCTCTATATTCAATAGAGAAATATGAATCTCACAACTTGCTGATGATACAACTCTTTTTTTGGAAGACAAAAATCAGTTACAGAAAGCTATAGTACTGATTGAACAATTCACTCAAGCTTCAGGCATGAAGCTTAATGTGTCCAAATGTGAGCTGCTGCCAATACATACTTGTGAGGCTCTAACCCTAGAAAATATCCCTGTTAAAAAATCTGTGAAGTACTTAGGGATACACATAACAAAAAACATAGTAGCTAGACAACAATTAAGCTTTCACCAGAGAATTGTTAAAACTAGAAATATTTTAACCTCTGGCTTCAGAGAGACTTAACACTGTTTGGCCGAGTTCTTTTATCCTGCCCCGCCTTGATGTTTTTCACCTGTGTCTCTTTCCCTTGTGTATTTATGTCCTGTGTCCTCCCCAGGTGTTTGTGGGTTCATTTAGTATGTTTAGTATGTTTAGTGTGTAGTATGTGGAGTCTCGTCGTGGTTTTTGTGTACCCCTGTGTTCTCGTTATTACCGTAAGTTATATTAAAATACTTTTTGTCTGCACCTTTGGGTCCATCCCTCCTGTCTTCCGCAAAACCTCAACAGATATTTTGGACAGAAATGAGTAACTATATTTTTAGAAATTGTATAGTGAGTCACTGCTTCACATAAAAAGATATAATATGTTATTTTGAAAGCAATACCATTGTCAAAAAGAAACTCTTTCATTATATTGTAAATGTTTTCATTTTAATTGGTAAATTTTTTATTCATAAGCAACGGTTTTTAAAATTGCAACCCTCTTTTCCCCTCTTTTTAATAGAGGTTAATAATATACTGAATTCCTTGTCATTCATTAATAATAAAAAAAGCACACACATCCAAGACTGTTACAAAGAGATTTTCATGAAACCCCCTGAAATTTATACCATACTGTGACAACCCTTTTATTTTTTTATTTATTTATTTTCTATTTTACTTTATTTATAGACATGTAGATATAAGATATATTGTAATTGTATCATGTAATTGCATTATATGAGCTCTCATTTATTATGTATTTGTATTGGACGAATACTGTAAATTAAGATGTTTAAAAAAAAGTGTTAAAAAACGCAAAAACCTTTTTTTTTTAAATAAAGGCTTCTAGTGCTGCAAGCTGCTGTGGTTTTAATGACTCGATATGTTTTTGGTCATTTAAAACGGAATTTACCGCTGAATGAAACAAACTCGGCTCCTCAGTGCACAACCTTGATTGTTGTTATTGCGGAAGCTGCTCGCGAAGAACACGTGACTTAAATAAGCGAATTTAAATGCACGGTACGGTTAGGATTTGAATCCAGCCACGGCAGACGGCGTGGTGACCAGACTGATATTTCTCTGTATAATAACACAGAGACATACCAGTCTGGATTTTCCAGGCAATTTGCTTACAGACAGAAGACAGTAAATCTGTTGAGGTTTGTCCTGACTTTGGTTACGCGAACAAGACCTACGTGATGCGCTTTGGACGTGCTGCGTTATTTCCCCACTGTGCCCGAGAGTGCACGGGACATGGCAGTGCCATGTCAGTTTGTTCTTTTACTCAAATGCACATGAAAGCAGGAGCTAACACTGATCGTGGGTCACAGGATGAGACCCGGGGCCAGTTAAACGCTAGTGGCACTGTTACATAGCCATAGTTACACAGAGAAACCTTACACCACGCGCCCTCGATGTGCGCTTTTTATTCCTTCATTATATCCCCTGTGCACATGGGACATAGATCCACAGCAGTTTGTTTCTTTTTTGTTTGTTCAAATGCATCTGTAAGCTCGCGCTAACGCGCTGAGGCTCACAGAGCCTGGAGCCTTGAAACGCCATTATGCAGAGAAGACTGCGCGCTCCACGGCAGTCACTAAAAACAAGGAAATCAAAAGGAGAGACATAGGCTGCAAGCTTACTGCTGCAGTGTGCTCCCTTTCCTAGTCTAGACTTTGTTTATACAGACCACAGCTGCATGAGTCTGTGTTCTTGCTTCACAAAAAGTGCAGTAAACAAACATACACTGACACATTACACTGAAGTGAAATGATATAATGTATAATAATGTTAACAAATATGTTAAAATATAATTTAAAATTGAGTATAAATGAGCAGTTGCTTGGCATGTGTGTGCGCGCCTAAGCATTGTGTTGTGTGTCAAAGCGCAATTTTTGTTTCGGCATGTTTGATTTACAAATTAAGCTTATATATATATATATATATATATATATATATATATATATATATATATATATATATATATATATATATATATATATATATATATATATATATATATATATATATATATATATATATATATATATATATGCTGGGTAGCTCAGTGAGTTAGTCAACCGACTTTCACACAGGGGACCCGGGTTCACATCCCGGCCGAGGCGAATACCAACTTCCAGTGTGGGTCCTTAGGCAAGACCCTTTGCGCTATTGCCTACCTCATATATAATGATGATGAGAGACAATGAATTATGAGACATACCGGCTCAGACGTCGCCCGGTCAAACAAGGTCTGCGTCAGGTGTTGGGGAACCAGAGCAGCCTGATGAGAAGTGGGCTACTGGAACAAGACGGAAGTGGACGAGATGCGAGAACAAGGCTCTGTTGGAATGCTACTACTCCAGTAACCCTAGTCAGAGGGGTTACATGAAGAGAATGTGGGAAATATGGCAACTTCGAAACCCACAATCAACACTCACTGCTAAACAACTAGTAGCTCAGTGTTCCAACATCCACAAGCGGCACCTGCTTTCACAACTTGAGATTGACGAGATACAACACATATGCTACGGCAAGGGGGAGCCAGGACGCAAGGTCAGAGGGGAGTTAACACCAACTCCCCATCCAGAATTTGGGTACGAAGCCCCAATAAGCACCATCGAGCTGAGCGAGGCAGCAACTGACCTGAGAGATAAGATCATGGCTAAAATGAAGACCAGGCAACCCCGACACCAGTTACACAGGCTGAGTGAAGTACCTTCAGAAAGTCTCCTGGAAGATGTGAATGCAGCTTTGGGAACAATACCTACGATGACCATCACTGAAACCAATGAGCTGATATACACTTCAGCAGCAGTGATCCTTGAGGAGCTTGGCTATCAACCAAAGAGCAACCATAAAGATCCATATCCACCATGGAAGAGAAGGTTAGAAGCTAAAATCAAGGCAACTCGGAGAGAAGCGAGCCAACTGTCAGAGCTCCAGAAAGGTGCAATGAAACAACAAGCACCCAAGAGGTACAGCAAGATGTCCATACCTGAAGCATTGGAAACTGCCAAGCAAAGACTCCAAGCCTTGGCCACCTGACTAAAGAGGTACACGAGAGAAATCGAAGCAAGGCGAATAAACTGGCTGTTCTCAACTCAACCAGCTAAAGTGTACTCTCAGTGGCAAGGTAATAACAACAGAGCAGACCCACCAAGGCTGGAGACTGAACAATACTGGAAAGGCATATGGGAGAAGGAGGCGTCACACAACAACAGTGCACAGTGGCTGGAGGATCTAAGAGCAGACCACAGCAACCTCCCTGAACAAGAACCAGTAACCATCACAGTGGCAGACATCCAAGAAAGAGTCTCAGGTATGAAAAACTGGACAGCACCAGGGCCTGACATGATCCACACCTACTGGCTGAAAAAGCTAACTTCACTCCATGAGCGCCTGGCAGCACAAATGAACCAGCTGCTAAAGGATGGGACCCACCCTGAATGGCTAACTGAAGGCCGGACAATCCTGATCCAGAAGGATCCCCTGAAGGGAACGGCCCCATCCAACTATCGACCAATAACCTGTCTCCCCACCACATGGAAGCTCATGTCAGGCATCATAGCGGCTAAGATAAGTGGGCACATGGATCAATACATGAGCACAGCACAGAAGGGCATTGGTAAAAACACCAGAGGAGCTAAACACCAGCTGCTCATAGATAGAACAGTCACTCAGGATTGCAAAGCCAGACACACTAATCTGTGCACCGCCTGGATTGATTACAAGAAAGCCTATGACTCAATGCCACACACATGGATCATGGAATGCCTGGAGATGTATAACATCAACAGGACTCTAAGAGCCTTCATTGCAAACTTGATGAGGCAGTGGAAGACCACCCTTGAGGCCAACTGCAAGCCAATTGCACAAGTGTCCATCAAATGTGGGATATACCAAGGAGATGCTCTGTCCCCGCTGCTGTTCTGCATAGGTCTGAACCCCCTCAGCCAGATAATCACCAAGACTGGCTATGGGTACCGACTCAGGAACGGGGCCACCATCAGTCACCTCCTCTACATGGATGATATCAAGCTGTACGCCAAGAGCGAGAGAGACATTGACTCACTGATCCACACAACCAGGATCTATAGCAACGACATCGGAATGTCATTCGGACTTGAGAAGTGTGGGCGGATGGTGACAAAGAGAGGGAAGGTAGTCCATACAGTAGGGGTCCCACTCCCAGACGGCAGAATAGCAGACATTGAGGACAGCTACAAGTACCTTGGAATCCAACAAGCAAATGGCAACCTGGACCAGGCCACAAGAAAAGCAGCCACAGCCAAATACCTCCAACGAGTAAGGCAAGTCCTAAGGAGTCAGCTCAATGGCAAGAACAAAGTCCGGGCAATCAACAGCTATGCCCTGCCGGTCATCAGATACCCTGCGGGAATAATATGCTGGCCAAAGGAAGAGATTCAGACCACAGATGTGAAAACACGAAAGCTCCTAACCATGCATGGAGGGTTCCACCCCAGAGGCACTGATCATGGCTGCACAGGAGCAGGCCTTGAGCACCAGAGCAATAGAGGCCAAGATCTACCATACAAGACAAGACCCCAGGTGCAGACTGTGCAAAGAGGCCCCTGAGACAATCCAACACATAACTGCAGGCTGTAAGATGCTGGCAGGGAAAGCATACATGGAGCGTCATAACCAAGTGGCTGGTATAGTGTACAGGAACATCTGTGCAGAGTACAGTCTGGAAGTCCCGAGGTCAAGATGGGAAACACCTCCAAAGGTGATAGAGAATGACCGAGCTAAGATCCTGTGGGACTTCCAGATCCAGACAGACAAAATGGTAGTGGCGAACCAACCGGACATTGTGGTGATGGACAAACAGCAGAGGAAAGCCGTTGTGGTTGACATCGCAATACCAAGCGATTGTAACATCAGGAAAAAGGAACACGAGAAACTGGAGAAGTACCAAGGCCTCAAAGAAGAACTTGAGAAGGCCTGGAAAGTGAAGGCAACAGTGGTGCCCGTGGTCATCGGAGCACTCGGGGCAGTAACCCCCAAACTGGAAGAGTGGCTACAGCAGATCCCAGGAAAAACATCAGACATCTCAGTCCAGAAGAGCGCAGTCCTAGGAACAGCAAAGATACTGCGCAGAACCCTCAAGCTCCCAGGCCTCTGGTAGAGGACCCGAGCTTGGATGGATGAAACCGCCCGCGGAGGGCGAGAGGACAATTTTTTTTTTTTATATATATATATATATATATACCTCATAGCGACTAAGATAAGTGGGCACATGGATCAATACATGAGCACAGCACCGAAGGGCATTGGTAAAAACACCAGAGGAGCTAAACACCAGCTGCTGGTAGATAGAACAGTCGCTCAGGACTGTAAAGCCAGACACACTAATTTGTGCACCGCCTTGATTGATTACAAGAAAGCCTATGACTCAATGCCACACCCCTTTAAACATCTGGGAGCACAGATGATGTGTTAAAATGTGGCTGTACAATGCGCTGGAGGGTTCTGGATGTCATTGTTCAAATAATTGTCCGAGGAAGTTTATTTATTTTTCCATTTTTTGAGGCACAGCGGGGCTTCAGCACCACGCTCTGCTTCTGTGGCCGCGCTAACTACAGCAGCGACAGTCAGAGCAGAAAACTGTGGATGCTGTAAACCAAGTTTGAGCACTTACTTAACGCACATGAACACTTGTTAAAATAATTTGTTGCTCCTTTATCAGAATAACGTGGCTTTCAGCCTTCTGCCTTTGCATTTTTAAGTGTAACATGAGGGAGACCTTCAAACAATTTTGTTTTCTCATAATCCCCACTCATTTGGGCAGTTTATTAATGTAATTCTACTTGGTTCACCCACATGGATCAGTACTGTTCAGGACGCGCTTTCTCTCGTGCCTCAGCGTGCATTAAAAAAAGTAGCAGAAGTACCAGGGGCGAGGTGTGCGTCATGTTATTGTTGGAGGATCTTTCCACGTCCTCACAGCGCATAGCGCTTCACGTTAACACACAGCGCCTCTTTTCTTGAGAGAGCGCGGTCTTCTTTTTGCTAAAGATATCCTCCGTGTGTGTCCCACTTGAGTAGTTTGACAGATCGCAGAGAGAGAGTGCGGGTGCAGTAACTGCGTCGGCGCGTTTCTGTGCGCTGCATAATTGTTTTAATGTGACGGCAAAAGACGTTGCTAAGCTTTTTTGGCACACTTATTTATTCAGTTTTAAGGCCGATGCTTTAGACAACATAGCAAGAGGATCAAAGATCAGAGGATGTGTATTTTTGGGTACAGACAGGTCGGCTGCTCTAACAAGGCGCTGCCTGGGCATGGTGCGTCAGACCGGCATGACGACGATTGAGAGAGCTAATTAAAGTATAATATTATGCTGTTACTAATAATTTGAAAATATATGCTTATATTACACATAAAGATTCACACTTATCCCCACCATACTGGCATGGACCTTGATACACATTTTAGGTATTAAAAAACCAACAACAACAAAAAAAACAAAAAACTATTGTACAATTCCCCAGGGATTTATAGCACGGTATTGAAAGTGATATTGTCGGGATTTTTACATACCCTGGTATATGGTAATATCATTATATCGCCCAACCCTATATGCTATTTATAAATTAATGTCCTGTGAAGCTCTAACACTGATACATTTCTTGATAATCCATTATAGCATTATAAGTAGCTTATAAGTACACTTACAAACCTATTGTAAATGGCTTATTAACATTGAGTTGTGGTTCTGTTAGCAGCTTATTAACACGTATAAGGGAATTTGTAAGTCATCTATAAATGTTAATACATGTCTTATAAGGGCTTATAAACACATAACTAATGCTTGTTAATAAAATAAATGATCACATTTATATAGCGCTTTTCTACCTCCAAGGGTACTCAAAGCGCTTTAAATCAAGGAACCATTCACCCATTCACACACACATTCATACATCAGAGTGCACAGACACTGGTGGGTTAAGTGTCTTGCCCATTGACACAACGACAGTATGCAGGGATGGGAGTGGGGTTTGAACTGCCAACCTTCTGGTTAGTGGACAAGCAGCTCTACCAACTGAGCTACTGCCGCCCAAAATATAGTAAATAGTTTATTAAGGAATCTTTTTAAAAAGCATTACTGATGTATGGTTATTGCTCTAGAACTTTTTGGCCAACAACAGATGCTTTATCACAGGAGTCTGTCTGGAGAGAAAGTATAAAAAGATTTACTAGTTTTCACACAGCCAAAGCTAATTGACCCATGGTTTGTTTATCCAATAATCAATCAATGAGCTGTAGCAAATGGAAGCACAGCACAGATTGACCCAAATGCAAGCGCTGTCTTACATCTACAAGCCTAGTGCAGGACAGAAAATGCTCACATTTTCATTGTAACTATTTATGCAAACCCACACCCTTCTTCGCATAAAAAAACTACACACTGGCAGCAATTGATTCATTTTCTCTGACACAGTGAATGGCAGACTGTTACAGCAAGATAAGTGCCGAACCGGAAGAATATCAAAATGGTTTCCTTATCAGTGGCTACCAGTTGAGAAAAGGAGTTTGGCAGACACACAGAGACAACAGTAGTAATTCCACCGAGAAAGTAAACTAACCATATGTCAAGGTATGGTGGTTTTTGCTTCTCTAAACACTCCATGGAACTGAAACACTGCGGATTCAGGTCAGTTCCTTCACATTTTTCCCATGACAAAGTTAAAGTGGGATTGTTAATAGTCTGGTTACATATGTTTCTGATTAGCTGTGTTGCTGCATTTTTCTGTCTTTTGAATAAACCATAAGATTTAAGTCTGGGTAAAGTTTGGGGACAATAGCCTACGCAAAACATTATTAGACCATAATCATAACCTTGTTGTCTAAACAGGGGGAAACAAGAACACAGAATGGGAATACGTATAGACCCTTCTCACACAGCGTCATCTGATCACGTGATTTCCACGGAGCCGCCATGTTGGATGGCAAAAGCCGGTTGTCACGGCCCGATTTGGATCAGTCCTGCTGTCTGTTAGCCTAACAAATTAAATTCGTTTTACTCATCAAAAATAGTTTAATGTGTCCTATATCTGTGATAGCATTTATCAGCTGTCTTTTGAAGTAAAAAAGTTAATGTTGCACTGTTTGACAAAGTTTATTCTTTAAAAAAGTCACATAAAAGATCACTCCTGCTGTAATCATCAAATAAAGTAAAAACCGACCTGAAGTCAGTTAGGCTCGTTCTTATTGTCTGCTCAGGTTTATTAGCAGGGTAAACACATTTTCACGGACATTTAGCAAACTGGAGAGAAAATGAAAATGCAATGTTCAGGACAGCTTGGTATTTGTTCATTTCTGCGTGAGGATATGGAGATTACAGGATTATTTTCACAACATGGAATACTTTGATGGAAATACATCTCGATATTTACTGATTGAGCGTTACTAATCCTGGATTGGACTGGTTTTGGACAGAACCAGTGTTTAAAGGTAAAAAGTCTGTTTTTTCGGTTTGGGCATACTGAGGAATCGTCATTAATTACACATATGTCCTATTTTAAGCATAAAGTTAACTTAATTCCCATTTTGTACAGAAAATAAGCTTTCTAACGATGTATATTATGCCTGTATTGACAAAATAAATTTCGCTGAGTTTCTTTCTGAATCTGGTCGCCAGTAGCTTGAATGAGGTTAAACATGTAAATCCTAATTCTCCATATCTCAGCAAATTTGCCACTTCAATTTTGATTTATAATTTTAGACTTGTAAACCTCCGCGGAAAGCCTACTTTATTTAAGTATTTATATTGCCTTTTCACTAATCTGCGTCTCTCATCTGCCTACTCACATGGACAACAGTTGTTTAGGGCACTTTCCATACTAAAGGTCTGTCACCCATCCTGCCACTAAATATTTTTATGCCTCTAAGGAGCTCTCTGAATCTTGTAAGCTTTTAATTGTGCCCCTCTAAATGGAGATTGTCGATTGATTGACTAAATAATTGTAAACGTTGTGGTATTCCAAAGCGGATTGTGTGTTGAAGGCTGGTAACCCGTAATTTTGACATGTCATATGGGTCTTAAGCATGACAAGTGAACATTTCTCTAAATATCGCTGTCTGACCTGAACACTTAACGTTGAGTATTGAAACGGTGTAGAAAGTGGTAAATATGAACTCAATTTCTATGCACGATCACTAATTGCTAGCCAGCTACACCAGCTTTTTGCCATCCAAAATGGTGGCGTCAACAAACCAAGTCACCTGACTGAGAACGGTCTATAGGAATTTTCTTTCTTTCTTTCAGACACATTAATTTGGTCCACAACATTAAATAAAACAAAAATATAAAAAGATTGAGGACCAGCCCTGCTCTTTCTGTTTTCACCTGCCATAGAGGAATTAGCCTATTTCTAGCTTACCAAGATTGCCACCTTTGATGAGTTAGGGCTGCAAAAAGAGCGATTAAGCTATGTTCCCCTTAAGATAGATAACTTTAGAGACATTAGGCGCATTTCCACTGGGGTGGTATGGTGCAGGTTAGGTTGGTTTGGAGGTGCAAACCAAACTGTGAAACTAAGAACATTCAATATGCACTTGATAAAACCACTCAGCTTGTGAGTAAAGCAGTTTACACCAGTAGTTTAATAATAGTGGTAGCAGTAATAGTAGAAGTTCTTCTTTTCATTTAACAGTAGTAGCAGTAGAAGTTGTTGTAGTAGCAGCAGTAGCACTGTGAGCAGTAGTAGCAGTAGAGATACTTTTAACAGTGGTTGGCAGTGGTGGTAGTAGTAGCAGGCCCATCAACAGGTTTGCTGGGGCCCGAGGCAAGAAGGCTTTACATGGGCCCATAATAAAAGTAAATATATAGGAAGAGGGACCATTTCTGGGCCCCTCTGACCCTGAGGCCCAGGACAACAGACCCTTTTGACCCCGCCGAGTCGAAGGGCCTAAGTAGTAGTACTAAGAGTTTTAGCAGCGGAAGTTGTAGTAGCAGCAGCAGCAGTAGTTTGTGGAGTAGTAATGTTTTCAATCAAATTCTGCGTAGAACAAGGGAAAGATATTTTTCTGAAATCATTACAAACTGCAGTAACAACTCACGTGTCCTGTTTGCTACAGTAAACAGGTTAACAAATCCCCCAGCTCCATTGCCTTCAGAACTAATTTCCACATCTAAGTGCAATGAGTTTGCAAGATTTTTTAATGACAAGGTTCAGAGTATTAAACATGCTATAAACTCCACAACACAGATAACAACTCTGCAGCCATCCAGACACTCAGAGCTGACACACTTCACCCCTGTCACTGACAAAACAGTCCAAGAGATCATCTCCAGTCTGAGTTCATCCACATGCTGCCTTGATGTGTTACCCACTAGATTTCTAAAATCTGTGCTGAGCAGTTTGTTACCTCAACTTTCTCATTTAGTTAACATCTCACTGCAATCTGGGACATTTCCAAGGGCCTTGAAAACTGCGGTCATCAAACCTCTCCTAAAGAAGAGCAGTCTTGATGCCACAGTACTGAACAACTATCGGCCCATATCAAACCTGCCGTTTTTAGGTAAAGTCCTTGAGAAAGTTGTATACCAACAACTTACTGACTTTTTTCTGCGGAACAACTGCTTTGATGATTTTCAGTCAGGTTTTAGGCCCCATCACAGCACTGAGACTGCTCTTATCAAGGTGACTAATGACATCCGCCTGAACACCGATACAGGCAAAGTCTCTGTCTTAGTTCTGCTGGATCTGAGTGCTGCTTTTGATACAGTTGACCATGTGATCCTGTTACAAAGATTAGAGGACTGGGTAGGTATTTCTGGTACTGCCCTAAAATGGTGTAAGTCCTATCTTGAAGACAGGAAGTACTTTGTTGAAATCGGTAACTGTGTTTCAGACCAAATGGCCCTGACCTGTGGAGTGCCCCAGGGGTCCATCCTGGGACCTCTTTTGTTCAATCTTTACATGCTCCCTTTAGGCCAATTAATAAGCAGCAATAACATATCCTACCACAACTATGCAGATGACACTCAGATTTACATCTCACTGACAGCAGGTGAATATGGACCTGTGGATTCACTCTGTCACTGCATCCAACAGATCAATGAGTGGATGAGAAACAACTTTCTCCAGCTAAATACAGACAAGACTGAAATAATCATCTTTGGCCCACAGAAACAAAGACAAGGTGTCTGTAGTCACCTCGAGTCTCTTTCACTAAAACCTACAAGTCAGGTTAGAAATCTCGGGGTAATCATGGACTCTGACTTGAACTTCAGCAGTCAAATTAAATCTATAACATCAACAGCATTTTACCATCTCAAAAACATTGCCAGAATCAAAGGTTTACTGTCTAAACCAGACCTAGAGAGACCTATTCATGCGTTCATCTTCAGTAGGTTAGACTACTGTAACGGTCTGCTCACTGGACTCACTAAACCAGCTGTAAGACAGCTGCAGTACATCCAGAACGCTGCTGCTCGGGTCCTGACCAAAACCAGGAAGTACGACCATATTAGTCCTGTCCTCAGGTCTCTGCATTGGCTTCCTGTTGCTCAGAGAATAGACTTTAAAACAGCTCTGCTTGTGTACAAGTCTCTCCATGGCTTAGCACCAAAGTACATCTCTGACATGTTGATCCCATATGAACCATCTCGGACTCTGAGAACCTCAGGGACAGGTCTTCTGCTGGTGCCCAGAGTCAGGACTAAACTCGGTGAAGCAGCGTTTCAGTTTTATGCAGCTAAACTCTGGAACAGTCTCCCTGATGGTGTTAGACAGGCCTCTACTCTGACTATGTTCAAGTCCAGACTTAAAACTGTTCTTTTTAACTGTGCATATGTCAACTGAAAGTGTTTTATCTGCACTCTTCTCTTTTAATTTAATTTTAAATTGATTCTTAATTATACTCTTTAAATTTGATTTTATTGTTTTAATTGTGTTTTGTACTTTTAAATTTGCCTTTTATTTTCTGCAAAGCACTTTGAATTGCTCTGTGTATGAATTGTGCTATACAAATAAACTTGCCTTGCCGTGCCTTGCCTTGCCTAGTAGTGCTAGTAATAGAAGTAACAAGAGTCGGCTTACTAGTAGTGGTAGGAGCAGCAAGTATTTTCTACTTATACAAACTCTGTCTGCACTGAATACTCAAGTAACAATTTACTTTGAGTTCATTTTCTTCTACTCAAGTAATAATATTTTGAAGTAACAGTACTTTTACTTAAGTACAGATTTGTAATAAGAGGGCTTGGAACCAAAGGGCATTTTGGCATTTGGCATTTTGGGCGAAAATGAGTTCTATATATCAAATTAAAGGTCTTGATGAGCTCTATCTAGTCATGCCAAAAAGACGCATCAGAAATCAACCTGTATTGAATAAAGCATCAAAACAACAAAGACCTAACACAAAAGTTTGAGCAATGTTTGGAGCCAGAGGGATGTATGTCCACTTACGCCCTTCTGGCTCTGAACAATACAGGAGCCTACAGTATTTTTCAGAGCCAGAGGAGCGTAAGTGTAGGTGGTGCCTCTAAACAGAGGCAGAAAAGATTTTGATTAATATTATGAATCATTATGATCATATTGTCAAAAGAGAGAAAAGAAACAGGGAAAAAATCTCAAGAAGAAATGATACATTTGAGTATTATTTAACCTCAGACAGAAGACAGAGAAGGGTATGCAAGGAAATTTTTTTTGAAGACCCTTGATGTGTGAAATCTGGCGAGGGGTGCGACATATAATCAGGTGCGACTTATATATTAAAACATTCCACGTGTTCGTTAGAGAGTGCTCTACGGTTGTGTACCAGCATCTGCTGCACCTGTACCACTGACAATTTAAAATGTAAACATTACCGCTAACAACTTAGGCTATAAAGACAACTGAGAAAGACCGGAATAATTGGAAATGGAACTGATGGTGAGTCTGACGACAGCCACGCGGAGGAGGAAGCGGCGTTTCGTCTACCTCTGGAGTTGGCGGAGTTGTTCAGAAGCGACACCGAGGATGAAGAATTTAAAGGATTTAGCGATTAGGAGTGAGATCGTCAGTTTGGTGAACTTGTTATATTATGTTCTTTATGCTACAGTTATGTGAATAACTGTTAATATATTACGTTAACATACGAGACACCTATTCAGTTTGTTGTTTATGCTTCTCGTAGCTGAATAACCATCAATGTGTTATGTTAGCAAACCGCACACCTATTCAGTCTGTTGTTCTCTATTCTATTATTACTATAACTTGCCTTTCAAGATGAAATGTCTGTTCTTGGTGTCGGATTTCATAAAATAAAATTCCCCCAGAAAATGCGACTTATAGTCCAGTGTGACTTATATACGTTTTTTTCTTTTTCTTTATGTATGCAAGTTCATTTTTTGTTCATGTTTTTTTTTTTTTTTTTTTTTTTTTGAAACATCTTTAAGGAAAAACAAACTTAATGTCCAGTAGATTTAGAGTTTTTTTTTGTGTGTGTGTGTGTTCTTCTTCTTTATGCATTTTTTGGCTAGTGCGACTTACACTCCAGAGCGACTTATAGTCCGGAAAATACGGTGCTCACCCTGTCCACCAATGGGAGTAGGGCTGCACAATATGGAGACAACGTGCGATATTCGATAACTATGTTGAAAATTGCGATAACAATATTTTTGCGATATTTGAAAATAGAGCCTACTTTTCGAACATAGTAAGTTAAATTCACTACATTTCACAAAAATGTAAGTTTCTGTATTTACAAGTCAAAACAGCAACAAAATCAAAACTTAACACAGACTAAACCAGGAATAAAACAAGGCTAAGCTGTGAATTAAATTAAATTACCACTAAAACTGGACTTTTTAAACATTTTTATTTAGTCACAACACATGTTCTTTGAAGGCTCTGGTGGAAAATGAAAATTCAGTGTAAATCTCTGTCAGATGGAAGACCATAGTGATATTGCGATATATTTAGATTCTTGCGATACGGATATTGCGTTTGCTGATATTGCGATAAGGATAATTTTGCAATATATTGTGCAGCTCTAAATGGGAGTATTCCTTACTATTATGCAGAGTTCTATAACACTCTGACTGTGGGCAGTGAGTGAACAGATAGCCCTGGTGAAGTGAAAAGTGAAATGCGTAAAAAACAAGAGAAATGAAATTAAACTGTTTGAAATGTTAAACTTTTAATCAATTTGAAATGAAATGCATGAATGTGAACTCATGAATGAGAATCGAAATTAACCAGTTTGAAATTAAATTGCATAGGAAGGCAATGGCCAGGCTAAATTGGAATGGAACTAAATAGAAAAGTGAAAAGAGTAACAAAGCAGAATGTGTCTATTGTATTACAGTATTTTAAATAATATGAAAAATAAGTTACTTATGAAGTTAGAGTGTTTTTAACCAATAATTTCTGCATTGATCAGCAGATATGCCCTATTTGTCTTTAGAAGAATTGGAAATGTTTGGTGCCAAAAAGGCATATCTGATGTTTTTGCCATATTTTTAAGATTTTACAAAGTTTAAGAATATGTTCATGGGGTTAATATGCCATAATATTTTTACTTAAGTAATAACTCATTTAAGTATGTATGTGGTTGCAATGTTGTGGTTCAAGGTTAATAAATACAGTTGAAGTGTGGTCAAAATTTTGTTTTGGCTCTCCTGTAAAGATTGTCAAATGCCACTTACGCCCCTCTGGTTCCAAGCCCTCAAATACGTCTTCCACCTCTGGATGAAATGCCTAATACTTAGAAATCTAAACTTCCCCAGTGGACAGTCCTTGACTAGCTGACCTAGAGCAGAATTTGTGCTTTGAAAAGGAGGGAATTAGCATTAGCTTCAGTGCTCCTTTTCTTCAGAAGCCCGTAGCTGTCGGCCTGGCCCTGCTTTCTCAGTTTGATCTGTCTGAATCCCTGAATCCCAACACATTTTTTTTTTCAATTATTCAGCCCATGCCCACAGTGAATCAAAGCGCTCAAACCATAGCCGGGATTAAAGCCAGGGAACACAATCACTGAGAGACAGATTGATCTAAGACGTTATCGCTCAAAGTACAAGTGGCCAAATCAAGCGAGGCAGACAGAATGATAGCAAACAGAAAAGCTGAGAGTGCTGCTCCTGTGCACTGCTCACTAAACTCATGTGTGTGATGAGCCATGTCAGTCATGTTAGAGACAGACGAGCTTTGGTGACACCGTTAGGGCTTTTCAGGGTCAATAAAGATGTTCGTATCTATCTAAAAGAAAGCTGCATTTGTGATTTCTTCTAAATTGGACATGGATAAAAAATAGAAAGCCATTGTACTCATGGGAGTGCACTGATAAAACACAAATTCACTCTGAGACCAGGTGAGTTGTGTTCTAACAACTTTATTTCTGACAGAGCATTGGAAAAAGCTTGACCCATTTTAGATAAATGGTTTTGATTGGTTGAGTAGAATCATTAGGCTTGAATGAGAGGGGCTACAGATCTACTTGACTTCTCAAAGAAAGAAAGATTTGAGAGGTTGTGTCTAGTTCAACAAATGTTTGGAGCAACTAACCAACTTGCCATTTTATAAGTGAAGGATTCAGATTTTTCTTACGTCTGCTCACTTAAATCGATAAAACTGTTGTAAGGATATATTTACTATGCACTTGCACACTGGTTAATTTAAAAGCTTAAAAAAGTGAATGTTGGAAAACAGGAAATCAACTTGCTCACTTAGAAGGGGCTTGAAGGAAAGAAAGAAGTCTGGGCATTTCAACTTAGACTGCTCCGTCCTGCAACCTGGCCGTGAATAAACAAAAACATTTGACTTCACGCATGCCTAAAACCATTAAAAGTAGAGTATTATCATGCATTCTCTGTCATCTGCTTCTTATGCAATACCTCACATGAAAACCCATATACTAAAACCCTTACATTATTATTGATCTGCAATTAAAATGTCCAAAAAGATTTAAGGTGGATTGTACTTCTCCATACTTGTCCAGAACCCACCACAGGACAGGAGTCATGCTGATAAAATTAATTTCGGGTACATCGGATCGAATAACTAGAAACATAAAAGTTGCATCAAAGACAGAAAAACTAGATGTTTTTGTAACTACAGTTAGGCAGACACATAACTTACTGGAGGTAAAATTATTGTATAATATGAGTAGAAATAGACTGTTGTCATAAGTCACGAATATAGATTTGAGGCATAGAAAATGAATGTTATTGTAATACAGCCTTTCAGTGCTAATGGCATGAGCTCACAGGAGACATGACTTACCTCTGAAAATTACTCGTCTGGAGAGGCCACCCAGGGCTTTTCAATAGACCGGACTTTTCAGCTCAGCAATAACTGATGACAGGCTGAGTAGCTGTAGTTCCTCTTTATAAAAGCTTTCCTTGTCTTGATGGATGGAAAAGAAAATCATAACGCACAACCACTGTGTAAGATATCAACAGAGCCTTTCCGCAGTTTCATCACATTTTCATCATAAAAGGAAAACCGGAATTTAATTTCTTGTGGAAGCATTTGCAAAAAGTCATGTATGTCAGACATGCGATACAGTCTGATACCCATCACTATCGATCTTAAGTGCATAACTGAAAAGATAAAACCGGATTACAAAGAAGAAAGAGGGAACAATCCTTATCATGTTTACATAGAGAAACCAAACTGCCTTGCGGCCCTTTGTGGAGCTCAAGCAGCTACTATGGCTGATAACAATGCGTTGAGGACTTCATTTCATGGCCCTTTAGAAGTACTACAACATCAGTTTTTTATGCTTGATCCTACATGAGTCCTCCACTGTTTTCGCAGTGGCCACATGATGCCAAAGAATGAGTGGCTTCCATCCGGGCACATTCCTGAAGCTCCCCAACAAAGCTCGGAAAATCACAACACATACAGAGTGGCACAATATTAGGAATATTAGGTAAGTGCAATGTTCAGGATGATGATTTTAAAACATGCAAAATGTTCACTAATTGGTTTACATTTTGGGTAAGTGATTTGCAGACTTTTCCTAAGACATTGGCCCTATCTGGCAATGGTAAAAATATAGTGCCCAGGCAAGTACTGGAACCAGGAATCATCTAGTAAATGCTATGCACATTGATCCACATAGGTATATTCCGCATGCTGGTAGAGAATCAACTAAAGCAATCATTTGTTTTTTTACTGATCCTGTGTGGCTAGAGTTAGTATCTGTGTCCTTATCTCGCAATGGTACAGAATCCTTTTAAACCAGACGGTGTTTGGGATCCACACCAAAAGCGAATAATTTCTGTCCCAGTGAAAACATGTCTTCTTGACAATTCAAATATCTTAACCATCTGAGTTTCTGCTCTATCTGAAAAAGTCATTCAAGTTCTTTTCATCCCTTGGCAACACACAAACAAGATTAACGTTTTGTTTTTTTTTTCTACATTTAATGTTGTCAACAATTACATCCATAGGGTCTTGTACAGTTACAAAACAATAGATTTGATGTCAGCTTTGTACATTTATGAAGCTAATATCTCTTGTAACATGGTCTGGCATTGACTAAAATATTTCACAACATTGTATTTGACCATTGTGGACCTTGTCAGTGCATGGCAAAGTGTATGGCTAAAAACCAATAGTCTCGCCTATACATTCATTTGCCTCTAGTTTTGGCATTAAAATTGTTCCTGTCTTTTATGATGCATTAGAAAGACCTAAGACCTAATGAGGCAGATTCTGTTAACAGAATATCTATTCAAATAAATCTAATGCCAATCTTTTGACATTTTTAGTTACGTCTAACTTACAGAATATTTTTAACACTATTTATGCTGATATGCTAATTTTCTGTCACCTTTCTGTTTCAAAGTGCAGTTACCAAATGTGGTTTGCTTAATGATTAATTGAAAAAGTTAGCCCACGATAACAAAGTGTAACATTTAAACAACAAAAACAACACAATTTAAAAATAAGAAAAGTATGCCTGGTTAAAAAGGGAAGCATATTGGAAAATAAGGGGGGGGGGGGGGGTCAGGGGGAGGTCAGCATATAAGTCGAGTGATTGTGAGAAGGGCTATGACACCAACATATGTAGGGTGTACAATTTCAGTCCCACTTTTTGACAAACAATGTTCCCTATTTTGTCCGATGCAGCCTGCGTATGCCATAACGTGGGGAATATAGTTCTGCTCGTGAACTCCGTGAAGCAGGTGAGCCAGTGGACCTTTTGCGAACACTGCTACATCCTCCCCTCCATGGGTCTCCATATTCAAAGGAACAGCTGCCTGCGCCTGGTAGTTATTCTCCTCTAAAAGTAAGAAAAATTTACTTTAATCTCAAAATAAAAAATGTATACGCTGTATAAATCCAGAAAGACTTGAACGGATTCTGCACCATTTTAAGATACAGACCGATGATACTAACTTCACTCACTAAAAGAACAAATCATAAATTTGAGTAAATTCTTTAACATTGTGGGATGAAAGGGTTTGAGTCCATGTCTGGTAACTATATCTTTACAATTGCAAGATAAGACCAGTGCCTTGGCAGGTCTGTGGTCTCTGAGTGTTTATAATTTTGCATTTTCTTTCTTTTCTTAGCAATTTTGGGTATTTATGAACATTAATACACCTTTCTTTGTTCATAGCCTATTTTAAAAACAGTCTAATACTTTTTACCGTACAGAGACAAAATATTTTCTTCACTAATCTGCAAAAGATTAAATGACTTACGGTAGTCAATTGTGGAAACATTTTCTCTTGCACCGTTCACAATTTTATAACCTGGTCCATTCCCGTACAAGATGGAGGTGAAGGGTTTCTGATCAACATCACTGACCATGGGAGCCAAACCTGGGATGAGGGGAAGATTAGTTGGGTTTCTTATCATGTCCAGCCACATAATCTCCACTACTACACCATAGTAATTACATACCAAAGATTGTGTTTCCTCGCAAGGTGTAGCCTCCAAAGTTGAACATATGAGAGTGGTCAGCAGTGACGACTGTCATGGTATCATGGATGCTGGTCAGGAGATCCGCTCTGCCGATTGCACGGTCCATTTCAACAGCTTCATGCAACGCTTGCTTGGCCTTGCCCTCGTGGTGCCCGTGGTCAATACGCCCTCCTGGTTGTGGATGAATATGTTCAGTTAAATTATTATGTAACTACTCATCATTTCTTTACTCTAACAACACATTCTTCTTAAACATATCACACATCTAATCATGTTCTACCCATTTACTGATTAACCCACCCTTAAAAAAAGAACTGCAACTTAAATGACTTCATTGGAATTGTTCATTCATTCATCTTCTACTTTTTAATTAGAAGCTGTGGGTGGCTGGAGCCTGTCTCAGCAACAATGGGCCTTGCGCATGACTATGAATGGTGGGAGGAAGCCAGAATACCAGGAGACGACAGACAGACTCCAGACACAAACAGGTAATACAGAGATGCGTTGCCTTTCTGAACACACCTTCAACAAGCAGGTAAAATCCACTCGGGTTCTTCCTCAGGATTTTGATGGCCACCTCTACCATTTCTGTGAGTGAAGGATCTGTCTCAGTGTTCCTCTCTAAGTCATATGTCAAATCCCCAGGTTCAAAGAGGCCTGACAAAGACAACACCACAATTCAAAGTAAAATAAAAATGCAGGAAATAAGCCTGAAGCCAATCCCTAAAACACATTGTTCCTCATTTACACTTCAATGACACTTCTAACATGAAGCCTGCACTGGAAACTCACCCAGTAGGTAGTCCACGTTGTTAGGGTTTAGTGATAAGAGCTGCTTCTTGTTCCACACATAATGACCCTTCTGCAGAATGTCAGAAAAAAACAACAAAGGGAACGAATATAGTACTGTTTGAACTCCAAAAATGTAAATGCATTTGCAAAGATAAAAGAAAAGCAGAAATATAACAGGAAAGGAAGAGGATTTAAACCTTATTTTGCATTTTGTCAATCCACTCCTGCACCAGGTTTCTGCCATCTTTCCGTGTGCCGCTGTGCTTAGCAACATTGGGATATTCAACATCTGACTTATTTTTGGGGAACATGTATTTTCTTCCTCCGCCCATTATCACCTACAAGGCAAGCAACAATTATTTACACCAACCAATAATTTGTTTAATAGGACATACGCCGAACAGGCATAACATTATGACTACTGACAGGTGAATAACACAGATTATCTCTTCATTATGGCACCTGTTAGTGGTCATAATATTATGCCTGATCAGTGTATGACAGCCAAATACTCTGGACTTACATCAATGTTGGGAATGTTTTCAAACAGTTGTCTGGCAATATCCTTGCAACCGGCCTGCAGTGCTTCAGTGGGCATCTCGTTGTCCGAGTACCAGTCTCTGTCCACACAGTGAGCATATGCAGCGCTGGGGGTTGCATGGTTCACACGAGTGGTCGTCACTATTCCTACTGACTTCCCTGAAATGGATACATACAGTACATTTTATTGACAAATACTGTTTCACTAGACACATTATTCAACCAATAACTAAAGGTCAATATATACTGGCATTTTTAGAGAGTACATTAGCACACAGTACACATCAGAGTGTTGTAACCATCCAAATGATATCATGGATTTATCCTAAAAGCAATAGGTTGTATGTGTAACATTTTTCTGACATTTGTGAACATTGTTTTATTATAAATGATAATAAATTACAGAAAAACAGAGAGTTTGCATAATTCAAGATTCTTTTTCCACAGATTTTTTTATGGTTATATCACAAGTTAATCTAATACTGTACTTAGAGACATACACTGATAGACATCCATTCACCCTCACATTTACACATTTAGTAATCCTATGAGTCACCACATCAACTTTGAATGGATGCATTTGGACAGTGGGTGAAAGTCGAAGAAAATCCACAGAAGCACTGAAAGGATGCAGACGTTCCACTCAGAAAGCCCAAGGCTTTGTCATGTAACGGCTAGAACATTTACCCCTGAACAAGAAGATCCTCTATTTCCATTTTACGTCCGCACAATATGTATATTTCTTCCACTTAGGGATAAGTGTACTTTTGGTTAAGTGTTGCTTTTAATACCTTTTATCTAAGGTAAACAGAGTATTTACTGTATATGACAGATGCAGATACATATAATTTAAATAAATCACAGGTTTCTTAAGTGTGACTCAGATGTGTTTCCATACAGAAAGGATATTGCTAGTCACTGCCAAAATCAAAAATCAAGATCTGACAACCTTTTTCTGGCAAGCTTGGAGTGTTAAATATGCACCACGCACAAGTAAAAATCAGGAGCTGTATATGGATACTTTTTCAGCTCCATCTGGCCATTAAAAGTAAACTCTATAAAAGTATAATCTTTTGTTTTTACTTTGTAACAAATCCAAAAGCAGTGGCCAGCAACAGACCACCCGACCTTATCAAAAATATAGCCAAATCCAAAACGCTCAACTATTATATACTATTTTCTTTGTGTAGCATGTCAGCTTGTGCCTGCCTCGTTCTCTGGGGAATGATTGAATTTCCTATTATCTGTGATCCCTGAACCCACCCACATGCACGCATGTAACCTCTGACCCTACCCTCCTCCAAACATAACCATGCATAATGATGCATTTCTGTCTCACTCCCTTTTTGTGGTTGGACTAAAATGTTTTGTTACATAAAAACTGTGCACAACTTTAAATGCATTAAAAAACTATAGTGCTATTTTTAGTAAAATAATCTCTTGTTGAGCAAATGTGAATTGGAGCAAAGGGAAAAAGTGTTCAAGAGCACTTCAAAGTCACTGCTCTGAGCAATCAAGTCACCCAAGTATACACAATATTCCCCTCGGCCTTAGTGCAGCATAAATTTCTAGCTCAAATGGGTTCCTCACACATTCATAAAAATTCATATTACAAACTGCCGGCAAATTATAATTTATTGCTCCCTGGTGTAATACATAAATGGTTTGCAGCTTCGTGATGATATTGGGTGCTGTTCTACCTGCATCCTTGGCCCATTTGAGGATGGATGTGACCTCATTGCCCTCTGTTGTATTGCACTGGGACCGAACTGCAGCTGCACTCACTCCAACAGTCCCCTCGTTGGCTTTGACTCCACAAAGATACGCTGTGGCTGTCCCGGCACTGTCTGGCACCTGGGCATTGGTATTGTATGTCTGCATAAAACACAGGATACTTGTGTCAGGGTTAGTATCACTGAGAGATACAAGTCATTATGCAGGTAGTTTCTGAGCAGTATAGCATTTAAATATAGTATTATTAGATTATAAATATGTTAAAAGTAGTAATTTTAATGTATTTATGGTGTGGTAAATTTGTTGTTTAGTTGTTAACACTTATAAGTTGAAGTTATTTGCTTTTAGTTTTTTAATGGGCCAAAAAAGAAATTATCCTTTATTTTATTTTTATTATTATTCTGTTTTTGGTGTTGATCTGGGACACTCTATGGGGCTAGGACTTTTTAAAGGGTTCTGTCGCTCATTGTGAGACACTAAGAACAGAGTGATAACTTGTTGGTGTGGAAAAATGTGAGATACTGTACACATGTATAAGGGCTTTGTGACTCAATGAATAGAGCATTTACCCCTGAACTAGAAGATCCCCTGGTTTGATGGTGTGCGTTTAATGGAGACTATTTTTGTCTAAGTGAGGAAGAGTTTTCAGCACCTGCACAACACAAATATGTCACTTATAAACCACAGGTTACTCAGTGCGGCTGAATGGTGTTTTGACCATAGTTTGTCAGACATTAGTCAACACTTACTGTATTACTTAGATGTGTTCATTGTGTTCAAGTTGTTTTTGTTACATAAAAATAAATCTACTCCTTCGCTGATCTAAAGGATATAGTTGTTGTTTGCCTAAGGGTGTAAATGTCTATAATTCATGTATGACAGAAAAGAGAGACATTATGAAATGACCTTGTTATGGTCATACACCATGACACAAGAGGTCAAATCCGGGTCACAGTAAAATCAATAAAGAAGGCTGAAGCATATTATAACCAGGTCAGACCTTAGCCAAAGACACAAAAGGGAACTTGTCCATTTCCAGCACTGTCTCTTCTCCACTCTGTCCACTGAGCTGGCCCTTCAGTATTCGGGCGGCTGTCACGGTAGGAACGCCCATTCCTGAACACCAAAAACAGGTCATCTGTTAAGATTGCACCAGAAAACCACTACAATGACTTAAAAACAATGGCATCTACCTCTGTATTTACATACTTATGTATAGAAAAACTTGCCACAGCATAAAGAATACAAGCTTTCATTTAACGTATTATTTCAAAACCTGAACCAACAAAAAAAAAAAGCAGTAGCACATTTTTTTGGTAATCCTATTCACAGTAAGTCAAGCATTGCAGCACCGTACCTGGGAAGAAAGCAAATCAGAAGTCTTTGTACCATTTTGCCCCAGGTTGTTCACTAATAAAATGCAAGGCTGCCATCCCTGTCTTATTATTGCACTGCATGTTAAGCAAAAAACTGCTTACAGCTAAGGAAAAAAGGCTTTATGGTGCAAGTTTCATTTCCATTATCTTGGCAGAATGTTTAAGCCATCTCTGGTAAACCTTTTTCTGTTGTGTCATACTACTGTTAATCTCAAACAAATCTGCCTGTTACTGCCTACCTATTATAATTTTAGTGTTTCCTGCGCAGGACAGGGCAAGAATGCTCTGGTGTGCCCATAGTCCAAACAGAGTGAGCAGAGGCCCAGTGGAGGCTAAAAGTTATTGTGTGACCAGTGAGCGGCCCAACAGAAACAGAAGCTCAGCACTCTGGTGACGACTCTTATCATTCAATTCACAAACACTCTTCTTAATATTATCCAGAAATCAGAGATCGGAGAAGTACTCAAAATCTGCACATATAATAGTACTGTTAATTAATACTCAAGTAGAAGTAAAAGTACTCAACAAAATGATTCTTGAGTAAAAAAGTACCGCATCTGAAGTTTGACATATGAATGTTTTTGCCTCTTTTTCCAATTTCACAACAAAATGTTCTAGTACTACCCCCACCTGTATCAAACCTGTGACCTTTGGATTGCAAGCCAGGCATGCTACTCACAAGGTAAAAAAATACTTTCATAAAATTAAAATATTAAAGTCTTTTTTCCTCTAAAATGTCAAAGTCCTTCTTCCTTCATTTCTGCTTTTCACATGGTCATCACAGCAAATTTTAAATCCTCCCAGTGTGCAGTAATTAATTTGGCATATGTTTTACCCCAGATGCCCTTCCTGATGCATCCCTCTCCATCCAGGCTTGGAACAGGCTTCTAAGAATATGTCCTTCGATATAGTATATTTTCATCAAAAGACATGTACCTAAGTAAATTATGTGTGCATGTAGTTAGTTCCCATCTCTGCCAGAAATGTACTTTTATGTGATTATTAACATGAATAGCCTGTACATTCAAAAGTAAGTTGAAATGCAGAGAGCATCTTAGCCTGTTCAAAAAGCGTCAAGGCTTACCATCTCCAAGGAACAAGATAAGATTCTTCGCTCTGTTTTTGTTGAGGTCTTGCACTGTCAAAGCGTTCTTCAGCGTCCTTTGAGCCCACGCATTCCAAAACTTGGGATCCTTTTCTTGCTCTGTCCATCAGAATAATAAGACAAACAAACCTACTTTTAGGCCTCTTCTAAACTGTGAAATCAGTTTATTCTTGCTTTGCTTTGTAAGTGAACTATAATTAGAGTGACCACCTGTCCCACTTTTAGCTGTCCTGCACAGCCATTTAGGCATCAGTCTTTCTGTCCCACTAATTAAGATAATGTCCCACTTTTTGATTGGCGCTCGGAGGATCTTGGTATGTTCTGCTTCTGTGTTTCTGGAAAGGCCATGGATCTGTGAGCTGGTGTTGCTGCCGGATTGTTTTGAGGATATACAGACTAAGAGCTTTGATTTTTTTTTCTGACATTAGACGTTTTATAGGCCCTAAACAAAAGCAACTGCATTTAAGTAAGTTCGATTTGCTAAGTTAGATTTGTATTTCAAATCATTTTTTTCTCAAGTTGAACCACCTTGTCCCACCAAATCGACAACTTGTACCACTTGTAGCACTTTTTGAGGTGGTCGCCCTAACTACAGTTGTGTGTTTATATGCGGCTTTTCTCTTTCAAATTTGACTATACCATTTACAGTATCAAAACTCTCTCTCTTTGAAAGTCTTGGCGTTGGTGTCAAAAATCCAAATACTATATTAGCTATGGGTAACTTTCCAAGGAAGCATGCCAGGTTGGTTTTAACAGCAGCTTGTAATAGCTCGGTAATAGGTGTTATACATACTGTAGCATATGGTCTGTGCTCCATCATGTGCTCAGTCAAGACAAGCCTATTATTCCTGGTGGAGGTTTACAACTTGCTGTTTTAGCCTGTACTCAGCAGCCTCACTCAATGGGGGATGATATAAATCCTTTTGGACCATAAAAGCTGATTGTGTTTCAGAGACCTCGCTGAGTCTTGTGACAACAGAAAGAGGTTCTCGAGGTTTCCCAATAAAACATTTACGTTTCACAAGACCACAGTTTATTTTGGCTTAATCAAATTTGATGATTAACTTTGAGTTAAACAACTAATTCCTTTTATTTACATGGTGCTTCCAAGGTAAATACAAGTGCAGTCTGCCCAACAATTCACACATGTAGTGAATATAATGTAGTAGTATACAAGTATGCAATTTCTATGAACAATATTCCTGTTAGGGGTTGCAGCATTGCGGGTGACAGGAACCTATCCCAGCAACTAATTGGCACCAATTTTCCTCACACATGCATGACTTTGAATGGTGGGAGACAATGCATAGTCCACTCAGAGACATGGAATTCATTAGACAAGTTGGCCCCAATCTCCATGCTGAGAGGTAGGAGAGATAACCACTCTGCCATCCTAAACTCCTACTTTAAGATGTAAAATAGGCTTTTTTTATTTAGAGACACTCCCCTTGGCTGTTGAATTAAATGCTGCCTGAGAAAGTGTGGATTTTAGATCAGGGAAGCAAAGTAAAATACATATAAATATTGCCAATGCAAGATGTGATTTTGTAAGGCAAAGATGATTTCTGGTTCGCATCTTTCTAAAGATAAACTCAGCACCACAAGTATTGCTGCCATATATTAGTATTTTCAGTTGGTAAATTGGTCCAGTTTTATGTTTTATGTATTAAAATAAAAGCAGGAGTGTGGTTGTTCACCAATATTGCTGTAAAATTAGCTGGGACAGCTAAAGTAAATTTGAGTGATGTCCTTTTTAAATTAAAATGTCCTAAAAGATACAGTATTTTGGGTGTACTAGTGGTTGTGTATCTTGTGCCAACAGTGTGATGTCTTACCTGGAAATGGCGGCTTCCCCAAACCTCCTGACATCAGAGTGGAGCAGATGATGAGCAGGGCCATCACCTTCATGTTGTCGTCTCGGCGTAGCATTGTCCTAGACGGCCATAACATGCCACTTTGAGTTGAGAAGCTGAAGAAGCAGATCTGCTGTCGACTTGTGGCTAGAAAAAACAGAAGTCTGTGTCATCTTGTCAGGCTACATGTCTGACATTATTTACTGAGCGGTGAGTGAACAGAGTGGAGTTGTTTCAGGCAAACAACACAGTTCCTGTGTCATGTATTGCAATCATTTAACTTTCTTCTATCTGAAATTCACATAGAGGCTGTCAAAATAAATGTTCAATCAAGGTGTGTTGGGACAAAATTTTAAAATATCTCTCTTCCATCATAAATTAAATCCTAGTTTTGTTTATTGTAATTTTGCCACATTCTTACCAAGCTTTGTAACTCTTCATAAATAAAAAGTGGACTGAAATTCCAACATACTATGGCAAAAAGGTATACAAATACCAATGGTCATATCATTATTGTAATATTCAACATATTTTTTATCCACATATACCCTTTTTTACATTGTGCAGCCCTAATTTCCACTTTTTTATCCCAATTTTTACCTCCCCTTTGCAAAGCTTAAAACCTTTCTTTGAATGAGACACTTGTCTACAGTATATTGCTCTCAGTTACTCTGCCCTCGCAGAAGCAGACAGAAGTGTGGGCAGCGATAAACAATGTATTATTGTGGACAATGCCAGCAGTAACAATGGCACTAGTAAACTATATTTAGAATAACTGCAACATTTGCCAACAGGGAAAATGAAGGCCTGAAGTGCTTTCAGAACGATGTAGACGATTTGGAAAATATTCAATCTGTAGTGTTGCAAGGGTTTATGGTTCCGATAAAGAGAATTTTGTCATCTGCCTCTAACTTCTAAATGCAACCTTACACATTTTTTTTTAAGAATAATGATGCCCATACTGAAGACAGACCCTTGTGTTATAGTTAGTGTTTCTTAAACTAACTAATGTGAAAGCAATAACCCACTATTTTTGACAGTATCACTGTTTAAAACAAAATTGCGATACTTACATAACTGATGATATATGGAAATCTTTAATAAGGTCAAGGCTTTATCAGGTCTCTGGACTAAAGCTGGGGCTAAATCAAAACGTACTTTCAGACTGAGAGAGGTCTAAATTTAGCAGAGTTAGGACAAAATCATAATAATTACATTTACATTATTTATTTGGCCTTAACATAACATTTGATTTAAGGCTCCAGACACTTTAATTTGACAGCGTAAATCTGTAAATACCATTACATTACTATGATATATTTTAGTTTCTTGTGATACAAATATGTTTGCGAATATTGAATTAACGCAATATGCACAGTACGGTTTAGACACAGTAAATACCTCAGCAAATCAATACTGAGGAAGATTAAGAGCACGTTTACAAATGTCCAGAACAGGAAATTAGTTTGTTTTGAAGAAAAGGATGCAAGGCTGAATGGAGACACATACGTGGCTGTGGTGACCCCTGAAAGGCAAGGTCTACAAGGAAAAGAATGTGTACTACCCAGTTCTCTTTAGCAACCTTTGAAATGTGTATCGTTTAGCTCATTGTCAGTCTTTGCAGCTAAAAAAAAACAAGCTTAGTTCACTAAAGTTGAAATGGAGGTCTCGCTGTGAATGTAAGCAGTCACAACAGGGGCCCTTAAGGGTCCGGGCCAGTCAGGCTTTTATCAGTAATTATCCACACTCTCCTCCATTCTTCCCCGTGCTTACACTCAAGGTCATTTTAATTGGATTGAGCTCCATAGTTCAGAGAGGTTTAAGGGCCATAAGAAAGCCGATTAACAACGAATGATTGACTGAACATGACAAGCTGGGAAACAAAGAAAGAAAAACTTAAAAACTAATAAATGATATTAACCAACACAACTGAGTCTGTCTAGTTTACTTTATGGAGAGGCCTTGGGCCACTACACAACCTAAGTACTAAAGCCTCTAATTTACATGTAAGTACTGTGCCCTCTGCCAAGGCAATGGTGACAGCTTGCAAAAGTTCACATAGTGCCTAGACCTGGACTCAGACTCAAAGATCTTCTAGTTCAGGGGTAAATGCTCTTTCCACTGTGCCACTAAACCCTTATATCACAACAATAAAGAAACTTCTAAAACAAATTTCACAACAAAAATAAACTGCAGCATTTATTAAAGCAGTCTTAGTTAAGTGCATCAATCAATTCACAACCCACAAAAAAAAAAAAAAAAAAAAAAAAAAAAAAAAAAAATGCAAGGTAAGCCTACTTCTTACTTCTGACATATTCTTCATTTAAATTGCATTTCATGTTTAATAGTAGTCTTGCTTTTTCATGGAAACCCCCTTTCCCCACAATGCATCCTCAACACTGAAATAATCACAAATTGTCACAATGGTAATTTAAGCCTTAAATTATTTTTTTTTAGAGTTACCCATCATATGCTGAAGACACCCCTAAAGTTTGACCTCAGAAGCGTCCCGGTCCACCCAAAGGCAGTGAGGCAGCCAGTCTACACACGAAGTAGCACAGAAATAGCACCACAGCCACCAGCAGAAGACCAGTCAGGGCTGTGGTCAGTATCACGTTAGATCCAACTTCTGTCATGGCAGCTCTAGCCCAGTGGATGTCAATAAGTTTGAAATAGCTTTACACAACATCTGTAGTGTCTTTGGTCACTGGTAAAGCCTTGAGTGAAGTGGTACTGTGTCAGGTAGAAGCTGCTCCAAAGTAGGCTATGGATTAGGATTTTCATAGTCTAGGAGGGGAACATAAAGAGCTGCAAATAAAATAATCTAAATTCTGTATCAAACTGTGTGCCTCCTCTACAAAGAAGCTGATTTTCATGCACACAACTCAGTGTTGTTATCAGTAATTGTCCTTGGTCTCAAAGACAGCTAAAGAACAATAAAATTCTTTAGTCAAGTTGTTTTGCTTCTCACAGCAAGCTGCTTAGAATTAACATTTAAAACAAATAGTGAAGGCATCCTCTTCCTTTCTTTTGTTATGTGTGCATGATTTAATATAGAATATAAAACTTTGTAATGAATAGATCTTAATAATGAGCCAATTGATTGATTTTAATGCCCAACACACCACGTGGGAAAGCGAAAAGCATAAATAAAAGCGTGTCAAACTCCAGTGCGTTTTCATCGTTGACAAAAAAGGCGAGCATACAACCCTATGCGTTACAATAATGTTACAACCAACCAAGATAGGAAGAATCCGACAAAAATGATTAAACATTTGAATAATTAGCTTGTCTCGACAGTTCACTAACAGCTCTCCATTGTAAACAGGACACTGCTTCAGAGGAAAGATAAACTGCCTCGAGTGGATGCTACAAGATAAAAAGATGCAACATTGTTCCGAATAGGCTACAAACGTATGAAGTAAAATGTCATTCGAAAGCAATGGAGAGTGCATGATAACAGGTTGCTGGGGTATAACAAAAGTTTATTGTAGTTTGACTTGCCTCACGCGGTGGTCCAAGCAAACGTTTCCAAACGCGAGTCCCGTTCACTCGGCGCTTCACCTTGAAATGTGTGTCCTTGTGTCTGCTCGCTCACTTCTTTTTATAAGGCCACAGTTTTTCGGCTCTGGCTCCGGGCTTTGAGAATAGCGGTCTGTATCCCACGAAAAAAAAAAAAAAAAAAAAAAAAAAAAAAAAACCTTAGAAATAATGGTGCTCTGGGAGATGGAAATAGCCCGTGAGCTCCCCCTGTTGCCCGACAAGCACAATATGTTTTATAGCATTAGAACCAATTTGATTTTTTTTCCAACTTGAATGTTTTTTTTTTTTACACTTATGCTTAAACTCACTTATTAAAAAAAATCCCTTACATTTTTAAGTAAATGTTGCTACAAATAGGCCTAGACCATAAAATATCAATTTTAAAATAATATCCTATTGATTATATTGACATTGTTTTATTGGATGACAGAATTTGTGTGAAGGCAATATAGTAACCTACAGACAAACATTTACTCGGACATCCTTTAACTTTTAACGGGTGTATCCTTTCTTATCCTGTAGATGTCGCTATTAGACACTGACTGTAAGTAGACTGAAGTAGTAGCCTATTATCGAAGATCAACCAGGGCTTGACATAAACCTCTGTGCTCAATGACCACTGTGGCAAGTTTTTTACCTGCTAACTCTAATGTTTTTGTTATCTCTTTTATGACACACTATAGACTTAAATAAATGTAGAACTTTGTTTAATGTAGGGACAGCAATTAATCAAATATTATAAAATAGTTTACCGAGCCAAAATAAATTGAATCTTTTGCATGTGGTCTATCCAAATACATTTTCAGTTTTTATTTTTATTTTTTTATTTTTTTATTTCTCTGATCATGATGAGCTACTAAAATTAAGATACTGTACATGCATGAAATCCAACCGGGCAAAGTAGCAAGTGAGCCAAAACAAAATTTTACCAGCATTTGGCAGGTTGGCTAGAGTAGTGTGACCAGATTTCTAGATCCAAAAAACTGGGGCACACATTTTTCCTTTTTACAAATTACGGTGTATTTGAGCTCACCGAGTGACAGAAAAAGTTTCCAAAAACAATACATTTTCTGTCATGTCATTTAAAGTACATTGAATTAGGGCTTAGGTTTTGAATATAATGGCAATTTACTGATTCAAAACAACGTCATGGTCAATAAATTTCAGTGATAAAAGTACTTAGACAAATGTTTTAAAGTTTTCTGTGATTTTCTAAATGTTAAAAGGGACAGCTGGGACATGGTTTGTTGAAAACTGGGACATAATAGTGTTTTTTACAGAAATTTGTTGGTACATGGGACAAGCAGGCTAAAACTGGGACTGTCCCTATTAAATAGGGGCATCCGGTCACTATTATTTATGGACCTTACTGGCGCATGCCTATAATGAAACCCATTTACTTTAAACCAGCCTTTCTTTTTATTTTAATATGCTATTTTCTAAGCCTAAACAAAGATGTGTGTTAATTTATGTGCAAACTAGTGAGGTAAAATAGTTTGCGCAAATGTAGGCAGCATAAAATTAGCAGGGGAAAAAAATAGCACGACAGGAGGAGTACCAAAAGGGCAACGTGACTTCCGGGTAGCTTAACGGCCGAAATGCGAAGTAAGCGGCCGCGGACATGAATTATCTTGACGAACAGCCGCGGGTTTGGTCTTTGTTGCGTAGCAGAGGCTCTCCCTTTCACTGTCCCAGGTCAGAAAACACGCTGGAGTCTCAGCAGTGTCACTGGATCCGACAACAAGGTATGAGACTGTCCTTAAACTTTTTACTTAGACTAAAGTTAGCTAGGAGCGTCTTTGTCGCTCCAGACGTGTTCATTTAACTTACATTTAACTTACATTGCAGTGACATGATGAAAAGCAGATCCCATAAAAAGCACATTTTACTTGTATACGCAATTGACTATTAGCTAGGACGTACAATGCTGAGTTTCCAAAAAGCATTTTCTAGCTGGTATTAGGATTTACTATATGATTATACTTTTACTACCTAAAAGTTAATAGAGTTTATGCTCTTTCTTCTACGTTATTTCCACAAAATCTCACTTCTGTTATTGTGCCCAAGCAGTTCCTCTTACATTTGGTATTTGATTCCCTCGAGGTTGCCTCTCAGTGCTTGTGTTCACATGTACTTACGTCGCATCAAATTAGACCTCTATCCCGGAGCATTTCAATCATTTTAAGTGGTCTGGGAAATCCATTTTAGCAGCTTCTCCTGCAGTTGCCTCAACCACATTCAGAAGTCACAGTAAAGATAAATGTGTGCTGCTGTGGGTTTGCAAGGACAAGAATAGCCACAATGGATTGTTGTCAGTGAAGTGTATTCATGGGAGCTGGAAGGAAAAGCCTGATGTACCCTACAACAGGTATTTAGTCAGACACTGTAATTGTAGTGTCAACTTGTTTGTTAAATTGTTTTGTTTTTAAAGATAGATGTACCCCAGACATTACTTTCATTTCTTTGTCATGTTTTTACTGGAAGATGTTGCTAATTTGAACTCTGTTGATCCTTCTGTTGAAACATCATGAGTCATATACTACACTTTCCCCCAGGACAAACAGTGGCCTAGTCATGATCAAAGAATTAAAAAACAAAAACAAAAACTGTCTACTATATAGCTGAACACACACTGTAGCCTAGATGTTTATGTTGCAGTCTTAAGGTTTAGACCCAAATCACTGATTATCTGTAGCTGAGTGAAATGAATGGTCTAATCATATTACATACTGGGTAACTGGGCACTAGGTTTACACTGTGGTTACTCATTACCAGGTCACGTGTTACTGTGAGTGCATTGAAGCTGCAGGGCACCTTAACAACAGCAGGAACAGGTAATCTCATGTTATCTGTCTCTGTAGGGACATAGAAAAAAAATATCACTCTAAGCAAGCACAAATGAGCCACTCCTGATCTGCCTTAAAGCTGAAGCTTTTAGTTTCAAGTACGATGTAAAACCTTTGTTTTGCTTTTTACTGTTAGAGTTGATTGAACATAAAACATGGGTGACTAAAAAGTTAAAACAGGACAAAGGGAATGATGTCAGCAACCCACATTAGAGGAAGAGAACATCAAGTTTATGTGCTAAATCAACAAAAATCTGAACAATTTCAGGGCTGCAGTCCAGAAAGATCTGGTCCTTTCTTTTTATGAGCCAAAACTAAAAATAAACCATACGTGTTAAGAACCAGCCCCAAAGCTTTACAATCCCACTCAAGAACTGAGGAAAGCCGATTTCATGGGAAAGGAGATTTTTTTGGGTTACACCGCATTATCAGGGTGTTCTCTTTTAAGGAAACAGCCCCCTTCTATTGAGGCAGACGTTTCCAGTGCTGCTTGTTTTGACGTCAGAGATCAGGAGCTGCAGCCTGGGACAGCTCAGCCTTTATCTGTGGCCTTCAGGAAGCAGGGGACACAGTTCCTCACACAAAGTCTTGTGGCTGAACCTACGGCGTTTATGCACATCTGCATGTTGAGTCATCAACTTAATCTGTTTACTCCATTTCATACAAAAAAACATACAGGCAGCATACTAGCACATACTGCACATAGCATGAGGTTAAGACCTTTCACACAGGTCACCGCTGCATGGGAAACTGTGTCTTACAAACTTATCTCATCTAGGTGCAGTAAAGTCCATATCCAGGTGATAAATGAGAAGGAATCTCTAGTTTAATGAGTATGGAGTGTGGTCGTATTTGCTTGTGGGTTTGTGGTATTTGAAGAATGTTTTAGCATAACAATAGCAAAAGGGTTAGTTGATAGCTGAAGGCCTTTTCCTGTGTGTGGTTTCCTGTGGCTCATCTTTATGTGACTCAGAGAAGTTCTGACAAAACTGAAAAGCAAGTTTTCAGCACTGATCAGTTGCACAAAACTATCATCTCAAAGCCACAATGCAACAAGCCAGGCTCAGATTGTCATCTAGTCATTTTGGGTCTGAAGTCTTTAATTACTGGTGCAGTGAGGTCTATAGCCACATTTGTCCAACTGGCTTACCGCCTTGCTTTAGATGTAAGGATGCATTTACCACAGACTCACGTCAAACACACTTCCTTCCACTAAGGGCCTGTCAGATTCTTTCTTCTTTTGTTCCTGTTCCCCAGAAATTTTTGCCATGTTGTCATTTCTTTCCTCAGAAATGAAGCTGAACTCAGACTTTACAGTACCTCTCTGTGCAGCGCCCAATCCCAAACACAAACATACTCCAGTTATTCTTGGAGGAATGCCTCCGTGCTACAAATAATCGTCTGCTTTGCAGGATCAGTGACGAATTACTGACGCATGTTTGTGGTCTACAGCTTCTCTGGAAAACCATGGCCTCACAACCTTTATAATACTGACCCTTTGTACTATTAGCGTTTGTTTAATTGTGGATGCATCTTTACTTCCCAGGGGATATAGTGGACACAAACTGTCCACAACAAACCATGATCTCCTCAACAAGGCTTCAGCCTGTTGATACCTTGCATGACTTGCCCTCACTTAAGCATCAACAGGAACATGTGCTAATATGTACAGTTTTTCTAGATGTTATTTGATGATCTTAATAATAAACACCATAGAGCAAACAAACAAACACGGCCTTAAGCTTGTACAAAGCATCCTTTCTTTAAAATGAGACATGACACAACTGCCCAACAAATTTGGATAACGAATATCTATGAAGGTTTTGCTCAATTGATTAACCAATACGCATGAATACTATACATATGGAGCTAAATATATGGAGTTAAAGCTTGTATTATTCACATTAGAGGTTGATAAAAGCCATGGTTATCTAGATATTGTTTTTTTTCTTATTATGATCCGTTGTAGCCCATTAACCCTTCCTGGTTAGGAAATTATGCAAGATGGAGGTGTTAGTCATGACTGTTTGGACAAAAACTAGTTTTTATACTAGAAATGTTAGTGAATAACTTTGTCGGAAAAGCAGCTCTGACAGCAAATAGTGAGTCAGCAACATCTGTACAGGCTGCAGTGCAAGGCCAGTGCTAAAAAAAAAGTACAACTAGACTTAGTTGCAAGCCTATGATTCAAGGCAAAAGCACATGACCTTCCACACTCATTATAAACTTAAAAATCCCCTACCAGCTGTTAACTGTGTAATGAATGTAGTCTGTCCGTATCCTCAGACAGAAAGAAATCCATCAATATCCCATTAGGTACTTGGCTTTCAGCTATAGGTCATGTGAAACTATTTATGTAATTGAGTGTGCCCCCCCCATGCCATGTTTCATCACTTTAGACCTGTTTTGTCCTGGTTGTCCTGTTTTAAGCTGCTAAAGTGATGATGGGTATAATACTTACTTGTTCTTAATGATTTGGCACAATATTCAAAATACAGTGCTATGTGATAGAAGGATCTCCTGGAGTTGTTAAGGATAAGATTAAGATTGAGGAGTCAGTCGAGAGTATTTGATTTGCAGCACTGATTGAAAACCACATTTTACAGGAGTCCACACTCATGAATTTGCCAGAACTCTTGTGGAATATATGTTTATGTGAAACAAATGAGAAGCATTATAAAGCATGTCACCTATGTCTCCTGGATATGTTTACACAAATCTAGCCTGCTTTCTGTTAGATGGATTTTAACACAGGGTGATGCAAGACAGAACAGCAGCGCCGTATATGACAAAGGTTAGAAATATAGTCTGCACACCAGGTCTAAAGAGGTGACACCAGTAAAATGTAAAAATATAGGCAGCCGTATGAAGACTTGTTAACAGCTCAGCCTCAGACTGAGCATTAACATGTAATACTGTTACATGGAATACCATAATACCGTTGCAGTAGCACTGTTTAAAGTGTTATAGTGCTTTTTATAGTTTAATGATTACAATTTTATGTCAGTGACACTTAAAGGAAATATGCAGACCAACTTTGGTAACTCCCCACATGAGTGCTTAGTCCTTACATATGAAGAGTATGGTTGCAAAAAACAGAAAATCATCCATTCAAAATTGTAAAAAAAAAAAAAAAAAGTAGCAGCCTTATTCTATAACTTTCCAGCTTAAAATTATAAGCTAATGAATGCCTTCAGTCAAATTGTGGTTGGAACAGAACTGAAACGTGGTGCGCCACCAATCTGCCCCATAGTCTGTTTGTTTATATTTGAATTTTATTTAAATTTTACTATGCAAATCGCTATTCACATATTGCACGTCATACTGTTATTGCTAAATTAAACATAGTTATAACTAATACTTACTGATTTGTCATATTCTGCAGCCTGCATGACAGCCTTAAGACAATGGTAACAGAAAAATGTAGCTTGAAAGCAGCACAGCAAAAGATATAAAGAGCCCAAAAAAATAATATTGGTATCAGAATAACATGATCAGCTGTGTCTGCTGAAATGAATGAAGTTAAAATGGCCTTTGTCTTAACAATGGCCCTTGGAGACCTTGGTTTGAGAGCTACCGACCTAGACATAATTTTTGGTTTGTTCAGTTTAACAACTACCCATTACAGTGAATTTAAACAAATTACTTTTGCCTGGATTCCCATTATCTCTCCAGTGAGATGGGTAAGGGTTAAACATGACCAGAAGTGTCTGTCTACACTATCAGGTAACGTTACCAAGGGAAGAAACTACAAGCATTTGGTGGGAGGAGCATCTTTTTTCTGAGCTCCGCCCTCAAGTATATTACGTCCTATAGAAACAGTACTGGGTGTGCACTAAAACAGAAACTCTCCCTCCCCAAACCTAAGTGAAAACACATTGGGGAATGCACACACATTCACACACGGTTCCTTTCTCAACTCCCGGTAGTAGTCTGTGAGTTAAGTCAGTGCTTCTTCCTGTTTTTCCTTAGTTCGTTCTTCTCCCGTGCCATTTTATATAGTCCAGACTGATGAGGAAGTCTAGAAAAAAAAAAAAAAATCCCATGAAGAGCTACATAGTTGGACGCAAGAAGGAGATGTTACAGACACTTTGAAGAAAAGTGATTTTGTTGAGGGTGTCACATTTGTCCTAGAGTTTTCTGCCAGACGTCATGGATCTCAAGACTGCTGTTGCTGGAGTTGAAAAGACCATAAAAGTGTACTTAAACAGACAGGAGTAGGAGTAAATCGACACTTTTCTATTGCTTTTGTAGCTTTTCATTGCATAGGATTGAATGAGACCGACCCAACTGGACAAACTAGATTTCTTCAGATGGATTTAAGAGGGAAACCCTATCCTGTTGCTTCCATGGCTTCAGAAATATAGACATCAAACAGTCGCGCTCTCAGACGTCAGTGTGGCACAACAAGAAGAATGGAGACACTCAGGCAGTCTTTTCTGCATTTATCCTTTCAGATGTCATCGTACAAGAGGGCTACACTGGACGAGGAGGACCTGGTCGACTCCACAGGGGATGACATCTATCCTTCACAGCCCATGCAGGTAAACATGCACTGTAATACACCAAAAGTAAATAAATAAGTGTGGTGGGAATATAGTAAAACATGAAGAGAAACAGAGGTATGAGTCTTAATATTTGTGATACATTTTATAATCCCTTAAAGTCTTTCAAAGCAACATTCATATTCATATTAGTCCTATAATTGTGTTATGGAAGGTAATCACATTTTTAATTTGCTAGACTAACATCTAACATTTAATATATAGTGACACTACGTTCAGTAGATTCTTACAATAAAAATTAGATTGGGTTAAAGATACACAACCAGTAAGTAAAGTATGTTGTAACATAGCATTCCGTAACATCATATTGTTTAGACTTGTTTTGTTGCTTTCATTTATTTCCTTGTGCTTATCTATGCTTGTGTTTCAAGGTAGACTTTTCTTTTCTGCAACTTTTAAAATTAACAAATAATTCAAAGATCTTCACTTTTACTAATAACTTACAGATGAAAGTTAAAAGCTCTAACTTTTGACAAAGCCAAGAACCTTCACAGTAGTCATTCATTCCACAAATTTTTGTCTAACCAGAGTATTACCCGTGTGCTTGAACCCAAGGTGCTGACATGATTTTGCTGTAGACTTAACGGTTAATAAATGAGGTTATAATAGGAAGCAGTGTTCCAGATGGAAAGAGTACAGGCTCGGCAACTGGAATAACTCATTTACACAGAAATGTAGTTTTGATCCAAGCCACTGCTATAAACTGAGCTCTAAAACTATTTTGACTTGGGCATTTACTTTGGTCACATTTCATCAAAGTTAGTTTTGGGTGTAACACTTGACCGTAACAGGTTCTTACCCCATACCTTTTCTTCCAGTTGTCTCTAGTTACATGTTCAGTACATTTAGTTCAATGGTGGCATTATGTGGTTTCCTTATTTGGGGCAAGAGAAACATATTCTTACTCAGTTTTTGTTGATTTAGAAGTAAGGCAACAATAGAAGAATGAAATAACCTTTGCTGCTTGGAAGGATTGGTGATAGGGGAGCGGCCATTGTGCTTGGTATCTTGTCATTCAATCCTTGAGAATGTAATGTTAAATTTTTATCATGACATCTACCGGTACTTGTGTAACAGAAAATGTGTTGTGCAGCTTTTGTAAGGTAAGATAATAGGAAATTGGCACTTAACTACAGTAGCTTGTCTGTTAAATCGGACCACCCGGGCCAGCCTTCAAGTTCCCCATGGATAACTTATCACTGTTTCACCCCTGTTCCTTCCTTGGACCATTTTTGATTTTTGATACTGACCACAGAAGACAGGGAACACCCCACTTGAGCTGCAGTTTTGGAGATGCTCTGACCATGTCGTCTAGCCATCACAATTTGACCCTTGTCAGACTTGCTCACATCTTTACGCTTGCCCATTTTTCCTGCTTCTAACACACCGACTTTGAGGACAAACTGTTCACTTGCTAGTGCCATGATGAATCTGCATTATTCACTTAACCTTGGCCTGATTTGTGTATGTGACATCCATGTTGATTTGACATTGGTGTTACCATTTACTGGAACTTTATACATTATATACACTTTATACAGTTGGTTATACCGTTCTCCCTGGCATTGTTGTGAAGAAGGAGCTCTTGTGATTATGGTCCATGTTGCTCCGTATAACATTCATCCTGTACATCTAATTTTTGTTGCTGTCTGTGTCCAGGTAACTCTTCTTCAGGGCCGAGGTCCCATATGTTGGCCAGACAGGACACAGAGAGAAAGGAGGCTGTTGTTTTTAGTCTGTCTTTTATCTGTGGGCTTGTTCATATCTCTAATCACAACTGGGGTCTTCTACAAACAGAGTAAGTCTTCATTTTAATGTCACAAAACAATAAACATTCAACAGATTTACACTTTTCAAAGTGTGGAGCCTCAAAGTATGGTAAAAAAAAAACAATTGGATTATCATGATTTAGTCCTAAAATATCTCTGAATTCAATAATTTATTATCATGCCGGCCTATTGTCAACTCATTATTCCAAAAGTGTACATAGAATATATGAAAAAACAAAACAAAAGTGTAAAGTCTTGCAGCCATCTTTGAAAACAGTTTTCATTCACAGGATAATTAACTTATTTTTAGCCACTCCTGTTCCCATCATAAAGTCTCTGTACACGAGAGGGAAGCAATAAACTGTTTCCTGTATATCCGGATATCATTAGTTCTGAGGGAATGTGAAATCTTTCTGTCCTTATAAATTAAAAACAAAATCATCCTACAACACTGGAGGGCAGGTCACTGTCCGAATAAATTAAAAATTTTGTTTTTAGTAATAAATTAAATACAGTCGAGGACCTTTAGCAGATGGAGAAAATATTAACAGGAAGTGTTTGTGTCTCCTCTCTCAAGATCTACTGACTCAGCCTTTTAAGACATTAAAGGTAAAGCCAAACCTGCTATGCTAAACACACCCTTGAAACACTCTTGAAACACTCTTGAGATTTGTATGATGGTAAGTCAACAATACTTTTTATGGATTTACCATTACATCAAGGCAGTGAATGTGTCAGTTTCCTCAGATTTAACCTGGGAAGCATAGTACCACTTCCTCCCATTGAGAATCGGATGTCACCTTGAAAAAATAATGGGACAAGGATGACTTCTCCATTAGCGACTAACCTCTTCACACGCACTATCCTATTTGGGCCAATGGAGAAAGTTTTTGTTTTACTGTCTTAAGAGGAAAGTTATTCATATCCTGCATAATACAACTATCCATGAACTAACTTCCCTGCACTGACACACTTTTTTCCTGACACACTTATTTCTAGGAGTTAAACTTTAGAGACTAAGGAGAAATAAATAGTAGTCTACTGAATGCGGGACAGCAATGATATTATGTTTGGACATCAAAAGTGCTGAACCAAAGCTGACAAAAATTTAAGCCTTTGATTAAAAATATTACTAGATGAAGATGTTGATGATTTGTGCCTTGTTGTTCAAAGATGATTGCAATATGACTTTTGTTGATTTATTAATTGATCTTTTACTAATCCAGCAACAAGGGGTTACAAACCAGTGTACTCTGCGTTTGTCCCAAGCCTGGAAAAAGGGAGAGGGTTGCAACAGCAAGGTTGTAAAACCCTTGCCAAATTAATATGCGAATCACTGCACACTAGGAGGCAGATGATTTGCTATGGCGATCCTGGTGTAGAAAGCTAAAAGTAAAGAGAAAGATTCATTGATCTTCCACTGCTTATCTTTTTAATAATAAATTATATAATGTCCTGGCTGCTAGTCCTAGTCAGAAAAATCACATCCAGATGGACAGAATAATCCACTTGTTTCTAAATGTATTCCTGGTGTCCTTAAAAAGTACTTTTACTACCAGAAAATGTTTCCCATAATGATGATTCAGAGTTAAATAAACTTCTCTCTTGCAGCTCACCCTGGTGTCTGCCTGTCAGAGCAATGTGTTACTGTGGCCAGTGCGGTCATCACAGCCCTAGACCGATCTGTGAACCCCTGCCATGACTTCTACAACTTTGCCTGTGGGGGCTGGATGAAGAACAACCCTCTCCCTGAGGGCAAGTCACGCTGGGGAACTTTTAGCAGCCTCTGGGAACACAACATGCTTGCGATGAAGCATTTACTAGGTAGGAGGCTTTGTCTGTGAATGCTGAGCAGTGTCCTTACTTGCCTTCACCTCAGGCAAAGGTGTTAACCTGTTGTTATCCTATTGTTAAAGTTGTTGTTAACCTATTTCCCATCGTCATATAAGCAGCTCAATTTTCAGTCTTGCAACTTTATGCCTTATCTTTATTTGGGTAGAAAATACCACAATGAAAGGTCTGAGTGAAGCCGAGGAAAAGGCCCAGCGATATTATCAGGCCTGCATGAATGAATCCAAGATCGAGGAATTAGGAGCTAAGCCTCTACAGGAGCTAATCAGCCAGGTTTGCTTATTTCCCCAAGTCATTAAACATCAAACACAAATTGTAATTTCTTATTTTGTGTGTTACTTTTGAATTCTGACTGGCTCATGTCTGTTCCAGTTAGGAGGCTGGGCTCTGACCGAACCCTGGGACAAAGACAACTTTCAGGAAGTGTTACAAATGGTGTCAGCTAACTATCGCACATCTCCATTTTTTACTGTTTTTGTCAGTACAGACTCCAAAAACTCCAACAGCAACATTATCCAGGTGTGATTATCAGATATTTATGTGGACTTGGTTGAACAATAGATTTACTTAGGATAGCTTCATCTACACTATAGCTTACCCTTGAATTAGATGTTTATCTCCACTCATATCATGTAGACAATCTTTTATGTTATGTTCCTAATAAATCACCGCTGTCCTATATTTATACTGCTGCTTTGACAGGAGAATTTATCCCTTTGTACAAAGTCATTAGATAATAGCTGATAATACAAATCTCTGGCAAGTTTCTCTTTTTAGCCTTGGTGCTGGAAATGACAAAATAAAAACAAAAGAGTGTTTGTAAGATGGAGAAGTAGTCAAAGAAATGTTTTCCTTATTCCAGGTTGATCAGTCAAGCCTTGGACTACCTTCGCGAGATTACTACCTCAACAAAACGGCAAATGAAAAGGTTGGAACACTTGACACATATTTTAAACAATTAAATCAAAAAAGATAACCAAAACAGTAATACATATCCTACTCCTTAATATAAACAAAGCAAAAACATTATTGCCAAAGTGGCTTTTATTTGTATACTTTGGGATTACATTTCTAATTGCATTTCGGTGCACTTCTCTCATCTCCCAACATACCCTCCCTCTTCTCTCTGTACAACCACTCTACAGTACCTGACAGCATACCTCAACTTCCTTGTGGAATTAGGGGTTCTTCTGGGCAGTACAAAAGAAACCTCTCAGACACTAATGGAGGAGATTGTGAACTTTGAAACAATCCTGGCCAACATCACAATCCCTCAGGACGAAAGAAGGGATGAGGAGCTAATCTATCATAAGATGGAGGCCAAAGACCTAACGGTGAGTGCCAAACACAGTGTTACCTTTAACACAAATACTGTGGTACTTTTAACACAACATTATTTTTAATAAATCAAAAAAAGCAACAAGTCTTTGGTCTTTAATGGGTGTATTTTATTTATATAGACATTGGCTCCTGCAGTGGATTGGATGCCATATCTGACAGAAGTATTCGCTCCTGTGCCACTCAACGAGTCTGAGCCAGTGGTTGTTTATGCCAAAGAATACCTGGAGAAAGTGTCTGACCTCATTTTCAAAACAAATAAAAGGTAAGATGTGTGTGAGGATTACATAGATGTGACTCTGTAAATATTTCTGTAAATGCTTTTGTAAAGATGTTTGGTTCCATTAAGGTGCAATGGTAATTATAGAAAACATAAATTGGGATATTAAACATAGTTCTAAGAATAAAGTATTTTTCTTTCAGTCTTCTAAACAACTACATGATAATGAAGGTGGTGAGGAAGATGGTCTCCATTTTAGACCAGAGGTTTCAAGATGCTGAGCAGCGCTTCCTTGAAGTCATGTACGGCACAAAAAAGGTGAGAGATTGGGGTAAAGGATGTCATAGGTCTTAGCAGCATGCATTATTATGTGTCTCAGACAAGCATTAGTATTGATACCTATTTTTATAGTACTCTTGACATCTATGAGCTTTTACTGTTTTTACTGAGAGAGTAAAGAGTAAAATGAGAAGGAAACAAAGTGTGCAGTTATCCATAGTGTATACTGGCAGAGGATGTGGCCCAAGGCCAAACAGATGTCTTTGGAGAGCCTTTCACTTGACTTCTTGTTTTTATGTGTGCCACTCAGCAAGGAAATTATTTTTACTGAATACTGATAAATTGGCAGCAGATCATAGAGTACCACTCAAGTAGACTTTTCATAGTGTCTTACAAATAAGAGACGTGGCTGTGCTAAGAGAGTTAAGAGGTTTAAAAAGAGAAATCTACTTACCACACCAACATTGCTGCTGTTCAAACCTAATTTTCTCTTCTGTGTAAATGTGATTGTGGTGCTCAGATTTAAACCTGAACAGATGTTACTGACATCTCATGTTGTTCCTATAGTTAGTTTAAATTAAATTAGGATTATGTTTATTGCGATTGCTGATTTTATTGTAACGGACTCTACGCTGGTGAGCCCAGCTTCCATGAGATGCTGTTTTCCAAGTAATTCTTCCACTGAGGTGAAGCTGTAATAACAAAAACTGTCTGTGTGTCCCTGTCTTTTGTTATGTATGGAAACACAGCTGTGTGTCTGTGTTCATTTGTGTAATGTCTACAGATTGGCGTCTGGATGTTTCATTAAATGTATATGCCTCAAAAGAAATCTATTGTGGATAGATTTATACACACTCACATTCAAGTTTCAAGTGTTGTAATTTTACTTTTTCAAGGTTCATCATGTATAGATAAGATGTCAAAAACAGAAAACCTATTTCCTAAATACTGTATATTGCGAGCTTGCCACTGTGTTAATGTGCTCATACTTTTGATTAAATTTATAATTTTCTTTAACCATTATAATATATGCTGTTGTATAGAGTTGCACTCCTCGTTGGAAACTGTGTGTTAGTGACACAGACAGTGCCCTTGGATTTGCTCTTGGTGCCATGTTTGTCAAAGCTACCTTTGCTGAGGACAGCAAAACCATTGTAAGTGTTCTATGGTTTCTCCTTAACAATAGCTGAGGTCCTGAAGCCAGATGATAACCTCCTGACATTTGTCTCTTTATTTCAGGCTGAAAATATGGTCGGCGAAATCAAATGGGCATTTGAGGATAGCCTCAAATATGTGAACTGGATGGATTCAGAAACTAAAAAAGCAGCAAAAGAAAAGGTAGAAGAAATATGTTGTACATTTATCGCATTCAGTGTGAACTTTTTGTTAAGTTATCCAGGAATACTGGACTGCCACCTGCTGTCTTGATTGTTCAAAAATCTTTTTGATATCTCATGTCTCACAGGCAGATGCAATATACAACATGGTAGGATACCCAGAGTTCATAATGAATTCCACAAAGCTGGACAAGGTGTTCAATGATGTAGGTAATAGACTATGCTGAGCAAAGAAATGTTCATTTAACTTTATCTCAGTAATTATAATGGAACTATTTCTCTTCCAGTTTGAAGTGGTCTCAGAGCTTTACTTCCAAAATGTTATGCAATACTACAACTTCTCAGGCAGAGTGACTGCAGACCAGCTGAGAAAAGTCCCCAACAGAAATCAGTAAGTTAGTCACATGTGCTTTACATTGGCCAAAATGAACAGTGAAAGCTCAGATGAGGAGAAATTAACATCTATGTTCAGTGTTCAGTATAATGTTTTCATCTATACTATCAAGCATTTAGTCCCTGCTTCCAGCATCAAATGTTTCCAAGTAACAACACTCAATTAAACTTATTCTTATGTCAAACTGGTTTTAGTAATCTATAGGACAGCTGTTCAGTATTTCTCCTTATAATGACATTGGTCACACTGACTGAACTGTATCACAAATGCAAAAACTCAGCTCTCTTACCACTTTAATTCAGAATTGACAAAGCCTCTTGAATGAGAGTTGGAACATATTCAACTTTAAAAACAAAGTCCAGATGGCTTCTTTTTAAACCTTGTATTTGTGATTAAGTTAGCCTGGATGACTGAGAGACTTCACAGACATCTTAACTGAACTGTCTTTTTCCACAGGTGGAGCATGACTCCTCCAACGGTGAATGCATATTACAACCCGACTAAAAATGAGATGGTTTTGCCTGCAGGGATTCTTCAAGCACCCTTTTATCGCCGAACATGGCCTAAGTATGTCATACACAAATCATTCTTAATTTTGATTACCTCAGTTTAATATAATATAATATAATATAATATATGTGTTATTTTTTTTTTTATCTATCCAATTACAATATGTAAAAGTGCATTTTTCTCTCAGAGGTTCCATTTAAAAAAAGTAAAATGCAGATATTTAGAGTTTCACTACATACAGAGTGAAACATTTGAATCATTGTTTGCTTATAATTTTGGCTCACAGCTAAAGAAAACCCCAAATTTAATCATTACAAATATTAGAATATTGCACCAAAAATAGTATTAAAACAGTAATGTCTGTCTTCTGAAAAGTATGTACAGTATGTATAAATACTCAGTACTCGTTTGAAACTCCTTTTGTATGAATTACTGCCTCAGTGTGGTGTGTCCTGGAGAGGATGTTGAGGTGTTATGAAAGCCCAGGTTGCTCAGATAGAGGTCATCAGCTCATCTGTGTTACTGGGTCTGCTGTTTCATATCTGCCTCTCAACAAGACTCTATAGATTCTCTCTGGGGTTCAGGCCTTTAGAGTTTGCTGGTCAATTTGCCTCAGTAATACCATGGTCATGTGCTCAGTCTGTGGGACTTTGGGCAGTGTGGGCAGGATCCCAAGTTCTGCTGGATGATCAAATCAGCATCTCCCATAAAGCTTGTGGGTAGAAGGAAACATAATGTCCTCTAAAACGTCACAACAAAAGGTTTTGTTGATTTTGTACTTCAGAAAATACTGTGGCCTATTAACTTACATGAACTTTTTTTTAATCAATAACCTTTTGTGGTTTATTAATCCCTGTGGAGGAGTCAGTGACAGGACAATTGTTTGTACCCTTCCCGTGATAAGAGGCTAAGACTAAGACCATTTAAAGATCCAGGAAACCTTTACAAATGTTTCTGGGTCCATTTAGACCATTTGGTTTGACTAAAATTGACATAAAAGCTAAAGAATTCACACCACCAAACCTAGGCTGAAACTGAATGCTTAAAATATATTCGCACTATGATTTTTGAAAAATCTAACATTATTTTTTAAGTTAGAAAATTTGATGTGGCCATATTGTTTTTTAACATTTTTTTCCTGTTTGTTTCCAGAGCTCTTAATTTTGGAGGAATTGGAGTTGTGATGGGACATGAGCTGACTCATGCTTTTGATGATCAAGGTTGTTTTTTATTAAATAATTTCCACTTAAGCAGGCTGCTACAAAACGTTGTGATTACTAGTAAATAACAACTAGTGTCACAAGCGATATGTAAAGTCTACAATGTTTTTTATCACATTAACAGTCACTTGCGCAGGAATATCATCAGTGGATGTCATATAGCATGAAACTATTCTCAAAGTGACTATACGTTCTTTCAAAGGGCGGGAATATGACAAAGATGGAAACTTGCGTTCTTGGTGGAAGAACTCATCTGTGGAGGCTTTTAAGAAACAAGCTCAGTGTATGGTGGAGCAGTATGGAAACTACAGCATCAATAATGAGCCTCTGAATGGACGGCACACTCTGGGAGAAAACATTGCGGACAACGGTGGACTTAAATCTGCTTACAAAGTATGTACTGATGCACAAGACAGTGAGAAGGAGAAGGTATATTTTAATATAGAACACTAGTAACATATATGCATATCAAATATTTGTACAGTTGTCAGGACACTATGCTCAGCATTACAGTTCCAAGTTTATAAAGCATTATACTTCCATAATAATTTATGATAGGCTCTTGTAGGTAATGTTTTCTCTTAATCTGTACTGGAAAAAAGCAGGTTGTCTGATTTACTGTGAAGCCTGGAAATGCAACAGGTGGCTATGAGTGGCCTTGTCACCCCCTGATTACTTCTTCACATGCAAACATTCTTTCCATGTAATGAAAGGTCATAGGCTGAAAAGCAGATGAGTCAATCGTATGAAGTGAAAAAATACATCATTTGATAAATAAAATAGATGTCAAATACATTTCCCAACACAAACTTACCTAATAATTGCGTAGTGTGTAATATGGCCATTTGTTGTTCTTTTTGAAGGCTTACGTGAAGTGGATTGAAAAAAATGGTGAGGAGCCTACACTGCCAGCCCTTGGAATGACTAATCATCAGCTGTTTTTTGTAGGATTTGCCCAGGTGTGTATCAATAACACAAGTTTTCAAATACATAGATAGACTTGCATGTATAATAACAGTAGGGCAGAGAATTGCAACCTTAAGTACGGAAAAGACATGGATGAACAAAAAAAATACTACCTATAGCCCTAATTCATAGCAAAAACATCAATTCCTGAGTGTTTACTTAATCAGAATTGTTCAGGGACTGTCTTTCAAACATGGTTTGGCTTTAGATGATTACACTCGATAGATTGTTATGTGTCATGTAAGTAAGTAGCTGAATATCCTGTATATGCAAATTATTATTGCAAATAATTTGTCATTATTTCCTCCAAATATTATATAGGTATGGTGCTCAGTCAGGACGCCAGAAAGCTCACATGAGGGAGTGATCACGGATCCTCATAGCCCATCAAGATTTAGAATCATTGGCACTATTTCAAATTCACCTGAATTTTCAAAGCACTTCAGCTGCAAAGCTGATGCTCCAATGAACCCTAAACACAAGTGTGAACTTTGGTGATGCAGTACTGCTGTTTGTCAGCAGGGAAAGAAAAGGACATTTGGGAAAATGTGATGCTGACAAAGTCTCTTCTAACAAAAACTCAAATGCCACACAGAAGTCTTCTGCCTTACAATGTTCAGCAGAACAAACTGTGCCTGTTCTGTTTGGAAGACTGCAATCTTAATAGCCTGTTTTCTTCTGTTTTCTTCAATGTTTAAGTTTAAATGTAGCTTTAAAAATGCTTTTTCAACACTGGAAACAGTTTTCTATCCTGACTTGGGGCAACCACTGATGAATGCCACTGCTTCAATGTTACACAGTGATAAACTAATTTACTGTGTATATTTCTTGTTTTTCCCTGTGCTATATGTCATTTATTTTTTATTGTTTTTATTATTTATGGCAAAATACTTTATTTGAAATTGTGTTTTATGGACCAAAACCTTACCTTGGTTGAATGGGCACTTGAAATGCACTGTATTACTCAAAAATGTCTTACGTGTTACCAAACTATTATCAAGCAAATCTGTTTGACCATGTGATAGTGTTTCAGTCACTAAGACTGGACATTTTGCATTGGACATTTTTTTGTGTTTGTGATACCACCTTGCATATGATATAATGTGTCATACTTCTTTACATATGCTATGAGAATTTGTCACAAATTATTTTGTATAGTAAAAACCTTTAAAATCATCTTTGGGTATTTCCCTGTTTCTAACACACAAGCATATTCTTATTCAACTCATTATGCCTTTTTTGCGTCACAATATGGAGTAACTAACAACAATATGTGAAGTGTTTCAATAGACAGTAGATGGCGCTAGTGTCATAGACGTGTATGCGGATGCGGCCACAAAAACATTGTAGAAACTTGAGATTTTTTATAGGTTATACATATTCTGTATAATGTTACATTCTAATATATTCGTATTTTTGCACTGATCGTTTTATGGCCTGAGACAGTGAAATGCACTACATTCGCTACGTTTTATTCAGTCAGTTTCAATTTTAAACCTTATTTTTTTATATTAATTCTGTCGTATTATTATATAAACAGACATTTTTCTCTCATTTAGTTTAACATGTTGGTCTTAAAAAGTCTTGTAAATATGCTTCATCTTTGTTTGAGTGAACGGAGTTGATGAGACGAGTGTATCCGTAATTGGCCGAGAATTGCCGAATCATCTGTCCTGCCCGGACTGCTGGAAGCGGCCGCAACGCCATGTTGGCGAAGTCTCTCATCTCTGTGAGGAAAAATGATAGAAAAAACACTTATTGAGAAGAAGAAGAGGTAAATCGCCGAGGGACATTGAAGATCGCGGCGATTATTTCTTGTGAAAGAAACGAACCGAGCCGGATCCGCTGAGGTTCCGGACGGACGAGGGAGGCTAAACCTCCCGCCGTCCCCATGAATAGCACCGCTGATCCGAACAGCGACTTTCCATGAAAAAGAACATTTGTGTTGCTATTCCAGCTTCGTTATCCCGGTTCGTTAAAGGGATTTGGGGCCTTCAAGAATTTGCTACGATTGCTCAATGCATGCAGGCTAGGCGTTGTTTGTAACAGTATTTATTTCTGGATCTTATTTCATTTGTTGATTTGTTGCGATGAGTTTGCCACCGAAAGTGGTCTCTAAGCCCACCGCTGTCGCAGTTAGCGGACCTGGAAGTGGCCCCTCTCCGTCGAGCCAACTGCGGGCTACCCTGACCTCCGTATCCCTGCCGCCCGGAGCTCCAGCAGCTCCACAGCCCGGCGCTGTACCACCACCACAGTATCCTTTGACATGGGCAATGTGAGAGTGTCATCGCATGTGTTTCACTTAATCTCATGACATTTACGAACATCCATTTTAGTGGTGAGGGATCTTAAAGGCTGAATGCGGCTATGTTGGTTTGGGTTCTGTGAGGGGAGGGTACAATTAGCATCATGTTAGCTCAGCATGCTAACATAATGCTAACGTTAGCTTCTGTGGAGCCGGCTGCTGCAGCCCGTTTTGAAAGCTAACGGAAATGTCAGTTTAAATTTAGGGAGTTGGTGCCATTTCATCATTATATTGTCAGTATTTGTGATGAAATACAAAAATTAACCAGTTATATGCCCTTAAATATAAACAGCTATGGTGACATTATTTCTTAAACTGACAAGCTGTAAGCTTTCTTACCGGTCACCGGCTTTGTTCATTTATGGTTGTTGGCTAACAAGCATTAGCGCAGTTACTGTACAAGCGAAATCATCTTGGGCTAGTGCACAGCACCACAGATGCTGCAGGTTCTGTCTGTTTCAGAGGCTTGGGGACTGCTAATTTTCTTATTTAGGGGCCCGCCTTTGGGAAATGCACCTCCTGTTCCGTTTTTAAATCTTGTAACCAGGACAGGCCTGCCAGTAAACAATCAATACATCAAATCGCAGAGACACATTTTACTTGTACTGAAAGACCATTGCTTTTGAAAAGATTTGGTCATAACGTATTTAAAACAATAAGTTTTTTGAAATATTTCTGATGATATTGATTGTTAGTCTAGGTCAGTTGCTTTTGCAACTCCCAGAATCTAGTTTCTTTTACCTGCCTAGTATTACTCTAGCCTGTTTTTGGAGAAATAAAGTCACTGTGGTTATGTCACCTCCTGTTTTATTCACAGTGTGGTGGCAGTAGTGGTAGGAAGATTATGTTAACTTTATCTGTGTGGCAGTGGCAAAGAGTTGCCTTTTGTTATATGACAGCTTTAGGGTGTAATTTCAACCTTCTGACAAAGCTTTATATTTTGAAGCTCATTACAACAGTTGCCTATAGTATGTGCAAAATGTGCACAGGATAAGTTTGATCAACCCAAAAAGAACATTATCTTGTGTAATTGCTTCACCTTGGCCTCTTTGGACTATTGACTTTTTGTAAGTTTAATTTAATTAACCTACTTTTAGCTCTATCTAAAATACCTCAGGTTGAGTGCTGAAATCTATTACATCAGTATCTTCTCACAATATAGAGACATAACTCAATACATTTGTTTACAATATGTGTTAAATGCTCTTCTTAAAGTTGCTTGTGTAAAACCTTACTACATACTTGATGCATTTTGGTTGATTCATAGTAGCTTTACTGTGCCTGTTTTTGTATTTCTAAGAAGAATGTTTGGTCTCCTTTGATGAGATACCTGACTTAACAGATATGACTTATACACATTAAACATTTGATACTGCGGTGTACTTAACTGTAGCATCTGTTAAGTCAGTTAATTATGCAATTGTGGCTGAATTGGTAATACAGGCCTTTCAAATACTGTGGCCCATATACTGCTCAGCATTTCAGTTTTTGTATCAGTTTCCAAACAGTAAGGGTCTGACATTCACTAGACCTCTGCAGTGTGAAAGCCTTGTCTGACTGGCACCATCTTGTTGTGTTTGGGATTCATACTTGAAGTCTGGTGAGCTTCTATCATGTAGAGGCATTAGATGAGGATGTATAGTGAGGCATGCGTGCAGTACAGGGAGGGGGGCAGCTTGTTTCTGTTCCTGGTTGCCAGAGAAACACCTAGCGCATGCGTCTGCTGCTGCACTTGCCAGACAATGGCAGCACTGCTTAGCATTCAGAGCGAGAGGCCAAGGTGGTGCTTCCCACCATCTGCCAACAAAGGCTCAGGTCACTCAGCATGGCTAGCCCTCCCTTATTTCCCTCCATCCCCCCAGATCTCACCTCGGCCCAGCTGAGAAAACTATGGGCTTTTCCCCATTTTCCCAGTGCCCATAACCTCTCTTTGTTAGCATCCTCTAATTTCTTGCACCCTCATTTGAAGGATCCTTGGCTCTTTTGCTTTTTTGCCTTTACAGTTGAAAGTGTTAGGATTGTCCAACCTAGTACACATACCCTGTTGCTTATTTCAGGACAGGTGGGCATAGTCTTTATGCAGAAGAACTTTCTCACTTTGAGATTTTATTAATACACATCTGAGATGTTATGAGCTAGCATTCATTTTTTTCCAGGTGGGTGTGGCCTGTAGAAGAGACTTCCTGTATTTTGCCTCTTGGGTCATGCATTTTATTTCGGTCCGGGGGCCAGTTCAATTTATAATATTATGTGTTAACAAGATTAAGTATTTTCATGCACATGTTATGCTATCATTGACAGGCAGAGAAAGTTAATAGACAGAAAAAATAGATAGAGGTACTGTGGACAACATAGAGGAAACAAGCATAAGCCAAGATTCAAACCTGCTTTTTTGATTCAGTTAGCAAGTAAATCGTTAGAGGAGTTTACACATTTTGAATATTATACTTGTGCCAAAATCATTATGCCTGATTAATGTGTGTTATCTTAGGTGCTGACGCAGATGTTTTAAAGTAAACTTAAAGTCAGTGCTGTAGGTCCCTAAATGCATTGTTAATCATGATTTGGGATGTAAGTCGAGTTGAATTTACCATCTATTGTTTGAGCTGTAGTGAAAAAGCAGCCTCAGCACCAGCAGGCAGGCAGTGACAGCTTTGTTAGCTCTGCTTTTATCCAACTGCGTGTGCATTTGTGTGTGTAGTGTGTGTGAAAGAATGGCTACTAGTCAAGCGGGGAAAAGGAAGGTTTGTGTCTGCACCATCTGGGCTGTCTCCTCTCACTTCCTGTGCTTCAGCCATAAACCCACTCCTGTTTAGATTACCAGGTACCCTGCATCATTATTCAGAAATTTAAATACATACAGTTAAATTAAATAGTCAGATAAATAGTAGAACTGTACAATATTGGAAAAAATATGTTATATGCGATAGTGGTACTGGATACTGGTGATATTTGGACATCCTTTTTGACATAAGTTCAGTGCCATTCTAGCAAAATTACAAGACTCTGATTACTAGCGAAAATGTAGTTAAAATCAGAACCTAACAAATTCAACAGAAACAGGACTTAAACAAAGCTAAACCAGAGCTTAAAAAATTGATCACAACACAGTTTTATTGAAGCCTCTGGTAGGAAGTTTTTGTCAGTATAAATCTCAATCTAATGGAGAACCTTAATATTATTTTGATGCATTTTGTTTCATGCAGTATGGATATTTGCTGATATGGCAATATTGTGCAGCCATGATAACCAGTAGGTTTGATTGGGTAGATTTATTTAATAAAATATTAGTGCTCCAATTTTCAGCTTTATTGCATGAAGGAGATCAGAGTTTATTGTCAAAGTTTATCCTCTTAAAGACACAATTGCTATTTTTAAAGAACCACCTTCCCCTCTTTTTTCTTGTTGTCGCACTCTTCCCCTTTCTCCCTCACTCATGCACTCAGCACTTAAGTGGCTTTAACGTAAGCTCATGATGAAGCAAGGGTCGTGGCAGCTTTTCTCTTCTAAATGAGGCTTATAGGTGACAGTGCAATGAAGAGATGAGGACTAGACCAAGCATATATCTGTTATAAAGTAGTATCTGAAAAATATGCGATTTGCAATGTTGATTTTAACATGCTATTTTGACATGGTAAGTTCATTTCAATCAAAGCAGAAACTTCCTGTTTTTGTCAAAACTGGGTAACAATCAAAACCCAGCACTTAAACAAGTCTAAACTAGGATTTAATTGAGAAATAAAATAACCCCGAGCTTAATTTAAAACTCCCCCAGGATAAAGATTTTGGCATTGTTAAGTTTCTGTCATATGCAGGACTGTGACTTTTTGTGAGACAGATAATGCATTTGCTAATAAGCATACATTTGCGATATATTCTAGGCCCGTTTTCAAGCACTACATTTTTAGTAGACCAAAAGAATATTAGGCATGGCAACGAGATTTGTGTTGAATGTAACATTTACACATGAACAGTCAGTGTGGTCACTCACTTGTCACTTTGCTTAGTCTTAAATTGCTGGCTCCAAGCGTGTTTCATTCAGGATTATCACATTTTATCAAAACACCTGCTTCTATTAAAGGTCCCATTGAATTTTGTTGGGGTCATCTGTTCACTGCTGTGTTTTTGTACAGTTTCATTTGGTTGCTCTGGAGTATTTTTTCCTTATGTGGTAATTCTCTTGTAAGTCTAAAGTTGACACCAAGCTTCCCCTCTCTCTCCTCAAGCAGAAAATTAATGAAGATTTCTAATGTCTAATTAGTGCACTCAGCCACTTACAAGCTTGTCTCTTACACAGGCTCACCAAAGTGGACTAGAGAAAAGGGGTTTCCAATTGGCTACCTATCCACCCACAAAGCAAAGCTGACATTTCTACCCCAGTTTGTTCTTTCTCTGCTTTTAGTAACCTGGACATTTATACAGTATTTATGTACAGAATAAGATGGGGATTTTCAGATAGCTATACATGCAATAGATGCCTCACTAATCCTACTGCAGAAGTAGAATTGCAATCAGACAATAGATTTCTTCTTGTTTATCTAAATTTGTTACTTGGTTGTCTAAAGATATCAGTCAAGTGTTATCTCCTAGAGCTACTTTAATGAAAATATGTCTCCTTAAGCCACATATAACCAAACAGATCTACTGTATTTATTCCCCAGTTGGGTTATGAAAGAGCACTTTTTCTGACCCTAAAGCTAAACCTAAAAAGGGTACACAGTTTGAGCCAAAATGTTAACCAAGATTATTTAATTACTAATAATCATTTTTAAAAAATATTACAGATTTTAATGCTGTTCATTTATCTCATGTTTGCTCACATTAAAATGGAAGTTTAAAAAAAAAATCCGCGCCATATATTGCAAATGTATCATATTGGAATTTCTGCAAATCCAATATTTGTATCGCCCCCCCCATCATTTGGTTATTTCAACATACTTATTATTTATCAGTTCTTAGGCCATGTCCAACCAATTTCATGCACACTGATGCAGTTGTTTTGCACCATCATACACACTGTGAGTGCTAATAATGGGCTAATTCTGCTTCCAGTCTTCCTTTGTTGAAGGAACCCAGTGACCTCCAGGTGGGTTTGTTTTGGTGACGCGGCAGTGTGAACCCTGCACCCTCCTCTGTGTTGACAGTCCCCAACTTGTCTGTACCCATGAGCAGACTTGTCCCACAGACAGATCAGGTTGCCTCTGTGCTGTCTCACTCTTGATTTATGTCATTCTGCTTCCCACCCACCTGACCTGTTCAAGCAGTTTGCCATTAATTATTTGTTGTCAGTTTCAGTGTATATTGTATTTGTCTCTTTATTTGGCCTAAATCAGGATTGTACACTGAGTACTGTTAAGTAATGGGTGTGTTGTTTTTTCCAAATTGAAACTGATAATGCTTTTTGCCGCAATTTGTTTTTGTCAAATCAGTTTTCTTTCAAAATAATCCTTCTCTCTTTTATCACTCTCCCTTGTGATGTTGGTTATGAGTTGATCTGTTGGCAGGGGGCCAAGAGCGATGACAGCCCCTACAGGCAGGAGCAGGGTAATGGAGAGTGTTTAGGGGAAAGGGAGGCGTGATTTAGTCGAAAGGAAGAAAGCCAAACATCCAGTTTCCCCTAAACCATGTGACCAACAGTGTGCTAGCCTTCATGTCACAGCAAAAATGCCTGGCAGGTGGCTATTGACAGATTACACCTTCTGTATGTGCCAGATTTTTTTTATTTTTTTTATTGTGGCCTCCTAAGAATGTTGCATTATTGCCTGTTCAGATGGCGTTGATAAAGTTACTCTGGCTTATTTCCTGTGATCATTGAAGTATTGCAATGTTACATCAAAGGGTTTTCTTCTCCTGCTTTACTTCGAGGAGTTGTTTATCTTTGCTTTCTATTTGTATTTCTATGACCTTTTTATACATTTTGAGCAGCAGTGGTTCTTGCTTAAAGTGATCCTGAAATCCATTTCAGATTTTCCCTCCAACACGTGCAAAAAGTTGAAGGTACATGGTGTACTATTTGCAGAGATTGGGTATTTTGAGCAGGGTGGGGGCAACTTGAAACGAAACTATTCCTATTAGAATTTACAGAGGACTAGAAAAAAAGTTTGGTGTCTTGGGTAAACTTAACAAGAGTTAATTTTAGTGATCCAAAAACTTTGTCAACATTAAAATATGTATATATAAGTGTGTGCTGCAGATCTTCATTTGTCTTTGGGGTTTTCTTTAACAAGTCTCCCCTCATAGAATCCCTCGGGTTCAGCCTTCCCTGGACGAGCGACTCTTTCCCACACAGCCAGCAGTGGCTGCAGTCTACAGCGTAAGTCACTACGAACCGTACTTTCTGCAAACACAAACCTGTTGGCCTGCAGGGAAACACTCCATTCATTGTGTGTGTGAAAAGTACTTTTACATACAGATGTTTTTGTCATCATATCCCATACTGTAGGTCAAGACAACAGAGAGATCCGGTTACAAAAAGGCTAATAGCTAAAATAACAGTTTGCTGTCTGTTGCTGCCCATTCCAGGCTATCAAATGTAATATCATGCAGTAATGTTACAAAGACACTAGGGCTAGCTTTAATTTAAAGGAGATGAAAAAATTTAATTCAGTATTTAGAAATCACAGCCATTTAAGCTATATATTGCAGATGTTTGATTAATAAAGTTATGTTATTTTACTTGCAGCCAGAGATTGATTAGTTAAGCTCCAAAGTCTTAACTTGATACATTCCTACCTACTGACGGCACTGTCATTCACAACAGACAGTTCTACAGTGTACAACTAGTTTTCAGTGAAGGTTGTGGAGACTAGAAGGCTAATGGTTTATTTGCTATTTAAATGCTAATCAATTCATAATATCTTTGAATATCTTTTTGGAGATAGTCTCTTGTTTGGTCAAGGTGTTTGTTAGTAGCATTGAGTAAAAATATAACTTAAGTTATTCTCATAAAATTACCATCATAAAATCTAAAATAGATCTTTTAACAGTAGATGATCTTTAACAAACTTTAGTTTACGTTAAAGTAAATAATAATTTTCAATGTTATTATAAGAAAATCTGCTACTTTTGTAAGACAGCCACAGTGAAGACATTGCAGCTCTGAGATCTTTGTTAGTGCTTCAGGTTGATTTAGAGCAGTTAAGCTTGAAGATTCAGTGCTGATGACACTAGTGGAAAGAGCAGCTGCCCCCAGCATGAAACCTTTTTTTTCTGTCAATAGATTTGTGGGTTACTTTCTCTCTTCACTTTCCCCTCATGTACAGCGCCTATACAGCCGACTGGCTCCCCTCCCCCAGCCCATCACAGTGTATGTCCTCAGAATCAGTCACTTGCCTGAAGCAGTGCAGGCTCCTCCCCTGGCAACAGCAGCCAGATTAGTTGCTTTATCCCAGGTCATCTGAGGGAAGTGGGCCACACAGAGGAGAGTCTGATACAGACCATATTGATACTCCAAAATCTCAAGACTTTATAGAAGACGTTAGTTTTTATCTTTGTTTATTTAGCATCAGAATGGTTGTAAACCCAATAAATTACCCAGAAGAGAACAGGTTCACCGTCTGCTCCTGGGCCACCTCTTTATTTGCGTACAACTGCTCTGTTTCAGTGTTGTTTCTGAATCACCATTGTGTTGGGCGACACATGCAGTAGTGCCATCTTACAGCTGCAGCAGCCCTGGCAATTCATGATCACAGACCAGATGAGTCAAATGCGATCCTTAAAAATGGCTGTGAGTATGCTCACTTGGCTGGTGGCTACATTGTAATCATGATGCAGCCATATTGAAAGGCATGTTAAACATGACCATGTTGTTGTATGTGCTGTACCAGGTGCTCTCTTACATAGATGAGTAGGATTGTAATATGATTACTTGACCTAGTTTTGCCATATGAGCCCCAGACATCATTTCCACATTATAGTTTAGCTCAGCAAATCATATGAAGGCCTAGAGAATAACTAGATAATTTCCCTGTGATTAAATAATCAAGGGTTTGTCATCATGTCAGAATACGAGTTTTGTGGACTGGTTTATGTTGCTACTATTAATTCAAATCTGTGATCATTCTGACACACTGTCTCATTAAACAACTTCTTCTCTCATATTTTCTGTAATGCAGGTACCCAGGCACGTTGGGCCTCCTTACACTGCTCACGACATCACAAAGGGACATCCTAACTTGGCAGGCACACCGCCTGGTCATGCCCACTCACCTGCACTCTCTCAGGTAGCAGTATCCACAGCTTCCACATACCAATACACTAATGGCTGGGACATAAATGGACGGGTGAGTTTTGTAAATTTGTTTAAATGCTATTGTTGCGCTATCTTTTACATGGTTATGAATGGTAATAACTATGAATAGTTTGGATGTTTGGGTAAATGCAGAGATGGGGACTTGTGACTCGGACTTGGACTCGAGTTGCACTTAAGTCCCTACTCGTAGAGACTTGCGACTTGATGCGGACTTGTACCCTAAAGACTCAAGACTTGACTTGGACTCGTGGTTTGTGACTCTTGAACAATATGAGTTCCTAAAGTGACAATGCTGTACGGTATTTTCACTTATTTGGGCTTCTTTCTTTGCCGGCTCTGCTGCTGTGTCTGTCCTCCACTCCTCAGACACACAAACACACAGCACACGAGCGGCTCTGAAGCGCTGCTCTAATTTGCCAGAGCGCGGCTTCTCTGCTGCATGTCACGCCTCTCCTGCGCTCTGTATGGCTGTCTCTGTCCATGTGTGTGCGGCGGGGTGTGCGTGTTTTCACCGCAAATATGGAGGGTGAGATTCGGACTGGACTATCGATATCAACAGGAGAATAAACCAGGCATTGGACACAAACATTGCTGGACTATATGTGCTACAGCAGGAACGAAAGAAGTCAAAGAGAAGTTAGAAACTCAGTAACTTAGTCACTAGCTTTATAACTTCATTGAGTCGCTAATTTGATGAGTTACTGAGTCAATAATAAAACGTCAGTCGTCCTCCTGTTCATAAAAGTGAATATTTGGTCAGGTAGCAGAGGAGGAAGTCTGCCAGTGGCAGACACAAGCCACAAGTAAAGCATTATTACCTGTTAGCCACAGCCTGGAGATGCTAAAGTCTGTAAATCTGTCTCTTAAAGGTAAGACAGGTATTTTCATATATCAGATAAAATGTTAATAACACTATAGTTCTGTTTCTGTTGGTGGGTTGGTAACCTCTCACTGTATTAAGATGATTTTAATGATTTTGGACTGTGGTTATTAATAGAAACAGAGAGAGATGCCACTATTTTGTTAGTTTTTCTATAAGGTGTGAATTTGGTATTTTTCTGTGGCCCCATTAGTTCTGCCTGAGAGTACAGGTCCTGGTTGTCCTGTTACAGGATTCCCATTAAAACACAGAACCTTCTGATTTGCAAAGATGTTTGTCTGCTTTATTTGTTTTCAATCTATAGGCCTATTTGTTACTATTAGAGTTATCATATCGTACTCTATTTTAAATTATTATAAATAACTGTGTGCAGAAACAGGGACTTGGGACTAGACTTGGGCTTGCGTTCAAAAGACTTGAGACTTGGCTTGGGTTTTTGGTCAAAGACTTGAAACTTGACTTGGATTTGCAGCCAAAGACTTGTGCACATCTCTGGGTAAATGTGTATCTACTGCACAGACTTAACTAAGTAATACTAATAAAATTAATAAAACAGTCCAAATGCTAAGAACAAGAAATCTAGATCAAGGACATAAATTCTGTGTAGTGCATGGGAACTTTTAATTTACTTCCTCTTACTTAAAAACAAACTGACCCCATGACTCAGCTTCTCTGCAAGTGTGTGGAACATATGCTGGCAAGGAATTCAGTTAATTCTGTTTACTATTATAGCACTGTGGCCCACAGCCTGACCCTAAAAAAGCCCCGGTCTGTCAGTAGCCTTCTAAAAATAGTTGTCAAAGAACAAACTTATATTAAATGATCTGAAACATACCAGCAGCAGCTTTGAGTGGAGTAATCCATAAACCCACCTTAACCATGCTCAACTGCACACAAAAGTGAAACACAGAATACAAACCTCTTGAGTATCAGTTATTTCTGAGCCTCACATAAATCCAGTAACTAAAGAACTGAATACTGTTGCTTTACCCAATAGTGTATGGACCAGTGTTTTGAGCCTTCAGGCTGTGAGCATCTGTTTGCAGATACAGCCCTAACACTACATTACACTTGATCATCATTGGACAAACTGTTGTAAAATATTCAATTGGTAATACTAAATATTATTGTAAAAGTGTATACATATGATTTTTAAAAGGATTAGTTGAATACTAAGAGGATGTAAGCAGCTAGTCAGTTGTAAGTTTGCATGTTGTCTGGTCCACAGAGTAGTCAGTATTACCTTTGCGGCTTGGCCATTTTTGAGGTATAACTTGCCAGCTCAGATGACCCACTAGGAGTAGTAGACATAATTCAGAACTCACTGGTTTGTTTTTTGTGATAATTTGTTTGCATTAGGTTTGCCCACTGCCCCCAGTATTAATGGTCCACAAGACATAAAGCAAAACAAATTAGGCCTTACTCTATTTAGTACCTCCTTGTCTGTGGATTAATCTTATTAAACTTTTGACAATGCTTATCTAAGAAGCTGCTCTCACTTCAGCAGTGACTCTGTGTTCTGTTGATGGGATCATTACACTTTACATATACCAGTGATTATTGGAGGTACTGTTAATCGACTTGGCTGTGAGAGCGGGAGAGGTAGAATACAGCCCTGCATACTGCAGTTTTAACAAAGATCTGAACAAAAAATGGTGGTAGCAACAGACTGGTTGATTTCTTATTTCTGTGCTGCATACTGAAGCAGAGAGACTATACAAGCCAAACGTCCCAGTGCAAGTAAAGCACAGTGCAGCATAAAGCTTTAGACAACCTCAGGTTGGAGTTTGGTCCAATTTAAAATGGTTGAGTTCACATATCAACTAAAAATGCTGACTAATTTATTTCTGAAAGTTTGAAAATAGATGTTATATGTAAAGTTACTGATCTTCTTGTAATAATAAACACTTGTGCTTTTGATCTTTTTATTTCTTCTCCTCAGTCTCCATACAACCCTGGACAAAACGCTGGTTCTGCTACTATTGTGTATTCTCCACAGACCCAGACAATGAATGCACAACAACAGAGTCGCCCAGTAAGTGACCTTTTTTTTTGTGCCATCATTTTGCTCTAACACTTATGGAAAATCTCATAACTATTTGTGCCTTACAGTGTAATGTTTGACTCTGAGCTGCAGAGCTCAAAGTTAATACCATCTATTTAGTTGTGAGTTTATTTATAGCTGCCAATCTTTACCCATTCCCATATCTTTAATTGGGTGTTCCTAGAGTTAAAAGAGGATCATTAAAGGCTTCTACAACTGGATGGTATACCTTTAATGAGTTATTTGTACTTTTGAAAAGTTTATTGAACAGTACTATAACAATATACAAATCTGAGACACTTTCAGCGACTGGCATGTAAATTCAATACAATTATGTAGATTTTAAAACCATCATCAAATAAATTAATGAAACATAACTTGAATATTGAATGGAACCAAAACCAAGCCTTTAGTTTGAGATTTTGTACAACCTTGGAGTTGTCAGTTATGTATGGTGCTTGCTACTGCCCACTGCCCAGCCCCCATCGGGGTAACGGTAACCAGAGGTGGGTCTTCTGCTGGAATAAAATATGTGACATATAGATTCTGATAATTTGTCATTCTTATACTGATCCATAGCACATAACATAACACACCACACATAACACATAACATATTACTGTTTATTGTCTTTATTATTTATTATGAGGAACACACACTGAGATCTGATCTCTGTAATATTTGCTGTATGTTAGAGCTTCATCCACTGTAGTTTGTTGTCTGTACCACCTGCCTTCATTGCTCATCTTATGTCTGTGTCTTTTATGCTCTTTCTTCTCCCTGCTTAACCATCACTGCTTCAATCTGCTTGCTGGACCTCTCCTCCCTCCCCCACCAGTTTGCTACGGGCCCTCGACCAACCCACCATCAGGTAAATTTACCCCCGCTGATCACCCCTCCCGCTCTTTCTCTCACATCACCATTGTCATTAAAGCGTTTTGCTACTGTCAGAGGACTGTTGTTTGTGTCTGTCCTAAAAGCTTTCAAGTGCCTGAACTGTACCTCAAAAGGTGTAAAAGCTTTCAAGTGTCTTGAATACGGTTAAGAGTTTTTTATTGTCATGGCATGGGGCATTTTCAGAATCTGGTGTGATATGATGGAACAGATTGGTGTCCCTGTCTTGAACTGTTGTTTATTTTTATGACAAGACACATTTCAGCTCAAAATCTGAATTTGATTAAGACTAAAGACTAAAGAACTCTGTACATGTGTCTTAGTGAAACCAGTTTTGTATTTGGTTGTGTTTCTTTTAACTTTCCTTCACATTGGTTCCTTACATACAGTTAGTATTTTTCAGTTTGTGTGACAGCTGTCTTTGTGCAGTCTTTCAGGCTGTGGTTCTGTTATGCTTTTGGTTGTTGATTCATTCACTAATGATTGATCCAAATATTGACTTTAGGCTGGATGTGCTGGGTTTCTAAAGATTCACCCTGTGTTAAGTTACTTGAGCGTTCACACCTTGCGAATAGCTCTGACTTTTTATAACTATAAAAGTCAGTGTGTGGTGGGCCTGTTTGCTGGTCTGTGGACACAAACACACACTCTGGCTGTCACTAACTGGCGCTGGACTTCCTTGTGCCACCACAAATGTGAATTCAGAAAGAAGACAAGGCTGAACAGTGGCCTTTTATCCTGTTAAAGAAAACAGCCATTGTCTTGATGAAATGCACTTAATACAGAGTAATGGCTACAAAGATAAGATTAATTTATTAATATGGACAAAACTAAGGTTTTAATACAAGTAACATCATTATGTCACGTTTTCCCCACTCCTCTCTGTAATGCATGTGTTCAGACACTCTTTGTCTCTGTTTAGTGGAATCTGAAAGTCAAACCCAGCGGAAATAAATTACTGTCACAACAAATAACATTTGTTTGTGGCACTGTGCCCCCCCCAGCGATGATTGGCTTATCTCTTTAACAGAGCTGACTAGATTTTTTTTCTCGTAAACCAACAAATCTTCATTATAGGAATGTGGTAATACTCCATGGCCCCTACCATTAACCATTTTCTGTATTTCTAAGTCATCTTTGCAGGTGACAGCTAAGTCTATTGTGGGTGGAAATGCCATTTTTGTAAAGTAGTCTGGCTTACAGGTGTGAGCTGCACTATAGAGAGATGTGTGGACTGTTATATTAGGTTTAAAACAAATGGTACATTTGCACTTTGAATGATGTGAGCTTCCTCTACTGGACGCCTACTCAGTGACAAACCAACCCTTGTTCAGAGCTTTATTCCTATTGTGTCAGTTATTTTTTGCTGCTCAAAATGACACCAGAAATGTGTGTCAAATAGTTAAAAATAATTGAGCAGTTTTCTGTCTTAATGTGTGTGGGTAAATGCCTGCTTGTTGTGCATCGAGACTTCAGTCTCCTATTGGTTCTTTTCTCTTTCCTGCTTTCAATACACAAGGGAGGATTCAGGCCCATCCAGGTAACAACTACCTCTGTGTCAAATCTCTGCAGACATGCATGGCATGATGGGAAATGTCCTTAAATGATCTGTCTCCCTGATTTTTGAATCCGCCTCTATCATTGTTACTACAGTGTATGCTTAATAAAGAGGCCCTTTGTTACAGTTTTTTCCCCTATGTCGTGTCTTTTACTGTGTAGCAGGGTCATAAACTGATTCACGTTTTGTTGTCATGTTTGCACCATATTTTGTTATTTTACCAAGCTTGCTATGAAATGAACAGCATGCAAAATGAAAAAGATATTCTATTAAAGATTTGTATTTTTTATTTTGGTTTAGTAAAAATGTGTAAAGTCATTGTCATTGGAGTGGTTACTAAGATATTTCCAAAATTTCCATGATTCTACCGTATTTACAATAAAACTGAGTATGAGCTATTGTGGTATTATTAATATGTACAAAATTGTTGGTCCTCTTCATAAAAGAAAGAAAATCCCACAATGTTTACTGAAATAACAGAAAAAAGTAATAATAAGCCCTAATTTTCTAAAAATTAACTAATGTAAATCAAACATTGCTTTTCAACAGAATTGTTAAAAAAATAAAATAAAATAATGAAACTGGCCTGGACAAATTAGTTGTTACCCCTGTAAAAAAAATTAAAGTAAGTTGACCACAGTGACATGTTAAACTGTCAGTCTGCCTCTTTGAATGGTGAAAAGTGGTCACTGTGCTGTTGTGTATCAGGTGTGTGGACTACACTGAACATGAACCAGAGAAAGCAAAGAAGAGAGTTTTTGTAGGATATTGGAAAGAAACATAATGGCTATGAGAGCAGAGGTGAACTCCAACGACAGGGACATCAGTGTCCAGTTGCGCTCTTTGAGCCGAAGTGGAGTGATGGAAGATGACCAAGGAGGACTCTACTGTTGAAAGTAAATCATAAAAAAAGCAACAATGGAAGCTGTTAAACTGCATATTGACAAGCCACAAAGGCTGTGGAGGAATGTCCTTTGGATAGATGAGACAAAACTGGAACTTCTTGCAAATCATGTCAGCTGTGTATATAATAATACCTGGTGTGAAACACAAGGGAGACTCGGTTATGTTCTGGGACTGCTTTGCTGCATGCGGCACAGGGTGTTTTGCATCTGTGCAACAAAACTACAATAAAACTGAAAACTATTAAGATTATTATTTCTGGAGTGAAAGTTTCTGCCCAGTGTCAGACAGCTTGGTTCTAGAAGTCACAGGTCTTGGGAGTTGAAATGTAATGGAATCAAAGAACTAGACTAATCTGAAGTGGCTTTCATGAGCTCTGGTCAGTTACATTCATATTAAGTTAGGTCCCATCATTTTTGTCCAGACCAATTTCATTAGTTTGTTTTTCAAAATTTAGTTGAACCACAAAAGCAATATCTGATTTACATTTGTTATTTATTTTTTTGTAAATTGTGATTTATTATTACTTTTGTCAGTTTCAAGTTATTTCAGTGAATATTGTCGGTTTTTCTGTATTTTATGAAGAGTACCAACAGTTTTGACAAAATATTGTCTGTATATTATGATTTTCCACTTGGGTTTTAGCATTTTTAGTGCATTATCTCCCCTTATGTGTGACTTTGTTGTGAACAGGGTCATCCTATTTGTGCACAGCTTTTTGAACTGCTGTCTCTTTAAACTCAGATTTATAAATAAAATTAGATGTGCTACAAAAATTGTCAGAATATGTTTGACTTTTAACTGTACATTTGCAGTACAAATGATATCAGTGGCAGTTCTGCAGTATTGATATCTGTACTCTAATGCACAAGAAAGGCCTTACTGTTTTGGACAAGCCTTAAGCACTGATTAAAAAAGTTTGAGCCCAAAGCCAAAACAAAAAGTCTATAATGCAAACTGAATATTGCAAAAATGAAATGCTGTATCACTTTTTGTATCTGTGGTTGCTAGTTTCTGCTGTTAATCCTGTTAACATCCTGCAGTTTGGATGTTTACATGGACTGCTTTTAATCAGCAGGGGTCATATAGCAGTTACTACCTTTGTTATTCTCATTTCTTTTCCGTTTAGTATTCATTTTGGATATTCATAACTGTCTTGCTTTTTAAAAAGTTATTCTATTGGTAGTAGTTTACTTGTTTTGGTTGGTATTAACAAGGCTCACAAAGGAACTAGATTGAAATGATTGTAAATTAATGCATATTCTCTGTCTTTATACATATCACAACATGCTAAAATACACTTTTTAACTTTTTTTTTTTTTTTTTTTTTGCCCTCATACAGTTTTTCCAGAGGGCACAGATGCAGACTACAAGGCCTACCTTACCTACAAATACACCCTCTATACGGCCAGGCTCGCAAACCCCCACTGCAGCTGTCTATCCCACCAATCAACCGATCATGATGACCATGCCACCTATGCCTTTCCCCTCACCGCAAGCTGCACAGTACTACATCCCACAGGTACAGTTGTCAATTTTACTAATCTTCTGACCAGAGATGGAGTACCCAAGTAAAGTCACTGAACTCATTTGTGACCACACATGACTCAACTCAAGCTTAAGCCTCAGTGACTTAACTTGGACTTGTTATTATAAGTTGTTATAAGTTGTTATTTAGGCAGCTCAGACTTTGACTTGTCTCTTCAAAGTCTGATCAAAAACATAATTTAATGAATGACTTGGATGACTTGACTGAAACAGATCTTTAGTGACTGACTCGACTACACTGCATCTGACCCAGTAGCTATTTATAAGTTGTGTAATGTATAGTTTTTCTGTAGTCCATACTAATTTGCTTATCTTTGTTTTCTGTTAGTATCGCCCCAGTACGCCTTATGTGGGACCTCAGCAGTATTCTGTACAGCCTCCGGGGTCCGGCACATTTTATCCTGGTCCTGGGCCAGGGGAGTACCCTGCCCCATACCGTAAGCCAAACATACATCTCAAAAATTCCAACAACTATACACCTATGTGCATCCAAGCATGACAGCCTTACTAAAACGTCTATTTCTCTGTTTTTTTCTGGATTTTGAATCAGATCCCCTCAGGTATCATCCTCCCGTTTCACCCTCGGTCCCTGCTCCCGTCCCCACAGCTGGCCCACCCTACTACCCAGGACAGACCGTGTATCCCCCCTCACCCCCCATTATAGTGCCTACACCACAGCAACCTCCACCAGCTAAGCGAGAGAAGAAAACAGTGAGTACCTTATTTGTTTAGTTTTTTTGTCTCTGAGATAATTTTATTATTGTAGAAGGGTGATTTATTTTTTCTAGAAGGGTTATGTAGGATCTAAACTGATAGTAATCAAAAGCTTTGTGACCACGATATAGTTACCAACCTTAGACTTATATACCATACTTAAATACGTAACTTCCATCCATCCATCCATTTTCTTCCGCTTATCCGGAACCGGGTCGCGGGGGCACAGTCTAAGCAAAGATGCCCAGACTTCCCTCTCCACAGACACTTCCTTCAGCTCTACCGGGGGACCCTAAGGCGTTCCCAGGCCAGCCGAGAGACATAGTCCCTCCAGCGTGTCCTAGGTCTTCCCCCGGGCCTCCGTCCGGTGGGACATGCCCGGAACACCTCCCCAGGGAGGCGACCAGGGGGCATCCGGAACAGATGCCCGAGCCACCTCAACTGACTCCTCTCGATGTGGAGGGCAGCGGCTCTACTCCGAGCTCCTCCCGGGTGACAGAGCCCCTCACCTTATCTCTAAGGGAGCGCCCAGCCACCCTGCGGAGGAAACTCATTTCGGCCGCTTGTATCCGGGATCTTGTCCTTTCGGTCATGACCCAAAGCTCATGACCATAGGTGAGAGTAGGAACGTAGATCGACCGATAAATCGAGAGCTTCGCCTTTCGGCTCAGCTCCTTCTTTACCACAACAGACCGATACAACGACCGCATTACTGCAGACGCTGCACCGATCCACCTGTCGATCTCACGCTCCATCCTTCCCTCACTCGTGAACAAGACCCCAAGATACTTAAACTCCTCCACTTGAGGCAGGAGCTCCCCTCCAACTGGAGAGGGCAAGCCACCCTTTTCCGGTCGAGAACCATGGCCTCGGACTTGGAGGTGCTGATTCTCATTCCAGCCGCTTCACACTCGGCCGCAAACCGCCCCAGTGCACACTGAAGGTCCTGGTTTGATGAAGCCAACAGGACAACATCATCCGCAAAAAGCAGAGATGAAATCCTGTGGTTCCCAAACCAGACTCCCTCCGGCCCTTGGCTGCACCTAGAAATTCTGTCCATGAAAATAATGAACAGAACCGGTGACAAAGGGCAGCCTTGCCGGAGTCCAACATGCACTGGGAACAGGTCTGACTTACAACCGGCAATGCGGACCAAGCTCCTGCTCCAGTTGTACAGGGACCGGACAGCCCTTAGCAAAGGGCCCCGGACCCCATACTCCCAGAGCACCCCCTACAGGACACTACGAGGGACACGGTCGCTTTCTCCAAATCCACAAAACACATGTGGACTGGTTGGGCGAACTCCCATGAACCCTCGAGCACCCGATAGAGGGTATAGAGCTTGTCCACTGTTCCATGGCCAGGACGTTCCTCCTGAATCCGAGGTTCGACTATCGGCCGAATTCTCCTCTCCAGTACCCTGGAATAGACTTTCCCGGGGAGGCTGAGGAGTGTGATCCCCCTATAGTTGGAACCCACCCTCCGGTCCCCCTTCTTAAAAAGAGGGACCACCACCCCGGTCTGCCAGTCCAGAGGCACTGTCCCCGTCCGCCACGCGATGTTGCAGAGACGTGTCAGCCACAACAGCCCCACAACATCCAGGGACTTGAGGTACTCAGGACGGATCTCATCCACCCCTGGAGCCTTGCCACCGAGGAGCTTTCCAACCACCTCAGTGACTTCAGCTTGGGTGATGGACGGTTCCACCTCTGAGTCCCCAGCCTCTGCTTCCTCAACGGAAGGCGTGATGGTGGGATTGAGGAGATCCTCAAAGTATTCCTTCCACCGCCTGACAACATCCCCAGTCAAGGTCAACAGCTCCCCACCTCCACTGTAAACAGTGTTGGTGAAGCACTGCTTCCCCCTCCTGAGGCGGCGGACGGTTTGCCAGAATTTCTTTGAGACCAACCGATAGTCCTCCTCCATTGCCTCCCCGAACTTTTCCCAGACCCGAGTTTTTGCCTCCACAACCGCCCGGGCTGCAGCACGCTTGGCCTGCTGGTACCCATCAGCTGCCTCAGGAGTTCCACAAGCCAACCAAGCTCGATAGGACTCCTTCTTCAGCCTGACGGCATCCCTTACTTCCGGTGTCCACCACCGGGTTCGGGGGTTGCCGCCACGACAAGCACCAGAGACCTTACGGCCACAGCTCTGAACGGCCGCATCGACAATAGAGGTGGAGAACATGGTCCACTCGGACTCCATGTCTCCAGCCTCCCTCGGGATCTGGTCAAAGCTCTCCCGTATATATTGGTATAAATACGTAACTTACTTACGTAAACTAGGAGGGAGATGCTTTTAGTAGAGTTTTCAATTGGTTAATGTCAACTTATGTTGTTGTGGGCTCTGCATATTCTAAACAAATACAAGGAACAAAAAATGACTGGAGTTGGGCTGTTGTCAGACTTGGAGCTTTATTGAGGTTTGTTTTTTGCCCCATTGTCGTCCCAGATCCGTATCCGTGACCCCAATCAGGGTGGCAAGGATATCACAGAGGAGATCATGGCAGGAGGCTCGGGAAGCAGGAATTCAACGCCTCCAGTTGGACCGCCCTCCTCCACCCCAACCCCCCCACAGGTATGTCATTTTTAGGACATGTATTTACAGTTGGTATGCATTTTGTAGAAAAACTGCCAGTGCGGCTAATTTGATTGGGTTTTATGCGCAACATAGAAGGGATGTTTCATGTTGCTTGGTAATCCTTTTTTTACTTTCCACTGTGTGTGACAAGCAGACCATGGCCTGAATCTGCAGTAATGATTTCTACTATGCAGCCTTCATATAATAAAATTTCTGTCCTATGGTCCATGATTTCATTTGTCTTGTACATAGATACAACTTTTGCTGAGTTAACACCACACCCAACTTTGTCATAAAGGAACCCAACGCAGTTTAAAGAGGTTAAGATTTTGTACTATTATACATAATGTATCCACTGTGAGTTTGTTAAAGGGGATATATTATGTTTATATTTATACTTTTAAACCAATCTTGGAACCAGAGCCATACTCTGTTTTTTGGATAAATGAATGAGAGCAGACTGGATGTAAAGTTTGTTGATTGGTCAGTACTTCCTGGAGTGGGCGGAGGTTTGTGAGAGAATATAGGATTACTTAAACAGGCGTAAATAAAACAAAACACAACTCTAGGTATGTTTTTGATGAGGAAGCATTATGACATGGTAGGAAGGGAGCAGGTGTAAGAAAATAAGCTGTTAGGTATATTATTCAAAATCGCCTTTTCTGAGCTTTCTATCACTGTTTTTTTTCTCTTTATTGTATAGTAATTTGTTTGTATTATCTGTGTTGAACTACTCCTTCAACAGAATCCACTCAGGCATCCACATTTAAAGAAAACATCATAAATTTGATGTGTAGTATCACTGTAAGGCAGTCAGAATTACTGCCCAATTGATTAAAAATTTAACTAGATTACATTGTTTTTATTCTTGCAGATATTGCTTGTTGTATGAAAAAATTATAAAAAGTCTTTTTTAACATAAGTACATCATTTTGTGCCAGGTGTGCCATACACAGAATGACTAATACTTCTTCTAAAACTCTGTAGCATATTGATAAAGTGCTTCTGAGTGATAACGTTGACACATTGAAACTTGGCATTGCATTGTGTCTAAACTTTGTCACATTTATTGTGTATAGGCACTATAGACATTAGAGTTGAATTCTGTAGAGGGACTAGTAATCTCTTTCTGCCAGTGTCTGTGGATGTTAACAGTATGTTTTCTCTCTTTTCCTGTGCTTTTGTGCTCCATTTGAATTTGATTTTTTTCTGTTATTTTGTTCTGTTTTTGCTTTATTCTGAGTTTTTCCACATTTCATTTCCTTCATTTTATTCTTTGTTTCTCTCTTGTTTTCGCTTGTCCCATACCCCATTGGACTCCTTATTGTTTGCTTTTTTGTGCATTGGGCTTGCTTGGACATGGTTTGTGCTCTTGCCTACATCTTTGTGCCTATCTTTCTGATTTTCTGTGTTGCTAGTTTTTATGGCCGCATCCTCATTATCCTCACATTTTCTACCTCAAAACACAGCAGCAGCCGAGCAACAGCCAGACTCCGGAGCAGCAGTCCCAGCCTTCACAGCCGCAGCAGGCCCATTCTGGAGGCTTCACGCTGGAGTCGTCACATATACCAACGCCACAGCAACCCTTGGCTTCTGGAGCTTCAGACATCAAACCAAGCCCAGGTCTGATGCAGTTCCCCACTCATATGAAACACTCACACTTTCCATCTACTCTGTTCAGGAAATGGCACATTTTTTGTTGATATTGATTTCTCTGAAACATTTTCAAAACTAAGGGGGCAATAACAACTTTAGTTTTGTTGTACAGTACAGTTGTTTCTCAGTTGTTTGGGTATCAGCATTCTTTTCCTGTGAACACATCCAGCTTCTACTTTCACTTTCTGTTTGCATCACTGAGCATGACTCATTCTTGTAGTCTTTAGTGGATTTCATTTTTCCAAATGTGTGGATTACATGTCATACTTACACGGTTTATTAATTAATAAACCTGACAATAACCACTTTATTCTCCTTTACACAAACCAGTCATCAGTCTGTGAGGTTTGGGTATAGATAGAAATAGAATATAGATTATAATATTTGGCAGGGGTCCTGTAATGTTTGTATTTAGGGCAGCCTACTGAAAAATATATGCAGAAATGGCCCACTCATTAGAGGTGATATTTCCGCTCCCTAATTCCAATTTGACTGCTCTTTTAACTTTAGGGATCTCCCCACATTTATCAACTCCATAGTTATCTGTGCTTGGGACTGGCACATAGAATGGCTTATTTTTAGTGCCCCAACCATACATTTTTATTTTTTTTCCAACCTTCATGCCAGATTCACCTCACATAAATAGGGATTATTTACCTTGTGTTAAGAAATACTACCTGTCGCAATTTAGGCCTATTGAAAAGGAAGCCTGAGGGCCAACCAAAAATGGTCTGTGGGCCGATATATGCCATGCTGGTTCAGAAAAACATTTCAAATGTATTTCAGAACAAATAATTATGATGTTTTTATTTGCAAGAAGACACTTTGGGAATTAAATGAAGTGATACTTGAAAAGCTGTTCAAAAGATTTATTGAAAATGTATTGCTTTTTAGTAATCTTAATCCATCTGTTTAAGGCAACTGACACAGTAGCCAATACATCAAAACTAGGTTCAATACAGGAGATAGAAACGCCCTTTTGTTTTGTTTGTACAAAAGTCCAAATATAATGCTGGTAATATTAGACTGTAAACCATCTTCAGTGTTCTGTATCTACAGCTTATGCAGAGCAATGGGGAACAGATTTCTTGAGGTCTAATGTAAATCTGATCCCATAAGAATCATATAAATCTTGAGTCCAAAACTAGAATGTTGATTTTTCATTTAAATGACAGTGTTTGCTAATTTGTTGTCTCTGCTTACCTCCAGATGGTACGTCAAAGTTAGAGCCACTTGTCCAGAAGTCTTCCTCACCGGTGCTTGTCCCTCCTGAAGCCTCTGTTGAAAGACTAGAGGCTAATGCTCCAGTACCTGAGCACTCTTCTGCTGTGCAACTAGAGCTTTCGTTCCCTGCACCGCTGACCACTCCGGTCACTCTCCCGCTAACTTCAGCCAACAGTGGTGATCGGCCCTCTGCCTCACCATCTCCCTTGGTCGGAGAGCACAAACCGTCTTTGGCCCAGATCTCTAACACAGACACACCTCTTTTAGACCCTCCACGGACTCTCACGCCCTCTCCAGCGCCAGTTGCTAAGACTTTAAATGGCCTTGCGGACCCTGTGGCTGAGCTAGATATGCCAGCCCATGACTCTGTTCTGCTAACCTCAGTGGTTCTCCAGCCTCAGCTTTCGGCCCCGGTCTTTAGAGAGACCCCCTCTGAGACGCTGCCTCCTGACGTGAGGCCTGAGGTGCCCATTGCTGCTGCTGTGCTCACCCCTATGGCACCAGTTTCTGTGGTGCCAGTCACGCTGACCTCAAGCCCTGTTCCTTCTTTGCCGGTAATACTCCCCCCAGGCCTTCCGCCTCTAGTGCAGGCCACAACAGAGGCAGATGAGCCCAGCAAGCCCTCGGACACTAAAGACATGACCTCCAGAGTGGGGACAGAGGCTCATAGCAGCATTGCTGACAGCAAAACAGAGCCCCAGCAACAAGCCAACAGCAGGAAGAGTCCCACCACAGGTACCAATCTGTTTTTTGTAATGTTCTTTGCTAAATTTAGTGTTTATTTTTGCACTTGTGTTAATTTGTGTTTTCACATGCATAAAGTGAAGAAAACCTCTCACTAAACTAATGTGTGATTCCAAGAACAGCTTGGTAGCATTAACTGTACTTCATATGTTCTTTCTACTTTAGCTCTCATGAGACTAAAGTACTCAGAGTAATTAGGCTTAAACATTTAAAATGAAACAAAGAAAGTATGCCATGGCATCTGTACATAAAGAAAGAAGGGGTTCCTAAAATAATGGTGGTGAAATGCTAGCACACATTTTTCAAACATACTTTGGCCTTTTGGTACTTGTTCAAGATTTCACAACAGCATGAATGTTATATGAGTGCAGAAAGTTTCCTGGGTCACTTACAATAATAAATGCATTAATTTTGACTTGCAGTTAATCAGACTGCTTCTACTATACCAAAGACCTGGAGGAAACCAAATGAAGGCTTCTCTGCGGCAGGAGACACACCTCAAAAGGAAGAGGAAGTAAGAAAAAAATGGTCAAAAGTAAATTTATTTAGATAAATGAGGCATAGTTTTTGGTTCATATTTGTATGTATTTATTATTATATAAACAGTATTGGTGCATAAAATAACTTCTCATATATAGAAGTTTTAAAATAACTACTGTCATTTTGGGGGGTATTGGCTATAAAAGAAAGAAAGAGGGCATTTGTAGAGAAGACTAAAGGCACAATGTGGAAATGGTTAATGTGGAAAATGTTTCCACATGTGTGGTGAAGAAAGCAGCCATAAATGACTTTGGGGTGTTGTTATTGTCCAGGAACGACAGAAAGTCGTTATCCATCATCTCCACTGCTCAGCTGGCCCCCTTTATGTGAACCCACTCTGGTTTCCCATTCTTTTGCTTTGGGTTTTCTTTCTGAGGAAGAAATGTTGGCACCAAAAAATAGTAGTAGTGCGGTGCTTATTTTTGGTTTAATTTTTACTATGAGGACTGAACATTTGTGCATTTATGTTTATCACTTAAGTGTTGTTTATCAAGGAGGATGTCATGCATCTTATTTTTGTTTGGTGAATTTATTTAACCACAATGTTGCTGAAGAAAATAAAGTAGAATAGAAGAATCAGCATTTTAAGGCTTGGATTTCTACCTGTAAGCATTACAGCAGACACAATGCTCGTGTATTATTACTGACATTTAAAAAAAATGACACCATTTGCCCTTGGATAATTGTTTTGCTGTGTTGGGAAAATCAGGCATCGGAGAAAATAAAGTGTAGAAATAATGGGATGTTTGCTGCACGCAGGATGAACCCAGTCCAGTAGATGAGTCAATTGGAGAGCAGGCCCTGCAGTCAGATCCATTGAGCACTAGCCCAGTGCACTTACCATCAGTCTTCGCCACCCCCTCTGCTCCCACCACCAGCAGCCCAGAACCTGATGAAAAGCCCGCCGGTCTAGAGGAGAATGGTGAGGCTGAAATTGAACCAATGAGGAATGGAGCTGGCCACATATCAGAAACAGAAAGCAGCGACAGTGGAATGACACCTGGAGAAAAGGAGAGCTTGACAGGGGCTCCACCAGACATGGAAGGTGGGTGTCCCTAAAGTGTTTGAGGTACCAGAAACAGTACCAACAATGTGCATATGTTTTTCTTAACTTTATCTCCTCACATGTCCAGACCTGGCTGAGCCCACTGGGAAGCGGCAGTATGACAGAGATTTCCTTTTGGGCTTCCAGTTTATGCCAGCATGCATACAAAAGCCTGAGGGCCTCCCACCTATCAGTGATGTTGTTCTTGACAAGGTGAGTATGGTATTGTTAACAAATGTAATTTTTTAATGCTGAATTTATTGTATTGTACATCAGTTGTGAGTCCAGTTCAGTTTTATTGTTGCTTATAACAGTGGTTCTCAACAAGTCTGATTGTGGGACCCAATTTTATCACTGGCCATTTTATTGTAACACACTTTTTACATAAACAAATGTATTATTCAGTTTGATTTTACTATGGCCTATACAGTGCTTCCTAAAGAGTTTCACAATTTTTTGTAATAAAACAATATTTAGGCTTCAAATACGCACATTTGGGTCCTGACCTACCATCTGGTCTAAAATACGTTTTTTTTAGTGGGTCACACCACTGAAACTCTGTTTCAGTCCTCTGATCCTCTCATGCATATGGGTGGAGCATAGGGCCTGTAGAAATACTGTTTTGATTAAAATCACATTGCTATTATGTCACACTTGGCAGTGCTAAGAGTTTGTGCCCCACCCCCACCTCTGTAAAGAGAACAACCAGACCAGCAATGGGGCTGATGTACAGTCCCACTGCTTCATTTTTCTATAGTCCAAAATGAATTCTCAGTCGAAATGGAGGTCAAGGAAACTGAAAGACAAAGCCTTAACCATCATAGTCATTAATTCTCTCTCATAACTATCTTCATTAACTTGTATAGACATCTATCTCCATTCCCTATTTCTAAATGATCCACTAAACTGAGCAATGTTTGTCTTTTTTGCTTTCTGCTGTGAAAATGTGTTACTGTTAAGTGGCACTTGTACTGGGTCACATTAAGCATCACAGGGTTAGAAATTCACACACATATGCTTGTCACATTGACTTCTTTGGGCACAGTTTTATGGCGCTTACTGCTCCCCCTGCTGTCTATGATGATGACACTGACGATGTTTGTTGCATGTTGCAGATGAACCAAAATAAGTTGCCAACACGAGTGGTGGATTCCAGGGTGATTTCCAGAGGACCAGATTTTACACCTGCCTTTGCGGATTTTGGCAGACAGATGAGTGGGGGCCGAGGCGCTACTGTGAGTTGCACACACTCCAGCTGTCTCATTTAAAACTTAGAAAAAACAGTTTCCACCTTTACTTTTTTTGCATACGCCAACAAATAAGATTTAGCTATAAAAAGCAAAATAGTAATACTTCTAGTTCTGAATTTATTGTGCAACCACTGCAACTTCATAGTTATTTTCACCTTGTTAAACATTGCTTAAACCTATTGCATTCATTCCTCTTCATGTTTATTTAGGTGTTTGTGTTATTAGTAGTAAATTAGTAGTCTAAAATGTTTTGTGTATAAGGCAAGTCAAGCCAGTTTATTTTAATGAAGAGGCAAATGACAAAGTAGACGTAAGCTTACTGGACGGGCTGTACATTTTCATTTAAGAAAATCCCATATAATTAAGCTTAGATCTTGTTTTTTACAGTTTCTTTGTGAAATAAGGTCTAGTAGTGTCTCTTTAAGTAGAACATTAAGAATGATGCTGTGTGTGTTATTGTATCCCTTAAAAATGTAAATAGTTTGCTGACTTATTGTTAGTATGGGTTAATGTTCAGAATAGACCTACACCAAAAACCTGCTTCAGATTTTCAGCCTAATTCATGAGCATTCCTACATTGTTCTTGTTTACTGATAGATTATTAAGTAAAATTTTTGCATCGTGTTTGTCTTATTTTTTGCAGCTCATGAACATAAGCTCGCGGCGGCCCCCTCCTAGGAAGATCATCATGAATGTGTCTGTGAATGATGATGTTCAGTTAAAAAAAGCTGAGAATGCCTGGAAACCTGGCCTGAAGAGAGAGGGTCTTCCAGAGGATACAGAGACTATAAAAACACAGGTAAAGCAAGAATAATTTAAGCAGAGGCAGTTGTCTATATTAACTGATAGTTATTAGACTATTTTTATTTGTCTCAAGTCTTACTGCTTAACCCTAACCCTGTATTTTTTCAACTCAGGAGCTCTTTAGGAAGGTCCGTAGCATCCTGAACAAACTAACGCCTCAGAAGTTTAACCAGCTAATGAAGCAGGTGACAGACCTGACCATCGACACCGAAGAGAGGCTTAAAGGGGTCATCGACCTAGTCTTTGAAAAGGCTATTGACGAGCCCAGCTTCTCCGTTGCCTATGGAAACATGTGCCGCTGCCTTGCCACAGTAAGCTGCTCAACATCCTTTCAAATAAAACTCAGACTTTTTAGTGAATAAAGCAAACCGCTAATCTCCTCATCATTTGTAACACTTTGTCCTGGCATCTGTCACTAAATCTTATGTCTTATGTACATTTCTAGCTCAAAGTGCCCACAGTAGACAAACCCCAGAACTCTGTAAACTTTCGCAAACTTCTTCTGAACCGGTGCCAGAAGGAGTTTGAGAAGGACAAAGTGGACGATGTGGTTTTTGAAAGGAAGCAGAAAGAGCTGGACTCTGCTGCATCGGTATGAAACTGAGACACCATTTCTATGCTTTCGCCAAACATCTTTTGCTGAAGTGGTTAGTTTTATGGTTAAAACATATTCTGTTCTTGCCCTTTAGGCGACAGAGCGTGAAAGGCTACGAGAGGAGCTAGAGGAAGCCAAGGACAAAGCTCGGCGGCGCTCCATCGGCAATATTAAATTCATAGGGGAGCTCTTTAAACTCAAGATGTTGACGGAGGCCATTATGCATGACTGCGTGGTCAAGCTGCTCAAGAACCACGACGAGGAGTCTTTAGAGTGTTTATGTAGGTTGCTCACCACCATCGGCAAGGACCTTGATTTTGAAAAGGCCAAGGTGAGGATGAAAAAACTACACATAATATAATAACATAAATTCTTATGTATTTAAATGGTTTGAAGAACAATATGTATACTTAACAAAAAATGTGAATATTATGAAAAAGTCCATTTGTGAAACGCATATACAGTATCAAATAGATCCAGTAACTACAGAGTGAACTATTTTAAGCATTTATTTAAATTGTGACGATAATCCTAAACATTACAATTAAAATAAATACTTTGTGTGTAATATATTGATATACTCAGTTCTTAAATTGAACTACATTGACTTTACTACTGTATTCAAATCCATTGATGTAGGATTGCAATGCTGTTGAGATACAAAGATGTTCAGCTACTAACTTTAGACAATATTGATAACTCTGGATGCAAAAAGGATACACTGGTCAACCAAATTATAGCTCACATAGTGGATAGAGAAGAAAGTTGCTGGTGGATATTGTTAAATTAGATTTTTTTTAAGGGTGCTCCGATCAGGGTTTTTGAGGCCGATCACCGATCAGCCTCTGCTGTGATCGGCCGATACCGATCATGGCCGATACCGATCACGTGGTCTTCAATGTAGTAATGTATTGTATGCAGGCTATTATTAGTTCCATTTGAAAAATACTGTAGCCTTTGTAAATATAAAAGAACAACAAAATTCTACTTATTTTTGTTTTAGAAGAGGTTTTGTTGCATTATTGGTCTTTAATGTGTGCCCAGTGTCTGTGGCTTTGTTTGAATGCTCCGCTGATGTAAAAATCAGCTGTTCTTAATTGGTTGAGTCCGCGGGTGCAGCGCCTGTGTCCGCGTAACGCGCAGCCAAACCAGGTTGAAACACAGTGGACTAAAGAGCAGACAGCTCATGCTGCCAGTTTTGACAACGTCTGAATGAAGAAAACGTGCAAAGAGAGCAGAGAAGACAACGATGAAAGGTGCTCCTCTCAGACACACGGACACATGGACTGCCTTTTTACTTTCTCTTTTCATTAGCAGTCATTTGGTGCAGTTTAAGCCACAAAACGCACAGTTTTCTCCGCGCAACAAGACACAGGCAGACTCTGAACTTTCTTAATCCTTTTAACGTAACTGTTAGCGGGTTAGCTGTAGCTCTATTTACGTTGGTGTTTGCAAATACACACACTGCTGCGCCTCGGTTCTGTCCCGTGCGCTCCTAAAGCAGGCGGGGACACAGCGGGGACACAAAGCAGCGCCTCCAGGGCAGGTTTGTGTTAGTTATAACCAGGGCTTAACTTAAAAACACTGCTAAAATAACGCTACTGCTGTTTAATCAAACCGGAGTTGCAGGACAGTAAATGTGAGAGCCTCGTGTGTTTATTGTAATTTGATCGGCCCTTCTGATCGGCCCATTTTACCGATCACCGATCACTCTATTTTTAGCCATGATCGGCCGATCATGATCGGCGGCCGATCGATCGGAGCACCCTTAATTTTTTTAGATGGTTAGGTACTGGTAGAACAATTCTGGGATTAGAGCTGCCTGGCAGGAAGCTTCAGGGAAGACCCAAAGGTGGTGATTTATGGATGTAGTTAAAGTAACAAGAAGTAAGTTGTTGTGGGTAGAGGTTGACCAATGCATCGAAGCAGATTTTTGCAATCGGCCATCAGCTGATTCTTACATTTTAATGCAGATTTTTGGTCAGGCACATGTCCGGCAACCATGTGACTAAAGCACCCCAGCTTCTCCAACCATCTTGTAGTAGTGTTGCTCTCCCCAAGCTCTACTTGCACAGCAAATTTGATTGCCTTATTGGTTGTCTCAGAAAAATCTTTAACTGCTCTCACTGTCCAATTTGAACACATTTGTTTGCATTTTAATAAGCATTACTAAAATAAATGGCTATATTATATTAATTTATTTCATAAAACTAAGAAAATCTGCGGATTTATCGTTCATCGGCTGTTCTGAATTTTTAAAATCAGTATGGGCATTAACCACAGGAAAACCCATATCAGTCAACCTCTGGTTGTGGGAGAAGATGATGCAGAGGATAGGGTTAGATGGAGGCAGATGATTCACTGTGGCGCCTCTTTAAAGGGAACAGCTGAAAGAAAAAGAAAAAAAGTTTGTGAATTTCTATTTGCAGTTTACTGTTACAAAATCCATCCTGGATAACATACATCCACGTCCAAAATAACTATGAACTGTAAAAACCTCAAACATCAGGTAACATATAAACCTTTTTCCTTTCCGCACAGCCTCGTATGGATCAGTATTTCAATCAGATGGAGAAAATAGTGAAGGAGAGGAAGACTTCATCTCGAATACGGTTTATGCTTCAGGACGTAATAGACCTGAGATTGGTAAGTTTTTGTCCTGTTAACTTCTGTTTGATAGTGGTTCACACATTTGTTTGGCACATAAGTGATTTTTTACCAGAGGTGTTTTGAGTTATAACACTTATTAACTAAAACTCTTGTAAAAAGGGACACAAACACAACTGTAGAGGTCATCGGCCAACTGAAATTAGTTATTTTTTCTTTCTTTTTTCCAAGTCCCACTGTTGCTGTCTATCTGCCATTTATGTTTGTAAAATAAGACAATACTCATTTTAAAAAAAAGTCATTCTCAGACACCCTTCATTCAAACCAATCCTCACAAGAACACAGACTCTACCCTGCTCTATTGTGGTTCCTGTAAAATTAATCCTTTCAAAAAATATGTTATCATGTTTTTATCTATGTCATTAAATTGACAAGATACTTTGACCCCGGGGTCAAAGTACACATTAACAGCAATAAACTAAGGCAATAAATAATGGTTTCATTATATGCAGTACTTCAAAATTGCAGATTATACCACCAACTGTATCATGAGATATGTAAGCAGCTTATTCATGGTATAAAAAAGTGTGTAAATTGTCTCCCTCTAACATTTTTACTGGAGATTGTATTCTAGTGAAAATATGTAACCAGGAAACAAATATGTGGCTTTATGTATTGGCTGTATTATTTTTATTCTTCATACTTGATTTTTCAGTGCCTGGTATACTATTTTTCATGCTTCATTTATTTTCTTAGATCCTGTTCTGATGTGATTGTGCTGCTTTCTCTTTCAGCACAACTGGGTGTCCCGGAGAGCTGACCAGGGCCCCAAAACCATTGAGCAGATTCACAAAGAAGCCAAAATAGAAGAGCAGGAGGAACAGAGGAAAGTACACCAGCAATTGCTTTCAAAGGATAGCAAGCGACGTACAGGTCAGTACCACACTCAAATCCTCTTTAAGGCTTAGTCACATCGGCACATCTACAGTGACTCAGGAAGCCAGTGAGCAAACAGGCCCACTTCCTGCCTGAATTGCCCACACAGCCACTATTGTGCCCCACAGCAGACAGGACGCCCTATACTCCCTTCTATATGTGACTTACTCATAGCACTTGACTGTCAGATATAGAACTAACAACCAATGGCAAACTCTGATACTCTGTAACGCTGTGAAGGTATGTATTGTCATGACTGATATTACTATTTTTCTTGTGTTTTTTTTTTTTTTTGGTTGGACAGATCCAAGAGAACAGAGAGATCAGCGCATGCAGAGAGAGGAGACCTGGAACACTGTGCCCATGACCAAGAACAGCAGGACTATCGATCCCGCAAAGATCCCAAAGATCTCCAAGGTCAGACATGCTGTAGCCTCAGTGGGATGGGAGTGAATCTCTCAAGTAATTAACTGCCTTAACATGGTTTTGCTGTGTCACTGATTACTGCAACAACATAGTGGAGCATTTAGATAGAGATATACAAACCTGTCCTAAAATGCACTGTTATCATCATAAGTGGTACATGCGCCCTCTGCTGGATTTTACAGGTGCTGCTGATTGAAAAAGCAGTGTGCCTTTTTTTTTTTTTTTTTTACATTGTTCTTCTCACCATTACATCCCATTACGTATTTTTTGAAAAAGCTTGTTATTTCTGCATACAGCCTCAGATGGATGAAAAAATCCAGCTAGGTCCACGGGCTCAGGTTACGTGGGTAAAAGGCAGCAGCGGAGGTGCCAAGGCCAGTGACTCAGGTAAGGCTAAGTATTTATTTGAGCCATTATCATTTGTTGGCCATGTTGACAGAACATTATCAACATGCATTTGGACTAACTATCAAAGGTTGACTGCTTAGGAAGTTTATTTGTAACTTTTAAACCACTTAACCCAGTAAATGTCTCTCAATCAATTTAATGATTTTTGCCAAATGTGAATTACCCTGCCCTTGTGCATTCACTCAGTGTTCTTTGCATTTATCAGATTTGATATATTTCAGAAATACTGTCTCCAGAATTCATTCATCATCAAATCCAATTTGAAGGCAGTCTGTAGTTGTAGTGTTTTATTTTTTTATGGAATATATTTTTTTAGTTTTATGTTAACCCATATATCATACTGTTTTCTCATCCTAACAGAAATGTCACGGACATCCAGCACTAGCCTCAATCGTTACTCTGCCCTGCAACTTACACCCTCAGCTCAGCCCTCTACCACACCACCACAGAACCAAGACTTTGACTCCAGAAGATCTTCAGGAAGGTAACACTCAGGACTATTTTGATGAACTGGTGACTGTAATTAAGTTGTTGTTTTAAACAGTGAATTAATTAGTTTTACTTTCAGTCGAAGCAGCACAGGGAGAGAGCGTAATGAGAAGCCACTAATGTCAACCCCATCATCCCGGCCCAGTCCGTTTGTCCGGAGAGGAAGCTCCAAAGAGCTGCTGGACACGCAGGCCTCAGAAGAGCCTCGGAGAGACCGGGACAGGGAAGGGGCTGAGCCCAGAAGACCCAGTGTGACTGAGGACAAATCCGACATGGAGCGAAGCAGAATCAGGGATCCTGGTGAGCAAACACTTCCAGCAAAAGTACACACACAGATGTTATTAATGTATAAAAGGTTAAGTAATTCATCTACTGTATTTCTGCTCGTAAATTTATGATCATATGTTTTGTATATCTTTACAGCTAAGTCTGAGCCTGTGATCCTGAACCCAAACCGGGCTGTGCTGTCTGAAGAGGAGGTTGAGAGAAAATCCAAGTCCATTATTGATGAGTTTCTGCATATAAATGACTACAAGGTAAGTATCAAAATTATTAACATTGATTGTTAACAATGATAGTCCAACAATTAACATTATGGTGCTTATGTGTTATCTGCAGGAGGCTGTGCAGTGTGTGGACGAACTGGACTTGGGGTCTCAACTGCACATCTTTGTCCGCGTTGGGGTGGAGTCTACCCTGGAGCGCAGCCAGATAACACGGGACCACATGGGCCAGCTCTTCTTCCAGCTTGTGCATCAGGGAATTCTGCCCAAAACTGAGTTCTATAAAGGGTCAGCATAAAAACAATGTTTCATTTAAACAGTATTAAATTGGGCTAAAACGACCAAGTTCTCTTTGTAAGATACAAAGTATTGTCTCATATAAATAAATCTGCTAAAATCTGTTTTATTTATAATCTTTGTTCCACTTTCAGGTTTGCAGACACGCTGGAGCAGGCAGACGACATGGCCATTGACATTCCCCACATCTGGCTGTACCTAGCTGAACTGCTCTGTCCTGTGCTTAAAGACGGAGGCTTCTCTATGAGAGAGCTTTTTAGGTACGGTGATGTTTGTCATTTACATGCAGTGTTCATAGCTTCTAACAACACTTTGATAAGTTTGTAACAGGCTCTTTTCAGTCAAATCAAATAATCAATTTCTCAGGTTTTACTAATGTCTTCTTGTTGCTCTGTGTCATCTCGTTTGTTTACAGTGAATTAAGCAAACCTTTGCTTCCTGTGGGAAGAGCTGGGATCTTAATTTCTGAAATACTGCACTTACTATGCAAACAAATGGTAAAAAATAAGCCAAAGAATAAAATATTATGAAGAACTTTGACAGTAAAGAACAGTTTTTTGGTTAATTGTGTATTTTTTAACGATCCATTGCCTTTGTCTGTACAGAGCCATAGGTCTGCGGGGTCCTTGTGGAGGGAATCTGGTCTGAGCTGGATGGACTTTCTACCGGAGGGAGAGGATGTCCAGTCATTCATCTCACAGCAGGTTGGTCATAATGAAACAAAAAACTGTGCTGCTCCACATCAATATCGTTATATGTTACATTTTATTTTAATCTTCTGTGTTGCTTAATGACATTATTTTGTTGTTGCCAACAGAAACTCCAGTTTGTAATGTTAGATGGATCCCTCCCTGAGGCGGCCTTATCTAAAAGGATCATGTCTCCTGAGGAGCTGAACCGACAGTTGGAGAAACTGCTGCTGGAGGATATGGCCAGTGATGAGCAGATCTTTGACTGGGTAGAGGTAGGAGAAGTCAACTGATACTTCCTCAAAAGCTTGTAATTATTACAAATGCAACCCTTAGAAAAAAAATGGCGGTGCTAATTTTTAATGTGTTTTTTTTCTCATGGTCTGTGCTGTCTGTGGTCTGCTTCCTAAAGGCAAATCTGGATGAATCTCAGATGAGCTCGTCTCCCTTCCTGAGGGCTTTGATGACAGCTGTTTGTAAAGCAGCTGTGAAAGGTAAGAGCTGCACCACCTGCTGCAAACACAATTATATTCAGATTACTTTTCAATACTTTTAAGTTGATAATTGTGCTTAACTGACTTGCCATGTGTTGTAATGGACAGACGAGAACACTAACTGTCGGGTCGACACAGCCACAATCCAGAGGAGACTCCCTGTTTTACTCAAGTACCTTAACTCAGACACTGAGCGACAGCTGCAAGCACTTTATGCACTTCAAGCGCTGATCGTCACCCTCGATCAGCCACCAAGTAAGTTGTGTACGCATGTTTATTTATAAGGCTAATCTTTAAGTGGACACTACTTTTAGTTTACATAATGACAATTGTGTTTGTACATATAGTATAATATCTGCAAACCCCACCTCCACATTTGTTTAGCATTTCAAAACATTTCAGTCGTACAAAATTATGGAACAATTTTAAAAGTATGTTTCAAGAGAAGCAGCTGTACAATCCTTAGAAGTCAGTTCTTTTCTCTGCTCTCTCTTTCAGATCTTCTCCGGATGTTCTTTGACTGTCTTTATGATGAGGACGTCATCTCGGAGGATGCTTTTTACAAGTGGGAGTCGAGTAAAGACCCTGCAGAACAGCAGGGGAAGGGGGTGGCTCTCAAGTCTGTGACAGCATTCTTCACTTGGTTACGGGAAGCCGAAGAGGAGTCGGAGGATAATTGACAAGAGGCAACCCTGGACTCGTAGTAGAACTGCATTATTTGAGCAGAACAAACTAAATTCAAAATGGGTGTATGAGCAGGATGACACGTTTACGGCTGGAATTTTTTTTCTGCGGTACGGTTCTGAGACATGCCGCCATTTTGAGTTTGGATTCCAACGGTGGAAGCACTAAATACCTGTATTATACATAGAAAATATTTTTGTTTTAAATTTTAACTTACTTTTGTTTTGTTACTTTTTAAGAAGAGACTTAAAAATACATAGGTCCTGGACTCTTTTAATTTATTATTTTTTTAAGGACTGCAAATATAAAACTTATTTAACATTTGCAGATGCTCAAAGAACCTGAAAACAGAAATAACAATATAATTAATTATAATAACAAAATAATAATTGTGAATTAAATAGCTTCCCTGGACTCCACACTGTTTGATTTAAAACAGGGTAAAACAAAATTATTTTGGGATGAAGGGGAAGCAAAAATGAAAGGATGGGAACTATTAACATGTCTATGTAATGCACTTATAGTTGTCTCCAGGATAACTAAGAAGTGTTCCCTCAGCCTTGACTTGCTATATGAAATGTACATAAACCTCCTGAGGGGTGAAAGTGTTGTGCATTCAAGAAGTGATGCAAGTCAGCCACAGAACTGTCACTCTCCAGACGGACAAACTGGATCCACATGAAATCAGCAAAAGCAACATTTAAAAAGCAAATGGCCAGGGTCACTGAACATATGCTTGTAATACTTCAGAGCAAATGAAAGCTTGTAAATACATTAAAGACAAAAAATCTATTTGCTAAGTTGTTTCTGATTTGTGCTCTTTGTCAGCAGTGTAATTGGTCTTGGATTTGCTGGGAGTTACATGTTCCTCTTCATCAGACCTCCTGGTTGCAGATATTAGTGCTAAAATGTACATGCTTTTATAGTTAAATTATTTATATATTATTTAAGAATGAATGTGAGTTTATGAATACAATCACAGTGATGTATTTTTAACTTCATATGAATTACAAGTTATGCATTTGATTTGAATGCTTACATTTCCAGCAAACTGATCTGGGGAAGGCATGGAGTGTTAAATTCCTTGAAACAATATATATAAATTAATAAAATAATATTTTGTTGTCCCGCACACAATGTAGTGTCTTAGAAATGGGACAGCGCATATTAATGTTGAAAAAAACTTTGGGTGCCACTAGAAATGATTGTGGGAATCCTACGGCGTGTGACGCAAGGACGTAACAATCCATCGCTGTAGTGGGGCGGGGCACGTAAACGGAGAAATCTAAATAAAGGATCGTGCAGAATTTACTTCAAAGTGTTTCACATTTCCTCGACAATAGAAAGGTTAGTGTTGTTTGCATATTGAAACGCTATTGAGTAAACACACGTTTGCATGTATGCATTATTGGAAAAGACCGCGAAACGCTGCTGAAGAAATGGATTTTTATCTGGCTTGTGCGACGCCATTACTGTGTGTACACGCCAACCGACAAAATGGCGAAATTGCCGAAATTTTTGGCTACTCGTCCACTTGGTTGTGCCGAGGAAATGTAGAACTGTTCTTTACGACAGTATGGTCTAGTAAAACACACAATTTTACACTTTTTATAAGCAGAAAATACTTTGTGGAAGACAAGCTTTGCCTTCCTTGAGTCTGATAGCGACCCAATGAATGAGTGGCTCTGGTTGAAGCTGCAGTAAACCACTTTGTTTGAACGGCTTCGGAGTAAAACACTGTTATGATTGCAGTAAACGTAAGATTGCGTGCTTCTTTCTCCATCCAGGTAAAATAGCGTGTGATGCCGATTCGCCGAGCAGCAGCGACTCCGCCACAGGAGAAGCCCCCCTCCGCAGCAGCAGAGAAAGGTGAGGCCTCCCTTTGAGGCCCAGGACAATGATGGTGTCTCTGGTCTACACAGTTCAAAGAATCACTCTCTTTTAAAAGACTGAAGGGCTAAAGATGTGCCGTCTGCGCACAATTGCACTTAATCTGATCCCAAATGGATAAAACCTCAAACATGATTAATAATACTAGTATGACTGCGCATGCGCATAAGCAATAATCGGTGAACCGCAGAGTATGTACTGACGGTGCATTGGTTATCATTGCAGATGTCAAAGTTTTCTTGTCTGAATTATTCCCCACTATTGGAGTTAGTCCTGGAGCAAATGCATCAATGAATTCAAACGTATAGACCAAAATAAGTCCTTTATCTGTATTGTTAACATGTACAATATTTTAATTAGCCTTACATCAGGCATTAAGTTAACATTGTAAAGCAATTAAATGTTGGGACAGCTACCTGAACAAAAACAATCTTGTCAATAACTTATAGTATCTGCGGTTATATACAGGAGATTTTCTATCCCTTTGTTTTAGAGGATGAAGCAACACCAGAAGAAGAATCTCCATCTGCTGATGAGGGTCCAGTTAAATCCTCAGCCCCAGAAGCTGAGGCGAAGGAGGGCCAGTCGACCGATGAGTCTGAGCCAACAGAGAATGGAGAGAAGGATCCAGAAGAAGGAAAAGCAGAAGAAGGCAAAGACAAGAAAGCGTGAGTTTACTAAATCTTTCCAACTCTGAGCTTTGCGATATTTCACTTTGATAGCACTTTTATCTGTTTTTATTATCCTTACCTCTGCTGGATAACAGCTCACTGCTCCTCTCATGACTGCAGCAATACATTTCCAAAATACATGACGTTTCAGACCTTATATTCACTCACTCGTAGTGATCATTCAGATGTACCAGCCTATGTGGCCAGTCTTGAGGTCAATATATGTAAGCCCATTGGGTGAATAGCTGTCTTTTAAATAAAACATTTCCTTAATTATATAAAATAATTTTATGAATTGATGTCTAAAAAAATCAAGTAAAATAAAAATTGTTTGCTGTACTGAGGACATGAAATGTGCTTGGTCATGTTTCAGATTATACGTTTTAAAATCTGGCAGAAGAAAAAGTTATTGATTGATCCATAAATGTAATAGAAAAGAACAATTCCCTTCATAGTGCAGTTAAATTACTGTTGATCATTAAGACGGATGTTCTGAAATGTCATTTTGTCTCTCCCGGCGCTGACACATGGACAAAGTGACAAATGCAAGGACTGCTTGGCTGGACAATGCGCAACACACTGCTATGTTCTCCTACTAAGGTGAGGATGTGATAAAGATAAGGGTGGTAACAATCACAGTGAAATATCGCTCTTAAATAATTATGAAGCATAACTCAAACATTTGCTCATTTTGGCGACAGGTTGAAGGATGGATACAAGTATGAAAAGTCCAAAGTGAAGAAGGTGAAAAGGACCATTCCTGCATGGGCTAGCGTCGCCTCAAATAAAAAGGTTCCTGTTACAAACTATGCGGGAACTCAGCACAGACTGGATAACATTCTCGTTGAAGCTATAACGGTGTGTGTTTAGTCGGGATTCCATTAACGTCCGTGTTTTGAAATCTGAAAATAATGTGCATTGTTTTTTGGCAGTCTTTCAACTCTCGGTCTGGGGTTTCCTACCAGTCATTAATGAAATATATAGTCAAAAAATACCCCTCAATGGAGCTTGACAAAAAGAAGTTTCTAATAAAAAAAGCTATGAAGAAACAGTTGGACAATGGTGCCATCAAGCGGGTAATTGCTTGTTTTGTCTATGGAATATGTAAAAATGGTTATAGCATTGGCCTCATTTGTCTTGTTTTTCTGTTACCACACAGTTGAAGGGTAAAGGCCTCTCAGGAACCTTTGCCATTGGGAAAGTGCCACCTGCATCAAAGGTATGTCAGACTAGTGCCCTGAACCAATGCACTAACGTGTATGTTATTCTTTTTGTAATGTATTGTTATGTTTTAGAAAAATTCACAGAACACAGAGTCTCTGGGAGATGCCCTGCCCCTCATCATCACACGGCTCTGTGAGCCCAAAGAAGCCTCCTATGGACTTATCAAGAAGTACCTGGTGCAGCACTTTCCTGCTCTTAATATTGAGAAAAGGTACTGCTTGCAGTAGGTTTTCCGCACCTTACCAATATTTTCTAAACCCAGCTAGGTCACTGAATAAACTACAGTAAAAGTTGTGCATATAGGCCACTTGTGTTTACTTAAAATATTCAGTGCAAGAGTGTGGTTCTAGCAATGTGGAGTTTGTACACTGAAGTTGTAGGGACAGGACTTAATGGAGCTTATGACTGCACTGACACTTTTAAAAACTTCAAAAGTTAAAAACATTTTAGAAAGTTGTGTAGTACAAATAATTACACTAAATGTTTATAATCAAAGCGTGTATATTACTTAAATTTTAATAATTTACTCTGTTATTTATGTATTTTTGATAACAAAATTTAATTTTAATACTGTGTGTTTTCAGACCCGATATCCTTAAGGCAGCCTTGGGAAGAGCCATAGAAAAAGGCCAAGTGGAGCAGATAACTGGGAAAGGAGCAAGTGGGACATTTCAGGTATTTATTCATATTAGAGAACCTCTGTATTGTTTTTCCAAGTCTCTACTTTAGTTCCAAAAAATGTATTTATTTTATATATATATATATATATATATATATATATATATATATATATATATATATATATATATATATATATATATATATATATATATTTAGCTGAAGCGCACCAGCAACCAAATTCAGTTGAAGGGTAGCACCCTGGATGATGCCATCATAGCTGCAATCACAGCCATGAATGAACCGAAAACTTGCAGCACTACTACTCTACGCAAACACCTACTAGACGCCAACAAGGACAGGAAGGAGCACATATTAGGTACCACTGGATGTGCACTAAATACTACTTCTCTGTTTTACCAAGATTTTGTAAGTGTCATTACCTGATAATGTTATTATTTACTTGCTGTTTTTGTCTCAAGTGTCCTCCCTGAGAAGGACCCTGACCAAGTGTAAAGTGCTTGGCTGGATGGAGCAGATCACAGGTCACGGCTTCACAGGGACCTACCGGCTCTCATTCCCCTACTACCCAAGGTATCTGACAAACTATCCATGAAATTAAGACTTAATTTGATATTGTTAACACCAGATTACTAAAATGCATTGTTGCTCTGTAGTCCGACCATTTTGTATCCAGATCGATTTAAAGATCTTGAAAAAAAACCTGCACCAAAGCGAAGGCGGGTAACATCTGACGACGAGTCGGAGGAATCTGAGGAGTCTGAAGAGGAAGAGTCTGAAGATGAAGCCCCAGCCCGCAGACGGTGAGATTTTTATTATTATTAATGATTTTTACTTATTTGTGTTTTCACCCATCTATATTGACACATTCTTGGCTCTAGCAATAAGAGGCCTCCACCCAAGGCACGGACGTCCTCCACCAAGTAAATCTCGAAGCGCTGGACGGTCAAAATCCAGGGGCAGTAAGAAGTCTCCAGTCAAGAAAGTGGTGTCATCTAAAAAAGTGGCAAGCAAACCTTCAGCCTCCAAGAAAGAATCTCCACCAGCACCTAAAGCAACCCCTGTGAAGAAAGGAGCTCCTGCAAAAAAGCCCAAAACTCCAGCTGTTAAAAAGATGGCCAACAGGGCAGCCAAGCGACCTGCACCCAGAGATCTATCTTCTGATGAGGAGGAGGAAGATGAAGAGGAGATTGAAGTCCCCAAAAAGACCACAAAAGGCAGGTCCAGCCGATCCAAAAGGGAAGAATCTCCAGCGCCTCCAGCTAAAAAACAGGCGACCAAAAGTTCCCAACGAGCTGCACCTAAAGTGTCCAAACCGGTCAACAAGAAGGGGGCGAAAAGTAACGTGCAGTCCCCTCGTAAGTCCAAAAGAGGAAAACACTGAATAGGAAAAGCAGCTTCCACAAAGCAGGCTGCACTACAAGAGCAGCAGTCTGCCTCTCTGTTCCAGTGCTCTTTTTATCAGTTCCTGCCTTTTTAAAAGAGGCAGTAGTTTTTTTATTTCTACTGTAGACTAGATTCATTTTTTAAGTTTACTGTACATTAAGAGTTTCTGATGTTTCTTAATCTCTGTGTGTAGGAAGCTCAGTTAGTACTGTTTAAACAGATGTATGAACAGGTGGAGAAAACTTAGCCAGATTTCAACATCCTGTAACTAGAGACATGTAGTTACTTCTGTTTTTATATTTCTTCCTCATCCTCTTGTAGATGTCAGCAGCACACTTTAAATACGATGAGTTGTCACTTTGGGAGGTTTTGTTTGACCATTTTCTGTTAAATTGTTCAAAGGGTTTTTAATTATTTTTTATGAGCTCATGGCTTTTGTAAAAGCATTGAATAATTTTCCTCATGTGCTTATAGTTTATTTAAAACATTAATTACCCCTACAAAAGATATGTGCCTGCAGGTGACAGGTGATTGACTTTAGTCAGTATTCATTTTAAAATGTGGCTTTGAGGAAATGTCTTTTTGATATGTGTGTGTGAACATATACATAAAAAGATTGATTTCATGACAGTGGATATTCAGTAGCAAATCTGAGAAATGTGTGTTGTGAAAAAGAAAAGGAGGCTAAGAGCTTATACGTACATACTCTGCATGCATGTATACCTTGTGTTGTTAAGCTTTTTTCTCAAGTCATTAATAAATGGCTATATTTGTAACAAGTTCTTGTTTGTTCATTAATCTATGGCAAACCTCAACCAAAGGAATATGAACATGTTAGTAAAGGCTGAGAACTTGTGTCTGTTAAATCAGAAAAATAAAATTATGTAAGAGTAGTATAAAAGTCTTTATTTGGCATTTAGATATTAAAATAATTGATGCAGAGCCCCTTGTAGCCGCAAACACTTTAATATCAGAAAAGTCGCCTTTAGGCTATAGTTATTTGTACTTTACTTTATTCAGCACTAAGCCTACATTTTTGATGTAGATACACTTCCATGAGCTTTGACAGGCGTGACATGTTAGCGCCTAAAATTAAGTTTATTGCATTCAATGAAGGGGCGGGGCGCGGGTAAAGTTTCGCAATGTCCAGGAATGTGTGAAGTGGAAAACAGGGATAGAGCGCGGGGGAGGGACAAATGATTCAAGGCTTTGTCTTGCGCTGCTTATCACCGTTTACATGTGATTAAGCAGTATTAAAGTACATGATCCCCCTCCTCCACTATCCCGGCCCCCCCTCACCGAAGCCCCGCCTGTCGGGACAAGAGCAGCAGAGCAGCGGCACACACCTGGTCCCGGGCAGAGCAGAGGCAGGTTCAGGCCAGGACCGCGGTGTGCGATAGGAGCCGAAGCCGGGAGAAGGAACGGGAGGCGGAAGAGGCAGCAGAGAGGTAAGTTCACTCCCTAAAAGTGACTTCAGTGATTCTGGACGCACTACTATTTTTGTGTGGACTGAAAAAGTTATTTCTGTCATACTCTCTGTGGAGCGCTATCAAAACATTAGCCACCAGGCGACGTAGCCAGCCACACCAAATGCCATTAAAACATACTCAGCCTAGGATCCAGTACCATTTGTTTAAAAAAAAAAAAAAAAAGCATTTTGAAATTCAAATCAGAGCAAAATTGTCCTCTTAACAGATGATTGTCAAGTTGATTGTGCTCAAAAACTACATCAAGACAACTTTTTACACAGCAGCAAGGCAGTTCAGAAATTGCACTTACTAATAGTGATTTACAGTAGTGCTTATGTGGTAGCCTATTGTCTGTACATTTGCTGGATTACTTTAATATTGACTCTTGTTGTTCAACTGTAGTTCATTGCTCTCGCCTACTCTTTCAGTGACTTAATGTTAATTTCTGGGTTTGTGTGGCTAGAGCTTGTTGTCACTGACAGTTCTGTTAAGCTCTTCTTTCATAAACCAGAGATAAATAAACTACAGATAAAGGCACAAAATGGGGGAGGCACCAGGCAGAGAAGACGGTACAGTCACACGCTCTGCTGAGGTAATGCCTTGAATATATACATTGTCATAATTTGTTTTGTTTTCTTCAACCCATGTGTTTTATTTTCAGTATGTGGGTTCATTTCCTGTGGACGACCGCTCTTTGGATGATCAAATTGAGCAACTGCACACACAGCTAAAATGTTTAAGAGTGAGTCATGAAACATCACCTTTTGGGTTTTAGGTATACGCTAGCGCTTATTATATTCACCCCTGCACTTGTCTCCAACAGGCGTGCAAACCAAAAAGGCCTGTATCCTTGAAATTCTCCATCAAAGGAGTGAAAATGTACGACGAGGATGAAACGGTGAGAGAAACCCTCATTTTGTATTTTTGAATAGCCTGTTTCTAAATTATTGCACTGACCTTTTCTGTAGACTCTCCTGATGGCCCATGCCCTACGAAGAGTGTCCCTGTCCACAGCACGGCCCACTGATTCACAGTTTGCCTTTGTATCTCACAACCCAGGGAGCATCGATGCTCAACTTTACTGTCATGTCTTTAAAGCTCGACATGCCAGAGCAGTAAGAGTTTTCACAGTTACTAAACATATCTTTGCGTGATGTATAATTCATATGAGCATCTGTTTCTCATATCATTATATCATTGTGACATAACAAATGAACTACTTTCTGCCCATTCATTACACTCTCTGCCCTATAGGCTCAGTTCTTGAACCTGCTGTTGTGCAGATGTTTCCAGCTGTCTTATTTGGAGAAACACCCAGAGGAGGCTCAGCAGGACTCTGTTAGCTCAGCGCCTCGCCGCAACCCCTCTCTCCTTAACCATGGCTTTCCTCTCAGTGTCAGTGCGCTGGTGTCCTTCAGAAGAGCGCCATTTCGAGGGTGGCTGCCTGGCACAAAGGTTTTATTTTGACTACTAAAAAGTTTTTCCTCTTTGTTGATCTATAACTTAAATGTCTTTGTTCATCCTTTTTACAAAATTACATTCATAAAGACTGTGTGGATAAACACAGACCTGTTGCTCCTTGTTCCCGCAAACAACCAGCCGCCTCATTATGGTGTCAAAAATCTGCACCCTAAGGGTAGAAATTTAAGACAAAGTTCTGACTAATTTACTCTTACAACATGTTGAAGAATGTATTTGTTAACTGGTGCTTGTATATAGCATTATTCTGCTACATTCTGTATTTGAGTTTATTCGAACATATATTTACAATTTAAAAAATTGATATAACTCTGTTACAGTCATAGAAACACTGTGCGAAAAGGAATAGTCTGAATTCTCACAGTTGGACATCTGGGAGCAAGCTAATTCAATTAGTTTATAGTGACATGACTCCTTGTTATTTTAGCAAGGTTTTCAAGATCCTAGCATGCATTGTTTGCCCCTCTGGGACTAGCGTTGCTAAGGAATTGACTTCTTGACCATGAGAATCATAATTATTATTATTTGGTTAAATCCTGGGTACTTCATTGAGAAATTCAAAACACCTAAACAAAATAGGGGGGACTGCTAGATTAAAAGTAAATATAAAGTATTAAAAAAAAGGAAACATGAACCTGCACATTGACCCTAACCTTAACCATTTGAAGCCTGAAGTTAATCATAATCACCCAAAACAAAGAGTCTATGTGTAATTTCATTATTGATTGGGTTAAAAACACAAGGATTTTTAACAGTCAGAACCTCTTGAATGTTCCCAGTCTTTTCTTCCTCAAACTTATAACATCATAATGAGGTGACTGTTTTTTTGTGGTGATGCTCCTGGAACAACGACTAGAAGTATGTTCCTGCAATGTGAGCAACACGGGGAGTAACACAGAGGATACATGTTTTGTTTTTTTTTGTTTTTTTTTTGTGATTAGAAGAATAATCAGTCGTTTGATGATCAGCAAAGCAGCCAGGATGAAGTTGCCTTCTCGTCCTCCCCTTCACTGGTGCGCAAAAAAGCCATCCGCAACAAAGTCCTGAGCTCTGGAGCTTACCGCTCTTTTACATTTACCCCTCACAAACAGCGCACGGTTCAGGAGCGGCTAAAGGCATCACCAGGTGGGCCAACTGTTCAGAGGGCGCTTTCGAGAATCAAAGAGTTTATTAGGTAACGCAAAGTCTTCAGTGTCAGGTGATGGACTGCACTCCTAAGTGGTGTGATGTAATTTTAGTCCACAAGAATGGGAAAAGATGGTGATTTTTGGGATAATCTCTGCAATGTTTAAATGGCACCGGGCAGTTAATACAGTTGAGTTTTGAGTCCTTTTTTTGTCTTCGGTGAAATGAATAACACAGATTATCTTTTCTTAAAGATAAAGTTAAAGCTGATTCTGATAGTCTGCTGCATATACAGCAGGTCTGAACTGTGTTTTAGGCATTGGTTCACATGGTTAAAGGAAATAAATGTACACAACCATAAATAAAGTTACTCCACCAAACAGCTTTTTGATGCCAAGTTACTTTTTACTGTTGAGTGTTTATTTGGACAAATGGTGCTTTACTAAGTGAAAAAGCTGATTTTTTTTTTTTAATTTATTTATTTTTTCTTGTCTCAATGGGAAACAGCAAAGGAACCAGAAGCCCCACAGAGGAGATCACGAGCCCCGAGCCTGGCCGAAACAGAAGAAGCACTGGCCCAGGCAGTGTGGTGTTGGGATGGAATCGCAACGTGAGTGCCACACACTTGAAGTGTTTACATACACTATACTGTATTTACAAAAGTATTTGGCTCCATCTGTCTTTCAGGGTTTGGGCTCAGCCCTTTATCTCCAGTGAAGGGGAATTTTAATGTTTCCGCATACCAAGATATTTTGGACAATGCAATGCTATGCTAACTTTGTGGGAACTGACTGGGGAAGGCTCTTTCCTATTTCAATATGACTGTGCCCCAGTGCTCAGGACAAGGGCTATAAAGACATAGTTTGGAGAGTTTGGTATGGTAGAACTTGACCTGCACAGAGCCCTGACCCTGAACATTGAGCACCTTTTGGGATGAACTGGAACAGAGATTGCAAGGCAGGTCCTGTTGACAACAACAGTATTTGAACTCATAAATGCTCTACATGAATGAATGAGCACAAATTCCCATTCCCATGGAGGCTGTAAGCTGCCAAAGGCGGTCCAGCTCAATATTAAAGTGAATTTCCCTGTTGGTGTAACAGTCATGTGTCCAAATACTTTTGTCCATATTCAGTGTAGTGTATATTTTTTCTCTTGATAGATTTTTTTTTTTTTTTTTTTACAGTGATAGCAGCTACTCCCTACTTGCAGATGATGTGCTGGGAGCGTACTTGGTCTGCCAGCATCCTAAAAAGCCCAAATGTGGCTCTCTGATCATTCGCTTCACCTCTGGCCTTGTCACTCACCTCATAGAAAACACACGGAAAGGAAAATTCCTCCTTGAGGTAGTACACTTCTGTGTACAAACAAATGTAATGTTATGTTAATATGTATTGTCAGTATCTGTTACATGTTTTGTTTTTTATTATAGAAATGTAAGCTGGAATTTAGTTCTTTAGCTGAACTAATTGAACACTACACAGAGACCCTGGATGAGCTGCCATGTCTGCTTAGCTGTGCTCGAGTCAACCACTGTTACGAGTGGGAGGAAGATGCCAGCAAACCACAAGCCATTAAAACACACAAAAGCCAAAACAAAAAGAGGCTTAAAAGTACCCCCACTTAAGGGCATGGGTTTAAACTGGACTACTGTATGTGACTGAACATAATTGTTTGTTTTGTTATTTTATTCTTTTGCACATATGATTTTTTTCTTAAATCACTCATGGTGTTGGGTTCTTTATGTTGGTGTAACTTAAACACTTTTACACTTTTAAAAATGTCAGCACTTATAGAGTTACTTAAAGTAAGGGTATTTTTTTTTTACCAAGTTTTAAAATATTTAATATATGCTGCTTTTATTTCAGTATTTTAAGTAAATTTTTTCTGTGTTTTACTGACAACATGTACTTTGTTTTTTGTCCTGGAGTTTGCTTGCATTGAAATGCAGCATCATGTTTTGTTTGTTTTTTTATCTGCAGTGTGTGCAAATATATTTGCTCCAATTGCTCTAATTACCAACAGCTGGTCTGTTTATGTGCAACTGTGTTAAACTGTGAAGGTAGGCTACAGTAAGGACACCAATAAGCCTACGCTCAGCTTACTCTTAATAGAGAGGAAATACAGCTCCTGTATATTATATGGGAAGTACTATATTTCAAGGTCAGTTTTCAAATTTGAGAGTTTTGTGTTCTCCATCGCTGAACTGTAACTAATTTCTCTCCAGTTTCGCAAGCGACACTGAAAAGTACAACCCAAGTAACATGTCTACAAGCTATACAAAGGAACAGATTTACACTTTAATTTTGAAGTGTAACTTCACTACAAAAGGCTACACATTTAAATAAAATGAACACATTCAGATGCAATTATTTTAAATATTGATCAACACTATCACAAATGATGTTTCTTTGTTAAATATTAATTAATATAATATATATATTATAAATATATAATATATATGTATATTATAAATATATAATATATATGTATATTATATATATATATATAATATATATGTATATTATATATATATATAATATATATGTATATTATAGTATATATATATATATATATATATTATATTATATATATAATATATATATATATATATAATATATATATGTATATTATATATATAATATATATATGTATATTATATATATAATATATATATGTATATTATATATATAATATATATATGTATATTATATATATAATATATATATTATATATATACACACACACAAACTGATACCTCTTGTACCTCGTCTTATCTTTCGGGAGAAGCCTGTGTCATTTCCGGTCAAAAAAAAAAAAACTTGCTGCTTGAATGACTTTAAGTCAGAATTTGCCAGGGGTATGAATAATTTCGGGCTTCACTGTAAATGCATAGGGCCTACCTGTAATTTGTTAATTGTCCCATCATGTCTTGACAATCCGATCTGAAGGTCGGCCGGCCTGTGGGGGAGACATTAGCCCACTTTCCTATTTTAGAATTTAAAATGCTGTTTTTATTTTTCTACTAAAGTAGCCTCATTACAGCTACGTTGCTGTTAGAGGCCGCCCCACTCCCTGCACCTGTCCGCAGGTGTGCGCAGGTCACGTGAGCGGGGCTGTGGTTGCTAGGCGACTGAGTAACGCCGGGGGAAAACCAGAGGACTGGCCGGTGCCTGACGCGGACCGTACTGGATCAAAGTCAGAGTTTACTAAAATTGACTAGCGTAGACTGGTGAATTATCCTGCTACAGTTCAAAGTTTCTTTTAAAGGAATGTGAAAACTTTTTAGCTGCATAGGACTTTGGTTTTAGCTGGCGACATGGGGTCCGAGTCAGTGAAGGTGGTTGTCCGGAGTCGGCCTCTGAGTGACCGGGAAAAGGCTCTCCAGTCCAAGATGGTGCTGTCCATGGACCTTGAGCGCTGTCAGTGTTTCATTGAGAAGCCCGGGGCGGTGGACGAGCCTCCCAAACAGTTCACTTTTGATGGGACGTACTTCATTGACCACACCACCGAGCAGATGTACAACGAAATAGCATATCCTCTGGTGGAGGTAGGCGTGTTGTTATTGCAGAAAATACCCAAGCACCACAAGCCACTGGACACCTTGGACATTAAGCCTATCTTATTTCTAATGACCTCATGATTTACTTATCAGCCTGTTGGCATTTACAAGCAGGTAACCCCCCTTTTTTTTTCTTATTACAGGGGGTCACTGAAGGGTACAATGGTACAATTTTTGCCTATGGGCAGACTGGAAGTGGCAAGTCCTTCACCATGCAGGGTACATCAGAACCTGCTTGCCAGAAAGGGGTCATCCCGCGGGCGTTTGAGCACGTCTTTGAAACTATACAAGTATGTTAAAAAAAAAAAAAAAAAAAAAAAAAAAAAAGATTCAAAGTAGGTTAATGAAATTGTCTGTGTGTGTGTGTAACTTGCCAGTGTGCAGAAAACACCAAATTCCTGGTGAGGGCGTCATACTTGGAGATTTACAATGAAGAAATAAGGGATCTCTTAGGAAGTGACACCAAAAATAAATTAGAGGTAAGTTTGTTGATCTTAATCTGGTTTTGTCGGTGTGTTGTGTCTGGATCACAATATCCAAAGCTGTCTTTCAGGTCACACCTGTACCTTGCCCTACAATTAGTTTTAAGTTGCTGTGGTGATTTAAATGGCCTCTTGTCATTGTGTTGTAACAGGATGACTGACGGGTTGTTGTTTTTTGATAGATAAAAGAGCACCCTGAGCACGGTGTGTACGTGCGGGACCTCTCCATGCACACTGTGCACAGTGTCGGCGAGTGTGAAACAGTCTTGGAGCAAGGATGGAGGAACAGGGCTGTTGGGTATACTCTGATGAACAAAGACTCCTCCAGGTCGCACTCTATATTCACCATCCACCTAGAAATCTGCAGCACAGGTGAACACTCACAAAATAAAAGAAAATTCAAGGTAAAACCATATATTATTTATATTCAGTAGAAAGAGTGTAGAGAAATAGAAAAAAGAAAATATTTCTAGCATGTTTTTGTTTTAATTGTGATGATATGACCTAAATAATGTCACTTTTACATGTTATTCATATTTATTGATGTACAGCTGTGCACTGTAAATTACAAATTCGCAGGGTTTGTGCAAAAAGTTGTCCCATTGAGTGTATGCAAGACAAATTGAAGTATATGTTTTATCTGTCAACCCCAGATGAAGATGGCCATGACCATTTACGGGCAGGCAAACTAAACCTCGTGGACCTGGCTGGAAGCGAACGTCAGTCCAAAACCGGTGCTACAGGCGAGCGTCTACGTGAGGCTACCAAGATCAACCTGTCACTCTCAGCTCTGGGCAACGTCATCTCGGCTCTGGTGGACGGACGGTCCAAGTACATCCCCTACAGAGACTCCAAACTCACCAGACTGCTGCAGGACTCTCTCGGGGGAAACACACGCACCCTGATGATCGCCTGCCTGTCTCCGGCAGACTATAACTACGAGGAGACCTTGAGCACACTGCGCTACGCCAACCGGGCCAAGAGCATTCAGAACAGGCCAAGGATTAATGAAGACCCAAAAGATGCCCTGCTAAGACAGTATCAAGAGGAGATCAAAAAGCTGAAAGCCATTGTCTCAGGCCAGCTAGGAACCACTAATTTATTATGTATGTACTGTATGTGTTGGTAGCAATTGAATGTATAAGAAAATATTCAAGTATGTAGGTAAGACAGGTGTATTGTTATGTACACCTATGGTTAAGTTTGAAATTTACAACATCTCCCATTTACTGTCAGTGTCCCATTTTACACTACTAGCTTCATTTGTTTCAGTCTTCTTCAATTAAGTGGAAAGTAATTAGAAACTTATACACAAGTAGCAGCAGCAGTAGTAGTAGCAATAGTGGCAGCAGTAGTAGTAGTAGCAGCAGCAGTAGTAGTAGTAGAAGTAGTAGTTGTAGTAGTAATAGTATCAGCAACAGCAGCCCTCTCCAGGTCGGGGGAGAGCTCCTGCCTCAAGTGGAGGAGTTTAAGTATCTCAGGGTCTTATTCACGAGTGAGGGAAGGATGGAGCGTGAGATTGACAGGCGGATCGGTGCAGTGTCTGCAGTAATGCGGTCGTTGTATCGGTCTGTTGTGGTGAAGAAGGAGCTGAGCTGAAAGGCAAAGCTCTCGATTTACCGGTCAATCTACGTTCCTACTCTCACCTATGGTCATGAGCTTTGGGTCATGACTGAAAGGACAAGATCCCGGATACAAGCGACCGAAATGAGTTTCCTCCGCAGGGTGGCTGGGCACTCCCTTAGAGTTAGGGTGAGGAGCTCTGTCACCCGGGAGGAGCTCGGAGTAGAGCCGCTGCTCCTCCACATCGAGAGGAGTCAGCTGAGGAGGCTTGGGCATCTGGTCCGGATGCCTCCTGGTCGCCTCCCTGGGGAGGTGTTCCGGGCATGTCCCACCGAGCAGAGGCCCCGGGGAAGACCTAGGACACGCTGGAGGGACTATGTCTCTCGGCTGGCCTGGGAACGCCTTGGGGTCCCCCGGTAGAGCTGGAGGAAGTGTCTGCGGAGAGGGAAGTCTGGGCATCTTTGCTTAGACTGCTGCCCCCGCGACCCAGTCCCGGATAAGCAGAAGAAGATGGATGGCAAAAGCAGTAGTAGTAGTATTAGTAGGATCATCAGCAGCAGTAGTAGTAGTAGTATTAGTAGCAGCAGCAGTAGTATTAGAGATGGAGATAGCATTGCTAGTGATAGTAGTTGTAATAAAAGTAGTAGCAGTAGTGGCACAAGTAGTAGTAATAGTAGAAGTGATAATAGTTTTAGTATTACAAGTCGTTGAAGTAGTAGCAGTTGTAGGATTAGAAGTAGTAATAGCAGTAGAATAAGTAGTAGTAAGTACTTTCTTGCTGCAATACTTTTTTAACTCAAGTTATAATTTTGGTACTTTGAGTGCTTTTATTTCTACTTTAGGAATAATATTTTGAAGTAGCAGTATTTTCATAGTAGCTACAGGTTTTACAGATTCTTGAATATAACGTTCATTTATCAAGCACAGCTACATTTTTAGATATACATATTTTTTGTCATAACGGTACAAAACCAAATGCAGTATCCTTCAGTATACTTAACTGTAAAACTTAAATGAATATTCGGAGTGTTTTTAAAAGAACAGATCTTGTACACATTAATAGACTTTTTTATGTATATGCACAGTATTTCACACTACCCTATATTTTGTACGTTTTCTGCTTTTGTCTTGTAGCTTTGTTGGCTGCTCCGTCTGTGGAATCTCCTCCAGTCTCTTCAAGGCCTCTGTCCAGTGTCACAGAAGCTGAGAAAGACAAGATTAAAGAGGCACTTAAACTTTTCCTGTGCACACACTCTTTACACCTCTGTACACTGTAGAAGCTGGCTGATTTATGGCTCTCTGTGCTTCTTTCACTACAGGAATATGAGGGGAGGCTTGCCAGGTTGCAGGCTGAGTACAATGCCGAGCAGGAATCCAAGGCAAAGCTTCAGGAAGACATCGCTGCCCTACGATCCTCCTATGAATCAAAGCTGTCTGATTTAGGGAAGGCTCGGGCCAGCAGGGGGAGCTCCGAACCAAAGAATGGTACTACAGATTTATACAATGGCATCACATACAGATACTGCTTTTTTTCTACTTGAGTATTATTCTTTTTAAAGTTAAATACTTCTTCCACTCTATTATAGACAGACACGTTAGTTATTACCTTCTCGAGGCTAGAGTGACACTGCAGCCATTCACAATCATGTTCCTTCATTACAGGCCGTTTTGATTTATACACACTGGGAGAAAGCATGTGCCCTGATATCCACATTAACCTTTCTGCACCCCTAACCTTTTTAGACACACCTTTCGCCTTAAGGCACAAAAAATGCACTAATAAAGACTATATTAGTTTTTATTTATTTTTTCATGGTTACAATGATTAACTTCAGTCCTCATCATTCATAGCAATAATTCTGTTTATGAAATTCAACTCTTAATTCCCAGTTTTTTTAATTAAAAGTTGATTTCAAATTATGGCCAAAATCACAAAAAAATCTATTTTTTTTCCTGTCTGTAAATGCAAATTAGATTTTTTTTATTAATTTATTTTTTTGTGGTGGAGTATCAGAGCTTGGGAGAGTCAAAAACTGGCATCATGATTGATTTTATTAGATTTAAATTTTTTGTGTAGTGGCAGATCAAATCTTTGGCGCAAAAAAATGCACTGCCATAGAAAAATTATTTAATTAAGATTTTTTTTTAATTTATGGTTACAATGATTAACTTCAGTCCTCACCATAGCAAAATGAATTCTGTTTATGAAATTTAACCCCATAAATTCCAGTTTCTCTGGAGCATACACACATCCAACACACAGAGGCATCTGCTCAGTCTGGGCACAGTTTCTACATTGCACTACACAAATAAACTAATTTCTCACACACACTTTCACACCAATTTATGACAACCCTAAATCACACCCAAATAATTTTAGTTAAAAAAATGTTTTTTTATCTGCCTTGCAGGCAGATAATTAACACAAACACTAATGGGGACATTTCCCCATTTATACCTCTATCTGCCATATTTGGGGAAATGGTGCCACCTAGTAAAAAACAATAAAAACAAAAATTCCAATCCCTCACTATCATGAATCCATGAAATACTTCATAAAAAAATTTAAATTATATTGCAATGACAGTGTATTTTAAAAATGTCATTTGAATGGGAGTCAATGGCACACAAAAAATGTCTTAGGGGTAAAGGTGTGACCCCTTTTAAAAAAATCCTGAAATCTGAAAATTCATTAAAAAATACACACCTGAGGCAAAATCTATGCCATTTGAATCAACACAGCAAAAGTTATCCACAAAAAACTGTTGCAAAACTTAAATATAATGTGTTAGGGTTGTAGGAGGGTTAAGACAGCAAGGACATATAGACTTCACAAATGCAGCCTTTGTTGTTGTGAAACAGGAGTGCTAACCACTGTGCCCCTATACACCCGCTATTACCCTAAAATTGATTTCACTACTTAAACATGGACAGCGACGACATATTGATTAATCAAACTTTTGTGTGCATTATCCAATTAGTGAGTTCCAGCAGCAACAAGCAGATTACTGTGGAAGAGAGCTACCACAAGGACGAACCCAACTGCAACACCACGGTACAGATCACATTTTCAAGTCAATCTTACAGGCAAAAATCTCTGGTAAACCTTTGAAATATTGTGTTTGTTATTGCTATTAGAAAGGTAATAAAAGCCAAAATACTGCGGTGGACCAGCCTGTTGTCGATGTGCAAACATTTCCAGATGGAGACAAGCCTTCAGACTCACTGGAAGTATCAACAACACAAACACAGGGCCAGAAACATCTCATAGAAAGGTTTGCAAACCAACCAAAGCAAACGGTCTACATTTCATGTAAACACTTTTAGTTCATTATACATCTTGTACATCAATATTATCTCTGATCTTCCCCAGGCTGCAGCAGTTGGAACAGGCAGTAGTCGGCGGAGAGCAGGTCAGAAACCAAGAGTTTCAGCGGAGGCACCAACAAAGAAAGAAGTTCGCAAATCAAAGACAAGTCCAGCTGATCCAGGCACTGTCTGAGAACAGTGAGGAGAGTGAGAATGTGCTCTTTGATGTTTATAACTCCATCCAGGAAGAGGTGCACGCAAAAAGCCAAATGCTGGTCAAGGTCCAAGGAAAGGTGGGTAACTAGATCCAAGGCTTTTTACCTAGCCATTATTTGAGTTGAAATGATCATTTTCAGTCACAAAAAAGAAAGAAAAAGATCTCTACTCCATCTCTACTAGCCTGGTTTAAATTATTACTACTGTACATTTTGGCTTCTTTCGCATATTGATTAGGCATAGGTTTTACGCCAGATGCCCTTTCTGCCACAACCCTCCCCATTTATCCAGGCTTGGGACTGTGACAAAGAATACATGTGCTTGTGACCCCTAGTGGCTGGATTAATTGTGATAACAGGGATATCATTATTAATGTTCTGAAAAAATGTATTAAATAGTAATTTCCATAAAGTAAAGAGTATACATGCGTACTGTATACCATATCTAGTTTTTTGGAGTGAAACCTTCCTGTTATACTTTGTGTCTCACTGTTGCTACAGCTCAAAGCAGCTAAACTGGAGATCCGTGACCTTCAGGCTGAGTTTGAGGTAGAAAGGGACGACTACCTGGCCACTATCCGCCGACTGGAGAGGGATGGCCAGCTGATGCAAAGTCTGCTGGAGCGCATGGTGCAGCTGGTGCGTCGGGACTGTAACTACAGCAACCTGGACCGGCTGAAGAAAGAAGCTGTTTGGGACGAGGACAGCGCCACATGGAGGCCGCCAGATGTCACAGTGCAGAAAACAACCCTACCTTCAGGTGTGCTCCTCTTTCACTTATTCCTGTTATGGAGTCCTGTGGTACCTGTCGCCATTGTTAACCCTCTGACATCACTAGGGACCGTTTGTGTACATTTCATGGACTTTTTAATTTCATGGTTGATTATTCCTATGTTTAAATGTTAGAGACATGAAAATCTCCAAATACTAATGTTTTTGATCCAAGTTTAAAATTTTAACTTCAGCTCTCACTTCACGCTGTACCCTGTACATCTCTGTGTGCAGGGTAGCTCCAGCTTTTTTCTAGTGACATTTAAGACTTTTTAATGCCATTTAGATTAAGATTTAATGTCAAGATTGCCAGCAAAAGAACAATAATCTGTATAAATTTTACATTATACAATATCAGTATCATTTTCTGAAACTCATTGGTTTTATTTTAAAAGTCTAATACAGGTGAAATAACTCCAGCTCTGCATTAAAAATCTCAAAACAGAATCATACATTTTTTGTGGTAACAGCATTTACTGTGTTGTGGGGATAATTTTTGCAACAAATGTGCTTATGCCTGCAACATTACGCAGCACATATAAACAGTAGACTTAGCTTTCAAAAACATACTAAATAAAAGCACTTTTGAGTGGGTGACTATGGATAGAATTTGTTGCCAAATTCACATCCAACTCACAAAAAAGACAGATGTCTCTGTTGCTACTTACAAAGTATTGATCTAAAACATATTTTTGACAAGTACAACACTGAAATCTTGACTTAGATGTCCCAAGTTGACAATTTAAGACCTAGATGAACAGAATTTAATACTTGCCCATATGATTTAACGCTTTTAAGGCCTTGATTTTGGCAACATCAAATTTAATAGCTTTTTAATACTTTTAAGACCTTGGGGCTACCCTGGTGTACCACAAACACTGCACACTTTTTTGGCTCTGTTTTAAAAAGACGAATATGACACCTGTTAATACCATCTCAATCTGAGCTTCTGGATTGAAAATTGAATAAGTTGACATTATATTTTTAGAGCACTTTATAGGTTATGGTTCAGTTTATGACACTAATAGTAAAAGTGTAGTATCTTTTTAAAGAGTGTTTAAACTGCTTACTTTTGACTTCATAGCTGTACCTCAAAAACTGTCCCCCCGTAGAGGCTCTGCTGCTGATTTAGAAGAGGTAAGTTCACCATTTTAAAATAAAAACACACAATTTGTCCTAAATGCACTGATTGTTTTTAGCAGGTCGAAGAAGACAGGTTTAAGGAAATGCTGAACCGCAGTGACAGTGAGAACATCGCCAACAGTTACTTCAAATCCAAAAGAGCCACTCAGCTGCTGGGAGGTGACGCAAGCAAGGGCCACGGAGCTATCCACTCCTCTGCCCTCTACAACGGGACGTCCCACCTAACTATGAGTGGCTCCCCTGTGAACTCGTCTATAAGCCCGGACTCTGTGATGCCCCGCCCCTTTCGACTGGAGTCTCTGGATGTTTCTCTTTCTAATGGTAAAGTCAAACGGAAAAAGAGCAAGTCTCACACCCCTGAAAGGATCTAAATGTCACTGTGAAAGACTGATTTATGTCACATGATCATTTGTAACTGAATACCACCTATTGAAAGACATTTTAAAGTATGTCCTACAGTATGTATTTTGTGGTCTAAGTGCAGGTTTCAGTATGCAGAATTTGTTGGATAAAATAAATGATTTACTGACACACCTGGCCTTTTAAGTATCATAATAAGTAATCATTAGTCATTCACTTTTTCACAAATGAGTGGAGCCTGTTGCCATTGCTACACTAGACAGACAGACCACTATGACCAGTGTCTTCTTTACAGGTGTACATAACACAGAACTTGTTATTACCTTCATGAAGCATTCCTTAACCCTTTTTATGATTTCTAAATTTGATATTGTTTTGTTTACTACTTAAAATAATAGGAGATATTTAACTTTTTCTAAAGGGCACCCCCAGATACTAGACTTTCCATGCTATAGAGATTAATACCAAGCTCATGTGCAACTTGCAAAAAATATTTTTTTCTAAAATTATAAGGTATCCCCAAGGTCTTAAAAGCATTAAATAGGTATTAAATTTGATCTTGTCAAAATCAAGGCCTTAAAAGCATAAAATATTATGAGTAGATATTACATTTTGTTCATCTAGGTCTTAAAATTGGTCAAAACATTATGTTCATATTACAAAAGTAGAGTCACTACAATAATAAAATATGATGAGAATTACTGTTTTCATGATTTTAAATGCATCACTTGAGTTCTTACATCTGTATTAGACTTTTAAAATAAAACCCTTGAGTTTAAGAGAGTAGTACGGATAATTTTTTTGTGTAAAATTCCTTCAGATTATTGTTCTATTGTTGACCGTGCTGGCATTAATTTCACTCTAAAGTGGCATTAAAAAGTCTTACCCTGGATTAGTTATTGCTCAGATGTACTAAAACAAGTAAAAACGTTTGTTGCAGCTGTACATAGATCCTACTTCTAATCATACATATATTTTTGTATTTTTAGTAATGCCTTGAATGATTTGAAAATAGATGTCTTTACATACTGTTTACCCACAATGCTGAAAAGGACAGACTAAGTTGCAATCATGGCCGTACGCACCATAAAGGTCACAGAGGTCCGGACCTCGCTGTTTTTCTGATACTACACTAAACTATCACTAAACCCAGACTTTTTTAGGAAAAAGATAGGAGTAAACCAGATCTAAACAAGGACCAAACCAAACCAGGGCGAAACCAAGACCAAACCAGGGCTAAACCTGGACCAAATCAGGTCTAAACCAGGACAAAACAGGGCTAAAACAGAAAAAAAAACCAAGACTTATTTAGAAAAAAGCCAAAAAGGACTAAACTAGAGCTAAACTAGAACAAAACCAGTCTGAACAAGGACTTATTTAGGAAAAAGACAGGACTAAACCGAGACCAACCCAGGACAAAACTAGTCTAAACCAGGTCTAAATTAGGTCTAAAACTGGTCATCAACATAATGGAGCTCAGTATTTCTTCTTCTTTCTTTTTTTTCAGAGCTCAATATTTCAAAAATCCTGTGTACGGCCCTGGTTGCAATGTAAAAATTGAAGACCTAGAAAAAAAAAGAAAAAAAAAAAAAAAGGAAAAAGAAAATATAATGCATTTAAGGCCCTAATATTGACACCATTTACATCAATGTCTGTTCAATAAGACCTTGGGGATACTGAAACGGTTTAAACTGTTTAATTATATCAGTCCTTTTCAACTGAGGGCAGAGGCTAAGTATCACATGTGGCCTGATTTCCTTGTTCATTGTTTAATATTCCTTGACTGGGTTGTGTCAGTTTCAAAAATTTGACACCCGTTATTGGCTGGAGCGTGGACACACTAGACACAGACACTGCCCGAGTCACACGAGCCCCCTGCCTGTCTGTCTCGCTACACAAATCATCCGTGCCGACGCTAACCACCCACACAATCATTTGGTGCCATTAAGAGTGTTACATAATAAAAGTCTTTCAGTAGAAGGAATTAGAAGTACAAAGGATATAAAAATAAAAAAAGCAACGCCCTGCTAAGTTCACTCTTGGGGCAGGGGCTCAGGATAATCAGATAATGAAAGAGTAGCTGAGTGGGCTGCACCACTTGAGTCGAGTGTAAGATGAGTAGTATGACTGATACACTGTGACTGAAGGCTTACAGGAAGGGCAACAGCATCAGAGAGCTCTTTGTTGTAGTGTAGGTTTAAAAGGAGTTAAAAATGTTTGACATATTACAATAACACCAGTTTTCCACACATCTACAGTGGTTTAAGCCCTCTATCACACAGTTAAGACATGTTATATCAAGGCCAGATTGTTAAAGAAGAATAAAATGACATTTTATGTGTGTGTGTGTAATAGTAAGGTACTAAACAAAAGAGAAAGTATCAGTCAAAAGATTTTAATTTTAGTTTGCAATCGTCAGTGCATTAGTTCAGCAGCTTGTTTTGCTCCCTAGACGGGAGGCACTTTGTGAATAGAGTTAAGAGAAGTGTATAATTAATGAAAACACATACACACACTGTAGTAGACTGTGAAGTAGCAGAGCAGCAAGAAAATGTCAAAACAGAAATGTGACTGATCAGACCAAAGCCAACAAATGATTAAAATAGTTCCTTTAGACTAGTCGCAAAATATTTTAGTACTTATCAATATCTAATTGTAAAAAAAAAAGCCTAAGGACAATCTTTGTAAACATATAATACAAAATGTGTTCCATGCCTGATTGCTGCTGTTGTCCTCTCACTCTTCGCCTTAGCCACACTTGTTTTCAATGTCCTATCACAGCTATGTAAAATGGCAAAACACCAACAAATCAGTGCCTTTTTGCAGCACAGGAATCCTTTCAAATTAAAAGTTTAATTCGTGTAGATGTTTTGCCCGTATTTATCCTCTTTGCTTTGTTATGCCAAAGTGCCAAGTGCTAAGTTCTCCTTCAATCCTTTAATCTGATGGACCTCCTCCAGAGCACACCATGCAAACAGGCAACGTCTTTATTTGATTTAGTTTTTGAGCAGGCCAAGTTTCCTCAGCGCCTCCCTCCTATCAGCTCCCATCCCGGGCACCACCATCACAGTGTAGCCCACAGCGTTGGGAGGTTTTTGGGATGCAGACTGGGCTGCATTTAGTCCTTTTTTTACGGGCTCAGATGCTACGAGGCGATGTGGCTCGTTCCTGTGGTTGCTCTGTGTCCTGTGTCTGTTGGCCTGAACAGGATGTGATGCAGTGGACTGGTTGTGTCGGGACGGATGGTGGAAACTGGCGCTGCTGTGGAGACCCCTGTTCTTTGGTTCTGCAGGCAAACGAGTGACACAGAAAGATGGGCTTCTAGTTGGGTTATTGTTTGATGGCGCTTTGACATATCTGTTCGGAGCGGGGTCCAAACCATTTTGAACTTTGGGTGTTGAGGCCTGCAGTGATGTTTCATTTGAGGTCTCTTTGAGCAGACCCAGTTTCTGCAGAGCTTCTTTTCTCACAACCTCAGGATTTGGGGTACGCTTAACACTGAATGACTGACTTGAACTTATAGCTGTTTGATTTTGCGTCTTTGCAGATGAGTTCTCAGAGATCTTCTTAGGTTTGGGGGGCACAACTGGAGGAATGGTCCTGGACTGGGAGAACTCAGGATGGAACCGGTCAAATCTTGACAGATTACTTTGAATTGGTCCATTATCTCCAGAGGGGTGTTGGTTTACTGAGTCTATGGTGTGATCCACAGTGGGGCACAGAGGTGTTTTCTTCTCTGATGCATTTTTCCTCAGATAAACAAGTGCATCGTAGGACAGAGGCCCTCTCTGTAGAGAACTGTCTACTGCTTTACCAGAGTGGTTCTCTGTTTTAGTTGAAGGAGGAATCACAACATTGGCTTCTAACGGGACTGGAGGACGCTCTGCACTCTGGTGGAGTTTAGGACCAACTTCTTTAGTTGAACGATCAAACGCAGGTTTGGGACAAGGGTTCTTTTTTAAAGGAACACTTGGTTTGGTACCAGCTGCAGAAGACCCAGAGCTGTTTGCTACAACAAAAGGTGTAGGTACAAGGTAGCTTGGTATTGGATTTTTGTCAGCTTTGTCATCTTTCTTGACAGGCTGCTTAGTGTCTTTCTGTTCATCTAAAACACAAATAAAATGTTTGTCAAAACAAAGACATCATATCTCCATCTGCATTACATGTAGGTCTGTGTTTGCTCTTAAGGAAGAACTCACAGTTGGCTGTGCTTCTGCTCATGGAGGCTGACAGCTCGGCCTGTTTGCTGGCCACATTTCCAGGACTAGGCTTTTGTTCAGTTTCATCATTAGAGAGTCCACTGTCATCCTCAGTGTCCAGAGAGTCAATGGTTTCCTCCAAAAACATGAGACAGGCCTTCTCCTCTGCAGAGAGGTACTCCAGGCTGTCATCACTCTGAAACACACAATAAATACATCAAGTTTTTTTATTTATCTTGTTTATTCTGTGTCTCATTGTGTGTAAAACCATGCCACTGTAAATGAACTTAATAATGTTTTAGCCAATACTTACAAAGCCTGAATTGGCACTCAGGACACTGTCACAGCTGCCAGAGCTGTCAATGCCAGGCATCGCCTCCAATCCAGTGCCACCTGGCCAGGTATCACTTTTGGGCATCCTAATGCCCTTCTTTACCAAGGATAGCAGCGCAAATTGATGCTTCCTGTTCTGTAAAAATATGAATACAATATAAGTTAAGGCAGAGGTTTAGAGAGACTAAGATTAAACATTCATATAACCTGCATTTAGTTGCACAGCCAGTTAATTAGCTAAACAGTTGCCACTGGTCTGTAGGACGTTTACTTTAAGAAAACACTGTATGTGCTTTAACCATTTATCTTAATTTAATGTTACTAATACCACAGTTTTATTTACCTCACCTACCTACACCACTAACACAACAGCCCACGGGTGATAGGGACAAATTGGTTTATACTGTGAGAGACACTGAATAAGAGTCATTGTTGTGAGTGTTTCTGACAGATATCTCAGTAGTCCTCCTTCTGCATGTGACTCGGATTACAGCACACATGCCACTCTTAATCTTCCTGAATGGGATCAGTTTCAGGAGGTAGTGTAGGGTGGGATAAATAATCTGCTGAAATATATGGCAGGTTATATGATATGTACTAGTTTGACCACGCTGTTTTACTCTGGTAACACTTGGACAATTAGCTTTAATTGTGAAAGGACCCTTTGAGGATGAGGCAGAACAAAGACAGGTTACATGTTACAGTATAACAGTCATTTCAAGGTCTTCTACAGTTTCAGAAACAATATTTGGACATAGGTTTACAGCGTACTGAATAATGAGCAGATCCTGATAATATTTTTAATAATGAGGTCTGTATCTGAGCTTAGTCCAAAGAAATGCACTGATGGATTAGTTTCAGCACCTCAGAGCGATGGCTGTCTAACTCAACAAATACAGAAAATCATTTGAGTTTTGGCTCCATCTCTTGCTATAAATTGTTGCTCATAACCTGCAACACTCTATAAATGCCCTGCAGCTGAAGACAGTGGAAACTCTCTGATAGCATTACATAAGTCATTATCATTATCATCATTATCTAGGTGCATTAAGGTCATACTATCTTGTCTATGCCTCTAAATATTTGATGCAACAGTCATTCAAGCTGTGAGTGTAATATTTTTAGATTAAGCCTTGTTGTAGGCTGTGCCACCTTTCCCTAACTCATTGGAAAGTATTGTTACATACTGTATCTTTAAAATGTAATCTTTAATGTTGAACTATGAACAACTACAAATACTTTCTGAATCTGGTCAAAAAGCCAATTACTCTGGAAAAGCAGCCTGCTGTCCAGTCATGCACTTTTGATTATGACAATAAAAATCCCAGTCCAAAGTTGATTAACAAACCATGTCAGATATTATGCAACTGTTACAATGTCACAGTAATGTTTTAGCTAAAATTACATATCTATTAATTCTTCCTTACTCAGCACATTTTCATTTAATGTCTTGTTGTAGCATACACCCATTTGGTTCAGGATACATTTTAACTTAAACAACCACTGACCAGTGAGTCAATAAAAAAATAGTTGCATAAACTAAAAAGTCAACAAATCATTGCTGTATGAAATAATAATCCATAACAATGATCCTGAACGCACTCAGCACTTTATCTCGACAACTAGTTAGCTTGCTATCAATGTAGGTTTTTTTTTTTGTTTTTTTTTTTGTTTTTTTTTATTGGCCAAACTATGTCAAAACTATAGAATTATCACATTTACAATACAAAACGCTTTACTACATACCGGTGTAGGTGCCCAGTTTGCTCTTTTTGTGCTCCTCGCTGGCTGCAGACAGAGCCGCTCACCTGAAGATCTGCAGAAGGACTTTGTGCGCTAAGCCCTCAGCCAATCACAGAGCAGCATTCTGCTAAAGACGAACACAAACCACGCACCGACCGCTAACAACAACCAGTGTGGACAAAGATCCTCCTGGTCAAATATTACTCCAATACAAGTAAAAGTTGTTATGTCAAAATTTTATTTTAAGTATTGGAGTATGTGCTTTCAAAAATATTTAAGTAATCTTTTTTTTTTTTTTTTTTTTTCCCCACAATGAGTGCAGTCCAGAAATTTGGGTCAAATTTTGACTACATTCAAGTCACAAATTTGCAGCTCCAAAAATATGAATAAAATATATTTTCATACATTTTTAAATGTCAGGCTCAATTTAGTGAGGAAATGTGGGGATCATCTTATAAAACCATAATAGATAAGATTGTTCTACAGCAAAAAACAAGCCATATGTATTATAAATAAAGCTGGGTTTTATGATCATATTAATTCATTATTTTTAAACTGGTTTATTAGAGAATCATGCAAATAATGTTCAAAGCAAAACTAAATCACTTCCAGATTGGGTCCGGAGGTTCTTTTTAGTTCCTGAGAGCAAATATGTGTTTAGATATATGTGTAAATTTACTTTACAAAAAGTCTTAAAGTACACATTACAATTAGTAAATGTAATGTAATGTAGTAGTGGCACAAACCATACACAAACAAGAAACTCAGTCAGTTGTCTTTTGGTTTTAAGACAATTTCTCTGCAGAAGTTACTTTTGCCTTTTTTAGAAATGTAATGGAGTAAAACCTATTATATTAATCTTTTAGATGTAGTGGAGTAAAAGTAGTACGTTTCCCCTAAAAATACTACTCAAGTAAAGTACAGGTTCTCAAAAACTATGCTTAAGTATAGTACTCAAGTAAAATTCCTTTGTTACTGTCCACCTCTGCTAACAACACACACTGACACTGGTGAAAATATCAAATATGTTTACATGTCCTCCTTATGCCACTAAGAGGAATGAGTGTAAAAGTGAGTCTTTCTACCTGTAACAACGTGCTGATTACTCTCATGTTGTAATGGTCAAAACACAGTGAGCTGGAGACTACTTCAGACCTCTGGCAGAGAGTTGGCTTCAAATCTCAAATTAAAATTAATTCACATAAAAGTTGTGTGTATTGTATGAAATATGTTTTATAATTAGGATAAATATTCTCATAGTGGCTTAATGTAAAAATAAATGGTTGTTTGTCAGCTCTGTGGAAATTCTCCAGAGTTTACCCCACTTTAGGCCCAAAGTAGCTGGGATATGCTCCAGCTGCAGTAGAAGATGAATTAGTAATATAAAATAATATATATTTTGTACTGCCTTATCAATCAAGTTTATCCTGCTTTCACAAAATAAATAAATAAATGTACTTGATAGGAAATGACAAGAACTCGCCATCTCGTAAGGTCATTTTTAGGATCAGAAACTGTTTGCACTTTTTACAAAGGAGAAGTTAGTGAGCTGAGTTTGTGGCTCAAGATTTGGCAGTGTATATGTTCGGCTATTGCGTTACATTTGTGTAAAACACATATTTCAAATCTCGTCTCATCTCGTTGACCCAGTCTTGTGTATTGTCTTGTCACACCCCTAGTACTAGTGGCTTTGAAAAACTCTAAAGTGCACAAAACATTACATAAAAATACTGTAACTTCTAAAAGAAATCACTAGATATCTCTTACTGCAACACCATAATACTATTTTGTCAGCTAAAACTAAACAAAAAGGGATGAGGCAACAATTGTTTTTAGGAAAGAATTGTGGCAATAATGCTTCAGATACAACGCCATCTGCTATAGCTTTTAATTGTAACACACTTAAAGACTCAAGTAACTCCAGTTGTTTTGAAGTGCTCCGTGTTGAACATTCATTGTTATTGTCCGTATAAGAATTATGAGAACTTAATGAATACAAAATACATCAGGCATTTTTCATAAACTCAAGCTCAAATAATCATTACTGGTTATAATAAAACAACAGAAGTAACAGAAGAGAGAAAGGTCATTATATTTCACATTCAAATAAAAAATATGCATTAATAACATTTTACTCTTTTATTCCCAGTCATCACCACTTGAAATTATCACATTTTTGGCAACACACACACACACACAATTATGCTCACGGTGAGGCAACAGTGAACAATATGACACCCTAAGATTAAATAGTTTGAAATGTGTGTTTAAAGTTGACGATGCATTGATGTACAAGACCCCGCTGTGTAGTGAACTGTGCAAGTTTGGCTAAAAATGTGAGAACTCGCTCCATTTGGGACCCACTACATACTTAACCATTATGAATGCATTAAATAGCTCTACCTAAAAGGAAAAGTGAAGAAAACTCAGAAAATTCAAACTGTTTTTCAGTGACAATGCTTTACCATTGTCACTCCTCTACATATGGAGGTCAACCAATTAGAAAATCGTAAAAAAAAAAAAAAAGACATTATTTCAGTAGTTCCATTCAAAAAGTTTTAAGTAACTGTAAACCATAATCATATTACCGCATTTGTGTCTGTAAATAAATGCTGGAAATACTTATGTGTAATGTAACTATACAACATGTGCACATTCAATTAAACTGCTGAAATAACTGGGTCTCTCCACAAAATTCTTGTTTTAGAGTAGAGAGCAATAAAAATAAGTAACAACAACAGAAAACCCTGTCTTGCCTATGAAGAAAAAACAAAAAACTACAGTGTGAGAAATGTAGTGAGCACCATTATTTTTCAAAAGCTATAATTTTAGGTAAAGGTACATTTTTTAACAAGCACACCAACATAAACCAAATGCAGTCAGGAATACAACTGTGATATCGTGATGATTAAATGCACTTGGACAAACCCACACAGACGTGTATGTTTGTGTAGGTTCCTGCTCATTCAGGTGGTGGTATTTTCAAAGTGTCTAAAAATAGGCATCTGACTTAAGGAAGTACACAAGTTCATTAATAAAATGATCCAATCCGAGGCTAAAAACTATGTCCAGATGCCTACTTCGAGCTGAATTTCGAAAAAATGCATAAACCCAGTTGATAATGTGACTCTCCCAAGACTGGTTTATCCTAAACTAAAACTAACTCAGAATGACTGTTATAATGTTCACTGTACTGCTATGAAAGATTTGAGTCCTTAAAGTATCACTAAAACCTGCCATTTGCTACATAACTTTATGAATAACAGTCAAATGATGTTCTGAGTTTAAGACAAGAGTGAAGAGTGTCAAATAATTATTACTCGGTGTAGTCAATATTTAGTTATCTCTGTGTCTGGTAGTAACAATTTCATGTGAAAGCATTTATGTGAATTTACATGATCCTAGATTCCTAAAAAAGATTACTGATGATACTGATTTACTGCTGAAGAAAATAATTTGAAGGTAATACTGAACAGGCCAGAAGCTGAACACTGTCTGCAGATTCTCAGTGGATGTCACTGGACAATGTGAGGTAGAGGATCACACAAGCAAACGGACCAATAAAAACTGTCACACATGGGACACAGAGTTAGTGGCGGTTGTATTTAAGACTAAAGAAGCTTCACACTTCACCAAAATTGGTGTGGCCTGTCTCCTTGGCATGCTCACGTGCTTCTTTTTGTCCTACCAGGCCTGTCTGACACACCATGCAGCGCAATGCAAAGCGGTTAACGTCTGTAAACTGCCGCTTGCGTCGTGCCTCGTCTGCCAGCTCAAGGGCTTGTGCGAGGATTATGTCGTCTGTAGTAGAGAAGATAGTCTGGGGTGGGGCATCAGAGCCGGGGGTTTCCTTCTGTAGCGGGTCATAGTGAATGCCGTCATAAATGAGTAGCACACGTTTGTTGTAGCCAGCATCCTCACCAAATCGATCCACACGCACAGTCTGGGTGTCCACCACGCAGATCTCACACTGGTAAAACTTGGAGAGGATCGACACCTCAATAGCTCCACCCCAAGTGTCATCACGTTTTATCCAGGTGCAGTACTCCTCATTGGTCTTTCCCAGTACTGCTTCAGAGTATACTGCAGGGTCACTAGACACAATCTGGGCAATGAGGCGTCGCATTTCGGGGGCACAAGCAGGGTCGTATACACCTCCCTCCACCACATAATACACACTGGTGAAGAGGCAGGAGTTATCAGCGGGAACCACGCGGCGAGCCAGTACGGGTGAGGTGTCCAGGCGCGGCCCTTTGTTCACAGTGGAATGATCCTGAGGTTTTGGTTTGTTTTTTTCTTCTTCAACAATGAGTGTGTCTCCTGGAGAACATAACACGTTAAAATAGAAATAGGTTCAGTGCAGCCAATAGCGAGTGCAAGTCAATCGTGCACAGACATGATCAAATACTAAGGAGAGCACATGTGATGACACTGTGCTTTCGAGCACTGTATGCAATAAACCTCAAAACTAATAATAAACACGCATACAACACCAATCAGATAAGATTATGACACTGACCACCTTCCTATAATTGGTTGTCATAATGTTATGCGTTATGACTGGGGTTGCAACAACTAAGCGATTAATCGCTTATTGAAATAATTGTCTAATTTTGTACTTGTTTAATTGTTAACTGGGGTATTCACAGACGCTGAAATATGTCAATACTGAGAGGGAAGGGTTTCTTACCAGAACAAAGCAGTAAAGCAACAAAAAGTTAAAAACAATGTACATTTTGTTTTGTTGTTTTTTTATATTAAAAATATGTGTGTGTGGATATGCTCTGTCCAAACATCTTTAAGTGGCAAACTCATGGCTTTGTCAAGTTAAAATTTTGTAAAAGTGTTTTTTGGTAGAATTATAAAATTTATTTTAACCACTTTACTCACACTTCACTATCCAATTATTAATTGATTTCTCAAAACAATCACCTGATTACCCAATTATCAAAATAATCGTTAGTTGCAGCCCTACTTATGGCCACCTGCCAGTAACGCAACCTCATACACAACAAACTGTGATGCACTTTGTATTCTGGCACCATACTATTGTATCTGGCATTAACTTGATAGCTCGTCTGTTGGCTACTGCACAACTCAACAACCAGCCACCACAGTTCCTTCCTTGGACCACTTTTTATAGATACTGACCACTGCAGACCAGGAACACCCCTCAAGAGCTGCAGTTTTAAAGGTCTGCTCTGGCTCAGTCATTCAGCCATCACAGTTTGGCTCTTGTCAAAATCTTTACATTTGCCTATTACTCCTGACCAAAAACAACAATCTGATCAGCGTATACTCGTGCTTTAACCCTGTCGTAATAACACATTCACGTACTGTGCGTTTGTGTCATACCTGATTTGATAGGGTAATCTTCGAGGTGGGCTTCTCCATTACGAAGATCAAGGCTGGATGGAGGGTAACCAACCATAATTTTCTGCACATCACAGGGTATGCCAGTAAGTTCCTCCACCTTGCTCTTCAACTCTTGCACACAGGACTGATGAGTCAAGCCTTGCATTATGTGGCTCCCATTTTTGGTCTTACAACGTAGCTTCAGCATCCTGTGGTTTTACAAAAAGACTTCAGTTACACCAAATTCGTTAAATAAGGATTAAATATTACACATTTACATAGGAAAAATATGCACTGCAATTATCAAAGTTTATGTGTACACTAATGCTAATAGCCGTGGTTAGCCAACAACGGTTCCCGAATATCCCCGTGGCAGTGACAGCAATGTAGCTTTCAGACAGAGTACCGAAACAAAACAATTAAATTGCTGATGGAAAGCAGAAGCGCCTGGTACCGAAATGTCTTTGTACTTTTGCTTTGTTCTACTATAACCAAGGGGTGCTAACAGCTCACAATAAACGCTGCACACCAGGGTAAGGCAGAGACTTTTTCTGGGATCTTATTGGAGCGATCTGGGCGGTGGATTTCATAAACTGGATACAAAATCAAACGGGAAACCTTTTTTTTTTTTTTTACAAAGTAACGCCATTCTCGCTGTCTGTGTCATGCATCATGCTAATGTTAGCAGGCTAATGCAATCGTTGAATTACATAAAACAAACACGAGATCAAAACAATTATCTGTCAATTGAATTTGGTCTGGGGTGTTTAAAAAAAAAAAAAGCCAAAAGCAATACTAGATAAAAGACAGCCAAATTGTAAGTTATTTTGTTGTCCTACCTGGCCGTCCTGCTTCAAACAATAAACAGCCAGTGAGAGCCGAGCGTGGAGTACGTCTGCGTACGGCCACGGTGCGTCAGCACGTAAAGTTCTAAACCACGCCCCGAACCGTAAGTTTTCTAGTAGAAATGCACTTGAATTTGACCAAAAAGAAACAACCTTTTGTTAATTTTTTGATGATCGATGACTTTTAATAATATTTCTGATATTCGTGTATGATAAAATTAACAGAAAACTGCGATTTTGGAGCAAATTATTTAAAAATGTCTTCACTTGGACCATTTCATACACATAACTGTATTCAGATCAATCACAGTCATCTCAAAGGCACATCTGGCTGTGCTATCCAAATGTAGCTTATAGAACTACTAGAAAATATACAACTGTTAATGGGTCAACAAAAGTAACAGCAGTGTCAGGAAAAGTCCATGAAGAATACCCATTAACACAATAATTGTACAGAATTGTAATATAGAATAATAATAAGAATCAGTGGCTATACCAATAATTTTCAGGCAAAAAGGCTTAAAAATCCCGCAAAAAAGTAAAATTAATAGACAAGGTCAAAATTTGATGCATATAGCCTAGAATAGCTAGTATCAACTGAACCATCTTAGAAACAGTAACATACGTAAATAAAGTGTTTGGGTCAAAATAAAAGAAATACAGGACAAAAACATTGCACATTTCACATAAACAAATAACATTCAAATTACTTCCAGACCTTGTTGCACAAAGCAATAAAAAGATTTTAAATAAATGATTGTTTTGTTTTTCACTTCTAAAACATGCAAATGCAAAAATATCTATGATTTAATAAGCTCAACATCTAGGACAGTTGTATTTATATATAATTATGGTGCTGTCAATAAATGCAAGTAATGTAGGGTGCATCTATAACTAAAGTACAGTTTCTGTGGCTTGAGATTGTCCTCTTCAGTCAGAAGCAGACACTGCCACTACTTTCTTCTGGGCTGTCATTGTCGGATCCTTCAGACAGGCATTCCTTCAAGATAAAGCATTCACAAATGAACACTTTATTGCACCAGGTCCTATATGATAAAACAAATCTTTATATTTATATTTGAATGTGAATTTTATTATTTGGTAATACAACCACAGTTTGATACTCTAATCACAGTATTTTATTATTATTATTTACAATGGTATAAATAAACAAATACCAGTTGCTAGACTATAAAGTAATGACTACACCTTGGGCAGCTGGATCAAAGTGATTTATGGTTGCAACCAATCAATAACTTTTTTTCAATAACTTATATTTCTAAAATATTAATATGACACTTCACATTAATAAAGTACAGACACTAAAGAGGGTTAAATCAAACAACATAAAAGTACAAGTGACAATAAAGCATGATGGGATACAATGAAATGAGCTGAAAAAAAAAAGCTTGGTATTCTTGATTCAAAATACTCACAGACAATTGCTTCCAGTCCAAGGCTGTAACACAGGTGTGGAAAAGAGAGAGACAGACAGAAATGTGGACAAGAGCGGCATGAATCACCAAAGCAAGACAGAATACAATACAAACAAATATGAATATGTATTCTAAGAAAGAAAATTTTCTGGATTCAAAACATTTGATGTTTTATATTGTTTTATTGTGAACAATGTATTTGTTGATGTTTGAGTGCCTCTGCTTGATAATTGTCACCAAAATGAGCGGCATGCAACATTCGCGCATTACACCGCCATATACCATGCAAACAAACATTTAAAAGAGAAAAAGATAGCCAAACCAACAAACAGAACAAAAGTAACCCACAACCATAGGCCCTGACACAAAAAAGAGGGATGGTTTCCACATAGACCATTTTCTAAACGAAAACCATCAAATCACACCCAGGTTAGGAAAATGCCCAAAACATGGACAGATCAGCAGGGGGACTGTAACACTGACTGAGAGGTTATGACACTAACTGTCACTAACTTGGTTTGGCCGTCCCTCTGGCATCAGAGCGGCCGGAGTGGGGGCGAGGGGCAGCCAGGGCTGGTTCCCTGCGCTGTAGAGCCTGGGACGCTTGACCTGGTCGAAACTGGACATGGGAGTGTAACTATTCCGGCGGTGAATGAGGGAGGGGTCCTTCGGCATGGTACCCTGGTAGGAAGTGAGATATCACCAGGGTTAAATAAAAATACCTGCAATTAAAAACCATGTGGTACACCAAAGAGCTGACTTTGGGACTGTTTAAAAGCCAATGAAGAGAAATAAAAAAGATGTACCATTTACATCAGGACATAAACAAAGCACTGGAAGTAATAATAAAAGCCAAACAAGGCAATACAGCCATGCCCTGCATTAAGCATTTCTTATAAAAACTAATGCAATAGTGTAGCTCAGGCCAGGCTTATTTAGACTAAATAATTAGGTACAAAGTTTTATAAACAAGCAATGCATAGCACTGCAAATGCACTCACTGCGCTAGCAGACACAGCCAGCATAGTCAGAATGTTTTTGCAACTAAGGTTTAGTATTGTATTATCATAATTTATAATTTATCACTCAGTAGCACAACTCTTCTTCACTTACGATCGGTCGGTCACGGTGTGTATTGACTGCTTCCACATTTAGGTAAAACATTTCCACTTTGCAGCCTGAAAGACACAACCATAAAACAATTACTTCCATGTAAACATGTTGCATATATTTAAGTTGATTTTAACCTACCATATGCCACAGGGGTGAGCTTTAGCACTGTGTGCAGTGGACACTTCATGTAGGGTAGATCTTCTGCAATAAGTAGGTGACTAGTCAGCAGAATCAGTGGTATATCTATTACAGGTAAGTGCTTGTATGTGTCTAACCTGCGCTTTTGTCCAGGAAGTAAGCTAGTAGACAGCGCATCACAGCCTGGTGGCAGATGACCAAAACGTTGCCCTGCCTCTCTAGCTCCATAATAACAGGCTCAAGCCGCTGAACCAAATCTTGATAGGACTAAAGAAACAAGAGAAACTATTATTTCAAAGTTTTTAAGGTGACACTCTGATGCGATGGTAGTGGCGAGCACCTCTCCTCCTGGGTAGCGATAGTGATACTTGTCCTGGTCCCTCAAAGCAAACTCTTCTGGGAATGTGTTCTGGATCATCTCATAGGTCATCTCCTCACACACACCCTAAAACAACAGAACCAAATATACTTAAATAAATAAAATGGGTGTGTGTGATTTTTTTTTTTTTTAAGAGATGTTATATGATACATCTAACTGGTGGAGTTATTTTCAAACCATTAGACTCAAAATCAGTTTAATCACTAAAATACTGACAGCATCAATCTCATTGAGTATCTTCCACTGTTCATAAGGGACACCCAGCTCCTCTGCTGTCTGTATGGTCCGCCTCAGCTGGCTCGTCCACACCTTCAAATCCGTCGGCTTGTGTTCTCCGATAAAGTCGCGCAAGGCATGGGCAAACTGGAGAGGAAGAGACATTTTTATCAAGATTACATTTTAATACAATACTCCAGAAACACAAAACCAATACAAACACATGGATGAACATTTTGCTACAAATTAGTTTTATTTGCAACATTTTACTAAGATGACTTGGTATAAAAGGGGCACTTTAGAAAGGAATCGTGTATATTGTTAGTATTTGATGTAATTGGATGCTCCTAATATTCAGATCCTCAAGCAGCACTGCATTAAAAACAGGCATTATTTCTGTACTGGAACTCACGCTATGCTCCTTTTATACCCTGACATCTTTCTTTAATACAAGACTTTTTTGAGACAATAGTAAAATATCTCAGTATCAACTCCTGACATGTTGTTTATGTGAATTTGTTGTAATTTTTTGGAACTGGATGTATGCAAATTGAAATAACAGCCTTAACAAAAATACATTCTGCCTCATCATTGTGTGCATTTAAACCTGTTTTCCTCGAGGAGATAGTTCTGCGTCCCCTCCGATGCGACCTTCAACATTGTGGCAGCTCTCTCCGTGCCTGCACAGGTAGATGCAATGGGAGTGCACGCGGATGTTCATGAGGTAGTACACAATCTTGCTCTGGATGTAGTCTTGCACCCTGTTCACAAGGAAACGCTGTCCCACATTCATGACTTTGATAAAAGACAGGTCCCTGCAGGTTACAATGAGAGTCAATCATTGTGTAGTTTGCCATCTACTGTACAATTTATAAACTGCAACAAGAATCCACTGAAAATCTACCGTAGATACGTATATTTAAGGTTTAATAATATACCAGTACTGTGCAAAGTGAGGTGTGAAAAGATGGATAACTAAGAGTGCCCTAATAAATACAGAATTTATTGAGGAAAGTTCAATAATGGGCCAAATACATAAAGCTTAAGGAATGCTGTACCATTTTGAGATATGGATCAAAGGCACTAACTTAAGATTTAGTGGATTTTAGTAGAAAGAGCTTTTACCCCTGAACTAGAAGATCTTTTTGAGTTTGAGTCCTGGTCTGAGCACTATATCTTTACAATTGCAAGATAAGACCAGTGCCTTCGCAGTATACTCTCTCATTGTGTCTTTAATTTAGATTTTTCTGCTTTTTTGTTGTTGTTGTAATTTTGTGTTTTTTGTCTTTTTCCCTTAGCGCTTCTTAAAAACCTGTCTAAGACTTTTGTACAATAATGAGGTAAAGGAGAAAAAGTTAAATGCATTAGCTTCTTACTTGTCATAGTCATCAGGAGCTAATGGCTGGTATGTCACCTTGTAACATTCAATTCGTTTGAGGAAGTCGTCCATGACCCTCTCCCTGTGTCTTTCGGGGTAGTCTGGACTTGACACTTTCACTTCCTGGTACATGTATTTCAAATATTTAAACAGTGTTAGCGGGAATGTTTGCACAACGCTTTTAGTGAGACTATAAATAAGCAATGGATTTGACCTTGACCAAAAGTCACCGTCAAAGGTTCTGTACATGACGTAAGATCGTACCAAAATATTAGCAGCAATGACCTCTGGATCGTCACACACAGACTCCACAAAGAACACCTGTTAGAAAAGGGCAGACTGTTCAGAGGAATTATTTAGTGACCGACAAGAGTATTTATAGCCATTGTACTATTTGTTACTATTTGTACCTTGAAAGCATGTTCTTTTACAAATGCATGGATTAGGTCTCTTCGTTCCCTCGTTGTGTTTGTTGCATCAAAAACCTTGAATCATGCATTTAGAAAAACAACACTAATGCGGAGGATTTGCAGAAGGTTTTGTTGTTGTATTTTTTAAAAGAACAATATGAAAGCAGGGCACAAAGGAGGTTACTCACTGCGATCTGGCCTCCCTCTTTTGTCAGGTAAGCCTTCACATCCTGCAAAGCCACCAGAGCGCACTGTCTGCAAGAAACAATGGTAAAGTTGTGAATGAATTTCTACAAACCCAATTCGAAAAAAAAAAAAAAAAAAAAAAAAAAAAAAAAATATATATATATATATATATATATATATATATATATATATATATATATATATATATATATATATATATATATTAAAGACACCAGCTTATATTAATTTGATGGCAGCAACATGTGCATGTTAAGCAACAAAAAGCATTATTGGCGAGATTAAAGGAAGTTGACTAGGTATAAAAGCAGTGTTTTAGTCATTTTATAAATGTTGATGTATTTGATGTTCATAATCTTCAGATTATCAGGCGCTGCTTAGAAAATGAGCCATGATTCTGTCCCAGAAATCACTACAAGACCCTAAGTTTATGGACATCCCATACAATCCCAATGCTAATAATAATTTTTACATTTCTCCTACTTTTATACTTTGCCATTTTACTGAAATGTCCCAGTAATCTTGCTGCAAGCATCGTCTTTTTCTTTATTTGTAGAACAGTAAAACTTTTTTTTTCTTGTTTTCTGTTGCAACTTTTTTGAGTTGTGTTGCTGCCATCAAAAAGCTCCAGGTTTTGTTTCGTTAAATTTAAGACTTTTTTAAGACTTTTTAATGATGCTTAGAGTGAAATTTAATGTCAGCATCGTCAACAACAGAACAATAATCTGTATGAATTTTACACTAAGGAATTATCTCTCTACTATTATCTCTCTACTCTCTGAAACACAAAGGTTTTATTTTAAAACTTTAGTACAGATGAAAGAACTCTAGAGCTCCATTAAAAAATGAATAAATGAATCATGCACTTGAATAAATCTTCTTCAATAAATATATGTTGTTATTTTGGTGACGGTACTTTTTGTAATATTAACATCATGCTTTGACAAATTTTAAGACCTAGATGAACAAACTGTAATACCTACTCATAATATTGAATACTTTTAAGGCCATTATTTTGACAAGATCAAATGTAATACCTTTATATATGTATATATATAAAGGTATACCTTTATATATGAATACATATATGCATATGTATACCTTTATACCTTGAGGATACTCTGTAAAATAATAAAACATCTCATTTTCAACAACTGATATAGTGTTTGTGTAAAATCTAGTTTTATGACGTTTCCATACTGTATTTCGCATAATGTCCCAATTCTTTCGGAATTGTGTTTGTTCTGGGCCATCAATCCACTTTTTAAGTTAGAGCTCTCCACCTCATGCCCTGAAATAGCTCACTATCCCAGAATTCATTTTCTTAGCCAGGTTTCACAGCCTCCAATAGCTTCAGACTGACAGCTGTGACACACTAAAATCTAGGTCACAGTCCATTTGAAGGGAGTTTTCAAGAGTCACAAGCCACTGTTTCATATTTATACACACCCTAATTAGTTTTTATCAACATTTTATGAGAACAGGACTGACTGGCTGGACTATTGATTCTTGGCCAAAAAAAGAGCTTAGTCACTCATGCAGCAAAAGCAGCAGGAGCCGCCATACTGCTGGTGTAAGATGCTACTGAAAGACAATGATGCACTCTTTTACTACCTGCACATTTACTGTACACCCAACCAAACTCACTTTCGAATCCTCATGGCTTCCTCATTGTCATGGCGAAAGAAATCATAGGACTTATAAGCTCGGACGGCCTCTCTGCGGTACACTCCCAAGTTAAATACTGCAAAATTGACACATCATATAAGATATTAAGTCATTAGGATTACAAAACAATGACAGTACAAACAATCTATGGAGGTTTTTCGTCATACAGGTCGTCATACAATAAAAGATTACAAAAAAGAAACGTGCCGCAACACCAGGCCCAGATGCCTCCTTTGTAATCTTTATTGATAGTAGAAACAGTAAACAAAATGAGACTAAAGGTGCAGGCCACAATGACTCCTTATAAAGTAATCCAGTTTGGAGCTACAGTCTTTGCCTGGGAGATTTTTGCATATACCAAGTACACTATACATTATTTTGACTTATTACACACCTATATACTCTTTAGTAAACATAATGCGATTTTATATTATGTGACTTGTTTTACCTTTAGTAGGGACTCCAATCCAGTTGAGGTAACGTGTGAGTTTCTTTGACATGTAGGTTTTACCTCTGGCTGGCAGACCGATCATCACAATAACTGTTGGAGAATTTGTCATGTAGGAGGCCCAGGCTGCACAAGAGACACACTGCGTGGTTCATTAACAGTTCCTTGGCTTACACACAATAGTAATGTTACTAAATAACTAGTAAATAGGCAGGATCCTACATGCACTATGTTGTGTATCTTCAGCCAACAGAACAGTCAAAGTGCCTGACTACAGTGGTATTTTATATCACACTGATAACTATATAATTATTGTCCCCATTGTGTTTTTTCTGAGAAGACTGTCTATGGGGCTTATGGAATGACGCAGGGTCCCATTCACAGAGAACTGACTTTAAAAACAATTCATCAGCTTACTTCCTCCTGATCTTGTGTTACACATGCACCTGTAGAGTGGAGAAATCTAATAAAGGGACCAATCACTTACAGCATTTCTTCTCATTCACTCTCATGTCTGCTTTCTTCTCTTTCTCAGCCGAGTGTGCAGGACTAGGCTCTGTCTGACTGCTGTTGGACATGTTTCCGTCCGGGGTTCAAAGGCTCATTTTCCAATCTGAAATAGAAGAATAGTGCAAACATCATAATAATGTATTTGGTTTGCAGCAAACAAAGCCGCAAAAATGTAGTTTTGTATCCCTTGGCAACAATGGTCTGCAATCTGCAAGATAAGTCTGCCACATCATCTGTCCACACCAGCATGACTTAACGAAGTGTATTATCAAAGCACACATTATTACTGTTTTTAAATCCTTTATCCAGCGCTAGAGCGACTGAGTTTATGCTATAACCAAAGCTCACACGTGGAAGATGATGCATCTTTATGCGCTTTATGTATCATTAAAGCGTGATAATTTTACCTGATAGCCTGGTAGTAGTGAGTCGTAAGTGCTCTGTTATTCACGCACAGAAGCACTGATGCTCAGGCTCAGTCCCCGCAATGTGCCTGCACCGCTACGGCTACAAGAACAAGCCACACCTCGGCCTGTCCTTGCTGAGAGTGACCACTGATGCCCTTACGAGCTGGAGGTGTTCCGCGCCGTGTGGATTTTTTACTTACCGTAATGTTGCTAATAGAAGTCCACTTTTCGTTGATCAGCTATAGTAAATGTGACTTTGACCTACTACTGCGGAACAGCCTATCACGTGGCATGATTTACTACACATTATGGCAAAACTTTTACGCCGTTTTTATACCAAATACCCGGTAAATGTAACCAAAAACCCAGCCCGTACAGTTATTGCAGACAGTACGACGATTTAGTGAGTTTTCTATACATTTTGGGAGCGGTATCAAAAATAGGTGAAATGGTTGAGACATAAACACTGTACAAGCCCATGAACAAAAATTCATAAACTTTTTATTTTATCATAACAACATCCATATGTATTATGGAAATGTAAGCTTCAATACAAAAGACCACAAGCAGTCACAGTCATAGGCATAGTGTCATTATAAGTACCTTAAGTGCTAAAATCTCAAATAAATAAAGTTCGTAGCCTATACAGTATCAACATTTCCTCCAATGTCTTCCTTCAGCTCAAACTATAACAGTTGTGCCAAGAGTAAAACCTATTCAGTCTCTATTTACTCTTTTTTTTTTTTTTTTATAAAACTGCATTTTATAAAATTTCAGTTTGACTTTTGCCATTTTAATACCAGAAACACCAGTAAATCCTATACAAATCCCTGCCATAACACCGACTATAAACTTATGTACATTCTACTTCGCAGTAGCTTTCATACACCCAGGCCTAAACTCACTGAGCAATGAAAAAGTTATATTTAGCCATTCACTGAGGGACATTCATGGTCATAGGTTAGGCATCGGGTTAGTGGCACAGGTAACGGAAAGTGCACCAGCTGAGCAGCCAGTAGTGGGGCATGAATGATTGTCGGAGCATCTGAAGCTTGTCATGAGAAGTTGAAAGGCACAGCCATTTCATACACAGTCAGTAGGTTGGCACACATTTGTAGATGTGAGAGTCGCACACACAATCTCTCTAGACTCCAGTGTTGAGTTGTCAATGATCTGCCATGTGCACATTAGGGCTTGATTTTCCAAAGCTAAGAAGAAAAAACAACATTTTAATTAAAACGTACTAGACAACATTCCCAATGCATTTCTATTTAAGTAATAATACAGGTATACTTTAAAAGCCATTCCATTTATTAACACCAGATGGCAGTATTGTTCATCTTTGCCTACAGAACCTACTATTCAGCTTTCTACATTCCTGAGCATACTTACTCTGATGTTGAAGCCAAACAGGTCACTGACCACAGCTGACACAGCAGAAAGAATAACCACTTTGGTGATGTTATAGATCAAAGGGTTCACAGTCAAACCCAGCAGTCTGAAAGGAGTATCCAGCTCCTAGAATATAAATAGTTTATTATATAATACCATATATTATACCATGTATAATTAAATTTGACCTTGCCTTCATTAGTTTTGTTGCCAGTTTCAAAACATTGTTAACAATATTAAGTTGTTCTTTCTTGTTGGGTTTTTTCTCCATCTTTAGATACAAATTGATCTGAAATCACAGTACCAAGAACAACAAAAAAGTATGGCTAGAGTGAAGCCAAAACAATTGCAGTGTTAACTATATAAGAATGACTGTATAGTTATTTGGAGACATGGGTTGATACCTGCTCAGTGAGCAGCACTGAGGAGTTGCTGTATTTGCTGTTGGTCTCTGAGCCCAATGTGGCAAGTCGTAACAGAAAGAGGAGGAGAGAGGGTCCCCACATTACAAGCTCCCAGTTGGTCAAAGACTCCAGAAATGTATTGTGGCTGTGCAAAAGCTGAGGTAGAAAATAAACAGTGTTTGTACTTCATCAAATTGATCTTGTATAGAAGCACATTTTGTTTGGTCTTTCAAGTCGCTCTAATATACACTGCCTGATCAAAAAAAAAGTCACCACAAAAAAAAGGTCATACACTCTAATATTTTGTTGGACTGCCTTTAGTTTTGATTACAGCATGCATTCACTGTGGCATTGTTTCAGTAAGCTTCTGCAATGTCAAAAGATTTATTTCCATCAAGTGTTGCATTAATTTTTCACCAAGATCTTGTATTGATGACGGGGGAGAGTGAGCACTGCGCAAAGCCTTCTCCAGCATAACCCAAACATTCTCAATAGGGTTAAAGTCCTGACTCTGTGGTGGCCAATCCATGTGTGAAAATGATGTCTCATTCTCCCTGAAACACCTTTCACAGTTTAAGCTCAATGAATCCTGGCATTGTTATCTTGGAATAAGTCTGTGCCATTAGAGAAGAAAAAATCAATTGATAGAAAAACCTGGTCATTCAGTATAGTCAGGTAGTCAGGTGACCTTATTCTTTGGCCCCATAGCATTGCTGAACCTAGACCTGGCCTAATGCTGGGAGGCTCTTACCTATTTGCTTGGTTATATCCAGGTGGCAGCTTTTTTTTTGGTCAGGCAGTGTATTAATACATAGAATAAACATTGAACATTCTCAGAATCAGACTCTCAAATAAGGAAACCTAAAAAGATGTCAGTAGTTCAATTCAAAAAGTGAAACACTGCATTTTGCATTCATATTTAGAGACATATTTCATATATGTTTATTTATGTTAATTGTGATGATTATTGTGATTATTTGTAATCTTCTAATTTTATAAAATACAACATATCAGTTTTTCTTAATTGTAATTCATTATCACATTTAAAATAATAATTATTTCACAATGTGTGCAGTAAATCTGGATATATATATATATATAAGTTTTGCTTTAAACTGAACTATTAAAATAAATAGACGATATTCTAATTTATTAATATTATTATAATATTATTGTATATGACTGACCTGGGCACAAACAACGAATAAAATTGAGAGTGCTAAAAGAAAGATGGTAGAGACGATGACGTCAACAGAGCGCTGTGGCCCTCTTCTCTGCAAACAAAAGACAAAGGAAGCAGAATTGTGACAAACTTTTACAAGAAAATCAAGAAATGAGGAAATACAGTAAAGTACATACTCTGAGGAAAGAGCGCAGAGATAACCACATCTTTATGTTCTGCACTTTCTTCAGTCTGAAATGAGGAACCTCTGACTTCTTGGCCTTACGAGCTGAAGTGAGGTGACTGAAGAACTTGGCAAATAAGAGTCTCTGTTGAAGAAAAATTGTATAGACCTTTTTTACAGTTTGCAAACAATAAGACTGTGGTGACAATGGTGCCATAAATGACGGTGACCACAATACAATTTCTAAGGAGGAATTTGCATTAGCTACCAAATATTGCAAATTATGAATAATCAAGATGACTTTGGCAACTGAAAACCAGTTGACTACTCGTGTACTACAGGAGGCACAGCTTCTGTAACTGCATCACTTGTAGAAGGGTCTGAAAGTTCTTCCTTATGCAAACTGTAGTTAGCTGATTGGACTCTCCACTCACCTGTTTATAGGTTCGCTCAGCTACACACATCATGAAGAAAAACAGTGCACTGAGGCAGATCCTTTGAACTGTTGTGATAATGAAAAAGATATAGGACTTGGCGTCAGGTGGACCCACTGCTATCTCCAGTATATCTGACAGAGACAGAGAGCCAAGGTCCTGACATATCCAGACCCTGAACAAGACGAAAGGCAAAAGGTAGCAGCGCCAAGGTGGCTGTCACCACCCCACCGAACATCAGGTAACCCACACCCTGCTCCACCAGCTTCACCTGACGAAAAAATAGAAAATCTATTATACGAGTAGTAATATATTTATTTTATTTGTGTAGGTGATATTGTATTTTTAAACAATAAAAATTAATATTTCAGTCTGTGTGTACTGAATTATGCAATTTATTTTTGAAATAAACTGAATAAATAGACTTAACTACCATATTCTAATTAAGTGAGCTACATTACTACAGAAATTGTGCTTTCTACTAAATATAGTCTTCTAGATATTAGGCTCAAAGATTTGTAATGTGTGGCTAGCTATTGTATGGACTGTGTACCCGTGTTAGGATGATTCCACTAATCTCCAACACTGACATATCAGCTTTCTTACACTCGCCCTGTTCCCATATAATGGCACTGACTTTGTCCTTGGATGGATGACATGCTTGAAGCCAAGATAGCTGGTTCTGCAACGAAGCACAAAGATTACATTCTAGTGAATACCTTCTATTTGTTTAAATTCAAGGAGCCAAAGTCTCAAAGTGAACAGATGAGGGCACTATTGCTTAATGTAAGTGCAAGAACTTTTACAGGTAGAAGACAAACATATATATACAAATATATATTTTTAAAAGTAAAACAATCTATATTATAACTGCTTACCAGTGTAGAGCTATATAAGGTATATTGATTAATATATACTTTATGCAAAATTTATTATTTTATAGTTTTATAAAATCATTTATCATGTACAAAAAAATGGGACTTATATTAGTTGGTTATTCTTACTCCAGTGTTGCTGGGCCGCAGGATCTCATCATTACTGCTCTGAGAGGAGCTTTCTTGAAGGGCCATGCCACCACTGTACCTCCTGTTGCCCTCACTGTCACTGCTCCCTGTGGAGGCAGTGTCTGGCCCCTGAAGAAGCTCTTCCCACATCATGTCATCAGTGTCAGAAGCAGGACGAGGGCCAGCACTCGGCTTGAGACGCTCCAATTCTTTGGGTTTCATCCTGACAGTAGCAGAACAGTTTCCATCCTGAGGTTTCTGAGAAAAAATGTGCATTCAAAAGCATGTACGTCATACATTGATATACATTTACTGTAACACAACATAAGTTATTTGTACAAACCTGGGGTCTCACAGTGGGCTTAGAGTAAGATTTTACATTTCTTTTTCTGACAGACATTGTTGTTTTAGTGTCTTCTCCCTGAGGTAGTAAATTAATGACTTCCAGTGGATGCACCCCATACTCTTCTTCGCTTGACAACTCGTCAGAAGCTCCAAAGTCACATTTTTTGTTGTTCTGTTTTTAAAACATTATTAACAGTTGTTAATTCTAACATTATAATGTCCGTGCACTTAAAAATGTGAGTAGCACCAAACACCACCTTTTTCTTGTCTGGCCCATATAATCGCTCAGGTTTCTCGGTGTCCCCACCCGTCATTCTTTTCCTCTGACTTTTTCAGACCCCTGCTCTTCCTTGGCCTAAATGAGAGTAAAAACAAGTAGTGAATAATGTAAAAGTCTAAAGGTGTAAAAAAACATACATGAAATGTCATAAGAGGCAGTGCATTGTGAGCACTGTATGGGTTGGGAGAGGCCTTTGGGGTAGAATGCTTTTGTGTAGTCAGTGGATTTATGCCTGAGCCAAGAGCAAATGAGTGCACAGTGCCCAACAATGGTGCCCCCACCTCCTTCTGCGAGCTGGGCTGGTTGTGCTGCTGGCAGCTGGACTGCCTGAAGGCCACCGGCTGGACTCTGTCGACACGATTTGGCAGTGCACAGTCCCCAGCAGCAGCATGAGACACATGGGTCCAAACACTTCACTGGCATTCGCCCCAGGGATGTCCAAGTACAGGACCACTGCTGCCACTGAAGGGAGAGAAAAATGTAGCAAACTAATTATGCCTTCAACACAATTGTTTTATAATGAGATATTTTCCGCATTTTGAGGTAAAATCTATCCCATAACAGAAAAACATTATACTAGTTTATTTGATTGATTGATTTAGTATCCATATAAAGTTATATTTACTGCTTGCCCTACATAGAAAGCATCGCATATCAGAGGCTTTGTACATAGATTATACATTACAGAAACGTTTGAAACACATGGTGGACAAACCTTGCATGAAGTAGAGTGCAAGGATGCATATGGAGACAGACTTAGAGGTCACCTGGATCCACCACTGGAAGAAGAAAGGGAAGAGCAGCACTCGCACTAGACCCTTCCTCGTCAATGCTGTCCAGGGACTCTCTGGTTTAGCCTTGCTAAATGTTGACCCTAACAAAATCAAATACAATTATTTAAAAAAAAAAAACATTTTCAAAGAGCAGAATGCACTAGCAATGTTAAAAAATATTTTCAACCCATATTTAATTATACATAAATATTATTACATTTGAGATTTCAGACATAATCACCTCGTACTAAATCAACATCTATAAGGTCTGGTTTGATGTGGCAGGTCTTCTTTGGTTTGGTGTCCAAACCCTAGCCAGATAACAAGCAGTACTTTTTATCAGTAACAGTTCCCCATGAGATTAGAAAATAATGTTTGTCTTACATTTAAATCTGCTGGCTCCAGAGATTTCTCCCAGACTTGTTGATCGTAGGCACCAATCTGTAACAATATAGAGATAACTGTAAATGAAACTTTCACAAAGTCATTGTACTGTAACTGGACATTGGACTTAATAAAATGATTAGATGACCATAAAATCCAATCAAATGGGTAAGGGTGGACTTCTACATATAACAGTAACGTTAGGCTAACTGGTGATTGTACAACTCCAATATTGAACTAATAATAAGTACAGCTTTTATTGTCATAGTCCTTACCTTTTCCTGATACCAGGCTATCCGGGCCATTGTCGTCTGCTTTCACTGTGAACAGTCAGGTCATTTCACAGCAAGGACTGGAGCTACTGACCACTTTTATTTACAAAACAAACATTAGGTACACACAGACGGGCAAAATTCACAATAACAAAGACCAACAAGAAATGAGCTGATGACAAAGAAATTATCAGTCGCCATAATCGTAGCTTTACTACGCAAAGAAAGCTAACGATATAAGCGCTACAAGTTTAATCAAAACGCTCTTAACTTACCTGAACCAGAGGAATGGATACATGTCAAAACTTGAGCTCAGTGTTAACTTAGGTAATCATCCCCAAAGTTGCTGCTTTTTATCGTTTCGTCTCTTTCAAAGATAGAAAGATGCTAGCTACTCATTCTGTGTCAATCTTTTCCTGAGGACATTATACAGGCTGTAATTTACAAGCAACTATTCGTCAATAACTTCACTTTATTTTAACGTTTTTCCTCAGTCTTCCCCTTCTCATTTCCGGGGTTTGTTTTGCTTAACGTGGTGAGAGTTTTCCCTGAGTTTTGTACTTCAGGTTGCAACTCAATCCACATCCACGGACTACTCACCATGTCTGTGCAATATTATAGAGGAAAAAATATTATATAAAGGATTATTTCAGTAATGGTTGCAAAATATTGCAAATTTAACGTATAGTGTTTCTTCCTTGCTGCTTACTGTGAAGCGCTATTGGCGTATAACTCTACCTGACAGGACAATTCCGGGCAAAAATAAAGAAACCAACAAACCAAAGTCATCGCCAATCACAGTCAAACATTATAGAAATGCATGAGTAGAAGCTTCGTTTACACATATTTTGATTTTATTTTGATAATTTTCATTCAGGACTAATTTTGCACAAGTTCCATAGCATACACTCCATAGAAACAATATACTGGATAATTTACAGGCATTTAGAAAATGTGTTTGTTATCAGGTCCCATTATTTGAAGTGGGTTTTAATATGAATCTTTAAAATCATTTGTATTTTAAAGTCTGTCTTTAAAACACGGTCCTGGTCGCTGAAGAAATGTCCAGATACAGCCTGCTTTCCCATTTTGAGAGGTATCGATATCTTGATACCACTAGTCATGGGACTTTGATGGAAGATTTTGATGTTATGATAATCTTGACGAATAGTATCATGGTATGAATGTATCACAGTGTTGTAGTTATGACTTTAAATGTTTATTATTATTATTATTATTAGGTAGGGTAAATGGGAGCTTGGTAAATATTTGGGTTGTAATAATGGTTTACCACCACAAGTCACTTCTCACTAGACTCCTGTGCACTGACCAATGATTGTTCCTGCTCTGCCGCGCATACAATTTTTGCCTTGACTTTCTTGTTTGAGGAAATAATAAAATATGGACTCAGACAGGCATAACAAGAAGAGAAAAACACCCTCATATCAGCCACAACCGGCGACACCTTAGGCACAGTCAGCATGTAGATCCAGATGACGTTATCTATCCCGAAGAAGACAACGTAGAGGACCACCAGTGTGACCACGGTTTTGGCCGCTCTGGTTTCCCCACCCTGGGAACGCCGAATGCCCCTCACTTGACGACTGTGACGGTGGAGGAGAAACAGGATGTATCCACTTGACCCCAGCATGAGTGCAACAAAAGCAAAATCCCTCCCGGATACAGCCACTCCATTGATGACATAGGACAGGTTATCTCTGAAGTCCACATGGCAGAAGCCCAGGTTTAAAGTAAAGGCAGGGATGGTACCATTACGTGGTGCCATGGAGAAGAACGGAGCTGCGATGCATATGGCCATGTTGAGGAACCACAAGCCTGCAAATGTGGGTAGGACGAGGGAAGGGAGAGCAGGCTTCAGCCTGGACAGACGAGGTCCAGCGGGGGCAATGGTGACAGCCTGGAACACACTCAACATGCAGGTGATGCAGACTGACAAAGCTCGGCCAATTCGATAGGCGTAGATCACCACTTTGCAGCCAGCGTCATTGAGGAGGTCCTTCAAGCCAAACACGGTCATAGTTTGGGGGACACAGCGGGTCAGGAGCAGTAAGAGGTTGGCAAAGGCAAGATGGCAGAGGATCATGTCCACAGGGAGAAGCTTTGGCTCTGAGTAGATGATGTGGGCATAAGCAAAAAGAACAGCAGTGTTTCCCAGGATGCCCATACCTGTTTGTAAGAGGAACGAGACCCCTTTGATGGTGACACACAGATCCATGATGTTAAATCTGTGTGGCCAAAATAGCAAAAGTAAAAGAGAATTATCCAGTAGTGTTCATATCAATTTAAAGTACTACACAAAATCATTCACACAGAGAACACACACATTTTTTTCCTCAATGCAACAGAGATGGAAGATGTGCTTAAAATCTATACTCTTTTAAAAGTACTGTTACTACCGAATAAAAAAAAAGTATCATTGTGTAATTTACCTAAAGTACTGAACGTTGTTGCCTTTTTTTCAAATTGACAGCAAAATTGATTGCTACTTCTTCTACCATTGCTACTATTACTATTATCCCATACCTGTACCCATAACCACCTGATTGCAAGACCAGTGTGCCACCCATTTTGTCTCTGAGGTCAAAAAATACAATTACACATTTTAAAGTTTTGCTTACATAAAAGTAAAATGTTTCACCCAAAATGTATTCAAGTAAAAGTATGTTTTAGAAAATGTACTTGAGTAAAAGTAACTAGTTACTTTTCATCTCTGCAATGCAATATAGCTGAAACCGAAAAAAACTATGTTGCTGATTTAAGTGTCTAAAAATAAGATTCTCACCTGAAGTGGTCAATGAAGCATGAAGCATTTTGTGCTAAAGGAGTTTAATGGGCCGTGTAATTGCAATTTATAGTCATACACTCCCCAAGAGATCACTGCTAATATTAAAATGTACAACCCACAGTCAGAAAAAATAAAATGGTCTCAGAAGACAGGCACAGTGGTGGGAATACAATTGAAACTCATGTTTATCTCTTCATTTGTTAGTGGAATATTCACCACTATGATGGATTACTACATAATAACCAATCACCCAGCAAAGAAAGACAATCTTTGCAATTGCACATTGGCCCAAGGAGCTTTGAATTGTGTTCAAAGCTTCCAGTTCTGTAAAATATTCATATCTATTCATTTTTGCTCAGTTGTTGGTCATTGGGTTTATGTGGGCATAACCCAATTTCGAAATTAAGTTTGTCCAAATCCAGACATTTAGTTGGTCGCTTCTGCCTTGTTTTCTTTTTCTGTTTGACATTATATACACAGACTGGGAAGCATATAAGAATAACTCTTCTTTCCCATCTCTGACTATCTTAATGATGCACCAGGGGCAGCTATTCTAATGTTTGTTGTAATGTTTATTTATATTAAGGGTTTAGGCATCTTCACATATACTGTAACTCAGGTGCACCTAAACTTAAAGTACTAAATTTTTGTCACATCAGAAATGTAGACATAAGGCAGCAGTGTAAAGCAATTAGTTTTGTTTAACTCAAGTAAGTAGTAGTAGTAGTCACAGTAGTAGTAGCAGTAGTTGTGGTGGTAATAGTATTTGTAGTTGCAGTAGTGCTTTCAGACAAAACTGAGTAAACTTCATCTACATCTAAACTTTGTTCCTTTAGACAAATTATAATTTTGTTGAGTACTCTTACTTAGGCTAATTCAGCCACAATTGGTCACAAGCCTGTGTACTCATGGGCTGGTCCCAAGCTCGGTTAAACAGAGAGGGTTGCACCAGGAAGGGCATCAGGAAGTGCATCAGGGGAAAATCAGTATGCAAAATACTGCACACTAGGAGGCAGATGATTTGCTGTTGCGACCCCTGAAGGTAAAAGGAAAGAAGACTCTTATGTTGTTTTATAGTAACAATACTTTTACTTAAGTACTGATTCTGAGTGCCACAAATGTGCTAAGCAGTCTACTGTATTAAGGCCAACACGCCTGTACAAATGTGACATGACAGCAGTGCTGACAGGCCATTGAAATAACACATGTAAATCTATGTAAATACATAACTTGACTGATATGTCCTTGTTCATAAATTGTATTCAGTATGAGAGCATGTCAATCTTCAGACAAATTAAAATGCATTGGCCCCGTGGAATAAAAACACAGAGTTCAGCAGCCCCTGCGGAGACAACAGTGTACAGTTATTGTTGATGCAAAAGCAGCCTGATGATTCCTTGAATAAGCCATCAAGAGGCTTTTAGATGCTCAGCTGGTGCTCTGCTCTACGGCTCCTCTTCTCCTCCATGTCCTGGGAGCATGTTAAAAGACAGAGGAGCGAGACAATTAGGCACGTAACAATGAATGCCTGTACTAATTGGGGGCATAGGGACAAGGCATTATTCATTTATGTCCTGAATGTGCATCATTGACATGTTTTATGCCTGACATTCCCCAATTTGTACCATGTTTTTTGGCTCTTTAAAATCTAGATGCCCCTGTGCCCCTCTAACCTATTCATTTACAAAGTTTAAAACAGTACAACAGCAAACTTTGACAGTGAAAGAGAAGTTTGTGTCCTCATGGGATGTTTCCCGGTAATAAGGCAGGGAATGATTTGTTATTTTTCAATGTGTTTTTTTACATGTTTACACGTTCAGAGAGCTAATTAAAATGGCATGTTCAAGCACGTCGCTCTCATGGGAGGTGTTTTATGAGCTAAAAAATCCAGGCCATTTTCCCTTGGTGTTAGACTGTGTTCTGTTTGGGCTTGATGATACACATATATTTTTTCCTATAACATTAATGTTGATCTGGATTGTACTTTACAGCATCTAATTAATTCACAATAGTAAAATAGGTCAAAGTTCACATTTGAATGCTTGGGTTTGGGTTTCGGGACAGGGGAATAAATATCAGTTATTAATTGCACAAAAAGGCAATATACACAAGGTTTTCTGGAAAGATAATTGGCAAATCAGTCCTATGAATATGCAATTCACTGGCCATTATCCACAGGGTATCTTGCATCAGGGCCATAGTTGTAGTGGTGAAAGCTGGGGATCAATCAGTACACAGTATTTTTTTGCTCTGCCTCACAAGATGCAGTATGAGATAAATTAACATGCCAAATAGTGGTGACCTCACATGAAAAACAACTGACTTGACTAAGTATATAACTGTAATTTATTTCAAACTCAGTAGCTTATCATACATGTAAATGGAAAAGTACTACTCCATTGTTTACTGTCTTTTTAACTACTTTGCTGAATATTTTTAAATCACTTAAATGTGTCTCTAACATGAACAAGAAAACTGCCAAAAGATTTACCAAAAAAATTGCAAAATCCTTGTTGTTTTAAGCATGATGCCTTGACCGTGCCAGATTTGTTTTTCTTTTATAACTTTTTGTTTACTGTACAAGAATATTTAGTCACATCACCCTTTGCACTGACTTTTTGTACTTACCTGATTTGTTTTGTAAATGTTACTTGGAATTAAAAATAATTCTAATGTACTTAATCTCTCAGCCCAGGAGTGTAAGTGTAAAGAGTATTACTGGCAGTAGTACTAGCAGTGGTGGTACTAGTGGTAATAGTGGAATAAATTAATAGTAGAGGAATCAGTAGCAGCAGTAGTAGTAGTCAAACTACTCATAGTAATAGGAGCACTTCTGAGACAAATGTGTGAGTTAGCATCACCAGCTACATAGGCAGTACTAGCAACTTGTCAACTGCTATGCTTTGTGCCTGTAGTCTGGCATCTCAGTATATTATAGCTCAAATAAGCACAGCAATTTTCTCAGTTCATACACAATCACACATACATTTGAGAAATTGCATATATTAGACAATACCATCAAACATGACCTCAAATCACCCTATCATTTTGCAATGAAGCAATGTTAGTCAGTATAGTTTTACTTTCTCCTTTGCTGGTGAAGGCAAACAGAATCTTTAGTACATTTTCTGCTGTGAATGTTAATCTTTCCCACAGCAAAAAAGTACTTAAGAGATTTTTGACTCAGCGGCCCCAAACTACCTATTTCTATTGCAGAGAATGATATAACCTCCTGTGACCTAAAACCTGATTTGTAAAAGTACAAGCAACCACAGTTCCTCTTTCAGCCCCATTAAAGTGTTCCATGAACATGATCTACAAAGGACCTTTTAGGACATCTTTGCTGTGATTTGAAAGAAGAGGCCTTTAAGACAGTCTGAGCAACAGTGAACTGTGTAGAACTATGTAGCATAGCATAACACTATGTTTAGTGTCAAGAAATGAAATATACCTTGTTCAGAATGTCATAATTGTATACACACATAATGTTAAGTCTAATTCTAAAGTACAGACCTTTTTAGTGTTTGTAAACAACATGGCTAAGTTTGAAAGAATGGTGCCATATACTACGGTGGCCCTGAAGGACAAGTCACACCAACAAAAATGAAAACACGCACACAAATTTGGAAACATGCACACAAATACAAAAACATGCACACAAATTTGGAAACATGCACACACATACTGAAAACATGCACACAAATTGAAAATGCAAACACAAATTTGGAAACACGCACACAAATACAAAAACACGCCCACATATACAAAAACACACACACAAATTGAAAACGCACACAAATTTTGAAACATGCACACAATACAAAACATGCACACAAATTTGGAAACACGCACACAAATTGAAAATGCAAACACAAATTTGGAAACACGCACACATACAAAAACACACACACACATTTTGAAAGATGCACACGTATACAAAAAGATGCACTGAAATTTGGAAACATGCACACAAATTTGGAAACTAAACACAAATACAAAAACACGGACACATATACAAAAACATGCACACAAATTGAAAACGCGCACAAATTTGGAAAGACGCACATATATACAAAAACACGCACACAAATTTGAAAACATGCACACACATTTGAAAACATGCATACAAATTGAAAATGCAAACACAAATTTGGAAACACACACACAAATACAAAAACACACACATTTTGAAAGATGCACACGTATACAAAAAGATGCACTGAAATTTGGAAACATGAACACAAGTACAAAAACACAAACACAAATTGAAAACGCGCACACAAATTTGGAAAGACGCACACATATACAAAAACACGCACACAAATTTGAAAACACGCACAGAAATTTGGAAGCATGCACACAAATTTGAAAACATGAGCACAAGTACAAAAACACGCAAACATATACAAAAACGCACACAAATTGAGAACGCACACACAAATTTGGAAAAACGCAAACATAAACAAAAACACGCACACAAATTTGAAAACATGCACAGAAATTTGGAAACATGCACACAAAGTTGGAAACATGCACACAAATACAAAAACACGCACACACAAAAACACACACAGATTTGAAACACGCACAAAGGAATTAGCATAAGCCATAAAATATAGCAAATTATAAATAATAGTTAAGATTGTTTTGGCTTCTGAAAACCAATCGACTACGTGTGTATAATGCCAGAGTCTGGTTAAAAAGCATTAGCGAGTGTATCGACATGTAGCCTTAAGAAATGAACAGAAATAATTAGCATAGAAGATAAATACTAAATAATATTAATTAATTTTCCCCTGCTAGGGGTCATGGTTCCTGGAACCTATTCCAGCAATGGGCCTTAGGCGGGGTACAGCCTGTAGAGTGGCCAGTCAGTGGCAAGGCTCACACAGACACATACACAGACAAGCATTTTGAATTTTTAGGTTATGCTTATATTTTTAATGTCTAACAAAGATATAAACAACAACTATTCAATTTCTTAAAAAGATACTTTACCCTACATAAAAAGTAGGAGGATGCATGGCAACTCTATACAATATGTTTTGTTGGATTAACTTCAGATGACAAATGCTTATATTGTTCATTACACAGTCCTATATTTCTTGCAGTGTTACGTCTAAATCATCTAACTGCTGGCTATTTAATTTAATTTTTACAGCACTTATTACTGAGCTTGAAAACACTACTGTACATTAAATTGCACCATGTGAAGAAATGATTTAGGTGGTGATTTATCATAACACTGACTGTATATTGTTACTGGTATTTAACTTTTTATATCTTTCTCCACTGGCGGACACCACTGTTGGGTTGTTACTTGGGAAAAAGCAGGAAGCAAGTTTGTTTAATCGAATGTGGCCTTTCAAATTGATTGCATGAGTAAAAAAGTCAGATGAAACTAAATATAGCAGCGACAATTAAGGTATAAGTATTGAGTCGGTGAAGACGAGGTTTAATCTTTAATGAGTGCAACATTAGGTGGAAATGGTCTGTTCGTTAACTTACCACTTAACAAATGGCTTTGCAGTGCTGTTGCTTGATAGTGAATCCCCTTTGGGTGTGTTATCTCGTCTGTTTAACACACACTGAAGCGACAGACAGCTGCAGTCATCTGGATTGATATCAAGTAATTGGAGGCTGAGGGACAGGAATCAATGGACCATGCTGAACAACGTTACCTGTTTAGAAGTATAAAAACACAAGTAAGCTCACTCCACGTTGAGAGTGAGCCTTTGTTTGAGACTCCTTTTGAGATGTGAAGTTCCCTTTTTCGTCTACTGCAGTGATGTCTTCCGAGTTGTTCGTCCGCGGGATGCTTTACCTGTCCCTGACTGTGGTTGGTGTCCCCGGTAACATCGCGGTCATCTCTGCCTTCCTGCTGCTGCTCTGCGAGGAGAATCGCCTACTCCCGGCTGATGCCATAGTGCTCCATTTGGCCTGCGCTAACCTGCTGGTCGTGGGTGTGCGCTGTCTTTTGGAGACCCTTGAGTCCTTCTACCTCACCCAAGTCTTCAGCGATGTGGGCTGCAGGGCTGTGATTTTTGTCTACAGGACTTCCCGCTCCCTGTCCATCTGGCTGACCTTCATCCTGAGTGCGTACCAGTGTTTGAGCATCGCCCCTCCAGGTTCTCGCTGGGCCTCTTTGCGTGCCCTATTTGCTAAGTATCTTGGCCTCGTCTTCCTTTGCCTTTGGGTTATCAATACCTGCATGAGCTCGGCGGCCATTTTGTTTTCCTATGGCAGCAGGAATGTCTCCGCTCAGCATGGCATCAACATCCAATTCTGTTACGTCTATTTTCCCTCAAAACTATCCGTAGAAGCCAACGGGGCAGCCCAGGTTGGCCGAGATGTGGTGCCCATGGCTCTTATGACTCTTGCCAGCATGATCATTCTTGTGTTCTTGTACAAGCACAGCCAGCAGGTGAAGGGGATTCGCGGGGGCAGTGGAGGTGGTAGTGGGGCAGAACAACGTGCCGCCAAAGCCGTAGTGGCACTAGTGACTCTCTATGTCATTTTGTATGGCATTGATAACGGAATCTGGGTCTATACTCTGGCTGTGAAGTCCACAATGAAGTCTTCTCTAATGTCTGACCTCCGTATCTTTTTCTCGTCACTCTATGCAGCCCTCAGTCCACTGGTCATTATCGCATCTAACAGGAAAGTACATGGATATCTCAGGTGTCTAAGGACTGAGAAACCTGTGGTTGAGAAGGCTACCACTCTCTCTACAATGTGAATGCATGCAGTAAAGGAATGGACTATTGAGAATAAAATAAAATTCTGGTGTAATGGTGTCACCAAAGCGTGAAATTTAAATTGATTTAGGCACAATGCACAATGCTAGAGTGGTCTGTCACTGTCACAAGTCAGAGATGGTGAATCTAAAAACATGTATAAAATGAATGTGACTGTGAGAGTTAATGGTTGTCTGTCAGTGTTTGTCTCTGTGTCAGCCCTGCAACTAAATGGCCATTGTCCAGAAGGTACCCGGACTAAAGCCCACAGTTTCTGGGATAGGCTACAGACAGAAGATGAATGGATAAATGTTGAATTATCCTCAATGTTAAATTGTTTTTATAATGAAACTAAACCAAAATAACTAACTATTTTTTATATATATATATCTGACAATATTAGAAATGTATTTGCTTGTATTAGTAAAGACACTAAGTTGCTGTCATGGACACAATGCATGCTTCAATCTGTATTTGTCCTTGTCCTCTTCATGGGATAACCAGGTTCATCTATTAAAGTTGTTTTTAATTACCTAAATGGATGAGATGTACTGTACTCCCTAATCCTAGTGTAGTTCATGAACAGTACTTTGTTTTTTTTTCTTATATTGAGGTAAAATGCAGAGACACTCTTTAAGAGGTTGTGTCATTGTTCCATTAGTAGCCATAAGTATAAGTGTATGTTATTAGCCCATAGATTCTATGCACTTGTCTTGAAGCAGGGTGAACCTTGGTGGATTTTTTTCTGTTCTTGTTGATTGCAGCAGGTATGATGTAACTAAGCTTTCACAATCAGTTTGTTCACCCCAGAGTTTTGGTGCAGTAGAAAAAAATATAAAAAACTATGTATGTTTCTTTCCGCTCCTTATTATTCCTATTCAAATAAGATGAAATCTTATAAGAATGAGTACAATCATGTCATTTCACGGCCATTGCTGCTTACACAAACTATATATTACAATATTAGACTGGTAGTGGTTAGCCTCTCTACCTCATAGCAAGAAGGTCATGGATTCAAGTGAAGTCTCATGTCCTCCAGCTTCCTCTCATCAGCCAAAAGCATGCACAAATAGGTAAATATAAAATGTCCTTATATGCAATAATAAAGAACAGATGTCTTTTGTCCTGCAATTAAGAAGCTATTATCAAGGGGTGTGCCTTTCACACCCTAAGAAGCTGGCACAGGCTACAGCCCTCAAGGACCTTTGACAGAATAAGCTTTTGTTTTGTTTTTTGTTTTGGTAAAAAAAAAAAAAGACACCTTTTCTAATGCAATTTAAAAACAGTGAACTATATATTCTGATAAGAATATACAAATAAATAAATATGAGTATGTGACACTGGTGCCAAAGTAGTACTAGCACTATAGAGTTGTTAGTAGTAATATCAGTAAATGTAGTAATAACACTAACTGTGGTAATAGCAGTAGTAGTGTTTTTGCTTTTACACTTTTTTTACTTTTACTCAATAATCAACAATCCTATTGGGTACTTTCACTTTTACTGATATAAATAATAATATTATTTTGAAGCAACTTTACATTTACTTGAGTTCGCACCTCTGTGTATGATATAGTACAGAGCTTTTCTATGTTGCTGCTTTCAACCTGCGATGCATGTCAAGCACCTGTAGCTTGGGGTTGAAAGGAGTTACCATTGACTGTAATTAAACATTGACACAAGTCTGTACGGATCACTGCTGATGTGGCATTATTTTGTTGTTTGTTTATTCACCATACTCCCTATGTCTTAATTGGGTGGAAGAATTACAGCCGGGTGACTCAGAGCTCAGTGTAGCTGTCAGATAACTTCCAGCTCAATGCATACCTATAATTAACACCGTGAATGGAATATGGGAGATGTCCTATACTAATGAGGCAGGTTAATTGTCCCATAGAGAACTGCTTAGAGACCTGGGAAAACTGTATTCTTTAGAGGGGAGGATGAAAGATGTGCACAAAGCATCTTAATGATTCATTCAGTGAGGCTTTGGTGGAGAAGGTGAGAGTTTGTCGAAGATGTAGCAAGGTTTTCAAAGTCATTACGTAATTGCAGTGTCTTTGGAAAGTAAGGGCACAGAGACAGGGCGAGGACATAACAACCTCGGTGAGTGACAGTCAAAAAGACATAAAAACATGGCTGCCAACGCTGTGATTCCGCAATAACTCTTAAGTGCTGCTCGAGTGCTGTCACTGTGCAGGTGGAGGTGACTTTTTCAGTATGCTTGTGCAAAACTGTTAAAAGAAAAAGCATATTTTTATTTATAGAAAAAAAATGGTTCATCACATTTTTATGTATTTTCAAGTAAATTTTCACCTGATTAAATTTTAGAGGAAAAACGATTGCCAATACTCAAGATTTGTTGATAACCAAAGTGAGCTATAATAGTAGTAGTAGACTCAGCAGTGGTAGTAGAAGTAGTAGTTGTGGCAACAGTGGTAGTAGCTGTAATAGTTGCTGCGTGTGTATTCGCTGAGCCATTGATGGTAGTCGCACTAATTATAGTAACAGATGTTGCTGTGATGTGGATTTTAAAGCAAGAACATTATTTTATTTATTGGAAGAAAAAAAAAAACATTAAAACACAATTACTATTTGCAAAAGATGTTAACTCCATGCATCTTACTCTTCACACCACTGAAATCTGATTGGTTGAAACACACAGACTCCGGTGGAATGAAGGATAAAATACAAAGATAAAGGTTTTCATTAAAAGTGACAGCATTGACAAAGATGGCTTCCTTCTGTGCCGTTGATGTCGTTCTGTTGAGAAAAGAAGATGTAGAAGATTAGTCCAAAGGGGTCATGAAAAACTGGTTCCATTTTGGATATCTTCTTCTGTGTGAGTTTGAGAGTGAAGGGTGTGCCAGACAGGCCTCTACCTGCACAAGACATGACCTGCGCCTTTGTCAGCCCTCACCTTTTTCAACTCAAATGAATGCAGAAAACATACAAATCAATTTTTGTACCTATCCAGCAACTGTCTCTATGATATTGTAAGATGAGTTAGCAGGCAAGTAACATGTTATCAATTACTAACTTCCAACAAAGCATCTCAGACCTGTCATTTGCAAATAAAACATAACAATACTATATGCATCTGTTGATCCCCAACTCACCAAGAAAGAAAGAAAAAAATAATTTAAAACATCTTGTCTTCTTGTCAAAGGGAGTCCATAGTCACTGCAGTAAAAATCCCGCCAGTTCCTCTCTCTCTCCATTCGTCCTCCTGTCAGTCTGTTTACCTGCGCCAGGTACAGGCATTTTTGTCCATGTCTCCACCAATAGCAGCACAGCAGCCACCTCAAACCCCGCCTCTTTTTTTGCCTCCAAACCAGTTTACACCCTAATATAGGCCTTTTTTTTACTGAGTGAGGAACTGGATGCCCCCTCCCAACCCCCTTCTGCAAAGCATCTCCAATTTCACTGACATTTGAATGGCTACAATGACAGCCTTACGTGCAAATCCAGGAATTATGGAATGATTATTAAACAAATTCAGTGTCAACAAAATGGTAATAAATATTGTGGAGACATGCACAAGCCACTGTTCATTCAGAACAACGTAAAAGAAAAAACAAAAAGCACTGTTATTCCTCTTTAACCCCAATGAAACTTTCTGATGCAATTTCCTGTTAAGACATTTGACTTGGGGCTTCTTACTTTTTGAAATTATATATTATTAACAATCTAACTAACTTGTCTTGTCTTTTTCTTTCCTTCAATAGGATGTTTCTCAAGGCATGTTTTTGATGATGTATTCCCAGTTTGGGTGAGGCAACATGATGAATAATAGAAAAAACCTCCCACTTGTAAAATAACAAAAACAAATTTAACCCAGACTTATTATTAGTATATGTAGGAGAGGTTTGCTTTTTTGGGCGTTTTGCACGGCACATACTTAAACCGCTAAACATGATACAAAATCAGCATGGTCTCAGTCCTGATTAGCTCAACAGTGGGTGACCAGTACTTAACCATAATTATTTTTCATTTTTTCTCACTCAAGTTACACAGTTTTGTGACCTATTTCTCTTTCAAGAACCCAGTTTAACATTTTAGTTCAGACTGCAAATGTACAGTCAAGTCTCAACACGCCTGGAATGCTGCAGTGCATCTCTGAAAGGAGTGCTGCAGTTTTATACCAAACCCAGTAAACATGGCAGTACTTTTAAATGACTTGTAATTGCATGCTGATTTCCAGAAAACGCTGAAAAGCCGCAGATTGGCACATTAACTAGAGACTTTCTTTTTTATTAATATGCAGTGAGTTTCTGAGAGTTACTTGTGGATAGTTGGTGACTGTAGTCAGTAATGGCTGCTACAAATGGGGACCAGGATATAAAAGATTCAAATGTTAAAATTTACATTTTCTATTTCCAGATTGTGAAAATGGCAATACAAAAGTTTTAATGGCAGTGTGTGTAAATGGTGTTATTCATATTTAGCACACACAAAATCTGTGCTGACTTTTTGCCTCTCCAAGCATCTCCAAAAATAGTGATTGTGTGAAGTGAAATCTATTTACAAACTAGACAGTTGGTTTATAAAATGCTGCATTCATTAACAGCTACAACCTATAATTGCACTGCTAGAGTTGTTTGTTCAACAATTAAAATTATGTCATAATGCTGCTGTGTTTACTTTACCACAAAGACAAGAACTGTCTAATACTTTTAACCACATACATTTACGATTTTAAAATATGTACCCTACTCTGGGTGTTGCACCCTAATCAAAGGAACTTGACTTCACTTGCTAATAATTACAATCTTTTACACTAAAATTGACGAGAGAGTAAACTAAAACAGATGTTTCTAGACAACAAACATCAGCTTAATATTAGTGAGGAGCATTAGCCAAGTGCACTAATTGAAATGCTATTAGTGGTGCTTTTATGGGTAAACTACTGTGGTCATACAGAACAACAAGAATTCAGCAATTTTTAGAATGTAGTATTTAGCTGATGTAGTGCTAATTGCTCCTATAAACAAGTCAGCTAATTATAAAGCCAATCACTAATATTCTCTTCCCACGCACTGACATTACACACATGTAAATGGTTGGTTATCGTTTGCCAAGGATATATTGTTTGTGCTCACATTGCAACTTTCGTTGGCTAATGCTACACAGTACTGCAGTCTGCCTAACTTCAATACAAGTGCAGCCTATGTTGGCCAAAAAAGGTTTATAATTTATTTGTACTGATACAAAATAGCAGCCTAATTGAAATGTAATTTAACTTAAGTCTATTAATGAGATATTAAATAGAATAGAATAGATAAAAATGTACTTTATCTAAAAACAAGTTCATGAGCCCACACAAACTGAACTACCATTAAAAAATAGGAGTTGCATCTATAGCCTTGTAGCCTTCTAATCAGCTGAATATCTGATTCTTCCTGTTTCTTCTGAACCTGTGAGGACATGGGCCACAGAGGAAGGTGGCGGGGGTTAGGTTTCCACCTGAGCCCCAGGGCAGTAGCCTGCTGTAACTCCACCACTCTCAGGTAAGATATGTGCCGCTCTGCTGAGACTTGAAAAGCCCCATCCAGCCTGGGCCATCACTGTCAGGAGAGTGATACAAAGGCGAATGCAGAAAATAGATGTTGCAACAACATGCTCAATTCATGTTGTATTATTAATATTATATATTTTGGAGCACAAAGATTAGAGATTTTGCCTCCATTTATCATTTATATTTTCTTTTGGGTAGTCTTGCTGAGAATATGACAGCGTGTATGGCAAGTGTATTCTAAAAGTCAAATAAATGTATATCGGAGGTTTTGTCAACATATCAGCTTGCAGAGATTTCTACTTGGTGCTTGAGGGACACACTCTGAGAAAACATAAGTCTGCTTCTTTGATCAGATTAAATGATTGTGATTAAACAGCCCCAAAACACAATTTAGTGATCGGAATTCATCGCTAAAAATAATAATCAAAATAGGACTAAGGCTAAAGTTGCTTCTTTAGTTTGATAAAGCAAAGTTTATACCAGCCACAATAGGCCAGTGTACGTTAAATAAATGGAGAGGGTTGTGTTAGGAAGGGCATCAGACAAAAAACCTTTGCCAAGTGAATATGCAAATCACTGCAGAAGAAGGCAGATGATGTATGCCTATTACAATGTATGTGTGTGAAAATACAGATTTTTCTGAGGTTAAACAGGGTGAATCAAAATTTCCCATAGGCATTCATGTTAAATGTCAGCTCTGCAATCAAGTTCTCCTGAATGAACTGCGACTCCTGGGCTCGCCTACAGCATCCTGCAAACCAGAGGGATTAGCTACTGGAATGGAAAAATGACAGAATGATAAAGAAGGAATGTGTTTGTATGAAGAAATGAGTTTGTACAAACCCAATTCCAAAAAAAGCTAGGACAATGTATAAAATGTAAATAAAAACTAGAGGCAACTGACCACCATTTCATGAAAAATAACACATTTTAAATTTGATGGCAGTAACACATCTCAAACAATTTGGGACAGGGCAACAAAAGGTGGAAAAGTAAAGTGAATACAGGATTCAGTAAGATGACTGGCTTCAAAAGGATAATTTTAGAAAGGTAAAATGTTTTAGTTTCAACACATATGTTCTATTCTCAATAAAATTAGGTTTGTTATATTTACAAATGATTGTATTCTGCTTTTATGTTTGTGTAGGATCTGTTTTTATTTACATTTTACACAATGTGCTAACTTTTTTTGGAATTGTATTTGTATTTGAGAATTAACATTAGTGTTTCAATGCAAGATCTTCTAATTGTTGGGATGTGAAAATGTGGAAATTATGGTCATTAACCCAATAAAAAAAGCTTTAATTCAAAATAAAACAGACTTAACATGGGAGCACTGAAACATGATCACTCCAGTTCATACAAAATCACTGACAATAAAGATCAAATACATTTGCAGCAAATCTAACCAAATGTTCCTTACTGAAATGACGCTGCCCTTTATCACTGCTATCTTCCCTCCAAAATGCAACAAAGGTGGAATTTTCCACACAGCACTTCCCTGAGAGCGCTGAGGAATGCAGACATGATGGAGCAGGCCTGAGGAGGACGGCACCTCTGCAGTAACACTGGGTTAAAGTGCTTTGCCTGTATTGCCCCTGGTGTCCAGCTTCTGAATTCAGCCTGCAGGGAGGGTTTGGTGGGCTATTGATCAAATTAATAGTCGCTCTGTACTTTTAGATAGCAGCAGTGATTGTTAAAGGAGGATCCTGTGGGCTAGTTTAAAATCACTAAAGTTCTATCAAATTGTATATTGTTTAGATTTTGGATCATATGGCCTTCCTGATGCAACCTTCTTAATTTATCTGGGCTTGGGACTGGCACAAATACTGTAGTTCACTGGTTTCTGACCCCTTGTGGCAGTATTACTTAAATGACTTAGAATATGGTAAAAGTGTTTTTCTATAGCAGTACAATTCAAAAGGTATATCAGTAAAGTACACACAGAGTAAAATATATTTTAAGCATTTATTTATTTTAGTTGCAATGATTTTTACGATTATGTAATATGATATGATACTGAATTTTGTTTTTCACTGTAAGCCATAATCATCATCATTAAAATGGTTAATGCTTGAAGATACTAACATTACTCATTAAAACCATAGATTAGTTCGAGAAAATTCTTTTCCATTGTGAGATACGTATAGGCAGGTAAAAGAGATTTTACACCTGAACTAGATTTTTGAGTTCAAATCCAAGTTTGGGCACTATATCTTTACAATTTTAAGATAGGGCCTTGGCAGGGTCCTTCTAGTTGTAATTTTTCTTCTTGTTGTCATTTAGTCATTTTTTTTTTTTAACTGATACACTTTCTTTGTTCATAGCCTTTCTTAAAAACTATCCAAGCTTTTTAGCCAGTACTGTATTTCACTCAGTGTGTGCTGAATATAGCCTATATCATTTACAATTTTCAGGCAATTCAAATAAACTACTGACGCAAATTGACACTCTCAGGCCTTTCTTATTTTTTGATGTAGGAGTGTAAGTGCTTAAGAGTAGCTGGAGTTCTATATTTTTGAATGCACAGTTTTTTTTAAAGAATTAGTGGGTACCTAAAAGTCCCTCATTTTGAAAAGAACTCCAAATTACTAGTGGAGACTTTTACAGTACTTGATTGCTATCTTATGCCTCAAAGCAACCGAGCTTGTGAAGTTATACAACGTGGGCAAGTGCTGACATAACAGGCACATCTCATTTAGATGGAAATGACACCGCGTCTCTTCTGAGAACAATCACATAAACAATTATCCTTATAGTTGCCTCAGTCCACGTTAATGTTTTATATAAGTGTACATCATTTATATTCTTGCGTTCACAGAGCTCTTAAGTGGACCATACAGCTCCGAGACAATTAAAAGCCTGTATATAGGATGACAAACTGCCTGCTGTGGGGACATGTTTGCTGTGATGGTAAAGAGCATTCCACCACTGTTCTGTATAAAATATTAACTCTTGGGCTATTTCCGAACAAGCTGCAATGTTGTTCCTCCCACTTAAATCTGAATTATACATAGAGGAGTCCTACAGAGATGCATGCAGCTGCTGTCACAGCCATTAGAAAGACAGAGTGATTAGAGTGAACCGTGTTGTGTACTAGGTTGCTCCAAAAAAGGTGCGAGTATAAGCTACCTACCCCTCTACCTGTCTCAAGTGGGAGAGTAGACTGCCGCCTGTTGGTCATTGGTAGGACTACTATGAGAGGGGCAAAAGATAAGGGCAAAATGGGAAAATATAATGGTTCCTAATGTTAACAGTTCAACTTTTAGCTAAATGCTAAATTGAAACTTAAAAGCAAATGAATTACAGAGCATATAGTTTTGGTTCTTTTAGTAGAGAATATTAGAGTTTCCCCACTGTTTATTATAGGAACCATTTTGCTAGATTTCTGCTCCCTGACCGTAATATTGTTGAAATAGGAAGTTGAATTGATGTGCTTCTCTCATTAATTTTACAGTTGACTGCTATTTGGCAACTTTTAAAGAAATTCAATCTTTTTATTGCCTTGAAATTGGGTTTGTAGCTCAATTAACCACCTCTTTCTTTTTGCCCTTTCTTCTCAGGGGCGCCATAGAAAATCATGCATAAACATTCATCTTGAACAAAATATATTGTATTCTCTCCTTGAATCCACTATGATGACCGTTCATATTTAACCAGTGAAGGTCTAATCTACAGTCATTAACAAAAAGCATAGTAAAAGCACAGTAAAATGACATGGTAGGCTATGAAAAACACTGAATCTATGCTCATGAACACAAACATAGCCTATGTGTGTCTTTTGTCACATGTTTAGGTGTCTGGCTGAATATTGACCCATTTGTCTGGAGAAGCACCACAGTGAGCCTGACAATCAATGATGCAGCAACACTGTCACAACTGACCATATCTTTTACACACAATATCTAGACCTTACCAAAAAACAAAAAAAGGTTTCTGTGATCATGAAACAGTGCTAAAACGGCGACAAGACAACAGTGGTAGTTTCAGCTGTTTATGTATTAAATTAATAGATAGGGTGCCATAAAATACATCCATCCATCTTCTTCCGCTTTATCCGGGGCCGGGTCGCGGAGGCAGCAGTCTAAGCAGGGACACCCAGACATCCCTCTCCCCGGACACTTCCTCCAGCTCCTCAGGAGGAACCCCAAGGCGTTCCCAGGCCAGCCGAGAGACATAGTCCCTCCAGCGTGTCCTAGGTCTTCCCCGGGGCCTCCTCCCGGTGGGACATGCCCGGAACACCTCCCCAGGGAGGCGTCCAGGAGGCATCCGGAACAGATGCCCGAGCCACCTCAGCTGGCTCCTCTCGATGTGGAGGAGCAGCGGCTCTACTCCGAGCTCCTCCCGGGTAACCGAGCTCCTCACCCTATCTCTAAGGGCCATAAAATACACATTCTCATAATATATATATGTTTGAATGATGAATAATATCTTGTATAGATTATATAAATTCATTTATATAAATTATCCAAACCATTTAGGATAAGCTGTAAATCCATAAAGTCACAAGGACGATGGTCACTGGAGACTGTAATTTACATCTAAATAAATCAACTTACAATAAAGAAAGGATGTCAGTGTCAGTGTCAGCCATTTAAAAGTGAACATGGCAGTGAAGGCCATTATAGAGTAGATGTGTAGCTGAGCTCAGCAAAATGAACGGAAGTGCACAATAAGCAGATTATGGATTTATCAAGGCTAAATGTGCCTTAACGGATGGACGCAGGCTGGAACACAGAGACTGAAGAATCTGATCTAGAACTGAAGTACTCAGGGGTAGATGAGTTTTTAATGAATCATGGGAGGATAATGGGTGGTTAAGTTAAAAAAAAAGTTCTATGGGCCTTTTGCTTAGCTGTTGTGCACTAAATCAAAATGACTTGTTTATCTAATTATCTATCTACTCTAATTTAATTTGTTCACTTGTAAAAAAAATAAATGGGAAAAAGCACTACTCTTGTCATCCAACTTTTTTATAACTATTACTTCATTTGATAATCTGTGTTGTTTTTTGGAACACAATCTTGGAGCAAATCCTCATTAAGACTAAAGGGCATTAGTCAAGTCATGTCCTCACATCCTGCTGCACCCTGGCCCTCCTCCTCACCTTGGGCCATCTCCAAACCAGCAGCACATCTAGCCTTGTTAGGAGAGCGACAGAGCTCTGAGACACGGCGTGAAGGTCGACGTACAGACACTTCACTGCATGCAGAAGAGCTCTGCTGCTTTGGAGACAGTTGTCTTTTCTATTCCCCACTTTCTTTGATAAAAAAAGACATTCTGACAGGTTAAACTATTTGTATTTAGGCTTTCAGAGTCTTGTCCTCCTGACTCATGTTGCAGCTGAGGTTTCTAATTTATGAAGTGCTTACAAGATATCAGGAATGTAAGGTGACACTGAGTGCTGCTGTGTTTCCCCTGAGATGGTGTGAAACATGAAAATGCCTGTAGCCCACTGTACCTCCGTAAGCAGATCTCTGTCAAGACCTTCACTTAGCTGCTTTAATCTGAAAATACAGCAGTGGAGCTGGGGAAAGAAATGTCCATTAGTAGAGCCGACAGAATCCAATGAGGAATCGACCACAGTCTTTTAATGATGAGTGGCTGTTCATTGATTGAGCAGAAGAAAGAGTGCTTTGTGGAGGATGGACCTACAGCTGTTGCTTTTAGCTCAAAGCTTGACGTTATTATGTATATACATTTGTATAGCTTTAAATACATAACAGGGTATGTACTCCTTTAATCATTTTATGAGAAGCTAAATAAATAACACAATAAAAGCATGTTTACCAATTGGGGTTACAGGGTGGCAGAGTGGGTATTGTTTCTGCCTTTCAGTAAGGAGAACTGAATGGCCAGGGCAATCTCTCTAAGTGGAGCCTCCCTGTGTCACTGTAGGTTCTCTCGGGCTTCCTCCCACCATCCAAAGACATGCATGTGTTGTGTGAACTGGTGACTCTAAATTGCCCTTAGTGAATAAATGTTAGAGTGAATTGTAGTCTGTGAGTGTATGTTTCTGTCAATCTGGCGACTAACTAGGGCAATGAGAGTGTACCCTGCCTAAGGCTCATGGTTGCGGGGATTTGCTCCAGCCAAAGATGAGTCCTGATGGAGTGGAAGGAGATAAATTAATGCCAATTGGTACATTTGAAATTTTGTGACCACATTTTTCTTAATTCTTTAAACTGGGTGAATGATGTGCTTTGTAACAGAAGGTGAGTTTAGATGGTGTATAAGACATACAAGCAAGAACTGCATGTATGTAATGCATTGCAGAAATATTTTATAGACTTGATGGACAACAAAAGTCCTATTTGCCAAGCTTAAATCAAATCCATGGAAACCATTTCATTTCATAAATAGACCATAATATGTACATATATTTCTATTTTTCACAGCTGTCTACAGTAATCTTCTACAATCTTCTACACATAATTGGACACTACTGCAATATTATAGCAGTTGACATTTTCTCTGCTTGTGTGTTTTGGCACCTCTATTTGATGTTATTGTTGTTTAGTCACTGCTTGGCTTATTGTTCTTTATTTATGTTTGAAGTTTGAAAAGAAAGCATCAGAAAAGATGCCAAAATTGGGGTAATTTTGAAACTTCATTCCTGGTGTGAGATTAAGGTAAACACTACAAGAGACACACACTGTGAGTGGATGTAGAAAAGAGAGCAGATATTAAAAACACTGATTCTTTCATCTTCTTCCGGTTATTCCCATTAGGGGTCATGGGTGGCTGGAACCGAGCGCAACAACTAGGGGCCTTATGTGGGGTACACCTTGGACAGTGACCAGTTCATCTCAGACCTGAAACAGTGACATGCACAACCATTCACTTTTGCATTCATTCACAAGGGGCAATTTAGATTAGGCCAGTTACCACATGCATATTTTTGGGCAGTGTGAGGAAGCCAGTGTACCCAGAGAGAGCCCACGATAACATGGGGAGGACATACAGACACCAGTCACAGAGATTGTATGTCAACCAGCCCAAGAATTTAACCCACAACCAAAACTAACCCCAGTGCCAGCATGCACTCATATAGACTTTTTTACTCTTACAGTGTATTTGGTGACTGATTGTTGAAGCCTGCTGCTGTATTAAAATCCTACACAGCCAATGTATAAAGGTCAGATTCTGCTTATGATGCATAATAGATTGCAGAACAGCACAAAAGTGACAGATGCCAAATTTGAATGTATATTCCCGGTTCTGTCTGCAATATGTCACATTTGCAGTACGCTACACAACTCAGCACTGGCCCTTCTTGTGAAAAACATGCTGTTCCTTGCTACAGTGCATTATGAAAGGTTGCAAATAGGCTAATTTGCAGCGTTGACAGCACCAGCCTTGGCAAAGGCGGGTAGTAATAGGTTTTGAGGTGCCGCTTCAGCGACTGCTGTGATAGGAACACTGTGGCTGAGAGTAGGCATAGGTCAGGCTTATCTGGAAAGTCTGACAAATTAAAAACAGAAAACCTTTGACATTTATCATGCTTCGGAGTCTGCAAAGGTCATTGCATGTACTTGCTGCTTTCATTTCGCTGCCCTGTTCCCTGTGGACATGTTTCGCTGTGATTGCTTATGGCCTGCTTGAGCTGTGGCTGGGGAAATCTGAGTTTATGATCTTGGAGAAATATTCACACTTTGACAGTCATGATCTGATTTGACCATGTTGTTGACATGCCAGGGACATCTTTCTAGTTTTGCCAGGTCCATCCCTGTAAATAACCGCTCACCTTAGGTTTACGCCTTAAATCAACTTGGACCTTAAATAATATTTCAATCGACTCTTAATGTGACAAACTGCCCTGTTATCATCCTCTATCACTGTGTAATTCGGAGTTGCCACTCTGAGCTGTAAGAACTCGGTATGGGGTATATTTTGAACAATCTGAAAAAAAAAAAAAAAATAAAAAAAACGAAAAAACACCCACACCAATTTATTTTGTTAGACACATTACAGCATTTGTACACAATGTTCAATAGCATAAATGAACTGAAAATGCTAAATGTAAATGCTAATGCTAACTAAAACAACATTGTTCTTTTTGTAATTTTGTTAATTTTAGAAAACTAAAACTAAAAACTATGGCATGCACTATTTTTTTCTGTTGATATGGTTGTCAAAACTAGGCTTCTTATTAACCAGAGAGGAAGCTCAAAAGAGAGCAAGAGTTACACTGTGTTGCTTGAGGGTTAAAATGTACAAAAATACTTGAAAATAGTACCTGTATTAAATGTATTTGTAAAATAGGCTAGTAGTGATTTAATAGGGGATTCTGTTGCCTAAATTGGACAAGATACATAAGACATAATACTTTAAGGCTGGGACACACCGAGGCCATTATCGGTCGCCATCTGTGATGCTAATGTGCTGCAGTTAGCTTACTTTAGCCTGTAGCCTTGTGCAGAAGAAAATATAATCCTCCTCTGAGGCAGACAGCTGCAATAATCCAGTCCCTTTTATTCATTACTGTGATCAGACAATTTAATTTAATTTGGCATGTATAATTATTATTCACTGATAAATACTTGAGTTAAAGGTGCTATGAGCAGAATTTCATAAAAATTACCTTCATATGTGCTAAGATATGAAGTAAACATGTTTAAATCAAATATTAGTTTTACTGATAACAATGGTAGAGCTTATTTATTCACAATTTAAAAAATATTGAATGTAAAGGCCAAGCTTTTTATGTTTACATTTTTGTTATGGTTTTAAACCCACGTGTTGCTGATTGTCCAATCAGAAAAGCAGAAAGAGCTCTGTGCTCAGGTTGCCACACAGACACAGCTAACAGACAAGCTCCTATTAGAAATAAACCTAAACTGGTTCACTATGAGAAAATAAAGTAATATATAACAAAAACATATGATAGTGCTGAGTCTCCAGTAGCCTTAGTTGTCCTTTGATAAAAGATTGAGGAGTACTGTTGCTACTTATGTTAGCTGCTGTATGGCGAATCTCAAGTAATTATGCTTAGATGCTCTGGCTAAAATGAATGCAGTGACTGAATTGTGGAGAAACTAAGCTTCCCAGCGAGGTATAACATGTTGGCTGAAGTTAAGCTGTGGTTTATTTGTGTACTAACCACTCAGTGTTGTAAATGGCTAAGCTGAGGTTAGCTTTGCTTAGTGCAGTGAAACATTGCTTCTTTTTAACAGACCTTTCAAAGCATTTTAGTAAATAATGTATAAACATTCACACCTAAAATCCAAGCAGCTGTTCCTCTTCCTGAATTCTGTCCTGAAAAAATATTAATGAAGAGTCTTAAGTAGTTAATGTCCGATAAACATTGGGCCTATTGTTTACACTCTGAGTGTAAAATTAATTTGGCGACTGGATTGTGGAAAATCTAATTGATCGTCTCAATTGTTGAAGCAAATCTTTTCAAAGTTTGCAAAAGAAGAAAACAAAACAAATGCAAATTAGATGCATTTCTATAAATTTATTTGAGCAGATAAATGCTGTGGGTAAGTATAGAAAATGGAGACCGGTTTGTAGTTAGTTATGACTGGGCAAGTTATAAATTTACCAGTAACGCAGCTTGTGATTGCCAGCTTAAATGCAGAATTAAATAAGAAATGCAGAAATTTAAATGCAGGCACTATGAGCAAGTGCGTTTTAACATCAAGCCTCGCATTCTGTATATAATGACGATTTTTGGGAGGTCATAGTGAACAGTCAATCTATGCACAACCTTTTGCTGTTATAGGTCCACATGTAAGTACATTGCCAACAGTTACATAGGTTTTTTGTTTAACATTTCCAGTCTCTCATTATTCAGATTAATTATTTTTAATACAAATAAAAAAAACAACTAAAGTAAGCATACTAACTTTTTTTGTGAATTAATATTTTCATTTTCAGAATTTGGCATTTCCATCACTGGTTTCTAATGTGATAGGCTGCTCCAACATGGACATGAAAATAAGGTGATAGCTATTGAGAATATTGCGTTCCCCATAATCAGACATATGAAGGAAACATGGAGGTTTTTTCGGACTGTTTTTCTGAGCATTGGAAAAGCAGTGCTAATGGCACACTCATAATGATTAGTTATTGCATCAGTTCCATCAAAATGCTCTTTGAAGGTAAACTTCTGTTGTTTAAAAAAAAATAAAATAAAATCGGAGGCATGTAATAACGCTCCAAAAAATCAGTTCTCATTTCCATGCAATACATCATTCCACACCATAAACACTGAAAACTTGTAATCCCACTGGACCATGTCTGTCTCATTTAAATGTTAATATAATTCCCATCATTCATAATTTAATGTGCTCTCTGGCATTTTCCGTTCATCTCGGTAATGCTATCTTAACTGACAAGCCAATTTACAGCGCGAATTGGCCAAATTGCTTTAGCATTGTGACACTAACACCATAATAAATCCTTGACATACAGTTTCTCCTCAGGTAATAAAAAATAATAGGAACTTGTTCATGTTCAATCTAGTTGCATTGATTTACACAGTCCTGGATTTTGCCTCCAAGACTGCAGCGGCTAGAGAAACATTAGGTATGAGGAGCGTGACAGAGATCGTCCCTTTTGCCCTTTCGGTTGTCAAAAGTGGCATTAGTGGAGGTGAGAGCGGTGTAAGAGATGACACAGGCAGTGTGGGGAAACTGAATCAGACAGATTATAGCTCAAAAGGAATAGAGGGAACAGAGGAAAGCCAGGTTTAATGCTGCCAGTCGTCATCTGGTCTGACCTTTCGGGGAATTAGCAGTGCATCCGACCCAGAGCTTGTCGACTTGTCACTGACACATTCTCACAATACAGTTTCCCTTTCTCTTCAGCCTGTTCTCCAAACCCTTTGTATTCCCTGGTTTGACAAAGGCATACTATGGCTAAATGGCAAAATTGTAATTGTTAAACTAAGCCAGCTATTGTGCTAAGATGCGTACCTAGCATTAGCAATTTTTAGTTTGGCGATAATCTGGCCACAAAAGGTTCCAAAAGGTCCTCTCTGTGCTGGTCCCAAGCCTGACTAAAGTGACATAGTTTGGCAATTTTATTGCCCTTTTTAATCTATACGCCACCCAGTGTACAAACAATGCCAAATAATTATGCAATTTACTGCACGCCTGGAAGCAGATGATTTGCTGTGTGGTCCCAGAAGGGAAACTGCCAAAAGACAAAGTTAACTTTGGCAGTTTTAATGCATTTTAATTTTTAAGGCCATATCTCAGCCAGCATTATAAAATCCTAAGTATATTGGATTTACCTGCATGGACTCTCGCCTCATGTACTCCGCACCAATTGTTTTTCTTCTTGTAGCTAGGTATACATTTATAAAATGTCCTTGTGGCCAATATTGGGATGTGTTCCAGTGGCGTAAGGTAGTAATGAGGGGCCCCAGTGCACGTTTTCAGAATGGGCCCTAAGGTTATGAATCACATTTAGGAAGTCTATATACCATATACTTTTAAGACATATACAAAAAGTGCATTGTACTTTCTTAAAGTCAACTACTTTCATTAGAATATTCATACATGGGAGTGCTACAAAAAATTTTGATGTTTATTTTGGTTCCACTAAATTTTGCATTTAGTAAAATTGTGAAGGAATTATGCATATACATTTTATATTTTTTAATCAAAAGAAAAGCTTGTTTTGTAAATGAAGTCATGCCTGCTGTTTACTGTCCAGAATGAACATAACCCATCAATATAGGACTCTCAATGGGGCCCCCTCATGTCCTGGGCCCAAGTGCAGCTGCAGTGCCTGATGTTTATGCCCCTGGTGTGTTCTATTGTACTACAGAACTATAGTTAAGAAAGTAACTTTAAGTAACTAAAAACAAAATTTATGTTTTAAAAAACTTTTTAATACTCAAACAGATTTTAGAGGGGAAATTTTTACTGCGTTAACTTTTTCTTGGTCTTTCAACGAGTATAAAAGTATAAATATTAAGTAATTTTACTTCTACTTGAGTTCTTCTATTTTAAAGTAACTTTTACACAGGTCCACAAAATTTCTGTGGACTTGTGTGTCTTTGGGGTAGCAGCTTAACCTTTGATAAGTCTTCTGCACTTCTTTGAGGAGAGATTTTGGGATTAGCTGACTTACAGAAGCTATTGTGATAGTGGTTTTAATGACTTGACTATGAATGTGGATTTGCAAAGGTACAAGCAGCTCCCTCTATAAATCCTCTCATTAACATGTGTAATCCTATGTTAATTGCTGCTTATTTAAAAAGTTTTCTGATAGTGGGTCATACTCTACTTTCATGGTGTAATATTAATCATTTTATGACTATTGTTTGAATAGATTATAAACTATCTATAGATTAAGTCATAGTAGGGGTCTTTATTTATTTATTTTTATGAAAACTTATAAATCTTCTTATAAAAAAATTTATAAATCTATCTCATAAATAAACAAAATACAAGTTATGCTGTTGGAAGATAAGAACCATGTAGGGCCTGTATTTCTATCACATATTATATTATAGTACTTTTGATTTGATTCATTTAGAAAATGATTTGCACAAGCACAAAAGTTTAATAATGACTTCTTATAAACAGTGGGGGGTTGGTGTGTGAGACTGGAGGGACAGGTCTTTACTTTCTCCCACTGAGACTGGCAATGACAAAAGCAGATTGAGCAGCACACAGCCAAAACTGAACTGTCTATTTGCAGGATGCCTTTGTCATAGTTAAAATTAAATAACTCAGCAAGACAGTGGCAAGGTACAATCACTGCAAGACTGTCAATAAATTAAGCAACTGTGGTTTGTTGGTGGCTATTGTGATTGTTTTAAAAAGACATCAATAAAATTGCTAAAATTTGCAAAAGTTACAAAGTTGTAATTAAAGATGTACAAAATGTGTGTAAAATTATTTCTGTTAATACTAATATGACAAACTGAGATTAAATAATGGAGGCAGTGTTGTAGTCGAGTCACCAGTTTTTTGAGTTGAAATAACTCATCCTCAATGTTCAAGTCCTAGTCTAAGTCTGAGTCACTCACTACTACTTGAAGTTCAAGTTCAAGTTACCAAAAAAATTCAAGTCGAGTACGACTTGAGGCCTTTTAAAGGAAAACCATGCAACTTTGCTCGTTTCTTAACTGTTTTTGGTCACAGTTTTCTGCATGGAGCTCCCCCTGCATTCCTTGCACTATCATAAATACTTGTAAGACCTGAGATTCAGGGGAAACCAGGCTGGTGCTCCCATTCTTGCAAGCTGCTTTTTGCTACAGAGTCTAAGTCCAACTCATTGGTTCACAGGTTGCATTTGTGTTACAAGTCCAGGGGCCTCATTTATAAAACTCTGTGTGGAATTCTTACGTATGCCGGAAATCAAAAAATAGCATATGTAAGAAAATATTCAGATTTTTAAAACCTGTGTGCACACACCTGGACAAAAATGTTCCCTTTATAGATCCCACTTGGAGAAGAAAAGTGCGCACGTAAACCCACCTCACATCTCACCCTCTCCACGCCTCGAATCCACCAAAGGTCAATGCAAAGTGACTTCTGAATGAGATTTGCCTGAACATGAACCGCTAATAAGTGGGTTTCACCGAGAAATACACAAGAGAGGGATGCACGAGACGCTCCACACAGCACTACACACACAGGCATCTGTATTGCAAAGTCAATACTGCTTCTCTGACCAATATTGTTTAAAATGTAGATATCATTTCTATTTTGTGTTAGACAGACATTATTTCACAACCCAGTACTTATGTAACAAAACTTGCAAGACACTGCTTTTTATTTATTATGTTGTTTGAAAGCCTGCATCAATTGAACATCTCTGAAGGCGTCCAATATAAATACTGTGTTTTCTCTCCCTCAGCATGTTTGTCCCTGAGGTAAACTTCCATATATTCCTGACAGCAGTTCGCCGAGTCTTCTCTTCTCGTCTCATCTCCGTCTATATTTCACGTCCTTCAGAAATTCGCCTGTGGATGCTGTTATTTTAGAGACAGATGAGAGGAAATAATTCATTCATCAGACAGGGCTCTCGGGCTGACCTGCAGCTGATCACATGGTTGATATTGCAGATCTTCTTGAAAGTGGATGGCGAGCTGGGCTTATTAGGGTTCTCAGTGAAGCATTGTGCGCAGGTCATCATGTCTCTTGAAGTGACTGCATATGACAGTGAACACAAGCCGGGCCTCACCTCGGCAAAGCAAGCACATCACACCAGCCATTTCAAACGTCAAAGCTGATAAAAGCTGATAAGGAAGTGCGAGGATGACAGTCTGATATAAACAGACCCGTCAAAGTGGTAATTATTTTTTCCACAAACAGGAAATATGGATTGGGCCGCAGGTGCGTGGCTTCTTGTTGGATATAGTGTATGCATCACATCAAAACTTCACTACGCTCAATGCAATACTCATTCTAACTTTACTGATTGCTTCAGACTGGCTATTTCTGTTACCAGAGGAGGATGCCCATGATTTCTGTGTGTTTGCATTTGTCAGTGCGCTAAAACAAACTGCAAGTGCATCGCATTAAGAAAAGTTATAATTCTGGGCAGCTTTGATTAATAAAAGCCTGTCCATCTAAGTGATTTTATCTTAAAGTGCATTAATAGCAATGTGCCTGAAAGGATTATAGAGTTCCATCCATCCATCTTCTTCTGCTTATCCGGGACTGGGTCATGGAGGCAGCAGTCTAAGCAAAGATGCCCAGACTTCCCTCTCCACAGACACTTCCTCCAGCTCTACCGGGGGGACCCCAAGGCCTTCCCAGGCAAGCCGAGAGACATAGTCCCTCCAGTGTGTCCTAGGTCTTCCCCGGGGCCTCCGCCCAGGTGGGACATGCCCGGAACACCTCTCCAGGAAGGCTGACCAGGAGGCATCTGGTACAAATGCCCGAGCCACCTCAACTGACTCCTCTCGATGTGGAGGAGCAGCGGCTTTACTTAGAGCTCCTCCCGGGTGACAGAGCTCCTCACCTTATCTCTAAGGGTGCACCGAGCCACCCTGCGGAGGAAACTCATTTGGGCCGCTTGTATCCGGGATCTTGTCCTTTCAGTCATGACCCAAAGCTCATGACCATAGGTGAGAGTAGAAACGTAGACTGACCGGTAAATCGAGAGCTTCGCCTTTCGGCTCAGCTCCTTCTTTACCACAACAGACCGATACAACGACCACATTACTGCAGACGCTGCACCAATCCGCCTGTCGATCTCACGCTCCATCCTTCCCTCACTCGTGAACAAGACCCCAAGATACTTGAACTCCTCCACTTGAGGCAGCAACTCCCCTCCAACCTGGAGATGGCAAGCCACCCTTTACTGGTCGAGAACCATGGCCTCGGACTTGGAGGTGCTGATTCTCACTCCAGCCGATTATAGAGTTGTATTTTTAAAAGCATATGCATGACATGAAAAAATAAATAAATAAATAAATAAATATATATATATATATAAATATATATATTTTTTTATTTGTGGCCACTCTATAGAAGCAAGAAGAATAAGTAACTATTTTAGGGCTATATTTTAGAGATGTACACTAACACACAATAAGCACAGTGCCTGGACATAAGTGTGACATTATTGTACATGTAAAGTAATGTCTAAGTGATACATTTTTTTAATATATGTACAATTTTGTTTGCTTGTTTGTTTCCCACAGGTCCATTGTAAGAAACAAGAAATAACTTCTATTGCTTTAAATAGGTTTAGCATTTAAACTGGAGAGCTGTTGCAGCCATTAATTATATTTTCCCATTCTACCTTTAACCTCCGCAGTTCTGCTTTGTGTCGGATAATTACTCTAATGATTGTTTGCTCAAAGCCTGTCACGAACCAGGGATGGATCCTGAAGCTCGCGCTTTCTTTCTGTCTTTTATTTCAAGTCGTGTTTCCTCTACCACTGTGCAATCATTTCCTGCATCAGCCAAAGCCACAACACATTAAACTCTATTCTGAGCCAGCCCTTTATCCTGCGTGTATTGTTAAAGAATCCAATAATAAGGCAGAAAGTGAGAGAAACCATGCCGAGATCTAATCAGCGACACACAATGACCGAGTATGTGTCCAGTGCAGGCTCGAGCTCTGTTCATCAGCAGCCATTTTACTGTTCAATTTATCTAAAATAATCACTCAGGGCCGTGGTACATTTCAAATACGTCAAATGAAACCAATATCCTTTTACATTGGGCCTGAAAAGTTTGGAAGGCTTTGTCAAAAAAACAAAACAAACAAAAAAAAGGTTACATCAATATCTGATATAGGCAAAACTAAATAGGTCTGTATGCAGATCTATGTGAATTTTAGTTAATTTATAGATATACACCATTCAGGCATAACATTATGACCACCTGTCTGTAATTGGTTGTGTTATGACAGTCTGTTCTAAATAGAGTTCTTACACACAACAAACTTCCTTTTCCCATGTAAATCACCTGTCGTCGGTTCACTGCTACTCCTTCCTTGGACCACTTTTGACAGATACTTTGGAGGTGTTCTGGCTCAGTCATTTAGCTTTTACAATTTGGCTCTTGTCAAACTCGCTCAAATCTGTAGGGTTGCACACCTTTCCTGTTTCTATCACATCAACTTTTGAGTCAACTTTGATTGGTGTACTAACTTCTTATACTTTGTGCTTTCTTTTGTAACTCAGAAATCATTCAATAGTTTTATATTCTGTTTCACTCCAAGGTTGTGTAACTTAAAGAAGCTCATTGACATAAAGTAGGTTGCTGTACTTTATTAAACATATAAGCACTTGTATAGCAACAGTAACCGTGATGTTCAGAATGCTTGTCCAGAGTTCTAGAATTCTCCGTTACAGTTCTAGAATTCAGTGTTAGAGTTCTAGAATTCTCTGTTAGAGTTCTAGAATTCACTGTTAGAACAAATCCTGGTCATTTTGTGAGGTGAACTCAGTCATTTTGGTTTGGTTTTCCAGTCTGTCATTGAATTTGTTTTTCACTGCCTTTTTGCTGCTTTGGTTGTATTTTTAAACATACATACACAGAAGTGAGTAACATGGATGCTCTTAAAGAATCTAGGCACATACCAGCTGATTAGGGTAAAGCACACTTTTATTTGTACTCTAAACTATAGGTCTATGTAAATTGTAACTTTGTAGGTAAAAGTAGTTTATTAAATAACACTGTTAAATTAACACATGTAACAAGTTATTTAGTGAATAAACAAGTATTATATTATAGCAGAAAATCCATTCAAAATGTCCTTGTACTGTATGTAAAATCTGAATGACTACTACAGTTCTCTGATAATTTCATAAATACTATTTTTATAATAAATAATTAAGATAGAATAACAGAGAAAAAAAACACATTTTAATATTTTACGCTGATATATTTTGCTAGGTGTTTTTTTTACCACCCCAGTTTATGAATGAGCCTTGGAGACCTGTTGGCACCTACCATCTCACAAGACCAATGTAAGGATTCATAAAAACTTCTTTGATTAAAAGCACATGTTTTATGTTTTTCAGATTGCAGTGGTCCTTAAGCTCCTGAAGCTTCTGCAGAAACACCTCCTCTCACCTGAGGTCACTGTTGATCACATGACCCATCTGCTGCTGGAGCAGAGCCAGAAGTCTCTCAGAGTCCAGTGAGTTACATACTGTCTACACTGTTTTTATGTGGGAAACACACAAGACAAACCAATACTAATATAGTATTTATTTCTCCCTGTAGACTCTGGGAATTTGAAAAGGAGGACAGGAATGATGAGATGACCAAACCTCTTCTGAATTTGGTGAGAGCTGAATGCTTGTAGTAAACTAGGCCCATCCCAGTTTTGACCTATAAATACACTGATCATGCTGCTCCTTTTTCTCTTAGGTGTGGGATGTGATCAACTCTCTTAAAATGAGAGACGTTATTTTTGAAGCCAGAAGGCTGCTCATGTCTCCACAGGACATTCCTCCAAGTTTCCTGTAGTTCCAATATCAAACCTTAATTTTCACCTTTCTTTATTTTTGATGTAAATGCTCAACCAACTGCACCCCTAAACATCCCTGGGTTTCCAAAACCCTGCCCTCCGTGCTTCAGTATGTCTACTTGTCTCGCTCTGTTTGAGACCAAATGGTGAACACCATCCTGGACAAGATTTTTGAGATGTTTTCTGGAGACACACCAGAGACACGGCCTAGCTGCTTCTCCACTGATCTGCTCGGAACATCCCCAGTGCTCCAGCAGAGGAAATCTGTCAACTGTTCAAGTCTCAACCTGAACCTGATGTGGATCCAGAGCCAAGCACAGAGTCCACTTCTCCTCGGCCACTCATAGAGGAATTCACTGACAACCTCACTGGTGAAATCACTGAGAAACTGGCTAAAGACAGTGTCCTCCCAGAGGTTTTGACCTCTGACCTGCTGGAGATTTTGACCTCTGACCTGCCTGACAAGGCTGAAGCTCAGGCCCCAAGTCCTGAGCCTCCTACAAAAGCACACATCTAGACCACTGTAGACCTCGCTGTGGACCTCCCTGCAGCTGCTCCTGTGTCTGCTGTCGATGCTGGTGTCCAAACCTCTCCCATCTCCCAGCTCCACTGAGAGCTGTATCTTCTGTCACTTGGGTAAATGGCTTCAGAACATTTACAACAGCTACTTCCTGACTAAGCAGGACAAGGAATGAGAAATCATCCTCATTCATTTTTCATCTTTGCTCAATAAATTGTACAACTTTGTACAACATTTTAATGGGAAAGTTTGATTTTGTATAAGCTATAATCATAATGGTGATCAAATGCTTAACTTTATTTACTCAATATAAATACAATACCAATGTTTTCTTTAGATTAGAAAAGTAAACATTTACATTACAAATTTCTGTTTTAAAATTTGAGGAAAATCTTTTTTTTTAAAGCTCTTTAAAGCTCTTATAATAAGATTGTTACATACTTACACTATTAGACCTATTAATCTAAACATATTGTTTTCTATTCATTTCAACTTCATTTACCCAAGGGGAAATCTGATATATACAGTTTACAGTTTAATATAGTACCATACAGTTTAAACCTAGTAGCCTGTTCTTCTGAACTGCAGGCTTTGAGATGTCTTTCTGCTGAATATTTACATGTGCAGTATCTTTCATGAACAAGTAAATGCCAATTTAGGTCTTGCACAAATTTGCTTTCATCCAATACGCTGCATGCAAATGAATTCAAGTAAAGAAGGTCAAACATATTCAAGACTTAAGCCCTGCTTAACATAATAGTATCTGAAATGTGTCTAAATATAGAGATGATGCACGTTTTGCAGTCATGCAATACAGGCCTTTATTTGGCTGTTCTCTACAAAATAAGGAATTCGTCAATTTCGAGGTAAACTGCAGATCGCCCTGCCTGACATTTATCAGAAGCACTCATTCATGCTGTGTGCAGTGGGCATCTCAACAGAGTCATTTGGCTTAAAGTGCACTTCCTGCTCTGCATGCTTTTGTGAAATGCTGACTGGGCAGACTGACATGTCCACTTGTTCACAGAGGTAATGACCTACAAGAACAGAATATGAGAGCTTAGCAACAAGCTTAGACTTTCACTTTCGGCTGTTCCTTTCATGGGTCATGGCAGCCAGTCATCTGCTATTATTTAGCCTTATTCTCTGCATCCACTTCTCTCATTTTATTCATCCTCGTCGCTCTCAAAGTGAACCTTAACATCTTCAACTCTGTTTCCTCCGGCTATGCCTCCTCTCATTTCCTCAGTGCCACTGTCACATCACAACATTGCTGGTCTCACCACCATTTTTTTCATTGTTGATTATAGGGAGGATCCTTATGAAAGCCAATCTAGAGGAGTGGTGCATGCACATCTCTTGATAGACACACATCACAATGATTCATGATTCATTGGGAAATGATATTGATACTGAGTGTCAATAATCGCAAACTGTTGACACTGCAAGAATTACAATGATTTCCATTAGCTATTGTATCTTACATGCACAAGGTTGCAGGGTACATATAGTTGAGCTCAAAGATTTTCAGTGTGCCAGCATACTGAAATCATTAATAATAAAGCCTATGCATATGACGTCTTAGTTTTAATAGGACACAAGAAATTAGCAGTATGACCTGTTCTTGGATGCTGTGCCCTGTGGCTGGCCTCTGCAACAATTATTATGTTATGTTTTTTTCTGTTTTGTATTTTTATAAATAAATAGAAATATGCTGTATATTTGCTATGACTAAAGTTTAATATACTAACTTGAGTGCACTGAAAATAAGTGAAATCAACAAGATAATAAAACAAAAAATAAGCATCTTTTTACCTGCATAAGCCAATTATTACCTCCATAAAGGTTTTCTCTAGACGACGACCTGACATAAATTAAACTCCTGCAAGCTTTTTCTCAACATTTACAATATTGATTGGCTGCATTATCAAGAAGGAATTAAATGGGAAGCCACAAAATGCCAGCAAATGTCAGCTGATGAAAATGCATGAGTGATGGCTCACTGCGTGTTGTCATATCACAACCACACACACACACACACACACACACACACACACACACACACACACACACACACACACACACACACACACACACACACACACACACATCTATTTCCTATTCTTGTTCCACTTTTAGGTGAAATACCCCCAGAGCCAACAACGCTAATAAATTGACAATAAACACAGCACTGCTACGAACAGATAAGGAAACTTCATTTTCACAGGGTTGTAACTGAGGAAAGGGTCAATTTACTTTGAATTCAATCAACAGAGAAAGTGGATGGTTTGGAAAATGTAAAATCTGTAAATCTTTTCGTTCATTTCCACTCAGGGGAAGAACTCGTGAATGAGCTTTCTGTCATTACTTTGTCTTTGTTGTTTAATTAAATGTGTGAACTGAGCAAGCTGAAAGTGAGCAGATTGTGTTGTGAAGGATTTGACACATCCTTCTGGTTCTTAAAATAATTTAGATTGATTAATTTCCTTCTCCTTATAGTTTGTTTAATGCTCCACATTTGCACATATTATATAAATGTCATATAATATAGAGGTGCATGTGAATAAACAATGGGAAAGTGTTTTTTAATAGTTTAATTCAAAGCACTATGTGAACAGCCAGCTTGCTTTCTGAGGGCAACTGAACTGACTTGCAGTTTACCAATTTGCAGCTGATTGGAGTGTTTCATCATTCATTTACAATACTGATGTTTTTTGACAACTATAATAATTTTTTATTAGAAACTAAATACATTTTGTTGTTGTTGTTGATAATTTAAGACATAATCATCCCAATTAAAATAGGTAAATACTTAAAATATTTCACTCTGCCATCCTTTTTGATGTCACAATATTTTAATTTATTGAAATGTACATGTATACAGACTGTATGCTGAACATAGATATTGTTATATGAACTTAAATAGTTTTAGTTTAGGTACTTAAATATTTTGGGGAAATCAGTTTCCCCAATTTATTTGAGTTGAATTACCTTGTTGGGTTTTACAGTGCAGGATAGGCAGACAATGACCCCTAACGCAGTTAAGCAGAACTGATGGCTTGTCATTTGCTACCTCAACAGCAAAATGTTTTAGAAATAACAAATTCAGTTGTGAGAGTAACAATTGCTATTCTAATTGTAGGGAATATATGACGTTACTTGCTAAATACGTTTGTTTAAACGCTGTGTAAAAAAAATAAAAAAAATAACAGGCGGACAGCTGCAAACATTCAAGATTACATCATTACTTCAGATTGTTCTGTAATGGAGCTTCAAGCACCTCACAAGCAGATTACCCCAAACACTGCAGTGCAATCTGATGGACGCACCTGGGTCTACTATTGTTAAATCTTAAATTGTGTGAATGTATTTTGGGGAAAGCAGAGACAAGCGACAAGGGAACAGATCTTTGTTTTTGAGCACATGACTAGCCCCGATGAATGTCTCATTATGATGGGAGAAGATGGATGTCAGTGGCATAATAAAGCCAGCTGTAGGAGTGACTGTCTGGGCAAAATGAGGCAGATGAGGGCCTCTCCATCCTATTCTTTGCACAGTGAGGTGTAACGGTTCGAAGTGAGAGGTTTTAATGGCTTTCAGTTGTTATTATTCAGTGTGTTGTGACAGCTTGATTGGGCCTGCAGCCGTCTTTTCATGGCTGCTGGATTTGCATGTGCCTCCCTTCGCCGAGTACTTCCACTGCAGCTTCATGTTGTTATGGTAATTTTCATGAAGTAGATTGCGTTTAGCTGGCTGCTCCACTTGGGTCCTGTCTGTGTGGAAAAAAAAGCCCACAGCGGCGAGATAATAATCATAATGAACACATCAGAACAATGCCAGAAGGAAACTCCACAAGCACCAGATGCACTAGGACCATTTAAATCACGACTGTGGATACCTAAGTAATTAATGACAAAGTGTTAATGAACCCCTAAAAACTCCTGTTGTTATATTTGTTAGAAATAGTTTTATTGTCTCTATTGAACATTCATTTTCTTTCCTTTTTTCCTGTTAGGAGTGAGGGTGGCCAGAGCAATTCAACCTACTGTATATGGCATACAGCGTTTGGACATGCACACTCAGAGAGATTATGTGGCAGCTGGCCTAAGACTCAAACCCTCTTCACTTAAGTTAGCTTCTCCAGGGACAAAACACTGCCCTTTCTATCTTCTATCTTTTATCTAGTCTAAGTGCCTTATTTTGTAAAACAAGACAAAACACAATGTCAAATTCTGTTGCGGTTTGAAGATGCAACAGTCTGATTTATCTGTAATTTAGTGGAGTGGCTAAGCTGTGACTAAACTCTGAGTCTCAAGAAGACGAGTGGCACTCTTGGAGAAATGATAGCGTTTATGCCAAAGCCAGAAAGTATATTCACAGCTGCCACTGCCCTTGAATAAATGTGGTGAGTAATTCAAGATCAGTACCTACAACAACTCAGCCATTCATACAGACATGGATCATAGTTCTTCATTTTAGTTAGGGGTGAAGAGACAGACACATATACATATTATCTGTGGACGCACAAAACTGTTTACAGACAGTGACCTGGAAGTCTTATGAATGGTGTTCTGGGATAGATAAAAGGAAGGTATTATTGTCTTTGTACTGTTTGTTCTATACATCTGTGAAAAACTGTGAAAAAGACCCAATAGGTTTTATTATTTAGCATTCTAATAGGAGTAATCCGTACATACAGGACAATATACTGTATGTGTTGGCCAATTACATGCTCACATGACGGTCTCAAGTCATTCTAGTTGGACAACACTCCTTATCAACAATGTTTTAGGACTATAATTGCAAAAAGACATAATGCTGAACTTGTAAGCTCTACGTTGATTTGTAAGTTATAATAATAATTGCAACTGCAACATTATTTACATTATGCATTTAAAACAACCAGGTTGAATCAAAGTAATACACATGCAATCACACACCAGTGCCACAGACAGGCAAGATGGGTGTGTAAGAAGTGTAAGAACTGTGGGCAACGAAGCTCAAACCGCTAATATTCAAGCTGGTATTCATTTAAGATTTAAGAATAATAATCTCACACGTTTCTTGAAGATAAAACACCAACTCTTGGTTTTGTACCAACAAGTATTATTATTAGTATTTCCCAATAGAGCTGGAGGAAGTGTCCACAATAAGGAAGTCTGGGAGCCTCTGGTTGATACTTTTGGGACCCCATATAAGTGGTTGAAGACAGATTATTTCATTAGTACTTGTACAACTATGTATTATTGTTGGCTATGTGGTCAGCCAGGTAAATTTTATATATATATATATATATATATATATATATATATATATATATATATGTGTGTGTGTATATATATATATATGTGTGTATATATATATATGTATATATATATATATATATATATATATGTGTATATATATATATGTATATATATATATGTGTGTGTATATATATATATGTATGTGCAAAGAGGCCCCTGAAACAATCCAGCACATAACTGCAGGGTGTAAGATGCTGGCAGGGAAAGCATACATGGAGTGCTGTAACCAAGTGGCTGGTATAGTGTACAGGAACATCTGTGCAGAGTACAGTCTGGAAGTACCAAGGTCAAGATGGGAAACACCTCCAAAGGTGATAGAGAATGACCGACCTAAGATCCTGTGGGACTTCCAGATCCAGACAGACAAAATGGTAGTGGCGAACCAACCGGACATTGTGGTGATGGACAAACAGCAGAGGAAAGCCGTTGTGGTTGACATTGCAATACCAAGCGATTGTAACATCAGGAAAAAGGAACACAAGAAACTAGAGAAGTACCAAGGCATCAAAGAAGAACTTGAGAAGGCCTGGAAAGTGAAGACAACAGTGGTGCCCGTGGTCATCGGAGCACTCGGGGCAGTAACCCCCAAACTGGAAGAGTGGTTACAGCAGATCCCAGGAAAAACATCAGACATCTCAGTCCAGAAGAGCGCAGTCCTAGGAACAGCAAAGATACTGCGCAGAACCCTCAAGCTCCCAGGCCTCTGGTAGAGGACCCGAGCTTGGATGGATGAAACCACCCGCGGAGGGCGAGAGGACAATTTTATATATATATATATATATATATATATATATATATATATATATATATATATATATATATATATATATATATATATATATATATATATTCCAGTTTCCCTGCAGCTCTGTGTGCACTTGGATACCTAGCCACATTATATGTATCCAGAGTGTTTGTATGTCTGCAGGCTGTGTATATATGAGTGTGTACTTGATGTTGATCCAGTGAGAGGTACCTGCCATCTGCTCAGCCCTGGGGGAGTCTGCTGGCCACCCAGAGTTACTGCGCCCTAACAGGTAGTCCGTCTGACACGTCCAACTCTTCTACAACCCACCAAACAGCAGATAATGAGGGGCAGACAGCTGGCCACGACACCCCTTATACCCCCTACCAACTCCAGAAAACTGTCAGAAGCTTTTTAGCCATCTAAGCACTTTTCGGGTCAAAGAGGAGTTTCAACTCTTTTTTTTTTTTTTTTTTTTGGCTGTGAAAGTGTTTTTCTTCAAAGTCAGGAAAATCTGTAAATGTATCTCAAACATTTTTTTGGGTGAGTTTGGTGGTTGCATCAGTCAGCCTACAGATGGCAGTATTTCAAAGGAAACTCCTGCTGGGACATGAGCGCGTATTCTTTTAGACTTGTGTTTAACCATTCACCAATCATCATAAAGCGCGTCGCTTTACATAGGCAACATTTTCTAAATTATAAATTGTCTTTTCAAAACGACGGAGAGATATTGACTGTAGCAATACATTTTTGCCTCAAAACAAGACTGATAATTCAATTGCTTCCTTCCTTCCTTCCCTCCTTTCATTCATACAGCAAATTGCTAAATGTGGTTGCATTTTGGTTATAGTATTGTTCACTATTTTTATTAAATAATGATAAAATATGTTGCATTTATGTTATTTTTTTTTGGGATAGCCAATCAAATTGCATGCGTTTGCTCTAATTAGGCTACTGCAGTAAGAAGAAAGAGACGGGTCCAATGCAATGAGCTAAAGTTGTGCCACAGGATGACGCGGTAGAGGTTGGGTCTGTACGTGAGGTGCAAGTGAACTGAACTGACTGGTGACTTCATGTGTAGCACCGGCATCTCCACACACCGAGCGGGAGAGAGAGAGAGAAAAAGAGAAAGAGAAAGAGAGAGAGAGAGAGAGAGAGAGAGAGAGGGAGGGGAGATGTTATTTGGCAGCCTGTTACTGAAAATGATCAATCCCTAATCGAGGCTGGTGACTTGATCGCATCTCTGTCGGGAACATGCACAACGCTTCGGTCCACATGACTTTACGCGCAATACAACCGCGTGCGATCTGAATGCAAGCCGCCACTGTTTGCTTCTGTGACTGACTCAAGGAAAAAAAAAAACGTGACCAAATCTTCGCGGAACCACCGGATCTATGCTCCATTCAAGACTGGTTCTGCTCCTGTTTCACGGTGAGTATTGTGTCATTTGCTCTTGCAGACGGGGCAGTAGTTTTTACTTGAGTGTGCATGATGTAAAGTTAGGCTTGAGTTTACCCGCTTTGGACTTAACTGGAGGCAGTGACATTGGACGTTTTGAATGGCAGAGCATGGTGCTGCTTTTGGGCTACCTGTAACACCGATTCACTCTCTGGAAAACCACCAGATGATGCTCTGAGGACAGGGCGAATGTAAATGCCTTGTAGTCCGCACCAATCACATTTAGAGTCTAAGTAAATCCGTTTATCAGAAATGTGCTTGTAGCCTGAACAAAGCCAGTCCGGAATTTAGGTCCTCAGTGAGCATGTGGCTTGTTCCGAGAGCTGCCTCAAATTACAGGTGATCAGGAGAGCAGCGGAGTGAAGTGCTGGACCTTTAGAAGTCCAGGTGCCAGAGTAGAGCAGGAGCCGCTGAGATGGAGATCAGGACAGGAGCCTTAAGAACTAATGCACACACAGCTGGAAGCGCTGCCAGCCTCCACAATGCCATTGACCAAGTGCATCTTTGTTTGTGTTTGTGCTGTGGCAGAGGGGGCTTGCAGTTCAGTTCATGGCTCTGTGACTCTCTCAGCCCTCATGCAAACCAGACCAACCCCCTTCACCCCCTCTCTGTGTGCACTCTTTCTGGTCAGGCTTATCTGCACGGCCAGTTGGACCAGCCTTTATTCTCCTGGCCCCACTAGAGCCGCTAAAACCTCTCATGAAGAGAGACCGAGATTGGCTTCTCCCTCTGTGCTCACCCATGCCAGTCATCCACCACAGCACATTATCAGTGCTCTGCTAATTTTAGAATTTAAATGAATTTCCACATTAGCTGCCTCCCTTTTTCTGTTTGATGACATCAAAGTTAAAGTTAAAAAATTAAAAAAAAGAAAGTTAAGTAGATTTATTTTTAAACACATCACCTGTCATTTATGTAGTCCTATTTTAGATCACGCATCATGCTCATGTTTAAATGTCTGCAATAAAAAGTTTATTTCCAAAGAGTTGTGCTTAAGACCATTACCCTTTCAAGCTGATTTCACATCTTTGTCTGGACTTTGACGCTTTAGACTTGAAGCAATCATTCATCATCTTCTTAAAAAAGTTATCCTAAGTCATGAAAAAAATTGCTAAAATGTTAACACCAGAAATTTTGTGCCCCAGGGTCAAGTTTGTCCAGATGAGAAAAACATAAAATAATAATTACGTAGGCTACCATGATAAAGAACCATACTTTGCTGATGAGATTTTCATTAAGCTAATGTCAAGCGAGACCAGTGGACAGTAGAATGAATTAGCAAAAAGCAGGACATGTTCAAAACAATGTGAGTGTAAAAGCATTAAATTGGCTCTGTGTTGCTTCTAAATCCTATTTAGTTCTATTTTCTGAGTGCTGCCACCACTTTGCCAGATTTTGTGATGGGGTCATAGAAGACACAGTGTAACATTTTTCTTGATGTCTAAACCTGGAGGCAATATTTCAACAGTATAGGTAAAGTCACTTCACTGAGAAACCTCAACTAAAAGTACTTTTAAAATAAATTAGTGCCGACTGAGTTTGTGACATTGATTTTTCTGTAATTTGAATATCAGTGTAGCCGATGTGGGTCAGGGGCAAAGGCGAAGGCTGCAATACTACATCAGGCAAATTAGTGAATGTAACACAATTACACGGTGCGTGAGTGCACAGCAGCAGCAGCTCAGCGCTATGTACTGGAGACCCCCCCTCATCTCCAGTCATACCCCACCCCTCCCTCCCCCCTCCTCCACACGGTTGCCCACGGAGACACTGATTAAACACGACTGTTCAGATGCTACAGCTTGAGGAGGGAGAAGATGGAGAGCCCCCAGTCTGTGGGTATTGAGTAGGGAAGTGTTTGCATGTATGGAACAAACTGTCAGTGTGTCTGCATTTTAACTGTGCTCACTGGAAGCAGAGACACAATGACTTTATATCAAGCAACCATGCCATGTTGGGGCAAACAGTATGGTAGATTGTGGTGCATGGTTTAAAGTTATAGTAAGTTTACAGCCATACAAAGGTAACTTACTATCAGCTGTATTCTTTAGCTGCAGCACCAAATACACAGATCAGCCATAACATTATGACCACAGACAGGTGAAGTGAGTAACACAGAGTATCTCCCCATCATGACATCTGTGTGTAGATGAGATATATTAGGCAGCACGTTAAATTTTGCCATCAGATTTGATGTGTTAGAAGTAGGATAAATGGACAAGGGTAAGGATGTTTGATGAGGGCCAACTTAGGAAGCAAAGGCTGGCTTGTGTGGTGTGATCCAACAGACGAGCTATTGTAGCTCAACATGCAACATGCGCAAAAAAATAAAAAAATAAAAAAAGGTTCAGAGAAGTAAGTCAGGGTATATAGTTCATTGCAGTTTGTGGCATATGAGGCCGCATAAGGCAGATGATCATAACACATATCACTGTGACAACCAATGATAGGCAGGTGGTCATAATTATTATGCCTGATAGGTGTATTATTAGCTGTGTCTGCAGCATCAAATATGCTATATACAACTACAGAGAAGAAAGAATGAACCAAAATTCAAAAGCCACAGATTTTCATCAGTATTTGTTTTTGGATTTGCTGCTAACGTCAGTCTTCATCCTGATTTCAGTGTGAGATTGGAGCCTAGAGCTGTGGCTATACAGCAAGATAAAGGTGAAGAGGAGAGATGTGGCGAGAAAGGATAGGTCTCGACTCTCAGAAAGACAAATAAAAGAACGGATCTGATGTGAGAGATGTGGTGATGGTGAAGGAGAGGAGAGAGGGAGGGGCAGTACCAGAGGAAAGTGAGTGGCTCACCTGGCAGATGGCAGCACTGGCAATGCTCAGCGTGCAGTGGAGCTGCTCCTGCAATATGGCGTATTGGATCCAGATTGTCACACTGTTGTTGAGACAAACAGAGCAGGAAGTTGCTGATGTGTGTGTTTTGCATGCGTTTCACCGGCACTTGAGTGTGTCATAGTATGAACACACTGCACATGGCCATTAAAAAAATAAAATCAAGTTGATTTTAAAAGTGGTGACATGTGGCTTTTTAAAGTTTGATGACTTTGAAATGTCTCTTGACTTCTTAGCTTGTGTCAAGTAAAAAGATGGCTCCATTTACATTCTACTGTATATATCTTGAGATGAAGATGGAAAACAGTGATTCTGAAAATGTAATAATAATAATGCATTACTCATATATAGCGCTTTTCTAGACATTCAAAGTTGCTTTACAGTTTGGTGCATTATTCATTCTCTCTTCAGTCACACTTGGTGGTGGCGCGCTACTTCTGTAGCCACAGCTGCCCTGGGGCCGACAGACGGAAGGCTGTTGTTTTGCGCCTATGGCCCCTGTGACCACCACCAAACACATTCACACTGACACATTCATACAGGCAAGGTGGGTGAAGTGTCTTGCCCATGGACACAATGACAGTATGCATTTCCAGTAGTGGGATTAAACTGCCAACCTTGGGGTTAGTGGGTAAGCGTCTTCAACAAATGAGCTACTGCTGTTGCCATTAGGTGAATTGGTGTCTCTAAATTGTAAATTAACATGAGAGAATGGTTGACTCTTTGTGTCATTCCTGCAAATAAATGTTTACTGTCCAGTGTATATACCGCCTTAGGCCCAAAGTTACTGGGACATGCAGACTCCACCCAGAGAGTTGTGTTGGCCAGGCTGAAGATTGAACCCATGATCTTTTTGCTGGGAAGCGAGAGTACTAACTGCTCTGCCACTGTGTCCACTAGAAAAAAACAGCAAAAAAACAACAACAACAACAAAACAATCACAACCTTTTATTACAAATACACTTCAAGATTCAAATTGCTTATTGACTATGCACAGCAAGAAAACATGGTTCCTTGTACAATGAAATTCTTTCATTGCTGTGGACAATGGATACCAAACAATAATAATATAAAAATGGTGCTACTTAAAAATAGCATATCAGATTTACAGAAATATGTACAATATGTCAAGTTAGTTTGCAAAATACATCAAAAACAATGTTTTGTCCTTGCAAGACACTTCAACCACCTTGCCTGTATGAATGTGTCAGTGTGACTGTGTTTGTTTTTTGGTTGGAGCGACTGTAGGCACAGATTGGCAGCCATGCTTCCATCCGTCTGTCCCAGGGCAGCTGTGGCTACAGAAGTACCTCACCACCACCCGAGTGTGACAGAGGAGAGAATGAATAATGTAACTGTAAAATGACTTTGAGTTACTACATAAAAGGGCCAATAAGACCAATACATTATTATTATTTTATTGTCATGTTTTTACATTGTACATTGTAATTCAAAAACTATAAAAATGATTTAGACAATTATTCTGTAACTTGATTGAAGTAAAAAAGACACACGCACGCACACAAAATTGATATACACAGCTAAAGAGAAACCTAGATTTCTTGCCCATGCGCCGTTGGAGAGAATTGAGGAATGTTGTTTGGAGTGCAAACATTTGATGAAATTGAGATAGTTGGCCATCAGTTCCCTCCTCAACTGTCCTATGAGGTTACCAAGAAAGAATCATGCCCCTGAATCCCCAGACGTCATCTGAAATCAGGTTTATTTCAGAATTAGTAGTGGAATAATACTACATGTTACAAAAGTCTCTTTACTCTATAGACCTTTTATGTGTTTGATGAGCAAATTATGAATAATCACAACGGTTTTGGGAACTGACTACCAATCGAATAATGTGTGTAATGTCAGAGCCTTGTTAGAAAACATTAGCAAGTGTATCAACATTTGGACATTTTATTGCAGATAGCCTTTCTAATTAGGATATAAGCTAAAGACTGAATACAACAGGTTTCTGCTTGACAAGTAGTTACAGAAATGTGTGAAACTTTAGCAAATCTTTAGTAAACTATTAGATATTTTACAAATAGATCAACAAGAATCATTCATTCATTGCCATCTAAAACCTTATTTAATGTTTTTAATTTCCTCCCTCGCAAAAATGAATGAGAATAAACGCTACAAATACATCACTTATGGAAGGGCCTACATCTGCCTATTTGACAATGAAACCCTATGGTCATATCTACTCCCCTCTGTCTCCGCTTCATTTGAGCTTCACCTATGTTTGCATTGGTTTTTGCTGTCTCACTTGGGTCCCATTATTACCAGGGTCTGCTATTCCTGAACACTTAACTTAATTTCAGAGGCAGCAGGATAGAGTTTCGTAGTTTTGAGTACAATTAGGACCAAACTGTGCTGGGTCATCCATGGAGACAGACGGTGATAATCTGGGCAGATGCTTGTATTTGTACAGCTTTTTGGGTGAATGGCCTTCCGAAAGCTTTATTTGCTCTGCGGATTAAATGTTAAATGGGTTTTGGAGCAGGAGATACTTAGAGGAAAAAAAAGTTGTGCTTGGGAAATATCCCCTCCTCTTCCCTGTAAATCTGCATGTCCTCTTGCTCGCAGTGATTTGTCAGCACTGAAGGTAGCATCTGTTCCTTTTGCATTGTAATTTCTTTGATCGTAATTATTTGTGCCAGCTACCTCAGACCTTGGCATCCCCCGGCACCGTGAAGCCATATGGGCAAGGAGAGAGGAAGAAAGCAAGCAGACATCTTTGGAATAAGTACTTTGATACTGTTGTGCAGTGGGTTGGGATTTATGGACATATGCACAGCTTCTTGTGGCTGCAGCGCATCAATGAATTGAATATTTCTTTCTCATTTGTACATGCACAGGGGCCTTGTATAGTAACTGTAACATCAGGTGTAAGTCCCTTGCATTCAAGAAACATGAACCACTGAATTGCCATTGATATGCTTAAGCAAAAGTCTCCAAGAATTCGGCCCATTACTATAAGTTTAGCTTATTTACATCCTTATCAGCAACTATGGACATTAGTCGGAGTAGACCCTGGACAGTTAGTCACAAGGCTGACTCAGAGACATACACAGAAAGACAACCATTATCTCTCACACTCATTTACTTGGGGCAATTTATATTCACAAATTCACCTAGCACATGCATGACTTTGGACAGAGGGAGCCAGAGTACTCAGAGGGAACGGAGAGGACATGCAGACTCCACTCAGAGAGCAATTTATAGCCAACAGCATGTGTGTGTTTGTTATGATTTTAGAATAACATTTTCAGGGAAATACTTGACCTGTTTTGATTAGTGAAGATTTTAGATTGGGTGGGCCGCAGAGTATTTTCTGATTTTTAAGGGGGCTGTGGCACTCTTGACTTTGGCAATGACTGCTTGAATGCTTTACTAGTTGTAGTTTTTTCTCTACTGCTGTTGGCACTGCTGGCTACAGTCAGCTATTGCTAAAGTAACCTTTCTGAACTCTGATCCAAATATGTCTAATTATTTAGCTTCATAAACTGCATTATGCAGCTTTACACGTCCATTTCAAATTTAAAAAGCCAGTATTTCAATGTAACGAGTTGAGTTCTGCAAATGCTAGGTGAATTAGTGTTATAGCACATAAAAAAAGACAAGAATGGAGATAGAATTACAGCCAGTCTGTGGGCTGGCTCTCATGTTCAAAGCTATTGAGGCAAATAAAAATGTTGAAGAACGAATCCTCTTAAAGTACAAAAACACAGCCAGTGTCTGTGCTCTGAAGCGGAGAATGCATCTCAGATTTCACTATGCTCATTTTTCATTCCCTACAGCTGTAGAGTCCACAGATCGTCCCCCAGTCGCAGTCCATCTCCTCCTGTTTACCCCTTGTTCTTCCTTCGTACACTTAAAGCTGCTAAGAAAAAGCCTAGCCTGGTCTACATGCTCACGCAGCTTCTAGTCTGTCTTATTCTGTGGTTGCTGAATTATAGAAGAGCTTCCTATTGCACTTGGGCTGCGTGAGTTTACATCACGGCGCTGGAGGTCACTTTGACTTTTCCCCCCTCTTTCTCTCATCATATATGCAACGCAGCGGCTTCGGCAGTTAAGAGCGGCCTGCTTGAGGTCACCATTAACTGGAGAAGAACGACACTGAGATTTATGGAAGAGCTGCAGAAGGGATGGGGAGGAGCAGAGCCTGCATAGCCCCTCATTCAGTCCATGCTCTTAACTGCAATTTTAGATATAGTACTGTATCTACATGTATTATGCATATGCTGAGATAATGGCATGTGGCGCAGTGGTAGGATGCTGACAGTGTTGTGGTGATGTGTTGGAATGGCTCCCCTAAGTCACATTTACTCGTATGCAGCATCCTGCTCTTATTAGGGCCACAGCGCGTTGCAGTGACATACTGTTGTTTTACTGGTCCCAGAAGACAGCCTCTGCTACTCTACCAGAAAGATTTGTGGCCAGACTGAGAGTCGTAAAAGGCCCCAATATCTGCAATGACCAATAAACCACACAACAAATATGGAAAAAAGGCAATTATGCCGCTTGTTATTAATGTAACATCGTGTGGAGCTGTGCCAGGAAGGCTGCCAATGGAATTAAATGAATTTACAGTTAGCGAGCTAGCTTCCGACTTGGATCATCAATCTAAATGCTGCTTGTAAGAATTCCCCATCTCAAGAAAATGCTGCTATTTAAATTTACTATGGAACATTATTATGACATTATATCAAAATCTCTTGCTCTGCATCAAATTGAACATAGGGGCAGTTTACGTAACATTATGTTTTGTGGAAAATTTTGTTGCAGATTGGCCTTTCATTTGCATTCATTTAAGTTCTGCCTCCAAGTGTGCAGTGATTTACATATTAATTTGTAATATGTCCTTCCTCACCCAAGCCTCTACATTTATCTGGGCACGGGACTGGCATAAAGTACTCTAGCTTGTGCCTTGATTACTCTTAGGGGCCGTTTAGATGACAACACGTTTTGCCGAATCCACAAAGGTTTGATTGTGGCTTGGACTTACGTTTACACAAAGACGGGGTTTCCGTTTTCTGAATCCGCAATCTTTTGAAAATGCTGGCAGAGGTGTTTTGGTGTCACTGCGGGGAGCAGCTCAGAACTGCTCCGCTCTTGTGTAAACTGTGAAAACAGAGTACTCACCTAAAACGATGATGTAACAGCCCCAATCTGAACTGTGATGGGCTGACATGTGAGCGCAAAATACGAGGCTTTATTGTCTCATATTTTCATATTTAGTCCAGTAGCTGTCAGTAATATCTGTATAAGTCTTACTTTGATGAGAGACTTTATGAGAATGGCTCCAGAAAACAACAAGGTCTTAAAGTAGTTGGAAGACTGGAGCTATCACTTCCTCTGCTGTTTGCTTTCTGTGTGGTGTAGAGCTGGACAAATACAGGGACTACAGTTTACTTTAGTTTTCTTCACACTTGAGCGTTTTCGTGTAAATGCGAATCATCGGCGGCATGACTGCTGCATTTACCTGGTCAGCGTTGTCATGTAAACAGGCCCTTAGTAATACATGAATTGATCCTTTCTAGTACTTTAGAGGTCATCAACACTAGAAAACCACAGGACCCAACAATTGTAGTAAAAGTTGTAAAGCAAATGCATAACTTCTTCTGGTGTACAATAATTTTGTCAGTGGGATGTACATCGCCTCTTGCTGGCCGGACAGGACTAACTACAGCTTTCTACACACCTCGAGGGTGAATATAAATTAACAATGGCATGAATTTTCCTCACCAGCATTTTCATGTATACAGGCCCATACTCTATATTGTGGCCTTCTGCCTTAGCTCCATTGACCTTACAATGTTTGTTGCTATGAAAGGGATTAAGAGAGCCTCTGCCTTTAGGCCACCCTTTTGTCTTGCAATAAAACACGTTGGCCTGATCACAAACTCCAGTTTTTAATAAACCCCAACAGTCCCATGTGACTCGCGCTGACATTCACATAAAAGTCCCTGTTAATGAAGACGGCATTTACACGTCCTAAATTCCCCATCGCATCACTGTAGGTAGCAGCGTCGGTCTCTTGGCCTCGGCGTGCTGCCTACCCCCATCTTCTCCACTTTGGACACGTTTGACCTACTTCTGTCTTCACAGCATTGTAAACAGACCTACTAATTGCCTTCATTTATTCATTTGGAAGTCAAGTTCTGTTGCGACTGGCGCCCGCCCGCTTCATTCATGTGAAATAAAATGACCCTCCCCCAATGAGACATCCATTTTATTCACAGTAAATTCAGACTAAATATCCCATCAGCCCATGCAGGCATGTGTAGGTGCATCTACTGTATATGAGAAGCCAAAGTTTGCAGTGTCAAAGTTAATGTTACCAAAAATCACACTGGTGAATGAGATAATCAGTTGTGTATGCACTGACATAGGATAGCACTGGCATAGTCTCTTTCTCTGTATTATCAGCAGCCATTGTTTCATTGTTGACAAATGGTGTATACAAGTGCCCCATTGACAAGGATGTTAGCTTGTCATTGGCCAAAGCTTTGGGTTTGACCATTATTCTATTAAAAACCTTAATGATAAAGCCAGACATACAAGTTACAGGTTTCTATCAAAATAAACTATTAGGTGATTATAGCTTTCCTCAAATACAAAAAAATCCCATCCTTTCACTTTTTGCTGCCTAAAAATCAATATTGAACAAGAATTATCCTGACCTAGGTTAAGATCAAGATCTCCTTCAGTGTTCAAAAGTTTTAATGAAGGACCTATATAAGCTAAATAAATCAAAAGTTTTACTGAGGCAAGATGCAAACTTGCAAAGCCTTTAGTCTGAAATGTTTCCTTGAAATCCCTTTCACAGCTGGCAAAAACACTAATACTTTTTGCAGAGTAGCTTGTAATCATGATGACTGTTAGGGTTAGGTGAGACACTCTTCCGCCCCCGTAGTCTTCTCCTCTTATTGCCTTTGTGAGCTTTATAAGTCTGGGCCACATAAAACAACAGCAAAAAGCAAGTTTGTTTTATCACCACTGATGCAATCGACAATGACTCCTATTGTTGACTAAGTGCTGGAACAGAGATGTATTTAGTGACCTTTAGCAAGATTATGGCACAGTCTGTCAACACTGTCCCTGATCTCACACAAATCCATAAATCCAACTTTAACAACACACTCAGTATTTTGTGCTAAAACGCTTGCTGATCCTCGTTTTTGTTTCAAAATGTTCCTCAGAAACCTCAAATTTTACTTTAGGTAGGAGGTTAGTTTTATACTGTTGTTTTATTACAAAGCCCCCTGAAGTTATAACCTTGCTGTGAAAACTAATTGGGAAAATAGTTGTTGGTTAATCAATAATGAAAGTAACAGTTGTGAGCCCACTAAAAAGTCTCGTTCCAATTTATCAGTCAAGTCTTTATGCCCCAAACTTGAACAAACAAAAAAAACACATTTGTGTACACATTCAACCATTATTGATAGCATTATTGATTCAGGGCAACTAACAAAGAGAAAGCCCTAACTATTGAGTTTGGTGAATCAAGCAAAACAACATGAAATCCAGACCATTTTGGTTCTCTCTTGTGCAGGTAAATCTGGTGAAAAGTGTTTATGCCCCAAGGTAGAATGATCACAGTAAACTCCATCTTTGAAGATTATTGATTTGGGTCCACAAACCATTAAAGATAAAGCCCCAACCATTAGGGCTGCACAATATATCTTTGATTTATTGTTATTGCCATATCTGCACACAGTATTCATATCGCAAGAAACTAAATGTATTGCAATAATGTTATGGTCCTCCATCTGATAGAAATTTACACAGTTAAAATAAGTGTCTGCAGCCTTACACCAAGTTATGTTTTGATCAAATACAAAACCTCAACTAAGTATTAATGGGTTAGTCCTAATTCACTGTCATATTTAGACCTGATTATTAAGTCCCAATTTAGAGCAGTGAGTCCTGAACATTGTATCACTTCACAAAAGTTTAACTTTGTTATATTGATGCTTATTAAAGCCTTAACCTAAGCTTAAGGCTATTGCACTTTCATATGGCATTTTTTAACATAGTTATCACATATTTTTTATTATCATGCAGACAAACTAACCAGTAGGTTTCATGAATAAGATTTAGGCTGGAAGTTTCATGAGTAAGATCTAAGCTGCACAACATTTCACCATGGTATAAGCTGAACTCAGAGGACGGCTTTGGTTCCACTGATCTCCATCCAGGTCAGAGGTCATGTTTGTGAAGATCCAGATCCCAGCCTTCCTCTCTCTCCCCCCTGCTTTGTGATTGGTGCCCGCTGAGAGCATCATTCCCCGGGGGCCTCAGCGAACCGTGTTCGTGTGCGAGTGTGAATGAGTCACGTCTAGGCTGGAGCGTGTCTGAGTGGCGAGGCGGAGAATTCAGCGGGGAGGACTGCGCTGGGCCAAGAGCTGTCTCTGTAATCCAGGGTAAACACTGAGCAGCATGACTGCACGCCTTAGACGTGACCAAAGCCGGCAGAACCGAAATGGATGAAACGATGAGACTGCGACTTGCCTCCTGCATGCCTGCCTGTCTCTGTTTGCCACCAGCATTTCCTATTCTCTGCTCTTGTTTTCCAACTTGCTTCTGTAATTCATGAATGTGCTTAGTGACAATAAATTAACCTCTGGATGGCACTACTGGTGTCACTTTCATAAGGCCATGACCCAGTTCGACCTGGTTTTGTAGATACCATTTACTGTGTCATTTGCTGTCAAATCCCAAGAGTTATGTCTTCATTATTTTACATGAGAGGAAAATGTGCCTGCAATGTAGATATACAGATGAAGTGAATAACACAGATTATCTCTTTCTTGTGGCACCTGTTAGTGGGTGAGATACACTAGGCAGCAGGTGAAACTTTGTTTTCAAAGTTTATGTGTTAGAAGCACGAAAAATAGGGAGGCGTAGGTATTTGAGTGAGTTTGACAAAGGCCAAAATTGTGATGGCTAGACAACAGAGTCAGAGCATCTTCAAAATTGCAGCTCTTGTGGTGTGTTCCCAGTTTGAAGTGGTCAGTATCTATCAAAAGTGGTTCAAGGAAGGAACTAGTGATGAACCAGCGACAGGTGATGTACATGTAAAGCGAAGGCTCCAGTCCAAGCAGTTCATTGCTGAAGTTAATACAGGTTGTTATAGAAATGTGTCAAAATACACAGTGAATTGCCAGAGGTCATCACACATAGCACAACCAATAATAGACAGGTGGTCATAATATTATGCCTGATGCGTGTATATTGTCTTAATTGTCAAAATTAGAAAGAAGAAAATATATGTAATTCAATTTAATGTGCTTCTCATCCTACTTAAATACAAAAATCACTGTCTTGATGCTGCGCTGATGCAAAGGGCAGAACAAAAGTAAATCTAAAAATAACCTCCCTTTGGACTGACTGTTTATGGAGACAAAAGATCTAAGGCAGTCTAACATAATATGAAGAGAGTTAGATCCAAGGATCAAGCCATGTTTGAGACTATGAGTGTACTGTGAGCAGGACAGGGCCAAAACATGCTCGGACCACTTCAGGATTAGGACCAGTCCAAGTTGTTTTAGGGTGTGCTCACACTTGCCGTGTTTGGTTCGCTTCAGTCAAACTCTGGTGCACTTCCTGGGACAGTCCGGTTTGTTTGAGCAGTGTCAACGCACAACCAGACTCAGGTGCGCACCAAACAGGTGAACTCTGGTTCTCTTGAAATCAGAGATCCCGGTGCGGTGCGCTTTGAGCCCTGGTGCACTCTTGGTGTTGTCCTGGTGAAGTGGACCAAACTACAGACTAACAGCAGGGAGAGGACTACAGCACTGTTTACCAAGGGCATAAAAACATACACACATCTAACGTGACTATTAGGAAAAAATACAACTATAGCCTACTGTAAATAAAATGTATTTAAAAGGTTGCTAACATTAGCAAACAAATGTAAAAATGTAAAAACACGGCTAAAACAACACAGATTTTATATTAATGACCAGAGAGAGTCCACAGCTGTGTTCAGCCAATATCACTGCTCTAAACTCCATCCATCCATCCCGCTTATCCGGGACCGGGTCGCGGAGGCAGCAGTCTAAGCAAAGATGCCCAGACTTCCCTATCCACAGACACCTCCTCCAGCTCTACCGGGGGGACCCCAAGGCGTTCCCAGGCCAGCCGAGAGACATAGTCCCTCCAGCGTGTCCTGGGTCTTCCCCGGGGCCTCTGCCCGGTGGGACATGCCCGGAACACCTCCCCAGGGAGGTGACCAGGGGGCATCCGGAACAGATGCCCGAGCCACCTCAACTGACTCCTCTGGATGTGGAGGAGCAGCGGCTCTACTCCAAGCTCCTCCCGTGTGACAGAGCTCCTCACCTTATCTCTAAGGGAGCGCCCAGCCACCCTGCGGAGGAAACTCATTTCGGCCGCTTGTATCCGGGATCTTGTCCTTTCGGTCATGACCCAAAGCTCATGACCATAGGTGAGAGTAGGAACATAGATCGACCGATAAATCGAGAGCTTCGCCTTTCGGCTCAGCTCCTTCTTTACCACAACAGACTGATACAACGACCGCATTACTGCAGACGCTGCACCGATCCGCCTGTCGATCTCACGCTCCATCCTTCCCTCACTCGTGAACAAGACCCCAAGATACTTGAACTCCTCCACTTGAGGCAGGAACTCTCCCCCAACCTGGAGAGGGCAAGCCACCCTTTTCCGGTCGAGAACCATGGCCTCGGACTTGGAGGTGCTGATTCTCATCCCAGCCGCTTCACACTCGGCCGCAAACCGCCCCAGTGCACACTGAAGGTCCTGGTTTGATGAAGCCAACAGGACAACATCATCTGCAAAAAGCAGAGATGAAATCCTGTGGTTCCCAAACCAGACTCCCTCCGGCCCTTGGCTGCGCCTAGAAATTCTGTCCATGAAAATTATGAACAGAACCGGTGACAAAGGGCAGCCCTGCCGGAGTCCAACATGCACTGGGAACAGGTCTGACTTACAACCGGCAATGCGGACCAAGCTCCTGCTCCGGTCATACAGGGACCGGACAGCCCTTAGCAAAGGGCCCCGGACCCCATACTCCCAGAGTACCCCCCACAGGACACTACGAGGGACACGGTCGAACGCCTTCTCCAAATCCACAAAACACATGTGGACTGGATGGGCGAACTCCCATGAACCCTCGAGCACCCGATAGAGGGTATAGAGCTTGTCCACTGTTCCACGGCCAGGACGAAAACCGCATTGTTCCTCCTGAATCTGAGGTTCGACTATCGGCCGAATTCTCCTCTCCAGTACCCTGGAATAGACTTTCCCGGGGAGGCTGAGGAGTGTGATCCCCCTATAGTTGGAACCCACCCTCCGGTCCCCCTTCTTAAAAAGAGGGACCACCACCCCGGTCTGCCAGTCCAGAGGCACTGTCCCCAACCGCCACAGCGATGTTGCAGAGACGTGTCAGCCACGACAGCCCCACAACATCCAGGGACTTGAGGTACTCAGGACGGATCTCATCCACCCCCGGAGCCTTGCCACTGAGGAGCTTTCCAACCACCTCAGTGACTTCAGCTTGAGTGATGGATGAGTCCACCTCTGAGTCCCCAGCCTCTGCTTCCTCAACGGAAGGCGTGATGGTGGGATTGAGGAGATCCTCAAAGTATTCCTTCCACCGCCCGACAACATCCCCAGTTGAGGTCAACAGCTCCCCACCTCCACTGTAAACAGTGTTGGTGAAGCACTGCTTCCCCCTCCTGAGGCGGCGGACGGTTTGCCAGAATTTCTTTGAGGCCAACCGATAGTCCTCCTCCATGGCCTCCCCGAACTTTTCCCAGACCCGAGTTTTTGCCTCCACAACCGCCTGGGCTGCAGCACGCTTGGCCTGCCGGTACCCATCAGCTGCTTCAGGAGTCCCACAAGCCAACCAAGCTCGATAGGACTCCTTCTTCAGCCTGACGGCATCCCTTACTTCCGGTGTCCAACACCGGGTTTGGGGGTTGCCGCCACGACAGGCACCAGAGACCTTGCGACCACAGCTCCGAACGGCCGCCTTGACAATAGAGGTGGAGAACATGGTCCACTCGGACTCCATGTCTCCAATCTCCCTCGGGATCTGGTCAAAGCTCTCCCGGAGGTGGGAGTTGAAGACCCCTCTGACAGCTGCTCTAAACTCATCTGGATTAAATATTGCGACGTATTATATTATTGAAATATGCAGCTGATGAGTCGGGCTTTTGACCAAAAGATGAGCGGATTTTTTCTTTCCAAGCTTCTCTTAGTAAATACTGATGTGCTGCCCCCTACAGGCCAGGTTTGTTACTTCTCCCTCAGTCAGTGTTTAACAGAGCTCAATGTGAACTCGAACTAGACCAATGACATCATCGACACAGGTGCTGACTTTTGCTCCAAAGCGCACCGAGTCCTGCAGATCAGCAAGTGTGAACACACCTTTATACTGAGCAAAACTTCATGATAATATTTGTTAATAAAGAGTCATTGGTCAAACTTTCATCATCAAATAACTTGTGTGGTCCTAATTTTTGTGTCTGAGAATGAAAAAATTTATAATGCCACAAGAGTGGTATTAAGAGATACCAAATGTTTGCTGTGCTACATTTAGCATTAACAGTAACAAATAGTTGAAATATATTAGCTGTTTTTTTTTTTTTATTGCAGCAAAGCCCAAACACAGTGTATTTTGCCTTAGTTAAAAATTAATTAATCCTTCTGTAAATTAAATTTGGTCCCAACTCTTTAAAGCAGTGTGTCTTTGTAGTCTCCTTTCAGGATTAGTAGAACAAATTTGAAAATGGTTTTCTGTGATTCATTTTTTGGCAGTTAAATAAAACAAACAGGAATTATGACTAGGTGTTTTTTAGGGAGTAAATAAATATAATAAGTCTCCCTGCGAAAATGTTCTGTATTCTTGTGTTGTATTCTACTGAAGCCTTAAGCGGCCATGGATTAATAACTTTATTTTCCCTCCCGTTATCTCGTTATAACGACATAATTCTTTCGTTTTTCCAAGATAACGGCAAGATAAAAGTATGTTGTTATCTAGGGAAAAGAAACCTTGTTTCTCGTTATAACGAGAAAATTACGTTGTTATCTCAGAAAAATTAAAGAATTAAATTGTTATAACAAGATCACAGGAGGAAAAAAAAATTAAAGTAAGGCCGCTTACGGCTTCTGTAGTGTTCTCTCTTTTTGACATCTTGACATAAAAAGCAACATTGAAGCGTGGATCAACAGATATTAATTGAAAGATTCACAAATTCTCTGGCAAAGCAGATAATTCAAAGCCTTTTTATAGAAAGAATAGGCACCGTTATTCCAAAAAAGAAAAATGCTGTACATAGCAGAGCCAACATGTGCTGCCAAAACTCCTCTATTAATAATGTGTTTAGACAGAAACCCTTTAGCAAGAAAAGACAACCAAGCAAACTTTCTTATCTAAATGGCTTTGGTTTATAAACAAAAGCATAATTGTGACTGTGGCTATGCTTCCATTCAGGTTGAGATAATCACATTTTTGCCTTAGTCTGATACCAACTTGATAATGTGGTTCAGAGTCAAACTATTGTAATTAGCCTTAGCCTACCTGTAGCCTATGGTTCTATCTGACGTTTTTGTAGAAACTAAGTTATTCATATGATCTTGATCAAGTGTTCTGCATGTTTTTCTCTCTGAGCCAATCAGAACACCAGAATTAAAATAACCAATCATGTTCTTAAACATGTTGGCCTTCCCACCTTGTTCAGCAACAGGCTAACGCTACGTCCCAAAGCTACATCCAAATTTGAATGAAATTAGAAGATGTCTTGTGAGATGTTTTGAATAGATAAATGACCAAGGCAGGTGGATTTTGTTCTTTTATTAGGTTACATGCTGAAGTATTTATTGTTTTTTAATGTCTAGCCTAGTAACTCTAGCTGACATACGAAACATAAGTATAACTATGTTTAGCCTAAATTTCACACTTTTTTAGACTGACAGAATATAAATTCTTCGGGCACTCTGTCACCTGCTAGCTTGTGTTTGAGTTGTTGTGCTCTGTGTCAAATTGCAGGGAAATGATAAATTTGAGATTTTCTTAAAAACAGAAGTAAAGATGACAGACAAGTTGATACTTTTCTTTCACTCTTTGTTTATTAGGCTACAAGCAAAAGTATTTTATTGTTAGCTGGGTTAGTTGGGTCTGAGCGGGTGGCACCAATGGCGTGGCAGTATTACTGTGAATGGGAGGGTTTTATGTTTGCCGACAACAACAAGCTCTGTTAGCAATACTTGTTAACAACATGGTGATGTGGAAAAACTCAAGGTATGCTGCTGTACATTTATAAAAACAGCAAAAATCTTCATCGTCTTTACTGTGTTGTTTTACTGTCGTAGCGGTTTGTTGTTTAGCTACGAAGCTGGGGCTTTATCCAATCACCTCCAAGTATTCTACTGAATGTCCTGCCCCCTCACAAACATTTTCAACGCGAGCCATTCCTGATTAATATATCGTCAGCAACTTTTTGCTAACATTTTATCAATCTGGCTTTGGGCAGGTTAGTAAAATTGTACAAAGTGAGACATTTCTTCTGTGACTCAAATTATTTGTGAATCAATAAAACTTACCTAATATAAGTCTACTTCTAAATTTTGCTCTGAAGCCTCAATCAAGCTATGAGCTTATATGCTTAGTATGTAAATTTACTGAGTGATTTAAGTTTTCTGTATATTATTACTAGGCAAGATGCACCCTCACACTTCTGCCAGACCAAGCAGCAGAATAGGCCGAGACCCTTCAGTGCCTTCTGTCCTGGTGCAAGTGCACCACGGACAGATGGACAGGAGACGCTGGAGTGGAGCTGGAGCCGGACCAACCAGCTCAGTGTCTGTCCATCCGCTCTTGTCCTTGGCTCGTGCTCAACACCCAGCCGGGCATCCTGTTGGTTTGCCAATAGAGAGACCCCCCCCCCCGTAGTGTCCTGACCCCCACATTTGCACCTGACACGCCTGTCTTCATTTAACCTTTACTTATACCAATGAGTTGCACTGAGCCATCACCCTGTTTACCCGGGTAGCTTGCCAACAAAACACAGTTGCCTTTGAGCTCCCCATTGGCACGATATCTATGAAAAAATTTGGAGGTATTTTTGGGGGGTTAGTGATAGTTTGTAAGTGCAAGAGTGAAGGGGCTCCTGGCTGATGCACAATGGGAGAGATTGTAGAAGCTTCTTGAGACAGGATTTACTTTGATGTAGGTACCTTATTTTATGGCCCATCCACCTATGTATGACAGTTTTATGACTCCATTAATAGCCTTTGATGAAGTAACTGCATGTGCAAGTCATTTTATCTCCCGCGCTTGTGCTGCCTTCTGTAAATCTCTGCTTTTATTCCCAGATTGAGATGCGTTTTACGATTTTGACTTTGCCACATGCATGATAAATATAAACACGCAAGACACAAAGAGGTGAAACAATGGCATATCAAACATCTGTCTCCAGGCGCCTACTGTATCTCATTCATTCTCCTGTCTATAGTGTGTTTGAGGGTCATTGTTTGTCCCCTTGGAAATAGCAACATAAAATATGCTAATGAAATTAAAGAGGGATGTGTGAGGGTTGATGCAGCCTGCCTCTGAATACTTAATGACTCCCTGCCATCCCATGAAAAAAACCTGATTAATTTAGGAATGCCGGCTGCATCGGAGAGAGTGATTAATTCCTCCTGGATTCAACCATTTAAATGAACAAGACAGAGGGAAGGAAGGAAAACACAGAGACCCAAATATGGGTGCATAATTAATACATTTGGATCATTTAATTAGCCACCCAAACAGAGGGTAGGCTGAGCTACACTGTGTCAGTGCTTTGCTCATGTAATAGGCAACAGTTAGTTCTTTTTTACAGAGGCAAATATAATGAGCCCCTGTGCTGATAAAGAGAACACTGGAGCATTGCTAGTAAATATGTGAAGACAGTTTGAACAACCATTACTTGTTCCTTTGAAGCCTTGTGTGTCTGACTAGAAGAGGAACATAGGGTGAAAACACATTTATATCTTGGTTTGTACATGAAATGTTTAACGACACCCTGATAGCAGCTTTGCTTCCCAAGAATCAAGGATCTTTTGAGTTTAAAAACAAATCTCTGTCTTTTCTCTTTCAGAATGATGTGAAGATCACTGGAGGGAGACCAGCGTGCAGTCACAAAGCACATCATTTTTAGTGCTCTCCTACTGTCTGTAGGCACGCATACCCACCTGTTTATTTGTCCGAGTTCAATTATTTTGGACCTGCGGGGATGAAAACGTGCTTAGACAAGGGATGGACTTATTGCGGCCTCACTAAAGGTCATAGTCCACTAAAAGTCATGTCATGGCCCCTGCCGCTGTTGCTGTTGACTTTAATCTGTATGAATCAAAAAACAACTGTTGGACAGACTTTAAACACGTTCCAGTCGGAGAGGAGGGACTGGTCCCTGAACCACCTGACTGTGCACCGGTCCACAGGAGCTCTGTATGTGGGGGCTGTAAATCGAATTTACAAGTTATCATCAAACCTCACGCTTCTGGTTTCCCATGACACTGGGCCAGAATATGACAACAAAGCATGTTACCCTCCTCTGATCGTCCAGCCATGCTCCGAAGCACTGGCCTCCACTGATAATGTCAACAAACTGTTGCTCATCGACTACTCTCACAACCGGCTGCTGGCGTGTGGCAGTCTATACCAGGGGGTCTGCAAACTCATGAGACTGGATGACCTGTTCATCCTTGTGGAGCCCACACACAAGAAAGAACACTATCTGTCCAGTGACAACCAAACAGGGACAATGTTTGGAGTGGTTGTGCTCTCACAAGGCCAAGATGCAACATTGTACATTGGTACAGCTGTTGGCGGCAAACAGGATTATTTTCCAACAATCTCCAGCCGCAAGTTGCCTCGTGACCCAGAATCCTCTGCAATGCTAGACTATGAGCTTCACACTGACTTTGTGTCATCTCTAATTAAAATCCCTTCGGACACTCTTGCTCTTGTACCACACTTTGATATCTACTACATTTATGGCTTTGCTAGTGGCAACTTTGTCTACTTCATGACCGTGCAGCCAGAGACCCCTGAGAATGGGATGCCCGCTGGCAGCTCCCCTGGCGACTTGTTTTACACCTCTCGAATCATCCGCCTCTGTAAAGGTGACAAAAAGTTCCACTCCTACGTGTCGCTCCCAGTGGGCTGTGTTCACAGAGGTGAAGAGTACCGTCTGCTGCAGGCTGCGTACCTGTCAAAGGCTGGTCGAGTCCTGGCCAGATCTCTCAACATCAGCGCCCAGGAGGATGTGTTGTATGCTGTCTTTTCAAAAGGGCAGAAGCAGTACAATGACCCTCCAGACCATTCTGCCCTTTGTGTGTTCACCATACAAGACATCAACACACGCATCAAGGAGCGGCTGCAGTCCTGCTACCAGGGGGAGGGCAACCTGGAGCTTCACTGGCTGCTGGGAAAAGACGTACAGTGCACCAAGGCTGTGAGTAGGCATACATTTTTCCTAACAACAGGTGTTCCTTTTTAATATTTTGTTTCAATCTACAGTATACTTAGCATGAAACTCCAAAGAAGGCCAGGCAATTTTAGGTTGCATCCACTGATACAGGTTTTGATAAGATTAATCTGAAACTAGCGACCTGGGTCATGTTACTGCATGTTAACAGAGTTTGCAAGTCAAAAGTCTCAAAGAAGCCCTGAACTTTGTGTCAGAAAAAATAATCAATCATTTATTATTAAGTAATACCAAACTAATGCTTTCCACCGTGTAGTTATTATAAAGTGTTGACTACTTCTTTAAAAGCTAACACTTTCTTTCTTTCCAATGTTTTGTATACAGTATGTATTGCACCTAAATGATTACAGGCAAAAATTATATGGATTTACTTAACAGTGTTTCCTTGATCCATACCACTATTGTTGTTGCCTAAATAGCTGATAGGCAAAACTCTGCTGAAGACATCATTCATGATTTTAGGGTCCCACAAGAGTAGAGGAGCTGGAGGAGATTAATTCCTCCACACTAATCACAGAGTTTTGTATGGAGCTTTGAGTCCATTCAGGGCTTTAGGCTGCGTTTCCCTCCTTCTTCTCCTCCCATCTCTCCCTGTTCCTTCTTTTCAAGTTGCTGTCAGCTGAATTTGGGCCTTCTGAGACCTGTTCTTGATCTTCAGAAACCCTTTTTCTCGCAAAGGTCCAAGTCTGTGCCTTTTGTGAAAGCTGTAATTCTGTATAATGAGCGGCTTTGGTTCACACATGCTCGAAAACAATAATATCACTGCGCTTTTCTGCTATTTCTAACGTACAATTTGATTCAGTCGCATTATCAAGCTAATATTAGGCATAAAGCAATTGCTATTCGCAGGTACAGAATAATTTGCAGTACAGTTGTTAAGTATAGGGTTTTGTACTTAATAAAATGAAGAGTTAATGGTAGACAGTTGGTGTCTGTTCATTGACAAATTTGAATGCTTTTCATGTAGAGCATTTTAGGTTTGATAGCAATGAATTAAGCAAACATCTCTTCAGAACATTGATTCAAATAGCTACTGCAGAATTTGCTAAAATGAAATCATGACTGCTACACTGAGTTTATTTTCTTCACATTTATTCTTAGTAAGACTCAAAAACTGACGGTTGTAGCTTAGCGTGAGAGAAGCACATTGACTGCTTGTATTTGCATAGAAACTACTGGTTGTAAAATGAAGAATTATCTAAGAAGAAAGATTTATATACTGAATGACAAGCAATTAGCAAAGGTTTGATGTGCATGTTACGCGATGTAACTGGACTGCTAAGCATGCTGCTCTCTTTGATGCCTAATCAGAACCTGACATCTCTTGCGCTATGTGTTTGTGTGATGTCAGATCAAGCAACCTCAAAATCACACAAACGGGCGCAAAACACATAACGTTTCGTGTGTTTGCCGTCGGCAGTTAGCCGATCTCACAACTACGAATGCAATAAATACAGCCTCTTTTGAAGTAGCCATTTTTAACCCAGAAAACTATGCGCTTAATGCATGTTGGTTTTAGCCGAAGTCAGTTTGAGTACTCTTCTCGTATGCATAAGTGTCTGAAGTCATCTCAGTCATTTTCTGTCTTGCACTTGCGCTTTTTCCTCCCTCTCATCAACTCCAACCACTTTCTCAAATCTGTCATTCTCACTCTGTCATCATCATGCTCCCTGCTCTTCCCCTGACTCTTGTTACAAGTTTTATCTTCTATGCACCAATCAAAAACTCCCCAACCCACATATACCCCTCTCCTTCTGTACACAGCCTGTTCCAATTGATGACCATTTCTGTGGATTGGACATAAACCAGCCCTTGGGGGGGTCCCAGTTGGTGACGGGTCAGACTGTGTTCACCGAGGGCCGGGACAGACTGACCTCTGTCACCTCCTACATCTACAACGGCCACAGCGTGGTCTTCCTGGGCACCAAGAGCGGCCGGATCAAGAAGGTAAGGCCCGACTGTAACTGTGAGACACAAGTGAGCAGAGCAATGCTTTGACCTGGTCTTCTGTGATGAATGGAGGGCAGATAATGCAGTAAAAATGCAATATTTGGTCTCAAGGCAGATGTTCTGTAATGCCTGGTGTATTTATAGTTTATGACATAAAAACGGCTTGAACAAAACTACAAGCACCCAGAGAGCCTGAACCTCTACCAAGACACTGTCTCTATCTTGCAACTGTAAAGCTATACTGCTCAGACGTGGACTTATACCAGGATCGTCTAGTTCAGAGTTTACATAAACATCATCATTTGTTTCTTTTCTTTTGTTAGAGTTGATATTTTTGGCCTATTTTGCAATGGTACAGAAAATTATTCAAGAAATTCCTGTATCTGCACGGTTCCTGATCTACTCCAAAAAAAATTCTTCCTTGAGTCATTACTAAGCTTTCCTGAAAAATTTTTCAAAATCCGACCATTACTATTTGAGTTATAAGAGAATATAAAATCAAAAACCTTGATGTTAATAACATAAATAGGATCTAAAAAAGTCTTGTAATGTACACAAAATTAAGAGGAATAAAAGAAACCTTTTACAAATTAAAGCAAAACCTCATAAACCCAAACTTGCCTTTCTTTGTAACCAAATACTTTGTCGACATTAGCAGATTGTCATGATCAAAAAAGGTGCACATAATACCTTTAGCAACTGAATCCTACTACCACTCTGGTAGTAGTACACACCAATGGGAAAAATATACAGCCGAATCAACTATACCTCTTATGTCACTGAGCATGGCAAATTTATATTAACCAATGCTAAATCCAAGTCACAATTAACATGATAATGAGCTACATTACTGATCTAATAAGCATATCTTGTGATTATAGACATACAATACGCAGCTGTAATGGAATAAAGGTGTAATTATCCACCACAAAAATACGTTTTCATCATTTGTTCTGCTCTTCTTTGACGAGGACTAATACATTTAAATCTCAATCATCTCGAAACAAAGCCGACATTCTTTTATGCCATTGCATGTTACAGAGCATTATACTGCTCTAGTGCCACTTGTTTAGGAGTGTGGATTTTGGATTTTAGCATGACAATGTACTTTAAGTGCCACTTCACTGATGATTAACAACATGTCTATCCACTTCACATGGGTTTCTTTCATGTTGATTAGGCTCAGATCTTAAGATGCTGGTTTAAGCAAAATTTGGCTTTCTGTTTTTTTTTTTTTTTTTTTTTGCTATTTTATGTGTGTCTTGCAAATCAAGCATATTCTATTTTAAACAATGTATTATTTGTCGCTATTATTTTACTTGTACACCAGTTTAGCCGTGGAGTCTCCTGCTTTAACAGAAATGTTTTTTTGCCATATTCTTTGCTCACTGTAACCACTGTATTTGATTGGAATCTACATTGAATTAAACATGACCTTGCAACAGGAAAGCTGCTCAAATGTTTTTGAAGCTTTTGAAATCCCTTTATTCTTTCTGTTTTGAATTCATTTTCTACTCACCCCAGGAAAGTTTCTGCAATGATTTGATTCTTGATTTGGCATAGGTTTTATGCAGGATGCTCTTCCTCATGCAACTCTCTGCATTTATTTAGGCTTGGGAACGGCACAATGAGTAGACACAATCTCTGAGCTAAGTACTGAACCAACTTGTCTGTGTTTTACTGTGTTTGCCTTTCCCTCTACTTGGTATGTAAACAGATATAGTCACTGAAATAGTCACTTTTTGGCTCATTTAGTGTTGCGAAGCAGTGTAGACTGACAGCCAATGAAAATGTCTCTTAGTTGAGTGTGCATTGCCTGTGAGCATGCAATTGGCTAAAACTCACCGGTGCTCATTGTACGCTCTTATGCATTAAAATCCTTTCTCATAAAGTCTGTGGATTAGGGCTGAAGAATTTTGAATAAATATCTGTGATTTTTCAGAGAGATATTGCTGCTGTGATTAGATTTGTGATATATTTTGTAAAATCAGTGTTCAGTTCACAGTAAATGGAGCACTGACACCGAAATATTCACTTCTGAACTAATACAAGGACTCACATGTCCTTCAGTTAATGCCTGTAGAGGTCTAAACTACAGCTGTACACTGCACAAAATCAAAATTTACATTAGTTAAAATTACTTGAAGCAAACACAAGCAAAATTATTTGCTAATGGGGTAAGAAAATTCCACTTACCTCATGAACAGATTATTTTGCTTGAAATAAATAATAAATAGCTTGAAACAGGGAAGAAATAACTTGAAACAAGCCAAATATCTATAAATAAGTTACCTAATGAGTAAATAAATCCAACCTAATGAAAATTGCTCAAAATAAGATTAATAATCTGAATTCAAGTCATTTTAACTAATGCAGATATTGATTTTTTGCAGTGTATACATATTAAGATCCAGTGGTGATGGGATGTTTTGTTCTCTGCAGAGGAGAAAGCCTCTTGGATAAGAGGTGAAACGTCTTCAACTTGAAAATCTAATCCAGATGACTGCTTTTTTTAACTTTTGTTGCGATGCATTTACCCTGGACGAGTGAGAGTCTTCACAGACATGTCTGCAGAGGATTGTTTTAGATTTTATTCAATTCAATTAATTGTGCAGCACATTACAGTATTAGGTTTTAAACAGTTTTTCTTGAATGCTAGTACTATAGAAGTGCAGTGCTGTCTATAATTAATGCATACTAGTGAGTAGTTTTAATAAAGTGATACCGATTGTTCTTTTTTCTTTATTTCTACATACGTATGTACAATATAGCTTAAAGTATGTTAGCATGACCTTTTTCTGAGAGGTTAATAAAGTTGATTTAGCCTATTGTCCATCATCTTTTATTTCAGTGGATTTTTTAATGATATATTCTAACCAAGCTCCTGTAGGGCTCATTGTTTGATCAACCCGGATTGACTGGGTAGCTCCACAGGCTGTGCTTTCTGCCATGTCTTGCAGCATGCAGCAGACTGAGGAGATGTGTTGGAGGACTGTTGTGACATTAGCCCGGGGCCCCTCAGTCTTATGAGGAGCAATCTGTCTGACATGCAACACTCACACACAGACCTAGGTCCAGACTGGGAGCACAGATAACATCACTGCAGCTCTTTTATTGTAGGAGCCGGCGGGGGAAGAATAGACAAGATATAGTGTGGAAGAGACATTGACAGAGGGTTATAGAGGAAGGGACAGTATGAGACAGAGAACTAGGATGTGCATAGTGGATAGCACAATAGAGACAGATTTATCTCCAGTGTTTTGATGATGAAAGCAATTTTGAAACTGTTTAAGGCTTTCCAAAATCCTTTTGACCACTTTTTAATAGATTATGTTTTTGCTGGGTATGGACTTAGATTGGTTGATTGGTAGGACTGGAAAGACAGGAACCTGTTGATTCAATATGTATCACAATATAAGTGTCACAATATAATGTACTTTATATGCTGTAGCAAAGAAAATATTTTTTGATTGTTTTGTTAGCCTGTTATCAGGATAAGTCAAAAAGTAATGGTTGGAGTTTGACTACATTTTCAGGTACGGTCAGTGATAAGCAAGAAATGTTTTTGGTGTGAATTTGAAACTCTGAAACAAGATTTTTTTTCACACCGCGAGGCCCTATATATTGTCTGTCTGCAAGATAATTTATGATGATTGAGCTCAGATGGGGAGTTTGAATACTAGCTACAACAATACTAGTACAACAATAATATTATAATTAATTATAATACTAACTCCAGCCACAAATAGAAAAGGAACAAATAATTACTGCAAATAAATATGATTCCTGGGCAGAGGTCTGCGCTCACCAGGTGTTTTCATGGGTTCCAATTTGTTTAAGACTATTCTAAGAGCACATGTTGGGAGAGTTTTAGAGAGGAGATAAATAGGAACCATACTGTAGGGCTGTTGGAAATGGTGCTTACACTCGTATTATGTGTTCTAATGGGACAAAAATGTATTCTTGTGAATGACACACATTATCTTGAATCACAAAAAAGTATAAATATGCCAATGTCTTTAATAAAAATCTTTTCAATTATGCTCTTGTTTACTGTTCATAAACAATATCACCCAGTGGCCTTGTAAAAAGTTAATCTTTTGTAGACCGGTGACAATGGCTGCTGTGGTTACAATCTTTGAAATATTTGAAAAGTGCTATACTATCGACATTTAAAAAATATTTTGCATGAATAAGTTCAGGGCATTGTTGCATTAGCTTGCAGTGACCTTTCTATGTGCAGTTCTAGACACTTTGGCTTCCTCCCACTGTTCAAATAAATGCATGGACAGGTACATTTCTTACTCCAAATTGCCCATAGAGAATGGATGCAGGAGTGAATGATTGTCTGTCAGTGTCTGTAACCCTGCTATCAACCGATGTTTACCCAGGGTGTACCCCGCCTAAGCAGCTTGAATTGGGACCAGCCCTGTGTGACCCGTAAGCATAGGAGAGAATCTAAATTGATCATTAAGACATTATCAGAAGCTAGCTGTCTAAAAATCTGGGTTTGGCACAATAGGTGGCCTTCAATAACTCTCCCGTGAGACCAAGAGGAGCACAGGGGTCACATCTCCAATCTTATTCCATCACCCCCAAATAGACAAGCAGTGGAAATGGGGCATGACAACAAGTACAAGCCGATCAATCAGACAGCTGGGGCACAGCAAAGGTCACCACAGAAAGGGTGAACCAGGGTTAAAAAGGCCAGGGGGATAACTAGATCCACCACAAACCACCGTGCAGCATACCGATATGTCCATCAACATTTCTACATTAACATATATACCTTTTTGTATCGATCTTTACAGCTAGCTCACCCCCCCAAATTTAAATGTAGATGTTTAAGGAATGACTATATCAAAGGGACAGCTCATGTTAGATATTTTGGAGATAAAGTCAGAGAGGCCTGACTGGGATGGCTTGGATTTGCTGAGGTTAGAGATTTAGGGGACCTATAGGAAGACTAAAGAGAAGGTTTATGGATGTAGTGAAAGAGGACATGAAGTTTGCTGGTGTGAGACAAGAAGAAGATGTACAGGGCAGGGGTAGATGGAGGCAGATGATTTGCTGTGGTAAGCCCTGAAAGCGAATAGCCAAGAGTAGATGTTTAATTGTGACAGATTGTGTTTAAATATCGTGCTTCTCTTGTCAGGACATTACAGTTTAGTTGAAAGAAGAAAAATTAGGTAAGAGAGGCAAAATTTACAGTATTTTGACTCCTTTTTAGACCTGAATTTAAACTGTGCTTCACACAAATAACAATTCTTGAAAAAAGCTGAAAGTTAGTTCACTACTCGACACAAGTGGCTGGTCTAATGTGCCTTTTTGTGACAACAGCAGTATTTATTTAGAAGTGCTCTATGTCCCTGAAAGGAACAATAGCAAAATTGATTTTCTGTTCAAATAGAGCATTTCTAGGTAAAGTGATTCATTCATTCAGGCCTTCTTATCAATGTCTAAATTTAGCTTTTGTGTCATTACTCTTGTCTGCCTCTCCAGCCATCCTTTGCTGTAGGTAATGCATTGACCATGACTAGTACCTTATATAACCTTCTTCCAGACACTTTAAGATGATTTGCACTAATGAGGTGGATCCATTGTGGGGGCCTATTATCTTTTGCACATCCTCATTTGAATCTATCACAGTATGAAGACAGTGGGTACAGATAGAGGCGACTGTCACTGTCTGGTTTCAGAAAGAACAGAGATGTGCAATTAAAAGTGGAGTTGGCAGCTAGGGGAAAATAAATTTGACAAATGCACCTAAGTGTGTCGTTACTTTAAGTTGTCCTTGAAAAGCTTTCCCCTTCCAAATTTAGTTGCGTTTTCATCATTAAATGGGTCCTTTTTTTGTCCCAATTTAGAGAGCACACAGCCAGACGGGAAACCTTTAGGAGGCATTTGCTAATATTGACTGGAAGTGCTTTGGATTACAATCTAGAAGTGTGTCAACATTAACATTGCAAATCTCTGCTTGTTTTACACACTTGATAGGCAAAGTTTGACTGTACTCTCCTTTAAAAGTTTACTTCCTCCAAGAACTTTATAAAAACTCCAAGTTCATGGTCGCCATTATGTGAGTGTGTCTCTCTAAAATAGGCCACAGATTATCAGCTATCTTGACAGTTTGTGCTATTGGAGCTTAGTATGCAAGTAAGCAACAAGCCCACTGCCGAATGACATTATACCTTTGCTTGCCCTGTAGCAGCCCCAAGCACATAACAGGTGTTGAGTGGAATTGATTTTCTGGGGAAATGTTTCTTTTAAACACCGTAACACAATGGTGTACAGAGTAGAGCTCGATGCAGCACTGACAGAGTCAGTGTATTACAATATGGTTGTCGATACTACGATCTTTGCAGTGTAACATTTAAGCAGTGGGTGTTTTTCTGTTTTTTAATGAACAACATTCATAGCAAGCATTTCTCCAGGTTAAGTATTGTAGTTTGGTTGATGGTCATCTAGTCCACTTTTAATTCTAATTGTAGCCTCTGGTGTTTATAATTGCAAGATAGCACAGGTTTTGTTCATTTGTTTAAAGAATCTAGCTTTTAACTACAAAAAAAGCAAATAGAAAATAGAAATTAATTTACATTAACAATGTGTTATTGTTTTGTTGCACTAGAGGTTACTTTATATTAAAATATGTAGGCTCAAAGTCTTGACATTCCTTGAACTGATTACAACAGTGCATATTTTTATGATGTAGGATCTTGTCATTATCTCATCATGTCATTGTTATTAGATGTATGTGCATTTGAGGGATTACAGGTACACCAGCAGCCTCAAGAGGTCCAAGAAAGTTAAAGTTTATCTTACAGTTTTTCTCAATCGCTTTGACACATTCTCCATTCAGAATTGTCATTTGCAAAACAGGTCATGCAAAGAATCCAAACAGGATTTCAGGTTCTCAAAATAAGGTCTTTTCTTTTCAAAATGTTGTTCTATAATCAAAACTCTTAAATTATCCCTCAGAAGCAAGTTTTTGCATCAAGATGATCAAACTAATCACAGCAGCAGCAGCAGCTCAAAACTCTGAGTCCTGCATTCAGTAACTGCAGCTCTCTCTGATCTACAGCAGCGAGCATTTAGGGTTTGTACTAGAATGTACATTTTACTCATTTACGTATTGTACTCTAGTGTATCTTATTTTACACAAGTCTTTGGTTACTGTGATGTGCTGTAAACCTGCAGTGGTGTATTCTTTATACTGTAGTATGTCTACTGTAAGAAATAACCATTACAGTACAGCAAACTGAAGCAAGCCTGTTGAAATATAGGTTTGAAGAAAAAGATTGAATGGAACCAGGTTTCGTAAATGAGCTAAAGCAATTGAGAAAATCTGTAACATACAGTAATCATCCAGTGCTGTTTTTTTTAACCTATACCTGCTATTTCAAAAACATTATCTGCTGAACAAATGTACCAAACTCAATTAATAAACCATAGTAATTTAATAGTATCTTATAATGTGTGATTTAAAAAAGACCACTCAGTTTTGAAATTGAAAATAGGCCTAAATATAAATCCCATTGATGGCTTTATTGGGGATCTTTGTCAAACCCAGTGCATGAACTTCTTCAGCTCTTTTAGACAATGAAAGGAAATAAATATTGATATTTTGGAAAAGAACACAGCTTGTATCATCATGTTTCCATATAGTGCACAGTAAATGTTTTTGAAACGTATTTGTTTTCCAGAAAACTTAATTCTTCCGCTTCCTCCTGAAGGAAAAGAACGTGTCCTTTAACTGAAGCATCACAAATCTGTCCCCCACAGCTGCCTCAACACTGCTCTTAGGCAAACCACCGATGTCCTAACTGCTCAACGACTGTGAGAAAATTAGCCTGGTGCTGGCAAATATGACTTTAAGGTTACACACACTTTAATATGGGACGCTGCGGCACATTTTCTCAGCTTCTCCGCAGTATTTTTCTAGGAATGCTTGGAAATGTTAAGCTCAAAGCAAATAACACCTTGGTCAAATACTCTCATGTGCAAATAGCAGATTCATTATGTCTTATTGAGAGTTGACAGTGAGGGGGAATATCCTCTGTACATGGATAAATGAGTTGGACTTTTCAAAGTCATGGTGTCTATCAGAGGAGGCCAGGATGTGGGAGGTTTTGTGATTGAAATCATTAGAGCTGCAGAGCCGGGTGGTATTTCTGGTAAAATAGGTGCATTTGAGGTTAAATTTATATATTTTTCATAACCACTTGAAGGGAACTGGACCTGAGTGGTCCAGCTTTAGATGTCCCGATACCTGCAGAAATAGTAATCGCATTAAGAAAAGCAATTTTATGATAACGTCTTTCTTTCCCTTCTCAAAGCAGCTCAATTGGTCTTCCTGACTCTCTTTGTCCTCTCTCTACTTAGTCAAGCACATACACAACTAGATTGTGACTACACTGCGGTCAGGACCAAACCAAGACCATATGAGTGCCATGAATTGTTCCACTGTCTATTCCTCCCACCACTTCTGTTGGTCGGGCCATGGGAATCTGGAAAACAATGGGAATGATTGGAGAAATGAGGGGGCTGCATGGAGGAGCACAGGAAACACGAACAGGAAACCGTGTCCTCGAGAATAGAGAATGACATGCAGAGACTGAGAGGAGACTGTGGTTAAGACGTAAAAATATGGGATCAAGTCTTTGGATGTGTGCCATACAGCTGAAGGTTAGGGTGAACTGAAATGTTGCCTGGTGTAACAACAAGGCTTTTAACAATAAGAAGCATGAGACATACTTTTCCAGGTCACAGTATTATTTATTCCCACTCGGTTTGGAGAGTCTGTAGGTAAATCAGTTTCCAACATAGCTGTAGAAAAATAGTGCCTCATCTTGTAATTAAATGCATTTTACTTAATTACACAAAATTCTGTCCGACATAGCAAACTTACATTTTGAAACAAAGACCAGATCAGACAACCACGACTTAACAACTTATTGATCAGCATTGTCAGCAACAGAACCACCTCACTCTCCCCTGCCCCATCACCGCCTCAACAGCACAATAATCTCACCCTCCTCTGCCCTATCACCACATAAGCAATAGAACTATCACAGTCTCCTTTGCCCTATCTCCACCTCAGCAGAAGAACCATCTTACTATACTCCTGACCTTTTAGATTAGTTTTGTTAGACTATTTTAATATCATGTGCTAGTCTAATGGATTTTTGTTTGGACATAGTCTTGGTCCTGGTCCCATCACTTTTATCAATACACCTCTCTTTGCATTTGTAGTTGAAGTGACGGCTGAATGATTAGCCCTGTCCTATAATACAGCGGACGTTTTGCTTTCATTAGCCTTTCAGTGCAGATAGTCCTGACTTGAATCTCATTAGCATGCACAGAGCCGTGGTGATGGATACACAGGCTAATCAATGTCTGCTGTCCTCTGCTGTCATCCGCCATCGGACCATATGCACAGCCACCCAGCCTTAAAGGTTGCCAGTTGTCCGGCCCGTATGCTGCTGCTTTTCCCGTCTCACAATATGGAGTCAAGCCTGGGAGTGTCCCCTTTGCATTTCTGTGCCAGAATCTGTCTTTGTATGTCAACTAGATGTAGCCATGTGTTTATTTTTATTCTGTGACATTTTCCAGAGTAAGGTGAACCTTAGAGGGGTTTCCCTCTAAGTTTTTTTTGGTAGTTTTACAAAAAGTAATATTTTTATGTAGTAGAATAGTGGCATATTTATGCATATTATAGCTGTATTCTATTCAAGAAGTGGAGTACTATATCATGACATTGGATGTGTCTTGCAGTGGTGAAGATATATTGCCTATAATCCACTAAAACTACCATTTGTTTTACTCACCCCTTGTTGCTGGTATATGTGGCCCTATCTCACAATTTTACAGAATCACTTAAAAATTCCTTACTCCAGATGATGTTTAGGATACACACCAAAAATTTATATTTTTATATTGGTCCATTAGTGATCTTTTTTACAACGTCATCCATGTCCAACTATTACTCTTACCTCTTAGCACCTAACAGTGTGAGATGATAAAAACCACGAGGACGGCCAGATAAAATGATTTTACATCACAATTTAGAAATATGTGTGAAACAACAATAACTGAATATTGTGTTTTGCTTTAGAAACTACCTTCTGAATCAGAATTACTGTAATATTGTTATTAATCTAAAATTAACCATAGCAACAGCTTTACTGACAATAAATAAGTTGCTGTATATAATATGACCCCATCTACTTTGCTGTCTCACTGAACTGTTACATTGGTTGCAGTTTTCAGTAACTAAGTTGCCGTTTTTTGAAGTATTGCAAAAGTTAATTATAACTTTGCTTCTTATGAACCAAGAACTCAACTAAAGCCAGACTCCAGAAGGGATGCTTGTTGTTGACTTAACCTTCTCATTTTAAAGTACGTCTGGCACACTGGTCTTCAGAGACATCTGCTAAAGTGGCAGATTGGAAATGATTGGTTGAAGAGAGTGCTCTTTGCCTCCTGGGGACTTCATCCATATGTTTAGGTTAGCTGGGTGAATTTGGAGGGCACAGTTTGGTCACACACATATGGACCCAATTTTAAAAACCACTGTTGGCTGTTGCCACAACAATCATCTGCATAGCAAGGTTTTCCAATATGCAAAGGAAAAAAAACATGTATACTTCCTCTAAAAAACTTGGCTGGTGAATCTCTGAATCTATTCCACATGACAGAGTCTTGCTCATGCAATGGCTGGCAACTTTAACATGAGGCTAGCCTTGCGTAAATGACATATTATAGCTTCCCTTTTTTGTTTTGCTTGGCTCTTGCAGGATGAGAATCCAGCACAAGATGCAAACTGAAACCCAGAGAAAGGGATTTTGTTTTAGTTAAGACCTTGTGAGCTTGCGTTGCATATCTGTTTGTGGAAATCCATATTAAGCTGGCTTGTTTATTTTCACAGCAGGTTGTACTAAATAATTGCACCAGGAAAGGGGATGCTGCTGTCATTGGCTTAAATATTATTCATGGTTAAATATATATCCTTGTTAGCAGAGGCATGCTGGGAAAGGAGATGAAAAGAATTTCTCAGGTCATAATAACACATGGTATTAATGGCAACTTGATTCAGTTTGTTTAGTGGCAGGGACCACACAGAAAACGATTGTTTAAAGCCTCTATTTATCTTGATAAATAATCCAGTGCTCTGAATTTGCACATCCTGTATATATTGATATATAGCATTGGTTTGTTTATTTGTTGTCGTTTTACTGTGTTAGTCTGTTAATTCAAAAAAATAGTAGTCTTTCAGGAGAGATTATTCATTGATTGGTCAAGGAACAAAGGTTTAGCTTTTAGCCTGGCTCCAGATCATCTTCTGGTTACAGGTTGTTTTTATTTTATTATATAGAGACTGTCAGGCAAACAGGAAACCAGGGAGAGAGATGGGGAATAATGTGCAGCTAATCCACCCGAGCTGGGAATCAAACCTGGTTCATTCCAGTTTATGTGGTATTCACTTTACTAGGTGAGCCAACTAAGTGCCTAGGATGATTTAAAAAAAAAAAAAGATATCATTGTGAGATAGGGGTAATTATACCTAGTCCAGCCACAAGGAGTCAGTAAAGGAACAAATTATTACTTTGTGATGCAGATCACTGTCTGGAATGTTAACCAGTTGTTTTTTTTTTTTTTTTTTTTTTTTTTTTTTTTTTTTTTTTTTACTTTGGCCATTTGGTTCAAAGAATAGAGCATTTACCCTTGACAAAAAAAAAAAAAAAAAAAAAAAAAATCCAGTTTCAGTCCAGGTTTGGGCACCATATTATTATTATTGTAAGACAGGGCCAATGTGCCAGTTCAGAGCTTTAAGGTGGATTTTAGCAAAATATTAAGTCCAAAGAATAGGTTGGGAAATTTCTGGTGCATCAGATTTTACCTTTCATGGAAGAAAGTTAATGCCTGCATTGGTCAACATGCCTCCTATGCAAAAAAACAGAATTCTGATCCTTATAAAGTGAGGATGTATGTTAGCCAACTTTTAAGTGTCTTTGTTTGCCTGTGTGGGTCCAGGTTTGTGTGTCACTATGAGCTGCCTCATTATAAAACCAATTAAACTCGACTTACTCTCGTTACTGAGCTGCGAGGCTTAAGATGAGATTGAAAACCTGTCATGGTCTCAGAGGACTTTTGTCTGGTCAGCCTTGTTTTAAATGATAAAAAACAGGCGAAATCCCACAGTAAGCATCGGTCGGGTCGGGGCAGTTATGTCCCATCCGCTTTTGCCCCCGCTTGACCCTGTGATACCCAATAAAAAACACACAGCTCATTAATCTGGCTCTCTCTAGATGATTGTTTTGTGGCTTTTCAACATGGTTTCACAGTAGAAATGCTTACTAGCTCTGGTTTACATTAATGCTATTTATGAAATGTAGAGTGTGGGAAAAATGTACAGTAAAATGGCTTTGCTTATGCATGGGACCGTGGAATGAGATTCGATATGGAGGAGGCAGGAGGGTGGAAGAGAACTGACACTGAATGGGAGGCTTAGGTAATCTGTAAAAAGTAAGGACAATGCGACTGCTGTACGTCTGGAAAATCAACAGTGTATTCCATGTATCGAGTGTGCTCATTAGCAAGCTGTGATGTTTTGTCTCCTAAAGAGGACGGCTTTTTTTCCTTGTACACACAAATGCACCCACATATTTCTTCCTCCCTCTTGGCTGGCAGAGCTGACGGTTGGAGAGGCACAGCTGCCTGGAAGGTGGAGGCGTGATTGATTGATGAAGTTTTGGTGCCCAGGGTATCCAATCATGTAATCAGTTTGTATTGATTCACTGTCCCCATTGAGGGACTGCTGAGGACCTGCCACCATGTGCGCACGCTGGCCTGGCATGCGTTCAAAAACTACTGCAGTCACATTTGATTTGGTTGGCGAGGTTGCCTGAGCACAGGACCAGCATATTCACAAACATGCTTAAGATTCTTCAGTTATTTTACTAATGATGACTAAGATTATTATTCATTTTTAATTGCATCACACTGCTAATGGTCTAAACTTCAAGATAGAGCTTCAACCTGGCTCTGCATAGCAAATAAGGTTTGTTTGTTTTTTAGTCAAGATCATATAAAAAGTGATGGCAGAATTTTGATTTTGTAATGGGCCTGTAGGAAGAAAAGACTTGTTTTTGGTATGGACCCAGGAATTGTTAAAAGATTCTTAATTTAAAGGATTTACCATTGCAAGATAGGATAAATCACTGCTGCCATAAAGATGCTAACTCTTGCCATAAGGGTCATAATGCAGCAAAGGATTACTTTTTATGTAGATCATATTTGACAGATTTGGTTTGGTTGGCAAGGTTGCCCAAGTGCACAAGACCAGCATATTCATACACATCCTTATTATTCTGCAGTGATTTCACTAATTATCACAAAGATTATTCAGCTTTAATTGCATCACACTGCTAATGATCCAATCTTCCACAATTCAAGATACAACCTGTCTGCATAGCAAATAAGGGGTTTTGACATCATGCCTTATTCAGGTTTTCTACTCATGTCACATTAATGACAAGCCTTTCATGTGGCGAGATGCTACTGTCAATGTGTGACGCAATCCACATCATTCTAGCACCAACAGCACGGCAATACATTTACACACCTTCAGTGCAATGTTACAAGTGCTTGTTTGTTCAAGCAACCTTATCTATAAACTAACAACCAAGACACTGCCAGAGCTTAATTTAGGTCCCAAAAATACTATTGGTCTGAGTTTTAGAGCAATAGATATGGGAAAAGGTAAAGGTAACATTTTTGAAATGTTGTTTGACAGTGCTATAGAGCCATAGATGATACATTTCATAATGGAAGGCAAGGGCTATTTGCAATCTTGTCAGGTGCCATGATTGGTCCTTGTGAACCACTTTGGACATGGACCTCTACCTCTATATTGGTCTTTTCAATGAGTCAAAAAATATTTATTCATCATACTTATTCCTTTGAGGGGCTGTGGGTGGCTGCAGCCTATCTCAGCAACTATGGCCCGTAGAGTGGGTATACTCTGGATAGTGGCCAGTTTGTCGCAGACAGTACTAAGTTAGTAAGATGTAGCAAGAGTGTGAGCTTATGTCTATACTCTAAGTTCTGTCTGAGTTTCTAAAATACAAGATTTCTAAAGCAAGTGGATTGATTATTAATCAGTCCAAATGGCTCCATTTGATAATTTTTAATTATCAAATGGAGCCAGAGAAATGCCCTTGCAAAATAAAAAGCAAAGAAACACTTGTTTTGGGATTTCAAAACATATTGTGCAACAGTTACGCAATGCCAACAAGAACCACAAGTTTATGATGTTGCCAGACTTTGATGATGACTTTTTTAGCTTATTCAATGCTTATTTGAAGCATCTGCCTACACTAGCATCAGTAAGCCACTTACTACAAAGACAAAAACTTCTCATTTGATGATTTACAGCCATAGCAGCATATCTTATTTGTAGATGTTGGTGGAAAACTGAATAAAAAAATAAAAAAAACAACATCTTCCAGTGGGCATCTGTTCTCCATATAATGAGACTCAAAAGATTGCTGCCTAAAGTCACTCTGAAATTACCAAATTTTTTTTTTTTTTTAAATCAAACATGTCACAGCTTAAGGGCAGATGTGGGTCATATCTGTAACTCTCAAATGGACTGAAGAATAACAAGATTCACCTCCTGTTTCCTGTTATGTGCCTGGCTTTTGTGGGAGGAGGATAGAAATTAAATAGTAGGCAGCATGAGAAGTTGGCGACAAAAATTACTAAATGGTAATACCATCTTCTTTAAAACTAGAGATCAATACACACTGTAAATAACACTGTAACTTAAGTACAATACAACTGGATATTGCTGTGTTTGTGAATGTGCTACCCATGCATCTTTTTCATCTAATGCAATTGTGATGTCCCAAAAGAAAAAAATAAACACATAAAGCTGTTTAGGATATGAATATGTACACTGTCAACATTAATGAGAAAGATGACCACCACAAAAACTTACTTACTTACTTACTTATCAACATAATTACAATATTAATACTCTCAGTTTAACTGAGAGAATACAGAGCTCTTGTCAATGTCCTCTCTAAAAATCTTGCCAAACCTAAAGTCTCACAGCCAACTCAACATATCACCATCAGAAAACCAAAACAAGTCTGGATTTTTGCACGGAATTTTGTCAAATAAAAGAATGCTTAAATTGTTATAAAGTGGACAATAAAACACACAATGAAATTCATTCAATGAAATACACCCAAGTCACATATAACACACAGTCTAGTAGTATGTGTTGTTAGCTTGTTATGTCTCAAACTAAACCTTTACATAACAAGGGTAAAACAACTATCTGCAATATATTAATTATGGTAGTGTTTTCAAATTAGCTTGCAAATTATATAGATTAAGACATTTTTCAAGCATTTTATTTTCATTTATTTATTTCTAATCGTGATGTTTATGGTTTACTGTTGACAAAAAAACAAAATTCTGTATTTCATTAAATTAGAACATTACATACAGTATTACTTTATCATCACAATTAAGATAATCAAATGTTTTACTCAGGGTGTACTGACTCTACATACAGTATGTTTCACCATTCCTTGTATTGATGTGTACCTTTTAGTATGTGGTACTAGCTTGTTTCGTCTCAATTTAAAGCTTTGTGTAGCTCAGAAAAAAAAAAAAAAAAAAAAAAAAAAAAGCTCTGAAATACTTTAGAATAGTTATCCTAATATTTTTTTAGCTTATGAGGTAACTGTAATTACAATGTCTCTATATACAGACATTTTTGCTGCAGTACTAGTGTATTTGTGCCTCTGTCTTTGCAGATCCGTGTGGATGGTCCTCGGGAGCAGGGTGTCCTGTATGAGACAGTGACTGTGATGAAGGAGAGCAGCCCCATCCTGCGGGACATGGCTTTCTCATTGGACAGGAACTCTCTTTATGTCATGTCCAACAATCAGGTGAGGGAACACTCTCAGCTGCTGTCAGAAAACACACTGAGGCTTGCCAGCACAATGCCCACACAACTGCCTTTTACCTGGGGACACACTTGTACACCAAAGTGACAGCCAGTTTTCCTTTAGTAGGCTTTGTAGAGTTAAAATGAAATAATTATGCTCGACCAAACATTCAAATTCAATTTAACTTTATTAATCCTCAAGAGAAATTCGAATCAAATTTCCAGGTGAGCGCTGATCCTATAAAGCAGCTATAGCATCCTAAACAGCAATATTTTTATAATAGACAAACTGAAGGGCATCCAGAGTAGGTATTGTTTGTTATCTTAAAATTGTAATGCGCAGCCATTCAAATATTCTTATAATAGGGGAAGTTAGAGCTACCGGTCTGCAGTCATATGGTTCAGCTGGTCCCTCACTTTGATATTAAGCAGGATTTTTTTCCATTGGGACCTTATCTAAACTAAGATTCAGCCTAGGAGCTTATACAGCACACACAGTTGACTAGCACATTCCTTTAGAAGTCTTGGACAAGCACATATACAAAAACAAACAAACAAACAAACAAACAAACAAAAAACATAAGTAGTTTACTTTTGCGCTTCTGCTTTTCAATCCAATACAGAAATATATATGTGGAGTGCTGCTTGCTTTGAACTACATTTGATAATCAACACATTTTTTATTTGTCTTAAATGATAAATTAAAGCTGCTTATTGAGATTCCTAAAATGTGAATATAAGTTATCCCTCCGGCTGAATGAAAAGTAAATCTCCAACATTGCAAACTGCATCAAGCGCCGGGATTGTGAAATATTCAGGCCACGCAGACGAGGATGGACCACTGTTCTAATTACTTATCCATGCGAATCGACTTACACTGTGCCCATCTTTTGTACACGACACACTCACTTTTGCTTTGAGAAGAAGCATTAGCGGCTTTTCCAGTTTGACTCTGCCCACCCCAACCCCCTCTCAAAACCCCACCTCCCAGTGTCTGCTCCTCTCTTGGCCCGGCATCACACAGGGGCGAGCTGCTGCTGCTGCTGTTGTTATTGTTGTTGGACTGCATTCTCTGCACTCATTGAAGATAAGAGTGAACACTGGTAATCACTTTCAACTCCCATCAAGTGATTATTTTGGCATGGCTTCATCACACTGTGAAATGGGATTAGGTTTTAGTGTAGCCAAAAAAAAAAAGGAAAAAAAGGTCTCTATCACTGCTCTCACTTGTCTTTTTGACTGCTGGAATGCATTGAGGCAGAGTCGAAGGGCTAAAAAGGCAAAGACCACTGGAACAATTGCAGTGGAGTTACTTCTACTTACTACTTCTTCCGGGGGATCTTCTGAAAGCTTTGAAAACAGGCTGAAAACCTATAAAAGCAAATAGTTGAAGTGAATATAGAGGTGACATAGAGGTGAGACAATATGGCATTCTTCTCAAACAAATCAAGGCTAAGGCTGCACAATATTGGAAAAATATCTCAATAACAATATGATTAGCGATAGATATTTGGATACCCTTAGGAAGGTTTTTCTAACCAAGTTCAATTTTAACTCATGAAGACGTCCAAAGTCCTAGACTCACTGGTCAAAACTGGTACTAAATCAAGGTCTAAATTTAGCGCTAATTTGGTCAAAACATAATTCAAAGTAAACCTTCAGACACTTATTTTGGCAGTACATTTCTGTCAGTTGAAAGATGACGCACGCAAGATGCGAAGAAATATGAGGTGCGTCAGAATACACAGTGCATCACAGTTTGAGGAGTATGGAGCTGCATATTAGAAAGTCACCAAAAAAAGGCAGGTGGTCCTAATCGGTGTATTGTTTTGTAATACGGATATGCTGATATTCTAATAACGATAAATTGTGCGATATATATTTTGCAGCCCTCATCTATGCAGCTCTTCCTTGTGTGTGATAGATTGGAAGTGACAGGATATAACTTATTGATGAGGGCTAGTCGTTCAAGGAGCGCCATTCACTTCCTTCAAGGATACTACACTATTTTTATGTGACAACAAAAATAAAGCACAATCCGAACCAGTTTTTGGCCCAGGGTTTTTCCTCTCAATATTAGAGGAGCTTTGTAGCCTGGAGCAGCTTCCTCGTCCTGTCTCACTCTCTCCATCTTTACTTCCCTTCACTTTCTCCTTGTGCTGAAGTGCTGAATTCCCTGGGGAGGAGGGCTTCACTTGCAGATTTCCCACATTTCCAGTCGATCCCGTAGATGAGAGATTTCAGGATTCCTCGGAGCCAGACAATACAGGAATGATGTGGAATGAGGAGCGAGGCGGAGACAGATTTGGCTGAGATCGGCCCGACCCTTGTGGAATAACAATGAGCCTCTCTGTCTCCCGCCGAGTGCAACACGTCGGGTTAGCATGATGATGAAGAGAGAGTGGAGAAAAGAAGGAATCTGTCTATATTTGTACTAGGGCATTTTGCAGATTTATCATTATTGCAATATCAGCAAGTGCAATATCCATATCTCAAGAAACTGATCAAGGAAACTGAGCTGTGACAAAATAAATATTCTGTATAAAAATACCTCATTTAGTCTCGATTTCTTAATTTAGGTTGGTAGTTCTGGGTTAGTCCTGGTTTGGCCCTGGTTTAGTCCTGATGTGGGGTGCAGCAGCAATTTAATTTACAGTTATTGCAGATGTGTGCAGGTTGGAGCATGGTGTGAGAGTTTAGCTGGGTGGAGGATGGAGAGGGAGAAAGTGTCTATGTACATAATGGCTTATTAGCCAATAAATTCATCATGTAATGGACGATTTGAAGCATTTGAACACAAAATAACCCACAATTGTCACTGTCTGCTTTTGAAGGCTAGGGCATTAAACCTTAAAGCATGGTGTGGGGGGAACTGCTGCAGGGTATTTCCAGGGCAATCTCTTTGAGTGGCACTCTGCAGAATGCAAAATTATCACTCCAAATCCCATCCAACTCCTTCTTTGTTCCTCTCCACCTCTGTCTGTCTTCCCTCCCCGCTCTGTAGGTGGGCACAGTATATGGCATGTGTGTACAGGAGAAGAGGGGCTGCAAGACAATGCAATCAGAAAATAGATGGGCTGATTTGCGAGTTGAATTGCTGTACTTTATTTGAGCTAGTCCAGTATGCATTCATCATCATTGAAGAATTCTTGCATGGAACGAGACACATCTGTAAAAGTCTGAATTCAAAACCACAATTAAGATAGTAAAAATAATATTTGTAGAGATATTTGCTATGAAGATGTGTTTTGAAAAAATGGTAAGAATGACTAGGATTCTTACTCAGGCAGCTCTCCAGTCCACGGCTGACCTACAATGTGATCACCGTCTATTTGTCTGGGCTGCACTTGATGTTGTATGTGCCTTAGTGTGTATGCAGCCACCACACAATATGGATGGCATATAGTGTAACAACCAGATGTGCCCGTTTTTCTGACATTATGCACTCTGTGTAAAGTCTTGCTCTGCCCAGAGTCAGTGGCAGTGGTGTAAAGTAACACATTTACACAAATCATTTTCTTAACGGCATTTTTTGAGGAATGTGTGCTTTTAGAGTACAATCCAGCCACAAGATGTCACAATCCAGTATACCCTTTTTGCCATTCTCAAGCTGGAGGAGCGTTGTGTCAGGAAGGGCATCCTGTGGAAAACCTAGGCATAATAAATATGCAGATTACTGCACACTAGAAGGGAGATAATTTGCTGTGGCAACCCCAGAGGGTAAACACTGAAAGGAAAGAAGTACTTTTAGGAAAACATTTCTTAAACATACTTTTACTTGAGTACGTTTTTGAGGAAAATTGTTCACCTTTAATAAAGTAAACCTTTGGAAACTTTGCATGAGTAAAGGTATTTTTTTACCTACTGGGTAAGTGGGTAGTAGCAGTAGGGATACTAGGAATAGTAATAACGGTGGTGACTGCAGCAGTAATAATAGTGGGTGTTGTTGTAGTTCTAGCAGTAGTGGTGGTTATAGTAGTAGTAGTAGCAGTAGTAAGAATGGCAGGAGGTTAGGAGGTGCAACATGTTGTCTACTATTGGAAGGTTGACGGTTCGCTTCCCACTCCCCTCAGTTTATACTGCTGTAATTTTTGGCTAGACAAGTAACCCACCTTGGCTCCAGTGTCTGGGTATGAATGATTGTGTGATTGTGTGTTAGGTGGTGGTTAGCAAAGCTGTAGGTGTAGTTGTAGGTGTAGTGCACGTCTCTGTTAGTCTGCCCCAGGGCAGTTGTGGCCAAAGAGGTAGCTAACCATTACCAGTGTGTGACTCTGGAGTCAATGAATAATGAACAAATGTAAAGCTCTTTTAGGAGATTGAACATGGAAAACAGCATTTAAATCCAATCTATTATTATTAGCAGTAGCCGTATGAGCAGTATAACATAGCAGAAGCAGTAGTAGAAACAGTGGTAGTTGTATAGTAGTAGTAGTGGCAGTATTGTAGTAGTATTAGTTGTGGTAGGATCACTAAGTACTTTTGTTACTTTAAGTAACTTTTTTTGTTTTACTTTTACGCAGGTAACAGTTCTGTTGAATGCAATATTTTTCACCTCTGACCATTGGCATAGACAGCTGACAGCACTGCAGAAGTATCCATCCAGATTTATGATACAACATGTCGATTGTTGGAGATGGATTTTTGGGTACAGTTGAGCCTCAATGCCAAACTTTGCCAAGATCTGTTGTGAAACTGTGACATAATTCTCAGACAAACAAACACTGAGTTTATTTATAGAGATGTAGATCCATGCCTGACTCTGCCACTGTGTCTTTTTGGAACTATTTCTGCTACTCCTTCAAGTAGGACATTCTGATTGCACAAGTCATAATTTGTCTTTTGAGTTGACTTATTTAATCTTCATGATTTACAATGCAATTTGGTTTTTAATTAAAATGGAAATAACCAACTGCAGAGAGAGGCAAGTGCAATAAAATCCTCTATTTCTTTTCTTGTTCAGTCATAAAACTAACCTCCCGTAAATGACCAGATGATCTGCAGACATGGTACGAATAGTCATGTGATTTTTTTTTTAAATAAGACATGTAGAGGTCTAAAAGCCTTTATCTGACAGCATTTACAAATCTCGGATGAAGTGTGGAGGGACAGGAAACTAGTTGATGAGAAGCATTAGAATAAGGTCATTCCAGATGTTGTGAAAATATCTTAATTCCCAAAGCTTGTAAAATTGGATGCAGTCTTCCTTTACCGCTCTATCACTGAAAAACAAAACTAAAAAAACAACATTCTGCCAGACTGAGATTTTGACTCTCGGGAGCAGAGGATTTTCATTGGCTGTCTGTGTTTGTTTTAAATAATCGCCTTCTTCTGAGAAAATTATCTCAGAGGAAAAGACAAACAAAAGCTTGATTAGAAATACTAAATACCATGGCTGGTCCTGAATGATTTATGAAGCAGCCATGCTACATTGAACATGAGGATGAAAAGCCTAATGCGGTGACTAACAGGCAGACAAGTGGTCACTGATACTATAGAGAGTCAGAGAGATTACCAAATGGCTTAGGTCTCACCGATAAAGACATTTGTTAGATCTTAAAACAGAACTCAGTAACTTTTCTCATTTCATTTTTTCCCTTAATTTCCTCCATGGAACTCCCCCTACATTTCAGAATAAAGCACTTTCATAAAAACTCACAAGTGCAGCTACTATATATATATATATATGACCCCTCGCTTGACTTTGCTTTCATTTTCTCCTCTGCATATCCGTACAACATTTTTTCTGCCATTTGGCTGCTCTGCCATGACAAAAATTGAGAAAAAAAAAAACTATTTTGTTTTGCTAACTGTGATATACCGCTTTCCGAGACACAAAAGCTATAATCATCTGATGAGTTGCCTGTATGACTATATGGGCAATTAATTAGTCAAGCCCTGTGAGCTAACACTAAATCAAGGGGAAAGGTAAAAAGAAAAAGTGGTTAAAATACAAAAATAATTATTTTAATGATCTAATGCAACAGAATCCACAAACAAACAGAGACAGAACTTTGTCCTGATTCTAATGATGCAGAAAACAAATCACTCCAAAATTATAAAGAATAGTATTTTCTTACAATACTTGTTAAAAAAAAAAAAAAATCTCAGAGACTGCCGCATTCAAGACTGAGACAAGACAGCATAAAATTGGATTTGAGACCAAGACCAAGACCAAGTAAAACTGCAGCCGAGACTGAAAAAAAAAAAAAAAGGTCTCAAGGTCTCGGGCATTACAGCACTACCATTACCATAAAAATACCAATAGACAGCTTAATCCACTTCATATTAACATTTGAATTATGAAGGGGTATAAATTTGATTACACATACCAGGACCTTTAATCTGGACAGGTCTAAGACCAATGTTTTTTTTTTTTTTTCATTTTTAAATTTATTTGGAGTGCACTGTGGCAGCGCTCTTAGTCCTCAACAATGGCTCTGTGAGTGGAGTCTGGCTGTTGCCCAGGGTGTATCCAGCCTAAGGCCCATAGCTGCTCAGATAGACTCCAGTCACCCCTGACCTGGAATGAGCAGAAGTCTTGCGCTCTTTGTAGCAAAAGTACACTTGGTGCTGATAGCATTTTAAGCCAATGTGAAGCTAAGATCTACTGACAGATTTCTTGTTCTTATTTGGATTCAGCCTTGGCCTTCCTTGTTCAAGTCAGCCCCGCTAGGCAAATCAACTGTGATGTACGAGCAGCAGAATCAGAAGATCTATAGTGTTCTCCTTGTAAAGGTCACTCTGCCTAACGGCCTGCACAACCAAGTCTGTTAGTTTAGATGAGTTCTGGTCTACAACAATTCATGGATTAGTCCAACTGTGTCAGATATGGACTCAGAGCCCTCTGCCCCTCCTGCAGTACAAAATGATTTTGCTAATGGAATGCACCAAACAGTCTCTGAACTGCTGGGAAAAAGGAGGGAAAGTTATTTCATAGGGAGCAGCTGATAATCCATTTTGCCAACACAGACCTGAGAGAGCACCCACTTATACTATCAAGAACACCGGTAGACACTCTAATCCATAATCCGCTCTTCATTTGTGATTGCTTACATCAGGAAATTGCTTGCATCATACGTCCAGCAGCCTGAATAATAAGCACATATAGAATAGCCAGACTCTGAGGCTTCAATCTTGGTTTTGTATGCAGGGGATGGTGCTGGCGGCTTGACAGCAGCAGCTCTCATGGCACCGCTAATGGAGAGCTTATGGGTTGCCAGGCTTTCATAGCTAATATTGGTGGTATTGGGACAGAAACATAAACTTGTCCTACAGACTTACTCTTCTTCAAGTGACAGCATTCAATAAAATAATGTTGTTAATGTTCATTTTGACAAATGGTTGTTGTTGATATATTTCTTCAAATTTACTTGGAAATATAGCATCTGGGTCTGATAGTTAGTCCATTTGATAAAGGTAACTTATTAAAGTAGGATTTGCTGTGACTGATGGATTAAATCTGAGCATACATTGACAAACTATTGTTGTACACCACACACAATATGGTGAAATACGTTTAGAACGGTCCAATATTTAATCAGTCAAATCAAGATTTTGGGTGCCTTTGTTATTACCTTAGTTGCCCTCATCGCTGAGACGGCCAACGTTCTTATCAGAACATTGACAATTACACAGAAGTGGTCTTAAAGCCTTCTACACATTAGCATGATAAGTGATGTGCAATTAAGTCTCTATGTAAAGTGCTCCTTATAGCAACACCTGCTAGCATACATAATGAAGTGCAGATTAAGTCCTGTATCCTTAACTTTCTAAAACTTTTTTGCAGCTGACTTTCACTTTGCTGTAATGACTTAACAAAGTCATCTACTAACAAAATCTCTTGTCTTTTTAGACAGAAAGTTATAGTAAAAAATTATGCTTTGTTTATAACATCAGACATAGCATGGTACCAGGCTGAACTCTAACCACAGACCCCGGGTCTTAAATAAGTGGCCTACTGACCCTTTTAGGCTATGTTTGAAAGAATAGTGCCGCAAGCTAAGCAGACTACAATGAAAGAAATAGCATTAGCCACCAAATCATGAATAATCTCTGAGCCTGGTTTCAGATTTATTCAGTCATTCAGTCAGTTCATCACCACAAATCTTTCATTAATATGTTTTTTTTTTTTTGTTTAGCAAATTTTATTATATAACAATGTGATTGGCTTGTTGGTAGAAGCTGAACTTGTATGTCTATTAAAAATAATAACAATAAAATCTCTTTCTTATACTAAAGCAATGTGGTTGAGCGTTCATTAAATTTTTCTTGTACCTTTTTATGTTTCAGGTGGCCCAGGTCCCTGTGGAAGCGTGTGAGCAGTACGGCACATGCTCTGAGTGTCTGAGCTCTGGAGACCCACACTGCGGCTGGTGTGTCCTGTACAACATGTGAGTCTACACGCAACACATTAGGGATTACTCAACACTCACACTGCCTTTTCCCAACATTTGGCTCACAGTACTTAAAATAGACATGAGAAAGTAGTTATATGATTTGGCTGTTAATACTTATCAGGCTTATTGTGCATCTTCCATTAAGAACATCTGGTGGGACATACAGAAAATCAGGAAGTGGTTGCTTGACAGCGTGACCTCAGCTTTGGACAACACTTCGGTCACAGCTACAAGATGTGTATTGTGTGGGAGTGAGCAAAGGGTTACTGCAGTTAATGGAGAGGGAAGGATTAACTTGATGGTCTCAGCGGGGCAACTGGACCCCAATATACCAGGGGAACATTTTGGACATGTTTCAGAGTAAGCTTATCTCCTTTATCTTAATTATGTGACCCCCAGGTTAGCTTGCATAAAACCCTCGAAATGGAGTAAAAGGGATATAGGAGATTAAAAGCCTGTGTTTCTGAGCGAACCGCTGGGTTTGAAGTTGACCTGAGCAGGGGGATTTAACAGTGTGACGTCTGCATTTCAGCTAGCAATATCTCAACGATCATCAGGGTTATTTAAATTGCAGCTCTTAAAAAGTAATGTTGTGTTTTAATCTAAATTACATCATTAAACAGTTGTTGTTTCTTTTTTCCTGAGCACTGACTTTGTCTGCAAGTGCCATTAGGCTGTTTACATAAATGAATGCCTTACACTTATCGCTGGATAGATAGGCTACTGTTTCCTCAAGTAACCCTTGGTGAATCATGGTCCTTCACACTACAGAAATGGCCTACTTTATTTTATGTCTGTGTACTGTCTATTTCCATGTACTTTGTCTTCAATAAGACAGACCAAGTGTTCAGCCTGTTCCTGATGTGAGAGCCTGGTATTTGTTGTCCTAACATAAACTAGTTTTTAATACAAGCCGCTTTCCTGCCAGTGTCATTGTATCAGAACACTTTGTCCACTAATCAAGTCATGTCAAAAGTGAAACTGAGGTATTTTACAATTTCATGAAAATTAACAGCCCTCTTTAAGTTTGATGGCAGCTACACATCTCAAAAAGTTGAGATGGGCAACAGAAGACTGGAAAAGCAGGTGCTGCTTATAAAAAACAGATTAGCGTTTTGTTTTGTTTTTTTTTCTAATTGGGTTAATTGGCAACATTACAATAAGATGAGTGGGTATTAATTAAGGCATTTTAGAAAATCGGAGTCTCTCTTATTTGTATGTGTTATAATGGATTCTCATAATCTTCAGGACATCAGGATACACTGCTTTAAAACCAGTCATGATTTTGTACTGAACATTATTGTATGGGCTCAGATACAGTGCATTTGCTGAAGTCATTATGTAAACACAGTTTGCGCAAAAATAAGTTACAGCTGTATCATGCATCATCCAGAAACACTGCCATCTTCTCTGGGCCAAGTGGGTTTGTATTTTTTTTTTAACTTTTGTTCATTTGACCACAGAAGAGTCCAATTTAAAAGAGCTTTTGCCCAGAGAGAACAGCATTGTTTCTGGATTGTGTTGGGCTTGTATTTGAGGGTCTAAACTGCCAGTCCCAGGATCTGGACAGGTTGGGTAAAAGCGTTTTACTGACTAAGTAAAATAGGAAAGGGGAACAATTTGCTTCATCAGACAAAACACTGCAAATAAAGGCAGCCAAATAAAAGGCGCTGAAAGACAGGCTGAGATGAAAGGAGTACTTGAGCTGATGCACGGTCAGGAGGTGACTGCCTGTACTCCTGTGGCTCTGTGCAGGCAACAGCTGTCAGCGCTTCCCCATTTTGCTTTTATATTGTGTTGTAATTACAGCCGAGGCTCTGGTGCTCTTTGAGTCTTCTCTGGAGGTGCCACCCCCTCAGCAGCGTTTGAGAGTGTATTAAACACGGTCTCCCTTAGCTGCACACATTAGTTCTTTATAGACAAGAGAAGATGGAACAAATTACTTTCTGAATTTTTATTAAAGGCTTAACAATAGCTCAGAGATTTGGATTCATTTCAGAGTTGGAAGAAATATTAAAAACTGGTACTCAAGTAAAAGTACTGTCATTACTTTTGCATTATTTATGTTAAATGTTACTTGAGTAAACGTAAAAACAAGTTTTGAGTGTAAAGTTGACCTAAATAAATGTACTACGAGACTACTAATACTACTGCTGGTGCTACTACTACTACAGATATGTATTACTACTGCTACTACTAGTACTAGTACTACTGCTACTCTTTATTTTGATACTACTGCTGCTACTTTTATTGCTACTATTACCACTACTGCTACTAATAACTATAATATTACTACATTACTATCACATTGCCAATGAGAAAAATAAAATACTTAGAGATTTTCTCCTAAAATTGACTCAAGTAACAGTAGAATGTGTACTCTCCTTCTACTTCTATTACTACTACTACTACTACTACTACATGACTCTAGTTACTTCACCCCTCTGATTCATTTTAACGCAGTGTTCCTGTTTAAACAGTGAGATTAAAAAACACTGCTAACACGGCTTATATTAGTTTCAACATGACAGCCATAAAAGTTAAAATACCCCTTTCTTCATATCCCTAAAAGTACTTTAATTTGCACTTCTCCTAGACAAGATTATTGTAAGGTCACACTATGAAGCAAACTCATTCACCACTTTCTTGTAATTTCCTTTTGGGATGTAGGAGTGAAGATTATTCCACTGTGGCACTCAATATAATTGGCTTTGCAGAAAAGAACAGTAAAAATGTTAAATGAATAATCAGACCAGGCATCTAAGATTGAGAGTGGAGAAGACATGGGAGAAACATGAGCTGAGTAATAAAGACTCCCACAAACTTTTATTAGGGGTAAGGAAGTACTCTGGCCCTATTGCAGTTTGTAGATCCTTTTAATTGTCATCTATAAAAGCAGATGTCCATTTTATATTGTAAGGTTTATGCTAGAGTTTTTATATTCTTTATAAACCATCTAAGTGGAATAGGAATAGTACTTCTACACATCTGAATTATGACCAAATGGTTTCAAATACTACTATGGGCCCTCTCACATTCATTTACTAGGGACATTTTAGATTCACCAACTATGGGCCCGAGATGGGATACACCCTGGAAAATGATCAGTTAGTTGGAGGAATGACATTTAGAGACATGCTCTGATGATACAACCATTCATTATCATGTTTATTCACAAAGGGCAAGTGAGATTCACCAGCTATAGACAAGATGGCCAGACACACAGACATACACTGGCAGACCACTGTTAGGTCTCACATACATTCACAAGATTTACCAAGTCTCCTAACAAGTAAAAATAAACCACTGTAAATAAAATAAAGCAACAAATGCAAGGAGAAACTCTGTAGTTGCATATGAGCTTGTAAAGTAGCTGCTTAGAACATTGCACAACTAAAAGGGAACAAAGCATTAATTTTAATCAGCAAAATGCCACAGTCTAACAATTAAAATGAGCAAACTCATGGTACAGAATAAATCATTGCTTTAGGTTGCAGTTGCAGCCTGGCAGCAACAAACAAACAAGCGAAATGTTCTGCAGGGCAATTTTCTACTGCAATTTTTCATCACAACGGGCAGCTCACTGTAACCACGTCTCCTGCTTTTTCCACAGGTGCTCGAGGAAGGATCGCTGCCCGAAGTCTGACGAGACATACCGCTTCGCCACTGACATTGACCGCTGTGTGAAGGTCATCTCTCATCCCGACAGCATTGCAGTATCAGCACACAGCGTCCCAGTGAGTCTGCTTTTACTGTTCCACCAATCACTGGTCTGTCATTGTCCACTCACAACCATCGCAAGTTTATGAGCAATCACAGCGAGTAGCACACAGGAGAAACATGTGAAGAATGCTCTAGTCTGAGTGTAAGGCAGCAACCTGTCAATGGTAAGGTTATAGATGCCATACCTAGAGGAAGACCAAAGATGAGATATATGGATGTAATGAAAGAGCCCTGTGACTAAGTGGCCATTGTCTAGGATTCAACCTGCCTAAGGCCCATAGTTGCTGGGATAGGTTGAAGTCACCTGTGTCCCTTAACAGGAATAAGCTGAAGTAGATGGAATTAATAAATTACTCAATCTTTAAGTGTTTGATGTATTATAGGTGTAACGGCAAAAACAATTGACATATTTGGTCAGTCTATCTGATCTTGTCTGTAAAATAAAATGACATTGAATTCTTCTTTTTCTTCAAGCTCCTGCTGGAGGTGAATAATGTTCCTGACCTTTCTGCTGGAATCACCTGCTCATTTGGAAAGCAAGCCCAAGTGGAGGGTCACGTCAACGGGAACAGGGTCATGTGTCTGTCCCCAGCAGGGAAGGAGGCCCCACACATACCAGAGGGACAAGGTGAGTTCACATACAGTGTCAAAACCACAGATTGTGTAGAGACATCCATAAACCCCAACTGTGCTGCTCATGTTTGTTTATTTTCCATATAGATTATGATTTTAGTCTGCATTGTCACATACAATAATACACTGATTAGACATAACATTATGACAGATTTTTTCTTCATCATGGCACCTGTTTGTGGGTGGAATATATGTGTTACATTTTGTCCAAGTTTCTGCAGTTATTATGCCTGATAGGTGAAGATTACATTTGTTGCTATTTGTTTTATTTTATGTTGTTTAGTTTTGTATTTTATTGTTTACCATTATAGATTTGTTTTATAGTTAATTATAATGAAAACTGCAAAATCCACTATCTGACTTCCCAGAAGCAGCCTTGATTTCCATGGCCCTCCTAGTCAGCACCCATTTGCAATGCCTAATTATTGTTCCTTTCTCCTTCACTATCTTGTTAAATACCATTATTAAATACAGCCCAAGGTCAGAATCTAAAATTTGATTAGCACAAATAGAGGTAAAGTTGAATATTTTTCAAATGTAACCAAGTGTGAGTGTACAGCCTTTAACAGTGCCTGTAGAAATGTGTCCATGTTTTAAAAAGAAACAAATGCTGCCTTCATTTGGGATTGACCACTCTGCATTTTTGTTTACCCAAAAAGTCCCAATAGGTACCAAGGGGCTGTTTAATTTTCTCCGCACATTTACAGTAATCCTTCATTTGAAGTTTCTGACTGAAGATTTTTCCACACCAACAGCAATATGCCCTTGCCGAAGCACAGACGCCAGGTGGCTCTTTAGAGAAGGGAGATAAAAGTATTAAACTGTTTTCCATATTGACCTCTTCCCACCACTCATTGTTGTCTTTCTCTTACTCATCCTCTTTGTGTCTTTTTAACTTTGCCTTACTTCTCTCTCTCGCTCAGACTGGGCTGGCATAGAGCTTCAACTGAACTCAAAGGAGACCGGTCAAATGGTGGGCAGCACAGAGGTGAAGTTTTACAACTGCAGCACCCACAGAACGTGAGTCCAATGTTGAGTCAAAAATGACCGACATTTTGTTACATTTATCACTTAACCTTCCATAATTTTGACACCAATAAATCATAATTTAGGTTCCAATAAAGTGTGCAAAAATCAAGCAGATGAGGCCGAGGCAGATGTTTCCAATATCACAGTTGCTAAAAGTAACAACATTTATACAGCTTTTTAACTATTAACCACTTCACCAATCGCCACAGCCATGCATCCCATCCCCCCTCCTTTGATCTGTTCAATAGATGGCAGGACACAACCTAATTTAGGACAATGATGCACTGATGTTCACTAGCCCACTTAAGGCGAGGCTGTTAGATAACCTCTAAGTTCAATTTACCTGTCAGCTCTCATTTAATTTAACGTGATGCATTTGCTGCGGCTCGTTTGTTTGGGGATTTGTTTTAAGTAGGACTTTACGAGTTTGTCTTACAGATTTAAATGCACTTTAAACAGTGATGCTCTAAATGTTTGTCAATTTCATAACCTAGCAGGTTTGGACACCATTTAAAATATAAATAAAACCAGAATGTAATGGTTCCTAAATCTTATGAAACTACATTTTATTCACATAGAACAACATATAAGGTGATTAAACTCCATTTCATGAAAAATAACAGCTCATTTAGAATTTTGTGGCAGCTACACTTCTCAAAAAGTTGGGGCAGGGGCTGGAAAAGTAGGTGATTTGCTAATTAGATGAATTAGTAACATTTCAGTAGGATGTCTGTGGATAAAATAAACATTTACAGACAAAGGAAGAGTCTGTATTGTTAGAATTAAATGCATTTGCTACATATTTGGGCATCGAATGTAATTCACCCCAAGAGATCGCAGAGACAGGTTTGAGGTCGTCCTCCTCCTGAACCTTTAATAATTAAAACTTATCACTAATTAAATTGAACCATTGCATTCAGTCATTCTACACATTGTTCTAACTTCTTGGAATTGGGTTTGCACTTTGATTTACAGTCCTGGAAGGAGCTCAATTATATGTCTGTGTCATTGTTATGAATGGATACACTTTTGTGTAGATGACAATTAGAGTCACATTCCACTTGCAATTTATATCCCCGAGGAGCTCCTCCAAGAACTGATCTGACATTTAAGTTTTTGGCTCTACACGCAGACTTTTCAAAAATAAATGAAATGCACCTCATTGAAATGCTCATCTGCTGCACTAATTTAAGCCTCTGTCTGGGCAGGGAAGCTGCTCTGACTTTGAACCATTATGCTCACGTCAATTGTATTTACCATAGTGGTAAACAATGACAAGAGCATCTCTATCTGAATAACAAGTACTAACATGGCTACAAAGGTGGATCTTAGTGGGAGGAATGCCAATTAGAAGCATTTGTCAGCTTTAGCCCAAGTGAACAAATCAGCACTTTTATAGTCTCAAACAGTATAGAGTCCAAAAACGGTTTTTACCTAAATAAAATGACAGCACAGGGGGGAATACTCTGGTATTTAAAACAGATATTAGAAGGTAATGGGTGGCACAGTAGCATAGTGGTTAGCACTTCTGCCAATATCCCGGGCTTTATTTCTGGACTGTGTGGGGCCTTTTGTTATGGAGTTTGGATGTTCTCCCTGCGTAGGTTTTCTCTGGGTCCTCTGGTTTTCCCCACCACCCAAAACATGTACAGTAGTTTCCCAGTGGGCACAGGACTCCCCTGTAAAAGTGATGTGTTAAAGTCAGTGGGACTTTCCCGGTTAAATAAAGGTCAAATAAATAAACTACATTTACTGTGGGATAGCTAACTTATTCACTACAGTGAGTGACTGCCCACAGAGCCCTAGTTTGAAGAGGCAGACAGGAGCAATTGCATTATTTATGTGTAATGTATGGTTGGGTGAGTGAAAATACACTTCATCTACAACTTCACAATTACCAAAAAATTGAAGTGTGTGTTTTCCTCATGGGGTGCACAGAGGCAGACTGGTTAGCGCTCTTGAGTCTCAGCAAGGCGTCTGCATATCTTTCCCCTGTTACCTTATTTGTTGTTTACCGTGTTTTGTCCAGGTACTCTAACTTCCTCCCATTGTCCAAAAGCATACATGCATTGGAGAACTGGTGTACTGTTGTATGCCTGTATATCTCTGTGTCAGCTCTGCAACTAACTGGCCACTGTCCAGGGTGTACCCCGCCTAAGGCCTATAGTTGCTGGGATCATCTCCAGTCACCCCCGACCTCTAACTAGAATAGTGGAAGAAGATGAATGAATACTGTCCATTACTAATGATTTAAATCTACTTTTATTTTGCCATTACATTACGATTTATCCTTTTTTATTACTGCAGTGTACACATTAGATCAGCTAAATGCATTAAATTTAAAGTTAAATAACAGAGTTGGAAAAGGAATATCCTACTATAAATCATGAATAAAGGCATTATCTCTACACTTGCATCTTAAGATATCAACATCATGTCCAATGCCCTTAGTCTACTGGGATTACCTGAACACTTAACTAACCTTTAATTGTGTTAACGGTCATGCAGTAATGTCACGGCGAGAGGAAACGCATGATTAATGGAAATTAGCTTGCATGCTATCCATTCAAAACATGCTCTTTGAAATGCCCAGATATAACCGTATTAAGCTATTAAGGAGAAACAGTCGGGAGCTCATCTCATCAGCCCAACAGTGATATGGCCTCCATTAGTTGCCAGGTGACCCAGTGAACTCCTGTGAATATTTCAGACCAAAATACAGTCAAACCCAGCACCCCCCATTCACTAGCATCACTTCAGCATCACATCACCACCATAATTAATTATCCAGTGTGTGCAGCACCCTGCCAGTCCACTTCTATTAATATCTCACCTCTGAAATTTCCCGCTTTAACACACACATTCACACAAGCACACATTTTATGCCCACACTGGCCCTGGGCAGCTAATTAATATCAAAATTTAATGGCGCTGTGCTACATTTATTGGCATTTGTAGCCTGCTATGAGCTGCAGTGTTTTACTCTGTTCTTTCTTCATGACTTTATCTTCTTGAATGGTCAGTTAAAATTATTGTTAAAACTCTTGGTTGATTTTATGGACAAGGAATTATAGATATCTTATTTTGTGTTTTATTAAATATCCATAAAAAACAATTTTCCCCATTATGCTGGGAGTAAAATTCTCAAATCTCAAAACTGATGACTGCATAAAAAAAAACAATGTTTACTTTACTTGACTAAATTGTATAGGAATTCTTTTTCTTCGTTCTTGTCGGGTTTTCTCTGTAGGGGTCGCCACAGCAGATCATAAGCCTTTTAGCATAGGTTTTTCCCCAGATGCCCTTCATTACCCTTATCATTTATCCAGACTTGGGACTGGCACAAAGAGTACACTGGCTTATGACCCCTTTTGACTGGATTAGGAAAAATGTTTAAAAAGACTGTATCTAAATCAGTAAAACTATTTTTTTAGGTAGATTGGTTAGTAGTAGCAGTAGTAGTAGCACTAATGGTGGTAATAGTAGTAATAATAGTTTTTGCTTTCATGTAATTTTTTTTTTTTTACTTAACTCCAGTAATAATTGTCTTGAGTACTTATACTTGTGTGAGATTTTGTCTTTTTCCAACTCTGCAGAAAGCGAACTGTTAAAGTGTGTGGCTTTTTTATTATGTGGTACATATTATTCACTGCAAATCCTACATTTCCCCCCTCAGAAAAAAATAGGACATGTTCGATTTCTAGTTCTTCTAATTGCTCTGTTTGTTATAGCATCTACTGTGCACCACCTCTGCCACCATCTTGCACATTTGACTTTCTACTCATGCATTATTTAGAGCCAAAGATGTGCTACTACATTGACATTAAATGAGTAAATGAGTGATTAGGTTTTAATTTTGGCTATATTAACACTTTTAGTCCCACTAACCACGTTGTGTTGGGTTTATATACATATATTTAAACTGTTTTACACTTGACTTAGTGGTGCAATGCTTAAAAATGCCCTTTTTGACCTAGAACATACAGTATAGCAGGAGTTGAAGGAGCTTTATTTAAAACATATAAAAATGAATTAATGAACAACAAGCAGTTATATTTTCAGTTTCTAAATAAATGTGTTTTCTTAATATTTGATAAGTATAATCCAGCCACAGAGGGCCATAAGCTAAAGTACTCTTTGTTCCAGTCCCAAATCTAGATAAATTGAGAGGGTTGGGTCAGGAAGGGCATCATTATGCAAATCGCTGCACACAAAGAGGCAGAGGATTTGCTGTGGATTTGCTCTAGGAAAAATAAATCACATTGATTATTATTAAAGGAACTGTAAAACACAATGTAACACGTTTCTGTCAGTTTAAAGATACAAAGTGTGTCGAGTACTTACCACACACACAAAGATACTTATAGTGGCAACAGATTCACTGTCTTGGTGTTTGCAAGAAGATACTGTACAATCTTTATTTGGCTGACAGCTTTCTCAAGGTCATTCATTGTTATATTTGTCATAAAGAAATGCCATTCATCCTGTCAGCATAGAAACTGTTCACACTGGGTCTTTGAAAGAAACATAATAACTTCAGCACAAAGCTATAAGCCTTTATCAGTCTTTGTGTTTGAATAGTTCTCCTGAAAAAAGATTGATAATGGGCCCAAAGTGAAAACAAATTACACTGAGCGGAGAGTTTTACAAAGAAGCAGATTGTAATGAGTTTATTCCTCCCTGCAGGTGTCTGTCCTGTGTAAACAGCACTTTCCGATGCCACTGGTGTAAATATCGCAACCTGTGCACCCACGACCCCAGCAGCTGTTCGTTTCAGGAAGGCAGAGTCAACGTTTCGGAGGTACACAAACACACAACACAGAAGCACTTTGTATGAAAACAGTAATAGAAATGCAATATGATATACAATACTTGTCTGGTAGAGCTAGGACAACAGTCTTTACAGCCAACATATTTTCCTAAATAAAAGGATCATTTTTGAAAGTGCAGCAAAATGTCTTCAAGTGTCTACATTTTTTAAGAAAGAATTTGCCTGCAAGTGAAGTAAAATGTTTGAAGACATTTGTAAAGGCACACACAAATGGAATGGAGAAAAGTCCATTGATTTCAGAAAATATAATATTTCAGACATTTGTTAATTTTAATGGTAATGATTATAGCTTACATTACATGAAAGCCAAAATTCAGCATCTCATAAAATTAAAATATTACAATCACCATAATCAGCACAATAAATCCCTGTACTGAATCTATATAATAAATGTGTTTTTCAATATTCTAATTTTATTGATGTATGCCTATGCCAACAGTATCATGCTATGTACAATTCTCTTATTCAACAAGTCTATACGATGGTACTACAATACTGTTCATTCATTCATTTTTATTTGTTCATTTCATGTAAATGCATTGTATATTTGACGCACAAATTCATAGTGCATAGATTTTCAGGATTAGAAAGAAGCAGTAAAAAGGCTATCAGTCTTTTTTTCTGCCCCATACCTAAACACAAAGATTCTTTCATTGCCTTGCACATTTGCTTTTCAATTGCTTTGACCATCAACCCATGATTGAACATACAACATAACATAAAACGAAATTAACACAAAACAACTACATTTAAACATCAGGCATGTTTTAACTACCTGTTGCTTAATTTGTGTTGCTTTATACATTTTTTACATTGGAAATTATCTGTATAGCCATTGGAAATTTTACACCAACAACAGGATTGCATTTGTTTTAAAGTGGTCCAAGCACTATTAACAACAATAACACTCCAATTTAATTATTTACCAGAAGTATATATAATTGTCGACAAACTGAGGTCTTCACAGGTCAGCCATTAGAATTATACTGAAGTACTGTCACGGTTGTTAATATGCCATTAATCCCTGTCCTCTGTGTGACCTAATGTTATGTAACACATTTATGCATTATGATGGGTTGAAAACTGGATGAAAAATGAAACTAGTCACGCAAATGTCTGTAGGTTACTGTGGGATTCATCCTAAACGCCTGTATAAGCAGTCCAATGTATATAAAAAGCTTAAAACCTTTTTTCTATTTTTTTTTTTTTTTTTTTTTTTTTGAAAACTTGAATCTTCTCACTTAAACCATAAATCATAAAAGAAGAAACACATTGCCGCAATACCTTATAGATTTTTTGGTAACACTTTAGAATTTAGCACTAGGAAAGCATCTTTAATATGTAATTAACAATTATATGATATTTATAAATTTGTATTAATTTCCATGAGCGTATATTCAAAAATATAAAATAACTAACAACAGCTATAGCTCTGTTATCTTTATTAATGTTTATAGACTTTTTTACATAATAATTCAAATTACCATTTTTTTTCCAGGACTGCCCCCAGCTTCTTAACTCTGGTCAGATCCTGATCCCGGCTGGAGAGGTCCGCCCCATCACCCTGAAGGCTCGTAACCTGCCCCAGCCCCAGTCGGGTCAGCGGGGCTACGAGTGCGTGGTGCATGTGCAGGGAGCGAGCCACAGAGTCACGGCACTGCGCTTCAACAGCACCAGCGTGCAGTGTCAGAACAGCTCGGTATGACCTCAAACACTCCCAGAGAGCCACTCAGAGCTGTCAAGTGAGCCTGACAGCTGTGAGTGCTGTGTAGGCAAGGTACACAGGGTACATCCGCCAGCACTGTCTGAGGTGTGGAGCAGAGAGCTAAGCAAGAAGGGAGCATGAAAAGTGAATAAAACAGCGGGTAATTGAGGAAGAAATGGTTAAATGTTCATTGCTTTGAGGAATTACAGCAACACAATGTAGAATTAGGACCTTAAAGTAATAATTTGAAAATTATTTTAGTGGTAGATCAACTGCGGCTTCCCTTATACCCTGATTCTCATTATTGTCCTCTAAGACTTTGTAAAACCGGGTCGCCGGTAGGTCAAGCTGCGAGCTGCTGGGAGGCTAGGAGATTAGGAGGCTGATGATTTGCCATGACCACCGCCGAAGAGAATAGGCTAAATCAAAGACTACATAAAGTTTCAGAACAAATTATAGTCAAAATACAGCAACCAACCTAAGATTAAACAATGTAAACGAGTGTCTTTTAGGAGAGGCAGTAGAATACCATCTACTGTCGTTGTGTCCTTGGGCAAGACACTTCACCCACCTTGCTTGTGAGAATGTGCCAGTGTGATTGTCTGTTTGTGGTGGTCAGAGGGGCTATGGGCACCCAATGGCAGCCACACTTCCACCACCGAGTGTGACTGAGGAGTAAATGAATAAAGAACCAAACTGTAAAGTGACTTTGAGTGTCTAGAAAAGTTCTATATAAGACTAATGCATTATTATTAAAAGTATGAGCTGGACTTTACTGTTAGACCATTTGAAAAAATAAATGAAAGGTAATTATACTGATTTAAAACCAGACTGAAAAAATCAGCATTACAGAGAAATCTACAGAGCCTTTGTGAATTGCAACCCATGTGACCATATGACTATACATAACTGCAAAACAATTATATGTTGCTATACTTCTCTGCTCAAATGGGGGACCAAATTGCAATGCAAAGCATACCTTGCTTCTCTTTGACAATGAATGAAAAGGCCATTTTCTTCAGATGTGGATCATCGGCCACCATAGTCCGGGTTTGCGTCCCCACATGTCAGAGAGGAGCAGAGCAGACAAGCATGGCGGAGATGACAGATGCTTAAAAGCCTTGTCTATGTGCTGCCCTTTCATCCTCTCATTTTACCCTGCTCTGTTTCTTTATGTTACTCTAGCTTTCCTCCCTCTTTTACTATCCTCCTGATAGTATCCACTTTGGGCTCACTCTGTTACTGTGTGATTTTCAGTACATGTACGAGGGTGTGAAGATCAGTGACCTGGCAGTGGACCTCTCCATCGTATGGAACGGCAATTTCATCATCGACAATCCCGAGAAGATTAAAGGTGCTTCTGCCATCCATCACTGCCAGCCTAGAGAAGTATAAAGCACTCAATCCATGGGGGATAGATGGGTCATAGAGAGCACTTCAAGGCACCCAAAAGGCCTTGAGAGAAAGTTCACAATAGTGGCCAGTGTGATCAAAAAGCAGCCAATCACTCAGTGGCTGAAGAGGTGAAGGGCAAATCTTCATATTTGCTCACTTTAGCTTTTCAAGTGTCTATCTCACTTCCCTCTCCATCATCATGCACAAAGTTGTCAATGTGGGCTCAATGTGAAATACAGCCACTTTGTCAAGGATGGCCATGAATTTTACCAGGCCATGTCATCACTTAGATGCAGCACTTTCTACAAGCATAAATGTAGGGCACTTTAGGAAGAAGGATATGAAAGATAGGTCTCCTGACAGCCACTTCACCACTGGGTTTACTGGAAGTTTTGCTGCATTCAAAATGGTTTAAAGTTAGAAGTAGGCATTTTTGTAAAAGAAATAATGGGCAAGCCAAATGGGGGGCTTTGAAAAAAAAAAAAAAAAAGATTTGTACTATACTATATGTTTTAGCTTTCAACAGGAGGCTTCACAGTTGGTACAAAACCCATCTGACTTTTGACATGTTATATACACCATACTGCCTAAGTATTTTCTTATCCATAGTAACAGATGAACAGGAAAAAAAAGTTTGTTGAGACACTGGAAGTAATAAGCAGTCCACATTTATGTAGCATCCTCTTTCTAAACACTGTTTTCTGTGTGCCTTATCACAGTGCATCTTTACAAATGCAGTGCCCAGAGGGACAGCTGTGGCATGTGTCTCCGGTCTGACAGGAAGTTTCAGTGTGGCTGGTGCAGTGGTGAAGGCAAATGCACCTTGAAGCAGCACTGCCCTCCCATCTCTCCGTATGCGAGCCGCTGGCTGGACCTCTCTGCCAGGAGTGTCAAGTGCACCAACCCACGCATCACTGAGGTCTGTTGTTGACTTGGACTCTTGCCCAGTCACTCTTTTAGACACTGAGTTAAAGCACAGTGTTTACAAGTACACTGGCCATAAACTACAGAACTGACAAGATTTGCACAAGGCTTGGCAAAATATATTTCTTAAAATGCCACCCACTACAAACCAGACTTTTTATTTGCATAGTTTTAGTTCAGTTTGAGCATTATTTACCTAAAAGCAAAGGCCTTCTGCAGAAACCCATCCATTTACCATCACTACCACTCAGAGTCAAAAGACGGCATGCCAGCCTGTTCACTAGAAACAGCTGCTTTGTGTCTGTGGCTTCTTTCCAATTTCCCCTCCAAGTGTGTGTTTACCTCAGTCTATCTCCCCTCTCTTTGCACACTGTCTGAACCCCCTAAATACGTGACAGATAAATGAATTCAGAGTGTTTATAGAGTGGAGATGGATCTTTTATGCCACAAACTCCTGTTCATTCTTCTCAATGAGGCACAGTGGGTCAGCCATGAGATGCAAGGCTCCTCCACTTCAAAGAGTGTGCAGTCTTTGATGTCCCTGTCACGTTATTAGTGTTTCTGAAGGAGCTGGAGTCCATGAATCGACGATGGAGAGCTGCTCCGGAGCACAGCCAGTGTTAGCCTGCTGTTGCGCCTGTTCAGCTCTGCAGGTCCAAAGATGTCCTGCTGGGAAGCTTCACATTATACTGGAAAGGATGGTTAATGTTACTCAAGATGTATTGCACAGGATTAAAGTTTGTTTGGAAGCAATGCATATAAATTAACCTAAGAAAAACAAATGCATGAGACTGTTCCAGTGGGTATCTCTTTATAACAAATACACACTATAAAGCGTTAGTTAAGTATTAGTTAAGCACTTGTACCCAATCCAGCCATAAGGGGTCACATGCCAGTGCATTATTTGTGCCAGTTCCAAGCCTGTGTCAGGAAGGACATCCGCTGTAAAATATCTCCCAAATCAATATGTGAATCACTGCATGCTTGGGGGCAGATGACAAGCTACACTAAGGTGGGGCTATAGAATTTATTTATTACAAGATTTATGAACTGCTAAGGTTCATATCTGTCAGGAAGCAGTGGAGCACAGGGGAAAAAGGACCCAATAAGCGAGTCTGTTTAGTGAAACTTAAAGGTAATTTATTAAACAAACCCAAATCCACACAGGAAAAAACATCCAAAAACAAAACTAAAAGAGTCCAAAATCCAAAATCCTCCAACACAAAAAACCAATGGAAAAACACAAAAGTCAAAATCCAAAAACCAAAGGCAGGGCAAAATACAAAAAGACTTACACATGGACGGGGTGACATGAAGGCTGGTGCAGACACAGACACGGACTTGACTTGGCTCGACAAAGTTCTTTATTAAATGTCTCCAATTGTATGTATTTATTTGCATTTTTTATTGCTTTGCAGGTGAGCCCAATAGCAGGACCTCTTGAGGGTGGCACATTGGTCACCATCCAAGGCCTAAACCTTGGGCTGTCTTTCTCTGAGCTGGAGGGTAACGTGGAGGTGGCAGGGGTCCAGTGCACACCACGCGAGGAGGGGTACCTCACTGCAGAACAGTAAGACTTTATCTGTTTCTCTGCTTAAAAACATTTAATAAATAAAAGCAATCATTATTATAAGTCATATAAAACCTATATTGTTTAGCTTTTTGCTAATATGCTAATTATATATGATAATTGTTATGTCAAATAAAAATGCAGAGATACACTCGCTAATGATTTTAAACCAGGTTGTGACATTACAAGACCATTTTGATTATTTATAATTTGCAACCTTTTATCTATACAGACCCAATTTGTTATTGTCACACACATATTGTTATTGTTCAGTCTGTAAAATGGTTCAGAGATGCATCAGCAGGTTGGAGCATAGTGCAGACAATGCCTTGCACTGATGTAGTCATATGCTAAGGGAAAAAAGACTGTCTTTGTGTCATTGTTGGTATGAGACTTCGAGCACAGCTGTAATTGAAATGCGCTGCGTGTTGCTGACTAGAGGGACAATCTGTTAGCCATGTGCTTCTCTCACAGCCATGTAATACAATTGGGCTCAGGCTGCAGAGACTTTATTTATATCCACATGGGTAAAAAAAAAAAAATAGAAAGAAAAGAACATGCCAGCAGAAAATTGGAAAACTCGTGTGATGTATGAATGGAAAGGCTCACCAGGGACAATTCATCGGCTGCTCTTATTGTATCAGGAAATGCAAGAGTTCAGGATGCGGAGCAGTGCGTTCGGCAAAACCATTTATTTGGCACGGTTAGAGCTTTAAAACATGGCATTACAGCTGTTCCAATCATTAATTTCAGCATGGGGTCAGTTGCTATAATGACTTATTCATGGTGCACTTTGTCTTATTGACCTGACAGGCAATACTGATTTATCGGAGAAACCCCTACGTTGTCATGGTAACTTGAGGTAATGGTGGGTGGCAATCGCGCTGGAGACGGGCAGGGGTGTAGTTTATCATGTGAGTTATATTGCTGTTATAGGTTTCCCATTTGGAAGAAAGATGGTCCGCTGTATTGACCCACAACTTCCATGTAAGTCTGCCTCAATCACAGTGGCTGCAGAGGCCATCTTCCCTCCCCTCTGCACAATACATAAAAGATGTGATACACGGCGGCGAGTTTTCTGTTTATCTCTTGCATGCATAACACTTTCTGTCTTTCATGAATGCGTCTCTGTTGTTTTGATAGGATTGTGTGTGAGATGGCTGCAGCCCCCAGAGGAAGTGCACCAGGCCCAGTGATGCTGTGTGTTGGCGAGTGCAAACCGGAGCTACGTGCACAGTCCTCCCAGCTCTACTCCTTTGTGGTGAGGCTGACAAAGATGAAAACTTTTCTTTGTGAATTTCTATAGAACAAAAGTTTTGGCTCATGACATGAAATAGTTTCAACTATTAAAACACATGTAAATATTGTTTCATTTGCTTAATGTGCACGTTTTTAATTTAGACTGCAGTAAACAAAAAGAGCAATTTCATTGTGTGTAACCCACAAGATACAAATGTTTGCTTTCAGGGGATTTTTTTTTATTACTCAATAAACTAGGGCTTATAGTGATAACTTTCAGAACCAATTCACAATTGTTGTTTCCTGTGCTTTTAAGTAAGCATATTTTCTGTAAATCAGTAACCTTTTCTTAGCTTGTATGTATTTTATTTTATTTTTTTTTTATTATACAGTTTTTCTTAGACACATAATTGGCCAAATCCTTTAATCTCTAGTCGTTTTTGCAACTGACAAAAATCATTAGGTTTCAATTGTTAGGTGTTTCTGAATAAAACAATAATAGTCGCAAATTGCTGTTTTATAATAAAATCTATGATTTCTATCAGTCTTATGTTTTTGGTTTTGACAGACCCCATCGATGTTGGCGCTGACCCCAGGCAGAGGCCCTGAGTCTGGGGGCACCAAGGTCACCATTGTGGGGGAGAACCTGGGAGCTGGCAGCACTGTGAATATATACTTTGGTAACCAGACCTGTGAATTGTATAGGTAAGTGTGTCAGAGTATGTATGGTGTTTTAATAAGCTTTCATTCATAGTTGTTAGTTTGTTAGAACTACACAACTAAACTACAACCATTAGTTTCACACTATCTCCTGCCCCATCATTGTACATTTAGAAAAAAATATTTATTCACAATAGACCATAAAAAAGTCCACCTCAAGTGCAGTTAATAGCTGTGTTAAAATTAAAATGTCTTCATGATATATTTCCCGATAGGTATGAAACCCTTCTCAATTTATTTTTAGCTTTATTTGAAGTTTAAAATACCCCACACCCGAACAGTCAAGGGATGAAACGATGGAGCCATTAGCCTGAGCTCCCTCTAATTACAGTGCTCCATCCTTAATGCGTCCGTAACGAGGAAGGGATGGGACAGCCTATGATGAATCCCTTCCCCTCATGCTAATGTGCGAGGCTCATAACAGTGTGAAGCCATGGGTTAACCACTTCTGCAGTAAGAGAGGCGATCACAATCAAAGAGAACAATAAATCCTCTCTGTCTCCCACCAGGAGGACCATGTCAGAGATTGTCTGCTTCTCTGCTCCATCGTTGACGGGGGCCGGGCCGGTGCAGGTCAGTCTGACTGTGGATCGGGCCAAAGTGCCTGGGAGTCTGTCATTCAAGTACATAGAAGACCCCACAGTCCAACGCATTGAACCACTTTGGAGCATCACAAGGTAACACAAAACAATACAGTACTGAAGACAAGGTTACTTTGTTTTATACAGAGCTTGAAGAAGTCTCTAAATCTGTACTAAATCTGTAAGTGAATGTGTACAAGGTATTACAAAACAATAACAATATGATTTAAGTAAAAGAAGTCATTACGACTTTAGTAAATATAATCAAGATTCAAATTACTTTTGAATGTTGAAATGATATCCACAGCTACTACTGCGTCTACTACAAGAACTATACTACCTCTATCACCAAAACCACCAATGCTATTATCAAACCTGGAATGAACAACAGGCCCATACCAAAACTCAATACTTTTACTAATTTAGAGATTAAAAAATCTTGAGCAAAAGTAAAACTTTTCCTCAAAAGTGTGTTCTAGAAAATGTATTCAGAAAGTGATTTTCTATATCATTGTAGGAATTTCAGACTAATAATAAAGTAAACCAAACCAAATGCTTTTTTTAATTATTATTATTATTATTACCAGACCAGTATACTATACAGTATAAATTGTATTAAAACAGAGTACCAAAACAGAATACGGGCATACTCCCACTATTTTTTGACTGATTACTGTAGCAGAATAAATGTGTTCACAAACATGTCTTTTCAGATAACATATTTCTCCAAGGAGCTGAGATGGATGAATTTATATTTCTCACTTCTTCCCCGATGAATATGTGCAAAGTAAAACATGAATCAACTGTTTTGCATACTCCACACCTTCCAATAAAAAATCTATTAATATGAAAAAGGCCTTCTGCCTAAATGTGGCAGTGTGCCTAGTACAGATTATCATTCTGCCAGCCAATCCGTGAGTTATACAGCAGTCAGGGACACAGTGAGACTGATGGAAATGTTGTTAAATAAGAATATCTGATCAGTAATCACAACCAGGTGACTGATAAACAGAGACTTTTATTGAACTGGCTTTTTGTATGAACTACAGTCATCTTTGGTTAAAAAGAGGTATATCATATGATCTCCTAAATATAAAAAAATCTACTATAGGGTTTGCGGTTCGATCCCCAGCGCCGGCATTGCATACTGCTGTTGTGTCTTTGGGCAAGACACTTCACCCACCTTGCCTTCATTGTCTGTGGCGCTAGTGAATGTGTGAGTGTGATTGTGTGTTTAGTGGTGGTCAGAGAGGCTGCAGGTGCACTAGGGCTGCCATATCTCCATCAGACTGCCCCAGGGCAGCTGTGGCTACAGTGGTAGCTTACCACCACCAGTGTGTGACTGAGTATAATGGACTAATGTAAAGCACTTTGAGTGTCTAGAAAAGCTCTATAAATCGGGACACATTATTAATAATAATAAAGGATTGGATTTATATTGCTCTTTACAAGCTACTTAAGCTTCTCAAAGCCTTTACAGGAGTCCATTATTCAGTCACTCCGTAGTCACATTCGGTGGTGGTCAGTTACTTTTGTAGCCACTGCTGCCCTGGGACAGACTGACGGAAGTGTGGCTGCCCCTAGAACCACCATCAAACACAGTCACACTCACACATTCACTAGTGCCTCGCAACTTACACCTGTATGTATGTAAGCATATGCATGTAAGCTCTGCAGGAGCATACTGCTGTCTATGAACAAACACAGTAGAAATAGGTCAAATTATTAATTCACTTTAATAATAAAAAGTCAATTATGCAAAATTGCTTTTACTCTTGTAGTGCTTATTTTGTACTACTCTTGGCAGTTAATAGGAATAGGAAGTGATGAGAATGGGTTATCTGGAGCTTAAAGTGCCCGTTAAGTGTAAGGAGAGCAATTTTGATGTAATTATCATCTATCTTGTCTATCTTCTATTTTCCTTTTGGGGTCACCACACCAAAGCATTTGCCTCCTAGAGGGCAGTCAATTGGATATTGTTTTGGTGCAGATTTTACATCAGATGCCTTTCCTGACACGACCTTCTCTGTTTATCCAGGCCTGTGACTGACACAAAGAGTACACTGCCTTGTGACTCCTTGTGGGTGGATTTTTGATGCGATTATTCTTTACTATGTAAAACTTGCTTTCAACTGATGTGTTCTTTTTTGCTCACCTCTATACTACAAATGTTTACACTGCATCTTTAAAGAGGCTTGTGGTGGGAATACCAGTGGTGTGTCTATGCAGGTTAAACTTCAGAGAAATACCCCTGGCCTTTATTCAAGTAACAGGAGAAGCTTTGTGGTGCTGCAATCAAGAGTCCTCATCATGAATGTGTAGCCCCACTATGCAGCCTTACAAGCTTAGGTGGTCTTTGAAGTGGGAGAAGAGAAGGATTGGCACTCTGTCGACTTGACTAGATTGACCAGTTCTTTGCTTTTCCTCTCTCAGCCTCTCTTCTTACCCCTTACTTTTCAAACTGCATATTCAATTCTCCATTTTCCAAACTGTGCCACAGGTTACGTGAAGATTAGAGAGTGGTGTTTATTTAAATCAGATCTAGCAGATATGTAAACAAGCAGCACCTGTATTAATGCCATGCCAGCCTCACAGTCACGGATGAATATGAAATAGCAGCCAGCTGGTTTGCTGTTTGATCTGTCTCTTCCTGTCCTATAACAAAGAATGAGCAAGCACTCCTGCCAGCTATACCTCTTCAAACAAGAAAACCAAGAAAATGTTGAGTTTGCAAATTAAAGATTGATTTCTCTCCAGCTGTCAGTGATGCATGGGGCCCTGTACAGCAGTTATTCCAGTGTGTATGTGGTTTTTTAATGATCCTACATTTTTTATAGTAAGTGCTTTTATGTTTTTTCATTCTTACAGTGGACACACCGCGCTGACCGTAACAGGAACAAACCTAGATGTGGTCCAGGAGCCACGGGTCAGAGTCAAATATGCCGGTCACGAATCTGTCAATGTGAGTTACATACAATAACAGTGATTTAGGATAATAGTAAATGTGCTTACTGTAATAGTTGTAATGGTTAGTTACCATTTATTGTAATTTTTTTATACTTTAAATTTAAAATGACGAGACATACAAAAACTTGCCATATTCTGAGTATTGTAATAATGATATGATTGCAATATTCTAATGCCCAGATGGTTTGAGTCACAAATGAAATTTGCTATGAAATACAAAGGACTAAACTCTTTCCTTTTTGTTTTCCCTTTTGTGGTCCACACACCAAATCACCTCTCTTTTAGTATACAGTAAATTGAATATTTATTAGGCATAGGTTTTATGCCATATGCTCTTTCTGACACCAAACTTTTCATGCTTATGACCAACACATATTGCTTTTATTATTATTTGCTTTAAACAATATGACTACATCAGTGTCTATCACAAAACATACTGCTCTTTGTGATACTGACATTACAATTATTGCAATAACAGTACATTTGGATTACACTATGCTGGTGTTGAAAGATATAGCAGAAAACTTACTATAATATAATGCAAATGAGCAGCAGTTTTAAAGATTTACTTGCAACTGAAATCAGATACACACAAATGGTCTAGCAATGAGGTTATATCTTATGTTTCAGTAGCTCTACCAAGCAGGTTTATGAGTTTACTTGCATTTTTGTGTCAGCAGAATTCTGCGAAATAGACTACCGCATTGAATTTCATAAACTCAAATATAGCACTGAGCCAATTAATTTTAGGAGCAGATCTATAAAAACAGATGGAAGATGCAAGATTTTGTTTCACAAGCCAAATCGATGCTTAAGTAACCTGAGTTTTTCCCCATGTCTTGTTAAAATTAATTATTCTCCGCCATGTGACTTGTTCTTGTTAATTCCTCCTATGCCTGGCAGCAATTACAGCCAAATCAAAAGTAACTGGAAACTAAACTATTTCTGTATTGCACTTATACAAGAAAATCTGGAACAATAGGACTAATTGAAACAAAATGTACCCTTTATACTCTTAAAACATGAACGCAGCACTAACAATGTACTGGATTAGTGTCATTGTTAGGGACATTGATGTATGGCAGGAATGAGCTGAATACAAAAATGTGTACTGCAGCTCCCATTGACAAATTAGGGCTAAAACCATTGTTACAGATAGCTAAACTAATAGAACTGAAAAGAAACATAGGTTATATTGTGGTGGTGCCCCAGAGCATGTACCATTTAGACAATTTATGGTGATGTATGTCTTTCCCTTGTCTGTCTCTTATTTCCTGTCAGTTTATTAATACTTTTATAATTGACCGTGCAATATGAGAATTATAAACACATAACAGTGCTTCCCCATCCAAATAGCCACTTACAATTTTCAATAAAATACTCTTTAAGATATCTTTACCGTTACTTTACTCCACACCTTGTAGTGCACTATTGAAATAAGAAGAGGGCAGAAAAAAATGCATAAAGTACAACTTGGTTTTGGAGGGTGATTTATGTTGCTGATTCTGCTGGCTGAGCTCTGCGGGCAGGTGGCTTCAAAGTGATTGATGGTTCCATTGCTCTGAGCCCCGATGGCAAAAGTCAACTCACCTTTAGCCTTACCTTTTCTAATTTGAACCAGTCAGAGTATTGCCTGAGGGTCTGCAGCAGCACTCCAGCCTCCATATTTTGGGATAGAAGTTTCAGCTAGTACATTATGTCAAAATATTTTGTGAGTTTTTGTTAGCCAAACTTTGTCTTTTATTCTTTTTCTCCAAAATACAAACCCAATCCAAATCAAAATGTTTGGATACTAGGTCAAATTTTCATAAAATTTTATTATATATTGTAATTTAGTCAAATTCCTGCCCCTTACACCTACACCATCATCACTCTATTGTAGACATGTGCATCAGAGGAATGCACTGAAGCAATTAAGTCCTGTGTTAATGATGCCAGCCCAGAATCTAAGCCAGTCAATTAAATCAGCATGGATTTCAGTATCACCGGCAGCTCTTACATCTCAGGGGATTAAATCTGAACTCTCACACAAATAAGCAGCTCAAAGAGGGTCACTGGTAAATTTAATGAGGGCAAGCGCTTTATCAGACATATCTTCAAAACTTTTCATAATATTGTTTGGCATCACACAATCAGTTAATTGACAAAGTGGAACAAAAGGTGAGAAAATATCCTGGTGTATTTTTAGGAATCAGGTTAATTTAACAGAGAACACTAATGAATAAGGCTTACAGTTGTTTTCAAGATTTCAAGGACACTTTAAGTGGGTATTAAATGGATCTGCTGTGAAAAGGTAATGTTAGGCTAAATACACTGTTCAGGCATAACATTATGACTACCTGCTGCCTAATATGCAACAAACTTTCTTTCAGAACTAGCAATAACTTTTTATCATGTTGTGCGACAGCAGCTTGTCTGTTAGATCAAACGTCACAGGCCGCCCTTCGCTCCCCATGTGCGTCACCACTGTTCCTTGCTTGGACCACTTTTGATAGATACTGATCACTGCAGACTGGGAACACCCTAAAAGCCCTGCAGTTTTGGAGATGCTCTGACCCATTTGTCTAGCCATCACAATTTGGGCCATGTCAAATGTCCAGTCCATGTCACTCAAATCCTTATGCTTTCCCATTTTTTATGCTTCTAACACACTGATGGTCCCTTGCTGCTTAGTACATATAATCCCAAGTACAATAGGTGCCATGATGAAGAGATAATCTGTGTTATTCTCTTGTCAGTCATAATGTTATGCCTGATCATTTTATATTCTCATGCTTTTATCCTTTCTTTGCTATTTTTTTGTAGGTATGCAAGGTGCTGAATCGGACCACTATCAGCTGCTTCGCCCCTTCCCTCAAAGCAGAGTATACCACTGACCAGGAGACCATCAAACATGTGGACGAGTTTGGCTTTGTTTTTAACAATGTTCAAGCTCTGCTCACCTACAACAATACCAGCTTTGTGTACTACCCTAACCCTTACCTGGAGCCCCTCAGTCTGACCGGGGTCCTGGAGCAGAAGCCCGGAGCGCCCATCATTCTCAAAGTATGTAATCAGTTATTGTATTTAATGTAAGAGTTCCTATAAGCACACGTATACCGTAGACCTCTGCCAAGACCTGGACTTGAACCATAATTAGTTTTTTGCTCTGGGGTGAATGCTGTATTTGTTAAGCTACAAAGCCATTTTATCATACAACAATCCAATCATTATTTACTTTACTGACCGCATGTAGTTAGTATCTTTGACCCTATCTTGTTATAGCACTTAATACTTAAACCAAATTAAACAAAACTGGACCAACTTAGTATTACAGGACCAATCTTTGCCAAATTATATGAAAGAAAGTATTTGCTGTGTTTTGTGTAAAAGCCTAACTAGGGCATTGAGAATTAACCTCAGCTAAAATGTTGTAATGTGTGACATTAGTTCATGAAGCATACTTGTCCCTATCAAATAAACATAAATAAAATAAAATAAAATAAATATTTGCCAGGCAGACTAATCAGTAGCCATAGCGGCCACCAACTCCAGATGCTACACAGAGGCATGACACTAACAAAACAACCAACTAACCAATGCAAGTGAAAACATAACCTCCTTAGCAGGGTTAACAATGTTGTAATGAAGTTCATCTCTACTTGTAACGCAACATATCAGTTACCAGATGTTGACTGTAGGCTATACATGAGTATATCTAACAATATGTAGCCCATCCCTCAGAATTACATAGTGGTGTTTATACGCTGGCCAACGGTCCTTGACCCCAAACCTAAATAAACTTGTGAGCACTTAGAACAGAGCACAGCTGTTATGGTATGTAGAAATCTCTAATTGGTTTCTGTATTGACATGCTTTGTTTCTTTGTTGCACAGGGCCGTAATCTTGTGCCATCTGCATCTGGAGGAGCCAGACTGAATTACACAGTTCTTATTGGAGACACACCATGCTCCCTCACAGTCTCTGACACACAGTTACTCTGTGAACCACCAAATCTCACCGGACAGCACAAAATCCTGGTCAGTTCAGCTCACTCACACTCTGTCAGCCTGTCTTTGGTACATCAGATTGTCTGACTGCTTCAATGTGGGTCACTGCTCTTCTGTACATCACTGTGTTTGTGGGTCAGCGTCAGGCTTCGGTTAACCGCTGTCCCTTTGTCATTGTTAATTCCTTATGGTCCACTTGCTTCTCAATTGCCTACAGAACTATTGATGGGCACCCCTGCACACAATGACAAAAGACTTTAAAGAACAAATAAGACTGGAGTGAAGTCATTGATAAAGAAGTCCATAATAATTAACTATATCTCTTTATTTTTAATAAAATGTACATTCTCAAATATACTTTTACTCTTGCTCAAGTCATTTTTGAAAGTCAGTGAGTATAAGTATTTTTGGCCTCAGTGGTGTAGGTGCAGCTGTAGCAGCAGTGATAGGTTGTTGTGAGTATGGTGGATGGTGTAATAGTACCTGTAGTATTATTAGTCATAGTAGTAGTATAATTTATACTTTCAAAAGTTCTTGTACTTTACACAATTTTTTTGTTTAGTTTTGTTTTTGAGTTATAGTAATTTAGTAATTTGAAATAATAGTAATTTTACTTGAGTACAGATTTTGAGTGCTTCTTCTCCTTTGTACATTACTCTGTAAGGTTGAAACACAAAAAGTTGTATCACAATCAAATACCTTTTTATAATACAGTACGTTTTTGTACCTGTACTGTATTGCCTCTAATTCCCATAAATGCTGAGTTTTTTTAGTATATGTAAGCAATAAACTCTAACTCAGCTGCGTTTCTCTACCTGCAGGTGCAAGTAGGAGGCCTCCACATCTCCCCAGGTGAAGTTCACATCCGCTCTGACAGCCTCCTAACACTGCCTGCCATCGTCAGCATTACAGCCGGAGGTGGGCTCCTCCTGGTCATAGTCATCATAGTCCTACTGGCCTACAGACGCAAGTCACATGAGAACGACCTGACCCTGAAGAGGCTGCAGATGCAAATGGACAACCTGGAATCACGGGTCGCCCTTGAGTGCAAGGAAGGTAAGAACAAAGTCAGCAAAACATATATTAGTATTCATCCTCATACACAGAACTGATGCATATACAGGTGCAAAAATAGTGAAAAATTAGATTTTTTTCAGTAGCACAATTCAAAAAGTGAAACACATTTACAAGTAGAAGTGAAATACCTCAAGCAGTTATTTATTTTTCTAGTGATGATTATTATCATTATGATTGTTATGTAATGTAATTCTAATATTTCATATTTTACTGAGTTTTGGGTTTCCATTGCATGCCACATCATTCATTTATTCATTCATTTTCATTCAAATGCACCTGTAGTAGAGCATGTAGAACACGCTGATGCCCATGCATGGAAGAAAAAAAAAAAATGTTTTTCTGTATATGGCTCAAATTAACCCTTTCAATACACAACTGTACTACAAAAATACAACATAGACATTTTACTATTTTGATTTCTATTTTGTTCTTTATTTTTCTTATTATATTTTTATATTATATTTTGTAATATCTACTGTGTGGGGAATATATACACCAAATAATAAAAATATTACACCAAAGTTTTATCCCAAGTTTTTAACCTTGCTATTCTTTTCAAAGAGTTTCAGTTTTTTGTGGATTTCTTTTATGTGCAGCCTTTGCAGAGCTCCAGACAGACATCAATGAGCTGACCAGTGACCTAGACCGCGCCGGCATCCCGTACTTGGACTATCGAACTTACGCCATGAGAGTCCTCTTCCCCGGCATCGATGATCATCCTGTGCTTCGAGAGCTGGAGGTGAGTCAAGTGTTGTTGCTGCTCTCTGATACACATTCTATCATTTCTTTGAAGTTTTTGACCTTATGTCTGGAGTATACTTCAAACTCGCTGATTTATTGCATTGGCAAGAGCTGTCAAAGTGTCGGGAAGAGCAGTGTGGTGTGAGTGAATGCCAGTCTACTCACTGCAGCTAAGAAACACAGTGTTCTGAAGTGTCTGGAACAGATCGATCTTCATCTTGATATATTTGGATCTATTGTCAAATTTGTTATATGGTTTTAGTAAAATGTACACATTGAATCTTATTTTGCATAACAAGGGTATCTCCAAGGTCTTAAACATACTGAAAATGTTTTTAATAATTTTCTGCTGTTCCTCTAGATCTTAAATTGTTGCATTTGTTCAAATTGCAACATACTCTGTGAATAACTTTTTCAATATTGCAAGTGTAAATTAGTAAATATATGCTAGAAAACCTTGACATTCATGTCAGCAGGCTATTTCTATCTTCGTACAAGATACTGTATATGCATGTATATTTAGAAGTACATGTACATTTGAGTGAAATATATTTTTGAACACTTTGTAACTAATCATAGAAAATTACAAAAAAAAAATGTTTGATGTTGGAGTTGGATGTAAATTTGACATGAATTGTATTCACTGAGTGGAGGGGGTCTTATAAAGTTTTACATTTTACTTAAAAAACCCCAGAGGTGCCCCAATAACCATATAACTGATAAGTTATATGATTCTTATTATTATTATTATAGAGTATATTATGCTATTACCTCTGACAATGTTAAAACTAATGCATATGAACATTTTATATCATATAATCTTATTTAATTATATTGCCATTTTCTGTCCAAAAGGAGGGAAGGAAGTGGCTTTAGTTTTCAAGCAGGCTTTTCCCAATGACTCACTTGACATTTTATTATCTGTGGAGTAATTTGTAAACGACTCAAAATGAGGTTAGTTAAATCATGCTGTGTCATTTAACAGTGATTACAAGACGCCTCAGGAGGTGATTATGTTCCTCTTACATTTTTAAATAAAGTTGTAACTGCTTAAAACTGTTAAAATATTAATAGTAAATGAGTGAATTTGAGTTGTTATCTTGAGTAATTTAATGTTATGTGTAGGTGCCAGGGAGTGGACAGGCCAGTGTGGAGAAGGCCTTGAAGCAGTTTGCGCAGCTGGTGAATAACAAGGTTTTCCTGTTGACATTCATCCGGACTCTGGAGCTCCAGCGCTCCTTCTCCATGCGTGACCGCGGCTACGTGGCCTCACTCATCATGACCGCTCTGCAGGGACGCCTCGAGTACGCCACGGACATCCTCAAGCACCTGCTGTCTGACCTCATAGAGCGTAACCTGGAGAGCAAGAACCACCCTAAACTGCTACTGCGCAGGTATACCAGCACACTAACGCTGTGGCTTTTAGATATAGCTTTAGGTTTTAAACACTAACTCCTTAACTTTGATAGGAAATTATTGTAGGCCTTACATTCATCATTTTGTGTAAGGTCTCTTTCAATATGTTTATTAAGTGTATGGATAAATAAATGGTAGTTACACACAACACATACAAGAAGGCTACACTAGCATTGCAAAGATAATATTTAGGCATAAAAAAATCTTTTTGTCTTTTGGCTTTTTCTTATGTATTCAAGAACAGATTAGCTGAGTAAATCTGCACATGCCCTACTGTACCGTAGATGTTAATGTGGGTTAGCTAACAGTAATAGCCTCATTTCCTCTAAAAATACCACTCAAAGGACAAATTAGAGTCCCTCACGTCCCAAATCTGACAGTTTCTGATCAGTGCTGCTTATGTTTTGGCAAATATAATTCCTGTGTGCATTGTTCTTTCCAGTCCAGTTAGCACCTCTTTCTGATGGCTGAGTAACTAGGCCAGTGGAGGGAAGCCCACCTCTGCTTTTCAGCTTTGTTTTGTGTAGCAGCGTGAAACAACCGTTAGGAGCCAAAAAAACAGGCCGACAGGTGAAAGACAGGACCCTAAGAGTGATAGAGAGTAGGAGGGACTGTTAGAGGAAGAGAAGTTAATGTTGACGACTGAGTGCAGTGCAGTTGTTGTCAGTCTGACTTCTTTTCACTGTGCCTCATGAAAAATTCACCCATAGCTCAGGTTTCTTGTTCCAACCCCTCACCATCACCTCTCGCCTTTCTTCCTCTTCCCCGCTACCTCTACTTGACTACCAATTGTTTTCCCAATGCCGAGACTGCCCTGCTGAATCTTTCATGAGTTTTTTTTTTTTTTCTTTTTTTTCCTGTGAAACCAAGGGAGCTCTCAATATGATGCATAGTCATTAAAAATCTCATAACAAGTTCTGTCCTGGTTTAGTCCTAGTTTAGCCCTGGTTTAGTCCTGGTTTTGTCCTGGTTTAGAGTATAGTCCTGGTTTAGTCCTTGTCCTGGTTTAGATTTGGTTTTGTCCGGATTAGCCTTGGTTTTATACTGGTTTAGTCTTAGTTTTGTCCCAGTTTAGCCCTAGTTTAGCCATGGTTTAGTCTCTGGTCTAGCTCAGATTTCTTATGATTTAGCACTGTTTTAGTCCTGGGTTAGCATTTGTAAAGTTTTCATTTTGACTTGCATATACAAAGACCTTTTTATTTTTCATATTGTCGTTATCAACTATCGCAAAGTACAACATGGCTATTATTGTTTTTGTACTGTTGGAGAGCCCAAGTTACTTCCCTGTAAGTCATGTTTTTAGTTTCCAGTTATGTTGAGCTCTTGTGAGTCTTAAATTATACAATAATAATCAGTGGTTTTGTCATTTTTATCCTTGGTTTTATCCTGGTTTAGCCCTGGTTTAGTCCTGGTTTAGCCATGGTTTAGTCCTGTTTTAGACCTGGTTTAGCCCTGGTTTTGGCCTTGTTTAGTACTTGTTTAGTTCTGATTTAGTCCTTGTTAAGTCCAGGATTAGCCTTTGGTTTGTCCTGTTTAGCCCTGGGTTTATACTTGTTTATCCCCAATTTTATCCTGATTTAGATCAGGTTTAGCCTTGGTTTAGTTCTGATTTAGCTCTAGTTTAGTGCTGGTTGAGACCTAGTTTTGTTCTTGTTTAATCCTGATACAGCCACACTTTTTCCTGGTTTACTCCTGGTTTAGTCCTGTTTTTGTGACAAGCCATCTAGTAGATATCTGATCACATGGGAGTCAGTGCAGCAAGTTTCAGCAGCAGCATTTTTGGGAGAGCTCTTACATTTAATTTATGTTGTGGACTGATGAGTCAAACTGAGTTAGATCACTAGAGAAAGGCAGCAGCTTATGGAGATAGAAACTCTTAATGGGTATTATTTTGCAGCTTGAAACAGAATTAAGTGTTATTTCCAATTCCAAGCAGTCATAGAAGATTTTGCATTGGCCTAATGTCAAGAAGTTATATGAAGCAGAAGTAACTAAAAGAGCTTGAAGTGGACATCTAAGATCCATTTGCTTAAATATATCATTAACATATCTGCAGGTCCAGATAAGCTAGAGCCTTACTTTCTTAAATTATCAGTGGATTTTATCTCAGAGCCCTTGACATACCTTTTTAATCTCAGTTTGTCATCTAATGTAATTCCTTCCGTGTGGAAAACTGCACAGGTTCTTCCTCTGTTGAAGGGGGGAGATTCCTCTGTTCTGAACAATTACAGGCCAATCTCAAAACTGTGTATTCTTGCAAAAGTCCTTGAAAAACTAGTGACTGAACAGCTTAAGTCTTTTCTTGATGCTCAGGGTATTTTATCTAGTAGTCAGTCTGGTTTTCGAAAAGGACACAGTACAATAACTGCTGCTGTGAAGGTTGTTAATGACATTATCGAGGCTATGGATTGTAAAAAATACTGCACTGCACTTTTTATTGATTTGTCAAAGGCATTTGATACTGTCGATCACCCCACTTTGCTTAAGAGACTCTGTGACATTGGTCTTTCAGATGATGCTGTTGGCTGGTTCTCAGACTATTTGTCGGGGAGAACCCAATGTGTACACTTTGCTGGATTGTCCTCTTTTTCGCTTCCTGTTCCTAAAGGAGTTCCCCAGGGATCTGTTTTAGGGCCATTGCTGTTTTCTGTCTACATAAATGATCTCTGTTGTGATGTCTCAAATGCCTGTTTTCACTTTTATGCAGACGACACAGTCATCTATTGCTCTTCCACTGTGATTGAACATGCTTTTGATATTTTACAATCTGCTTTTGATGTCGTGCAGTCAAATCTGTTTCAACTTAAATTAGTTTTAAATGCAGACAAAACTAAAGTTATGGTTTTCTCAAATGGTAAACAGTTGCCTTCAAATCTTCCTCAGATTAAAACTGCCAAAGGATCAGTAATCCAAATAGTCTCAATGTACAGGTACTTAGGCATAGTCATTGATCAAAACTTGTCTTTTAAAGCACATATTGAGGGCCTTGTTCGGAAACTGAAGCTTAAGTTGGGTTTCTTTTTCAGGAACAAATCGAGCTTTTCTCTTTTAGTAAGGAAACGCCTTATTTCTGTAACTTTTTTACCCATGTTGGATTATGGTGATCTGCTTTTTATGAATGCACCTACACAGCACCTCAAGAAGTTGGACAGTGTGTACCACAGTGCTTTGCGTTTTATTACAGGCTGTGGAAATCGTGTCCATCATTGTACGCTGTATGCTGTTGCCGAGTACCCCTCTCTGTATGTCCGCAGACTTTCTCACTGGTTGATTTTTGTTTATAAATGTATTATTGGGCTGCTTCCATCTCACCTTTGTATATATATGGTGAGTATATTACGTTGAGGGTTGGACAGTATATAGCAATTTTATGGTTATCTCCATTTCAGCAGACACAATATAAATTTTAAACATTGTTCCATCCAATATTCAGATTTTTGTTTTTATGATATGTGTTATGATGAAATTGTTGAAAATGACACTCTGGAGTTGGCTGCGGTGAGAGGCGGCGGGCTATTGTGGGCTTGCTTATAGCTCCCTAGCTCAGCCTTCATGTGTTGGATTTCACACGTGGTGAAATCCAACACATGTTCATGTGCCTGCGCCTTCGGGTGGGGACAGGTTTCTCACTGTGGTTTCAACTTACGGGCCGAACAGCAGTGCAGAGTACCCAGCTTTCTTGAACTCTCTGGGAGGGGTACTGAAAGGTTCTCTGACTGGGGACTCCATTGTTCTACTGGGGGACTTCAGCGCCCAAGTGGGCAATGACAGTGACACCCGGAGGGGCGAGATTGGGAGGAACGGCCTCCCCGATCTGAATTTGAGTGGTGTTCTGTTGTTGGACTTCTGTGCTAGTCACGGTTTATCCATAACAAACACAATGTTCAAGCACAAGTGTGTCCATCAGTGCATGTGGCACCAGGACACCCTAGGCTGAAGGTCAATGATTGACTTTGTAGTTGTGCCATCTGACCTTCGGCCGTGTGTCTTGGACACTCGGGTAAAGAGAGGGGTAGAGCTGTCAACTGATCACCACTTGGTGGTGAGTTGGATCCACTGGCGGAGGAAAAGGCTGGACAGACTCAGCAGGCCCAAACGTGTTGTGAGGGTCTGTTTGGAACATCTGGCTGAAACCTCTGTCAGAGGGGAATTCAACTCCCACCTCCAGGAGAGCTTCAACTGGATCCTGAGGGAGGTTGGAGGCATGGAGACTGAGTGGACCACGTTCTCCTCCTGTATTGTCTACGCAGCCGTTCAGAACTGTGGCCATAAGGCCTCTGGTGCCTGTTGTGGCGGCAACCCCCGAAAGCGGTGGTGAACACCGGAAGTACAGGATGCCATCAGGCTGAAGAATTAGTCCTACCGAGCATGGGTGGCTCCTGGGACAGGTACTGACAGGACAGTGTGCTGCAGCTCAGTTGTGGAGGCAAAAAGTCCAGGAGGACTTAAGGGAGGCCATGGAGGAGGACTATTTGTTGGCCTCAAAGAAATTTTGGCAAACCACCCGGTGCCTCAGGAGGGGGTAGCAGTGCTTCACTAACACTGTTTACAGTGGAGGTGGAGGGCTGTTGAAATTCGGCTGAACCCTCGGATCCAAGAGGAACAATGGGGTTTTCGGCCCGGTCGTGGAACAGTGGCCCAGCTCTGTACCTTCCATCGGGTGCTTGAGGGGTCATGGCAGTTTGCCCAACCTGTCCACATGTGTTTTGTGGATTTAGAGAAGGCGTTTGACCGTGTCCCCCATGGTATCCTGTGGGGGGGGTGTTCTGGGAGTATGGGGTCCGAGGCCCTCTGCTAAGGGCTGTCCGGTCCCTGTATGAACAGAGCAGGAGTTTGGTTCACATTGCTGGCAGTAAGTCAGACCTGTTCCCAGTGCATGCTGGACTCCGGCAGGGCTGCCCTCTCTCACCGGTTCTGTTCATAATTTTTATGGACAGAATTTCCAGGCACAGCCAGGGGCCAGAGGGAGTCTGGTTTGGGGACCACGAGATTTCATCTCTGCTTTTTGCACATGATGTTGTCCCATTGGCTTCATCAAACCAGGACCTTCAGCATGTGCTGGGGTGGTTTGCAGCAGAGTGTGAAGTGGCTGGGATGAGAATCAGCACCTCCAAGTCCAAAGCCATGGTTCTCAACCAGAAAATGGTGGTTTGCCCTCTCTAGGTCGGAGGAGAGCTCCTGCCTCAAGTGGAGGAGTTTAAGTATCTTGGGGTCTTGTTCACGAGTGAGGGAAGGATTGAGTGTGAGATTGACAGGCAGAATGGTGCAGTGTATGCAATAATGCGGTTGTTGTATCAGTCTGTTATGGTGAAGAAGGAGCTGAGCCCTCGATTTACGATCTACGTTCCTACTGTCACCTATGATCATGACCGAAAGGACAAGATCTCGGATACAAGCAGCTGAAATGAGTTAAGGGTGAGGAGCAGTTACCCAGGAGGAGCTCGGAGTAGAGTCGCTGCTCCTCCGCATCAAGAGGAGCCAGCTGAGGTGGCTCGGGCAGCTGTTCCGCATGCCTCCTGGTTGCCTCCCTGGTGAGGTGTTCCGGGCATGTCCCACCAGAAGGAGGCCCCGCGGGAAGACCTAAGACATGCTGGAGGGACTATGTCTCTCAGCTGGCCTGGGAACACCTTGGGGTCCCCCTGGAGGAGCTGGAGGAAGTGTTTGTGGAGAGGGAAGTCTGGGCATCTCTGCTTAGACTGCTGCCCCCGTGATCCGGCCCCAGATAAAGCGGAATAAGATGGATGGATGGACACAAAATTTGCTATACATTTTGTTCATGTTGATGCCACTTATCTACAGGAAAAGTTTCATACCGTAGTTGTTTAGACATGTTTTAGGCATGTTTTCATGTGTAATGTACATTCAAGGAAAAAAGAAACGCACCATTTTCATTTTCTCAATTTGTCAAAAAATTTTACAGCCAGTGAAAAATTACAGACTACAATGAGTTTAGTACTATTCTGAGTCAAAATGAAATGACTGTTTTCCTGGTTCCGGTTGATTGATTTTGATGAGCAATAACAACTGTATTTTTGTATTAATCACCTATGTCTGGGTCATGAGTAAAACTCAGAGATGAATTGGACCTGTCCTCAATTGTGCACAACCATTCCCTATAAAAAGACAGCAAAATGGAAAAAAAACACATTTATTCACAATGCCACGACTACTGCAACCACAGAGAGATCGCGCCATTGGCATGCTTCAAGCTGGAAGGAGCACCCGCGCTGTAGCCAGGGTGTTTGGAGTCCATCACTCTACTGTTGAACGCCTTGCTGAGCGTTTCCACACCACTGGATCCTCCAATGACCGTCCCAGATCTGGTCGACCACATGTCACAACTGCTGCACAGGACCGAGCGAATCAGCTCCGACAGTACTGCCGATCAATGAGGAGAGGAATAACAAGTGTCCTTGCGGCGAATGGTGGTCATGTTAATTATTGACAGTTGAATCAGATACCTGTGTTTTTGTTTACTGTGATGCTCTATTGTTTGGTCATGTTATTTTTATTGAAACATAACATTGTCATAAGCATTGATTAATTGGGTCTGAATATCAGGGACAGGTATATGGTTGATGTGCACATGTAATATTTCCATCAAAAATAAGTAACCAAAAAAAAAAAAAAGTGTTAAAAAAGCAGTGGTGCGTTTCTTTTTCCTTGTACTTTTTTTTTTTACATGACTTTTACATGACAAGCTTTTTGGTCATTTGGTGAGTTCAAACCCACCATTATTAGTAAAAAAAATACGTGTCCCAGTTTTTGGGTCTAAAAATCTGGTCACCCTATTCTGGGTTAGTCTTTGTAAAGGTTTAATTTTGACTAGTATATACTATTATTTTTGCTTAAATTGAATTTTCATATTGTTATCAACCATCACAATATACATCATAGCTATTGAATATTGTTTTTGTACCATGGAACAGCCCTAGTTAAGTCGTGTTTTCAGTTTCCAGTTATGTTGAGCTCTTGTGGGTCTTAAATTATACAAGAATAATCAGTGCATTCAGGCTCTCTGTGGGACGCTGTCTCTTGCTAACAAATGAGTGTTTCTTTCTTGTCTGGCAGAACGGAGTCAGTGGCAGAGAAGATGCTGACAAATTGGTTCGCCTTCTTGCTCCACAAGTTTCTCAAGGTAAAATCAAATCTCCGTCGGGCCGTATCTCTACAGGTGTCAGGCTGATAGACAAGAGTAATGCTTTAAATTACTGTCACTGATTTGGAAATAAACGCCGTTACACTCACATTGTTGTAGATTGTAGCAGCCTGTCTTGATAAATAAACAACATAAGACATCGATTGACAGTGATTCATAAAACGGTGTAGACTTGTGACCACTGATGAAATAACATAATAACAGATACATTTACTAAGTGACCATGCAAAATGAAGGGTTCACAGGATGGCTACAAGGTGAGGATTTTAAATATTGTAGTTACACAACATAACATTTGGTATAGTGACAACAACAACAAATAAGTTTAAAAGGATTGTAATATTTCCATGTGCACAGAAACTCATTTTCACAATATAAAAATAAATGTAACACAAAGATGTAATTACAATAATTCATTAAAAAAAAAACATTTATAGATATTGAATTAACATTAATGTTCATAATTTTGCATTGATTTACCTGAGCTTAGTAAGTATTTGAAAGTTAAAAACAATGTTTATAACTCAGTGGTGTTTATTATTGTTCAAGTAATGCTTTGTAAATAATCAATTAACTATTTTACAATCCTTAACTAACACTTAATTGCAAAAGTGTTACCAACATAATTATTAACGTCGTAGTGGTAGGGATGTTGTGATGCACTCAGGTTATGATTTGATATGAATCATAATTTTGAGTTCACAATACAATTTTTGGAAGACTTTTCAAAAAGAGTCACAAGTCACTTGCTTGTTGTCAAAGTCATATTATTTCTAGTATTTACACACGATTTGTGTCTCTTTACCACAAAAAAAAAAAAAGAAGCAATTAGACATTGTAATTGGATAGTAAAACAAATGTCACATCAAAAGAAAAGAAAAAAATATATAAAAATTATTATTATTAATATTTTTTTTTATGTTTTCTTAAGGAAAATCAATGTAATGATCTTTTGCACCAATTGTGTACCATTATACCTTGTGAGGGCCTATATGCTGTTTAAAAATTGCATCACAATTCATTTTTATCTCTGTCAATTTTTTTTTTTTTTTTTTATCCAATTCACAATGCACTGTTCCATTCATAGTTGCAGTTTATATAGAAATTGTATTGCTCTGGTGCTGATATTGATTCAGATTAGATTCAGATACCTAGTTTAAAACAAGAGAAAGGTTTTTTTTTTGTTTTTTTGTTTTTTTACGTCGTCAACCCATACAGTAGTTCATTCATTTCTGTGTAATTTACTGATTTATTTGTGTCTTCTGTTATTGACAAATGTCTCTCTCCAAGCACTGTGTTTTATTTACTTATATTGTATTTACCGGCATGCCTTGTAAAACGCAGGAGTGCGCCGGCGAGCCTCTCTTCATGCTGTTCTGTGCCATCAAGCAACAAATGGAGAAGGGGCCCATCGACTCCATCACAGGAGAGGCACGTTATTCCCTCAGCGAAGACAAACTCATCCGACAACAAATCGAATACAAGACGTTGGTGAGTCATCGAGGAGCACAAAGCAAAACAGCAATTGAATAAGCTCAAGATAATAACCAGATTAATGAGGTTCTTTGAGGAGATTAAGTTGTTGTGCTCATTGTGCAAACTCTCAAAAGTTGCACACAGTTATGGGGAAGACTTTTAGAGTACTGTGTAAAAGTCTTAGGCAGGTTTTTAAGAAAGGATATGAACAAAGAAAAGTGTATCTATGTACAAAAATACACAAAATTGCTAGATAAAAACTAGAAGCACTAGGAGAGGGTAGACCTTCACCAAGGCACTGGTCCTAGCTCCCAGTTGTAAAGATCTAGTGCACAGACTTGCATTCAAACTTGAAGATCTTCTAGTTCAGGGGCAAATGCTCTTTCCATTGAGCCACAAAACCCTTTATCTCATGATGGTAAAGAATCTACTAAAACTAATCATTTGTCCTTAAGTGAGTGAAGTTTGTATCTTTGGTTTGTCTCTAAAAATGGTACACAATCCCTTAAAACACTCCTGGATCTAAACAGTGATTTGGATTCACATTGAAATGAACCATTATGTCTTTGGCCCATTACTAATACTACAAATTGTATTAACAAAAAAACAAAAAAAACAAAAAAAAAAGAAGAAAACTCTGCAAAACTGCATTTTTCACACCTGCCTAAAACTTTTGCACAGTAGTGTTACTTTTCCATTTAAATGAAGTTGGCTGGTTCCTCCAAAGCAGAGGCAGCCGGCGACAGGATGACACCTCTCTGATCGCATGTCAGTGCAGCGGAGAAGCTGTGTCTCATTACTTGTTTAATACCCGCTAGAGTCACACAGCCACATCCTGGAGGTGTGAAATTACATTTGTGGTCAAGATCCTCTCCAGCAGGACAGTTTGGTGAAGAGCAGGTAATGAAAGGACCTATCCTAGTAAGCAACACCTCTTTTCTGTCCTCCTCCTCTCCTACCGTCCCCCCAACCCGCTCGCCTCCGCTCTTCTTTACCCCAGACGCTGAGCTGTGTGAATCCAGACAATGAGAACAGCCCCGAAATCCCTGTCAAGGTGCTCAACTGTGACACCATTACCCAGGTGAAGGAAAAGATCCTGGATGCAGTGTACAAGAACATGCCATATTCACAGCGGCCGAGGGCTGCAGACATGGATCTGGGTAAGACTGCACAATGCAAATACCATTTTCATTTTGATTTGTACAATACAAATAGATACATTTGCACAGACTAGTGATGCATATTGAACACACAAATATTACAACTGTCAATGCAAATAACATCATAATACAAAAATTTACAAATTTAATAAAATCTTATTTTATTCCCAATAGAACACAAATAACATAGACTGCATTTGGCCTTTTTATCAAAAATAACAGCTCATGTTAAATTTGATGGCAACAACACAACTCAAAGATGTTGGGACAAGGGCAACTTTCTGTATTTTGCAACTAATTAGTTTAATTGGCAACAATACACTAACATATTACTAAAATGATGACAAGTAATGCTACCTAAATTCATGCTGGCATCAAATTAGTTCATACACATCACATACACATCATCTGAATGTGTATGTTGTTTATGTTCTATTGGTAATAAAATATATTTTAAATTATTATTATTTGAATTATTGCTTTCTGTTTTATTTATTTATTTATTTATTTTACATTTTACACAGTGTCCTAACCTTTTTGCCATTGGGGTTGTATTTTTGCAAACCTTGGACATAAATCACAAAAGAATCATTCAGAAAAGAAATAATGGAAGTATGGGAAATGATGTGGACCAATAATAATCTTTGGCACATGCATACTGTATGTTGAAATGCCCTACAGCAAAGGGAACTACTTTTAAGGATGTAATGATATAATATGCTAATCCCATTTTTAGGTTGAATATTTTAATGAATGTATTTACTGTCTTTAATGTACAATATGACATCAACTGAGGATTTACTGTCTTCTCGCTGGAAGTCAAACCTCTCTTTGGTACCTTTTACATTCTTAATCAGGGCGCTCCTTTCAAATGGTGACGTTAAACCTCTGTGACAGTACACCTACACTCACTCCTACCTCGTGTCACCCCTGTGCCAAATGACTCGGGCTGACAAGACTTGAAAAGAAAGTAAATAAGATGCCTCGTGGGCACCAGCGGATACAGCTCCAGGGTTTGTAGTTTTGTGTAATGGGTGTTCACAGGTTGGGGGTTTGGAGAGAAGTCTAGTAGCTTTGAGTAGCTTGAATCTCTACAATAACACTGTGTCACTGGAGGCTTGTTTGCAGAATCCTAATCAGTGATGTTGTCAAGAAGAAACATGGAGAAAGCCGTCTCATTGACATTTACAGTGACAGCTTGTACAAACTAGCAGACATTGTACTAGGGTTGCATGTTATTAGAAAAAGATGCAATATGTGATAGCTACACCAATCAGGCTTAACATTATGACCACTGACAGGTGAAGTGATTAACACAGATTATCGCTTCATCATGGAACCTACTTAAGGCAGCAAGTCAACATTTTGTCAAGTGTTTGGGTAAGCATAATGATCACAGTGAATGCCCCTAACTGTGATGGCTTGGCAAATGGGTCAGAGATTCTCCAAAACTGCAGCCCTTGTGGGGTGTTCCCAGTCTGCGGTGGTTAGGCCTGAATTATGCCTAAAACTAACTATGACCATTTAAATTAAGTTTATTTATTCCAGTGGTCATACAGTTTTTTACCAAGAATTTTCCACGGGTTTTCCAAAACTTTTGACTAAATTTCCAAGACCTGAAGCATGACTTACAACTTACATGTGTTTAAATTGTATTGAAAATATCCAATGCGGTGCATTAGAAACATACATTCGCTGCAATTTAATTTGTTAAATCTGGAAATTAGTTACTGAGGTAGTTTGTTAAAAAAAAAAAAACTGTTGGGGCTTCTACCACCAGAAAAATATTATTCCACCAATTTTACTGAGTAGCCCAAACACCGGTAATTAAAAGATAATTATGCTATAGAAACTAAATCATCTAAGCTGTTTTAAAGCATTACCAAAACCAAAAGAGCCAAAGACCAGCAAAAAAATTATTTATTTCTAATATTCTGACAAAAAATAGATATTGGTCACTTTTTCCTGCAGGCAGAACATTTACTGTATTCTCTCTGGCGCAGGTTTAAATATGAGTGGCCCAATGTTACTCAGACTGTTTAAATTCCCAAAACTTTTCCAAAACTTTACACCTAAATAAAACATTCCAAAACTTTTCCAGGGTCTGGAATTTGCATTTTAAAATTCCATGGCTTTTCCAGGTTGTCCATGACTGTACGAACCCTGTTATTTGCTCAAAACACACTTTAATTTAAAGCTCTAGTGACTTACAGTATTTGGGCAGTGTATATGTCAATGCCAGGTGGAGCACATTAGTATTGAGAAACATGTAGTTTCTTGTGATTGCAATCTTGCCTTTGGCCGGTATTGCTATAACAATAAATTTGCGAAATGCAGTATTATGCTGCTCTATTCTGTACCAAAATGACCCCAACCGTCAGGAGCAGAGGCATAGCAACAGGAGATTTTTCTAAAAAAGGTTGTCACATTGATCTTACAGAGTGGCGTCAGGGCAGGACAGCACGAGTAGTCCTTCAAGACGAGGACATCACAACAAAGATTGAGAGTGACTGGAAGAGACTGAACACACTAATGCACTATCAGGTAATGCAACACACAGTAACGGAACTACACTTGCAGAGATTCGATTTCACTGCAAGTTATTTTAGAATTTATTGATTTCCAGTAAGAAGACTTTTGTAGTGATTCATCCATGTAACCATCATCATCTAAGATTTGGTTGCAGGAGTCCAAAATGAGAAAATCTAGCTGTACAATACAAAGTACAAATTGTTTGAAGGATACTGCAATTCTATTATGCAGTTATTATACACAGACAAGTAAAAGTAAAACTATCACCTAGAAGTCACAAATTGTTCTGTTATTTTTGTTTGGTTCTCTGCCTTTTGGTTTAACTTTATAATATTAATATAAAATCCACATTATTGAAGTTTACCTGAAGCTATCACTACCATCATCATGGCAACGGGGGTGTGCCTCATGATCACAGAGCTTAATGTAGTGAAATGTCACTTTGTTATACTGTTTACAAGAACAAATATGATAATCAGACTGTTGTAAATAATATAGAGGCCTGCTATTATAAATATAACAGTTTAAACGTTTATAATGTTTTAAATAGTTAATGCCACTCATTAGGAAACAAAGAGCTGAGCAGGAGCCAGTTGCCTTAGCAAAGCTTAGAGCATCATAATCCTTGAGTATACTAAATATTTAACCATACTAAGATCTGTTTCCCTCTTTCCCACTTAAGTTTGTTCTTCTTTGCGTGTTTAAACACAACACTTCCTGGATTTGGTCTGAAAGTTCCAACTATTGCAAAAGGCGCTTTCACATTACTGTAGCTGTTTGATCTGAACCACAGTCCGCAGGAGCTTTCACACCTGAGGATTTGGTACAAACTAAAAAAGTCAGAAAGTTGGGACTAAACAGTGTAGGTGTGAAAGTCCATTTAGATTTTTAATGAAATAAAACCAGGAAGGGTAGTTTTGTTATTGTTGTGGGTGTTGGGAATGCTAGGTCACAGATATTAGTAAAGCACCAGGTGGGACAGCAAATTTTAAGCTGGATAGTACCGCTTTAATATTGTCCTTGCAACTATCCATATACCGATAAAGGACAAAGCATTACTAATTCATATTCATATCACTCCCGGCAAGCATTTTAAGCTTCATGGTCTTACACACTTAGTCAAGCGAGTATTCACTTCTCTTTCTGTCTTTTTGTTGTTTTGCTCATTGAGACAACTTGAAAGGTCAATAACCTCAGATGAATCATTCTGTTTGTTTTAATGTTTTCTGTGTCTGGTTCTACGCTTTCTGTCAAGAGAATGGATTTGACTATAATTTTTATCCATTCTGTCAGTTATGGAAATGTTATGATTTATTGTTGAAAGCATTTAATTTTAATGCAAAAAAGCAATTTATTTTTTTCTTTTATATTTACTACTGCACAGACATTGTTATTTACAGAGAGTGCTTAGTCATCTGTCATTTGAGCTGCAGCGTTGAAGTTTCTGCCTGCCACTGCTGTAAATTTATATTGGAGTCATTCCTTTTAAAAAACTGACTTTTATTTGTCTGATCTGAAGAATAATGTTTCCTGAATTATTTCTGAAGCTCAGAGCTGGCACCATCTGTGTTGTGCAAAGTCGGTGATTACTAAACCCTTTGTAAATACCAACTTTCCCTGATTACTTCTGACCCAACATCTGCCGTCTCATTACTAAAAAGTAAAAAGCAACACGTTTTACTTTTTGTTTTGCAGGTGTCAGATCGCTGCGTAGTGGCCCTGGTGCCCAAACAGATGTCTTCTTTCAATATTCCCTTGTCAGCCAGCTTCCCTCGCAGCATCAGCAGATATGGTCAGTGCTGAGTCTTTTATTGGTAACAGTGCACCATCTGTTGCTGTCAGTGATCAGCCCATCGCACTGCTCATTAACACATACAAATATAGCACATTCACGATGGTGATATTAGAAGATTCAATTAGGCTTTGTCAGTGTTACTACTTAACAAACCTCTCAAATAGGCTTACTAAGAGTGAGCTCAGCTTAGGCTAATCACACTAAATCATCCTATATTATTTCTATGTCGTATATGTAGTGAGAACATATCAATTGCAAAATATAGCCGCAAGCGGCAATCATAGACCCTCGCCCGCCGCAACCCGGAGCTGTGCCAGATTTACTAAACTTGCTGCATTTGGCTCTGTAGAAATTGACCAAATGTGACATAATTTTGTGGTCCATGGGATTACATTGTGTAGGATTCCCATTCAAATTTAATGACAGGTTTTCTGTTGTTGCCACGGAAACACAGTTAGAGTTAGAACATAGGTTCCATAGACTTTTTTTGTTGTTGTGTTGAAACACACATGTGTTCCAAATTTTGCACATTTCTGATGAACTAAATTTTTTCTCTTGCATTGAGGATTTGTTGTGTTTTTCTATTAGAATAAAATGGGGGGTTTAAATCATTGCCATGGCAACACCTTTAAAAAAATGACATAGGTCTCATTGGCTTTTTTGATCAGGGTGACCTAACAGAATTTTCTGCAAAATTTCGTACATTTCTAAAAAAGTAATTTTTTTATGTGCCATATAAATATTTCCTTCATTCTGTAGGGGGCGCTAACGCGCCAAATTTTATTTCTTCTTTCTAAATGGAACAAAGACTGGGAGGTTAATAAGTGTTTCAAATTTGAGGAAAATTGGAGTTCGCTTGCGCGAACTGTAGCATTTTATGTTTACGAAAAAATTGATAAAAATTTCGCAAAGTTTGCGGCTTCGCCGCATGAAAACCGTAAAAGATTCTACAAAAATTTGGATAACTTTTGGTGCCACACTTCTCAAGATAAATTTGACCAAATTTGAGCACATTCGGATAAACGCCCTAGGGGGAGATAGAAAAAGTACGAAGTGTACAAAAACTGCTGAGTCATGCTTTCGGATTTTTATTCCAATATAGACGACTTCCTGTTTGTCATGCGGCGTTGCCGTAATAATATTTTTTACTTGTCCTGTCATAATGCATCTCTGTACCAAATTTGGTGATAATACGATGAAAAATATTTTGACCGTACTCCCATAGGCGCAATGTTATAAAAATTTTGTGGTGGCGCTGTCGCGCCAAATTTTATTATTTGTTAATATGGCCTATATTAAAATTTAGCTTGCCACCAACCTGAATTTTTGGCAAATTTTTGTTTATAAATGTTCACTGGGTGAAATTTGCGATACCGTGAAGTAAGAAGAAAAATAAGAAGAAGAATAATATTCCTTACAATAACAATATAGCCGCTTTCGCGGCCACCTTGATATATATATTTTCGGAAAGCTCGCGCGCATTGCTACCTGTTCATGGGGGTTTTGAGTCACTGACGAAGTGACTTATGCATGGGTTTCGCCCATTGAGCTACTTTAGCTCTGAACAATTATAAATATGCGTTTTTCCCACCACATACCTATATGCACTGAAAGTGCACGATGCCATGAGTGTGTACGTGAGTGTTTGGTGAGGGATGAGCGCTTCGCGCTCTGTTTTACGTGCGCTTCGCGCACTGCTGTTCAATCACAATAGGCCCTACGCCATCTCTGGGGGCTCGGGCCTAAAAAGCATAGTGGTAAGCAAGAATACAGCCACTAAATGATACACTATATTTCCAAAAGTATTCACTCACCCACCCAAATAACTGAATTCAGATTATGGTGTGGGGTTGTTTTCAGGAGTTGGGCTTGGCATCTTAGTTTCAGTGAAAGGAACTCTGAATGCTTCAGCAAACCAAGAGATTTTGGAAAATTCCATGGTTCTAACTTTGTGGGAACAGTTTGGGGATGGCCACTTCCTGTTCCAACATGACTGCACCAGTGCACAAAGCATGGTCCATAAACACATGGATGAGTGAGTTTGATGTGGAAGAACTTGACTTGAGTCCTGACCTCACCCTGACAGAACACCTTTGGAACGAATTTGAGTGAAGACTGCGAGCCAGGACTTCTCATCCAACATCAGACATGTAGAGGTCTGATGTAGATAGATGCCAAGGGTGGGCTAAACCCTATGGATTAAGAATGGGATGTCACTTAAGTTCATATGTGTGTATAAAGGCATGTGAGCTAATACTTTTGGAAAGACAGTGTAGCTGTTAAAGAAAAGTTCAAGCTTGCAATGATAATGATAAAAATTAAAAAAAAACTAGAATTATAATAATGAGGTGCCACCCAGCCAGGAGTTTGTGGGTTGAATGCCTGGGTCGTCTGACTACACTATCTGTTTTTTTTTATTTATTATTATTTGAATGGGACAGCGTGTATTAATGAATGGCTAGTGCCATAAATACACTGGATTATAGCTCAGAGCTAATTTCCATCCATAGTCCCCACTCACTCTCACACTGGCTTCCTGGTGTTCCCCAGCAGTCTCCCATCCAGGTACTGACCAGGCCCTACCCTGCTTAGCTTCCTAGGACTGACGGGATCAGGCATCCACAAGGCGGTAGGGCCAACACATTTTGGAGTCTACATTTACATCAGGAAAATTGGTGAATCTAAATGGCCCCTAGCAAATGAATGTGAATGTGAGTGAACGGTTATCTGTCGGTGCTTGTTGTTGTGTCTAGACCTGCAACTAGCAGGGTGTACCCCGCTGGGAAACTAATTACTGGTATAGGCTCCAGCCACCCACAACCTCTAATGTGAATAAGCAGAAGATGATGAATGAATAATTATAAGAACATACACTATTTAGTTTCCCTTACACAATAGTTGGAGAAAATGTAAAGCACTGATATTAGGACATGATATGTGCTTACGGGCCACAGCGTTATCACACCAATATTGAATTTCACATCCTGTGCATCACAATGTTATTACTATGACAACAGCTGAAATAATGATTGCGAAAGATTATACAGTCAAACCACATGCATCAAATTTGCCTACTGACAATTTCAAGGACAGAAAGCCTAAAATACACTTCTGGGAAACTAGAATCTAATTTTCCTTTTATATAGGCAGATAAGTCTTTTGTGCAAATATTATAAAACCACTTTCAAAAACAAACTCAATACTTTGTGTGTGTAGGTGTGGACGTGCCTTTCAGGTCTACCCCCACCAGTCCGGACAGCCCCCACTCTCGCGTGCCCATGTTGACCCCTGACTTGGAGAGTGGTGTCAAAGTATGGCATTTGGTGAAGAACCACGACCACGGGGACCAGAAAGAAGGAGAGCGAGGCAGCAAAATGGTGTCAGAGATATACCTGACCAGGCTACTGGCAACAAAGGTGCAAAACAAAATCTTTTTTCAGTCTCCAGGTTTGATAATATGTGTTTGCATATTGACTCAAATACATTTCACATTCACAAATGACAGCCAGAAGTAAAGATGTATAAGAAGTTATAGGATTTCAAGTAGGGTGGTGTATTGGCAGTAATCTGGAGTATAGCCCAATACAATACTCGCATAGCAATGTTTTACTTAATATTTTTGTTCACCTAGTTCAATGCCTTTTTATTCTATTTATCCAACCCTTAAGGATAGAAAGTTAGAAAAAATACCCTGATCAGAATCTTCCAGTCTGGCAGTAAAAAAATCATGGTTTGGCTTCTGCTACATTGTGCTGGTGAGGCATAAAAACCATTATAAGGGAGAAAGACATTTCCCACTTTTTGAAATTGCAACATTTTTCTTTGCACATTTGAACAAAAAGGTGTTACTGTGTTCAACTATTTGAAAGTATGACTAATAAAAAAACATCATTCCACCCATTTGAAGGCATCAGATTACCAAAAATTTGATAATTTCTCTATTAATATTTTTATGAGGAACAGTGAGTGAGGTTTTCAAAATGTTCTAACACCCAAGATGAAACATGTTAAAATTTCCATTAATAAATTACTACGACTCTCATTCAGATATTTTAATGACTTTATTTCCTTTTACTAAGTTGGATAATTTTACTTAAACCCATGCGTTCTGTGCTTCAGGGCACACTTCAGAAGTTTGTGGATGACTTGTTTGAGACCCTCTTCAGTACTGTGTGTCGAGGCACCGCTCTGCCCCTGGCCATTAAATACATGTTCGACTTCCTGGATGAGCAGGCTGACAGACATGGCATTCATGACATGGATGTGCGCCACACCTGGAAGAGTAACTGGTGAGCATTGTGCACACACAAGCTAAAAAATCCATCCGGTCCGCCTCTCAGGTTTCACATCAATGCCTTTATGTGAGAGGAGATGACTGTTTTTCAAAGTGATCACTGTGGCGGAGGGAAAGTCAAGCATGATGGAGAGATCCTCACAGTCTATTAAACTGTTACCCTTACATCCTTTACGGTCAACATATTTTATTGAAAAACTCACAGTGTGACACCTAAGCTGATTTTCAGATGCCCTTCAGCATGTATGCCAATCAGCAGGAAAAGTCACAGTTAACTGCTAAATTGCCAAATACACCACCTAGTTCTACTTGGGACACTGAGTAATATGTGAATAAAAACATATTGTGTTTATAAAAGAACATAAAAAACATAGCAGATATTTTACCATTCCACAAACAATAAATAATTTAGAATTTGGTGGCAGCAACATGTCTCAAAAAGTGAGGGCAAGGGCATCAAAAGGCTGACAATGCAGGTCATACTAATAAACAACAACAACGAACATTTTGCAACTATCAGTTTGTAACTCCAGTAAGATAATTGGGTATTAAAGGAGCATTTGAAAAAGGCATGTGATCTCCTGGTATGATTGCATTAAATCAGGCATATTCCTGCACTGGAAATCAGTGCATGGATCAGGAACACTTCCAGAAGTCATTGTCCTTGAACAAAAAACAATCAAACTAGCTCAGTCAAGCTTGCTTTGTTTGAGCTAGTTTCATTGTTTGTTGTAAATGTTACAGATGTATGATGCAAAGAAGAAATCTTATATAAATATGGCCCAGAAACGCTCCTGTCTTCCTTGTTGTTGAAAATTTAGTTGGATTTATGTTTTTTTGTGCTCATTTTTATTTCATGTAAAATACAGTAAGTAGGAGTGCACAGTGAGTGGTGACTGTGCTTCTTCCTCTCAGCAAGGAAGATGTGGGTTCAGTCCTCATGCTGACAATTTCTCTGAGTGCATCCTGCATGCCCTTTCCATGTTACTTTCTAGGTACTCCAGTGCTCTTGTGTTTTTCACATTTTGGTTTATTTCAACATACAACAATTTTCCATTTTGCCTTAGCTTTGGCCCAGAGATGATGGCAGTGTTTCTGAATCCTGCTCACACATGGCTTCTTCTTTGTGTGATACAACTCTAACGTGCATTTACTATATATATGTCAATCAAAATGAAAGGTCGTAATAGAATGTGTTTTGTAGGATGGTGCACTGTGGCAAAATATTTCTCATGGTCTTTCTATCTTTTGACAGCCTGCCCCTGAGATTCTGGGTTAATGTCATCAAAAATCCACAGTTTGTATTCGACATCCATAAAAGCAGCATTACAGACGCCTGTTTATCAGTGGTGGCACAAACCTTCATGGACTCTTGTTCAACGTCTGAACATCGCCTGGGCAAAGATTCACCCTCCACCAAACTACTGTACGCTAAGGACATACCGCATTACAAGAGCTGGGTAGAAAGGTAAGTAAATTTATTCACTAAATATGACAGAAAATACTTAAAAAGCAAACTTTCTTCACACTGAGTTTAGATAATAAGTTCACACAGTTATTTAAGGCTTAATTATAGACTTATCTTAAAGGTTACCAGTTTTAGGGTTGCACAAATTACAGTAAAATAGGATGCCTCTTCTTTATCTTGACAATTTGTTAAAAAAGCAGATGAAGATAAGAGTTGTGGAAGCATTGGATGTGCTTACACTCATTTGTATTCATTTATGCTTGATGTGCAATAAATAAGGGTGCATGCATGGTGGCTGAGGGGTTAGCAAATCCAGACTCTGAGCAAGGAGGTTGAGGGTTCCTTGGGCTGATCAATACACAATCTTTCTGAGTTGAATCTGTATGTCCTCCCTGTGTTATTATGAGGTTTTTTGGGGGTACTCTGGCTTCCTCCCACCGTCCAAAGACTAGGATGTAGGGGTGAATTGGTGACTCTAAATTGCTAGTTTATAATTGTGAGAGTTAATGGTTGTCTGTCAGCGTGTGTCAGCCCTGTGTCTAACTGGCCATTGTCCAGAGTGGGCTCCAGTCACCCTCAACTTCTAACGGGAATAAGCAGATGATGATGAAGAAGATGATGAATGTAAAATAAGAAAATGTAATAAAAGTGCAGTACATGTCTGACTGTAGATTTCTCTTCTTTCTTGGAACTAATTAAAATGAAAACAGCTCTAGAATACAGGGTATAAATATAATAAATATTGCACGTGTGACGCATTTCCTTATTTTTATACCAAATGTGAGCTAGCCATTTGTTTTTTCATGACATCCGCTGGAGTGAGAACAGGAGAGAGGTGTGGTATGCATGACTGTGCCTGTGATCCTGTCTGCTCTCAGGTACTACGCTGACATCAACCGGCTGCCTGCCATCAGCGATCAGGATATGAATGCCTATCTGGCTGAACAGGCCCGCCTTCACTCCAGTGAGTTCAACGTGCTCAGTGCGCTTCATGAGATCTTCAGCTACGTCAGCAAGTACAGCCAAGAGGTGAGGTCCTGTCAGCACACTCCTGAGTGGAAACACATTGAACAAGGTCACTGTCACTGAACCTGTACCAGTGCTGCGGCATACTGTTTTATAATCTCTTTAAGAGTGTCTAACACTTTAACACAATAATGTAATCAGATGCAATCAGTAAATCAGCCTGCACATTAAAAAAAATAATAAAAAAAACTGTTGGTATTTAAGAACCGTTATGGTTGCTAAATTGATAATGTGCACATTTGTCATTTCAAATGCGTGGATGACTAATAACATACCTAGTGCCATTATTCACTGGCTCACAGTTAACATACTAATGTAATCATGCATGTGTGTGTGATAGATCACCGAGGCATTGGAGCATGATGAACAGGCCCAGAAGCAGAAGCTGGCATACAAAGTGGAGCAGATCATCTCCGCCATGTCTGCAGAGAGCTGAGACGCACACATCTATCCAAACACTGCACACAAAGACAGATACACAACATATGGTCAAACATTTACACAGACACAAAACAGTGAAACCCATTACATTTACTGTTGATGTTTCTCAACTTCAGATACGTAAAGTAATAATGTTTGCGGTGCAAAACTTGGGCAGTGGCTGGGATAACAAAAAACAAGATTTTTCCAATCGTCCTCCATAGCTTCTCTTTGGATAGCTCTGGTTTGACTCCAGGTCTTAAGATATGCATCTGATGGATCTTGGACAAATTGGTGACTCAAAATCGGCCAAAGAAGGTAGCATTGGTCATTTGTGCCTTAGGGGCCGTTTAAGATGAGAATGGTGGTCAGGGAAACACAATAGTCATACTGTTGCTGATTCACGTTCACACAAACTTTCAGCTCTGAAGAAAACTGTGATAAGTGCAAGGAATCTGCGGTAAGCCTGTTTCCAATGAGCTGCTGTCCTAACCATCGTTAACAGAACTGTGTTGTCATATTGCCTAACACTAAACTTAAGCATCACATTGAGGAAATGTACTAAGAGGCTCGAAAGGAAATCTTTGTTCTTAGGTTGCTTAAAAAGAAGCTGCCACTAAGAAGCAATGAATTGCTACTATGCATATACAATAAGGCCTACATCAGATCTCTGAACACTGCTCAGTATTGGCATATGATATTGGAAAACCATTGGCCAACTGTTTAGAAAGCTTCCAACAGCAGTGCATGTGCATAATTCTCAATCTGTCTTATTGATCAGATATTACACCTGACCATTACAGCACACTGGGCCTGCGACGATATTGCAGAACCACCTTTGTGTTTCCTTATGAAAATTGCCTAATGCCAACAATATGTTGCAGAGGTTGTTTCTGACACTAGCCACAAGTTCAAACAGTATTTGACAATATTTAGTGACTGATGTTTTATAAACTTTCCATACTCATTACGTGGTTGATATTTTTGATCCTACAGTCATATGATCATAAACTTAAAATTATCTATGTTAATAGATGTAATATGTATGTAATAAAGACCAAACATTTAATAAAAAGCAAGTGAAAAGCCTGTTTAGCCTGCAAGGGATGCTGTGCATCCTGTTGAGTCATTACAAACCAAAAGAAAAAGTATTTGCCAACAGGCAGCCAATAATTGTTTAGGGCAGGGCTGTTATGTTATGCTTTAACACATACACGTCCTCAGCTGTTGTCTAAATTTGCAATCCCGTGAGGTTAGAACAGGAACAGAACAGGTGAGGCCTTGTGTAAACACGTCCTCAACAGAATTATTGCGTTTTGGCCAAATGCATTGTAGTGTAAACATCCCTATGGGATCCCTTAGGATTGTGATAATCCACCTCATACTCGTGTAACTGGGCAAGATGCATTCATTATATTTTGTGGTCTCTTTATATCAATGACATCTTGGTATCTGGTTCACACATAAGATAATTTCTATGTTTACTGTATATATAAACATAGAGATCCAAATCGAATCCTAATTTTATTCTAAGTGAAACATTCTTTTACGTATCAGCTGTGGAAACGTCACATAGACGCATTTTGGGTTCACAAGTGCACATATTAAATGCATCATATTATGTACACTCACACATCCAGACGAGTAATTTATGCATAGATTTGGGTCTAATGTATAAATTGACAATGCATAAATATACAGTACACACGTGTCCACACACTCACAAACCACAGCACACATCAAACACAAAAGAGTCCCAAAGCTCTACGTTCCAGTCCAATGTCATCCCTTTTTTTTAGAACAAAATCCAACCGGCAAATATCCAACTCCTGAAATGCTCATATAGAGAAGAGAGAAAAAGAGGATTTGGGCCATCACGGCTGCTGCATTTGGCACAGTGTCTTTTCCGCTGGGTAATGGTTCATCTTTGTAGTTTTACTTAATGTATGTGTGTGTGTGTGTGAGTGTGGCATGGCTGGATCTCTGAAGACCACAGCACTTAATAAAGAATGGCTAAACTTGAAAAGTCACAGAAGGGGCTTAAACAAAGACAGGGGCCTATTAAATGGGATGGCACATGTGGCGAGAGTATTTTATATGTCAAAAATGAAGGACTTTTTTTTTTTTTTTACACATATCACAAGTTGGAGTGACGTTGCCAGTGGGAGACATTTAGAGCTGAACTGTGTATGTTGTCAAGCCTTTTCCTGTTGCCTCCAAGAGATGATGTTTTATTTAATGTAGATCTCATGAAGTATCACCCTGCTAGGGACTTTTAACAATATACAGAGAAATTTGTCATTAAGGTGTGGGCTTGTCGTTTTAATAATCCAGGACTGAGAATGCATTACGTTCAAATGTGATATATACACAGAGATATTTCAAGACCCAGTCCCCGGCGTCTGGTGCCAAATATAATAAGTCTCATGTTTCATTTATGTTAAATGCTCTTGCAGAAGCTATTAATAATAGATGCCATTGTACAGAAAAAGACAGATCCCATTTGTGATAGGTAATTTTTTACAGTTGTGATCTATAGAGCGCTAATTCAGCCATTCAAAGATAAGTGCTGGCCAAATTGAACTGTAGCAGAGAGCGTGATTAATGGATCCTATGAGCCCTGATCGTGGGTCGGATTAGCCCGACCGGTTGACACTGATCACCCCCCACCCCCCACCCCATCCCTTATTCTCATCAGTCATTGTTTACATTGAGTGTGATACTTGAAATGCACAGTGTATGAGATATTATGAACACCTGCTGCCACAGACTCAAGTCATTCTGCACTGATTGAAGTCAAACTCTGTGATTTTTTAATAAATTTAGATTAAAAGGATAAAAATAATTGAAGAGGTGTTTAACTTAGAAGATATTTGATCTGTTGATTACAGACTGTATATCTACAGACAGCAGCAGTGACTTGTTAACATCTTTCCTTTCGGCTTTTCCCTTTACCCTGGGGCACAACAGCAAATTATTGGGCATAGTTTTTATGCCAGATGCCCTACCTGACACCATCCTCATTTATCCAGGCTTTGGACTGGCACAATCCTGTTGCTGGTGACTAGTTGGGCTTTAACACTAGCATTTTCCAGGTTTGCTACTATAGACCACATGTAGTAGTAGCATCTTGGACATAAAGCAGTGATGTTAAATATATTGTCCATGTTGAATAAATGCAGTGGAACTTTATTTTTTATAGCCTTTCTTATGCTACTTTTCATACAGTTTATATCAGAAACTGTGAAGTGGTTGCTCCTAATAGACTCATACACAGTGTGGCTTTAATATTAATGATTTGACTAAAGTCGCAGTATTGAAGTTCATGTATTGTAAGCCTCGCATTACATTGCATTTTGGGCGATTTTCACATTTCACTGTATTTTTTTTTTATTTTTGTGCCCATATGTACATTCTCTCTCTCCTTGCTGCTGTATTTATTGAGTGCCATATCTGAAGGTAAAAATGACTTTGTTTAATTCAGGGTTTTTTGTTTTGATTGTACCTTTCACCTTTTTGCAATGATGAAGATTTTCGAAATGTGCTTGATGCATTTTTACCACAGCTGTCCTCTGGAGAGCTGCTTTGTACCATTTCAGTGTCAGTGGGGACAAGGTGATCCCTAATGGACCTTGATTCATAATAGTCTAAAAGATAAAAGAGGAATAATGAGCCCATCTCCTGTTAAGTGTTGACCTATGGCAGAACTCATCTGTTTTATGTGTTTTGATGATAATTTATAAATGTGTCGTGCAATATATTGTCGGACATTAAACTGTAATGTTTTTTTTTTTTTACTAGCTATATATTAATGTATAAATATTGTAAATACAAAACACTCCTATTTTGCAAGGGAAAGATTCACTTTGTACCGTTGTTATACATAAAATGAGCGACTGATGAAAATAAGATGAGTCTGTTTGTCTGTTTTTGTTTTAATGTGGCAATCATTTTGCACACATTTATAATTAGTTTTTTTTATATTAAACACACAACAGTCTCCTCCAGAAAGTAGAAGTTATTGGAAAAACAGGTAATCAATGTGTTTAAAATTAAATAATGATTTTATTGGACATTCTAGGTGGTACTTTCAATCTAACAAAAAAGAAAACTAGAAAGAAGCAGCACCTGGAAAACACAGATCTTCAAAAAGGCAGAACAGTTCCACCCTGGATCCAGATCTCCACCAAAAAGTAATAATTTATTCTTTTACTGACCCCTTGTGGCTGGAGTCAGTAGCTTACAAAATTGGCCATATCTTGTAATGGAACATAACTCTTCAAAAAAATGATTTGCTCTTTGGCCTATTACTGACCTTGCTGGCCAACAACACAGTACAAAATATTTGGTCCTCTTTGTTGGAGGCTAAACATGTAAAAGTCCATTAAACAATTTCCTAATAATAGTCTCTGTTTAAATATGTTTCATGGACAAAACTTTTAAAAATTATGCCAGTCTGAGCTTTGCTACACGTGAATGCCAAATCTATTTTTAATAGTTGAGTGCATTAGTGGCATGCCAATTTATTGGTTAAACTTTAATTAAATGTTTATGGAAATGCTGTAATGTGTGTGATGTCAGAGAAACAAAAGGTCACAGGTTTTCTTATTCCTACTGTGAAAATAAAGCTTACTGTCAGTGTCAGCTTTTTTAGTAGTGCACAAGCTTTAAAGATGATGAGATGAGATGGGCTTGGGACCAACACAAAAGGAAAACGGGTTTGTGACCCCTTGTGGCTGGAAGAGGATCTAAGTGAGATGCTAAAAACTTATGGGGCTCCAAAATGTCAAGTGTTGTTGGTGACTCCCAGTGTCCCAGTCTGATGTCTGATGAATCTTGGCTCCTGTATGGTCAAAATACTTGTGAGAAAAACTCACCCATTCATTAATTTTCAATGCATTTCCCTTATATGAGATGGGCCCCATCTTCTTTACACATTAGGTGTGTACACTCTGAACATTCAGTCATCTTTTGCTTATTCCCATTAGGGGTTACCTGGAGCCTATCCCAGGTAGACTTTTACTGTTACGTGCAGGGCTAACACTTAGGGACACATACTCTGTCATGTTCATTCATTATGGGCAATTTAGAGTCAGCAATTCACCTTTATATGTATGCCTTTAAATGGGGACCTATACATCAAAAATATATCACTGGCCTGTCCACAGGTAAGCAATTTTTCATTGTTAACTACACACATCACCTGAATTTGTTTTTTCACTACACAATCACAACCTGGGAGTCCAAACATACCTCACTTCTTTGCACAGATGAAACACTGCAATTCAATTGAAAAGACTGCTTTGTCTCTATATTAAAAATTAACAGACATCAAATAGCTTCCTGCTTAGTTCATTTAAACAATTTGTAGCATTGCTGTGTAGAGGATGTTGAAAACAAATCTTCATTATTTACAATATCACAATAACTAATAACAGTAGCGATGAAAAACATTCTTCACCTCATGAACCTACACAACAAAAAATATCCGAGTGAATTACTGAGTCCCTTTGAAGTGCACCAAATAAAATACAACCTCATCTAACCAAGACTGAGGCAGACATACCGCACTGTGACAGTATTTAGTGTGGCATATAGAGAGAGGGCTGCTCTGCACTTGCCATAAGGCGGCAGGATTCATTATTCATGTTTAACCCTCGGGGCTGGTGGGCAAGCCGAGTAGAAACTGGGAAACATGGGGGGATGGGCTCATGTATGAAGTAGACCCAGGTCTCCGAGCCCATATACCTGTCAGATGGAGCTGGAGGTGTCACCCGTCTTATTGAACGCTGCTCCACACACCTGCCAGCTCTTGCACCACTCATCTCACCTCCTCTCCTACCTCTCTGCTTGTCAAAGTGCCTCGACTCAGCAGCCAGCAATCTAACCTCACACACATGAGGTCTGTGCAGGGGAACATCATTAGGACTCAAACCTGCCCCGCTGACAGGAGAGCGAGCTGCGGGACGTCTTGCCTGATAGACCTAAGAGTAGAGGAGAAGTGGACAGGTTTATGAAGCTGCTGCTGCCATTAAAAATCCATTATACCTCTCTCAAGCCTTGGCAGTTGTAACTTTGTGTTTTTGTTTTTGTATATACGTTGTTTATCTCAAGCATAGTAACAGTCATATTTATTTAACAAAAAATACACTAGACAAACTCTTACACATCAGGGAATGCTGAGACATCATAACTCAGGGGTATCCATATGTTTTTCGAAGGGGGGCAGAATTTTTATTTCCTATTTTCCACAGGGGCAAGTTAGCACTGTCGCCTCACAGCATGAAGGTCCTGGATTAGTCAGGGCCTTTCTCTGTGGAGTTTGCATGTTCTCCCCGTGCCTTCGTGGGTTTCCTCTGAGTGCTTTAGTTTCCCCTATCTGCAAAAACATGTTCAATAGTTCCCCATGAGGCCAGGACTCCCCTGCATGAGGTTGTTATTGTCAGTGGGACATCCAAGGGCAAATAAAGGCAAAAAAAAAAAAATAAATTGGAAATGTTAAATTGTCCATGAGCTGACAGTTTGTCCTGTTGTTGTTCACGAATTTACGGCACATAAAAATGCACTGCGATATGGGAATTTTGTTTTAATTTTAAAAAATATTTAAGTTTTAGAAATGTCATCATAAATAAGCACATGCTACAGTGGGGCAAAAAAGTATTTAGTCAGCCACCAATTGTGCAAGTTCTCCCACTTAAAAAAGATGAGAGAGGCCTGTAATTTTCATCATAGGTATACCTCAACTATGAGAGACAAAATGAGAAAAAAAAAATCCAGAAAATCACATGTCTGATTTTTAAAGAATTTATTTGCAAATTATAGTGGAAAATAAGTATTTGGTCGATGGCAAAAGTTCATCTCAATACTTTGTTATATACCCTTTGTTGGCAATGACAGAGGTCAAACGTTTTCTGTAAGTCTTCACAAGGTTTTCACAAACTGTTGCTGGTATTTTGGCCCATTCTTCCATGAAGATCTCCTCTAGAGCAGTGATGTTTTGGGGCTGTTGCTGGGCAACATGGACTTTCAACTCCCTCCAAAGATTTTCTATGGGGTTGAGATCTGGAGACTGGCTAGGCCACTCCAGGACCTTGAAATGCTTCTTACGAAGCCACTCCTTCGTTACCCGGGCAGTGTGTTTGTGTGTTGTTTCATTGTCATGCTGAAAGACCCAGCCACGTTTCATCTTCATTGCCCTTGCTGATGGAAGGAGGTTTTCACTCAAAATCTGACGATACATGGCCCCATTCATTCTTTCCTTTACATGGATCAGTCGTCCTGGTCCCTTTGCTGAAAAACAGCCCCAAAGCATGATGTTCCCACCCCCATGCTTTACAGTAGGTATGGTGTTTTTGGATGCAACTCAGCATTCTTTCTCCTCTAAACACGACGAGTAGAGTTTTTATCAAAAAGTTCTATTTTGGTTTCATCTGACCATATGACATTCTCCCAGTCCTCTTCTGGATCATCCAAATGCTCTCTAGCAAACTTCAGACGGGCCTGCACATGTACTGGCTTTAGCAGGGGGACACGTCTGGCACTACAGGATTTGAGTCCCTGGCGGCGTAGTGTGGTACTGATGGTAGCCTTTGTTACTTTGGTCCCAGCTCTCTGCAGGTCATTCACTAGGTCCCCCCGTGTGGTTCTGGGATTTTTGCTCACCGTTCTTGTGATCATTTTGACCCCGCGGGGTGAGATCTTGCGGGGAGCCCCAGATCGAGGGAGATTATCAGTGGTCTTGTATGTCTTCCATTTCCTAATAATTGCTCCCACAGTTGATTTCTTCACACCAAGCTGCTTACCTATTGCAGATTCAGTCTTCCCAGCCTGGTGCAGGTCTACAATTTTGTTTCTGGTGTCCTTTGACAGCTCTTTGGTCTTGGCCATAGTGGAGTTTGGAGTGGGACTGTTTGAGGTTGTGGACAGGTGTCTTTTATATAGATAACCAGTTCAAACAGGTTCCATTAATACAGGTAACGAGTGGAGGACAGAGGAGCCTCTTACAGAAGAAGTTACAGCTCTGTGAGAGACACAAATCTTGCTTGTTTGTAGGTGACCAAATACTTATTTTCCACCATAATTTGCAAATAAATTCTTTAAAAGTCAGACAATGTGATTTTCTGGATTTTTTTTTTTTCTCATTTTGTCTCTCATAGTTGAGGTATACCTATGATGAAAATTACAGGCCTCTCTCATCTTTTTAAGTGGGAGAACTTGCACAATTGGTGACTGACTAAATACTTTTTTGCCCCAATGTATGTCAATAGTGACTATACATTGTATAGTCTCTATATTTATACTATACTTCAAATCTTTTAAACAGGTCTGGTTTTACAGCAGTAGAAGGCACCAAAGCAAAACTATTAAAATACTGTTTGATGAGCCATAAACAGCACATTTCTTCAGCATATAAGCTAAGGGCCCGATTAGATTCAGGGCCAGCACTAGGCATTTGGTGGCCCTAAACAAGATTTTGTTTGTGGCCCACCAAATGACACATGCACATTCACGGAGAGTATATGATATGGGCAAATAAAATGAGAAATTAATATCACAAATCTCTGACTTTATTTGGACAAGGTCTGTTGTAGCAAACCAATAAATAAAAACAAAAAGAAGAAGCAATTGGAATAAATAAAGGAGTGCTTTTTTAGGGCTCATTTAAGTCTTTAATATTACTAGGGTTTAATATTTTAAGTTGCAAATCAACATGAACTTTACAAAGGCCACCAGTAATTGTGTGCATCTGAATCATCTAAATTGAATGATCATGTGGTCCCCCTACTGGTTATGGCCCTAAACAACTGCATAGAGTGTTTATGCCAGGGGCCAGCCCTGATCAGATCTCACCCTGTGGCTCACGGGCCACACTTTGGACATGTCTGTTTTAACTGAACTGCCTTTCTGCTTTCTCATATTTACAATTGCTTAAGCATATGCAAACATGACACAGACCAGTCACATGACAGTCCTAAAACCTAATTATATTCTTGATGAAATAAAAAAAGTTGGTCAGAAAAAAAACTAGATGGAGAACATGGAGCATTAGTGAGCCAAGCAGTACACATCTTCCTTCATTGGCAGTGCTCAGGATGTGTCCTACAGAGTACACAGACATTTTACCTGTCAACAGCAAGTAAAAATACATGGGTGCAGCAATCGATGTGACTCATATAATCTTCTAAACAGGTAGGGTTAACAAGTTTCTGCCAAAATAAATTTAGTAGCATGATTAAGAGTTATGTAACCACCACACTCCTGCTGTTTTTTTTTTTTTTTTTTTTTTTTTTTTCTGTTTGTGCAACTAGAGCTGGCCTTGACATAATTCTATTGAAATAAGAAGCACATCATATACAGTTGCTGGTATATTAGCAGCACAGTGACTGAAGTGAGATAAAGTGAACTTGGAGATGGGGCTTTCAGAGGAGGCTACTTATGAAGGCAAGACATGCCAACCATTTTTATCACAACAGCTGCCTCACAGGGCTTTACAGACAACAAGCCCATTCTGCTTTCAATGAATCTACTAAACCAATATTTATCAAATTTAAAGCGTTAAAATTGTATGATTTAATCTTAATACAGCATTATTTGTGTATAAAGTAAACAAAAAAAATAATAATGTTATTCCCAAATAGCATACTGTGTATGTTTGAAGACAGGGATGATAAATATAATCTTATAGGGGAGGACATGCGTAAAAAACAGGCGTTAGAACTAATATAAAGAACTGTTTCTTTAAAGGGGTAAACTTATGAAATTCTAGTATTACAGCTGAACTTAAGAGGAGTAAATCACTAATTTACTTTAAAAAACAGTTCAAAAATTATTTTAAACAAATATGAACATTAAATTTTAGTTGTTGTTTTTTAATTGCTTTTTTTGTTTGTTTTGTTGTTGTTGTTTTTAATTTGGATATGTGTGATCTTCTGTCAAAAATGGAAGAGATAAATTTTCTTTAAAGAAATTGTCTAATTATCATATGGTAGATATAGCACAGTAAGTGGATTAGGCATAATAAGCTGTGGGTTAAGCCTACACCTTTTCGGTTGAAATGTTATTGCTTTTTTTTTTTTTTTTGTATATATGTACTGTATTTGTATATGTACTACAAAGTGCATTTGAGCAAATGACTATATTTTTATGTGACCGAAGCTAACTCACCTAAATATCAACATGGCAAAATTGGCAGGTGCTGTAAATATGACAATACTGCCCTCTAGTGTTTTTAGTGCAAATTAAAGAACATAATTTACCAAATGTGGGAACTATTTGTGAAATAATTATTATATAAAATATATATTATTTTCATATTGAACAAACTATACAATTTGGAGAAACAGTTGTGTTTTATTTATTTCTCTGACAAGTCTAAGCTCTTCAGCAGATTCAAATACAAATAAGTAAAGGTAGAAAATATGTTCTAGAGCTTTATTACATATAATGATATGTTCTTACCTTTATGAAGCATAGAAATGCGGCTCTGATGTTGCAGAGATCTGTGCATCTGCCCCAACGTTTTAATTCAGTTCATGACTGTCACACAGTGCTCCCAACATGCACCTGTGTTTATGCCAAGGACAGAGGAAGAAACCTCCCAGCAGCAGTACTGTTACTTCAAAACAATATTACTCCAGCAGTTATGTAAAGCTACAAAATTACTACTTCAGAAAAAGTAAAAATCCCTGTAAATTTTATGTAAGCAGAAAGTACTTACTGCTACTACCACTACTGCAACTTCTACTTCTACTTCTTCAACTGCTACTATAGTACTACCACTTCTACTATTACTATTACTATTACTATTACTATTACTATTACTATTACTATTACTGCCAACTTCTGTGGTCAAAAATAATTTTACTTATTATATTATTATATATTTACTTAAATATTTACCTGGGTAAAAAAGTATATGATTTATAAACTATAAAAACAAAACATTTTCTTCAAACATGAACTAAATGAATTACTTGAGCAAAAGGATCAGGTTATTTTAGTCCACACCTGCGTCCCAGATGACTCCACAAAAGTGTGGATGAATATCCACACTAATGTCACTAATACGTTTTATTTTATTCAAAGTAAAATTATACTGTATATGACGTTTGGCTGTGAACTGTAAATCAGTCTAATGGTGCCACCTTCTGGTAAAAATGATTACCAGCAGTTTAGATAAGTCTTTGCTACACAAGACGCAGAGATCATGTGACCATCTTCTGGGGTACTATTGAAAGAGAGGTCAAAGGTTGAGCATGTGCTAGTGACAAAAGGAGCCTGTCCAGGACACCCCTGCAGCCTGAAGGCATTTAAAGAACATCTGCCAAGTTGTGTGGCTCTGCTTGGGGGACACAACATGAACCTATTGCAAAATGAACTTTTAAACAAGTTTTCCCAAATGCAAACTGTATTGTGCATAGAGCAGGCACAATGATCAATCTTTGCAGCAATTTTTATTTTTTATTTTTTTGACTGTGCTTTTTCTGCAAATATAACTATTAAATAATCATTAACACCTTCTGATTGAAAGCATTTACCAGATCACATCAACTGATTGTAACATATTCTTTGATTTAAGTCAAATTAGAACAAGAAATTACCAAATCTATAAATAATTGTCAAGGACTGGCAGAGAATTTTCTGTAACAAAAGATGCTCACATTATTTTTACAACTTCCTGTCTAACTGCTTGCCTAAGGCTCTTACTAATGTTCCTCTAATGATGTCTTGTAGACCACTGGAATAGCACAATAGTGAATTTGTTCAAAAAAAGCCAATGAGATGGCACACTTAGCCAAGCTTTTAAAGAAGTGTTTTGTAAACTGGCTGCAGAATTGTACTCTTCTTCTATTGTTTTTTTATCTACATAGTCTTCACTCTCTAAACTTTCCCTATCCAAAGTGTCAGACAGGGGCCTATTTATTTAATATGGGATGCACATGTGCTTTTGAAACACTGTTTAAATAAGGAGGAGTTCACATGCATGTTGAAATACTGGCATGTTCACAAAATACTTGGCGACATGACTGAGATTTTTGTGGTCTTGAAAGTACAGGGTGAACCTAAAGGGATCTCCTGGTAAGAAAAACACTACGCCTTTGGTTTCATGTAGAATCCGGTTGCCTGTTTTCTCATGGGGCACTTTATTATAAATGTCAGAAAGCATTTAACACACACGCAGACACACAAGAATGTACAATCCCAATTCTAAAAATGTTGGGACAGTGTAAAATATAAAAAGGTAATCATTTCCAAATTAATAAAACATTTTAAACAACATATCAGATGATGAAACTGAAATATTTTACTATTTTATCAAAAACGCAAACACATCTCAAAAAGATGGGACAACAAAACACTGCTTATTTTTTTATTGTAAAACCTTTTCCACCCTTTTATTCCTCTGTCCCAACTTGTTAGAGTTGTATTTACATTTTATTCATTGTCCCAAATTGGGGTTGTAAAGACAATGTATAGGACTAAAAGACCAAGCCATGAAATTAGATTGGGACACACTAGAGCACTAAAACCAAAACACTTAGCCCTGTCAGTATCAATCTACAGCAACAGATACAGGGTAATTGCAATGTACTGTTAGTGAAGAAACAGTCCAGAGATTTCGGAGGAAGGAGGGGGCCATGTTTGAAACTCTATAAACCACAACAGATGTGCAGAACAGTCAATATACTATAAACAAATAAAGCCATATGAAGCTGGACCTATAGGTCTTAAATCATCCTGCAGTAGAAATGTGTTCCAGACTCACACTGTGTCGGGACACTGTATGGAAAAAAAATAACAACAGCAAGACATGTCACGCAAAATACTAAAGTAGTATAGTGAGCTGTTTATAAGTTATATATAAAGGACATACAGTATTGTTTATGGTGGTGTCTAGTATTTTTTGGAGTATATATGTACTAATATGTTATTAATAATACATAAGTGTAAATGTACAGTACACACTATGAACAAAGAAAGGTATATCAATGTACAAAAACACACACAAAAAACTAGAAGCCCTTGGAGAAAGTAGACCTCTGCAAAGACATTGATGAAGATATAGTACCCAGACTTGGACTCAAACACAAAGATGTTCTAGTTCAGGGGTAAATACACTTTCTGTTGAGTCACAAGACCTTTATATCTCACAATGGGAAAGAATGTACTAAACTATTGTTCTGTTAGTGAGTGAAGTTAGTATCTTTACTCTGTGTCTCAAAATGGTGCAGAATCAGAAACATTCTTAATTAAATATTTATTGAGACGTCAGAAATGTGAGCATTACTGACTTCACTGAGCTGCCATTATAATGTTTGATTGTCTGATGTGTATTGTCTGGTATTGTTAGTGTGTAGGCTGTGTTTTATGTTTTGTGTAAAAGTTTAGTCCCTATCACATAAACGTAAATAAATTAAAGCACTCAGCAGTTTTTTTCCTCACATCTGCCTTAAGTAGTACATTAGTACATTATAGTACAGTAGATATATAAATTAAACCCATGTAAAATCGCTATACTTTTTATACTCTTTTGGTAGTATTAGAGTAAAACACTTTTTATTTTTTATTTGTTTTTTATGTTTATGTCATTCTATTCATACAAAAGAGAATACAAATTACCACATAAATGTTTCCCACACGTCTGTGGCCTTGAAGCTTGGAAAGTTCCTTGAACAGGAAGAAAACCTGTAACAAAGAAAGACGTGTGAAGAACAAAACGATGTGTGTATTTACTTTGCTGCCCTGTGCTAAGGCTAAAAGGTCAATGCATCTTATTGCCATCTGACAGGAAGTTGTGATTCATGACATGTGGAGTATCACAAACCCTTCACCCGCTCACAGTCCACTGAACGTTTTACCAAAGTCACACTACTTCTGCTGCTGCCAAGCTGTGGCGGCTCTATCTTTTCAACTGCTGCTGCTACTGCTGGAGGTTTCTCTCAAAGCTCATCTGGATTCACAGCAAGGGTCCAATTGACCACCTTAACACCCCGTTGTCTGAGGTGAATGTTGCATAGAGGTCTGGTGGGGGGTGGAGCGGGTTAGCATGGGAGGAAATGGGGTGATGGAGGAAGATGGGGCCAATATGGGGACAGGGGCAGGGGTATTAAATTACAAGAGTAGCATTTAGCAGTGTGCTCTTTGTGATATTTTTTGTCTTTTAAAAGGTGGATCCTTTTTTTGCAAGTCATTTAACATACCTTCACCAGTGGTTCCAGATGTTCTAGAGCTAAACAAAAGTAGAAACCAAACTTCTTAAAGTTGCCAAATGGGGGGTTCACACTTTCTGTGAAAGTGTGAAAGGTTAAAGCAAGGGGCCGGCGTAGTGTCTTCACTGGCATAGTTGTTGATTGATAGCTATGCTGAGTGTTGAAGGAAACTTGCTCACTGCTCAAAACGGATTAATAGCATTAGCATAACAGTGGAGGACACCTTTGTTTTGGAGCTTTAATATTCTGCGCCTATTCTGAGCCTATTAGGAGCGGCTGTGTCACAGTCCATTGTCAGCTATCACCTTTCATTGTGTGCTGCCATCCAGACAGAGTTCACAGTGCAAGCAGACTTTGCAGTTCTGTTTACGGCCATAAAATGCAGATTATATATGTTTTTTAACCATTGCAAATCAGAATTGGCTCATGGTATGGAAGTTTGCAGCAAAGGATGTTCTATGTGAAATACTACTATGGTGTCTCTTCTTTAGCAAACATCTGCCTTCAAGTTTGCAGTGATTTGCATATTTAATTTGGCATATGTTTTTCTTATGCCTTCCCTGATGCAACCTTTTTTTATTTATATGGGCTTGGGACTGGCTCACTGGATAGATTAAAAACTAGTATGCAGATAAAATATATTATACAGTCCTGTGCAGAAATTTTAGACAGGTTTTTAAGAAAGGCGATGAATTAAATAAGGTTTATAAATGTACAAAAATACACAAAATTACAAAAAACTCGAAAGCACTCAGTCAGCATAGACCTCTGCCAAGGCATTGGTCCTATCTCACAATGGTAGACGTAGACTCAAACTCAAACATCTTCTAGTTTAGGAGTAAATGCTCTTCCCATTGATCCACAAAGCCTTAGATGTCACAATGCAGAAAGCAGAAAAAGTTTGAGTACACCTTCCTTTAACAACTGAATGGGAAGGTGATCTGAAGTTTCCATTAAAATATAATTCTGTATTTATTTAAGCACTCTACATAAATAAAATGGAAATATTTTAAGAATGCTGCACATTTTGTATAAACATAAAAGTGACTGACTGCAATTTGTTTTTTCTAAAAGGGTGGGGACACATGGTGAGGGGTATATCCAGGGCTGGCCTCAGTGCGGGGGGAGGAGTAGAGACAGGAGGGAGGGGTGGTCCTATATAAAGTGTGACAGAGCACAAGTGCTGCTTTATCCAGCCTGCCCCTCTGTGGCTTAAAGGAAACCCTAAACTCTGCTTCTACCATTTCTTTCCCTCCATTTTTTTCTCTACTTTGTAACCCGCCCTCACATCATGCACGGGTTGGACTCACCCAGGACAATGGCAAGATCTACACAAAGAACGAGTGCCTTCTGCAAAATGACTACATTGACTTTGCTTCTCATCACTTTGCTCTTAAATGGTAAGAACTATGGATAAGTTATTGGGATTTTTGGGGGAGAGAGGCTGGGCCACAAGGGGTGGGGCACTGCATGCTGGAGGAGTGTTTATTTGTATGGACTGAAGCTGATGCCTGGTTTTAACCCTACACCCTTGTCCCAGTCTGGAATGTGGGATACTATAAACAGCAGACAAAAAGATGGAGTTAGATATGATTCAATGAGAAGTTTTGAGACAGACAATGAAAGGAAAACTTTAATGGTCAATATGTAGAGGCAGACAAAGGAAGAGAGGGAAAGATGATATGCTTTAATGTAGAGACAAAAAAAATCTAGTTGTGAGCTCATTAACTGAATAAGTGACTTTGTTTATGCACGAGGATTGAAGCACATTGTGATACCAACCTTGTATTTAAGGAGTTCTGTGCCAAAGTTTTTTTGTGGTGTGAAAATGCTGTTAACTAATTAAATTATATGATATATTTTGATTTTTGTTAGGAAAATTAAAAATAATAATACGTTATTTTAATTAATAATGATTCATTTTGGCATGGATCCAGATCAATATTTAGACCCAGGATTACTTTGAGGGATACTGTACCATTTTGAAATATGAACCAAAGATACTAACTTCACTCACAAATTATTATTTTTAGTAGAAAAGGTTTTGTGGCTCAATGGAAGGAGCAATTACCCCTGATAGGACTCTATTTTTTTTTTTTTTTTTACAACATTCTTTGTTCATACCCTGTCTAAGACTTTTGCACATCTGTATATTCACAGAACTAACCCACAGAAGTAAAAACTATTTGCACATAAAATAAATTGCAGTTTTACTTTAACCTTTTCAAATGCCTCATCAACAAAATATTTGAGCCTATAGCCTAAAATTTTGGAGTTTGGTCCAAGTTCCCATTCACTCATGCATCCCAAAACTAACACTGATCAAAACTACACAAAACCCAGTCCAAAAAAGGCAATGAAAACCTTATGTTTTTCCAAATGATTAAAATGTTGCATGAGGACTTTGCCTATAAGCTTAAAGCTGTAGGTCAGCCCAAAGTCATCACCCATATATTTTCTGAAGTAGCTTGGATAAAAATCAATGGATGAAGCTAAGAATAACACATCAGTGACACTCATGAGAAAGATGAGTCCTTTCAGTGCTCCAGCATAGCTGTGTTATGTTTACATTTAAATAAACACTATAAGTTGGGGTCACAAAATGGATCCAAGGAAATCCTGCTTTACTTTTTGAGCTGGGACCCTGTGTCATGGCTTGATATAAATCACACAGTGCATTGCTTAATTCAAACCATGTGTCCTGTTCATGAGATGTAGCTTATGCGAATGAGATCATCATTGGCGAGGGGCAGCTGGATCAAATTTAGCAAATAAAAGTGGCTTGACATGATTTCTACCTAAAGATTCAGTTCTAGATGTTACACAAGCTTTATTTGTCTTCTAAAAGCCGATGTGTAATGCGATTTTTTATCCCTGAAAATCGCACGGCAAAGAAAATTGCAAACATGTGACATTCTGTAGCTGTGCCAAATGTGCATGTCAGAAAATGACTGATAGCAAATATTCTTCTTTCTCTTTGGCTTTTCCCTTTGGAGCTAATCATCTCTCTCATGGGCGCAGTGATTTGCATTTTGATTAGGCATAGGTTTTATGTTTTACAAATGCAATCCCTCTCCATTTATCCAAGCTTTGGACCAACACAAAGAGTACACTGGCCTGTGAACTCTGCTCCCTCCCTGAATGATCTTGTCACCTGATAGGATGAGATGAAAGAGAGTTATGTACAACTTGAGTGTGGTGAGATCAGACTGGCAGATGTTAGCGGGCGTAACGCCTTGGCAGTCTGCGTGACAAGGCGGCAAGAGTGGCACCAAAGGGCATGATCACAAGAAGTACTGAGGCAAAAAGTTATTTTTTTTTTTGCCCACTTTTTAGAAAATAGTTTGAATGCATGATATGACTGCAATGTGTGTTTCAATTTAAATACCTCTGAGCCATATATTTATAAACAATCTTCATAATACAGTCTAAGCCCCAGCTGGTCTGATGTGGTTTCAGAGTCTCTGTAGTTAAGCACTGTACCTTGGCCAACCTCAGCGCCAACCCTGCAGCATATAATCATGGAAATCATTGTTTGCTCATTGAAGTAACTACATAATGACAAAAACAAGAAAATCCTCCTTTCTTGAAGAAGGCAGCCGAGGCTAAGCAGCAAAACAAAGACAAATGCAAAGGTGGAAGGACTTAAAATCAGTACTCTACTAAAAGTACAAAATACAGTTACATTTACAGTTAAAAATATAATTACCCACATATATGCAAAAGTAAAATTGTCACTTGAAATTTTTTTACTACCACAACTTTTACTTGTAGTTCTCCTTTTTACCTTTCCTCTCCTGGATACACCACAGCTCATGATCTGCCTCCTAGTGTGCAGCATTTTGAATACTAATTTGAATAGATTTTTCCACCAGATGCCCTTCCATTTATCCAGGCTTGGAACTGGCAGAAAGAGTACACTGGCCTCTGACCCCTTGTAACTGGAACACTACTTCCTCTATTGCTACAACTCTTAAATCTGCCACATACTACCAATACCATTACTATTACCACTACTTCTACTACTATAACTAATATTGCTCCTACTGCTACCACCATTACTATTACTATTGCTACTACACATTGAAAATAAAGCATGCAGAAGGCGCCAGTTTGGAGCTTTGATCTATGAGCTGCATACACAGGCAGTGAAAGGAGAAGCAGGGGAGTTAGATGACAACTTACGCTGTAAAACCTTAGGCAAAAGCTAATGATTCAAGCACAAAGAACATAACTTTAACATAAGAGCCCTTTTACTCTGTAGTGCTAATGGCTGTTTTCAAATCCCACCCATCGATGGGTTGGGTAGTAATTGCACTGGTGGATTCTAGTCTAGAATTCTTCTGGAAAAAATCAATGTTAAGCCCCCTGAGGTATTGACGTCCCGATTTGGCTCACAGTGCAACCGGATCTGCTAACAGTCTACCTGCATACACTCAAAAAGCAAGACAGATGCTTTCAAGGTAATGGAAGTGAAACCATAACTGTGAGCTGGGGGGAAGGGGGAAAGGGTTGGGTCCTAGGGGGTGATATAATGTTCACAATTGAATGCAGATGTCATGCTTCCTGATTGTGGTCCCCAGTAAACGGCAGATAAGGAGCAGGGCGGCGAGACTTGGGGTTTGGGCAAATACTGAGTTACTGAGTTAAACATATAGAGTGTAAAGTAAGTACTTCTGTTACTTCCACCAATACAGTACTTCTATTAGTTCTTTTACTATGAATACTTCTACCAATACTACTTCTCTTACCATAGTAGTAGTATTGGTTCTATCACTACAACTTCTAAAACCACTGCATATACTGCTACCACAACTTCTACTATTAGTAGAAATTCAGGCAGCAGTAGCTCAGTTGATAGAGACATTTGGCCACTAACCTGAAGGTTGGCAGTTCAAGCCCTGCTGCTGGCATTGCATACACGCGTTGTCTTGTTGGGCAAGACACTTCACCCACCTTGCCAATGTCAGTGTGATTGTGTATTTGTGGTGGTCGGAGGGGCACAATGGCAGCCATGCTTCCACCACCGAGTGTGAATGAGTGAATGAATAATGCACCAAACTGTAAAGCAACTTTGACTGTCTAGAACAGTGACTAATGCATTAATATTCTTATTACTATCCTTTTTGCCAGCAAGGTCAAAAATCCTTCAGATAGGGATTTTTTAAATACTTGAGTATTTAAAACTCAGCTTGAATAAATACTCAAATATTAGTTAGAGGACTTGGGGTGTGGTGAATCCTGCAGCTGGATTAGCACTGGTTGAAGTAAGTGCGCCTTCTGCAGTGGCTGATTGAAAACATGAGATCCAGTTGCAAGAAGGAGGCTTGGTACTGCTATTACTTGGTATGACAGGAACAGCAGAGGCGGCTGCGGGGGGGTCATGAGAAGAGGGGGGTGGGAGGGGGGTCACTATAGTGAGGTCAGTGCTCTGTTGTTTAAAAGTGGCTTGAGTTGCACGGCATGTTTAACCCTGGGGACTGGTCTCCGATGTCACATTCCTCTGCATATGCTTATCTCATGCATTTAGACTGAGAGCAGGATATTAAATCATAGAACACTCTTATCTGAGAAAACAACATGAAAAAAAGTGTTTTATACAGTTAAAATTTGTATTCAAAGTAAATAAATAATAAAAATAAAAAATCAACTAATTTATTAGAAAAGGGGTTTAGACTGGCAATAAGATACAAGCCAATAAATTAGAATATCGTGCAGTAGTCCATTTATTTCAGTATTAGGTCAAAATTAAATGCATACATTATATAGATTCTGTACACATTTATTTATTTTAATTGTGAAGAATTACAATTAAAGAAAAGCCACAGCATACAGTATCTTATAAAAACATGATATCACATAATCATCATAATCATAACAACTAATAACAACAACAAATAAATGCTTGAAGTCTTTCACTGTGTGTACTGGATCTATAAATGGATTTAACAGTCTCAGTTGAAAAACTGAAGCAATAATTGTGTATATTCTAAAAGATATACCAATGGTGGTCACTTGTAAAGGAATCAGTGGTCCAGGACGCCAATTTATATCAATAAATGAAGACAACATCTGCTGCAGCCAATTGCCCAGTAGCAATAATAACTAAGATGTTTAAATGTCAAAACTCTCAGACTGGCCATACATTCACACTTTGCCCCCTCCCATAAACTAAACTCAATCTCCACCACGTCAAGCATTCAAACACCTCCAGAAGATGGAAATATCGAGACTATTTCGAGAATGTGAGAAGCGTTTATAGAAAGTGTCTCGGCTAACTGGACTCACGTACAGTTGGCCCGCCAAAGACAGAATTAGGACATCTCCATTCAGCCTCATAAATACCAGAAATATATGCTATTGGAAATGCCAGGGCTGCCGACCTAATTTGTAGACCAGTGGCTCTCAGACTTTTCACCACCACCACAGAAAATATTCCGTTTGGCTTTCCACGTACCATCTTTAACTGAACTAAATGATGAGCCTAATCCAGGTCTAAACCCAAGATTAAAATAGTGATTTTATGGCTACCTGGGACTAAATTGGGCCAAAATCAGGAGTAAGGGTGCCCTAAACCAGTGGTATGGTATGTACGCAAGCACATTGCATGGGGTACATGGAGTTATATCATCATTTATAGTATATATTTGGCTTTCAAAGACATATTTTCAAAGAAAATAAACCTATATCAGGACTAGGACTATAGTGAGGGATGGGACACTAAAACTGGGACTAAACTAGGTCTAAACCAAGTTTAAACCAGGTCAAATCAGGGCTAAACTATGACTAAACCAGGACTTAACCATGCCAAAATCCAGAACAAAACTAAGACTAAATCAGCCGGGTCCAAACCAGGACCAAACCAGCAAGACATTAAGATTGAACCAGAACTAAACTAGGTTTAAACTAAGTCCAAATAAGGTCAAACCAGGACTAAACTAAGACTTAACCAGGACTAAACCAGGTCCTGGAGGTACACAAAACCAAAAAGGTTGGGAGCCACTGCCCTAAACAATTAGAGCACCAAGAAAGTCCCAGTACCATAGTTTGAGACTAAAGATGAATGTCTACAATAAAATGTCATATGGGAACAATTGGTGTGCTGATTGTAACAGGAAGGGTGCTAGTTAAACCTCAAACATTTAATTTTTTACACAAAGTGGTCCAGCAATGTGTGTGGACCATTAGCACCTCTCTATGGCCCATTAAACAGCACAGGGTTTTCACTGCTGGTATCAAGAGAGAGGAAAGAGGTGTTCTGGTGTATGGGTGGATTTTGGAGTTGTACAAATTTAGCGCCAAGCTCTTCAGGAAGCTGTGCTGGAATCTGAGGTCTAGGCAGAAGGAGGGTCTACCCATTTTAAAACATCCAACAGCTGGTTCATGTTTCACATAGGAGACACTCAACAGAGCTGGGGAGTCAGGGAGGTGCATGGGCTGCAGATGAGTGAGCAATTTTGATGCAATACAGCAGAGGTGAACATTGAAGTACTAAGTAAAATTGATGTTACTTTAACTAATATTACTAAAGTATAAGCAAAAGTACTAGTAAAAAAGTACTGAGTTTAAAATTTACTTAATTAGAAAGTACTTACTGCCATAACTACTGCTACTGCACTATTTCTATTACTACTAGTAGTTACTAGTATTACCACCACTGTTACCACTGTACTTCTACTATTGCCACACTGTAAAAATAAAAACATAAAAAAATAAATGTTGCAAAACTTAAAAACTCAAGGCAATAGGATCACTCAAGATTTTTGAGTTTTGGGGCCAACTCAAAATCTCACATTTTCAGCAACAAATATTTTTTTGTTTGCCTAGTTTGATATTCACATGTCTAAAAACTTTCAATTTTAAGTTTTATTCACTATCATTATTTTTTAAATCATCTTACAGCCAACTTACTATCTATTGTTCAGAAAAATAATTATTATTGATAATAATAAAAACTAAATATACTAAAAAAAAAAAGAATAATACTTATTCTGGACAACAGAGAATGAGTTGGCTGTTAAAAATAATGACAGTGAGTAAAACTTAAAATTGAAAGCTTTTAGACATATGAACATCAAATTAGGTGAACAAACTTGAGATTTTGAGTTGGCCCCAAAACTAAAAAATATTGAGGGATCCTGTTGCTTTAACTTTTTGAGTTTTTAAAGCATTTATTTATTTATTTATTTTTTTTACAGTCCACTACAGTAGTAATATAACTATGTCTTTTTGCTATCATCTTTCTGGGGTCTGCTTTCTAGCGTGCAGTGATATGAGGATCTTACACTGGATGCCCTCCCTCTTCTACATTACACCATATCGTAATCTATACAAAATGCAGAAAGTTGAAAGTATTAATGAAGTTTATGCAGAGGCCTAAACCTAAGCCTGTTGCTTGTGAAGGAATTTTTCTTTGTGTACTTTTGGAGAAAAAATAGCTGTTACTGTTGGCCTCCTTGCAAGTTGTTTTGCAATACATTTTATGGTATAGTACGTGCGTGTGCCAAGGTCCACATCTCATCTTGGTGGATGCCTGGGATTAGCTGTGCGTGACTGGAACATGACTAGCTTGAACTGGGGAGGAAAGAGGGCGTGTCTCCTCCCCAAACTCCATGCCACTAACATTCCACTAACCGGCTTCCCCAGAGATGGCGAGGGGTTGGGTTTAGGTTCGAGGTGAGAAGGAGGAGCAGAGCATATCCAGACCGCAGCCGTCACTCACACAATCTGGTGGGAAAATCTTGGAGAGAGACACAAAGTCAGGGTCGTTGTTGAATCACGGAGTCACGGATGATTAGCTTGATTGGGTTTGGAGTCATTGTGTTTGTGCAGTGATAGCAAGCCACACGACCTGAGATCTGCACTATCAGCCGCTTCGGGCATTACACAAAGCAATGGCACGGAAGAGTGGAGGAATGTGAGCTGCTTTGGATATATCTATAATGTAGTTACGTGAAGTCAGGGAGGAATTACAGACATTACAGATTACAGATTCCCTGGTGGTGTTTGTGTTTGTATTTTATCTTCTAAAGCACTTTTGTCAACTGAGGTTGTTTTTTAAATGTGCTATATAAATAAACTTTGAATTGACAATCATCATGCTGTTAGGAAATGTGTTCATTTTAAACAGTGATAAATAAAGTTAAGTCGCATCTGCAGCAAAACTACTATTGAACAAGAAATATTGGACAACGTCGGCCACTACTGCCTCCATGCTATGTTTTTTATTTTATTTTCACGTATAACAATGGTATACATGTGTACATACATGGTATGGTCACTCAGATTATTTTGCAGTACCATTTGAGGACAGATTTTAAGTACTTCATACAACTCTAGTAGCAAATAAACTTTTGTTTGGAAAACCAATGCAGTGATTTGTTTAAACTAACACATTTCCATTACAAATAATATGTTATTTGTGTTTATTAGCATGCTTATAACAATATGCTCACAAACTCCAAATGTAAACAAAAAAACATGTCAGTCTAATCCCATTTCCATTGTGGTTCTCAAAAAAAAAAAAAAAAAAAAAAAAAAAAAGTCCCATGTGCCAGTTGTTCCCACTACCACTGATAGTTTCACCTCATGCCATTAAGCAACAAATCATCCAATGACAAAACATAATCACTGCCCAGAGACAAATGTCAGCCTCAGCTACTCACATGTGAACAACATGTTTTATGGCCAACCATCTTGTTCATTTCAAACCTCATCCTGTCTGGTAACATAAACACACAGACCACCCATGGTAGCATGTAGACAGCATGTAGTCTAAAGGTTAACAAAGGTCTAGACATTTAGAGTTATGGAGTCAGGAACCTGTCAATGACCCACACCTACGCTATTGCCGCTACTAGTCATCCACCAGATTTATTTGACATCTTTTTTGTTGAAATGTTAAACTGTGACTTCTTAAAGAGTTTTGAAAATTCTGGGCACCCAAAACTATATGGCTATTTCCATTTAGGCTATGGCTATGGCTATTTCCATTTCCAACTAGTGGTAACCAGTGGTAGAGTTGTAGGAGACAGCTGCAGAGTACAGTTGCTGACATTAACACTGCCAGAAGACCCCACTGGGGATTATGGCCCCACCTGCTCCACTGCACACACTGTGTTTGTTCTGGGCTGATGGCACCTGTCTGTCACAATGATTTACACAAGGATGTGTTTCAGTGCCACCTCTGTGTGAACATACAGTATCTGCAGCTCATGTGTGAAAGCAACAGGAGCTGGAGAGACATCAGCAAAAAAATCTAGAGCAAGGGTTGTTAACCATGAGTCTGTTGAGCTAACTATTTTGTACATACTTTATATTGTCATATTTTTCTTAAAGTGGACAGCAATCTACTGTACTAGTGATGTAGCAAAGACCAATACAATCAGAATCATCAGCATACTGTTTTTGTATGATCAATCAAGTCACAGCTTATTGCGTTATGGATCCCAGGAAGAACAGCACTGTAGCCAATGGGGATCCTAATAAATAAACACAAACATGTGAATGGAAACTTGTCTGGTGCAAATCAATTTGAATACAAAAGAACGGAAAGCAAGTCTAAGTCCATATCGAGTCACACACATTGTTTATTGAAGTATAGTTTTGTATAATTCATAAAAGAACATTTAAATTATGTGTGAGAGTCCAAGTCAGAGTTGTTGATTATAAGTCCCAGTCTAAGTCCAAGTCATTGGTTTAAAAGAGTCAAGTCTTGTCTGTGAGAAGAGACGAGTCTGAGTCTGAGTCTAAGCCCTCAAAACTAAGACTGAAGTCCAAGTTGAGTCACTGAGGCTTAAATTATGATTCTCAAAAATTAGCCCAATAAGTCCAAGCCTTGAGTCCATGTGGGTAAGATTACTGGATGTATATGGAACCAGCATCAAAAAGTCAGACAGCAGGCCGTCAGTGGCTTTTAAAAAAGGAGGTTCTGAATACACTATTTCTTCATTGTTATTTGTTATGAGCTAGACTAGAGTGAATGAAAATTACATCGCAAATGTTTCAATCTCCTTTCACCTACTGTCCCAGCCCAGTAATGTTAATGTTAGCAGTTGCAGGTGCAAACTGTAAAGGTGTGCAATAATTTATCAATATGTAAAAATATGATGAAATGCAATAATCACAGATTCAGTTCAACTGAGTCCAAATACAAACCTCAGTTGAATTGTGAACATAATCCAGGAGCTGGGCGAACGTAATGAGATCTGCAGGGGTAAGGTATTATGGGATGTTTTCAAAGTGAGGTAATGCTGCTGTTGTTTTCAGACACAGAGAGGGATATCTGGGCAAGAGGAATGCATGCTGGGTATTTGGGTTCAACCTCTGGTTCCTGTGCTTAATTTGACACAAGCAAATCAGTGCAGGAAAGGCGAGAGGCTTATTAATGCAGCTGCGGCGAGGCGTGGTGGAGTTTACACAAAATAAGGAAATGTACCCTAAAAGGTTGTCACATATTACCATTTACTACAGAAGAATTTATCCAACAAGACATATCTCAAAATATAAAAATTAAATGTTATCAAAGTGCTTTCTTTAATGGCCAATAGTTTTATCATTGCAGAGAACTGTAGATGTTAAATCCTTAATTAAATCAATTCAAACATTTAAAAGGAGTGATATTTTAATGACATTATTTCTTAGCAGCATGTTTAATTCACATGACATGCAAAGTGAAAAATAATTTCAGTTATTTCAGCAATATTTATTTAAGCCACCCACAGAGGGTAACTAGTCTGTGTATTTCCTGTGCCGTTCTCAAGCCTGGAAAAATAGAGGGGGAAGGGCAGCCGGCATAAAACCCATGCCAAATCAATTTGAAAATCACTGCACACTATTAGGCAGATGATTCTGTGGAGACCCCATAAGGTAAAAGCAAAGAAAAAAATCATGTATTTGCGCCAAAAAAAAAAAGCATGCCACTGTAGATTAATTTAAAACATCAAAATGAGCATGAGGATTGCATTTCAAAATAATTAATCCATTATGTTATCCACAGATCATACAGCATCACTTAACTGCTCAAATAGAGTATGATATAATCCTTTCTGCTCCATTAGTCATGATAGACGCCAAGAACATACAAAAATCACACTGAAAAGCTCTTAGACACAATGTGCAAGCCAACATTAGGTGTTAACTGGTATGAAAATAAACTAGAGAGAAACCTCCATCCTTTTCACCAACAGTAGCTCGCACCAAGAAGTCCCACTTTAGCCTGTAAAATACTTAGATTATGTTTGCACCTTTTTGAACAGCCAGGCAATCTTGGATAGTAGCTTAGATCAAATGCCCACTTTTTAAGAAATATTGTCATAATCACTGAAGTTTCCCACAAAAGTTAAAAAAGAAAACAGGATGGATGTCAATAGAATGAATGGGTGAAGGGTGTATAAGTAGTTTGCTTACAGGTCCCCTTTTATGCTAAATTAACTTCTTTGAGCTTTTAACCATGTTATAATGTTGTCTGCACATAAAAACCTACCTGTACTCTACAAAGTCAAAGTAACAGCTCCTTAAGTAACAGCTTTCCATACATACACATTGATGTAGTGCATTTTGGTGATTGCATATATTTATTGAATTGCAGGAGCCATGACACAGGAGGTTGTGACAGACTCGGCACCCACTGTTGGTGTTGCCGAGTCATATGTACGAGGAGACATGATTCCCAAGGCCACTGAAGCTCCTGGTAAGACCTCACCCTTTCAGTAAAACATAGAAATTGTCATGCACAAATATAAATGCTGAGTTTTTCTTTCAGATGCGGGTAATCCACAGGAACAGGCAGAGATTTTCCCCTCTGTAGGACCTATAAAAGACACTGAGACCACAGCTGCTCCAGGTGATGCAGGAGATGACAGTGATCCAGTGGCACCAGAGGAGGCAGGGGGTGAAGGAACTAAGGCCACAGCAGAGGTTCACACTGAACAGCCCAAACTGAAAACCCCTGCCCCAGCTAGAGGAGATGGGCCGGCTAATAAACCAAAGGTAGGAAAAGTGTCAAATAATGCAAATGTTCAGTCATGGCCAATAAAGGTATATTTTAAATATTCTATGTGTCCACAGATAAACATGTTTAAATCAAATATTAGTTTAGCTGATAACAATGGTACAGCCAATTTATGCACATGTAAAAGTTGTTGATGTTTAAAGTTGAGTTTTGTTTCTAAAATCCACAACGTGCACACGTGAGTTATGGACGTCATGTGAACATCAGTGCTATGAAATCAGTTATAGTAAACCTTAAGGCGTGACATTAACTTTTTTGCTCACTGGTCTGTCTTAATACATGTTTTTTGTGTTTTGTCTTTGCAGCCGGTTCCACAAGACGACGTTGTCTGTGTGACCAAAGAAGCCGTCCAGGATAAAAACGCAGTCAGTCTGAAACTCAAGTCCAACTCCAACTGTGTAAGTTCACCTCTTTATATCCATCCTGTCATTAATGTTTGACAGAGCTAAAGAAATGAATCTTTTTTGCAAACACTCCACGGAAGCTAACACACCAAAATGGAAGAAAAACTAGTCTTTGGCATGTGGTTGCAGCTGTCAGCCTTTTAACATGAGCTCAACAGGAAAATCTTTCATAATTTTAAGACCAGTTTCATGTTAAATGCCAATAAATCAGCAAATTCATTTACAGTAGTAGACCAACTATACACCTAAGTCTTTCTTATCAGGTGGGGAGAAATATGCAAGAGAAAGATGCTGCAAATGTGGAGGGGTTCTCAATGGGTGGGCTTTTTGCTGCTGTGTGGTGTACAGTATAGAGATGCCCAGGGCAGCCGTGTGGGTGTGTAGCGTGGGTGTGTTAGTGTTATGTCTTTACAATAACAGCTTTGAGGTCTACAGGAATCACAGCATCAGTAAGGTGGTCCAAAACCACCAACTATGATTTCAGCTGGGCCTGAGCGCCGTGTGCAGTAAAGCCAAAAACTTACAACATGTAACATAGTACAGAGCTTTGATGTATTATGTACTTTATACAACATAAATATTCAGGTTTAGGTAAGAAATACCTGCTATAACGAAAAGAACAAGTGTCAGAATGTGCGTATGAGAAACTTCTAGTGTTTTTAACAATTTTTCTGAGTTTTCTGAGTGGACCTTAAAACATTTTCTATGAAGCAATAACCATCAAATATAGCAAACAGGCTCCTGAATGACCTAAATACTTTTGTGAACTGACAACCACTAAATAAACATCATGTGTGTAATTTCAGGGCTTGGTGAGAAAACATTAGCAAGTGTATATCAACACTTTATTCAATGTAGCAATTAGCATATAATATTAGCATATAAACTACAAGCTAAAAAATATACATGTACAGAAATGTGGTGGACTACAGTCATTTGAGCATCAGCATATATATATATATATATTACCAACAACATGTGTCCCAAGATATGAGGTAAACATGTTTTTATCAAATATTAGTTTTCCTGAAAACAATGGTACAGCTAATTTATTCACAATTAAAATAAATAAATACATTTATATAATGCTTAAGTTGCTTATGTTTACATTTTTTGTTTTGGCCAATTCTCCAATCAGAAAAGCAGAAAGACTGGCAAACCACAGACCACTGTTTTGATTTAGACTGCAGTAACATTTTCAAACCAGTAGGAGTGCATGCTGCTTCCAGTAACTTTAACAAATATATGATCAACAACCATTAGTTTTTATCATCAAAAAATGTCTTATATCTTTGATGTTTTTTGTTTGGTCTTACAAAAATTAATGGGAAAAATACTACTCTTGTCACCAAACTGCGGGTGCAACGCATCTGAAAGTCACTCAGGCAAGGGTCTGTAATGAAAATAATTTTGTCCCTCCAGGAAGACACAAAGACAAAGATTGTAAGTGTCCTTAAGGAACTGTGTGGTGAAGACTGTAAACTGCAGCTTTACCAAGAGGATAACACAGATCAGATCCTGGTGGCTGGACAGTATGTGGAAGGTGAGTCATAAATACACTTCCTTTGTAATTCCTCACCATTTGGTTTGAACATTTGAAGTAATCCATTTCCTGTCTTTAACAGCGGATGTTGGAGGCATGGCCAGCAAGTTCAACAATGACAACATCAAAGATAAGGTACATTTTTTAAAACAAGGTTAAGAAAACATATGGCACATCTCAAAATAATAGAATTATTTCATTAGTTAAAAAGTCAAGTTGTGATTGTAATGATGTAACATCCCATTAATAAGTAACAAAATTTTGGTTTTCATTAACTGTAATCCAAATTAAATATGTTATTATTTGTGTGTGCCCAATTTATATTATATGTGTTTAACTTTCAGTTTATTCAGATTCACATACTGTATGTAAGTGGATAAAACATTTTAGGTGCACATCTAAGGTGTTGTTGTTAGGACTCCAAACAAAAGACACAATAACCTATTGTTGTGATTTTCCTAAGGGATTTAAGCTGTTAGGATGGTGGTTTCTGTAAAAAAGCAAAAAATTAAAACAGTATGTTGTGATGTGCAGAACATCTCAGCTGCACCTTGGCTACAGTCCTGGGTCGTGGGTGTGCCTGCTCCACCCTGGACTCCTTTCATCTCCCTTACATAACCACTATACACCACATACCCTCATCATGAGTTTACTGCTGTTTGGGGCAAACACGCACAACCCATTACAGTCAGCTAACCGGTAAAAACAGCTTTTTGTTTTGGCCTTCGTCAAAGCCACAGGATGTAGTGCTTCTATGGCAATGATTAGATTTTCAGCAACAGTTTTCATAGTCATTCCATATTTTTATAATGTGTACTGTATATCTGCTGAAGAGTTAGAGTTGTGTGGACTCTTTTATGTATATAACCAACACTTGATCTTTTTTTCTTGTCTTATCATTAGACTAATGTGGAGGAGGCAGTTCCTCGCTGGGGAAAGAACTCTAAGTTGGTGCTTGTCTCTATATTGCTGGCTGGTCTGCTGCTGGCTGCTCTGCTGGTGGCTGGATACTACCTCAAAACACACCGCAAAAACTCCAAAGGTGTCCGACTGGTGAGTGCACATTGTTCTTCGGATGTATAATAAAGTAATATTAATACAACAATCTTTCCTTATGGCTTTTCCTCTCCTGCCACACTATAGTATTTGGCACCGATTTAGCATCAGATGCTGTTCCTTGTGCAAACCTCTCCATTCATACAAGCTTATGACCCTCAGTAGCTCTATTCAAATAATCATAATAAATGATCTTTTCATCTTGTACAGTTAGTGAAAGTGGAAATGTTCAATTATATAAACAAATATTCCTCCACACTGACTAAAATGACAAGGTCAGGGTCAGATATCTTGTACACACAGCCTGTTTCTGGAGGGAATCACAAGAAATAAGATGAATTCTGTACATTATTGTTATTAATCATGATAATGTTATGGTTTTACATCTGACAGAGATTTGCACTGTCGGAATCACTGTCATTTCATTGCCTTTAATTACACTACATGTGACCAAAGAAAAATATTTTACAATGTTTGATCCAGTTATGGGAGAGATTTGTATTCCAGCTTAAATTTAATTAAACCTATGATTTATGTGAAAACCTATGTCCAAATATTTATTATTATTTATAACAGTTATATAATTATTCAATATATAATAATATTCAACATCACATATTTTTCTAATATTTTGAAGCCATAAAAAATATTTTTTTAAGTAAAATATACAACAAACAATATCAACATAATGTAAACATGTGTTTAGCATAGCTGCAGTTGCATCACACTATGGTTCACTGGTAAAGCTGTGACACAGATACAAGGAAACTACAGCCTGCCTCAGCATCATGACTTTGAGTCCAGACTACAAGTATTTGCCAAACGTCTCTCCCTGCTCTCTCCCTGATATTCTTCTGCAGTCACAGCCCAATAAATGGCAAAAGCACTTACAAAGAACTTTTTTTTTTTAACAGAGAACAAATTGTTTTTTTTCCAAAGGCCCATGACATGGATTTGAGGTCAAATGAATTGTAACCTCCAGTAAGTTCCTGAGGCCATGCCCTGAGTGAACAGTCAAACAGGCCTCTCTGTGGTCTCTGCTCTGTGGGGTAGGCTACATATGGTTTGGTTTTCTCGTGACATCATTTCCATAAGAGTTAGCATGTGTGGAGCCACCCATATTTGTGCAACATGTTTGGTGATTATTGAAAAAAACTTTCTGACACAGGCTTCAACTATTTGTGATAATGGCTCCGCATCAGAAAGGACATTTGAGATATGAAGACGGGCCTGCATTGCATTTACTTTACTGCAATAAAAGTTTTAGCAGCGCCCTTCTGAGCATGCACAGCTGAAACCAATAAAAGTCATTAACAAAAAATGTGTTTGTTTTTAAACAACAGCCACAAAACAAACCCACCTTTTTGCCTCTTTAACTCCTATACTGTATTTGAACAGATTGCTTTCTCTGGCTCTACAAACCCGATCCCCCAAAAGCTGGAAAATGTAATTAAAATGAAATGCAATGATTCACTATCACAAATCTCATAAAACCATGTTTCATTCACAAAAGTAAATAACAGAACTGAGATAGTCTACAATTTCATGAAAAATACATAATTTTGAATTTTTTTACAAAGTTGAAATACAACTAATAATGCTAATTAAATTATATATTATTGTCCCTATGATTTCTTCATCACACTATCAGAAGGTTTAATTTGTTGATCTTCTTCCGATTTGAAGCCTTTCTGTGCTAAATGTAGCCAAAATGTTTGCTAACTGACGCTAAAAAAAAGAGGTGAGACTTTCCTCTTGTCAATCAACAAATTAGGAAGCTGACCACCAAAATTAAAAGCACTATCTCCTTCATGAGATTATTTATATGTAAACAAAAATATTAAATAAATCCTTGTTTTTACATTAACCTATTATAATAGCTAAATGACAGGAAGGGCTTACCGTGTATGTGTGTGTGATCTTCAGTCCCAAGTGGCATTACATTACAAACATGAATAGACTAACTTTGTACTGGATTAGGAACACTTCCAGAAGTCATTGTCTGTGAACACAGTTTGCACAAATGCAAGTTAGCTGTATCATGCAACAAAGGAGTGAAATTTTGTTTTTCATTTTTAAGCTTTGATCTAAATAAAATGATCAATAACATTTGGTTTTATGAGCATTGGGAATTAAATCAATCTGTACCTAAGTTTTACTCCTAATATTATCTTTGTGTTGCTTTTAGGCTGAGTCTTTCCAGGTGGATGAGGAGAACCAAGCCAATACCCTTGTATCTGTGGCCCCTCTTCCTCAGGAGCCCGTGGACAAGCCCACCGTCAATGGAGAGTCCCCTCCAGAGAACGGGAACAGCCAGGCCCCCACCACAAACGGACACTCGCCCAATCAAACCCCTGTAGCAGACACGGAGATGTGAATATCATAGGTGCCATCCACTTCCTCCTGATACACCCCTCACCCCTTCACCACACCCCTCTGCTGCCTCATGGACTGTCCACACACTGAGAAAAACTTCAACAGTACCCAGATCTCCCCTCCAGCGACCTCCCAGGAACAACAATGTATGACAATGCCGTTAATGTGAAATGCTTGGGAACAATGACCGTAGGGGTTGTCAAAACCTCTTCTTTGACTGAAAAAAGGTTCAGTAACTGTCCTGGGTTCTGTCTAAAATAGTCACAATCATTGTAAAATCATCAGTATATCGTCAAGTATGTGAAGAGAGGCGGTGAATGCAGTACTTTAAAAACCCTAATGATGGAACAATCCAAGCAGGCAGTTGAAAGGAGACCAGATTTTGTACTGTTGTAAAAGGGACTGACACTCATTACTTTATTATTTTTGTATTTTTCTATGAATGATTGATTAGATGTCTGTCTTGTAGTCCATATACATGAATAAAACAGTGATGTTTGAAAAAGCCAATAAAAATATGTTTCAAAATATTCTGTACAACTGTGTCTGGAGGAAAGTAAATGAGCAAACTGAATGATGTTTTTTAACGACTGAATGTAAAAACAAATGACTTGTACAATTCAAATCACAATTGAACATTTTAGGTTACAATATTTTTTTAACCCATTTTTAGTGTTGGTATTTTATTGCTGTTTTTGGTAATGGATGTCTGTGACAATTTAGAAACATTAAATAGAATATGAAGAATACACAATAAAGACACAAATGGACACAGTAACCTTCTTATTGTTTTCTGCAGAATCTGTTTGTGACCATTTTTTTTCAATGTATGTATGCATGTAAATAGCTTTGTGCATTAGTAAGGCTGTGACTGACTCATAAAATGTGACTCTTGACAGTAACTGTGTGGCTTATCTTAATATACTGTAGTACAATAAACAGAACCATGTTGAGAGTAGGAATTTCTGAGATGCATTTGCAATCAAGACCATCAGAATTATTATCAGATGTGTGTTTAAATTCATGGTCTTACACTGTCACATACTGCAAACAGTCATTTATCCTTTGATTTATCCAATCTTTTCAGAAACACTATACTCGCAAGAGAAATAACGTACAACCAAATCACATTTCCTATATTTCTGCTAACATGTAGTTAAAGACACAGGAGGGCACTGTCTTTTACTATACTTTAAGTAACACAGTTTTTCTCAATGGGACGTGTTCTTCCATAGCTATTTGCATATGAGAGAATATCAGAATCGAAAAAAAAGCTGTATTTAGACATCTGTTGGCTATGTGTCTCATCAGGGTGACACTTTGTGTGCATGGGATAAATATTTATACAGCATCTTAACCAATGCTGGTGTCAGGGCAGAAATTAGAGGAGTATTACACTGAAAATAAAAAACAAAAACTGGTTAACTGTAAGTCTAATTCATCTTTATATATTGGTGCATATAATTTATATTTGTGTGTCTAACTTACTTACTTAAATGGCATTAGCAACAGGGATATTCATTACTATTAAAACAAAAGCTGCCAAACAATGTCAAATTAGAAGAAGTTTTTACTTGATACTGTGTTTTGCTTAGATCAGTAGACCCTAAGATACAAATGCCTGTTGCAAGGGCCTTCCTCTATGTCAATTTTATCCCTGAACATATGAATAAATCATGTTTCGCGTGCTTACTCTTCTTAATCTGTCCACACTGTGTATTTGTGTCACCTGTTTGTGGAAGGAAAGAATTATCAGTCCAGTGTGTTGTTATTCAGCTTGATGCAACCTTTTTAAGCCCTGGTGTTATCCCACAGACACGCTGTATGTCTGCTCTCACAGTTCGCTGTCAGAGTCCACAGAGCTGGGGTTAGTGAGAGCGGCGGGCAGACAGAGGTGCTGCAGAGGTCAGCACAGTACCAGCTGATAACGCCTCAACAAAACACAGCCATATCGCTCCATCCCCGAGGATTATACTGACTACAAACACAATGAGAAGTAATGCATGCCCTTCAACAAGGCTTTCATGTGTTAGATAATCTGGGTATAATGTTATTGTGTAATCTATAATGTGAATAGTATTAGCACTACTGCCTCTCAGTAAAGAGGTTGTGGGTTCAATCCTCAAGCCAGCCTATGCACAATATCTCTGAGTGGAGTCTGAATGTCCTTCCCGTGTTACTGTGGGTTACCGCTGGCTTCTTTCCATCGTCCAGAGACATGCATGTGTCAGGTGAAATGGTGACTCTAAAATGCCCCTAGTGAATGAATGTGTGAGTGAATGGCTGTCTGCCTATGTATGTGTCTTATGGTGACCACCTCAGTGCAAAAAGTGTGACAAGTTGAGTGATTTGGTGGGACAAGGAGGGACAACTCGAGAAATAAATATTTTGATAAATAAATCTAACTTACCAACTTAGTGAGATACACGTTGCTTCAATGTAGGGCCTATCAAACATTTGATGTGCTGTTTTCATCAAAAAAACAAACATTTTGCTAAGTAATGTCAAGCTCTCAGTCTGTAAATTATCAAAATAATCCAGCACCAAGACCAGCTCACAGCTCCACAGAGAGGTCTTTCCTGAAACACAGGGGCAGAAACACACCAACCATATATTCAACCCAGCAAGATAGGACATCCACAAATACTTATTTTACATTTTAGGCAAACAATACTGACCTTACCTTGTTGTTCCCACTTTTTACAAGATCCATTGAGCACCAATGAGAAAGAGATATTATCTTTAATAAGTGGGATGGAGGGGCAGATGCCTAAATGGCTGTGCAGTACAACCAAAATTGTGACAGGTGGTCACCCTAATGTGTCTGTGTCAGCCTGTGACTAGCTGGCTCCTGTCCAGGGTGTACCCCGCCTAAGGCCCAAAGTTACTGGGATACCCTCCAGTCACCTGCAAATAAGAGGAATAAACTGAACAAGATGAATGGCTATGGTATAAAGTTACATGCAAATTTGTAGTAAAAAGTTCCATCTGAGGGGGAAAAAAGGATTGCGGACAGTTGTGTTCTTAACATGTTAAAAATCAACATGTGGAGAACGTGATTGTGAATGAAGGGCCAGCGCAGTGATTTGAACTGCTGTTTGTAAAGTACTGTATCTCCCCCTAGTGGTGGTATCTCATCGATTAAACACTGTACCAAGTCAAAGAGAGAAACAATGACCTCATCTGGAGTTGGTGGAGTAAGAGATGACTAAATTATTGTGTTTTGTTCTCGAGCTGGAACAGTACGTCTCACCACATTTTCTTCTCCTCGCCCCCCTTTTTAGGGAGAAGGGGATTACAGGAAACCTTGTGGAGGTGTGGCCAAGAGGGTAAAACTTCATAAACAACTTCCTAGAAAATCCTAGTTTGGAGAAAAAACACTATATGTGACAAAGACGTCTAAATATTTTATTATATGTAATTAATATTAGATAATTAATCTTTAGAAATTAGAATTGATGCACACAAATGACTATATGAAGGTATACTAGTATACTGTAGTAATAATGCTGACTTGTAGGCTACATCCTGGTGTTGTTTGTGCATGGCATTTTCTCTGCAGTAATTTGCTAACTATGCCAACTTGATGTATTGATAATTATACTGAGTTATTTTTGGTTGACAAAACAATATGTTGTGACTATATAATAAAATGTAGTGCTAAACTTCCTTCCAAATACATTAATGAGAACATTAGTGTGTCACAAAATATTCCGCCTAAGTCAGTCTTATTTTAAATGCTGATTTTATTGAAATCAATGCTAGGGCCTGTGCCTTCTTTTGCTTGCACAGAGAATATATCACCATCTGCTGAAACAAAATGGCACTGCAGTTTTTGCTTTGTCATTCCACAAATGAGTAACAAAACAGTAAGCTACCAACACTGTATACTTAATTCCTTCGTATTTTTTTTAAATTTTATTTTGTTAATTAATAATAGACTGCATTGTCTTTCTGCTTGTTTTACCAGCCTATCAGTTAATACAAGAAAATATTCACTAATCCTAGTTATTCATGGAAGAAACTATGGCCTAGATACACTTTCTTTACTAACTTACCTTCCCATCGTCCTTCATCTCAAACTGCATTTTAATGTAATCTGTTTAACTATAGCCGAATGTGACCATGAAATGCAGTATTAGAAATAGTCGTAGTTTAACTTTTATTTTATTTACGTTTTAAAGAGGAATAACCCCTTGAGATGTAGCATCTCGTTTTCAAGGGGGTCCTCTAACTGTCCGGATAATTTTAAGATTTAGGTACAGTATATTAAGTTATTTGTAATCTGAGCCACGGCTATGGCGTATGTCATAAATGCATCCACAAAAATCACAACTTGTAACTCCAAGAAATGGCGCACTTGTTAAAAAAAATAGCTTTTTCTCATATCATTTTTTTTATATTGAACGACTCAAATATGATCATACAATTGATCCAACATTTTTTATGACATTATTTTTTATATTTTTTCCCCAAATAAAATAAAATAATTTTACTAGCCTCTTGGCACAACCTCTGCTAGCTGCGTCAGTGTGATGCAGTTTACGGTAAAGGGTCATAACCATGTGATTTCGCCGATGTTTGTAAACATGCGTCACCCACATGTGATTCGGGAGACGAGGAAACGCTCTCCAATATTCTGGCCAACCAGCATCCGGGGGAGTGTCAGGGGCGGTGCGTCGGCGTTGCGCTATGGAAAATCATTAGGGGCATACGCTGTGATAAACGTGGCTCTGAGATTGATAACAGCGGGCAAAACACGGTATCTGCTGGAAAGACCGGGAAATGGACAAGCTTTGACGCCGCTGAAGACAATCCTGGGATAAACGCGTAAGTTGTTTCTGTTTTATACGCCATAGGGATACAAAGCTGCGTATGTTGCGTAGAGAATACCACTATGTAATTCATAAGCAGGCAGGGTGAAAAGGTAAGGATAAAGACAGAGGTTAAAAGTGTACGCGTAACCAATAAAGGATATAAAAGTTATGTAAGCGGATTCCAACAAGGACTGAGGTGCTCTAGATAAAGCCACAGAAACAGTTTTATCCTGGCTTGTTTCATCATCGGCGTGACAACAGGTAAATTCAACTGCGTCAGCGAGAAGGACCGTGAAGCCACTTGAAATCCAGGGGGAATTTCCGCTGCGATTGACAAACGCACGGCCGAGGCATGACAATGTAGTTTGTATTTGGTGTAAAACTTGACATTTGGGTGGTTTTAATGTGGAAAACGAGGATGTAAACAAAGCATGGGGTTGTCGCTGGGCTGGCGTGTGAAGGGAGAGCTCGGAATAGGATGCTGCGCAAGAGATGGATAGTGCGTAATCCTGTTGTAGGAAAGGACCATGTTACGCAGTTTGGTATTTGTACAGACACTTAACGTTTCTGCTTTGTTTCTTTACTACTAGTACTTTTACATTAATTAAGCTATTCGCAATTCACTTTAAAGGCGAATTGAAAGGCTTTTGTATTTTTTCTGGGAGAGTGAACACTTTCATCTAGAGTGAGTAACACGATGGTGACGCAGCTTGTAATGTTTCAGGTATCAAACAACATTTGCTGCGTCATTGAGGTCCCAGGAGCTCCTTAATAGTAATTTAGTTTTATAGTGCGCACTTGATTTGATTAAAACGATCTTGTCTTAAACACAGGGGGAGCTACTGAGCTGTACATTTTCAATCAGAAAACCATAATGGTGTATTACTTTTTCGCTGTTTCCTTTGGTTGTTTTGATGATGGAGTTACTTCAGAATCAGTTTTATGATTAACTCAATAAATGGGAAAGATAACTAAATAGACTGAACAAGTAAAATGTAAATTATATAAACTTAAACTGTGACGTTTTAAGTAATGTCAGCATAGCTTTTTTTGGATCAGGGCCAGACTCCCGACTTGGAAAAAGTACATTTAAAGAATTAACAGTATATGTCCAACACTTATTTAACCAATATTAAAAAAAAAAAATGTATCTTGTTTTTTTTGTCTTCAGATGCTTAATGATTTGGCAGATTTTGCCTTTCTTGATGCAGCCCACTCTATTTATCCAGACTTGGGGCTGGCACAAAAATTACTCTGCCTTGTGACTTTGTGTGGCTGTATGTTACATTATATTATGATATATTTTATCACAAGTAAAAAGGTAAGTATTAAAGGTAAGAAATACATGTCTTTCTTTACGTATACAGATATATTTACAGTTATATGAGCCAATGCATGTTAGGTTCATTTTATGTGTCCATTGGGTTAGGGATAGGGTTAAGGGGTTAGGGTTATAAAATGTATAATATTTATATTAACTAACAATATATTTTGTTCTATAAAATAAGAAGTCTCATCTTTACCACTAGATGGAGTTATGAGCCAATTCATATGAGTAAGATAATTTTGCCACATCTTTGAATTAGTGTGAAGGGGCAGGTCATCTCTATAAAGAATGTGCACAAGTAACAAGTTGAGTACTGGCTTCTTGTATGACCATGGCAATAGATTGCATAATGTATCATAAATGTCATGAACTAGAATAATGACATTATAAATTGTTAAACCAGAGCGTGTCTGTTGTCAAATGACTGTAGCTTTAAGAAAATCTGTAACCCACACTTGCAGGTGCACAACAGGGTGGTGCCATGCCTGATATAATGTCTGTGTTATTGTTGACAGCGTGGCTTCAGGCCTGTCCTAATGACCCCAGCGAGGGTGCAGTCTGGTGGTGCTGCTGATGACTTCTACTGTTCACTTGCTCAAAGACAAGAAGGCATGTGGTGAAGATCCTCCTTGTCTCCCAGAGCTTCAGAGGTGAGAATTGGAGACACGCAGGAGGAGGGACAATCACTTACAGTGAGGCAGATTTGTTCAGTCACCAGGTGAATCAGTCACCAACGTCACACATTACTAAACCACTGGCAGAGAAATAGAAAGGGAGAGAGATGGAAAGAGAAGCAAAGAAAGGACTTTAATTATGTGTGCTCAATAGAAACTTGACTCCGGAGGCGATGTGATTATGGTAGTTGGGGAAAAAACAGGTAAAGGTCATGGGAGGGGGCACGAGCTGTTGACTCAAAGTGTGTCGTCGTGTGTAGATTTGGATCATACTTTTGTAGAACCAGATTTTGAAGAATGCCAAAGCAAGACATGTTTACTGAGTATCACGTCCTCTTCTGTGGAAAATGTTTATCGTGTTGTCCGAGGATGAACAGAAAAAGTGACCTACTTTCAAAACAAGGAAACCTGACCTCAATAGTTATTTTGCCACTTCTCAGGGAGGGGCGCTGTCTCTTGAGTCAAACAAACAGAGGAGCCTTTTTACAAATTGTCCTGTTTTGCTGTGCTGTTTCACAATAATACAAACAGTTAATCAGCATTACTATCTCAGCTGTGCCCCTTTAGCAGAACAAAGGATATTCTAGGTCCGATATACTATGTTCAGAGCAGTGCACCAACCTACTGTACAGTGTATAGCGACCCAGTGCCTTTTCCAAACCTCCTACACAGAGATTATAGAACAGGAGGTGGCACTGAGCTAAGAGTTGATGTTGCTAAAATTAGCCACGAGCACCGCCGGCCTTGCTGAATGATGATGTATTAATAGACAAGTGTGAAGCAGCATTCATTCGCAGGTATCATTAGCAGACAGATACTGAACATGCTACAAAGGGGAGACACTTGTATTATTTTGATATTAGATGTGTCTGTACAATGATACACTCAGTTGTATTACTCACCAATAGACCAAAACATATTGTTGTTTTGGTAGCGTGCCACAAATTACTGCAGATGTTTAGAGAACAGCGGCCACATTTCCTCAGATTTTTTTGTTTTCTTTCATGGGGGTTCAGTATTTGTTTATTACAAGTTTTTGAACTCATAAAGTCGCAGTGTTATCAGGAAGACATCTGAGATTTCCCAAGAGGCTGAATGAGTGCCAGAAGACAGTTACAGTGTAAATAAAATTATCTTTAAACACTGCCTTTTCACCAATTGTGCAACATACAGCTCTACATCAACAAGTTAGCAAATAGTGGAACTTTTATTTGAGTGAAATGCATATATTTAATGTTTCATACATTTATTTATTTTAATTGAGATGATTATAGATCTGTACCTCATAAAATTATAAAAGTACAAAATATCACATAATGATCATAATGACCAAAATTAAAATAAAGAAAGGCTTGAAATAGTTCACTCTGTGTGTCCTGAATCAATAGATGCGTCGAAATAATTTGACTTTCTAACAATATTCTTTATTTATGAATATTTTACAATACAGTATTTGAGGTTTCCAATACACTCCTTACATACTAATCTATATCTTCTTCTGCCATTTCTATTTAGAACACATGAAAACTTTGAGTTTTCCTGTTTCACTCAATGATAAATTAGGAGCTCTAATCTTTAAGAGGATTAGGCACCTACCCTTTTAACACGTGCACACATGCACACAAGTCCCGCCCCTCTGTGTTACATATACTGTATACACTATGTGATACAAACACTAGTGGTCACTGCATGCCACCTACTTTGAACGTAACCCAGCCCTTTATTGCCCTGTTACACAGTTTAACAGTATGAGCCATCTATTGCTCACTGGAATACTATGACCTCATGTTTTATATTGCTCGATTACATAAGTACATTTCACATGTGTTACCACTTGAATTAGAGTACGCTGGATATTTAGGCTTGGACTTTGTTTGTAAAAGGCAGCGGTGGAAAAGTCTGTACTGAAAGTACTGTTGTTACGGTAAAATAATATTACTCAAGTCAAAGTACTCAACAATATTCTTAGTGGAGTAAAAATAAATAAGTAGTGAAAATAATGTTTACTTAAGAACAAAGTGCTTCTGAAAATATATTACTATTTGTACTGCCTTCCGGTTCTGAGGTGAGTGTAGTAGTAATTTGCCACTGTGATCAAAAAAATACTTTGTTTATCATTATAATTGAACTTGAATAATCCAGCCATGTCAAATAAATACGTAAATCACTGCACACTAGGAGGCAGAAGACCTGCTATGGCGAACCCTGGAAGGGAAAGCTAAAAGAAAATAAAAAACATTTTACATTTTTTTCCTAAAATGTACTCAAGTAAACTTAAATGTATGTTTCAGAAATGTGCTAAGAGGGTACATTTTCTTCAAAAAAGTTCTTGAGATCACCACTGGTAAAAGGTAACCCGGTGCACTGATTTAAAAACATTGATGACCTTTTAACAAAGTGTAAATGCTTAGGTGACCTGAAAAAAAAACTTTCCTGTATTCAGATTGAGTTCTTACATAAATATTGTGACCCAATCACACTGATCATACTACATTGTCTTTTGATTCTACCAGGAGTGGAGTGGATAAAAAAGTGACATTACAATTATCCCTAAAAGACACATAAAGGCCTTGGATTAGTTGCTGCGTCACCTTTTCCCATTGAGAGTGCACCAGTGAGTGAGACTGTGACAGAGCAGGTTAAAGCCACAGTCTTAATGCCAGACCTACAAATAGAACAGTGACTTTTCCACATGAATTTCGCATAGAGGCTTCAAACAAAACTGGAGTTCTTACTGACAGACCTACAAGTGCCACATCAGCAAACTACAATATTGTGGAAAAGTTAAATTATCTCAGTAAATTAGTGATTCACATGTAATATAGATGTAGAGTCATATTTCAAGCTTTGATGTATTTCAATTGCAATGGTAAGATGATGAAAACAAAACTGAGTGTCTCATAAATTATAATATTACATAATCATCATAGTCATTGCAATAATGTGCCAAACTCTTCAACATGGATAATAGTTTTTCTGATCAGTTTTAACAATTTTATTATGTACTCTTGCCACAACAAAATGGAAAACGTTGCGGCTGCGTTATTCCTTTTGTCTACTTTAGTTTTATTACTCAAAGCCTCTTTGAATAGTGAATAACCTACTTCTGAATTTGAATTATTCTGTTGAAAAATCTTATACAGTATGGCTGACAAGTGCTAATCTTATTTTGGTTACTTCCTTGCAGATGGAAATATATCTTTGGATTTTGTGACATCTCATTTCATCCTCCCCAGGGAACTGGTTTCAGATGGTGTCTTAGAGTATACTATCCATCTAGCACCATTTGAAATCGGTGTTCTTGAGTGGGATCGGGCTTCTGGACACCAGTAATACTGAGCCACAACATGTTCAAATATGATGTCAACAGTATGTTTTTGGTATCAGATATTTTACAGCCAAGTATTGGGGGGAAAAAAAGAAGAAATGCAGACCAGTTTAAGACCCCCTGACCAAGGCTGACCGTTTTCGTCTGGTGTTCAGAGTTGCCATCATGTCTAGCACCATTTGAAATCGGTTACAATGTGGGGGGAATATCAACAATGTACTACCTTTACAAGATGCTACCACAAGATGGCGCCCTTGAACCACCGAATGAACAAAATGCAAGCGACTGCATAAGTTAAGGTTGACTCTGAACGTTGCCGCTCCTGCAAAGTGTAGAAGTTGAAAAGAACACGAACCTTGCTTTTTGTGATAATAATAGTAACACTGCGTTCTGTTACTGACAAGATTTTAAAGAGAAAGGCAGTGAAGTCTGACGTCAATTAAGCTGTGTGAAATATTTCTAATTGCAGCCTGTCACCTTTTTGAACCTTTTTTGACAGTTGAATTTTAAGAGCATGTAATAGTTTAATACCTACCTGGCTGTTGGCGTCACATTTAATTACATAGAGCCCTGACTGAGAAAAGGGCCAAGAATTAGCATTAAAAAAGGCCAAACTGTCAGCACTGCTAGCCTTCACATTACACATGGCTGAACCACATTAACATACTGTGTCTTTTAATAAATTACTACAAAGACTTAATTAAGATGAATTAATGCTTAACCAAGGTTGCTGCTCAGCCCACAGCCGACCCTTGTCATAGGCAATACCGGCAAACGCTAAGTGTGACTGCGGGGCGCACAATAAGGCTTAATAAGTCTGATCAGTATATATCTAGAAATTTTGGACACCGAGGAGAGTTTTGAGTCCATGGATGTGTTCTACACTTGTCAAGCTTTAAGTCACTTTTTCTTTGATACAAATCGACTTTCTCGTGGAGATCATAAACAGCTCATGAAATAATACCCGCAGGAACGGACGCGACCCTAAGCGCACGTCACCGCGGCGGTGCACAACGTCTTTCTCACAATATTTTAGCTGTGTTATTATAAAGGAAACGTAAAACATTAGTCCAGACGTCCTGATAAATCTTTTGTAGCCTGTAGTGTTCTCTGGAGCCTCTGTCCAGGTTCAGTGAGATGAGAAAGAAGACTCTGTGACCCTGTGCTGCAGGGGAGGAGCAGCTCTGAGGGCTCCACTGGGGAACAGAGGACTGCTCTGGTCTGTGTAGAGAAGCAGCTCTGAGTTGTTACAAGAAATAATGGTTTGTCTTGAAACTTAAAGAGAAGTAAAATCATAATTTGTCTCCCCTTTTTACTACAGTGTAGTAGCTGCTGAAAATCATATATGATCATCTACAGTGCATTAGAAGGAAATTACATCTGTTTTGTTCAAATTTTCCTGGGGGAGTTGCCCCAGACCCCTCTGCCTACTAGGAAGCTGGAGTAACCAGAAAGAACCCATGGAAAAACAAGGAGGACATTCAGGCTTAATTCAGAGAGATTGTGAGCCGTTCGATTAGCCTTGTCTTGTGTATATGATAATGTATTACTCTGGAACTGGTTTATTTTAAGGAGGTCCACACCTGCCCCAACCATCTGTCAAGAAGGCTTCACTCATCACTTTTTCAGCTCTTTTGTACATTGTATTTGGTTATTGTATGAACCATTTTGTTCATCATTGCTCAGTTTTTCACTTTGATAATAAAAGATGTACTTCCCCGCTTAGTTTTTTTGTGCCAAAAGCAATAACTTTAAAATCATTGCATCCTTCCACAGTCAGTAAGTTGTCAAATATCTCATTTAGAAAAGCTGCCACCTGCTTGTAACCTCAGTCTTTGTGGTTGTGAAGTAAATATAGATTTATAAAACCTATAAACATGGGTTATTATATGGGTTTAAGTGCTGCCTACAGATGCCTTAATTAGAGAATGCACTTCCTGGTGTGTGGTAGTCTACAAATAAGCAATAGTAAATATGTTTCCCTTGGAATTTTGGCTTAACCATTGAATAGTATATGGAAAAAGCTAGGATATGTAAATAAAAACAGAATGCAATTGTAAACAATATATCACTATACTATACACTTGGCCGTGTTTCTGAATTATGTGTGCAAACTTTGCATGATACAGCTTTAACTTGCATTTATGCAAACTGTGCAAATGTTCACGTGTTCTTGACCAATACAGGGATAGACTGGTGGCAAAATCTGAAAAAAAGCTTATCGGTGGGGATGAGATGTTAGTAACTGTCTTTTTATTATTATTATTATTATTATTATTATTATTATTATTATTATTATTGAAAATATCTAAAGTTTTTTTATTGAAAAAGCAAGATGGCTGCCTTCACTGAAATTAGATATTTTTAGTAGAATTCAGTATATTCCAAACAGAACAAGCTTTTCTTATGAAATTTGTTCTGTGTGTACACTTTAACCTCATAATATCACAGCAAATCCTGGTTGTATAAGTTTATAAATAAACAAAATATATGAATTTGAAATTTAAAAAATGAGCATCTTTTTTCAAAAATCATATCTCTGCAAAACATACCAACTATGCAGCTGAAACGAAACATTACATAACACATACTGTATGTATTCCACATAGACAACATAGAGTAGTCAGAAGTCACAACTTTTTGGGGGGCAGCAGTAGCTCAGTAGGTCGAGCTATTAACCCGCTAACTGGAGGGTTGGCTGATCAATCCCCACTACCAACATCACATACTGCCTTTGTGTTTGTGGTGCTGATGTATGAATGTGTTACTGTGATTGTGTTTTAGTTGTGCTAGCAGAGGGTGCTGGCACATGACTACCATGACTTTCTCAGTCTGCTCCAGGGCAGCTATGGCTTCAGATGTAGCTTGCCAATGGCAGATTGGTTAGAAAGACTTGAAGAATTTCTTGAGCATACAGCTGAAATTGTTACAGCTGGAGGATATTATGAAAGAACACCAGAAGAATGTTATCTTGGTACAGAAGCCAGTTCACTAAAGCCAAACCACAATGAAGCTGACACCAGGATTATTTTACATGCTAACATATTAGCAGGTAAAGGATTTGAATGCACTATTGTTCTCACGAGTAATACTGATGAGCTTGTCTTACTCAAACGATTACCAACAAGCTCAGCAAGTTTGGTTTGTGGTTGTTCATGATACTGATATGGTCACATGGCTATGTTGCACTTACATGATCTCACACCATACTACAGGCCTTAAGTGTGAGACAAAGAGAGAGAGCATTGCACCAACGGATGTCCAGAACATAGATGGTCATGTGATTCATACTGGACACCAACATGCATTTTTGTATGTACATTTTTATGTACATTTTCTTAGGGCTACATGGAGAGTGTCTACTTGTACTCCTAGTACTCCTAGTCTGAACAGGTAACATCTGAGAATTATTCCTATCAACTACAGTGTAAAAACTGTCCCATTGGAGTGAATGGAGATATGACAACTCTCAGCTCTGATGCAACATTGTGACAGAGGGCAGGTTAAAATTCTATGAAAGAATCTGCTGCTGAATTGTCAGAACTTGTTTAGTGTGGTTTACAGTCACTACTAATTCTCAGATTGAGAAACAGTAAATTTATAATGTTCCCTGTGTCTGTGAGCACTGCTGCTTCGCTCTCTGTTCCTCTGAGCTGCTGCAGGTCCAGGCCTCATGGCTCCTAAAGGTAACTCCATGTAGAACTGAAAGTATATAGATATATAGTGATGTTGTGGACCCAATCTTAAGAATTAACTTAAGAATTAAAAATCATCAGGTTCAATATTTGTGGATTTTGAAATGATCAGATTCTAGTATTTTAAAACACCTTTAGTCTGCTGACCTTCAGGAGGCAGGTTGTGACAGTCAGTCAGCTGTATGTGCAGACAATCAAAGTTGGCAGGTGTTCCAGAGTAGGGCACAGTACTCAATCACCTTGGACATGCTATCACTCGGATGAACATAATGTTGAAGATTTAATGTACAAGCTCTATTCCGGAAACAAAAGAGACATTCAGATCAATAATGTTAGTTCCATGATGTTTCTCAAAGGCACAAAGGAGCCAGAAAAACTACCTCCAACAAAACTGTCTTCACCAACATATGAAGCCAGAGCACTGTGTGCTTTGCGTCATTAGAAGCTCAACCTGCCATTGGTTCTCCTGTTGAAAATGGTTGGCAAGAGGACTCTTCTGGGAACATGCAGTAGTTCCTGGTCTGTTAAATTATAATGCAATACCCAGGTCAATGGAGAGGTCCTGCCTCAAGTGGAGCAGTTCAAGTATCTTGGGGTCTTGTTCATGAGTGAGGGAAGGAGGGAGCGTGAGATCAACAGGCAGATTGCTGCAGTGTGTGCAGTAATTTGGTCAATGTACCGATCTGCTGTGGTGAAGGAGTTGAGCTGAAAGGCTAAGTTCCTACTCTCATCTGTGGTCATGAACTTTGGGTCATGACAGAAAGGACAAGATCTGGTATACAAGCGGCTGCAGAGATAGGATGAGGAGCTCCATTACCCAGGAGCAGCTTGGAGTAAAGCTGCATCAAGTCGAGTAGGGCTGGGTAGAGTAAAGTCGGGTCGAGTCGAGTCGAGTCGGGGGATCCAGTTGTGGTGGTTCAGGCATCTGTTTTGGATGCCTCCTGGACGATTCCCTGGGGATGTGTTTCAGGCATGTCCCACCAGTTCCCAGCATATAACAGAAATAACACAATGCCAGAGGTGCAGAGGCACTGTAACACTGGGGGCACGGTGGCAGAGTGGTTAGTGCTGTTGCCTCCCAGCAACTTTGTAGATGTGTTGCTGCCATCAACATTAATAATATTAGATTTTTTTTTTTATGAAATTGTATCTCAGATTTAACAAAGTTTAAGGAGAAGTTGTAGTTTTTTATAATATCTCCTATAATATCTATAATAGGCTGTCATGAAGCACACAATTATAAATTAAAAAGGAAAGTGGTAAATGCCCTTCACTCCCAACATCAACCCATCACTGAGTTAGAGGATGGTGTGGACCATAGCCTCTAACTTAGTGACTAGTAATGCATTTGTAAACATAGACAGTTGCCATATCAACAGCAAACAAGGATCCGTCACCACCATCCTTCACTTTGCAGAAGAAATGAGTCACGGGGAGTGCCCAGTGTAATCTCCACATAACATCATTGATATTTTACTTCTGCCTGGCTCTGGTTTGCACTCATGTCATGTGGTAATAGTGAGTGGCTCAATCAGATGCATGAACTTGCATTTTCCTCTGACCTCAGCAGATGTGTGAGAGGAGTTTAGTCATAGTTTGCTTTGATGTGTAAAATTCTTTTTAAAAAAACAGTGTCTTTATAATCTGATTCATACCCATAAGTCAGAGTTGCCCAATGTTGCTAAATGCTTTATGTCTGTCAAGAACAGTATATTTTTGCTGCTGCCGGAAAGGGTCAATAAAGGAACAAATGATGAACTTTTTGTCATGTCCATGTCTGTGTTCTGATCTGTGTTTTGTTTTCCTTGTGTTTTATTTTGTAGCCTAAGTTAGTCCCTGTGTTTTTCTGTTTTACTTCCTGCCTCTTGTGATTGCCTGCCCCGCCCTAATGTGTGTTCACCTGTGCCTCATCCCTATGTGTATTTAAACTCTGTGTGTACTCCCCTGTTTTCTTGTGGTTTCATTGTCGTGACTTGCCTGTTCCCATATCTGTGTCTCCTGTGTTTTCTTAAGTTTGTATTCTTTCATTGATTATTCCTTTTTCCTTGGATTTTTGGATTTTTGTGTCACTGTCTGAACTCTTTACTATTTTAAGGTTTTTGTGGCTCAAAGGATAGAGCATTAACCTCTAAAGCAGATCTCTGGTTTAAATCCAAATCTGGGCATTGTTGAGAAGTAGTGCCAAGGTGTGTTACTGAGGAAAAAACCACAACTGATTATTTTGTGACTAAAACAATTTCAAACAAACAAATAATTTTTGCAGCAAATCCAGAAAATACTTATATACTTAAATATTTTGTTTATTCTGTATATACTGTTTTCTTTGGCTTCTTTTAAATTTTATTTATTTAACCTTTAATTTAACCAGGAAAGTCCCATTGAATTAAAAACCTATTTTTCAAGGGAATCCTGGCCAAAAGTCAGCAGCAAATACAAAATACAGTTGCATAATTACACAGGCAAAGACAAGTTAACAAAAAGAGACAAACAGATTATGAAAAACATGTTCATGTTGTGGAGTCAGCCTCCAGGACTCTCAGTTTGGATTCAAAGCATTCCAAGAAATTAACTTAGTTAAGTTACAGTGTTTCTGCAACATATTCCGTGCGTAAGGTGCAGAGGGGACAAAAGCCTTTTTGCCCAGTTCAGTGCGAGCAAATGAAACAGAGAGCAACACATGATCTTGTGAACAAAGAATATAAGAATGAACTCTTCTCTATGACAGTGACATGACAGCATTGCCTTATATGAAACTGTACCTATAACTACTCCTTCAAATGGCAAGGGCAGGCCATCCCACTCAAGAATACAACTCAGTGATGTGTCCTTGCTTTACAGTTAGTAATGAACTTCAGCAAAGCATGATAAATAGTGTCAACCATTCGAAGACACTGAGCTAAAGCATTCATATAAAACAGATGTCCTTAATCCAACACAGATTGGAAAGTCACAAGTCATTTTTTTACTTCAAATGAAAAACACAGCTTGTTTCAAAAATAAACACACAATTTTAGTCTTCACAAGATTCTCCACACGTGGTTTGAAAGTGAGGGAGTCATCAATCAATACACCAAGATATTTATATTCACGTCTCATCAGCATTGAGAACTAATTTTAGTTGAAGTAAAGAATGTTGGACAGCAATAGAGGCTGCAAGGACTCAATGGGCTGAACAAGAATTGATCCACAGCAGTAAATAACTGTCATCAGCATAGAAATATATAGTAGCATCAGATACATTTAGTACCAGATCACTGATAATGAATAGGATGGGACCTGTAAAGAACCCTGTGGAACCTCCTTGTGGACAGTCACATATTCAGAACATAGACCTTCATATTTAATGCACTAGTTTCTATTACTCAGATAATTAGAGAACCAATCAACTGCTTGCTCTGACAGTCCTGACTGAAGAAGTCTTCTCTTTAAAACATGATCGACAGTATCAAATGCTTTTGACAGAATAATAAAAAGTGATGCGCAATATTGTTTCTTGTCAAGAGCAACAATAATATCATTTATCAGCTTCATTGCAGCTGTGATGGTGTTATATATTTATTTATTTTTTCTAAAACCTGACTGATATTTCTACTTCTATTTCTTTCTTCTACTCTGCTGCTTAATATGATGGTTGTGTTGCAGTTAGAGGTGAAAAAGGTATTTAAAAGCTATCCTCTAAGTAAAAGTACTGCTACTTAAAAATAATATTACTTAGGGAGAAGTAAAAGTAGTCCACAAAATTATTACATGAGTAACAAGGTATTGGATGTAATGTTTATGTATTTACTTGTCGTGACCCATGATCCTGTCTGTGTCTTGTCCTGTGTTCCTGTCTTGTTTCCTTTGTGTTTTATTTTGTCAGTCCTTGTGTTTTTACTTCCTGCCTCCTGTGTTTACTGCTTGTTTGATTGTCTGCCCCACCCTAATGTGTTTCACCTGTGTACTCTTAGTTTATATAAGCCCTGTGTTCAGTCTTCATTTGTTCTGTAATTTTCATTTGTATTTCTGGTATTTTTGTGATTCCTCTTTTGCCCTTTTTGTATTTGGACATTTCCCTCTTTGTTTCTCCTCGGGTTTTGGTTTTCTTTGAAATTTGACTTTTGGACTTTGTGTTTTTTCTCCTGGAGTTCTTATTCAGTTTATTAAAGTTGCATCCTCTCAGTCCTGCATTTTGGGTCCTTTTTACCCCTGTGCCTCATTTTTATTATGGCATTACTATTTCAACTGTAATTTTGGCCATTTAACCATTTAATAATATAAACTAATTTCTGGAATGGCTGTGATAATATGTAATTAAAATCAAAATACAATTGTTTACAAATCTCAAAGCACAATCTTTTATTCACAACAGACTAAACAATATATCAACATATTTCACTGTATATGAGACAATTTACCATTAGCAGTGCTTATGGATTGAACCGAGGACCATGTGAATGTATATTTTATAAAATATCTGGACACTTTCCACCATTGGTTGCACTATACTGTATTTATTGGGTTAAAGGTGTTATACATATGGACCATATGTAAAACATATGGTCAAAGTCATTAAAACCCTGAGTTAATGTTTAACTGTGGTAGTACCACTCCGCTGCTGGTGCCATATACACTAAACATCTGTTACTCTTCTTATAGTGAGGCTCCATGGGAACCATTTATGTGTCATCTGTCTAAACTAAGTCTTTAGTTCCTCTATCCGCCACAGTTATGAGAACAATTTAAGGACCAAGGGAAGCTTTGAGGTCATTATCATCATGTATTTCCGTAAGTATATTTTTTCACTCTCTGTAAATGATTCTTCTGTAAATCACAAACAAAGATGACGTAATGTGTTGTGTCCTCTCGTAATTATACCTAGTAAAACAACAGCGCTTCCTCTGCAGTGAGGCTCCTCCTTCTTCCCTTGTTTAAGCCGACACACACATGACTGGAGTGGAAAGGAAAACACTGGAGTTGTTGACAGCTGGATGTCCTCATTTATTAAGATTGTAAACATAATGTGATGGATCATTATATAAACCAAGAAAGGATGGCCACAGGAACTAATGGGTCAGAGGCAGAGAGAATGTCTGTACTCAAGTAAAAGTACTGTTACATAAAAATATTTCCACTACTCCTGCTACTACTAAGGTCAAAATACTTTTTATCATTTAGAGATTCTAAATGTACTTGAAAAATAAATCTTTTCCTGTAATATTTAGTAAAGTTAATGTATATTAAATATGTACTTGAATAGAAGTGTTGAGCTATTTTCCACCTAACCTTATGTTTGTTAAAAGTGGTTAAAATTGTTAACTATTTTTGACAGATTGATTTTTTATTTTTTATTTATTTTAGGAAGATCTTGTGCATTAGTGCATTCAGTATTCAAAGATATGAAAATCTGAGTATTGTGAGGGACCGCTGTCGTTACTGATTGTTTGCTCAAAGTTGAAAGATTACAAATAATCACTGACAAGGTGAATTAATTTCAGTACATCTTCCATATTAAGAATACACTTTAACGTTCAGATCCATACAGCGTGTATGCAGATTGTACAGGTCTGTACTTACTTTGCCTCTGGACTTTACCCTGGCCGTATAAACAGAGCACACCCTCCTTTATTGGAGTCATGTGACATTGAGGCACTACTAGAATATAGATCTGCAGCCCCCTTGTTGTTTTATTGCTCTCATTTATTACAGATTTATTGCCATTTATATTATGTACCATGCAACCAACTGAAAACACCTGTTACTAATACAAAGTTTGGCAGCCATGAAGACGACCCATGATTAGAACAACTACCTTTTAGTTATATTTCTAACATTTTAGCAGGATTTGAATATACTGTATGTTAACTGTTTTACTGATCTGATTTCCTTGTGTTGCTGATGTTCCAGGAACATCTTTCTAGTTGTGATTCTAGGTCCATCCCTGCAAAGAACTAGTCACTTTATTAGCAGTGTCCTAAGCCTGTGCCTTAGATCGTTCCCACCCTACCCCACCAACATTATGGTCCCATAAATGTCAAAAAATCTGTTGTGGAGATTAATGAATTAAAAAGCTATAAATCTTGTTACTTTTGGCCATTGTAAGGTAATATTGAGGGTTGATTTTCTTGTGCTTTTATGCTAATAATTAAAGGAACAGTCAAGCTTTGAGTAATCTATGAATGTTATTCACATTTTGCTAGTTAAATGAATAATCAAGCTTCATTTAATCTTATTCATTATAGCTATAAAACTTCAGTGCTGTGAGTGTTTGCAATGTCATGATAATGTAATGTGTTCATCTTCCTGCATTCTTTGAGAAACATGCGACTGTGTAACTGTGAGGGAAACACACTGAGCCTCACTGTAGATAAGATGAAACACACACACAGGAAGACAGTTTAATTTGGGTTTCTGATTGTAGTTTACAGCCACTGCCATTAGGGGGTGCAGTTTAATGGGTGTGGTCACATGTTGATGACATCAGAATAAAGTGGCATGGGTGTGTCAGGCTACACCTACATCAAAATTTGTACATTTCCATTACTTAATGTTCAGGAATATTCCATGGCCTGAACCCAAGGTCCCTGCAGGTGTCCAGACCTGGGCCAGGGGTTGGCATCAGTACATTTATGGTGGTCTAATATTTACATTTACATAACAATTTGGAGTTGCCCCTGTCTGGAAGAACGCTGACTAGTCCTTGTCAAGGACATATGTAAATCAGAAAAGTAAAAAGATCATGTTTGGATGAGATCAGGGGCTTTTGTGGGGACTGGACATGACCTCTGTTTGTTGTGTCATGCAATAAACTTTTCTGTGCTGGACTCTCTTGTCTGCGGCTTCTTTTTGGATGCATTTTTTATTCAACACTGTGATATATTGTCAAGGTCAATGATCAACCCTAAATATCACTTCTACCAATGTCAAATTCAGCTACACACAAGCGACCTCCATTCCTCTTCCTTTAACCAGACATGTCCAGAATTTGAACTTTTGTCAAATGATCATAAATAGTGTAAAATGCTACACCAGCAAATAAAATAACCTTCATGTCTGACAAAGGCATCAACACCTAATATGTTTTCCGTCAAAACAGAACACAGACAATGGAAAACTTGTGAGTGGTGACAAATAAATCTCTCTTGATGCCATACTTTAGGATATTGCACTCAATATGCACTATGGAAAATCAGACTTTTTTTTCTTTTTTTTTTTTTTAAAGGGAGGATACCTCATCGAAATCTGTTCCATTTTATCACTTCATTTCCTGCTGTGAGGTCATATCCAGAGAGGAGACTTGTAAATCTTCTGTTTTAAGTTAGCGGCATGTCAAAATATAGCATATAGCATTATTATCCTCAGACTTGTTTGATTACAAGTTAGCTTGCTGTATGTGAAGTATGAGAATGAGTATGTGCTTGAAGTGATGAAGTATAGGGGCCTTTGTTGAGGGGGTCAATAGTAGTAGGCAGTACAAATGACAGCAGTGTTGTCTGGGTTGTGAGAAAAGTCCTCCCTGCTCCAGACCTAATGTACTGTGTGTCTAAGTAATTAAGACAAGTGACCATTTGTGTGGATCAAAGTATATTCTGTTTATGGCTATTTCCTGTTACTTTAAAGTCCCTTGAGTTTGTATCATTTAATCAGATATGTAAGAACAACTCTAAATCTGTACTCAAGTAAAAGCTACTTCATTATAATATTATACTAATAATAATATATTACCCTTTCACGCACAAAATATAAAGTAAATGACTCAAATTTTTAAACATTGTTTCAATTATTCTTGTCGATAACTACAGTTATATTATAGCCTTACTTTTATGATAATTCTTTGAAGACAAAGTTACCTAAAATGGCATTAAAGTGTATTTCCACATATTTGAATGATGGGCTAAAAAGAAAAAAAAAAAGTAATTGCGGAAATTATTAGTTAAAAGTATTGAGTTTAAGTGAAAGTACATACTGCTACAACCGCTACTAGAGCTGCTTATACTATTACTACTACCGTTGCCGCTCCTAACACTGCTACAGCTGCTCCTACCCCCGCCACAACTATAGTGCTACAACTACTACTAGTACAATTTATTTTTCCACTAAGGTCAAAAAACATGTTGACTCCTCAAGACACCTTTAAACACTACATTTACTTAAGTGTAAAAATATTCTTTTTGTATAGGCTAATTATTTTTCACTTCTGCTTTCAATGCTATTAGTAGTACTATTATTATTACTTTAACTCCTGATGTTACTACTACTACAATAATCACCAGTGCTACTCTTTCTACTTACTTTTCCACAAAGCTCAGAAATACTTTCACTCCTTAAAATGTACTTGAGTGCTTAATAGAAAAGGCTTAAATTGGCCCACTAATGAATAACCATAAGCTGTACATGGAGGTTGTGGGAAGACAGCGTGTGTTCCTTTTGTTAAGCAGCTGACAGACTATAACACAGTAACCACACTTTAATGTGGGGCTTTGTACTGTAGCCTACTCCCTGCCAGGATGACGACCTGTCCGCCTGCTGCCATGACCCCCAGTGAGTTCTCTCTGAAGGAACAAAGACAGGCTCTAACATGTTAGATTAGATTAGATGTGAGCTTCAAAGCAGCATTGACTCATGGGTAAGAATCTTGCAGGTAACCAAAACAATAATTGGTATTTTTTTGATCCACTTACATTACTGTGCAAAAGACTTGGACAAGTTTTCAAGAAAGACCATAAACATAGAATGGTGCATCATGGGACAAAAATACACAAAATTACAAAGGCAAAACTAAAAGCACTATAAGCATAGACCTCTGCCAAGGCACTGGTCCTGTCTCACAATGGTAAAGATATTGTGCCCAGACCTGGACTCAAACACAAAGATCTTCTAGTTTAGGAGTAAATGCTCTTTCCCTTGAGCCACAATGGTAAATAGTCTACTAAAACTAATCATTAGTTCTTTTACTGAGAGAAGTTAGTATCTTCAGTCTGTATCTCAATATGGTACAGAATCCAGAACACTCCTGGATCTAAACTGTCATCTGGAGCCACACCAAAATAAATAATTTTGTGTTTGGCCCATTACTGACTTTTCCTGAAACAAAAAAGTTGTTTTTAAAAGCACTCTTAGGTAACAGCATGTTGTCACCCTGTACTTTGTTCAACTTTATTAAAAACTTCCCTAATGCCTTCCTCTTGTTTATTGACGCCTGGCATGTTGTTTCCTCATGAATAATGCTTCCTATTAAATGTAGCCTACATGTACGGCAATGGACAATAAAGAAAAGCCAGTGAGAATGTGAAGAATGTGGTAGATAGTATCTTTATGTTTTGCTCTGTGCGAAGTCAATTCACCACATTGTGTGCCTCCTGAATTGCCCTTTTCATGTTGTGATCCCATAAAACGGGCACATATCCTAGAGTTTTCTCAAGCTAATGTGAGTTTACCTGTGGCCTGCTCATACTGTGCTGAACTGCTGAAAGATACAGTATATTTCTAAATGATAAATGTATTTGTATCTGTATAATATCTTTTAAACACTTTTGCAGACAGTAGAAATGAGAGTGGAGTGGTGTGGCAAAAATACAAAGGGGTAAAGTCTTTCAGTATAGCACTACATCACCAAATCAGAGTATTGTGTAAATATCTGTTTAAGTTGTTAAAAGTGAAGCATATACATTAGACTGTTTAGGTTCAGTAACCACAAAGTGAAATATTCAAGTATTAATTTTGTTTCTCTATCAGTCTTGTGACCAGAGGGCCATTTTCAGGGTCTACCCCGCCTAAGGCCCATAGTTGCATAGGGTTAAATGTATAAACACTTTTGCAATCAGTAGAAATCTTTTGCGTGTTGTTGAAAAAATATAAATGGGTAAAGTTTTTTTATTTTTTTTATTAGCAGTACAGGAAAGAGCAGACACACTGCATTACAACTGTCTAGGTTCCAGTTTTATTATAAATAAGGTACAAACAACTATTTACAAGCGTGTTAATTAAAAATACATTATTACAAAAGGTGCTTTTGGTCAGTACACTCCCAGATCTGAGGAGCTGCTCATTCAAGTGCAATGGTATTTTAGTGGATACTGCCTCCACACAGTCTGTTGGCACAGCCTTCCTAGGTCACAGATGCTCCTCAATAGATAGGCGCTGTTCCGTTTGGTGAGCTAGGGCAGATAACAAGGCAAGAAAAAAACTGTTAGCTTTTAGTTTCATGAAGTGACACACCTCTTGTTCAAGGTAGAGGTGAACATTGATAAATCTGGATAAAAGTGAGATTATTTCAGTACTTCAATTCAAAAAGTGAAACACATACATATACTGTATATATCATTATATTATGACATTACTATATTATATAATATTCAGTACCCGCAAAGTAAAATATTTTAAGAGTTTGATTTTTATTTTTATTTTGTTTTTTGTTTTTTTTTCATAAAATGACTCATGTGCACCAGATGAGTACTGATAATGTTTAATGGATACTTCACATTTCACTCTGTGCGTACTGAATAATATCTGTTTCACTTTAAATAAACTACTGAAATAAATCAACAACAACAACAGGCAGTAAAAGACAGATACCTGGAGGCAGCAGCAAACTATAGATTTTGGAACTGTAATAACTCCGGCTTCAGGTCTTCTCTGGTGTCATAAGAGCTACAGTATCATCAAATAAGAATTATGTTTTACAAATGTGCTGTTGGTCAAGTGAAATACATTTGTCTCCTGTGTTAGTATAAGCCATTTTAGTGAGATTTTGGTGGCTTTTATTCACTGATTCAACCCAGCCTAAAGAAGGATAACTGACAGTTTTATGGGAGGATTTCCTGTTGGCATCTATCATTTCTCAGCACCAGCCAGGAAACAACAATTTCCCTTAATAAAACCCTGGCTCAGCATATTAAATCTGAGCCAGATTAACTAAGAGATTTTTTAAATTTTGTTTTTGTTTGATCTATACAGTACTGCACCTTATTAGCACGTTTGAAAAATTATAAAAAGAAAATAGTCTTAAGCATATATTAGCCATGCATTGAGATGTCAGATTTACACTTACCCCTTTCTTTTGTGAAGAAACTTGTGAATAAACAGTATGACTATACACACAACTGAAAAAAATATGAATATGTATATTAGACCTTTGCTAGATGTATGTGATATGTGTTTAGTGAAAATGGCTACATTACCTAAGGTAACACAGAACACACTGATTATTACAGGCGTGTGTCCTGAAAAACATAAGCACAATTAGCTTCTAAAAAAACATGATATCAGGAGTTGGATATTAAATTAAAGGTTGTGTGAAGACTCACCAACATCTGTCTTTGTATGAACAATGCCATTATCATCTCGTTCTTCTGTAAGAACAAATAATATCATTTAAAAGTGTGTTCTTAAAAATGCTTATTAACATGAGAAATTGGGATTTAGCACAGAATTTCAAAATTCCTGTGTAAGATATAACTTTTCTATGTGGAAGAACAGCAATGTAACAAACCACCTATAAGCAAATAAAGGCCACGCATCAGTTTGTAAAGAGAGAAGGTCAATTTCTAAAAGCAACAAGCATTATTGTGTTTAATAGGTTCTAGTATGTCTAAAGACACACAGACACAGTGTTGTGGATCTGGATCTGTTTTTTAAAGCCTAAATATTCAGTGCACACATGCTCAAACTAGTCCTGAATGGAATTGCTTAAAATGGAAACCATGTCCTTTGGGGTACATTTGGGAATATGAAACATATAGTACGGGTATTTTTATTTATTGTGTGAAACTAGAAACATATTGTTATGAAAATCAGTTATAAAAAAAAACAAAACAAAACATGCCTAATCTGCATGTGCATAATTTAGGCCATATTATGAAGGAACACTATATATACTAACTATATAAAAACTATACAATGTTTAGCTTATGCTGGCATCCTTTAATATAGCTTGCCAACTTTGGCTCTACAACAGAGTTTGAAAGTTTGATATCATGCTTTAATATTTTGTGATGGTTGTTCCTTCAGTTTTACTTTTAAATAAAAGCAGGGCACACTATGCTTTAAGTCTTGTACTGTGGGAAGTAATATACTAATACTGCAAATGCAAATAAACTGTATAGACAGAAGAGTCTGCCTCCATGAAGTATACCTTGAAAATAAGATGGCATTGCTGATGTTAAGGTTAGGGTTGTGCTTGTGGTATGGTCTTCAGCTGTCTGACTTTCTCCACCATCTTTGGAAACAACAAAAATCATTTTTAATACATATTTATTTTAACTATGATGTACTTGTCCACTCCAGTGTTCCCCCAAATGCATGCAGTGAGCCTTTAACCCAGTATTTTCCTCCATGCAGGTGCACAGTTGTACCTCGTGCTGACCGTGAGACAGTTGGTGTTGCACTGGCTGTGAGAGTAGTGTCTCTGTGAACTGTGGTTGTGTCTGAATCTGTAGAAGTAGATACCTCTGGAACATTTGGACATAAGCAGCTACATCAATACTACAACTCTGTAATACATCTAAGGACTTACTGTAGATTCATGGCAGTAAGGGCATGCATTTGTGGTATCTTTCATAATTTGTTTAGTTTGTTATTATCTATTTTCTGTGTTGAAAATATACTGTATACCTTGTGCTGGAGGTGTAGAAGCTGGTGTTGTTACCATTTGTGTGGTAAATGCATCCGTTTTTGTCACACCTACAAATGAAAACACTTTTGGTTTCCCCTGGGACTTGTAATAATAATTTTTTTTGACATTTGTGGACAGTGTGCATGCAGATCTATTGTACGTGCAATATGACATGACCAGTGAGCATTACAAGGTGACTGTTAGTCTGATGACGGATAACACACAGCAAATGCAGAGAGGGAGGAAGAAATTAAGATTATCTGTGTTAAACGAGGAGAGACATGGCAAATAGGCATCAATAAAGTAATAACTTAACTTTATTAGTTGTAGAAGAAGACCATAAGTTATTCAAGTATGTATTGGCACATCTCTGTTACTTAACTACAGAGAATGTACTGGGATATTTCACATACCAGCTGTGTGTATAGACTTTCACATATGCACAACATATGGTTTACATTTAATCCAATTAGGTTTACAAATCTACGTGAAATACTTGCTTTGTTTTGGCAGTGTCCACACAAATGTTTTAAGAATTTAATCAACAGTGTAATCTCAGAGAATTACAATGACAACATATTGTATAGAGTACACACAAACTCAAGAAATCCATCACCAGTGGATTTCTATTGGTCCATTTCAATTCACCACTATATTTTATGAAATCCACTGCAACTCAATCATTATAATGGGAGATATTTACTGAAAATGGTTACAGTATGGAAGATGATGTGTTTTGAGTGTGAATTACAGACACCAGTTTGTGTTTTAAGTATTTTATGTATTATAGAGAAAGCTTTTGTTTTTGCAAATTAACTTTTAGACGTTTTTTAAATTTAAATAATAATAATACAAATAAAGTGTAGAAAATCTTACCTTGACAATGAGGTAGTGAAGAGTCATATTCACCATTTTCATTGCAGACAATGGTATTGTTCCCAATCAGTGTGTGTCCTTCATCACAGAAATATTCTATATGATCTCCATATTTTGGAGGGTCATCTGAATTCCAAGAACTCCTGCCATTGGCTATTTCTTCTGGTTTATTGCATGTTACAACTTAAGAAGAAAACATTAAAAAAAGGTAGTATTAAACATTCATTCAACATTAAAATATATCTTAAATACAGTACTGCACAAAAGTTTTAGTGAGGTGAAAAATGCTATGTTTTGTTTTGGGAAATTTATTTTACAAAAGCCAAGAACCAAGAACAGATATTTCATCTTGAAAGGCAAGTTATAGTAATAATAGAATAAATACTGGCTGAATAATTATATTAACAGTTATTCACACAACTATAGCATAAAGAACATAATATAACAAGTTCACCAAAGTCACGATCTCACTCCTAATCGCTAAATCCTTTAAATTCTTCATCCTCGGTGTCGCTTCTGAACAACTCCGCCAACTCCAGAGGTAGACGAAGCGCCGCTTCCTCCTCTGTGTGGCTGTCGTCAGACTCAGCATCAGTTCCATTTCCAATTATTCCAGTCTTTCTCAGTTGTCTTTATAGCCTAAGTTGTTACTGGTAATGTTTACATTTTAAATTGTCAATGGTACAGGTGCAGCAGATGCTGGTACACAACCGTAGAGCACTCTCTAACGAACACGTGGAATGTTTTAATATATAAGTCGCACCTGATTATATGTCGCACCTCTAACCAGACTATGAAAAAAGTGCAACTTAAAGTCCAAAAAATACGGTACCTTGATGCACCTGTTTTGTTCATAGCCTTTCTTAAAACCCTGTCTAAGACTTTTGCACAGTACTCTATGTGTGCATTTTGTTGTGGACTAAAAATGTAGAATAATTACTTTCACATATAGTTTTTTTCGCAGTCCACCCTGCAATGTAGCAGTGTTTAAAAGCAGATCCCTTGATCGAGTAGCTGAAAGACAAACAAACAAGGTGCAGAATAATACAACAGCATTCATAATAAAGTCTTTTGTCCTACACTACAAAAGCATACCAAAATTCCCACAAAATTTAGTCTGAACTGCTCTCTGTATAAACAGCTCTCCTAACACAGACTCTGTTGCACGCACCAAAACTTTCCGTCAGTCTATTTTCTGTTCTGTGTTAGCAAATCCAACTTGTACTTAAGGTATGTGTACAGCTGGCTGCCAGAGAGTGTGCTGCACTGTTAGTAATAATGCAAATAAAATACTTCTAATGTTTGCAGTCTTAGAGACTTCAGACTTCAGAGATAAGAATGAATTTTTGAGAATGCCAAAAAATTGAACTCACCCTTTAGCACATCTAACAAGTGCTACAGCGCCAAACAAAGTACCCTGGCTGAGATCAAATGTCATATGGGGCTTTGGAGGTGGAGGCCCACAATCCTTTTCTGACAAATAAAACAAGAACACTTAACTATTTTTGTCTTCTTGAATTAGTAAAACATCTCAGTAAAAGCTCTTACTTTTGCAGGTTATATCCGGGTCGCCCCATGCTCCAGCAATGCATTTCATAATCCCAGACCCACTGTCTATAACATATCCATTGGCGCACTCCAAAGAAATCTCAATGTTGTCGGGGAATTCATTCAAAAGAAGAGCTTCATTGGTCAGGACGATGTTTTCAACCAATGCAGGTTTGGGACAGTCTCCTGGAGAAGAGCAGAGAAGACACAGTCAGTTATCAGTTAACACAAATACTTCACTGGGTCTCAAAACAGGCCACATGAGGCACCTGGAAGATGTACTCATATTTCCACTTTGAGCTGGTTAGGGACTGTAGTTGTCTAGGAACTATAAACCCAATTCTGTTGGGACAATGTGTAAAATGTACTGCAATGGTTTGAAAATCTCATAAAGCTATATTTCATTTACAGTAGAACATAAACAACACATCAATTGTTGATGTATTACAATGTCATGAAGAAATAACAGCTACTTTTTCATTTCATGGCAGTAACACAATCTCAAAAAAGTTCAGATGTGGAAAAAAAAAGCCGGAAAAAAATATTTACAAAGAAAAATAAACAACCAAAACAGCCAGACTGAGTATTTCAGTAGAATCTATTGTGAGTAAAATATTGTTTTAGGAGATTTGAAAACCATTGTATTCTGTTTTTATTTACATTTACCCATTGTTCCCTTTTTGGATTTTTTTCAGAAGTGGCTTTGATAACTTTGAAGTGGTCAGGCCATAATAGTTTGTGATCTTTTCTCAACCTGAGCCTACTTGTTATTTTATCTATAATCCGACACGTTCAAACTGAGAAATGTTCCATATCTGTCTATGAGAAAATAATCAGCATTAAAGAAATGTATCAAGAGCTGCAAAAAGTGGAAGGATTATCCCTGGAAACAGTCTGATGTTTATACTGGCATTGACTTAGGTATTTTCTCGATCATCTCTGACACGTTGGAAGAACTGTCTCTGAAATATTTACAAATGGAAAGCACTGGCTATTTATTACTTCCCTTGTCAGTTCAGCCATAAGAAATACCGTTGATCCTGCCAATGATAATTCAGTAGCCCAAGTCTCCTTACGCAGCATAATGTCAGTAATAATGCATTTTCAAAACATGTTCCTATAGCCTTCTATGTACAAACAACTACTGACAACTCACCGGCCTGGGACATTATTTGAGGCAGGTTACTCACCAAGTGTCCTGGCAACAAAGAGATAAAGCAGGAGCAAAGACTTAATCCTCTGTTGTCCACGTGTGTCCGGTAAAAAGTCCATTGTAGGCACCAGTCAAACGAAGGAAAAAAAGAAAAAAAGTCTAGTGGCAGATCTTTCCTTCTGTTTTGAGTCCAACTTTTTCGCAGAGACACCACGGGGCAGCGAGGAGAGCCGCTCAACAGTGAAACCTCCCACAAACGCACATTCACTATGAACTCCAGTGGCATCGTTAAGTTCACACCGACGCGCTCAGACAGAAACAGGAAGTGGAGTTCAATTTTCATAATAAAGGCATCTCTTGAAGGGGGTTGTAGCGAGTACAGGTGGGAAACTTCTTTTCTTGGGTGTTGTTGGCCTGTAAAATATACGACTTTTTTTTTTTTTTAACTAACCACAACGTGATAAAACCGTGGTCCATCAAAAACGTGTTACCAATATTACAATAATCAATTGAACTAGATCATCACTTAGCCAACATTTAAATGGACTTTCTACTTAAGTTAATTTTATATTCAATACTTTTACTTATACTGACGTTTTCTTGGGTACTTACTTCTACATGAGCAGGGGCATGCAGCTGCAGTGGGGCTTGGACATGAGGGAGCCCCCACTGAGAGTCCAATAGTAGCGGGTTATGTTTAGTCTGGGTGGTACACAGCAGGCATGATTGCTTAAAAACAAGCTTTTCTTATGAATAAAAAATGAAAAATGTTTTAGACACATAATTCCTTCATAATTTTTACTTAATACTGACAAAGTTTAGTTATGAACAAAATTAAACATCCCATTTTTTGTGCCAGTGACGTTTGAAAATCATAAAGACAGTATTAGTTGACTTTAAGAGCGTACAGTGCACTTTTTGTAACTTAAAAGTATGATATATTAAAGACTTCCTAAATGTGTTTAATAACTTTAGGGCCCATTTTTTAAACCTGCACCTGCCCCTCATTACTACCATACGCCACTGTACTTGAGTAATATTATTTTTGAAGTAACAGTACTTTTACTTGAGTGCAGGCTTTGAGTACTTCGTCCACCACTACAGACAAGTGCAGTAACATTAGAATATATTTTGAAACGCGCAACCGGAAGTTTTTACGCACCGTCCACCTCACGACGACTGTGAGGAGCGTGGCAACCTGAATGAAATTAGAGCGGGACGGTACTGAGTCAAGTCACTAATTGTATCAAAGTGACACTACATTATGTAACACAAGATGGCAGACTCATGCGCATTTAATAAAACTGGTTTGATCTGTTAACAGGTTTTTTTTTTTTTTTTGTTGGGACAAGCAGATTATTTCTTCAGTGTTGTTGGAATGTTATGGGCGTGTCCTCCTGGGGAAAAAAAAGACAGGGGGTTCCCTCGGGGGGCGGAGGGGGGGCTCCTTTTGTTTTGTAGCAACTGGATGATATTCTATTGTGTTGGAGCTGAACATCAACTGTCGCAATAATCTTAAATGATAGGCCCTAATAAATGGGAAGTTCATAAATCACAAAAATAATACTAGGATGAAAAAAGCGAACATGTTTTCCATAGAATGTTAAAGAGCTTGAGTCACATTTGTGGGTTTTGGGGTTTTGTCGTCATGGATACTAAAGGCTGCAGCTCAGTGCCCCGAGTGTGCGTAGTGCGTACACCGCACTGGGGTGAATTCCAGGGAGTTCACTCCACCACCCATTATTACTCGAGTAAGTCTGTTGACAAGGGCTGTCTAGTGTCCCCGCCCTGTGTTGCCTGAGATACTTTACACAGAAACACAGGACAAAGAGAAAAGACAAAGTTCAGGGGCCTCCATAGGACGAGTGAATGCTTTATCAAACTGTAAAACATGGCCTGAAGACAGTTAAAGTGGAAAATCTGACTTGTAAAAAAACCCATGTCCTTTTTAGGCATTTGTAAAGCTGGCACAACTAAAGACTTATTTCATGTTCAACACCCGTAGTCTGTTTTTCTTATCTTCACAAACACTATGTCTGAGTGAAAGATTGATACACCTCCCTTTTTGTCAGCCCACCTACAAGAATCCATCTGTTTCTCCTCAAGGCCAAGAATAAGGAAAATATGTTGCCAGTAATAACTCCCTTACATAATTCACCAGACTGCTATCCGGGCACGCTATGAGTTGAGATAACTGTCTGACCTAAACCATATTATACTGTTCCAGATGTAAAGTACCTCGTGACACCGGGTCCACAGTTCATTTATGACATTTTCCCTTGACATGCATATTTCATTTGTGTTGTTTTTTAATCGAAAGTCGCAAGTGGGATTATTCAACATGTTAGGCTTCCATGGAAAACACGAGCTGTATATTACAGTTTATCTTTCTGGTGAAGACCAGAAAGATAAACTGTAAGTAGGTTGGCCTAGATAAACACTAAATAATGACCTCTAGTGGTGAAATCCACAAACAGCATTTAGGTTTGCTGCTGCATAATAAAAAATGAACACTGACAATACATTATATTATGAGCTAATAATTCACTTTTTATATAAATATTTTACTTTTATACTTTTTTTTTCTTCTTTTTTTGGACTTTGGTAACCATTGCATATGTATTATCAAAGTATGCTAATTGCCAATTTTAATGATCATTTCCAGGGTGTTGTCCAAACCAATCAATTACCTGGCAACACATACAGTGTTATGCGGCTAAAACCAGTACAAGTACAATGATTAAATAAACAGCACAGAAAGATTAGCCAAGTACTGTCATCGGAACCTAATTTTCCATTTCTTCAACGGATTTGAACTTTATGCTAAATAGATGAATATCCTCTTTAACTCTCACTGGTAAATCTCCTGATGCAAAAGTTGAGAGAGCATCTGAATGCAGCTAAAATAGACTTTCAGATCATGTCTCTCAGCAGGGCTGTATAAATCATGGGTATGTCTAAATGTGCATTTTAATAGACCCAGTGTATACATGCTAAGATATGCTTTCTTGTAATGGAAAAAACAGCTACTTCAAGCAAAGGACTCTGCTTGTTTTGTGGAGAAAAGCACTTGGCTGCCATGACAACTGGAAATCTTCCACAGTAACGGTGGCTTATGTTTCTGTATGAAGAGTCCTGACCAGTTTAGGACTGTGGAGTGCAAAGTGTTTGTCTTCATGATGTATACAGTAATTCAAAGGGTGCAATATCAAACATAAACATTTTATTTTCACTAATGGTAAGACTGCAACTGTAAAGCGCATCCACAGTACACCTGAGTTAAGATAAAGCTATTTTACTGAAAACCCAAGCTACCGTAAAACCATTTCACAGTAAGGCTAAGTAATCACAAAAATTACAGTAAGGCTGAGTTACCATAAAATATATTTACATTAAGACTACTTTATTGTAAAACTATTTTACAGTATGGCCCAGCTACTTTAAAACTATTTTACAGTGAGGCCAATTTACTGTAAAATCTATTTTGAATAGTAGGTGTAGGTGGTCATCGTAAAAATACCATAAAATATAAGTAAATTTTACAGTAAATTGGTGGTATTTGTGATGAACATTTTACGTGTAGTGTTGTATTTTTAATTAAGTTTCATTACAGTTACATTTTACACATTGTTCAGGAGATGTTTTCAGTAAAACTTTATTTTCAGTGCATGAACAGAACACCATGTTAAGGTCGGAGCCAATCCTTTTCTATCCATGATAAATACTCTCTTTTTTGTACATAAAAAAATAATGGAGCATTTTATTATACCTCTATTTTTTCTCCCTCTGCACTCAGCAACTATTTATAAAGGTGCTGTACAATGTACAAAGATTTACATCTACCAGCCCTACATAATGTAGAAGATACAATAAGGATTGTTTTTCTAATGACGTGATGCAAGGCCACATTATGATGCTGAAAGGAGAAACAAGTCCAAAAATAAAAAGAAAGCAGAAGTACATCAGTGCAGGGGTTGAAAGATAGAAACAGGAAACTGTCTGTACCTGATGTGTAAAGTTGGATTTATCAAGTTTACCAACCAGACTATTGCACAAAACTGGCCCCTGGCTCACAGCTCATCTACTCTATAACAATCATACTAAATATTTCCATCACCCGCTACTCCGCTCACTGACCTGATCACATGTTGCTACTTTGCTGTGTTCCCTGAGCACTTCTAAAAACGCAAAACTCTCTAAACTTTGCCGTAGACCTCACTATTTTCGTACCATTAGGTTTTTTTCAACACAGATTAAAGTGTCACTAAAACACACTATACTCCCAAATCTTCTTTGTCCTATTAGGGACCCTGGCGTATTTTCAAACAGCAGAATCGACAAAAACATACATTAAAAATATTCTTAACAAATGCAACAACCTGAAGTATGCTATGAATTTAAGAATTTAAGCATTTAAGATAAAAATGTAATAATATATTAAAATAGCAATGCATTAGTAGCAAGTCACAAATTAAATACAACTCATTTTCACATCTCATTGCCATTCTTTTATGCTACAAGGGCAGATGCAGTGCAATGGAGTTCAATAGATATTTTAGTTAGAATCTGCAAAACATGACACATTCAAATATATATATATGTATATATCATATTTCACAATGAGACACGTTTTGAGCGATTGCAAATAATTTGGTACAGCAGTTACCTATACAGGTCATGAACTACAAAGATCCAAGGTTATTCCTACCACTTGAATACGTTGGAAGGATGGTGAAATCTCATGGAATATAGGACAAGTCTTTGAAGTCTATATAAAAATGTGGAATGGCTTGGTACAACTACATGTACATATATTAATCTATATTATCTCAATAAATTACACACAGGTTGGTTATTATACACATGGTAAACAAGATCTCTAACCACAAGTTTCTGGTCTTTTAAACAACGCTGTTACAATAGAACAGTCTAGAGTCCAATGAAATGAATGTTTGCTGGACTGTTATGTAGACTGGCCTGGTGCAGAGAATGAGAAGTAGACTGTAAGCTGTAAAACAAACAAGAATTGACTGCATGCATTTGGGCAAACATTTAAGAAAAGTAGTCCCACAAAAACACGCAGGTCAAAAGTAAACCATATGAGACTGTGTGTTTTCAATGGGCCAGAAGCCTTTAGTTGCATATGGGTCTTTGCATTGTAATGGGTGAAGCGCAGTTGGTAGATGTTCCACAGGAGGCCCCTGCAATTGGCACATATTCACATTTCGTAAGGTCTTCTCTGGCATGGCCCCGAGCACGCCCCACATGCTCGAGTCCCACATGTGAGGCAGCAGGCATGGCAGAGGGGAGCTGCTACATGCCACAGTAAGTCACAGGTTTCAAAAATAATGCAGACATGGTCCATTAAAGTGGCATCCTCATGCGCTCCTCTGTTTTATGGAAGAACTCTGAAAAAACTGTTTAAAATATCACGACATTGCTTGAGCCTGAGTCCGGGACTCAATATTCTATCACAAAGGATCACGGAGGACCTCTGCCTCTGAGAGGATTTTGGCTGAGCTTGGCACTTTCCAAGGGCCAGGGCTAACAGGGGCCTTTGGGCTCTGAGGAGTCCCTGGAACAGAGGCAAAAAAGAATTCCTTACTGTCCTCTCTTGGATGAGAGGACGTGTCTCTCCCTTTGGTCTCTTTGGGAGAAACCACAGACCTCTTCCCTTTCCATATGTCCTTAAAAGATGATGGTGTTTCTCTTTTGATGTGAGCATCTTTCTTTGCGTTAGAATCTTCTGCCGATTTGAGCTTAGCATTAGCATCTTTGTGCCCTGAGTCTGTTCTGATGCTTTTGTCCCTCTGTCTGTTTATGTGGGGAGCTGTCCTGTGGTGATGCGTCACTCCTCCAACCCTCCTTTTGAAACTTTCTTGCTTGTGGCCTGCCATTGTCCTTTCTTCTCCTCCTTTCCCTTCCATCTCGTGAGCTAATCTTCTGATCTCCAGGTTTGCCTCTTTGCTAATTCTCTTTTCATTATCTGGGCTCCCTTTGCTGGAAAAGTCCTTTAATCCCCTCTGTGTAGCTTGTTGATGCTCACGTTGCTGCAGGGTTAGCGCCTCTTGGTTGGCTGAAGAAGAAGACTTCCTGGTGCTTGTAGTTTTATTTCTTGTCTGTGTCGGCGATGTCCCCTTTCTGATCGGTGCCACCTCTTGCACCTGTTTATCAGTGTTTTTAGGACTGTGATGTTGCTCTTTGGCTTTAGACAATGTCTCCACGGTTTTCTTTGGGCTGGTTAGCTCATTAGAGTCGTTCCCGGGCCTGGTCCTCCTGTAAAAAGCGGCATGCTCAGCAGTGTGGGTAGAGAGCGGTTCTGCCTCGTTGTCTGCCCACTCAGCGCTCTCGTCCACAGAAGTCAGACCCCTGCTGCTACTGCGCGAGCTGCGGCCTGGTGAGGACACGGCGCTCCAGCTGCGGGAATGTTTCAATTTGCCGGAGAGATGTGAGGAAGCATAGGTGGAAGCCCCAGTGGGATATGGAGAAGACGAGGGTGACGAGTCGGAGAAGAACACCTCTCCAGAGTAGCTGGCAGGTGAAATGAGTTTCGGATCATGTGGACCTGTAAGAGAGGCACAGACTTAACACTAACTTTTAAAGGCTAGATTATTAAATTTTTAAGAATTTAGAGCAAGGAGGAAAAAGAAAAGAAGTTACCAATTACCAAGTCAAAAGAGGAGAAGCCTGTTAAAGCAGTGAGGATGTTAGTGTTGGTGCTCAGTATAGTAGCACACAGTAGAGGAAGTACTACCTGCATTAGGTAAAAACAAGAAAAGCCAAAAAAAACAAAGGGTTAGTTGTTTAGTAAACAAATAAAATGACAGTGGCATAGAATTACTGGAAATATTTATTATCATTAGGTTTTAAATTTGTTATAAATTATGCAAAATTAATATGTTTCCTATTTTTTATTAATATGGATTTGTTATTTAACGTTTGCAGAAGTTTTCATGATAACAGCTACTGAAGATCCAAATAACTAAAAAATAAAAAACTGCACTTTTCACAACTCATCACAATAAAATTTAGCTATAGGCAGCAAAATAAAGCATATCTAAATGTTGAACATACATTTGTTGTAGACTAAACTGTGAACATGGTCAAATGACACACATGCTGTTTATGAATCAGCATGTGTGTCATTAGTTGATCGAGTATTAATTTACAGCTCTTGAATGGACACATCCACACAAAGTATTGGTAAAAACAAATCATAACCATGTTGTTTATTAGTAGCTCCCAGAGTCCTATACTATGTGTTTACTAACTTATTTAACTAAATTCATAGGCATGAACAGCTAGCTAGATATAAAGTAGGTTTGTTGTATTGTTTTTAAAAATGTATGTCACTCTGCCCTGGCCACACATCGAGCAGTATTTTGCTTTTTCTTGGCTCTTAAAACAGCCTCCTAGATGTTTAGCCTGGCTCTTTGTTACATGGTAAATTATCAAGTAAAACCATAATCTTCAAATGAGGTGATGAAGACAGTAAGGGAAGTCACGGTAGTAGTTAATTAGTTAAGATTAGATTATATTATAAATGATACTTAGCGCTTAATAAGAATCTAATAATTAACAGAAGTAACGATGTGCAGAATTTACAAATTGCTCAAAATCAAAAGCTAAAAGATAGTGCCACTTTTGGACTTGACTATCAGTGCATATTTGTTAGCATAGTAGTGGATAGCAGTTATTTTGATACACTGAAAATGTTTCTTACACAGACAGTTGTTATTGTTAGTGAATAAATTTGATTTGAGCTTTCATTTCAATCCCAGGATTTGCTGTACTAGGAAACTTAGATGAGATACTGCCGCATGTGTATTCTGTACTCACTGCTGTCTTGAGCTAGGCCTGTTCTGGGTCTTAGCAGCAGGACTACTTTGTTTCCACCAGACTGGATCAGTTCAATAGCTCGAGTGTGAGAGATGCCTCGCGCTGGCTCTCCGTTTATCTCCACAATCTCATCTCCAACCTGTCGGGAGTGCAGAAAATACAATTATTGAAAAGGGACCAACACATTTTAGCATGCATATACAGCCACAACATAGTAATACCCTGAAGGGACTCTCTATTATTGGAGATGACAAAATAACTGAGGATAAACTGTGTAAACATGTCATTCTGCTGGGCTCTAATCAATGTTGACATTCCTCTGCATCCTTAGATAGGCAAAGTCATGCACGGATATCGCAGTCTGCCAAATCTAAGACTGATTTAAGCTAGAGGCGACTTTCCCACAGCTTCTCTGCATCATCTGCCTTTTCATGCTAATAATAATGTGATAATTTCATCCCCCAAAGTGATGCCAGGACCTTCCTCCATGATCTGGGATACAAAGACCTTTCACACTGCCATTGTTACACTCAGAGATTATTTTAATGAATGGATGCATACATATAAAGATTTGTGAGTAGGTTTACACTATGTAGACTCTACAATGTACTAGCAAATATAGACAAGAGACAAACTCTGAACTAGAATATTTATTATGCCGAACTCAATGTGTTCTCTAAATGTTTACATAGCTTCTAAAACACACATATCTGAAAGAAGTCATATCTGAAAGAAGATAACACTAGATCATTATCTACAATGTCATGCATGACTACCATTATAATCCAGTATACTTTATCTTCAGTAGAGGCCACAAGTGCACTTTTTAGGCTGGTCCCAAGCCCGGATAAATAAAGAGGGTAGAGCCAGGAACGGTAAAACCTATGCCAAAATAATATGCTATAATCAATGTGATCACTGGATCAGCAGAGATGGATAGAGGCAGATGATTTGCTGTGGCAACCCCTGAAGACGTAGGGGGCAGCCAAAAGGAAAGAAGAAGAAGCAGCAGATGCATGACTCCCATAATGAGATATTTGTGCTCCCTCACTGGTGAAATAGTGAGTACCCCTGCCTCTCTCAAGTGTAAGATCAGGGTTTCCTTCGTCAGGGGCCAAAATCTCAGTCACAAGGTCATCTTTGTGCTGGTCCCAAGCCTGGATAACTGCAGAGGGTCAAGGAAGGCCAGACTAAATATGCATACAAACAGATTCACTACTAACAATGTTTTCCTTTGTCATAAAAAAACATACTGCATTTTCTAAAGTAATTTTTATATCATGGATTCGTACAAGATAAGATTGAGAAAATATGACTAAGTGCTGTTTGAACATTAGATTATTAGTTCAACCTCTAAACAAGTTAGCATTACCCAAATTTAATTTTAGGTTTATAGTGGCCCAATAGACTGACTCTAAACTATTAGGCTCTGACAAGTCCAACAGAAGTTACTGGCTGTTTGTTATCATGTCTTAAATAAATGGTGTCAGGGCCGGTTCATGACATAAACGCTCTATGCGGTTGTTTAGGGCCAAAACCTTTAGGGGGCCACATGATCAGAAAGGTCTGAACAGAGGTCAGAGGTGGCCCATGGCCTAGTTAATGTGCTAAGGGTCAAATGACTGAGGGGCCACAGCCGCTGCTCTGTGCTACAGCACAGTAAGTGATGTAAACTGCTGCATAACCAGCCTGGTCAATTACAGTACAAAGTGAGAAATCGTGTATGCTAGAACATTTTTCAGTCCATGATTGTGATCTACACTTCTCAAGCTTTTTCAGGTTTTTGTTTGATGACAATACTCACAACTCATAATACTCACAACTCACTTACTCACAACTTAATTCGACATGCAAACCCACAGAGTTGACATATTTCTCACAATATCTTAGCATTGTCTGTTATTACAAAACAACATTTAGTTTGATTTATGCTCTGGCTTAGCAGCAGAGTTGTTATAATAATGTTTTGTCGTGAATGTGAGAAAAGTAAAACTATAAACTGTTTCCATATTTTACTACAATGTAGTTGGCTGCTGAACATATTTTTTTATCATCTAGAATGCACCAGAATACAGGAAATTACATCTGTTTTGTTCAAACTTTCCAGGGAGAGGACCCCCAGACTCCTCTGCTTTAATTGTTCCTTCTAGAAACTTATCTGCACGTACATACACCAGGGGCACAGATCGGGAAGCAACACAAAGAAGTTTGTGTTTTTAATGGTGTTCACTTGCCATTATAGACCTCATTCAAATAAGGTTAATCCATTTGTTTTTTTTTTATCATGTGTGTCTGTGTGTTATTTGGTGTTCTACTGCTCTTGCCATATTTAGGGAGGCACAAAAAAAAAAAAAAAAAATCCTGTTTAGGGCCACTAAAACCCCAGAGAGGTGTTTTTGAATGCAAACAAGAACATGCAAATTACTGTCAGTATTTACCACAGAATCACAATGCTGACCTCTGACCTTGCCTAACTGTACAAAGCATAGCTCAAACATGCTATTTAGGTCGACATTCTTTGTGGGTAATCCTTCTAGGAGTTGGAATATAAAGGGTTTCACTGTAATGATTTTTTTTTTCTTTTAGTGGCCTCTCGGGGGCAAACATTACACTATATCATCTGTGGTGCTAAAAATACTTTAATCTTCTGCTTCTCCGTTGAATACTGTGAGGTGATTTTATTAGAGCTGCTTTTAGGAACCATAATAAAAACGAACATGTAGCTTAAAGTGAAACAATGCAATCTTTACTAGTTCCTGCACTTGAAGAAACAAAAACAACTAATAGTATATTGTAGAGGCAAAAGAAGTACCTACGATTTGTACTAAGGTTACTTAAAAATAATATAAGCAATGAACACAATTACTGTATATTGTAAAATATATGCTACTGTCTTTTGCAAAATCTACTTTTGTTTTGCCACAAAGGTCACAAAATACTTGTTTAGAGATGTTGAGAGTTGAGTAAAAGTAACAAGTAGTAAGTGTTTCCCTCAAAAAATGTATTTAAGTAGAAGCAACTATAGTTACTTTCCACTGCTGGCATAATTGTGATAGATATAAGCCTGTAAAACATGACCTTAAAACATCATCTAATCTATATTTTCAAGCTTGAATTAGTTGGTCTTCACCTCTTCTTAACATTGAATTAATGGCTATTAATAAGAAAGTTGCTATTCAAGCACTGGCTATGTCCATTTACACAGAAACACAAACAGTCAGTGTAATATAATAATAAGTAAAAAAAAACTTAACTTCTCACTTACATGGATTCTTCCATCCAGCTGAGCAGGTCCATCCTCAGCAAGCCTCAGAATGTACAGGCCCATGTTGTACTCGGTCCCACCTCTGAGACTGAAGCCAAAACCCCTGGGACCTCGCTCCAGCTCGATGGTCAGGCAGCCCTGCACACAACAAGACAAGATATATCATTTTTTTATAACCCAGATTCAGATGTGGTAAGAACTGAAGAAATATTCCAATAATTTGAATTGAAAAGGGGCGAACAACCTGAATGCATGTAAAATGGGCTTATATTCATGTTTGACCCATTTTAAAAAGGAATGTGGGGCATAAAATTGATGGAAGAAATAGACTAGACTTGGACAGAAAAGTGGACAGAATAGACTGTAAAATGGTCAATTTGGATTTAAGAAGAATTGGACATGCACGCAGAGGCGATATTATGCTTTAATTTTGAAAAGTTTATAGAATACATGGAATAAAAGTATGAAGATAAAAACTGAAGACCTAATAAAAAGCTAGTGGTGTTGTTTTCTAAAACATACTTGAGATAAATGTTAGAGGGATAAAGTAGATTTTTAAAACCTATGACTGGCTAATGAACACTCAAAACTCAAATACTCAGTGGCAAGGTTGGTAGTGTTGGATTTATTTTTGCTTATGCTAAGGGTAAGGGTCAACTCCACTTAGTCAGTTCATATATCCTGCTTTAGCTTAGGCCATTTTATAATCTATCAATAAAGTTTGCTTAGTTTATGCCACACTGATTTTAAGTTTCTTGTATTGATGTATGATTCTTATGTTATGTTAAACATTAGTTTATGTCAGTCCTTGTATTTTAATAAACTTGATTTTATTTATGCCATTATGTGTTAGGTATCTGGTGTTAACTGTGTTACTCTTGGGTTATTATTCAAGTTTAAGTTACAATGTGTTGTGTTGTTCAAGTCAATCGGTATTTGTCCTCGAGACATGTTTTCCATCTTGTGCTGGCCTTGTTATGTACTTATTGTACAGTTAAATTGTCCTTTAAAGCAGATTAATTTCAGCAATTCATTATTGAGTCTAAATAAGATAGCAGGTGTCCTTGTGGGAAGATGCCAATGCACAGAAAACAAGGAGGAATGCACGGGATGGAGTAATGTTACTATGATGTCACTCCTGGTATAAAATGCAATGGAAAACTGTGGTACAGGGGGCAACTCCTCACTCTGAGCTGCGGAGGGAGACAGCGGGGCTTAGAACAAGGGGGTGCTCACCCCCTCCCCCTGGATGTAGACCTGTAACTCTGTATTTGGACTGCTACTATGATTTTTGACTTTGCTGAAATTAAATAAATCAAGGGTGGTGAATGAGAGACTAACTTCTGACTATCAGAGTCATTTTTTGACCAAAGGGACATCCTGCAGGTACCCTCTGTTTCTGATGAGGTCGGAACCAGCTAATGTTAAAATAAAACCCTACTTTTCAGTAGTAGTAATTAGTAATAGTAATCATAGAAGTAGAGGTAGCATTGGTATGACACTTTCTACTTAAGTAAACTCTACTCTCAATACTTGTTTACTTTTATTGAAGTAACACTTTTGTTGAGTACTTTAATTTCTGCTTGAGTAATGTTATTTTTCTCTTCCAACAGACCAAAAGGAGAAGCCGTCAGTAAACACAGAAATTGTAAATGCCAAAATGATGTCAATGTCACTTTTCAAGATGTCTATCCTTGTACCAGTGTCGACAAAATGTAATTAAAAATCACGAATTTCAAAACACGCTTAAAAACACACAACAGATGTTTCTTTTTTTGTAATTTTTTTTTAGCATCTCATCTTTTGTATCAGTTCACTCTACAGATACCTCTTCTGGCTTACAATATGTTTCTTTTTAACAGTAGCCTCAACACCTTCCTTATTTTACATTACATTATGAAAAGTAGTCTATAGATTAAACTTAACTGCTGCACCTTGTAACCTTTACCTTAGAAACTGACTACGCTCTGAACAAATGCACTCTGATTATGGTACAGTGGTAAAGGTCGCAGCTTACAGACTACAGCTGCCATAAAGAAGTTTGCTTGACCTTCAGATAGTTGCCTCGGTAACACATACAGTAAAGAGATGGTCCTTACCTGGTTTGGTCCTGTAACGCACAAGGCCCCCTGCTCGCTGGCTTTCTGATCCGACCAGGTGAGGCTGTCTATTTTGTCTTCCAGGTCCAGGGTTGAACTGGAAATAAACAACAAACAAATCGGCTTATGTTCTGATTATGTATTTTTAATAACATAGGAAGCGTACAAGATGCTGCAGGCCTTGAAGCAAAAACAACAAATGTAATATTATGAAGGTGCAAGGAGGAGGAATTTTTATTGGTATTAAAATATATTGTAGAAAGCTGCATTATCATCACAACATTACTTTTTAAAATATTATCTTATATTCTCAATTATTGCGCATTTTCATTCCTATGCCTTCCATGGGCTACACAGAAAATTAGGAGCATTAACAAGAAACACAACCATACAAAACATAAAAGTAAAAAGATGTGTTTTTGTACAGTCCTATATCATAAAAGAGAATATAAAGGAGTGCAGTAGTTCAGTTCAAAGTGAAAATTACACACCAATCAGGCATAACATTATGACCACTGACAGGTGAAGTAAATAACACAGATTATCTCTTAATTGTGGCACCTGATAGTGGATGGGATATATAAGGCAGCAACTGAACATTTTGTGTAAGAAGAAAGAAAAATGGGCAAGCATAAAGATTGGAGCTAGTTTGACAATGGCCAGACTGTAATGCTAGATGACTGGATCAGAGCATCTCCAAAACTGCAGCTCAAGTGGGGCGTTAATAAATAATGATTATGGTTTACAATTAATAAAAAACAAAACTGAGTCTCTCATAAAATAAGAATATGCTGTATATAATATTATCATTGCAATGAAAATAAATAAACGCTTGAAATTTTTAACTGTGTAAAATTAATATGTACTTTCTTTTTTAATTCGACTACTGAAATAAATTCACTTTTCTACCATATTCTAATTCATTGATGTGAGACTGTAAATGCTGGTCACAAAAGATACATAATCCCTTAACGTCTTACTGTTTTTCCCTGTCAGATCACTGCGCCTGATTCTTTCCCACTTCACACACTTCTCAGTGCAGAACCTGTATTTAGCTCAAACGCCTCCAGTCACAGGAAGAGATTCGCTGTCGTTTGGAAAGTGTGCGACTTGCCGACAACTTTTCAAAGAAAATGTCATCTTTCCAAACTTTTTAATAACACCCCTGCAGTGTAACATCTTTTTCTTTTTTTTTTCTTCTTTAAAATGTTACACACTGCATTACATATTTGTTAGATGTACTCAGATTATGTGAAGCAAAACATCTACAAAGTAGAAGCACTGAAGCATTGGCCGTCTCACAACAGTAGTGTCCAGACCTAGCCTAACCTGAAACCAGGGATCTTGTAGTTCAGGGGTAAAAGCTCCATCCATCAAACACTTCACATAATAGTAAAGATTTACCAAAAATACCTGGATTTATAAGGTAATAATGTTTCTTTACTGACCCCTTGTGGTTGGAGTTCTTGATAAAAATCTTTATCAAAATCTTATTTACTTTTTGAGTTATCTTATTAACAGACTAACAAAGATGAAAGTAAACAACATAAATATAAAACATAAATATGAACTGACTTGTATAATTGCCTGATCCACTGACCTTTGCAGCATGCTTCTGTGCTGGAGAGCTGGACTCTGTTTGGCTGAGCTGGCTCCCGATGGAGGACCTTTATATTCTGAAATACATGCGGATAATATATGTATAAGATCTTTGTATTAGGATAAAAAGTTCATCATTTAATTAGCACATAAGTTAAAAAAGCAGGAATAATAGTACCTTAGATTATTTCAAGTTATTTTTGTAAAGACAATTTTCAATTTGCTCTCAAATATGTTTAATAATACAACATAGGGTACATCTAAGAAAATATAAGATTGTGGAAAAGTGAAATTATTTCAGTAGTTTAATTCAGAAACTGAAACATATAAAATCAGTACCCGCAAAGTGAAATATTGCAAGCACTTATTTATTTTTATTGTGATTTTTATGGCAATTATGTAATATTATATATAGAGTAGATTACAATTGTATGAGATACTATTTTTTTTTTAAATAATTGTAAACCATAATCAATTAAAATAAATAGATGCTTGAAATATTTATCCTCTTTTTATTCCTATTATAATCAGTTTTGACCAAGTTACTCAGCTGAAATTAATTCATGCTTAACATTTTTTTAGCATTTCATTAAAAGAGATAAAATATATATATATATTCCAAGTTCATGGGCAACAGTGCATTCAAACTTAAGTTTTAGTATGTTTCTATTTACATCTATTTACATTATACATCTGCCCTTGACAACAACTGTTAAACTGTAGAGTAATATTGCTCACCGTCTTCTGGGATGACGGTGAGGGTGACCTACATATCCGGCCTCCTTGATCAGCTGAACAATGTCGCTGTGTGAAAGCTCGATGATGGAGCGTCCATTGACTGCAGAGATCCTATCTCCAACATGAAGGAGGCCACAGCGGTCAGTGGGACTGCCTTCGATAATACGACCAATTTTGTGTGGTATGACTGAAAAGGAGGTAGAAAGTAGAATCCAGAGGTTAACCCGGCAGTGCACTGGACATCAGAAAAAAAGTGCTTTATATTTGATAAAGCTTAATATAGTTTTAAAATCTCTATTATTGGATGTAGTTGCTTGTGATCTTCAGGCTCCTAAGCAACCATACATTAAAAACAGGCATAATTGTGTATTAGAAATCACTGCATGGATCAGGAAGAGCTGTTACTGACCTGTTGCCAGAGAAACTAATTAGTTTCAAATTAGTTGAGGCATGACTGAAAAACGGGCACACAGTAGACAATTGACTTTGACTGGACAAGTGAAAAAGGTGCCTTATATGAGCTAAGTATAATGCTGTACTAATTATAATACTAATTTGCTAAGAAAAAACTTTGTGCTTTTGCAATAACATTAATTACCTCCCACTCATATCCTGCACATTATACCAACAGTACATGCCATAAGCCCCACACATAAGTGAGTGAATGATTATTTTGAGCACTTGCAGTATAGCACTGTCTGACACTTCTGCAAACCATGGTCTGCTTAAGGATTGTTTGCAGATTTGCAGTTTAGTGCTGAGTACATTGTAGATGCAGATGTTGCAGAAGTACTCTGCAGAAGGAAGCTTTACTACAGTACTATAAATAATTTTACTCAAGTAGGAGTAAAAGTACTGAACAAAATCATTACCTAAGTAAACGTTTGATGGTAAACTTTACATAGATAGAAAGTATACTTTGCTACTACCACTATTAGTACTACAACTGCTAGCACTACTAATAATACTACAATGGTTACTACTACTTCTGCTATTATTGTGAGAACCACTGCTCTCATTACAAAAAAAAATAAAAAATAAAAATCACTACAACAACCACTATTACAGTTGCTATTTTAGCACTGTTACTACTCTTTGCCACTGAGGTTTAAAAAAAAATAAAACTATTATCATTACTCACAATATTTCTTCATTTAATTTGTCTAGAATTTGTATGTAGAACTTTATATCTAAAATTATTTATCTAAAGTTTAAGTGCGAGTTAAATTGTGGGCAGGATTACTCAAGTCAATCAAAATCAATAGGCCAACAGTCAACAGTCTGACCCAAAAATATAATCTCATCATTCTCTTCTTCAGCTCACTTTTATTTAACTCAAAGGTATTTTGTGTTTGGCCTGACTCATTTTTATCTTTGTGTCTCACCTCCATGTGGTGGTTTGCTCTTGGACGTGAGGATGACAAAGCCAAAACCCTCTGATTCTTTGCGGTGCAGTGTGATGTCAAAGGACTCATGGTCCAGGGCGCTGGGCATGGGGAGGTGAGGTAGTTTAGGAGAGCCATTCACCAGCACCGGAGTCATTTCCTTTGCCTCCTCCTCAGTGGCATCTGACGTGACAAAGGAAGCGTTTATTTCAGTGTTATTCTCTGTGTGTGGGTGTATGCACATTGTTCAGAGCACTCTCAGTATGGTCTCAAATCTGTGTGTTTATCCAAAGCACAGCGGAAGATACAAACAGATTGGTGTCCAGATCTGACGCAATGTCTGTGGGTTTTCTGCTCATTTCCTATGCCTCAACAAAACATTTAGCTGCTATCCTTTTTTCTGTCAAATTAATGTTTTTTTTCCAAATGCTGTTGTTGCAGTCAGAATGTAAAATGCATCAACATTGTGTCACAAGACTTTCCTCAGAAAATACCAGGAGACTGAATGCATGAATGATTTTTAAGACATAAATGTTCAAGGTTTTATGGCAGCTTATTATTAAATATAAATAAATAGAAAATGCTGAATGTGTTTTATTCACAAAAGAACATAAACAACATATGTATAAAACAAGAAATTGTGGATGTGAGCTAGTGTTCCTTATAGTCAAATATTTCATTATCTAATATGTTTATATTCTATTGTGAATAAAAGAGAGACAATTTTAGCAGATCCAACATCTGCTTTTTAATGCATTTGAGCTGCTCCCGTCAGGACGTAGATATCAATAACCAAGCATCGGCAAAAACAGAACCAGACCTTTGTTTGTCCCACAGGTAATTGGTTCACTGAATAAAATTTGAAGTATAAATTCTTATCTTATCTTTATCTCTGTGTCCAGCTGGTCTGTACAAGGCAAAATCTATTCACATTCACAATTTTAAAGTTTTTCTGATTATTAAATCAGCTTCTCTATCAAGCTGAAGTTTTTTCTTTTTTTATTTTATAGTATAAAATGTATGGAAGTTGATCTATGAATTGACCTCTTAGTAATGGTGTGGCCTGGTCAAAGCCTGTCTTTTTCTGCCTGATTTTATGTTGAATGATGCACGTAATGTGCTTAGTGTGAAATGTTTTGTCTTATATGTTAAATGTTTTTACTCACTTCAAACCAATTTCCTTACGGGGACAAGAACCTACTACCTACCTACCTAAAATATGTTTTTTTGGTGACTTACAAATTTATGCTTTCTGTTTTTATTTACATTTAACACGCCTTTTTTGTGTTTTTTTCTACGCACCTCTGTAGATGACCTTCCTGCGCACAGTCAACATCACATGTCCGTTACGTGCAGCGTTGGTCATCAGATCCAGGACCTGTTTGTGTGAACGGCCTTTGACCATGACTCCGTCGATGCCTATGAGCTCATCTCCAGCTCGCAGACGCCCGTCCTTCTCCGCTGCTCCATTCGGGACGATGGCGCCGATGTAAACCTGGGGAAAGACATTCTGACCCAACACACATGGAGACTGAGTAAAGTTCACCCAAGCCAAACAATACGGACACCAAAACAACAAGTAGCATCATACAGCTTTGGTCAATGTCAGTACAAAGAAACATTACTGAACTTAAATTATATGCTATAGCACTGGACTCTTCATAATGCCGCTCTGGACTACATTATTGAAAATCTACAGCAGGGGTGTCCAAACTTTTTTCCTTGAGGGCCACATACTGAAAAATATATGTGCAGGAGGGCCACTCAGTCGAGGCATTATATTTTGCATCACCACAAAAGATGTCACTTTTTTTTGGCGCCACCAACCATTAATTTCCATTTTTTCTTTCTTAATGCCAGATACATCTCACACAAATACATTTTTTTACCTGCATTTCAAAACTTGCAGTAAACAGTGCTACCTGTGGCAATTTGGGCCAATTGTGAATGAAGTCCAAGGGCCAATAAAAAATTGTCTGCGGGCCGCATTTGGCCCCCGGGCCATAGTTTGGACACCCCTGATCTACAGTGTCTGAAAATTGACAAATTATTCATAGCTGATTATGTTATTGATTTTACTTTTGCTTTGGTGGGCTGATGTGGTGCAATATGGATATAGCACTATATTTGTATTATTATTATTATTATTATTATTATTATTATTATTATTATTATTATTATTATTGTTATTATGTAATAGTATTTTTCATACAGCCTACACATTTTAGTTGACTGCTACCCATTCAAATACATCCTGCACATCCACCAATACAAGGGAATGGAAAAGTCAATTTATTTCAATAGATTACTTCAAAGAGTTACCCACATAGTTATTAAATAGACTGAGTACATTCAGTGTGAAATAAAAGCATTAATTTTTCTTAACTGTAGGATTGTGGCTTTGAGTTAATTAAAACCCAAATTCCGTATCTCCTAAAACTGAAATATAATATTCTAATTTATTGACTACCCCTGTATAACCTGTACCCCTGTCCTAATAAAGAAAAGTAACTTACAGGCTGTTGAGGACCTTCTCCTCCCAGAACACGAAAGCCAAAGCCAGTTTCAATGTCCCTTTTGAGAAAAACGTCTATGTCTTTGGTGTGAGGCTCTGTGAAATCATTTAGATTTGTATTTGTATTCAAAAGAACAAGGTTACTGCACACATAGTTAGTACTGACTTACGTCTGCTGTCCAACAGGGCTTTGGACTTAAGGTACGTCTCTGTGGCATCTCTTTTGGGTGAGTCAATGGAGCGCAGGGTGCTTGTGTTAGAGTGGTAAGGCAAGGCCTGAGGGGTGGAGTCTCCAACACTGTCCAGTGTCTCTGTACTGGCTGTCATTTCCTGTCTCTGTGAAGAAAATCACACACAGATTCAAGTTATTACATTTTAGGATTATAATTGCAGGGTTTCTTTTGCAGAAATGGAAAAAGTACTCAAAATCTATACTGAAGTCACAATACTATCACTCCAACATAATATGGCTGAAGTAGAAGTTAAAGGACCCAATAAAATGACACTGATATTTCAGTAAAAGTAAATTAGTAAATTAGTACTAAGTGCAAGCTTACTTAGTAGTGGCAATAACTACTTTCTCCTACTTGTAATACTACTACAACTGCTACTACTACTATTACTACTGCTACTGTCAGTACTACTATTACAACCATAAGTATGATTACTGTTATTACCACCCATTATTATTACCAAGGTCAAAAATACTTTTACTTTTACCATTATTAATACTACTGCTATTACTACCCAGTTTATCAACAAGGCCAAAAAAAAAAAAAAAAACATTATATATATATATATATATATATATATATATATATATATATATATATATATATATATATATATATATATATATATATATATATATATATATTTTTTTTTTAAAATCTACTTGGGTAGAAATATCTAGTTCAGTGGTTCCCAAAGTGGGGTCCACAAAGGTACAGCAGGGGTCCCCCAGAGGCTGTCTATATTAGGTACATAAAAAGAAACAAGTTTGAAACAAATTACAGTTATATACTTGTTTTAAAATAATACTTTAAAACTATTTTTAGCCAACAGTCAGTGTTTTTATCAAAATATATGGAAAAAAACATGACATTCGTGTCTTCTAAATAGAGGGAAGATGTATAGCTGGGGGTCCCCGTGGGATTTTTGGAAATTTAAGGGGGGCACGACACTCTTGACTTTGGGAATGGCTGATCTAGTTACTTTCCACTGTTGTTTATCAGTGTATCACACATCTTACACTCACAGGCCTTCTAGCTCATTATCCCAAACAAGGGACTGCATATATAAAGAAGACAGATGAGTGAAATAATAAAGGTCATTTTCCTGTAGATTGTGTTCATTTGGCACACTCCACATTGTCTGGAGAGACCTAAGTGATGGGATTTAGTAAAGCAATTTAAAATCCATGGGAAAAAACTAAAAGATTTCCCTGTGGCTGTGACAGGCCTATTCAGAATGAAAGGGCAACTTCTTTATCTAAAACTGTTGCATTAATAATAGCACCATATCTAAAGAGGCTCATCCATGCTTCATTACCATGGCAATCCCCTGACAATAGCCCCAAGTATACCGATACTGAATAGAAGTAATTAAGACCGTTTTTCAGTGCAAACAAAGGGAGGACTTCAGAAACGTAATCAATATTCAAATGTATTGCTATCATTTAATTTGCAACAGCAGCTAGTTAAGCTGAAGGACAAGAAGCAATGCAAGTAAACTTTAGGCATAAGTCCTAATGGGAAAACCATAAGAAAAAAGGAAGATAAGCTTTTAACTTACGGGCTTTAGACTCTTCACAGGAGAGGTCTGACCTAAAGAGAAAAGGAACATTGAAGGCAATATGGTCACAAATGCAAATAATGTAATGTAATGATAATTTGAAGATGTCATTGCAGCATCGTCCAGCAGGTGGCACTGCTTCTCTGAGCTGCTCTACACCAAAGGATGAGGCTCCATTAGAAAATATACGTCCACGTGCAATCAAAGTTACATAGAAAATATAAAGGTAGATCATGTGGCAATGTGCTGAGTACTATGTGGAAGTCCTGGTTATGAAAGAGAATTAGAAAGTCATGCATGTAATTCAATGACCGATAATTCCCCTGCTACTTGCTGCTCACTGTATAATACACCCACACGTTCCATCTTCCGAATGCTCAGATTGTTCCCTACAGATCATCTTTTACAGCCCCCCCACCCCCCTTTCCCCTGCATTAACTAGATTAACAAACAGCCTTGTAGAGCTCCAGTCCTGTGGGGTTGTGCACCAACACTTGGCTTGATGAGGGGTTAATGGAGCTTGATGTATAGGGGGGGATTTGCAGCAGTGCTTTTCCACTTGACTGCGACAAACCCAAACCTTCACTCAAGAAGTCATGAAAGGCTTAACTAAGAACAGTGGACACACCTGGGGGTAACTCATACACAGATTGTATTATTTTGATCATTCTATTCCCAACACCGAATTGACTTCAGTTCAGTGATGCCGTAGCAAATTCACATAAAGTCACATTCCGAGTCAGTGGTGTTTCTCTAATGAGGGTGAAAGCTGGCATTAGCTCTTCAGGACGAGGGAGATGTGAGGTCATGCATTACGTCACTGGACGAGGTGATGATGGCGCTGCAGTGGACATGGGATAGAAGAAATCCTTAATAATGTGGGTATAATATCAGTTCTTGTGTTAGCTTTGTTCCTAAATGTCAGGGCTCCATCCAAATGCATAGCTATGTTTCTCCTGACGTTGTTAGGTTAGGGCATTTTAGATAAGTTAAGATGGGATAAGTAAAGAGAAACAGAATGATTATACAGAAGCTTTTAATACAAAAGCAATATAAGACAAAGAAGGAGTCCTAGAGTTAAGCCATTAGGATATTTTTTTTAAACTTGTGACTTGACTCGAGTCATTGTTTTAAGGGCTTAAACTTAGGCTTGGACTTGTTTCTTCTCACAGACCAGGACTCCTGACATGACTTGGACTTCAACTCTGACTTGTGGACAATAACTTGAACTTGGACTCTGGGGCTCACACCTCAACTCAAGCACTGCTTTTGAGCTTATACATACAGTATACAGCACTGTTAGCAGAAAACACCAAAAATATGCTGACAAATAAGGATTTGTAAAAGTACAGAGTAGGTATAAGGTGTGACCTGAGGGAGGAGCCCAGAGGAGACAGCCCCTATAGCTGTTTAGCCATGGCTCTTACAGGGGCCATAGACCAGAGGCCAGAGGCATGCACAGATCCCCCTGCACTCTGCTGATGATCAAAGCTTAACCAGAGTTGCCTGGAAAACCCAGACTGATATGTTTCTGTATTATTCTACAGAGAAATATCAGTCTGGTCACCACGGCGTCCGCAGTGGTTTATTCAAATCCAAACCGTACCGTGCATTTTGATTCGCTTATTTATGTCACGTGTTCTTCGTGAGCAGCGTCCGCAACAACAACAATCAAGGTGGCGCACTGAGGAGCCGAGTTTGTTTCATTCAGCAGTAAAATTCTGTTTTAAATGACCCAAAACATATTGAGTCATTAAAACCACAGCAGCTTGCAGCACTAGAAGCCTTTATTTAAAAAAAAAAAATGTTTTTGCGTTGCTTACTTTCTTGTCGCTTTGTTAACGTCACGTCCGCCATTTTTTGATTGGCTAACTCCACTGTCTGTTTGGTCCGCGATAGAAATCAAATTGATTCTATGGCGACCAGACTCATCCGCTGGTACAGCGGTGAGTCTGGAATTTCCAGGCAATAACAGGAGTTCATCGACTTGAGCAGCCAGTCCCTAGGGCTGCTGGAGATGGATGTTGGAGACATTTAAAGGGTGCTTACCCACCCCCCTCTGTGTTGGAATCAGACACAGGCCCACACTTATGTAATTTCCCCTTTTTACAGACTGCAGTATTCGTCAAACAGGAGCTGTCATAAAACAGGCTGGGAGGAGTAGAAGTGCACAGGAGGAAAATGTGAAAGATGCATTCATATTCTTGATGTGCATTCCTACTGCTACAGAAATGCTATAGAAAAAGCCTGGCAAACAGAAGTGCAGGTGCATCAACTCATAAGCAGGTAGCAGAATTTACAGTGGTGACAAACCACAAACAGGTGGAAACCAGGCTTCAGTAACAACAGTGTTTGTGGTCAGTCGATGCTTTCCCCAGCATACCTCCTGTCAGGATCAGCACGCTGACCCCACCTCCCATCGGCACTGTTGAAGTCGTATTGACACCAAATTACACACACACAAGAAGACATTCAAACACAACAATAAATAGATGAATAAAAACACAAGCAGGCCTGTCACAATATTTACATTCATGCTGAGAGTACTTTTGTCATTGTCACAATGGTCAAGCTAAGAGATGAAGCACTACTGAAATATACACCTGTTATATTAAATTATCTGCCTCTTTCTTCATCTAGTACTGTGTAATGACTCTTAAGGTAGAGTTTATTATAAACATATTTTTGCATTTGGGTTGGTTTTACTTTAGTAATTGTCTGAAATGTGTAATGTGTATTTTGCATATGATGAATCGGACAACGCCCTTTGAGTAACAACTAAGTCCTTTTTATTAATCTATAGCACAGATTCAGCCTATAAGACACTTCCCATTTATCTCCCACCACTGGTGCATCACCTGTCTGCCTCAGCCAATCACCTTTCACCTGCCTAAACATAAATTGTCCTCTCTGCAGTTATGAAGCTTGTGCAGCAAACCTACTTCACCCTACCACCACCTCATCTCTGGTCATCTTGGATCAGCAGCTCTTATCACTGCAACCCATCACCACAAGCATAGGCTGTAACAGGAAGACTTGCCAAATAGTATACTCTTTATGCTTTTCTCTTTTAATCCATCGCACAAAGCCTCTCCGGGCAAGGCTTAAGTTTTTCTTTCAATAAAATCTATTCTCATGCATTTATTTGTTTCTGTCTGGGTCAGGTGGAAATGTTGGTTTTATGTACGCACTATTACCAACACATGTATACAAATATAGTGTGACTATTTGAATATTACATTATTTGAATTAACTTAAATGAAATGAACTAAATGTGACAGGCCTATATGTACAGAAAAAACAGACATAAAGATAAGACAGACTGCAGACAAAGAGACAGACGTATTGACAGAAGGTACAGACAGATCAATTACAATTCCTCACCTCCTCGCAGCACTAGCACATTCACCTCACTGCCCACCGGTAGGTCTTTGAGAATGTCCACCACTTGTGCGTGGCTCAGAGTCTGAACATTTTGCCTGTTGATCTCCTTGATGACGTCTCCCTTTTGCAGTCCACGACACCACTGAGCGTCAAGGATCATCTTCACCTTTTGACCCAGTGGGCAGTCTGCTATAGCAAACCCAAACCCCCCAGGACCTTTGACCAATGGGACACTGACCAGCTCCGGTTGAAGCATCCCAGTAGTGTCCCCCTGCCTCCCATTAGACAGGGCGGCTACTACAGGACGACCACTGGCATCGGTGGTAACATAGTGAAGCTCTTGAGAGGAGCCGTGCAGGACGTCCCCTTTGACCAGCAGCGGTTGTCCATTTATGAGGGGAACGGCTGTGACCACTTCGCCGCCGTGGAGGGCCTGCTGTGGCTGGGACGAGGGTGGAGGAGGCGGAGGTGGGAGAGGGTCATCGCTGTTTAGGTCTACATCTGGGGGCAAAGGGTAGCCGCGGCACAGAACCATGTCTACATACTGGTTGATGGGAATAGACTGAAACATCTGTACCACTTCTGGATGGGTTTTTCCCAGCACACAGAGTCCATTAATTTCCACAATCACATCACCTAAAAAAAAACAGAAAGCAATGTACCTCTGAGTTTTGAGCAAAGAACAGAACATAAAGAAATATAATTTTTTTTCAATAATTTTACAAACTACAGATGCTGGAAAAGTGGGCAGAGACCAGGGAAGACAGAGGGAAGGAACCCTAACCCTAACCCTAAGGGTGGGGGTGTGGTGGGGCAGAGCCTTGACCTGGGACGGACTGTGAGCTGTCATTGTAATGTTACTGTCCACCACATGGCAAGAAGAGAGAACTGGGACTTGAATGCCCGAAGCGAGGGAGGTGGCTAGGGGTGTGGGAAGCGGCAAGGGAGTGGTAATATGGAAACAATACTGCATCATAATAGTAATTAGGGATTATTGAACATAAGTACCTCCATTCAACCCTAAAAGGCAGCACCACAAAAAGTAGTAATAGTTTGTAGTAAAATGTCAAATTAATGCCCAGTAATCATTGAGATGTACTGTACCGCTAAAGCCCAATTTGTACAGCTTATCAGCTACAAAGAAGTGGCTTTAGGAGCAGGTTGTGTAGACTCCCTTTACCCAATACTAGTCCTAATCCCCTCCATATAGGCCTGTTGTCCAGCATCTCTGGTTATCAAAAACAGCACTGTCAGCTATACTGCATTTCTGTCTCTGTGCCACATTTGGTACTATAGACTAGTGACTGGGAACAGCACAGAAGTTCTGCAAAATTGCGGACGTTCTGTCACACTGATACACTCTAATGTATTTTGTCATATATTCTCAAATCTCTTTTGACTTTTCCCTCCTGGTTCCTGGTCACCACAGCAAATCACCTGTCCACTTGAGTGCAGTTATTTGCATATTAATTTGGCATAGATTTTACACCAGAAGCTCTTCATAATGCAACCATCTCCATTTATCTGGGCTTGTGACTGGCACAAAAAGTACACTGGCTTGTGACCCTGACCAATACTGTATATTCTACTGGTTGCATGATAAAAAAAAAATAAAAAAAGTTTAAATAGAAAATCCCTTAATGCAATATAAAACATTTAATATGCAAAATATTATTTGAAAAAAAAAATTCCAAAACATCTTGGATTACATTTTATGATAACCCTATCATACAACTTTCAACCAGACCTGATTTGTACTCAATTTAATACTTCCAGGCTTTTTACTGGAAAACATTTACTTCTTTTGTCAGATTGCTCTTTCTCTGCTGCTTCATATTTCTGTTTTGGCAGCTCCCAGGCCCCTTTCCTCCTCCTTTAATCTCCACTCTTCCATTCAGATTTGCTTTAATCTGTCTCTTCATCACTCGTACCATTGTTGACCAAACCAGAGCAGCTATCTCATTCTTAGCTACATACAGTATAAGAGACGGATGTGGATTTCTGTCATGTTTTTCTATTGTAGTCATCTCACACAATATGCTGGCAGCTGTTGGTTTATGTAGCAGGCCTTGAGGCATCATCAGAAACCAAACAACAAAGATATGAGGTACATGACTTCAAACCAACCAAATCAGACAGACAGTTGTAAACTATGCCCGTCACTGAGCAGCACGCTCACAAAATTAAAATTGTATCAGCTGCAAGTTCTCAAAAATGTATACATGGTTTTCCAAGATTTTAAAAAACTTTTCTTCAGTGATGTTTTTACAACCCACAACCATTTCTTGCTGACAAATAGTATTGCTATTTGTCAATCAAAACAACTTTTACATGTGTATGTACTCCAAACATTTGCAATAAAAACTTAGCAGTGTCTAAAATTCTTCCTAGCTTTAACTCTGTCACAAGTGATATCATAGTTCAAGGCATAACATAGTAAATTTTGGTGTATTTAACACTGATTCATATTAGGTTTTGGGATACACTTGATTTCAGTCCTCAATAGCTACACTCAGAGGTGTGGAAAGGTCAGAAAGGTGGGACCCAAACAAATGTTTTTTGGTGTGAATCACCAAGTAGATCCAACAGTTTTGTACCTTTGTGATATAAGGCCAAAGTTACTAACTGATGCCACAGTGAAGTAAAGGAACAAATTAGATTTAGTGGAATTTTAACCTTTAGAAGAGATTAGGACTTTGTGGCTCAATATTTGCAGATTTGAATGCAGACCTGGGGCCTTATCTAGGTATAACTCTTGCATATGCCCAAAACAAAGGCTGAAACTTGCGTACAATACTCTTGCTGTTGGCATTTATAAAAATCAAACTAGACGTGAAACCTTAATGCAAACTTTCATTCTGGTATACCATGTACACACCTTTCAGAGACATGGCACAGAAGAGAGGCGTGACGTGAAGCAAGTTTGAGAGAGTAATGTTTGGTGCATGTTTGATGCATTTTACTTTCAGTTTATATTCTCTCAGGTTTAATTATTTAATCCCAAATAGTTTTTGTTTTTATTAATTTTAGTAAGAATTTGAGTCAAGTTGAAGTTGAGACCTGTACCCTTGTGCACGCTCAGGCATGTGAGCAGGCGGCGGCTGCTGGCTCATCTTAAAAGTCCGGTTGGAGCCTTTTAAATAGAAAGCAGGAATGATCTCTGAAGAATATCTACGTGCTTTTATGATGTAATCGCTGGACATAAGTCTAACCAACTCCGACAAACAGTTCATACTGGGCTGTCTGGTTTTCACAAAACTTGTGTCAAAATGCGACTCAATCGAGTGCTATCATTACCAACAACATGCAACTACACACCACGGCTCTCACTGCCTCCTCTCTTGACACACACTGTTTAGACCTCCACAGTGAAGCAGTGTTCACTGTCCAATAAATATCCATGTGAGTGTGTAATACTGCGTGGAGCATCTTGTGCCTCCCACTCACTTCTGTGTTTTTTCAGTAAAACCCACTGATTAGCAGCTCATGTTTAGGCAAAACTCATTCATAAGTTGCTTTGCATTGCTCTTCTTTGGTTGAATGAAGGTGTGGAGCAGGCGTGACAGGATTTGGGTTTATGACCACACCTTTCTACATCAGGTATAAAGGGGAAGGGAAGGGTTTTATTAATCTGAATATTTTCTAGCATACACGACTTGGGTTTCCAGCATATGTACACTATAAGTAGAGGTTCCATGCACAGTTTTATAAATAAGACCCCAGGGCACTAAACCTTTACAACTGTAACATAAAGTCAATGCCTCGGTGCCCTTCTAGTGAGTCTAGTGATGTATGTTGTAACTTTTGATTTATTGATTATTTATTTGATTATTTTAGTGCTGACAAACAAACCAAGCCTAGATGTGGCAGTCTTTGATACTATCAACATGTTTATGTAGATAAATGAAATTAATATAGGTTATTGTTCAATTAATCACTTACCAGAAGCCATCTTGCCATCATGTGCAGCCGGTCCATCGCTCAGCACATTTTTGACCTGCAGAAACTCATCGGTTCGGTCACCTCCGATGATGGTGAAGCCAAATCCCTGGGAGCTTTTTTTCAGTGCTGTGTGGTACATCTCTCCTTTCAGTTCACTGGGGTCTGCCGTGAAGCCTGCTGACCCTCCTTTACCTGTGCATGAAGAGGATCCATTAGTATGGGGATGGTAAGAGTGTGGCTATATCAGAACATAGTGCTAAAAGTACATAAATGAAAAAAGTCTTTGTCTTGCTTTTAGTCTTGAGCCATTATCGCCAAATGTGCTGTCACTCATTAATAAATGTATACTACTTGAATTCTAACAAACCCACACCTGCTCTGAAAGTAAATTATATGCATAATATGCTGAGGATCAACATAGTAATTAGACATTTTAATTACAAATTAACAAACAAGATACACATAAACTAGATAAGCAGAAGGAACACAGACTACTGCATAAGAATAATGAGTTACATTTTTGTTTTGTTGTTTGTATTACTATACAAACAACAACAACAACAACTACAACAACAACAAAAACACATTAGTCATACCTAAAAATAAGCAGCCCTGGATGGTCACCAGGCAGGTGATTCAGTGGTGGCTGCTATGCCTTAGCCTCTAAAGCTCCATAATTACCCTGTACCACTGTGTAACAGAAGGGGGCTTCCCCTGAATCCACTGGAACAAAACGCATTGCCTTGCCAGATATAAAAAAGTTTACACAATAAAGTCAGCTGCTCAGTGGAAAAAGAAAGCCTCTTTATAGACAAACCAAGAAGAAACAGCAAAGGGTCCAGTTGCATTTTCTGATGAAAGGTTGAACAGATCTCATAACAACATTTTTACAGAACATAACAATCAGCCAGATATGTGTACTCATGTTTTACACAGAGAGTATACTGTAAAATTACACGTAAATATTTTCTTGGCTGATCTAAAAGCATTTGACCATGCTTCTGCACAAAGCTCAAAGACTTTTACCCACAGGACCCTGACTCTCTCTCTCTATGTGAATGGGAGTTACACGTTTATCTATTTATTGTATTAAATTAGTCTTTTATGCTTTTATTCCTGTATGTCTGGGTGGTGATGTAATACTTCTATGTTAACACAGTGTCCTTTGTGTAGACTTTTTATAACTTGAGGAGGGAACGACTTAAGGTCAGTGGCAGCCTCAATATGGAGCAGCAGTGGCATTACAGTAGATAACTGGTGCTCAGGGTCACAGAGCATTAAACTTAGCTGCCTCGCTATCAGCCCAGTCCTGTGGTATCAGCACTTTGGATCATGGACACATCATTTTTCCTGCTACATTATAGTCTCCAGCCTGGACACTGCAATAGGCTTAAAAAAGAGAGGCCTGACAGTAACAAATGGTGCCCATTCAGTCTATGAACCATTTTTTAAAGAAATGTGTCGTGGCTGTCTGTCCTTTTGGAAAACGTGTATATGATGATGTATTTGAACCATTACTTATGTAAAAGTAATTTGTTATATATTTTCACAAAATGTAGTACACAATGTCCCTGTAGTTCTGAATGCAGGTGGCATTTTCCACTCATATGGCTAGGGCTGTCACTTACTTGACTATTAATATAGTTTCATGTGTTATTTAAGTCTTTTTAAACTATCAGATTTTAACCAGATTTATAACCAGAACACCAAATAAAAAACAAAAAACTAAGATTGAAACTAAGGTTGAAATATTTCTCCATATCTGTACTCAAGTAAAAGTATTGTTACTTTAAAATAATATTACTCACATAGAGGTAAAATTACTTCACTACAAAATTATTACTACTACTACTTCTGGTTCTACTATCACCTCTACTACAGCTACTTATACCAGCATCAACATACTTTTACTCATTTAAAATTTTACTTGGGTAAAAGTAACATTTTTCTCTCAACAACTGCATGTTTTAGAAAATGCACTCAGCTGAGGTAGGAGGTTGAGTATCTAGTTACTTTTCACCTCTGAGACCTGACAACAGTTGAACTCCATGCTACCAAACAGCTTAATCAAGTGTTTCTCCACATTTATTAATATTAACATCGTCTTGTAAAAAAAGTGCAAGCAAGCAGAAAAGGTCAAAGGTCATGGATCCCACTTAGTGCCTCCAGCAAATTTAGTTCTTTGATGTTACTCTTGAAATGCGTTGGAAAAATTGGAAGACACATCAGTGTAGTGATACACAGCAACTCAAAAGCTTCACATATTCCTCTGGGTTTTCCCAAACCTCTTTAATTCCGATTCACTCATTTCATCACAAAAACAACTACTATTAATAATATTATGATAGAAGTCATCTCTGAAAAAAGACATCTCACTTGGGCTTCATATTAAAGTATTTTTGCCAGCGGAAGAACTAGAGCAGGGACTGAACTTTTTGACCAATCACCCACACAGAACAAAGGGGGATGGTCCCATTCAGATAAAGGACACTATCATTGTCCAAGTCTAAGCTGGTGAATGTTTTTATACACTAGGGTAATGGCGGCGGCAAGTCCAACTGGAAAGATATCAATTCCAGCCCTGTGTCCAATTGTTTACACCACAAAAAAGCTGAAAAAAGACAAGAAAAACAGAGACATACAAAAACAAAAGCAAAATACAAATCTGATAAATACAAAATTAAACATAAAGGAGAAAGGAGAGAAGGCAAGCTTTCTAAAGCTTTTTTTTTTAAATTTACATTATCAAAAATACAGGTAGTGGGCCTTTAAATGTTGTCCTGTTAAATGATTCAACAATTATAATCATCTACTGGATGCTGTGGAAGTGTGGTAACTATCACGGTAGGTGTGGAGTCCAGATGTCCACTCTGTTGCATGGATCAAGCAAACTCATTTCCATAATCATATTCAAATTGCTCAAAAATCCAAAATGGACCGTTCCCTTTACTCCCCGACAGCATAAAGTACACTGAAATAACAGCCGACTGTGTGAAGCGTCAGACAGAAAAAGATAATGGAGGGAGAATGGCAGATACAGAACAGAGAGGGGAAGTGATTGTGGTGAACAGGCCTGGGCATGTGTGGGAGAGTCCAAAGAGGATCCGTGTGCCAGTGTCTGTAGGCTGTAGACTTTATAGACTAGAGACAGCCAAAACCACCAGATCTACTGCCTCAGTCAGACATGCTGTTTGATTCCTCATATGTGACTCAACTGCTTTGGAAAGGCCCAGGGACATTATTTAGCAAAACTGGGCATTTTTATACACAACAGTTGTAGTAGCTGCGGAAATATTATTCAACATAAAACAAAAAACAAGGCAGTTGGGTCATAAAAATGTTTTGTAAGGGTGACTAATTGCCTAAGTAAAAGCAGAGTACTTTTTTTTTACTTTAAATTTTTTATAAGAACATAAAAACATATAACTAAAAACATATAATAATATGTTTCAGATGGCAAAAATCTATGGTCCTTTTGAATATATTTAAAAATTTGTTTGAATTAATATCACCCCGGTCTGACAGTCAGAGCTATGTTAAAGTTAACTTATTAAAGTATGATTTGTGGTGACTGATGGATTAAAGGCTTACACTGACAAAGCATCGAGCATATGATAAAAAGTTATAAAAAATATATAGCCTATGTATTCTTTACCTTTTAGCTTACATGCTAATGATATATGCTAATTGTTAAAACTATTGCTAAACTTTGATACACAGCTATTCTAACGACTACATGCAGTTGATTAGTTTTCAGTTACTAAAAACAGTTGGTTAATCACGCAGTATCTGCTGGCTAATGCCAATTCCTTCATTGAGAATGTATTGTGGTCTACTTAGCTTATAACACGTTTCTTGCTAAGGCAGCCATATTGTTCACAAACACTAAAAGTGTGAATAGTTTACTACAGTGTTGTCCTATAAGTAGTGCATTTCAGTTATATTTTAATAGTATTATTTCCCAAATTGAATGTCCCTTTTCTTCTATCAAATCTCCCTGAGAATCTCACACTTTAGAAAACGGTAAGCTAACAGCAATAGCCTGAGGTGCAACTGCCGAATTGTGATGCCTTGATTTCCTCATAGCAGCCATCAGACAGTGCACGGTTGTGTAATCTGTAATCAGGGCCACAACGGTGGTATTTCTCAGTCCCACCTGAGCAGAGAGATGTCTGATTATGCTCGGCCTCTCTGACGTCCTGTTCTACCAGCTGTCGCTACATGCACCACTAAAAAACAGCCTCCTCCCATGCATTTAATACCATAGTTTGTCCCTCTACATAACTACAGCGATGTAATCTATTATCTATTTATATTGTAAAGAAAACACGCTTCATTCTTCAGTTCATTCAGTTTAGTCCTGGTAAGAAAGGCTCTCTAAGACCAAAGAATTTCTTGTTGCAATATTACATTTTTTGAATTTGGGGAAAAGAAAATCTTTGACAAATTCCTGGTTAGGTTTGATATGTTCGGCTGACTTTGTGCAGAGTAAAGACAAACTAAAATGCATTAGGACAGCAAGCATAAAAAAGGTCTCTGTGCAAAATATGAACATGTACATTTACTTTTCAATTGTTTGTGCTTGGTTACACTAAAATAGTTCAATGTAATTTTGCCAGCCATGTTCATGAATAGTATGGTAACAAACCAGTGTATTCTTTGTGCTAGTTCCAAACCCAGATAAACAGAGAGGGTTGTGTCAGGAAGGGCATCCAGTGTAAAATCCTATGCCAATTCAAGGTGCGAATCACTGTGTGCTCTGAGGCAGATGATTTGCTGTGATGACCCCAGAGAGGAGGATTTCTATGAAGCAATCAAAGCTTTATTGTCATGTTGTTTTGAAGAATTGAAAAGCTAGTATGAGTGGTTACTGAGCATGTATTTTCATGTCGCAAAGGGCCCAGAGGAGGCCCATGTGACGAGGTACAATATGTCTTGATATTTTTAAAGATGGCTAGATTAAAATAGCCCTGCTGAGTTGCATTTTCCATATACGCAGCATCTAAATCTGTGTGTCCTTTATTTCAACTCTTGTGCGTGACATATTTCTGTCCCTAGATAATCCAAATATGAGAAGGGGGCATGTTGTTACCTTGGGATGACGTCGCCTTGGCTTTTTGGAGTGCAGCGGTCTCTTGGCTCAGCTTCTTCTTTGCCTCTAGGACTGGATTCTCAAACTGGGTTTTCTGGTTAATGTGACTGCAACATAAACAAATTCGTAATCAAGAAACAGCAGAGACTATAAATCTCAAGGTACACTTCCGTTACACAAAAACATGCTACTCACATTTACACACTGCAGCAGTTCTAATGTATTAATTATGCATGCTCCTTCCTATAAGCAAAGCATGATTTCCTAATAGGGTGGGGTGACTTGGGGCTGTCGGCACCATTAAAGCAACATAATGTAATTTTTGCTCTCTCTCTGTTCCCTCTCTGGTTGATAATATTGCAAAAGCCTAATTTTGACAGCTATACCAACAGAAAAGGCAGTGTATGTCATCAGTCATAGTTTTGTAGATTTTCAGTGGTTAATGTGGCCACATCATCCATAATACACATCAGACAGTGTAATGTATAAGGCTGGACACTCCCAGAGCTGTTTTATTTGTTAAAACTACTTTCCCATCAGTCCTTACTTATCTTACTAGCAGATTGTAGGGTGAGGTATATAGTATCTGATTCCTAAAATATTCATTCATTCATTTTCATTTTCTTCTGCTTATTTCCATTAGGGGTCGCAGGAGACTGGAGCCTATCCAAGTAACTTTGGGCCTTAGCTGGGGTACACCCTGGACAGGGTCCAGCTTGTCGCAGGGCTGACACAGAGACATACACAGACAGACAACTATTCACTCTCACTTTCATTCACTAGGGGCAATTTAGAGACATCAATTCACCTAACCCATGCATGTCTTTGGGTGGTGGGAGGAAGCCAGTGTACCTGGAGAGAACCCACGGTAGCACAGGGAGGACATGCAGACTCCACCCAGAGATTTTGGGTGTCGGCTAGCCCAAGGATCAAATCCACAATCTCCTTGCTGGGAGGCGAGAGCACTAACCACTCTGACACTGTGCCCCCAATTCTTTATTCTTAAAATAATGTTTTGAAATATATTTTAGTGGAAGATTTATTCTTAGCGTAACAAACTATCCCTCCCTTGATCCCTGAGATCCCCAGTGTAACTCGGGGAGCAGGTAGGTCACTCTATGAGCTGCTACTAATGCAAAATCCTAACGCTAACTAAAACATCCTTGTTTCTTTTACTTTACTTTTTTTTACATTACTTTAGGTAATGTCTGTAAACTAAACTACACTACATCTCTGTTGATATGGTTGTCAAAATTACGCTTCTGGAATCTTCCAGCGATGGACTGTGAGAGAGCAAAAGTTATACTGTGTTGCATTAAGGCTCAAAACAAAGACTAAACTTCCCTTTGTAAGTGGCAACTCTAGCTGTTTATAATTGCAGGAAATGAACCCCCGACTGTCAGTGGCATCCTTTTTTCCACAACAAGGTAAACAGCCTGTTGTCCCTCTGGCACAGAAACCAAAGCCATTGTTCACACAAAGCTCATTTTGCGCTAAAGCACTGGCAAACGCTCCATCACAGTTGGCCGCTGACCCTTCCAGTCCAGACAGTGCAACTTTCTCTCTTATGTCCTTCTAACCCAGAATGGACCCCTCTACAGCTCCACAATGAAACGGAGTGGTTGTTTCCATTTTCTTCTCATCACAACAGATTGCTACCGCTCCTATTGCTCGCTCCATGAATTCTAGTTGAAAATCTTCCCGCATCTCCACCGCTGTTATAATGGCTATGTTCCACGATTTCCTGCCAGGGCGTTGAGCATGAAAGCACATTTTGTACAAACAGACAATATGCAGAGATGTATACACAGTTTGTATACACACAGTGAGTGCTCATTCAGTCTCCTGTTCGTATACAGGTCACAGAAATATTTCCCACCGAGATTCATTTTGCCTCCTGCTGATAAACAATGGGAAAATCCTAATCGGAATCTTCGGCAGCTCCTCAGGTAAACGCTTCCTTCCGGTGTCTTACAGAGTTTCTTCACCAGAACAAAATGAGCTGTATGCTAGATCCATTTGTTTATTTTTAGATAGTATTGATTTATGCTGGTTGGCTGCTAATGCACACTAAGCACTATAATATGCAGCCATGCCCTGATCTAACTCTGTCTAAAAGCAGAGTGTTAAGTGTTATGTGCATGATAATATGTGCACTGTTTGTGATCACGTGTAAATGAATAAATCAATACAACTTACTCAACATAATATGTGCCGTACTGTGGATCATCAATTTCCTCCCAGCCATAAGGTAACTCTGAGAAGAGAAATAATAGTGTTAAGGTAAGGACAGAAATAATATTTGGAACACTTAGAAGACATTTGGGAATTGTAACCACAATGGTGGTGAAATGCAGCGGTTTCTAGTTTCCCCCCAATGCCAGATTCAGAAAACTGTGTAGAAAATATTTTAGCAAACATTAATGTGGCTTTAACAAGCAGGTCAGCTGGGCTGGAGTACAGCATGCAGTTCTGAACATATGAGGCAGGGGAAGAGAGGAAAAAGAAAAGAGCTCTTCATGCACGAGAGAGCTTTGGAGTTGCTTTTCAGCAGCAACACACCAACTAGCTTTCCGACTGCCTGTAAAAATCCATTAAAAACAAGCTGGAAGCAGCTGTAGCAGCTCTCTCGATCTGCCTGCACTTAAGCCCACATTAGCATCCTGGGGATAAAAAGGCATGTCTGGAAGTCCTCACACAAGTCTTCAACTGGAGATTTCTGAAAAATGAGGCCATGTGACTGGAATGCATAGGGTTGGTCTAAGGTCGCTCTGAAAGGATAATCTAATTCATTCTGGTTAGTGATATGGAATATGTAATGTGTCGCATACACTGGAGGTATGCCCTTGTGTGAATGCATGTAGTCGTGCAAGGCTTAGTGGAATCACTGAATGCTTGAGTAGAGCATCTGAATAGTACCTCCATCCTCACACTTCTCAGGAGGCTTTGCTTTCTTTGCCAGGCGAGGGTCCAGCCACGTAGTGGTCTTGGTATTGTGACTGTGGAACACAGAGAGCATTCAGTAAACATCAACAATACAGACCTGTGCAAGCAGATAAATTACATGACTCGACAAAAAGATGTATTTCAACAGAAAAACAGCAGCTATGTTCTCTGGTAAAATATGCTCTCTTACACTATAGTTTTCATCAAGCAAAAGCTGATCCACTAGTTCACATTGAGCTGTCACATTACCCTGTTTATGGTTAGGTGGCCTTTCGCAGGGAAGAAAAGTACCCTCTGAATGTGAAACATGACAAACTCATTTAGTCTCAGATGAGTTAAATAACTGGGGTGTACTGTGTAATCAGCAGGAAAATCACAATGGTCCTCAGATATCTTCAGAGACAAGTGGCTCAGAGCCAAATATGAGTAAAACACACAGTGTACAGCCATGCATGTATGAACATACAGTACATTTACCCACTTTACTGTGGCCTTCACAAACACATGTTTGTACAGTTATAGAGTATGAGAGTATTGATCCATCTTGAGGGGAAAGATTCACCAATTTAAAGATGTGACTATGTGTAGTCTCATTATATATAGCCATGTTTGCAATATGGCACCAAAAATGTTTGTCAGATGATGAAAGGTATATTGTATATTTTATCCAATTTGTTGTTGTTAGGATTATCCAATTTATCCTAACAACAACAGGAGGTGTTCCTGTGTTGCTATTTATATCTGTGTTGACAGCAATATGCCTTGTGCATCAAAAAGCTTTCAATGTAGCTGAAGCTATGTACGAGCTCATTAGATGTTTATTTGTTACTAAGATTGCAAATTGCCCCTGCCTTATTATGTGGCAACATATGCTAGTAAATATAAATAATGAATTATAACATGGTTTTCATTTTTTTATTGTTTTGGTACATATTATAACTGCAGATATGACACCATGATCACCTTGTTAGTTGCCTCAAATGTCATAATGCAATAGACAGGCTCATGAAAAAAATCAAATAAGGGGAGAAGCCTGTACTTTAGTATACACTTTAGGAAGCAGGAAGCATGGTGGACATGATGTTGTAGTCATCATCTCAACAGTAATGGTAATACTTACTCTATAAAGTAGACCATGCCAGTCTCGGTGTAAGCCATCTCCCAGTTATAAGGCAGGGGCTCCAGGCTGTCGTCTCGGGGCAGAGAGCTCCAGGTTCGGAAGTCCATATTCCCACTGGACTGGTTATAACTGGGCACCGTTTTCCTCCAGTCTGCACCCTCTTTGAGCTCTGGGTACAGCAAAGACAAAGGATTAACTCTCAGAAACACCTCAGTTTAAATGTTTGCTGCAGGCAAGCATCCAGGCTGACGCCACTCACTGCATTTGCATGTGTGCAATTGTGTGAGCTAAATTTGCATGGCCACTAAGTGTTAATACTCATCCTTATGGGTAAGTGCAGGTTCTTTGTGGCTTGCAGTGTTAGAGGAATGGATTCCCATTAAAATACCCCTAAGCCTTGAGGAATTTTCTGTGTGATAATTCTATGAAGCCACTGCCACTATTCACACATGTTCTAGTAGACAGCCCTGGTTAATGAGCTCCACCATGAACATGAAACAGAAAACAAAGGCCCCTATAATTCACTTAGTACTTCATGGCTTTGCATCAGAAGATGCTAATAAAAGGACAAGCACGTCCTCTTTCATCTGTCTATTTTAATGCGGACCAAACCTACTCACAATAGAAGATGATGCCAAAAGATGTTACACATAACAGGACAGGGAGTTTAGCATAAAATAACTTGAATATTAAATTGAGTATAAAATTCCTTTATATTGCGTCAAGTAAAAAATATGAAAAAAAAAAATGCATCCATGATCCTTTTTTTTTTTAATGCAATGGTTTGCAAATCTCATAAAGCCCTATTTTATTCACAGTAAACATAAATAATATTTCAGGTGTTGAAATTGAGACATTCCACCATTTAATTAAAAAATGACTTCTGGAAATATTCCTGATCCATGCAGTGATTTGCGTACAGAATCATGCCTGCATTTAATGCAGTGCTGCCTGAGCTCATCATGAGCATCCAGTAGCAACTCCTTTTACACCCACCCAGTCATCTTACTGAAATGTTGACAATTAACCTAATTTGTTCCAAAATGCTCCTATTTTGTATTAGTAAAAATGTATATTTTATAGCCTTCTGTCCCACCAGTGTTGTTGTACTCAAATTATTTTTCATAAAATTGTAAAATGTCTGAGCTCATCTATTAAGAATAAAATGTGGTTTCATGAAATTGGCAAAAGATTGTGTTCTGTTTTTATTTACATTTTATTCAGTGCCACATCTTATTAATCTTATTAATTGTGTGTACAAAATATGCTGCATTCTTAAAGATCAAAGATGTGGTGAGAAAGTGCATGGCATGTAAACACTTTGCAGCAGCCTGAGGGAGAAGCTGAAGTGAGGCTGAGGTCATCGGTCAGGTTCACAGCAGGGTGAAGGAATACTTGATGAAACCAGTCAGATGAACAGTGAAGGGACAGCAAGGGGCAGAGGCAATGCTAAGGACAGTGTATTAGGAGGCAGGGATGGTAGCTGCAGTCAAGAGCGAAGGACTTAGAGCTCACATTTTCCATTAACCTCTTTTTTCATTGGACCATAGCGTTGGCCATCTATGGGTGTTCTAGAGAAGCCTCTGCCACAGCTGGTGCTTGCAGTCGGCCAATCATTTGTGTCCATAAAAAGAACTCCTAGATGTCTGGCCATTGTTTTGTGTCTGATTTCAATATGACAGAGCAGTTGGGTAAACAGACGTTGGATTTTTGTGAAGCCTCTGTACAGCTGAGCAAGCAGCGTTGAGCCATGACTGTCAAAGCAATGTTTTATTCTCGAAAAAATACCATATTCAGCTTGGCCTATTTCCGTGTGAGCTACTTTTTCCTTGAAGCCAGGTATGATGCAAGCTCAAATCTGAGGTGGGGCATTAAGGACAGATTTGGTTCAGAGGCAGTGATGTGCTGACTGATAACTTGCACACTATCCTGATTTATTTTGACAATGACAGATTCCTCATCATAAATCAATAGCTCAAGGTAATTTACCGCAAGCCAGCTTAGGTTGGTCTGGTTATGAACATTCAGTTTATTCTGTTTTATTTTGCATAGTTTAACTGTTGCTGGTGTTAAATTTAAATGACAGCTAATGAGAGCACACTATATGAAAGCAACTGGGCTGGTGAATTGTATCTACTTACAAAGCTGTAAAACTGGTGCATGAGGGTAAAATGACCAATAGTCAGCTTCTGTTACTAAAATGTAATCCTCTCTGTTTTGTGGCCTTGATGTCTGCATCAAAAAGAAACACTTGCAATTTTGTCAAGCACATTTTAGATAATTTAGTACTTCTATCCAACATACTGTAAATGTCACTTCTCTAGCATTTTCACAAAAAGTCAAATAGAGTAGCTTTAAGATCACATAAAACTCATATAGCACTTAAAATAAAGCACAAACATTATTTTTAGTTGAACAAATTAGCAATAAAATATATCTACATTTCGCGTGTTAATTTAGATTAAGAAATGCTTGTGTAAAATAATTGCCGTTTCTTATTCAGTCATCTTCTTATGCTTACTCCCAATAGGGGTTGTGAGTGAATCCCAATAACTTTGGGGTACACTCTGGGCTGCAGGGCTTACATTAAGAGTTTGGACTGGGGATCAAGCCCACACCCTCCTTTTTAAAAGACCATGCATCCTGCTGTTGCTTATGTAAAATATTTTGCATAAAAGTGATAGATTTGTAGTATTACCAGGACAATAAAAATGCAATAATACTATAAAACAGTGGCAACAGTGACCTCAAACATCTACAGCCAAGGGAAAATGGTGTATGAAATATAACAAAACATATTACTTAAGATGACATGGTGTGCTGTGACATTTACTGACCAGGCAATCCATTGACCAGTGGTGGCCTCTCATCATCGTCTTCCTCCTCGGGGACAGCGCTGTCTTTCCTATCCATCTTGCTGACTGAGGTGGTGCGTTTTCTTGGAACATCGCTGACAAAGTCTTCATCGAACAGCACCTGGTCCACAAGGTCCGGCTGCACCAGGTTGGGCTCAGCTGGAGGCTTTGGAGTCCCATAGTAGTTACCTTAGAGAGGGAAGCAGAACGTATGAAAAACATTGCTATTGTATTTTTTTCCCCAAAAAAAGTTTGTATACAGTTGCACATAACTTGTAACATGTATCAATCAATGAACTGCAGAAAGAGTATAGATAATAGCTAGAGCTGCTGGAACTTCTACTACACTTTCCACTGTAAAACATCTTCCTTTACATCCTTACACTAATGCTGAGTTACCGTAAAACTAATATACAAGAACTAGTTACTGTAAAACTGATTTACAGTAAATCTGAGTTAGGATTAAGCAAATTTACAGTACACCTGAGTTACCGTAAAACTGATTTACAACAAACCTGAGTTATGGTAAAGCAAATGTACAGTAATGCTGAGTATTGGTAAGGCAAATTTACAGTAAGCCTGAGTTACCATAACTGAATAACAGTAAGCCTTTACTAAAGTTATTTTTTTTTTACAGTAATTAATAAAATTCACAATGTATTAAACAATTCTTTACTTCTCAAATACAATAAAAAAACTTATATTATATGCTTTCAGTTGTGTAAAAAGGCTTCTGTGTAACTAATTAAGTTTGTCAAACCATTTCACAGACTGCAAATTAAAAGTTAATTTCCTAAATGTCACACCCGAGCCCTGGAAGGATTGACTATTTACAAGTTCCCAAGGTCTCCCTCCTCCGTGATTCTCTTATCTCCACTTCAATTTCCCTCGATAACCTCACAGCAGTGCTGCCATTACTTGCAACATTAAGATCACTTTACTTGATATTTGCCAGCAACTAATTATACTGATCATTGAATACTACAATTATCTATATCTGAGCTTGCTTTTTCCCAGTGAAGAGAAACTTTCTGATATGCAATAATTAATATTCAGAAGTGCAATGCGAGGAGGGGTAGACTGCGAGCTTGCTAAATGATTTTCCCTATGAGTGATCCATCTAAATATGACTCAGTATGTGGAACTCAATTTAGACGTACCTAATTATTCAACCTCCATTAGGATAATAAATATTGTGCATGCTTATTTACTATGCCATCATTTATATTAATTTGGTTGCATAATACTGTGCAGTCAGATGTGTTTATGCAATATAATAAATGCTATTTCTTGGCAATTCATTTGTTAATTTAAATATTTACATGGTTGTTAAAATAAATAATCATTGCTTAACATGTGCTGCTAAAAGATGATTTATAATTAGAGAAGAAAGGACAGAGACACCCTTGGGAGACTGGCAATATACAGTAATTAGCCTCTGTAAACTTGATCTTATTTTTACTTAGACCTAAGCTACTTATGGGACTGTGGTATTATGAATCTTTGATTTACTTAAATGCGAACATGCTGACATCACAAATACAGAAGTGTAAGAGCAGAGCTTATCTTTTTATAGCATGCTACAAAAAGGAAAAGCTGACAATGCCACCAGAAAGAACAGAGGGCTCTGAAGAATCACTGCAATAGACTTACAGCATCAAGTGAGAGTGCAACAACTTATAAATATCAATAGGCTGGATTAGGTGTTAAATGAGTATGTTTACATGAAAAATATTTGTACACATATTTAGACCAATGTACTTCTGGGCAGGACTGCTGTGGTGGCCATAATATAAAGATTTTCCCTGCATGGCCGACAAAGTCCAGCACTCTAAACCCCATGGAAAATCTGGGGATAAATGGATCTAGAGAGATTCTGTTTGTCTCAGATCTTGTGCCATATATTTCAGAAGCTTAACAGAAAAATCTAAGCTTTCCTTTTGCCAATATGGGCCACAAAAATAAATAATAATTTTATAATTGTTGAATCATATCCAAAACAATTGGCATTTATCATCACATCTTTCTTTTAACCTTAACTAAGCTATTGTTTTATGACTGAAATCTTATCTTATCTTATATGTAATTACATTTCTTAAAATATAGATAATATAATTTTACATAACATAAATTTCCCACATGCCATATGTTGACTCAACAGCTACTATTCATTCATTAATCTTGTTCTCCTAATTCCTGTTAGGGGTTGTGGGGGGCTGGAGCCTAGCCGGGCCCAGCAGCGATGGTGCTTTGTTGGGGTACACACCCTTGCCTGGACAGTGGCCAGTTTGTCACAGGGCTGAAACAAAGGCACACAATACTGACAGACATTTGGGGAGGTTTAGAGTTGCCAATCCACCTAACTTATGCATGTCTTTGCCAGGAATACTAACTACTGACAGATAAATGAACTGACTATATTTGCTGACCACAAGTGTGCCAAAAATAAAAAAATAAAAATCTAAAACAGAAACCATCCACAAAAAATTACTACAGAGGGCACTGAAATACATTTTGAAATTAAAAAAAAACAAAAAAAAAAACTGTATTCTTTATTTTCTGTAATTTTCTTGGCTCAAGTTTTCCATTTTGTTGCCAGGTAACCACACTGACTTTGGAAGGGCGGTCCTGGTTGCTCATTTTCCTACAGCATCAGCCGTGAGGTTAGGGAGGAGCAGGAGGCTGGGTTAGAGCCTGCCCCTCTGCTCCTCTCTCCACTACATGTTTACTAAGTGACACTCAGCCACATTTGTCAAAGACAGCTTCATTAACAGGGGTGGCACCACGATAGCACGGAAAGATTGGATGCGCTGGCTAATCCCTCCGCCTGTCTGCTGCCATACTCTGACATTCATCAACCAGACGCTACCTTTGTGATTAATTACTTACAAACATGTCTCTTGGCCTGTGATAAATGTGTGTCACAAATAGAGAGGTATGCAGGAGCACCAGTCAGTGAAGATTTGTAGTACCATTTGCCATTATAAATTGAAGGAAGACTCATAAGCTGATGAGCGGGTGCCTGTCCGACGTTACTTGCAATCTTCATGTCAGAGGGTTGATGAGCCAAGAAGCATTCCCTCCCTTTCAAACTGCACACAAGCAATTTCATGCTAGTGGGATCTGCAGCTAGTAATGAAAAAGCTCCTGTTGTCAAGGGCACTGTGCATAATGGACACAAGGTCAAGAACAGACTTTCATCTTGCCTGCGAACATCACAAATAGACTTCCATGAAACGATCAAATGCACTGGAGTGTTGCTACATGCGAATGAATTCTGCACTCTATTCAACTGCCAGACAATGCAGTTGACATAAATCACAGGCAATAAGACAACATTATTTATTTACTGTCCTCATGTAACACTCTTCATTTATTCAGGTTTGGGACTGGCACAATACATTGCCATGTGACCCCTTGTGGCTGGATTAACACTCACATTCAAAGCATCCAAACATATGCATGTCTTTGAGGGGATGGGGGTGGGGGGGTGGGGGGGGGGGGCAGAGTACCACAACAGTGTTAATGACTCTGCCACCGTTCCCCTAAAATGATAACATTTCAAAACAACAAGTTTGGAGTGGTTCTCGATTCTTCATAAACTAGTGCACCCTGATAACACATAAGGAAAAAAAAAAAAAACTAGAAACTGTATGCACCATTTTGTTTTGCTGGCAGCAGTCCCTCTAGTCTTGCACTTCACTGCACTAGTCCACACAGCTAACGTCTGGCTGCGCTTTTCTGTTTTCAGAGACTGACCCAAAGTGAACCACAGACAAAAAGTTCAGAGAGCAAAACACCCAGGCTAGTCTCACTTGGAGGCTTTTGGCACAGATGTCTGATGTGTGAGCTTGGCAGACCACCTAGGAAACTCAAAAAGAACAGGACACAAATATGTACTTTCTAGGGCTATAAAAGAGAAAGCATCAACTTGGTTATCCTAGAAGACTCAAACTGTAATGTGTGCATGTAATACTAATCCTAATATTGTCCTTTATAGTGTTTGTATGTGGCAGAACTAAAAATAATGATGCAATTATCAATAATCAAGATGGTTTTGACAACCAATTGTATGCCAGAGCCCGGTTAGAAAAGATTAGCAAGAGTATAAATTTTTAGACTTTTAATTTAATGTAGCAATTAGCATCTATAATTAGCATATAAGCTAAAAGCTAAATAAGATTCTGACTTTTTTTTTTTTTTTTTACATTCTGCAGGACATGTAGTTACAGAAATGTAGCAGGCTCAGATGTAATCCATCAAATCCCACATTACTTTAGCAAATGAAACTGGCAATCAGAACTGGAGTGCTATAAACATGAGGGATAATAATTATAACAAATATATCAACAACACCTATTGTTGCAAACCAAAAATGTTGCATTTCATGTTTTTAGTCTGCTCCCTCCAGCTACTGAACTTGCCTCCACCAATGAACACTTGGCAATAGGTTGGAATAGATTTATAGCTGAATGGCTTTGATTGATAAAAAGGAGGGAATTAACTGCCATTAAAAGCAGAAAGACCAAAAAAAGAGCCTTTTATAGGTAAAATAACACACATCATCCATTAACCTGGCCAAGAGGTAAAAAGGTGTTAGACACAAACCATTACAATAATGAACATTCGGGCAAGACATTAGGGACAATTAGCAAGGCCATTATTATTAACTAGAAATCCTATTAGCTTGATACTTTGGACACAGCTAACTGAATATACACTCATAAATAGAATCATTAGCTCTTTACTGCAAAAAAGGTGACCTATGCAACAGTGATCGTGGCTGATACAACCCTGACCTTGTTTAGTGCCCTCCATTGAAAGGAACTGAACACACAAAAGCACAACTAAACTGAGTAAATCTGCCACTTTGATCCGATTACTTTTTGAGTTTGACTGCTGCAGAGAGATCAGCGGTGTGTGCTGTGGTAGCCATGCTATTGTGCTGACTGGGTTTTAGAGGAAGAGGAGGAGGTGAGAAAAAGGGATGGGGATGTACTGGGGAGTGGGGGGTGGGGGGGCATTGTCACTATTAGAGTCTTTCTCGGGGATCGTCTACTGAAACCTTCCAACTTTTTGAGAAGCTAATCCACACATCTACACCAGAGCCAAGTTCTGCTGCAAAAGGGGCTTCCACTGGGATCTGGGTGAGCTGCTCACCGTGCCTCAATATCAAGCCTCTGCGCTTATCTTAACTTCACTCTTCATTTTTCTCTTTTTACCTATAGTCGACCTTACAATAAAAGGTATAAATCCCAGTTGACGTCAGCTCGCAGATGAAGGGCAACTTGTGGACAACCTGACAGCTCCTGGAAACCCGATTCCTGGATTCTTAACTTTACATAGACAGGGCAGAAATGAGTGGATGTGAGAGTCTGCACATTGCTGTTGTCAATCTAAAGACAAAAGAGAATGAGAAGAAGGTATGACAATTTATCAAAAACATCACTGACTTTCTCCACCAATCAGACTGACACTTCATGTTTGAACAAGCACCTCATCATCGCAAAACCACACACAAAACCAAAAAGGATATCAGTAGGGCCAATGCCCTTTCTCTCTCTGTCCGATGAGAATCACATAGACCTATCACATCATGGCAGCAAGCACTGAGTATGAATCCCTATTGACAGCGAACTTTAATGGGTCTCTATGGGACTGCACCAAACTGGATGATTGGATAAATGTGAATAAATCGTCACTTCCCAGGACACTGAGTGTCTTTGAGACTCAGTGGAGAAGTGGGGGGCCCATGACGCTGGCTGATGGATGATGATAGGAGGAAAAAACGGAACCCGCTTTGACTGGCAACAAAGCATGCACCAGCATCTGAGCTTTTTCTATGTGAGAGGAGTGCATAGTGCTGCCTAGGGTGTATATATGACACTGAACATAAACACCATAAAAATAGCATTACTAAGTTTGCATCTTGTTTACTTTTTACTTTTGTTAGTTTGTTCATTCAGTATCACAGGCTATGTACATCTGCTAACCAGTAAAGTACAATTTCTTGTATATATCATGTGCATTTTAATATCAAGTGCATTATTCTCTCAGAGGTTCAATTCAAAAAACTAAAATTTATAGTTTCAGTACAAACAGAGTGAAACATTTCAAGCATTATTTTTCTTATCATTTTGATAATTATGCCTCACAGTTACGGAAAACACCAAATTACTCACAAATTACTGAATAAAGGTTTAATAAACTATTATTGTCACACTCAAACTCTAAATGAACCCAGAAACATTTGCAATGGTTTCTTGAACTTTTAAATCGTCTAAGTCAGGTTGAGTCAGCTACATGATCATGCGGAGGGCTACAAACAATTCTCCAGTCATTGACCCCTCCACAGAGACCATAAACCACAAAATGTTATTGATAAAGAAGCTGCTACTCACAGAGTGCTGTATTAAATCATATTACTAGAATTTTGAGTGGAATGGGGAAAAAAAAGTCTCAGAGAAAATGATGCACAAGTAGCAGGACAGCTGCATCCCGGAAAGAAATGTCAAGAAAACCCAGTCAGGAATTTTAGGGAAGTTCACAGGGAGTGGACTGAGGCTGGCATCAGGAGCCACGCACACAGATGGATCAAGACATTTATCTACAACTATGTCAGGTCTTTCCTAAACCTCAGACAGTCTCAGTGGCATCTTTTGGAAATTGATGGACCACTGTCCTCCTGAAGAAAAAAGTCAAGAAGTTTACTGTGAAGAAGTCTGCATGCTTCCTTCTGCTCACAAGCTTTATGGAGATCCTGATTTGATCATCTAGCAGGACTTGGGGTCTGGCCGTTGAGTTTGTATTTGTAAATAACTACTTTGAATTAAAAGCACCTAAATTGGATAGTCAGTTCTATTTGCCAAAGTTAACTTATTAAAGTAGGATTTGTGGTGAGTGACCAATTAAATCTGACCATACACTGACAAATTATTGTGGTCCGACATTTATTACTTGTCCAACATGACATAGAAATTACATTAAAACATTATATTAATGTAGCATTTAGCTTATATGCTAATTACATATGCTAACTGCTACATTAAATAAAGCAGCTAAACATTAGTACACTGACATTACATTGACTACATGTTGCCAAAACTATCTTAATTGTTCATATTTTGCATTATTTGGAGCTAATGCTAATTCCTCCACAGATAATGTATTATCATCTTAGATTATGGCACCATCCTTTGAAACACAGCAGTTCTGTTTAGGCTCTGTTAGAAGTGAGAGATGCAGTTGAATGAGAGAAGAGTGCAGGCATAGTCTAAAAGGTTGCCTAAAAAGCAGGCAGATTACTTTGTTATTGCCATAACCATTGTGCAATGAGAAAAATCCTCTTTTGGGTTACCTGGGTGACACAGATACATAGTCTAACCTTCTAATATCTCTGAATGCAGGGCAAGTGTTTATGCACTGTGTGTTTGAACATATTGTAAATAACATCCTTTTCAGCTGTTGGCCATGCTGACTTGTACCTTGTATAAACTTGCGAACCCTTCTAATACCAAGGCATATTATACAGTGATGACATTTGCTCACTGGCCTACTTCCTCCTTCACTGATACTGATGAAGCCCTTAAGCATCTTTGTTGATGTAACTGGTTTGCAACAGACCCCAGTGCCAACCTCCCTTCTCTTATTAGCTGCATCACAAAGCAACTTTTTCTTTGGCAGAAACCAGGTTGGTAGATGTAGGATGAGTGACCTGGGTTACCCCTCTGACTGTGCAAATGACTAAAAATATTGTTTATGATACATTTTGGAGCATTTTTACAGGACAAGAAACAGTAATAGAAAGGGTATGACATTGAGCAAATTGGCCCAGGGATTTAAAACCGGGATGCTGTAAGTGGTATGCCCTCTACCAGGAGAATCATTATGGTGCCCTGACTCCACATAGGGTTAACATTTACAAAATAATATACATATACATATACTTATACATATACATATACATACAGTATAAATATGTGGAACAAAATATGAATGTCTCTGGGAACCTATCATCTACTGTCTGCATTTCACCATTTTACTACTTTGTTTACATGTGTTTGTGGCTCCTACGCAGTCACAGGCAAAACAAATATGGATTTGATGAGCATTTAAAGAGAGGACTGGGTGGTTTGTTTACAAACATATTTTTTCCTTTTGGCTTTTCCCTTCCGGGTTGCCTCAGCAGATTGGGTGCCTTATGTGCAGTAATTAGCAAATACATTTGACATTACATTTATGCTAGATGTCCTCTCCAGTTAGCCAGGCTTAGGACCAACACAAAAACTACACTGGATTGTGATGACCCCTGTGGCTGGATTATTTTGTTTACAAACATCCACCTAAAATAGGTTTTACTATAAAACACTGGACATGTTGTCCCTTTAAGAAAGATTTTGGTTGAGAAAATCATTATAAGTAGAAAATACTGAGTACATTCTTAACTGTGACTATGAGAGAGAAATCATGTTTTGGTTGAACATTTCTCTAATATTTTGCAATAGAAATTCAAATACTGAAAAAATAATAATTTAATCAATATGTTACAATACACCCTGCCTGTAAAAATATAGTATGCACAGCAAGGCATTAGTAAAACAGTCCCAACTGTTACTGATACATGTAAGTTTGGTTGTTGAACATTCATAAACTACATTTTGTATTTTTCTATGAGCTTCCTGATTGTGACTGTGCAAGTGGAGGACCAGGACTAGGAGGAATAACTAGTTTATCCCATGAATAAAATATGATGTGAGAGTAAAAAACACAGACGGGACGTCCTGAAGTGTGACTGTGCTCTCATCCATGGGGATCAGGGAGTGGGCTGGTTTACATAAGGTCACCATCAGGTGTTACAGCTGCTCACACTGTGGTGCAAAGATGTACTGTATAATGTAAGCTGAGCTGAGACTGGTGACATGTAGAGACTAAGAAACAGTGCTCTGACAAACAACAGTTCACAGAGAAATTAGAGGGGAGTCACTTCCAGGATAACTCCTAACTTTGATGGGGATGAAAAAGATAAGCATCATGCTTAAAAGTCAACAGTGTTTTGGTTTGTTGTAATCTATAATTTCTTATCACAAACAAAGATTTATTGTCAATAATTAAGCTTTTGCCTTAATTATTGACAGAGGCAATAATTTTAGGGGGAGGGACGGGGGGATGGCATTGAGTTGGGGCTGGGCGATAAATTGATTAAAAAAATAGCCGTAAATCATAAATCAAATGAAATTTGAAAAAAAAAAAAAAGATATATTTTATCTTTTAGCTATTGCCCAGACCCACACTGAGCATGCTCACCTGAGCAGGGAATTGAACTTGTGTCACTCCATTACATGGTATGTGCTTTAAAAGATGAGCCACCAAGGCACAAGAAATGTTTATTTAAATTAGTTTTTCCTTCACATTCTCCATAGACAAGAAACAATGCCAAGGAGCACTGAAGCACTTATAATGTTATGACTTGCATACACTAAACATCAAAGACTTATTTTGTCACTGACTTTGTCACTGACCTTTAAAAACAACTTTAATTATATTCAAATCTGTATCTCTCTTTACACACTCAATTAATGCAGTGATATAATGAGCTACAGGACTTTTACCAAGTCCTATAAAACTAATTCACGTGCATCTCCCACACTGTACATGAACTTACAGTATGTTGTCCTGTAACTGATTATAAACTATCCAATAGAGTTTTATAAATTGTAAGATATGTGGTATAGTCCTTGTTGCAAACTGGTCAGCCATCCAAATTCTTTGTGTATTCTGCACAAAGAAAGAGTCAATTTGAGTTTGATTTCTAGAGGGAAGAGCAAATGGACGCAGAGAAAATGTAATTGGCTAGACATTTAAAATATGAGGGAGCTCATTAAGCAAAATGCAATAAAATATTAGGACTGCAGCTAATAATCCGTCAATCATTTTTTTGTTAAACTGATTAATAATCGAATGGTGGGAAGTGCAAGTAAATGCATGATGACTGTTGGCATGGTTGAGTTTTTCTTTTTTTTTTTTTTTAGATAAGACAAAGCTATGTTACTTAAGGATATTTTTCAAAATAAAAACAAATTAATTGACTTTCTGCATTTTATTAATCAATTATGTGTTATTGTAGCCCTTCAAAATATACAAGTAATCAAAGAAAAAAGTAGATAACTGGTTATAACTGGTGAACGCAAACAATCTTGAGGTTCACATTTGATATGCTAAGAATAAGAGAAGTTCTGTTTGGTGTAAGTACTAAATACTTGGCTCTTTGAATTATCATTCCTGGACTGTTGGTCCAAGAGAGCATAATATATCAGCACCTCTTTACCCAGTCTGTTTTTAACTTTACTAATTAATACATTTCATCCCACTTGTCACATCTCATAATGACTGACTACAAATAGCACAGACTCTAAAGAACGCTATAAACATCTTCAGGATGTTGTTAGAGGCACAGTATTGTCATTTCATGGTGTGGTTTGAATTACCGTCGTATGTGCCGCTCTCCAGCAGTAGTCCGCTCTCCTCCAGGATCCTGAAGTCTCCAATACTGATGAAGTTGTAGTCCACGCCTGGTACCTCTCCCTCCCGAGGAAGCCGTGTGGTGCCTGGGTCAAAAAAAAAAAAAAAAAAAAAAGGAAAGACGGCATCAAACATACATGTGCCAAATAAGACAAACAAGTTGGTTTGTAAGTCTGTTAGCAAGATAACATTTTATTTTGTAGATCAGGAACATTGTCTGAATTCAAGAATAGTCTGTACCATTGCAAGATAAGGCCAAAGATAGCAACTCTAACCACAAAGGGTCAGAGGTAAAGAAACAAATTATAGTTTTATTGGCTTTGTGGCTCAGTGGATGGCAGAGGCGGAAGAAATACTCAAAACCAGGAGCTACTTAAGCAAAAGTACAGTTACTTCAAACTAAATCTACTTATATAGAAGTAAAAATACTCAACAACAGCGTTACTTGAATGTGATTTTAAAAAAAGTATTGAGTAGATTGAGTCGAAAGTTTACTAGCTGGTACAAGTTTACTACTGCTGCTACTACTACAACTAGACTGTTACTATTGTCAAAAATACTTGATACTCGATATTACTTGATACTATTGGAAGATTCTAAAAAATGTCCACCTATAATGGATAGAGCATAGGGTTAGCCAGTGGTGGAATGTAATATAGTAAAAGTACTTAATTACTTTACTTAAGTAAAGTTTTCATATATTTGTACTTTACTTTGAATTACTCCATGTATGAATTGTGCTATACAAATAAACTTGCCTTGCCTTGCCTACTTAAGTAGATTTTACTAGAGGTACTTTTACTTTTACGTCACTACATTATAGAGCAAATATCTATACTTTTTACTCCACTACATTTATGAATTGGTTACAAAGTACAAAGTATTTTGAGTTTGGTTTAAAATAAAAAACACAGCGTTATATGCAGTAAAGATGCTATAAAGTACACATTAGATACATCAAAATAATACAGAAAGAAGGCATCACTGTTGTATTCTACTGTATTGGTTTGTCCATCTAATCAATATAATCTGTACAATTCATGGTGATCCCTCATATTTAACACATTCATTAGTTGTCAAATATGTGCAAAATACTTTTACTTTTTTACTCACAAGCACATTTGAAAGTGAGAAATTTTCATGTGCTACCTTTAATTTAGTAAAATTTTTCTGCTTTATCTGTATTTCCTCCACCACTGGGGTTAGACTGGTGACTTGTGACGACCTTGTTGTATTCACTAGCTGTACATAATATGAGCAAAACAAATGAGCACATTAGTGAATTTACTATTTGCATATATGGCTGTTCAGGATCTTTGTGTACAGACAGCAGTATCAGTGCAAACGACACAAAGCCAATCTCAGTGCCGTCTCTTGTTGTGTGGTGGAACAACAACCTATTTTTATTCTGATGGCAGGCTTGCTCCATCCACGATGAATCTCCGCAAGGAACAAATGGACACCAAATGATTACATTAGCATGATCATTATGTAAACTCTATTCCATGAATAAATAAGCGGGACTGTGGCACTTTTGCACTCAAGGCTAATTAGATAGCATGTCACCAAACTTGTAAACTCCATACCAGAACCAGTGCTGAATGGGAATGCAGAAATTATTTATGGCATGGAGGGGGCAGGACAAAGCCTATAACATTCGGCTATACATCACCATTGCATTCCCATGTAATCTCAGTCACAGAAATTTACTGTCAGCCATGATATTGAGAAAATTCATTCACTTGTGTGGCTGGATTGTGTGTGCAGGGTCACTGGGGGGAGGGCAGGGGAGGCTAATCTATCTCAGCTCACCCTGGGAGGACGACTGTGGAACAATCTAGACATGCGACCAGAGGATCACACATGCCACCATAAATATTCAGTTGCATTCAGAATAACAATTTACATGTTCAATTCAGCTCAGCCTGAGTAAATCAGAGCCTACAGCAGAAATACACACTGAGATAACACTGAGTCTATGGTGAAGAGATTATGAGCTGGAGCCAGAGTGGTTCTTCTGGGAGATGAGTCACAGTCCGAACATGTATCTGATTTTGTGAATGTTGAGACTAGAATAATGCAACATACCTCATTTTTTACTGTATATCTATGAGAACATAAACATAGAAATCTATTTAAAAAAAAACGCAGTACTATTATTTATTCATTCCACAGTACTTGGTAGGGGTCACAGGTGGCTAGAGACCATCCCAGCTACTATGGATTTTAGGTGGGGTACAATCTGCACAATGGCCAGTTAGTCACAGGGCTGCACACATTTAGAGATGCAATATTGTTCACCTTTTCTCCTACTATTCCCATGTGTAGCCAAGTTTCAATTTTTATACTGTACAATATATCCATATGGAGTTATTTTTAGACTTCAAAAGCTCCATAAAGAGTACTAAAGAGGTCCTACGCGGCACCAATGGAAAATTTGTGGTTGGTGGTGCCAAAAAAGTTCTGCCATATGGACCTATGTGAATGATTCACTGTGGAGACCCCTGATGGAAAGGGAGCAGCCGACTGGGACTTTATTTTATGGTGGGGCAAACATACATCACCTATAGCCCATGGCCCTCCTCCTTATATACAGTCTTATTTTTATTTATTTTTTATGTTTGGACACCCCTGAGGTGGATCTTTGGATGGTGGGAGGAAGCTGGAGAGATCCTACAGTAACATGGGCACTGGGCAGGAGATGCAGACCCCACACAGAGGATTGATCCCACAACTTGAACACTAACTACTCTACCACTGTGAACTCCCACACTATTATAGTGCAGGAATTCTTACTAAGTTTTTTTTTTTTATGTTATGTTGTTCATTTGGTCTGATAACAAAGTAAGCATTACCCTTTTCACTTTTTTTTCCAACTAAACAATGAGATTTGGAGTGGATTTTTTGGAGTTTTCTACTGCTTCTTATAGCTGTCTGAGTGCCATCACAGGCTTTGGTTCCTCAAACATGTCCTCTGAAACCCAATTACTTGAGCCACAGTTCTGTTTCTGCCAAGTGTCTCCCAGAGCTATCATTTGAGCTGTCAAAGCGATATACTGTGTACTAGAGTGTCCTATGGTGAATCCGTCCCCTGGCTCATAATAAGGTCTTCCTGTGCTTTGAGGTAATGCCAGGGGAAAACAGTACATCCTTTAAGGCACTCTTTTTGTCGAAAGGAAATGACATGATGTTTTTGAAGATGGTGCTTTAGCGCTATCTTCAAATAAGCTGTTGGACGGTGGCCTTTCAAATCAAATACAAGATGACAACAGCACTCGAGACTCTGTAGTGATATGTGCTATCAATAAAAGCTTGCGAACAGTGTTGACAGAGAACCAGAAGGAAGAAAGACTATGCATTCATTCCTTATTATATTTAATGGTTTCAGGAGGCTGGAGCCTATCCCAGAAACTATGAGCCTTAGACGGGGTACACCCTGGACATTGGCCAGTTAGTGGCAGGGTTGACACAGATATACACTGTCAGACAACCATTCACTCTCACATTCATTTTGGGGCAATTTAGATGAACCGATAAGGAAACATAGGCTTTACTCAGAAAAGGAAGAAAAAAAAAGAGTTGGTTTTCTGATTTATGGAATGAATCTATTTTCTGAGAGAAACACTTTATAATACTGTTGTTAGTCTGGAGGTTCCAAGGCCACCAAGCAATGCTATTATATTGTGGTTGAAGGTGTATCAGCTCCTGCCATTCAAGGTAGCCATAAACAATGGCACAAAGACTCTATAAATCACTGTTATATATGGAGATAATTTGAAAACGGTTGCTGTTTCCATTGTACAACTGCTTGGTTTTGGCGTAGTATAGCCATATACATGTACATCAAGAATAACAGACAACATGTCAATATATACAGCAGCAAAAAGTAAGTTTCCAGTTTTAAAACACACCTTGCATGTGTTTTACAATGGGATAGGCAGGCAATTATTCTATTTTTCAGATATGACATTTACTTAATGCTTAGATATTATGTTTATTTCTATATTTGTTAGTGAAATATTTTATTATTGGCTTGTAATTCTGGCTATAAAACAGTTTTTATAGCCATATAGTTTCATCTTATTTTATAACCCAGTTATTGTTTATACAGATGAATACTTGCAGAATGCAGTGCTCCTTCAAAGCAGAGACCTTATTTTATAATGTTACAGTCCTAGACCTGGACTCTAGTTCAGGGATGAATGCTGTATCCAATGAGCCACAAAGCACTTAATTTCTAACAAAGGTAAAGAATCCACTAAAAACATCTGAATCCAGACCATGAACTGGATCCATAACAAAACCCCTGAAAATTGTAATCAGAAGCTTCCAACAGGCTAACAAACCAGCAAACAAACAAACAAACTTTGGCAAAAAACATTACCTCCTTTACAGAAGTATGAGAGATTAATTGTTGCAGTGGCAAACCCCAATTTGGATATTCAAATATGTGAAGAAATCATATTTAAAATACTATTTCTTTTGTGCCTTCAATTCTGAAGCATGTAAGGGGCCCACTGGTAACTCTTGCCTGGGGCCCCTAACTTTTAGAAAATACCTCTGCTTTGTTCTACAATCCAAATCGCACTTTATCTACTTTTATTACAACCTCATGGTGTATTTTAAGAACACTCAGAGTGGCCTGAACATATGGCTGTAAACAAATGACTGCGGTAATCACAGTAAAGTCAGTAAAGTCTTCTCGGGTCTCTGCTGCTCCACTGGAGCCTGTTCTTCTGTCTACTCTAAGAGGATGTCACATTGGGAACATCAGAGCTAGTCAGTCAGAAATGGCAGCCCATAAATTTATCATGGTGTTTTTGTGCGTATTTTTTTGTTGGCACTTTACAAATGATGGCTCTAGATGTTTTGCAGTTAAAAGGCAGGGAATGACAGACCGAATATTATTACTAAGTCCTTTGGTCTCTTTGTGGAGCTTTGCTTTTAAACCACACATTTTCATTTTTTAGCTAAACTTCTCTTGTTATTTTCTCATACTGTACAATGCACTGGAAATAAGACAACAATATATATTATAGAAATCATCCTCCACATTTATGTTTAAAGTTTAAAAAGGGTAAGTTTGTGGCAGGCAGAAAGGTCACAAAGAACAGCTGTGAATCCATGATGAACTAAATTACTCCTAAAGTATTGTAACAATTGCATTTTATGATAGATTTCAAATAATTCTGTGTGGGGCAAATTCTTCATCTCAGATCTCAGTAGGGAGTCACAGGGCTGCCTCTGACCCTCAATTCTCTGTCCTATTACAGAAATCCTCCTCCTCTTGTCCTTCACAGGCCTCTAGAGACTATCAACACTTTATAGTCCAGAACAAAAAGTACACTGTCTTGTGATCCCCATGCCTGGATTTATGTATTGCCTTCGTCAATGCATTTTCTTTCTGCTGGCTGGTTTCAGTCTTATCAACACAGCAGTTTGCACATATAAAACATGAATAGAAATGTTTAGGCAGCAGTGTGGTCTTTTAATTCATAAATAAATAAGCTAAATCTACACTATTAGACAAAATCATGAAAGATGGACTGGTTCAATCCAGGTTGAGACCACCCAGATAAATTGAACAGAAGCCATAACATAAGTGAGCTATCCAAACAAAGTGAGTTGGTCTGTATAATTCATTGTAAAGAAGACCTAATCATATAGCAGTAATTTAAACTAAACCAAAATGAATTTATTCCCTTAACACCAAAAGGTTTTATTACTTAATCTAAATGTTACCACACCATTTATACTGCACAATTCTGGGTTTTGTATCCAAGAGTACCTCCCTACTTAAAAAAAAACAAAAAAACATCACCAAATGTCAATAAGAAAGTCACTTGCTGCTCCCTTTCCTTTGGGGGTTGTCACAACTAATCATTCACTCAGGTTGCCATAGTCTTTATTAAACCAAATGCCCTTCCTAACGCAGCCCCTGTCGGTGAAATGAAACTCTGAAATCCTACACCAATTCCAACAAACTAACCATGTCCCCAAATGCCAATATTGTTCATACTTTCTAACTATTCCACACATGCAGCCTATAACACACTGCACTGAGTGTGACCTATTTTTTTTTTTGGTATTGTGTGAGAGTCCAGCAACATGGCTTATGGTTAAGTAAAGTGGAATTGGCATTGACATGAAATACCCATGCTAATCCTCTTGCTTCCAACATCCCAGCAACATATGTTTTGTGCGTAAGTACGGGACAACTTCAGATAAACCCAGTGCTCTCAGAGTGTAATTTAGAGCACCATCAAATTTTTATATTTGAAATCTAATGCTGTGGCAAAGTAATTCTCATTATTCTAACAAAACTTCCCACTCAAGAATTGATTTTACTGCAATAAGAAAATTACTTCTTCTTGTAGAGCAAAATAACTGCAGTAAAAGGCAGCACACAGATGAGGAAAAATCCACAGACAAGGCCATTACTCAACTTGTCCTGGCTATATTGCACTGCAGCTCACTGGTAATGTCAGCTCAGGCCACAAGGTAAATAATGCCTAATGATTTCATATTTACACTGCTCTGAAGCACGCACATGGAAGAGATGTCTGTAAACAAGCTGGTAACAACAGATATTAATCAAGCGGAATTCACCCATGTGGAGGTTGTGCCAGAGGTGAGGCAGTTGCTCTAAATCCAACAGATATATCATGGTTATAAAAAGAACAGACAATATATGGCTCCTTGGTGTGTGGTAAAGGTAATTGATCTGTAAGCAGCCTACATACTATACGTCATGTAAGACCACTTCTAAAACAAAGCAGAAGGTGAAGGCACAGATATATAATGGCGGTGCAATAATAATTTTGTAAAGTGTACAAAATGCCATCAAGAAAGCCACATCAAATAGCACTTTGAGATTTCACTGAAATGTAAAGTGCATTACAAATAAAATGTATTATTATTATTATTATTATTATTATTATTATTATTATTATCAAATGCTTGTTTGAGTAATCCTGGGTCTCACCACTCTACATAGACACATGGAACCAGGAAATTTCTGAAGCCCATACACCATCACTGGACTGATAATTTCAGAACTTAAAGGGCCCATATTATGCTTTTTTATGGGTTTTTAAAATTCATTTAGTACACATCTAAATCAGCATCTTGCGTTTTGTTGGTCAGAAAGCTGTCACTTTAAGAGTCCTCTTTCCCCTTTGTCCCGCTGCTGGCATGCCCCTTCAGTGCTCCTCACAAAAGAAGTGTTTAAATGTTGTCCACTGCAGTTCGGGGGTGGGTTTGTTTGGCTGCTGCAGAGAAGGCGTGAGATGTAGCAGTGCTTCCTGAACAGGACTGGGCCACGGGAGGGGTGGGGGGGTTAGGTGGAAAAGGCAGACATCGGTGAAACAAGCCATTTTGGCCTCTCACAAACTCAATGTAAACGAATAAAAATAACTCAAACATGCAAGAATGAAAAAAACACAAATCCAGGTATGTTTTTGATGAGTGAACAACATTAGAAACATGGGACAAAGCTCAGAAAAGTAAATTTTAAATTGCCATCACTACAAAGCAGTAAGCTCATTTATCTATCTGTTAGCATCATGTTGCTAATAGCTATGCTAAATGACCATTTTATGCTCTGTCAATTACCCACCATTGCCTGCAGGGGGAAACAGACAGCTAATCCAAATGTTCTCTGCAAAGTCAAATTAACAGCTTCCCAACAGAAGACGTTTTCTATTCCTATACATTATTTTAAGTTATAAAACAGGAAATATTAATGCAAAAGGTCTCCAAAGTTAGTTCAAAAAGCCTGAAAAAAGCATAATATAGGACCTTAGACTGAGAGGGATTCCAGAATGTGAATGGCTGAACAGTGACGAGGTGTGGCGAGAGATAAATAAATTATACACATAAATAGAAAAAAAGCTGTAATTGTAATAGCAGTTGTGGTAGTTGCAAAGGGTGCTGGAAAGGATAAAGCAGGAGTAATTGTAACAAAGACAGAGCCAAAGTGAAAGTGAGTGTCTGAAGGATGAGGGAAAGTAAATGATGGAGGTGTCGTCACTGCGCCGGTCCTGTGCTCTCACTCATTAAGACAGTAATTCAAACAGAGGATTACAGAGGCAGACACATGGGGAAGGGTAGTCACGGGCTGTAAAACCTCAGCCACTGCTACAGACAAGAAAGAAAAAGGACATGTAAGTAACGTTAGTTAAGGTTGGTATATGCATGTACAGGTGATGATAAAACTGTGTGAATACAAGGAAGTGTGTGTCTATCTGAGAAAGAAAGGGCAGCGGAGAATTACAGGTTGCAGTGTTGGTGCAAGTATAATCAGCAGTGACATGAAATTAGTAAAAGTCTATAATTAGCCTCTGTCTGGGCACAGTTAGAGACTTAAAGCCACATTTCTACTGATTGGTTTTGTACGCGTTAGGCCAGGAAGGCACAATAATATGTAGAAAGTAGTTTTAGTTAAGTTCACGTTATTTCAAGAACATTGTATCATCCCCCACCCCTCCACCCCCCAAAAAAAGAAAAATTCTGAAGAGCTACACTAGTTTTTTATAATTTAGAGACGCACTGAATAGTACAACAAAATGTTGACTACGGCATATTATTATTAGACGTTAAGGGAGCTATATTGTGCTTTTATTCATATTTTAAACCAATCTTGGACACCTCTAGAACAGTATTACATATTTTACATACTTTAAAAACATTATCTGGCTAAAAGAAAATGTGTTTAATAAGTACTCTACTGCTGCCATAAAAAAATGTAAAGAGACCAGCAGAGGGAAGCAGAGTGCAGGAGAGTGCTGAATGTAGCTTTTAAACTTATAAAAAAGAGCACTTCACTTTCTTAAAGTTTTTGTGTGATGCCATTTTACTACAAAATAAAAAAGTAGCTGCAAGAAATCAGGGGAGACACAGCTGTACACAGTTTTTTTCCAGACTGGATGAAGAGGGCTTGTTGATTGGTCAGTGCTTCCTGGAGTGAGCTGGGATTTGTGGGAGAGGCAAATGTTTGCACAACCAAGGTTTTTGAGGCCTCAGAAAGGCCATCCCAGAGAATAGGGGATTACTTAAAAATGCATGAGTGAAAAAGTTACAACCAAAACAAAACTCCAGGTATGTTTTTTATGAAAGGGAAAGCATTATAACATGGTAGAAAGCTCATTTTTAAGATGTCTTTGAATCTTTGTTATAAAGGATTTTAATAGATGAAAACAAAGTGGGTTGCATTAAAGAGCAACTGAACCCTGGCCTAGGCCTTACTCCGCCTGCTGCCAGAGGTTGAAAACTGCTCAAAAAGTGGGCAGAAACCAGGCAGAGACAGAGGAGGAGAACTGAGTCAGGAGCGATGCCTGGACCTGTGAGTGGTAGTTGTCAGAGCAACGTCAGGGACGTCCTCTGCAGCAGGGTTGCCAAAGCCCAGAAAAAAAAAAAAAATAATAATACACATCCACACCCATACCACTAGGGAAAAAGTGGCTACATAGTTGTAAATGTATACTTGTGTTTGTTGTCGACTATCAGACTAAGGGCCATATTTACTAAGACGGGTGCTAAACTGCGAGTGCAGTGAGAAAATATGCAGCCGCTATTAATGGGCGTGGTGCGCGTGAATTACTAAGACAGATTGCGTGGCCGGTGACAGGTGCAAACAGATGGGGTGGAACTATTTAAACAGCATCATTGCGTGTATTGTTTTGCGTCATGGAAGGTGCGGAAGTGGAACACAAACGGAAGCAAAAATTTAACTAAGAATAGTTGAAAGTGCTGGTGAATAATTTTTTCATTCGTCATGGCAAATAGATCTGCACGCGTGGTAAACACTCTAACCCTACGTATTTCTTAATTTCTTCTCCTTCGTCTCACACGAATCTCAGAGCCATATCCGTGCAAAAGCACGTCCTCCTCCAATGTGCTAAATTTATACGCTATTTTCGCACGCAAAGTCATGGTGAGCCTTGATAAATAATATTGCAGGCGGTAAATGAATGAATTTGAATTTTCTCCGGCTTCCATTTTGCGCACTCTGGGAAGAACGCCTCAGTTTACATATTCATTAGGTCATAGGAGCAAAATCTGCATTGCGTTCGCTCTGCTCTGGGTTTGCTCCAATTTTTGCGCATATTATTCAGTTAGCATGCACGCAAACCTTTGATAAATCTGGCCCTAAGTGTCTAAACTTAATAATCATAAGTCATGTGGATGTGGAGAAAGATTGTAGATCCTTTGGTGATATCATTCATTTAGCCTTCTGTCAGACTTTGATTATGTCATTTTTGTCCCACAAATGCTTAACGCTTTTATTTTGGAGGCACTTTTTTGCAATTTTTTTTCTTAAACAGAGCCTAATAAGTGAGAGCAGAGTCAGCCCGGTGTTTCTGACTCCACAGGGTTGAGGGGACAGAACGCAATAAATGCAGGGCTGTGTTGCATTGGGAAAATAGCCCACACCTGGCAACTACGAGACTGAGACGAGCGCACAGGGGAGAGAGATGGCGAGGGCGTGGGGTGCACAGGGCTATGGGAGGAGACACGCAGTAACAAGTTAAAGTACTACACACACTTGTCACACTTGTCTATCTGCAACTACTGAGCAGCAGTACCCACCGTTTGACCCTAGGAGGGCAGCACTCTGACAGCTTTCAACACAAAATGTGAATTTAGACCTTTTTGTACAAGCCCCGTTTGTACAGATGATCAGCTAAAAAAAGGGGTTGAGTTGCTCTTTAAGCTCAACAGTGGGCATCCTTAATTGCTGTTGATCTACATGGCTTGTAAACATTTAAGAAATTGGAAGGCAAAATCCTAGTAATAAAGTGTACATTGTTGTACTGGTTATGTCTCCCAACAGAACAAAAAACAGCACAAAAAGGAACAGAGAAAGGGGACCCAAAGCCTTCACACATGTTCACACGAGGCAGAGGGAATGGCAAACTTGCATCAGTCTAAAGCTAGAAGTTTAAGGTAATCTCTCAACTTAAATTTGATACATTTGGTACAATATAATACTAATATGCAGTGGCTAATTTGCTAAGGTTTATACCTCCATAGAAGTAAATTAGAAAGAAAAAAGACTTTAAGAAGAAAACAGTACAATATTTTTAAAGTAGATTAATAAACAAATAAAGAGATAACACTTTAAAACTGTTCATCTTTGAAAGAAATGCAGTGTCCTATGGCTCTCTGGCGAGTTCTGTCCCTGAAAGTGTCATGAGAGGTCCCTCTGACCTAAACCTTCACTGAGAAAAACATTCATTCATTCATTCATTGACCTTCTCCCTTTTATCACCCTTATTCCTGTGGGCCTTAGGCGGGGTACAACCCAGACAATGGCCAGTTATTCACAGAGCTGACACAGAGACAAACACAGACAGACAACCATTTAGTCTATTTAGTATCACAAACTGTCCTCTACATACTGTACATGTGAGAGGACGCTGTAAAGAACTCACAGTAACACACTCATGTATCATCATAATCATCATTACAAGAAAAAAGTATAAACATTGCTTACTGTACAGTCAATAAGGTGAATTTATTACAAGTGAAATGGTCTGTGGTAAAAGTGAAAATATAGTGTGCCATTTCACTTAGCTACTAAATAAGTTGTGATCAAAAACCTCTTCATTAATATTTGATTGGAAAATATGGCAATCAATAAACTCTCATTAGAGCTAAATTACTCACGTGCAGTGGTTACTTTTCATTTGCAGTGATTGCCAAAGTGGACCCTTCCACAAGTGATGTAATCAAAATACCTGCTTGTGCAATTTGTTGACGAGAGTTTTCCCATTTTTTTTTTATGAGGAAGCAAAATCTATCAGCAGATCTGATCTTGCTAAAGTTAACATATTAAAGTAAGATTTGTAGTGTTTGATGGATTCAATTTGAGCATTATAGACTACTTTGTATCTAGCTATCTATCTATCTGTCTATCTGTCTGTCTGTCTGTTTGTTTGTCTGTCTGGCTAAAGCTAATTCCTCCCTTGAAGACCAGATAAAAGTTGATGGGGTCGAGAATTTAGAGTGAAAAATGTATGGCTATTTATGAAAAAAATAGCATTGTGATTACCCTGTAAGTATGACAAAGGTTAGGAAGATGTCCTTGGCCTGGTTACTATGGCGACATTAAGTGTGATGTATATACCACATCACACTTGCACACAGTAAAGGAAAACTATGCATCAATGTGACAATAATGTTATGTTTGATTGATGCTTAAGTATAATGCATGCAAGAAACCTCTATTATTCTTATCCATATGTCAGGTAATAATATATTAAGTGATGAAGGCTGCAGAGTACATTACTGGTTGGCTTTGTGCCTGCAGATGAGTGAATGCATTGACAAAAGACTGAATGGTGAACTGTTTGTATTTTATTTGGAATTATGTTAAAACTGTGGTGATATTGAGTTGCCAAAGTCTAGAAAAGTAGCAGTGAAATTAATTATTTAGAATCCCTTGTTTGCCAGAAAAAAATATTTTGCAATGAACTTAAGAACAAGGTTGAGATGGAAAAATATCTATTTTGTATTTTTTGTTCAAGTAAGATTCAGTAGTTGTTGTATTTTCCTTTTGGATGATGAGTAGGTGACCCTTACCTTGCCATGGTAAAAGTGTCTCAGAGTCTTTAAAATGTTTTGTGAAATAATTGTATTTTTGAGTATTCAAAAGACAAAAATACTAAGGATACTTGTAAATATTTGTTATTAAGTTCAGAAAATGCCAGTTTATCCTTGAAAAATAAGGCAGAATAAAAAATAAAAAAAAATAGGAAAGGTGTCAAATTGGACAAACGCATTGCGGATTCATTAGTTATTGGATTTCAGTAATTCAATTCAAAAAGGGAAACTCATAATACACATATGGAGTGTATTTATCCTGCCTACAATGTCAAGTACCAATAGTAAAATGACCTTGGTTTCCCTTTGCTAGATAGGCCATAAACTTACCATACTTATCCCCAGAGAGAATTTATGGAGCAGCAAAGATGAGAAACACCAGACCCAGATGAGCTGAAGACTGCTATCAGAGCAACTAAATATATAGTGTGCATACATATTGTATACAGGAAAATATTTCTTCAGATATTTAAAATCCTTGTTATTGATCTTATGTAATAGTCAGATTATTTATTTATTTATTTATTTTTTGTTACCCATAAGCCATAATTTGTTTTTCCTTTTCCTTTCTTGGGTTGCCACACCAAATCTTCTACCTCATTGTGTGCAATGATTTCTGTATAAATTTAAACCTGGATTTTAGGCCAGATGCTTTTCCTGCTTTCCTATTAATCCGCATTTGGGACCAGCACAAAGAGTATACTAAAGGTTTTATGCAGGTTTTATGCTGCCGACCCTCACTTCTCCATCCCATCACCAGCCTGTCCCATATTCCTATGTTCTATACCCATAAATTTGATGAGAGCACTTACAGGGAATGGTGCGTAGGTAGAGGTTGTCCCGTATGATCTGCTGAAGTTTATGGTCCAGGGAGCCCTTCTGGAACTGCAGGCTGAGGTAGTGGCGCAGGTCCGTGTTCAATACTTTGCCTGCAACAAGAAAGAGACGGGGACAGCCCCGAGTCAATAAAAACATGGCGGTGCTCTTTCTGAGAGGCTTATGACTAAAAGGAAATCCATCCAAGTAACATGTACTCTCACAAATTGATCAATAGTCCCAAACTAGACCACACTGGACCCACTAAACGGCTACAATTTGAAATATAGACAATTTATTTTCAAGTGTTTCATTTAGTTAAAAACAATCATACAGTCTTATACAGATATTCTCTTTGCCAGTGTTGCTTCTTTTTGAACTCCCCAGAATTACTCTGCTTTAAATCTATCACATTCCACTCACACATTAGCACATTCAGCTAAATTTACTTCAGCATAATTGCACTTAATCCACAAAGCGTACTGACAGCACTATTTTCAGGCAGTAAAGACCAGAAATTGAAAAGTGAAGTTGGACAATTTATTTTTTAATTTAGGACTCCTCAAAATGTATTACATAATACTTACTAAGGCCACGGGGGAGTCACAAGCCGGTGTTTATTTGTGTGCCTGTCCCTAGCCCTAATAAATGGAGAGGGTTACATCGCAAAAAGGGCATCCGGACCTAAAACCTATGTCAAATCACTGCATCATAGGAGGCAGATGATTTGCTGGGCTGTCCTCAGACGGGAAAAGCTGAGAGGAGATCTACACATCATACCTGCTTCAGACTGGTGATGACACACACAGACTTGGTGTTTTAAAAGCTGTTTCCTAACTGTAATCCATCTCTTCTTTCTAAATTACTCTTTTGTGTCACCCTTTCTAATTGGTCCAAAAATGTAGCCACTCTCTTCACTAACTACTGCCAAAAAGCCCACAGTACAGCAGAGATGGCTGACCTAGATCGGCTCCCTAATCATTCATTGTTCTTCTTCCACTTATTCCCATTTTGGGTTGTGGGTGACAGTCTCATCTCAGTATCTATGGGCCTTAGGCAGAGGTTTACTAGGGGCAGTGTAGAGTAACCGATCCCCCTGACAAATGCATATCTCTGGACGATGGGCACGAGCTGGAGACAAAGGGAACACAGAGGGAACACAGGACATGAGGACATACAAACTGCTGTCACAGAGACTGTAGTTGGTTGTCCTGAGGATTAAACCCACAGTTTCCTTGATGAGAGGCAGTGGCACAAACCACTCTGTTAGCCACTGTGCCACTCCTGTTTACTAAACTAAGTTTGTTTGTAATCTTTTACAATATTTATGTCTGCTTTTAGAATCAGGAAGATCCCTAAATCCAAAGGGATGGAGTGTTAGGAGCCACTTGTCCCTCTTCTCTCAAAAATGTAGTTTGCTTTGAAAAGCTGCTAAAATACCCTTGTTTTGTTTACACTTGTTGTTTTTTGTATCATGCATAAGCTCTAACTCATAGTAGTGACATTAACTGCTGCTCTGTGTTCATGTGTTCGCATGTGACCCCTGTTTTATCTTCCACGGAAAGCCTAAGTCCTTGTTTATTCACCTTTAATTCCAGTTTGATCAGTGAAAGGAGATTGCAGTGAGAGGCCAGGACAAAGGTTAAACAGATTTCTAAATTCTCCACTATGAAATCTACTCATGGTTAAATAAAGATTCTGGGCATTTTTGGGCCTTAAAAACTATTGTGCTGTTTTGTGTAAGATTGTTGTGAGATTGTTATTTTCCACCCTCAGCCAAGTTCATTGCCATCATATTTATTTAAAGAAGCAAGACTAAAATATAAATGATTCATATTCATATATCATCTTTACCTTAACTAATCACAGACAAAAATATACCAATTTACCTGCATGTCTTTGGACAGTTAAAGGAAGCTCAACTCAGATGAACTTTAATTCTTGTTATGATTGGCCTTAGAAAACCCATTGTCCTGGTCTGTGTAAAAAAAAAAATAAATACACTATATGATTGTTATTTTGCACCCTTAGCTGTTGCCATCACTGCATATATTTATCCAAGATATAAACATGCCACAGTCTACACCGTCTTTCTCTTCACTGCTCTCACATACAAAACTCTGCACTGAATTCGTACAATGTCACAACCTCAAATCGTGGCACTACAGATTTTTAAAGACTATCTAAAAAAAAATTTGCCTTTGCTCCCAGCTCCCTGAAGGATTTGTAAAAACAAAGAAAGTTCATGCAAAGTTTGAGAACAAGACATCTGAGTCGTCATATGTAAGTCAGGGAAAAATAAGCTTCACACACAATAAAGAAAACAGGGGGAAGATCTCAATATCTATCTAGCTTTAGTTTCAGAACAAGCCTCGTTTTTGACTGAAGAAAGTTGAGCTTAAAACAATTGGCAGCTAAGAAGTAACCCCATTTTAACCCAATTTCTCTCCCTTTTAGTTATTCTCTGTGTAGTGCACACAGCCCACTAGAATATAAATCAGCTGCACTCTAGAACAGATCCTGCTCTGAGATGGACAGCATGTGCTAAAAACAAGGGTTTGATTATTTCTCATCCAAACACTGCTTTTGTTGCAGATTTTTTTCTATTGCATAGTGCAGTCTGCTGCTTTCAACATCTGATCAGTCAGTTCTATTTGCTAAAGTTTACTTATTAATACATTAATACAGATAATAGTTCACAGCCCAGCCAATATTTAATAACTAGGATCTGACAATGCACATACTGTAGATAGCTGACTGGTTGTTAGTTGCCACACCATCTTGACTATTTATAATTTGCAATATTTGGTGGCTAAATTCCTCCTGTAAATCTATGGTGGTCTGATTAGCTTATGACACAATTCTTTGAGCCATATTGTTTATAAAGACTAAAATAAAGATGAGCTCTGAGAAGTTTCAAGTTTTCATTAAACTTAAATTCCATTCATCTTCAGCTGATAACAGAAGCAAACATGCCCCATAATATGACAGTGCATTATTTTGTTTTTGTGAACTTCACACTTGAGTTTTGGAGGACAGTGTTGTCTCACATCAAAATGCCCCTCATGTCCACGGGCCTTGCTGCCATCTGCGCTACTTTAGGAGGCATCATCCCAATGGGCTTGTCTTGTAGAATAGAGATTGAACTCAGTCTACCTCTCCAAACAGGGCAGCATCACAGCTGGTGCAGCTGACAAACATACACAGACTGGGGCACCGAGGCCCAGTCTGGCAACTCTATCTGCAAACTGTCCCAAAATCTCCTTTTTGTTCGATTTCAACAGTTTCACTGGGGATTTCACATGATAGCAAGCCTGTTTCAGCAAACTATGTAGACCATATGCTTTCTAGTTTGTGAAGTGAACAACTCTACACCCAGAGGGGAGATAACAAAGTGCATTCAATTCAGATATAGTTCTACTCCTAAACTCAGAAATGCAACAATATAAGCTGTTCACTGCCCCACAAAATAAACTGAAACTCACAAAAAAGACATACAGTCGCAGCTCAGACTGATGGAGCTGGGAAAAATGCTCCCAAAGCTTACAAAAAAACAGCATATTGTTTAAACTGTAGCTGGGCTCTGAACATGAACATTGATTCAACTCAAAGAGCTCTCTGGTGACCGTGGGCCCTAAATTCACTACTAGAACTCAATTGACAAGTCTATAGAGAATGAACCACAAAATAATACAAAACTTTTATTTTGAAATGTAGATGCAGTATATCACTCTGATCTGAAGACTACAAATAATCTAAATAATGATGTGTAAACAGTTTTATCAGCTGAGAATAACACAACTATTAAATAGATCTGAATACAAAACAAAAGAGACATTTTATCTTGGGTTAACAACAAGTCTGTAGTTCTGGGGGCATTTTTTGGACTGGTGGGAAAAGTGTTTTACAATCAGAACGGCACAGGTTTACAGATTTGGGGGTAGAAGTAGTAGTACATACCGCACTTAGACTTGAGATTTGGAGTACTTCTTCCACATATGGTTCATTTAGACCTTTTAAACACCTTCTAACACTCATTAGATGGCTGTTGCCCTTTACTACACATTTTGGTAACGTAAGGATAAGCAACACAAGGCATGGTAAACAGTAAACACCTGCGGACCTCTTTTCTCTGGATTAATAGAACGGTGCACAGAGAACGCCATGTGTTGTGCTCTTTGTGGTCAGTACAGTGGTACAGTACAGTCTTTGTGGCTTCCCGGTCCTGTCAGGGATGGTTAGTGATTCTGTCACATCACACAGGCCCCTCATTCCTCTCCTCCAGATAACAGTGCCATTGTAGCAGGTCCTATTTTTCTCTGCTCAATGGGCTCTTTTGTGGGGCTTGTACCATTTTTCTTTACACCCAGTTGGGAAGATAAATAACTGCTTTAACCCGCTCCTATTTTGCTTTATGTTTTATGTCCACTCTCTTGCATACAATACCTCAGTCATGGGCATATTGGATTACTCTAATTAAGTTAATGGATCCTGTGTTGTAAAACCCAAGTTAATGTCCAATTCTTCTTCGACTGTTGTGTCTTGGCTTGTGTTTTTTGGTCTAAAGGCATGCATCAAGGTCACATACGGGAATTCCACAGCACCCTTGTACCATTTCAAGATTTTTTATTGTCAATTTCAGAGAGGAGGACATACAGGGCAATTGAAATTCTGTTTCTGCTCTCTCATATTTGTTCTTGAACATGCAAGGGATCAGGCATAACATCATGATAACTGATAACCGATAGATTATCTCTTTATTGTGGTACTTGTTGAGCAGGTGAAAAATCTGCAGCTCTAGTGGGGCGTTCTTGGTCTGCAGAGGTTCATATCTATCAAAAGTGGTCCAAGAAAGGGACAGGGATGAATCAGCAACAGATGGAGGGCTGGCGTGGCCCTATTTAACAGACAAGCTACTCAAATCAAAGACATTAATGTTGAATCTGAGAGAAAGGATCGTTTGGTGTGCAAGCAGCACACAGTTATGTATAGATTCATTCAAGTCCTTACATTTAACTTGCATCAACAAGGCCATTCTGAAAAACTCTGATATTGCACAGTTTTATACAGTCAGTATCTGAAGAAAAGACCAAAGCTGTGATTGACATCCACATTCAAGTGACAGACTGCTAACATCCTCACATAGACAGCACCTCACTCTCAGGCCACCACATTACATTAGCACTCCCCACTCCAAGCACAAGTGTCACTCTCACAAACACATGGATGGCATCTGTCTGCACAAATGTACATTTCAAAACATTACATCCATGAATCCAGCCAAAACCACAAGTGTACAAGAGTATCCAGTGTAAAACCTATGCTAGTATAATATGCAAATCATTGCAGGCTAGGAGACAGATGATTTGTGTTGAGAACTTCAGAAGGGAAAAGCCGTAAAGAAAGAAGTAACATTCTTTGCAAAATACTGATATTGAAATTACACTAAAATTATATGACTTCAATAATATAAAATATTGATGCTTCCATTAGAGCTGCAAAGAGTCTATTGATTTATTTATGATTACAAGAAAACAGGTGAACAAAAGTGCATCAATCACCCATAACATTATGATCACATATGGGTCTTAATATGCAATAGCTATGGGAAAACATTGGAGGGAAATCTTTTTAATTCCCCAGAGCTGTGAGGCTAGATTTGGATTGAAAACACTCCCTTCACTTTGGAAACCACTAACCACTGCAGACCAGGAAGGCCAAGAGCGGCTATTTTATATAAGTATATATTTTGCTACTCCTCACACCCCCCAAGTCTTCAATTTGTCATTTTTATTGGTCTATTGTTTGAGTAATGAAAGTTACAGTGTACACTATCATTAATGTTTCAATTGTGTTCATGGAAGTTATTTCCTTTAATTGGGTTTTTACCAAACATAGGGAAACGTGAGCAATCTCTTGGTGTGTGTTTCATCTGGTACCGTTCCCCGAGGCACACAGGACATCCGCAGGGAGGTCATTATCTCAGTACACTGACTGTCACTTAATTAACAGTGCTTTGAAATGGGAATATGTCAGCAGCTCTGGTGCTGTGTCTCCACACCTTCCACAGTGCACTGGGTCATCACATATAGGAGACTGTACATGCCAGACACATCTTATCCCGACAGACAGGACACCACAGGGCACACATTAATACATAGAATGTGCAAAGAAAAAAATAAATGTCTTATCTGTTTAATAGTCATCTAACGCAGTGGTTCCCAACCTTTTTCATCTTGAGTACCCCCAGGACCTGCTTTAGTCCTGGTTTGGACCTGGCTTAATCCTGGTTTAGTCCTCATTTAGATTGGGTTTAGACCTGGTTTATTTTTGTCCTGGTTTATTCCTGGTTGAGTTCTAGTTTTAGACCTGGTTTAGTCCTTGTTCAGTCCTGGTTTTAGACCTGGTTTAGTCCTGGTGTAGTACCTTTTTAGTGTTGCATTCCTTTGGTGTAGTCCTAGGTTAATCCTGGTTTTGTCCTGGTTTGGACCCAGCTTAGTCCTTTTTTAGTCTTGGTTTAGACTGGGTTTAGACCTGGTTTGTTCCTAATTTTGTCCTAGTTTATTCCTGGTTCAGTCCTGGTTTAGACCTGGTATATTCCTGGTTTAGTCCTTCTTTAGTGTTGCATACCCTTGATTTAGGTTAATTTTAGTATTTTAAAGCCAAATATATAAATGCACTATCAATGATCATATAACTTTATGTACCTCCTGCAATGTGCTCGCATACCCCCAGGGGTCCCCGTACCCCTGGATGGGAAACACTGATCTACTGCATGCATAGGCAAGAAACAAACCTGTAAAACAATGTAATAAGGCTGAATTCAGACAGTTGTCAGATCCACACCAAAAACGAATAATTTCTTTCTTAATGGCTCATCACTGACTTATATTTTATCTTACGCCAGTCATAATTTTTGACAGTTATCTTGCTAACATGCAAAGAAACCAATCAACAACAACAAAACATAATCTTCAGTATCTCAAATCTAAACACAGGGAACACCAATGTGATATAATGTATTTCACCAATGGGCAAAAATGATCTTAAATCTTAAATCTTGAAACAACCTTACACATTAATCCTTGACAGGCACTATTGTACTATATAGAAACACTGTCTTCTAAAATTACCCTAATGATAAAGAATATACTTTACATTTCCCAGTCCTAACTTAAAAGTGTTGGAAGAAGCTGATTCAGAGCATGTAAGTGATGCTGTCAGCAGAATAAGATATTATAGACTTGAGGGAAACACGGTTGAAAAGTGCACCCCATTAGATAATTAGAACTTTTCTGTAGCAAGTAATAGCCAGAGGTGGAAGAAGTGCTCAAAATCTGTACTCAAGTGAAGGTACTGTTACTTTAAAATAATTGTACTTATGTCAAAGTAGAAGTACTCAACAAAATTGTCACTTGAGTAATAGTAACAACATTTTTTCTGCAGTAGCACAGCAAAATCTACCTTCTAATATTATTACTGCTGTAAGTTAGTCAAGTAAAAGTATCTAGTTACTTTCCACCTCTGCTAACAGCATATTTACAACAGTAACAGTGTGTAGGTTCATGTTATAAAAGTAGAATAATGCTGAAATCCTGTCCATTAGAGAAACCAGGACACGGTTATTCTTTCTGGCATTTTCTTCCGTCCTCAATATTTCTGGTGTTGTGCATCTCCTACATTTGGACATTTTAGCCCGAGGTGGTTCCTTACACTGTGTGCTTTTAAATCCGCTGGCCTAATGCTCTGCTTGGCCCTGACTTGCAGCAAGACACACATTACTGTTAGCTGCTCAATTTTAGCCCTGCTCTCCATCCATCACGCGGTGTATGACAGGTCAGCGGCGTCCTCTTCATCAGGCTCTGCGCTTCCCTGTGGCACTCAGTCAACAGGGACCCACTGACACCGACAAGACCTCTGCCTGAGCTCTTCCCATCACTTCTTGGGCCTGACAGCACTGCGCACACCTCCGTCACCCTCACACCTATAGTGGCAGTTCGAGGGGCAGGATAACCTCCGGGTATATCTGAGTGGTAGAACTATGGCAGAGACTGGGATCAACTGTCTCTGTTGATAAAACAAACTGTTGAAAGAGCTTGTAGAATATTTTGGGATAAAATTATATATATTGACAGTCAGAGGTTTTTATGTAATACAAAACCAAGCCATGGAGTAAATGTTTACGTTAAAAATATTTATGTCAAAAACAAGTGGGGTGTCAGTGTTTCCCACAAAAGATTTGTCACTTAAGGTGTTAGCCAACTCACAGTGTTAATTTTAACATAAACAACATAAGAGCATTAAAATTGGGTTTTGGGGGAATAAATAAAAATGTAAATATTACATTATATGGCCAATATTGAATGGTAGTCAAGGTGGTAGGTGCTTTTAGCCAAGGTGGCCACTTTAACTATCAAGTGCTGGGGGGAAACACTGGGCATTTTTGCATTGATACAGTATAGCACAATAAAATATTGCAATATTTTGCAGAATTACTATTTTCTTACAGCCCTAGTTGAAGCCATGACTGTTGTACCATACACTTGGTTATAACCTCACACCTCACCCAGCACAAGCATCAGGTTTGCTTCTAGTCTGCTTCAAGTCTTAAATGTAATTGTTATTTCAGAACAATTCCTGAAGTTAAATTCCCACTCTGTCCACTCTGTCATCCACAAGTGACAGTGTGATGTAGCCTGCTACATGCATAACATTACAATCTATGGCTAACATGTTGCAACATTTTAAGTCATGTCATACTAGGATAAGTTAGTTTATTTTAGCCCAGTTTAACTATTGTGAGTATTAGCTTAGAGCTCACAGTACTGTGCAAAAGTTTTAGGCAGGTTTCAAACAAAGGCTATGAACAAAGAAAGGTCTATCGATCCACAAAGATGCAAAAAAAAATAAATAAATAAAAAAATAAAAAAGACAAGAAAGGAGGAAAAATCAAAACTAAGCATTGACCTCACCAGTCCTATCTCATGGTAAACAGCACAGACCTGGACTCAGACTTGAAGATCTTCTAGTTGCCATCGAGGCGTCTAACCTTCATATTTTCAAACATTTTAACTATTTAACCAAGAAAGTCCCATTGAGATTACAAATGCCTTTTCAAGGGAGTCCTGGCCACAATCTCACTATGGTAAAGAATCTACAAAAGCAAATCATTTGCTCTGTTAGTGAGTAAAGCTAGTATTTTCGGACCATCTAAAAATGGTACAGAATCCCTTAAAACTGGATCTAAACAGTGATATGAATGGACCATGGTTCGTTACTTCTAAATATTTTTATAAAAAAAATAATAATTATGTATTTATTAAAGCACTTAGGTAACAGCATTTTGCACACCTGTCTAAAACTTTTGCACAATATTTTCTGTATCTCTCTAAAAATATAACAGATGAACACACTTCACTTTAAATTCTACTCATCCTTGCACCTGTAGTGGCATTTTGGGGGGCAAAATAACCTCGGGGTAATCTGAGTGGTAGAAAAATTGCAGCCACTGGAATCAAGGAGCTCTGACTCTACCAGGGAGAGGCCATGAGCGTTGTGCCATAAGCCTGGCTATAATCTCACACCTCACATAGCACGAGCGTCAGATGGGTTTTCTTCACTTATATAACTGCAGCGTGGGGCGTGGACACAGCGGGAGGACGGCTGTGTGTTAGAGAAGCATTAAGGCCGCTCGACTTCTTGGCTGACTGCTACAGGGCTATGCAAAGTTAAACAGGCAGTGGTCTCGTAGGTCCAAATGCGCTCCCTGCACACTTCATTTCACCTCATTCAGCAGTAGGACCACAGAGGGACTGAGGTCCAGCACAAGCAGCTTAAATGGATAAAAGTTTGGACCAAAAAAACAAATCCAGCAAAAATACTATGTCTAATGTTTTACGATTTCATCCCATTTCGTACCATTGTAAAAACAAGCAACTGGTTACCATAATCTTATTAAATACAGCAAACAGCCAACGTGCTATGTTTTTACATTTTCACATTTTCACATTTTCACCATTAGTTTGTCTGTGAACAACATAATTAAAAAAGTTCCCTACTTCTATAGGTGGTTAAGTTGGGACTGATCTATACCAGCATACAGGGAGTGACAGTAGTCAAGCCGCAAAGTCACAAAAGCATTGATGGTTTTTTTTTTAAGTTCATCTTAATAAAAGGACATTTACAGCAACCACTGTAATGCCACCAGATTCCACATAAATGCTAAAATTTACACACTATGTTAATGCTTATTTCTGTCACCTCTGGGTCCAAACAAGTGGGAACATCTTCTCAGCCATCCAGACAACAAAATGTGGCTCTTGTCACTTATATCTGTACTCATTTTTCTAGAATCATATTTTTTAGCTTTACAAATATGTTATCATAAAAGCACATTTGTGGCATAGTTTACACTAATAGATCTATGTCAATAACTAACCTCATGCTACTCTTTGACCCTTTCTCTATAAGGAGGCGGCCAAATCATTGCGACTCAGCAGAACCCGGACAGAGGAGGAGGGTGTGGGGTGAGCCGAGGATGTGCAAATTATCAGCGGCACTGACGGCAAGTGAGAGCAAAAACCACAGTGATAATGCAAGAGCAGAGAAGAAGGAGAAGAAGGAGAGGTCCCAGAGAGAGAAAGGGAGGGAGGGCAAGTGAGGAAGAGGTGGTGCATGGGAGGAGGAGAAGGAGGGATGCCCTGTGGCTGCTGAGTCATGGCGATGCTTGAGTTGGTGCTGCTTTTGCATTAAGTTTTTGCTTCCCAAATCCTCTAGTTGTGCATTTTCTACTTCTGCACATGTTTCTTCATAGTCATTATGTTGTTGTTTTTTTCTCAGTCATCATTAAGTCATTTCCCATGTGGATTTAAAGTGTATATAAGTTCATCTAAGTCAAATATACAGTACAGTATAGCCTAAATTGGTCCTCAGGATTTGGGCTTAAATATGCTAAGCAGGAATGATATTGTTTCCAGAATTTTGGCTATACAATACAGTAGGAATACATCACTGTTGCTGTTTGAAAAAGCACTGAAAACTATTGGAAAAAGTCTATATGTATATGACAAAAAGATTTGGTGAATTTTCTTAAGATATCCTAAAAAATAACAAATTATTAGTTTTACATTCTTTACCATTATAAGATACACTGTAAGTATTTTGTGGCTCAGTTGCATTTACCACTAAACTAAAAGATCCTTGGTTCGAGTCAGGTCTAGGTTTAATATCTTTAACGCAGAAGATGGATTTAAAAACAGTTGGCAAAAACAAAGAAACAAATTAAGACAAAAAGTGTATGTGCTTAAACAATTATAGTAAAAGCCACAGTGGGAAACTTAGCAAACACTGAAACCATTAAGAATAACAAAAGCTATTAAAAATGAATCAAGTCAAACCATAGTGAAACAAAGCAATCCCAACAGTTGTCAAATGATTTAAGGCACAGTCTTTTAACATTTTAGTGTTATTTTAAGTTCGGTTGTCCTCAAACAACAACAATCTTTTAGTCAACGCAGCTAATCTCTTATTTGCTTTTCTCTTTCTCTGCTGCAACATGTTTGTGTGTAAATCCTACAATTTCTGAACACTGGAGAGTGCTGTTTGAGATATATCTAAAAAACAAGTGTGACTGGATCTGTAAGCACTGCTCCACTCACTTATGGTCGAGTACATCTAATCCCAGGATTGTTGTCAAATCATGTTCCCATAAAAGAGAAATGGTGTTTTTGTGAAGCAGAAAACTCGGTCAGACACACTGAATTATTAAGTGATATGAGAAAAGTGTAAAGGGAAAAAAGTGTATAAGATGCTGTAATGAGGTGAAAGCCAGAGCTACATATTGGAGTGCAAAACAAAAGCCTGGTACTTAATCTTACCACTCAGACAGACTGTGACACAAAAAGTTACTTTCAAAACAAGTATCTCACAGTGCAGAAGCAGTGAACCCTTTTGTATTCTCAAAGCACCCAAACTCACATTTGGTGACAAGTCTACTTTACTTTTACTGAAACGTACAGTGTCCATTTCGGGCCAAGTTATATTCATGACTGTACGCACCACAGAGGTCACAGAGGTCCAGACCTTGATATTTTCCTATTATTAGACTAAACAAGGACTAAACCATGGCTAAACAAGGATTAAAAATACTCTAAATCAGGACTTATTTAGAAAAAAGACAAGACTCTAAACCAAGACTAACCCAGGACTAAACAAGGACTAAACCACAGCTAAACAAGAACCAAACCAGGACTAAACCACGGCTAAACAAGGACTAAACAGGCACTAAACCAGGTCTAAACCGGGATTAAAAATACTCTAAACCAGGACTTATTTAGAAAAGGGACAGGACTAAACCAAGACTAAACCAGGACGAAACAAGGACTAAACCACAGCTGAACTAGGACTAAATATGGACTAAACCAGGTCTAAATCAGGATTACAAATACTCTAAACCAGGACTTATTCAGAAAAAAGACATTAATAAACCTGTAATAAACCAAGACTAAACCAGTTCTAAACAAGGACTAAACCAGGACTAAATTAAGACTGAACAAGGACGAAACCAGGACTAAAGTGGCCGTCAGCATGATAGACCTCAGTATTTCTAAAACCCTGTATACAGCCCTGATTGTATTCATAGGATTATTGATGTAACAATTACCTCAAGGTCAAACCCTCAGCCTCTCATGGTAACACAATTGTATTTTCCAAACACATATTTTTAAATGTAATGTAAAGCCACCAAAAATACACTTAAAAACATTACAGATGACTAAACTTGAAATTGTGTGTGGCCAACAACGTATTAGTTATTCTGTGCATTATTCCAACCCCTGCTTTCCCCCAGCGTGCTCTCTAAAGTTTAATGAGACTGAGAGAGTAAAAAGGAGCTGACTCACTCTTAACCTGACATCAAGATGGCTGTCAGATTCGCTAGTCAACAGCATCGCCATTATTTCTGCAGTCAGGAGAGCAATGAGAGACATATAGGCTTACTCATCTTCTTCGGCGGGCTCGTTAATGTGGGTCAAAGGATGGGAATCGGGGGGAATCTGGTTCTGCCGGCGCGAGGCATTTAAGTGACAGACAGCTTGACAGAGGAGGATCATATTATTAATTCAGCCACGCACACGGGCCGAGATAAGCTTGAAATAGAAGCGTAATTGTTGCTCCGGTGATGAGATGTGCAAGGCTTGTTGTTTTCAGACAGCAGCTATTGCCAGATTTGCCAGAAGGTAGTGAGGCAAACAGTGTATGTGTGTTCTTGTCCTGGTCACAGTGAAAAGCAAATGCTGTGATACTGTGTTTAAAAAGTACACAGGATATTTGGAGCAATGTGGTCAATAAATACAGGAATTCTTTTTTTTTCATATATTTTTTGGCATTATTATTTTATTCTGCAGTCAAGAAGTAACAGGAAATCAGTGGGGAGAGAGCAGGGAGAGACATTCAACAAAGTGTCGGAGTCTGGGCTCGAACCCACGACACCAAGACGGGCTGTAGTTGCTGTGCATATGCACCGCAATTCTACCAACTGAGTTATACCACAGCATGATGGTACAGTGGTTAGCACTCTTGCCGCACAGTAAAGAGGTCCTGGGTTCAATTGCCAGACTGGACAGGGCCTTTCTGTGTGGAGTTTGCATGTTCTACCTGTGCCTGCGTAGGTTATGTGGTTGCAGTGGTTCAGGACTAATTCTCCAGTTTATCTATTTTGTTGTACACCTTGTATGTATAATGACAAATAAAGCACTTCACTTTACAATAATTGTAGGAATTGTAGAATTTCTGCTTTTATTGTGCCGTCATCACCCAAATTAATCCTGATACCTATTCTGTGCAATGTGGTGGGGATCCCTGTGACTCCAGGGTTTTTGAATGTGTTTGGTTTAAAAAGAAAAAGTCCTTTGGTGGTTCAAGCAATCACAAGTCATAGAAATAAAAAGCAGAACATCACAATAGGGTATCTGATAACTTTCATTCAAAAGCCATGGGAGTGAGTACTATGAGATGGCCTGGACCATAGAACAACTGCTGCTGTAGCTGTCTGACAAACCTTGTCCAGATGACATTCTGGTTCAATCTTTTTACTCTTGCAAAGGTCTGTAAATAAGCAAGTCCTTATTAATGGTGTATTATTATATCTTTAAAGAAGAGTGTTCAGAGGGTCGAGCTTTGGCCAAGCACATGGCTGCAGACAAAGAGCTCTTCAGTAAAAGTTACTCTCATTGGCTATACTACGCCATTTTAACTTCATTTTCTTCAAATATTTAGTCCTGTTTGTAGGGCTAGAGCCTATAGTTACTTTGGGCTTGAGGCAGGGCACACACTGGAAAATGCCCAATAGTTGCAGCGTTGACACTTTTAGACAGACAACCATTCACTTTCACATTCACTGGGGCAATTTTTATTCACTGATACCCCTATACATGCATGTCAAAATACATGAAGAGAACATACAGTAAAACAAGGAGAATGAGCAGACTCCACACAGAGAAACTGTGTTGACTGTCACAGGGATCAAACTCACAACCTCCTTGCTGAATTCTAAAAGTGCTTATACAATCTCCTTATTCAGAGAAACAATGGGGAAAAGAACACACACACAAAGGTATATTGTGTACCAATTTTCCTCAAATTACCTGAAGCTATAGTACGTACAAGTTTGTTTTCAGTATTGTTAGAGCAATCAGTTATATTGGTTAAATTTAGAACTTAGTCTTGAAAAAAGATTTTGGTTGTGAGCTGAGGACATGTCAGTCAGTATGTGTTTGTAGTCACGCTGTGAACAAAAGCTTCGGCTCACAGACTAATTGCCCTCTCCAGGCTAAGACTCCTCTCCTCCTTTTACAATAGATTGCGGAGGAAAGCCACGGCCTGTTATTTCCGTGCCACTCCATCTCCCCCCAGTCGCACAATAGCCTATGCATTTTATTGCTGAGTGAGCAAAGAGCATCCTTGGGGCAACAGGGGCATCTTATGAGAGTGCATAGTGCTAAGAGAGCATGACACACAGATACGGTGTAACTCGTACACAGCCCTCAGCGTCTATTAGACGAGGGTCAGGTGTTTGTGTGACTGCTGTATTACAAGAGCATTAGTGAAAGGAAAAAAATAGAGAGCAAGTGGAGCAAGGATATTAATGAAATCGCTTTTCAGATTCAAAGGGCTTTACATAGAAGGTCTCACTGTAATATGATAATAATTACAGCATTTGATATAGCTTTTTTGTAAAAAAAAATCTGATTAATTAAGATATTATGGCAAAAAGCATAAATTATTTATTTTGATTGGACTAAAAGCTTTGATGTTCAAATTGTACATATAACCAAGCAATAAAAAAGCAAGTAAAAGTAATTAAAAGATTGCCACTGATAAATGGTATTTTAAAATAGTTATCTCTTTCTTTTCATCAGTTCAGACTTCGGCAATGGCTTAATTAAACTCCACCGAAGGTTATGTTTTTGTCTGTGTTGGTTAGTTAAGTGGTTTGTTAGGGTTGTTGTAAGGTCATTCAAAAAGAATTGGTTGTATTTGGATTATCTTTTAGGGTTACATCTGTAACAAGCCAATGAAGAATTTATTAACTTTTGGTGAGGATACGGAACACTGCCTGTATTCAGGAATTTTTATAAAGATTCTGGACAACTGCAAAATAATTCCAAAAACACAAAGGGTGAAGGCCTTTGTGACTCAATGGATAAAGCAAGATTCCAGGTTTGAGTCCAGGTCTAGGCACCATTGCACCATTGCACCATTCCATCATTGCAAGATAGGGCCAGTGCCTTGGCAGAGGTTTGTGTTCTCCAAGTGGTTTTAGTTTGGTGATGGCAGTGACTGAGGCGCTCTAAAAACTGCATATTTATTGCTGAGCAGTTGTGTGTAGCAGTCACAGAGGGCTAAAGGAACACTGAGGTGAGGAGTTGGTGATGAGATATCCAGAGGATAATGATGGCAATTCCAATAACTCAGCTCACTGCACATAATCTTAATCCTTGTTATAATCCTGCTCACTGAATGCACCCAGAGAGACATTTATGACAATACCATAATACAAGCTCAAGCACAATGTATCCAAGTGATGCTTGTGACACAGATTACATCAGCTCTCACTGGGATATATAACTGAAGTGCAATAAAGCAATTCCTAATTCCATACAATTCATTAGGCCATGTTACTAGGGAATAGTTTGTGATCATCTGTTTCTGCATGGCACTGCAACGACTGGAGTTCTGATTTTTCATTTGGAAGCAAAGACAGAAACAGGCCAATCAATGACAACAAATCAAAACAATTACTTATAAATCCTTGTTAGTTAAATAAAATTGATTCTTGGCGAGAGTGCTACACACCTGAGTCATAAATTTGTCAATGCCAATGGAGTCAGATATTCAAGATTACTTAGTGTATCATGAGTCACTAAAATACCAAATCAAAATGTGGTCTTTTCAGAGACAAATAATTTTCTCAGCACTAGATTTAGGCATTGTGGGTATTTTGAGGCAAAGAAGGACATCTACACCTAATGTATAAAATAATATAAATAATATAAAATCACACCCTACATTGTTTAAACTATGTTTCCATCAGATATGAAAAATAATACTTCATAATAATCAAAATCTGTACTTAAGTAAAAACAGAGATATATATATTTTACAAAATTGTTGCTTGAATAAAAGTAAAAAAAAGTACAGAGTGTAAAGTGCTTACATACTACTACCATTGCTATTACTGCCACACTACCACAGCTCCTACCACTACAAATACTACAAGTAGTGCTACTACATCCACTGCTCATTCTACTACTTCTTATACCCAGTTTTTAGTTAAAAAAAAAAAAAAAAGTTATTTTTTTTTTCTTTAGAGACTTTTAAATTCTACATAAGTAAAACTAACATTGTGCCCTCAAAGTAAAAGTATGTTTTATTATGCTTCCTAGATGATAAATTGTTACAGTTCTAGTTGTAGCTTTTCTAGGCGGGTACAGAACACTGTGCGGCATAGAAACATATTGCAGTTAATAGTGAACTTGGACTTTGTTCATTAAACACATTTAAACTAATTTACATCTCTTGTCATTTGTGTCAGACTTAAGTAAGTATGCCTAGAGCTTGTTAGTGGCCCATTTTGACATTCAGGCAGAACGCCACTATAGGCTGTTAAAGCAAGCAGACACTGGCTGACAAAAGAAAAGAAACACACTGTAATTTAAGGTTTGACATTATTCTGGAAGTGAAGAAAAGCCAACTGTATCAGACCCTTGTATTATCCATACATCTACGTACACAGGACTAAGCCAGCACTAAACCACGTCTTAACCAGCACTAAGCCAGGACTAAACCAGCACAAAGCCAGGACTTAACTAGCACTAAGCCAGGACTAAACCAGCACTAAGCCAGGACTAAACCAGCACAAAGCCAGGACTTAACCAGCACTAAGCCAGGACTAAACCAGCACAAAGCCAGGACTTAACTAGCACTAAGCCAGGACTAAACCAGCACAAAGCCAGGACTTAACTAGCACTAAGCCAGGACTAAACCAGCACAAAGCCAGGACTTAACTAGCACTAAGCCAGGACTAAACCAGCACAAAGCCAGGACTTAACTAGCACTAAGCCAGGACTAAACCAGCACAAAGCCAGGACTTAACCAGCACTAAGCCAGGACTAAACCAGCACAAAGCCAGGACTTAACTAGCACTAAGCCAGGACTAAACCAGCACAAAACCAGGCCCTAACCAGCACTAAACCAGGACTAAACCAGGTGGAAGACATATCATTATTGCGATACGTTTAGTTTCATGCAATACAGATATATATTTTTTGCTAATATCTCAATAACAATAAAATGGAGATATATTGTGCAGCCCTTACACATAAATTGAAATTAAAGGTCTGCATGCAGTGACAGCAGACAGGTATAAGCATTTCATAGTGATTAGACAGTGAAAGTTTGTTTGTGTGTTGGCAGATGTGGATTAGCAGTTCAACCCCATTATCTCAGCCATATTGGCTAAGACAATCCTTTACAGCTGCAAACACTGCAGGAGAACGGCTGGAGACACAATGTGCTGTGCTCCTAATTGGCAAAAGGAAGCGAGAGTTTGAGGGATTGAAGGATTTGGGTGCTGAGGGGGATAGATGCTCTGTTGGAGGCTTTCATAAAAAAAAAAGATTTTGGTGAATAACAGCCGCACAGTTAAGGGGGCATAAATACAGTGAATCTCTTTCGATAATAATGCCAGTTTCTGCAGATAATGTATTGATGTGTATATTCTGAACTGGAAACTGTGTTCTTCAGTGATGTAGTAGGAGCAGAGATCTGTCTACAAGGTTTTTAGATGGCAAATTTCAGGGACTGATGCTAAACTTTAAGTACTTTTGTACTATGAATTATGTCTGAAGCAGAATTCAAAAGGGTGTCGACAACTCACTAAAGACCGGAAAAGCTAAGTGAGCCAATTAACACCTAGACAATATTACCAGTTTTGTAAATTGTTTGGTCTTTGAATTGTTATTCAACCTATGTATGTAAACATAAAAGGCTACTGAACTTTAACATAAGCAGAGGCAGTAGTACAAGAAAAAGTTTTGATATGAGGCGTACACCTCTCCATTAAGGTGATTAATCATTCCATAATTAGACTGTTGGACTGAAAATGAAGATGGACAAAAAATAAAGACAACTTTGCAGTCAAGCTTCCCTTTGAGCTGCCCAGCTTTGCATCTGACATCATGCTCTTTTGTTGTTGTCAGTGTAAAGGTTTTCAAATCCCATAACACATTGTACATGCCTCTAACTTACTACATGTGTCAATTTGAGACACAGAAGGACACATATTGATGCACTTTAGTGTCCCCCTTACTCCAGCAGAGGAGAAAGGACTTCTAACAAGTCAAAACCACTGAAGCCTTTTCAACTTCTCCTAAACCAATAGAATTTAATTTCAGGTAAACTTGACTGCCAATGGAAAACCTGTATATAAAAGCAACCTATTCTTTATATTACTTGATTTGGTGGACAAAAGTAAAAGCCAAAACTCTGATTTGAGCATGAAGGAATAGGGAAAGACAGATGTATCCAGAAATCAAGAGAAACAGACAGTCTACATTGGAGGCCAAGGGATTTCTGCCAGTCGTGCTGACACCTCACTGGACAAGAAGTCAATGGAGGCTTTGGTTTGACAAGAGTGTGGCTTAAGGGAAAGTTAACTCTGAGAACTGCACATGCACTGGCTCGCTCTGTGCCGGGACATGAGGGCGAGTGAGTCACCGAACGGCTGGGGGAGGAGGTAACGTGATGGGACGAGCAGAGGAAAGAGCTTTTAGAGCTGGCTTGGGACGAGGAGCGGCCCCATGACGGGAGCTCAGGTGTGTGCCCTGACCTGTGCATAATCACATATGGTAGTCAGGGACAAATGGGGAGAAACAGACTATACAGTAAAGGGACATGAGAAGAGCACACACAAAAACTGTAATTACTGTACATATTTTTTACAGTTGAGTTGTCAAATAAAGTGTTTAATGTTTTATAGCCAACCTTATTCTGTCTACTACTGCAAAAGCTTAGCAAGACACAGTGTTTTGGTTTGTTTTTGGAATTTAATTTAGTATTAATCTTGTTTACAGTGAAGCAAACATAAGCACTATTTAGGAGGCACAACTAAAATTAGAAAGTGTCTTATCATGCAAAGGATGTGGAGACAGCACTTACAGCAGCCATTTTGGCTCTAATAAAGTAATACAAAACCATTTAACAACAAAGCATTGTTCACTTTTATTGTTATTTCTCCTTTAAATTCTATTCTATAAAAAGTTTGCCTGGTCCTTTCTTGGACCAGGGAAGCTTACTGACCACTGCAGACCAGGAACACCCCACAAGAGGTGCAGTTTTTTTAGATGGTCTGACTCAGTCGTCTAGCCATTACAACTCACTCAAATCCTTACGCTTGCCCATGTTTCCTGCTTCCAACACATCAACTCTGAGGGCAAATTGTTCATATGCTGCCTATATTTTTATTCTGACACTAGGTGGGATATCACCTACTAACAAGTGTCAGAATAAAAATATAATCAGTGTTATTCACTTGCTTGATTGTTATGCACTGATTGGTGCACAGGTAGCAGCTTAAGCCACAATTTCTAAGTCAAACCACAAAGAATGGAGCTACAGCAGCAGCCCATGAAGAAGAAACAATGTGTTTTCATAACCTCTCCAAAACAGAGGCTGAGCACAAGATACACTTTGCTATTTATTCTCCCCCATTTGCACATGGTCCAGTTCAAAGATGCATGCAAATCTGCTGCACACTCAACTCCTTTTGTGTAGATCAGTGACTACATTTACTGCTAATACACTGATTTCTGCAGACAGACAACCCCTGGTCTACGTACATGGGTCTGAGAGCAGAGGGGAGCATGACCACATCTTTCCCCGAGACAAATTATGTAACACACAGACCATGGTTTCTCAACCTGGGGAGTGAGAGCTGGAAGGCGTTCAAGGCAGGGTGTTGGCTGAGTGAGTGTATCATGATGTAATGTGATGGATCTCTAGAGACACCTTGTAAGGCAGCTTGCAAAAAAACACAGGTGCTGGAGATACTATAGATGCCCCAATAAATAGCTGACTTTTATAGCAACCATATAGCTGAGAACCTATAGCACATGTTTAAGGTAGCACTATGAATTCCCTCTGCTAGGCAAAACCAGGTATAAAATGCTGTATTTGTAACTTCATGAAAAAATAAACATAAACCTCATTATCAAGGTTTACATGCTCTATTAAATGTTTGATTGGTAGTGAAATGATAACGCTCAGAAACAGGGAGGTGAATAATGGTTTGCAAGTAATTGTCATTCAACAATGACGAGATAACAGAAGGCCATCTATTGTCATTAAAATAGAGGCATTGTTTATCATCTGCTGCAGTGCTTCTCAAAGGGTGGTACGATTACCAGTGGTGGTACACAGGCTTTTTCTAGGAGCCTCCCAGATTTTCTGTTAAGATGAGATAATGATTCGACGAATAACTACAAGCTGGTTTTTGACACTGTTTTGGTCCTGCTGTAGTTGGGACTTGAATTAGACTTTTACACAATCGTTTAGCCCTTGTCCCATTTTAATCCTGGATTCAGTCCTGGTTTAGTCCTCCTTTAAATAGGCCATTTTGAAGGAGTTTAGTTATAGTGTTTTAGTGCTGGTATAGTCCTTGTATTGTCTCTGTTCAGTAAAGCAATTTTGGGAGGCTGGGTAATCACTGTTATATTGTTTGGTTTGAACCACTGATTTCCGGGTTTAGACTCAAGCTGGTTCATTAAAATGGTACTTAAAGGGACGCATACCACATACCAAAGTGTTCCCATCACTGGCTTGAGAATGACTGATTTACTGCCTTATTGAATGTATTCCTGAATGTTAAATAATAATAATAATAATAATAATAAGTAGGCAACAAATGTTTTGTTTTTTGTTTTTTTCTTACAGGCCAGGACAATATAGGCCAAAATATATAGTGGATTTATGATTTAAAAAATTAGATGGGTTAGTACATCTGTAATTTTACCCTCCCCTAAAATATTCCACCAACTCTTATTTACAAACATAATTGCAGTCCCCTTGACAGTCGCGCAACACAGGTTTCCTATAACCCTGAACCTTTTCAATAATCACCCCTCAACAAGTGCTCGACACCCAGGATGATCCCGCCTTTAATCCTTATATTCAGAGGGGTAGAGCCACCAATTGTTGCTGTGAAGTAATTGCTCTGCATAGCAATTATCCTCTATAAACACTGCTGTTACATGCCCCCTAAAGAACCTGCCGTAATTATTTCCTTTGAAAGAGAATTTTTCATCGGCTTCAATGAAAGCACTCTAACTTTTAAGGTTTCACTGTTGTGTAATGAGGGGATATTCGAGTTGAACTATAAGCCGCAGCAGGATTTTCTTTGAATGGGAGATGCTGATAGGAAAGAGAACAAAAGACAATGTTAGGAGACCAGGGGATGCCGGATTTTCAGTACATTCAGGGTCAATGGAGGCATGGACATGGAGGTTGGAAAAGGTGGCGAAAAGTGTCAAATGTGTTGTATGTATGTATATAAGAGTGCATCAGTAAGAAATATTGTATGGTTAAGAGACAGCACTGATGAAAGGAAAAAGGCACACATCTGTATTTACACTCTTTACTCTGATAGCTTTGACTGCAAATCTCAGCAGCAGCAGTGTGACGCAGGCTGGCACCTCCATATAAATTATGAAAGCACAGACCAAATCAGGCATCAGTCTCTGTCTCCGTCTAACAAAAGCGCGCTGAGGCCACCTTCAAGCATTCCAAATTAAGAAGCTGGGATAAATCAGGCTGTCCAGGATTTTGGCATCGACCAGATTAACGTTGCCTGTGTGCCAATAGTCTGTCTACAGCTCGGCCACCCACCAACCCCATGACTCCAACCTATCCACCTTAAGAGAGAGAGTGCAAAACTCCAAATCAATTACAGCTCAATGGGACCGTTTAAGGATGCTTATTTATCTCCCCCAGTATCCGCAAGGAAAGACCATAAGGTTTTTTTTTTTTTGCAGGACAATGATTAATTTAATCAAGTGTGAGTGAACTTTCTCCAAAAATCATGCCGCTCTGACAGATAATCCGCTTTCCCTGAAACGTTTCCAACAGGATTAGACCCCGAGGGAAGCCTGGATGCGTTTCACAAGGGAGAGGAAATAGAGAGGCAAAGACGGAGATGAACAAGGACCAAATGGAGAGGATGATATACAGACTGACTGTGGTCAACTGGACAGAAAAATAATGGTAGTGCACTCCAGAGAGCCACATGAAGAAAACATACACTTCAGAGAACATGCACAGTGCAATAAAGCATCTATAGGTACAGGATGGTGGTAAAACCTAATTTTTCACAAAAGGAAGAGGTTAGAGAGGTAACAGAGGTGCAAGATGGTGTGTCTAAATGGACCTGCTCAGTTTAATGGAAAAGCACGTGTTTTTGTGTTAGCAATGACGTACATGTGTAATCTACAACCATTAGCTGAGAGAACACACGCCATACTAAATTTTTATCATTTAGTATGGTGTGTGTTCAATTTAAACACAATGCATACGGTATTATAACCTTCTTGGTTCCTTTCTGCAGGAGTGAAGGACAGCTAGACATTAAAAACAAATATATACCGGAATATACCGGGCACCTAGCCCAACAACTACTGCATGGCCGGTAGTCGCAGGGCTGACACAAAGAGACATGCATTGACAGACAACCATTCATTCACTAAGGGCACAAACATGGTAACATAGGTCACCCATATATATAGAATATTTATAAAGTGAAAATCTTCAAAGGCCATTTCTACATAGAGAAAAAAAAAGTATTAAGTAGTATAAAATTTAGTATGAAGTTGCAGTATTGCTAGGTTTAATTTTTTTTCTTGTTTGTGCATTACATATTTTAGTATTCCAGTGCTGTGTGAATGTGCAGAGGCTGATGAATTTATAAAGCAGGAAAATGGCATAGACAGCATAGCTTATGACAGCAACTACTTTGAAAAGAAAACCTCTTGAATTCACGTTTGATACATTTAATTTTTGATAGATATAAGATTTTTGTAGTTTGAGAGCTTTTAAAACATGTTGATGAGTTACTTTCTGTGAAGTGGTATCTTTGTGAAACTTATGAAAAAGCTGACATTTTGAAAAATCACATCTCGCAGTAACATTGTGTGCTTGAGCCTGGCAGCTGCGTTAGATGTTAAATGAAGCTGTGGTATAAAAACACAATTCCACAGAGCTATGCCAGTTGTTCTTCAAGAATTCTGTGGGAAATGACTTATGAGAAACAACAAAAACAAAGCATAAAAGAGAATAGTGGATTAAAAATGAAATAAAGAGGATTCAGAGGCAGCATGCATCATACATGTGTCCTCACAGCTTACAAGTAAAAGTTGTTGAATGATTGTAAGATTTGTAAATTGCATTACAATCTCCACCGTCTGTCAAAGTGTTCTCAGGTCTCTGAGGGCTGCCTCTGGCCTGATAATTTAACTTTCTATTTAAAATCTTCTCAGTGCCAAGCTTGAGGTTACAACTGCCAATGAGCCCGCGCTGAAAGCTGTAGCCTTTGATTAAGCTCCACTATTCCAAGCCCAATGCCCCTGCCTTGAATTATTCACTGAGCTGGTGGAGAGGGCTTGTGCATGCTGCAAGCTCGCTAAGTGTGTTAGCCTAAAAAAATATAATGCAATAAAGCTCATCCGTGCATAATGGATGGGAGGCTGTTGGCTGGCTGCGTTTTGTCGTGGGACGGCGGTATTAGAGGAGGGGATCAGAGTGGGACAGCTCATAGGCTGGTGTGGTCAAACCAGTGTCCTGCCATGCCAGGGCAGTCTGCGGCCACAACCCCACTTTTTTTATCTGCCTTCCATCCGTCCAGCCCTGCTTTACACAGCTTCTCTCAATTTGAGAGGAATGACAAGCGAAGGACATCACTATTTAAAAAGCCAATAGGGGTTACCACGGAGTCAACTCCATTTTATTTATACAGATCACAAATCACAGAGCTGCGAACCTGGCGCACAAAAGGGACTGAAGGTTACTTGTGTTTTATTAAGGTTACCAGGCAACTTTAAGGTGTGGGGTCTAATGAATTTAGCTGGTTTTAATTAATTCTAATATAGGAAGATAATGATCTGTGTCACATGATTGCATGTGTTACACCGTGTAATCAACACCACTCTGCTTTTAGCATGCCAGCACAACTCCCTCTCTCTGCAATTAAGGCGCTGATTCTCCCGAGGGTGCAGCGTGTCATACCGGCTCATTTATCACTTTCCGGTGTAGCATCACTTTAAAAGTCCAATTCACACCTTCAGAATGGATCACACTCACCGGACAGGCTTTACGGACCAAAGCATCCAAGGTTACAGTCCAGCCTCGTGTGTGTACATTGGAGCCAACATTTTGGAGCATGAACTATATATGAAAAATATCAAAAGTATAAAACTTAAGTCATACACTGTGAAACATAAGGTTGGGTTGCAAACACTAGATGTTTTTTTTTTTGTTTTTTTTTGCAATAGTACCAGAAATATGTTCACGAAGAAAAAGTCAAAACGTTTAAATCCAACTCAAAACTTTACAAAATAAATAAAACTGTTTGCTACTAGTAAGGATGATATTAAATGATAAAGTTCAAGATTACCTGTAGAATAAATCGCTTTTGGTGCATGTCTCAAAATGTTAGCTCCTTGAGTAACAGCTTAAAAGAATTATTGTAAGCACTACTTACAATGTAATGTTGAACTATTACCATACACGAGACAATTATTTGTATATTTGTTGTTTGTAGTTTAGGTAGATTATAAAATGTAACCTCGGCATTTTATCCAAAAAATATTGGCTTTGGTGCATTATTATTAACTTCGGACTCCCACTTGTGACCTGACTGGACAAAAATGTCCCACTGACTTCCATTAAAAACACATTTTTTTAATCTCATTGTCATTACAGTATAAAATTGTGCATTATTTAATATTAGCATTTTATTTTGAGAAAAAAAGAGTGAAATTTTACTGTATTTTATTAGTTTGAACTTTTTTCCTATTGTAGACAGATAAAGAAAATGATTGTATTTTTCCCCATACAATATAATGGGGCCATGTGAGTTGACTTTAATTTTTAAATCTCTTTGTAATTACATAAAATAATCATGATTTTTGTGATGATGGGGTTTCATTTTTGAGAAAACAAGTAAAATTTGACATTTTTACAGTTTATCACTAAAATCATATTTTTAGGTCAATACTAACACAGGTACTAATACCATAAAATTACTGTATTTCATGCAGAGGCCTATGATGGGCAAATGGTTCATTTTCATGATAAGCAGTAAAAATGACCAATTTTACTAGTTTTCTCAAAAATGAAACCTCGTCATCACAAAAATTATGATTATTTTATGTAATTACAAAGAGATTAAAAATGGGAGTCAAGTGTCCCGGTGATCACATGGCCCCATCATATATTATGGGAAAAATACAAGAGTATGAATTTCATTGTGATGCTACACGAAAACTATCAATTCACCAAAGCCAATATTTTAGATCATCTTCAGTCTTCCTAAGACACATTTGAAAAGAATTGCAATGACCCTCCAACATCTATTTTGTGGAGGTAAAAAATGTTTTTTTTTGTGTGTGTGTCTGTTTTTTTCATAAACAACATGTATTCAAACTGGCAATTTAAAGGTTAAAATCCTAAAAAAATATTGAATGTTTGATTGTTTTGAGCAAGGCTGAAATTGTTAAAAAGATTTATGCAAAAAAGTGAAAGAAATATTAATCCAGTGAATTTTTATAGCAGTTTCTTGTAAGTGGACATTTATGTCCTTAAGGTCACAATGGTATAGTAAATTGAAGTGATGCCTGAGGGTTAACCTTCTCTTAGAAATGTATTAATTTACTTATCTTCTGCTTATTATCATTATTGTCCTCAGGTGGAGTTGAGCCTGGGCCAGTTAGGGCTAACACATATTCAGTTGCTATGGGGGAGGAAGAAAGAACCCACAGTAACACAAAGATCAAACCCATGAGCTTTTTGCTGAGAGTCAGTTGACCCCAAATGCAACATTTAACTGGTTATATTTAGGCAAAATGCCTCATTCATGGTAAAAGAAAGGGCCTTGTTAACAGAGAAAATGTTTGCAATTATAATAACCAACTCGAGAAATCTCTCAAACTGAATTTAATTGCATGTAATTAGGCATGGAGAGCTCTGTACTGTTGCAAAAAACAATGTATTTTTGGAAGGGGATACAGTAAAACCTACTTTAGTGTTTTATAAGTCAGGCGGGTGTAATGGCAGAGCTCCATCAAAGAAACGGCACATGAAGAAGCAGCGCATACATTATTTCTATTATGAACAAGAATGCCCTTCAAAAATGTTACCAGCCACCTCAATTTACAAAAGAGAGAAAAGATTATATTAAATCTGCATCAAATAGCTATAATGACATTGTTTCTGTGTCCATGAATGATGAATCCTGGCTTGTATTTTGAAGGTCGGCCATTTTGTGCCCGCAGATAGAGTGTAAATAAACTGCTAAAACCAAGCAGAGTGCTGTTAAGCATGCATAAGCCCTTTGAATTAGTCTTCCTGATCTGCCTTGGATGACAGCCTTTTGCGCACAGGCAGAATACGATATGAGAGAGCATATCACCACAACGCAGACTGTTCCCTTATGTCAAGCCTTCACATCCTCACAAAAAAAAAAAAAGTTTGGCAATATCCAATCATTATTTCATAGCACATTTACGGCTACTGCTAGATGACTTTTCAGGGTGGAGTGGTGATTTATTGTTATCGAGATCCACGCTGCCTCTTTTGTTTGTCTTTTAGACCCTACAGTGTAAATAGATTTCCTCAGAGACGTTTAGGAGCTCCTATACTTGATGTGTTTACTGTCAGGCTGCATGTAAATGGCGTCAGAAATCTTTTGCCTGTGACTCATAAACCAGAAGCCCCTCTTTGTCAAATGATTTAGTATTGACGGTGTGGCTTTTAAAAACATCCAATAAATCCCATATAAATGTAAGACGAAACAGAGGTGTGGCAGTGCAATCAGATACCAATGCTCTTGCGTATTTACCACAATTATTAAAGCTCAGAAAGTTCCTGCGCTCTGACTCACTCTTCATTCATTTATTTATTAACAATTTGCCCCATTTGAACTTCAGAGCATTTGAGGACAGGCCTTGTATCAGCTCAAGTGCTGCCTACAAAACTTCAACCAATCAGGACAGAGAACAGTATCACGACATTATAACACCACACCAACCAATAATGACATAGCCTACATAGTCAGAGTTGCTCTCTTTACTACGCTGTCATAAGTTACAAGCACAGACAAAGAATGGAACCAAAAATGCAGAACTGTCAAGGTGAGACTTTAGTGAGTAACAACAGAATCCGGAAAATGTCCAAGAGAGAAATACAAAAAACAAAAACAGAGACAAGAACACAGGCAAGCCATGACAAAGACAAAACAAAGGACTGGGGAGAACACAGTCACGAAATACACTAGGGAACAAGGCACAAGTGAAATACATTAGGGTGGGGCAGGCAATAAAGAAGGCAGAAAACACAGGAGGGCAGGAAGTAAAACAGGACAATACAAGACGGTACCAAGACTACAAAATAAAACACAAGGGAAACAAGACATGGACACAGAACAGGATCATGACAACAACAATATGACAATTTAAGCATACAAATTAAAAGCAACTAAAATCCACCCATCATTAGTAAATAATTCTTGACAATAGTTCTATTTAATGTGACCAATAAAATCATGTCATTATTTAGTCCATACAGCATCTTCGTACAAATGTTATAAAAGTAAAAAGGCAGTACACCTACTCCCTAACACCTCTAAGGAAAAGACTTACATTCCTATCCACCATAAACCACAGTTACAGCATAATATTCAATAACAGTTCATCATTAGGACATCTTGGGCTTACTGTCTGTAGGTAAATATCCAGTACGCTGTGTGTCTATTTAAAACATGGATGTTTTTGCCACGGTTAGAAAGGTGGGTTTAGTTAGGGTTTCCTGTAAGTGAAGTGGTTAATTTCCTCGCCTTTGGTATGGAAGGATTCCCCAACATGGAGGCAAAAACCCCTGTCAAAAATTGTGCTGGTCCCAAGCCTGGATAAATGGAAAACGTTCTGTCAGGAATATCCACTGTAAAAACCCAATTATTTGCTGTAGAGTGCCCAGACATAAATGGAGCAGCTGAAACTAATGCCTAGCCAATCCCAATGAAATTGACGAGAAATGCTTGTTACCGTCAATTGCTTCATCTCAGTCCTGGACGGGAGTTAAGATCGAACATGTCTAAACTGATTTTATTGTTTTCTGTGCTGACATAAGAAGAAAGTGTTTTTGTACCAAGCAGAAGGCAAAAGCCCATCTTTAAAAAAAAATGTTTTGTAACTAAGTGTGGATGTTACAGTTTGAGAGGTAGCAAAAAGACTACAGCAACAAAACAACTAAATAATTCAGTTCCAACCTAAAAAAGAAGTCAGTCATTTAAATATCAAAAATTAACCACAGCATCTCCAGAATCCGAAATGTAGAACTAAGATTTGACACAAGGAAGAGAGTTCAAAATGATGACCCCAGCCATTCTGATGTGATGTTGGAGGATGTTTTTTTCTTTTCTTTTTTTTTCTTTTTTTTTTTTTATATTATTATTGTAGAGCTCAAACGCTCCAAGAGGCATAAACACTAAATTTAGGGTCAGTCTCCCACTGTTTTTACATGCACTTTATTTTGGAACAAGTGCCTGTTTATGCAAATGTGTGTGAACGGCAGCCTGCTGCAAAGACATGACACAGCTTGTCATCTTGTCACAGTGACAGCGCAGAGGAAATAGCTGCTGAAGGAGAAACAAGATGTCACGGCTAAGCTAATATTTATGATGCACTGTTGGTCAAATGGTGATTTAAAAAAAAAAAAAAAAAAAAAAAACAAGGACTAGAAGAACTCGGAGAGAAAAGACCTTAGCAAAGGCATTTAAACTGTCTCACAAAAAAATACTGCCCAGATCTTGACTTGCTGGAGAGTTTCTAGTTCAGGGGTAAAAGCTCTATATCTTGCCAAAAAGCCCTTAAACGTACTTCACAAGAAGTACGAATGATTTTAACCATTACTGACCCCTTGTGACTGGAGTTAGTATCCTCAGCCCTATTAAGTAATTGTAAAGACAAAAGACAAATCTGGACTCGAACTTCTGAGTTTCTAGTTCAGGAGTAAATGCTCTATCCACTGAACTACAGAACTGTAATAACTGGCAAAGAATCGCCTGCAAATAATAAGTTATTCTTAGCTGGAATGCACCAATACCATTTTTTTTTTTAAACCAAGAAGTACTTGAATATGTTGTATATACTTCCTGTATATACAACAATCTCATTCATCCAGTGTCGTCTGTTTTGCTGTCTGTTCTCGCTCCGCTTTGCTAAGCCCTGTCTACAAAACAGAGTGGTCTGTACAGTAACCATGGCTAAACTTTGCTCAAGGACATGTTATACCTTATCTGAAAGCCTATTCAATTCAGCTACTAAATTTGTTTTACAGACAGATTAAGCATATAAGCTGAGATTTGCCAGAACCATACAGCAGCTAACACAATCAGCAACAGTACTCTTTTTGTCAGACATGTTTTATCAGACGACATTTGTTTCTTGTGTCTAGAAGAAAATGCTCTGTCCAATCAGCCTCAAAACTCTTATACCTCAAGGCAAAAAATCCACTAAAACTAATAATTTTTCCCTTGACTGACCCCTTCTGGCTGAAGCTAGTATCTTTGGCCTTATCTCGCAATGGAACATAATGCTTTTAAAGGAGCAATCCTGATCAACTACAAAAAAATATTAATTATTCCTTTGTACTTCAGCTGAAAAGTCCTTTTGCATCTGCCCGTAACTTTTTTGGTTATCTTGCTAACAGACAAACAGCTAAAACAGAACATTTGTGGCAAAGGTAACAAGAAGAAGTCAACTTTTTTTTTAACTTTCAATCTATGTTGCATTTTTCAACTGACATTCAGTGTCTGGAGTGACTTATATAATTAAAGTCTATATAGTGGTGATCCATTAAAACGATAGCAGGCAATCTCGCTGCCGGCAGGTGCTTCGGTCAAAGCAATTGACCTGAGATTACTAAGGTGTGATGCAGCCTGGTGGAGAGAAGAAAAGGTCCCCAGCAAAGACATACTGCGCTTAATGTTTACGGTCTTCATTAGAAAAAGGTCTCTCTTCACGGTCTGTTGGTGACAAAGCAACATCAATGACAAGAGAAGTGTGTGTGTGTGTGTGTGTGTGTGTGTGTGTGTGTGTGTGTGTGTGTGTGTGTGTCTAGGACTGGATGAGTGAGAAAACTGAAGGATGAAGACAGCTGAGAGAAGACTTGTTTATCCTAGCAGTGTGTCATCATCTGTGGACATGAGGCTGTGTGTGAAGCAGCCACACACAAACAAAAATGTGTCTCTCGTGTAGTAAATAAACCATCTTTTCTAGGAAATTCTATACAACAAATGATATTTTACTCACTTAACAGGAAATGCAAAAAAAAAAAAAAAAAAGTTTCCAGTATAGCAAATATAAGCCCTTACCCTTTTGGCACTGAAAGAATCAATCAACATTTATTTGTACAGCCCTTTATAACACACAAAGCTCTTTAAAATGAAATTAAAGTAAAATAAATAAACGCATACAAAATGGAAATACATAAAATACTATAATATAGACTAAAATAAAAATAAAGTGTTACAGCATTACTAAGTGTTAAAAGCCAGTCTGAATAAATACATTTTAAGCCTAGATTTAAAAAAAAAAAAAAAAAAAAAGTCTGGGATGGTGCACATATCGGGAAGCGGCTTGTTCTAGAGTCTGGGCCCGGCCACAGAGAAAGCCCAATCACTCCAGTGTTTGTATTTAGCTCTCAGGACTTCCAAAAGGATTGTAATCTTCTTCCCAAGCTACATTACATTAGCAACAATAGGTGTTCATAATGTTATGAGTTATGACCACCTGCCTCATGTACAGCCTCATACACAACTGTAATACAACAAGTACATACATTTCTTCAGCAACTTGAGCTACAGTAGCTTGTCTGTTAGTTTTGCAGACTGGGAAGATCCCACAAGAGCTGCAGTGTTGGAGATGCTCTGACCCAGTCATCTCAATCTAGCCTTGTTCAAACTCACTCAAGTCATTACACTTGCCCATTTTTCTGCTTCTAACACATCAACTTTGAAGATAAAATGTCCATATGCTGCCTAATATATCCCACCCAGTAACAAGTGCCAAGATGATTAGTCACTTCGCCTGTCAGTGCTCATAATGTTATGCTTGATCAATGTACTGAATATACTATATCTCAATTTTGCACAAAAAGTAACTTACGCCCTATATATTCCCTTCATTTTCTAACAGCACTTTCAAACCTAGCAGATGTACAGAGTGACATATTGAACTATACTGCTTAAACTGGAGTGAGTTACTCAGCAAGCCCAATTTGCTGACTAATGAGATGTGGTTATATGATGTAATTAAACATATCTCTTAACTCCCCCTCCGCGGCCTGTCGAGTGAATCAAAAGATGGTGTCATAAAATCACTTGTGCAGATGTCCTGGAGATTAGATGTATAACTGTTTTGTCGAAAAAGGGAAATCAATAAAAATATACTTTAGTGTCTTAGTCTTAAGTATGGTGTCAGTACAGCAGACTGTGGATATACTATGTATTCAGCCTCATTCACAGATTTGCCAGTAGCAGCTTTATTAGATACAAGAAAAATAGCATGTTGTAAATACGTACTGCATGTTAAAACATAATTTCTGAAGTATAGCCCTGATGATTGCCATTGGTTATTACTCACACAGTCTCCCACTCATGGGTTACTTAAAGGAACATTACTTGATTTCACCACTGTTGTCCCACATAGTGTAACTAAAACTGAACCAAATCACTATAAAATACTAATACATGACATTCAATTCAAGTTTGGAGCTTACCTTAAACTTCTAAGGGCCAAGTTTAGCGTTAGATCAATGCAAACCAGCAATTACCTCTGCCTTACTAAACATAACGCCTAGGAATCCATTTATCGACACAACACTTTCTTATTTTATTCATGTTCTGTGCTGTTACTTCATGTAGCAAGACGTATCCTGCTCTAAAGTGCCCCTTTACTGGAGCGTGCCACAGTACTAAAATCATTAATAATAAAGCCTATACGACTTCCTAAACAGTTTATTTTATCTGCTTTCAGAGATGACTTATGTTTTGAAAAGGTAATAAAATGAGAAAGCATGGGATTCTCTGTAAGCACAAATTGCATGTATAAGAAAGGAATATTTGTTACACTTTTATATGGTTGATACTTTTTTTTTTATCACCAGCTGCTTGCCAATACACAACTCACTACATATATTTTCACATTTCATACCATTATTTATACACAACCTAGAGTTTCTGTAACCAGTGTCATGTCATATGTTTTTAAAATGTACACTTTTTAAACTTGTAGGCAGAGGTGGCAGTTCTGTCAGACTGTGATTCTGCGCTGGCGGCTCACTTCACCGAGAAGATGAAGGTGTAAGTGGCAGCATGCTTCACTCTGACAGACAAGAGCCCCCCGTTCCTATGCTCCCCTGCTCTTGGCTCCGAGCCTCGGCTACTCATCGGACATGGCACATAGACACCATATACACACCATACACACAGACGCAGCAAAGCCTGAAGCAGCTGCCAAAAACATGGATGAAGAGGGAGGTGGAAGAGGTGACAGAAAGAAGAAGGTATGGAGGACAACAGCACTCTCTATGGTCCCTGCCTTTGAATTTTACTAAGATTCACCTCCCCTTTGCGGCCTCCATTGTGACCTTGTTGTGGACTGATGCAGACGTCAAGCTTCTCTGGGTGAATGAGAGGGGCATCTGTGTGTGACGACTAGAGAGCCTGGGTATTATTGACCACTGGGCCTTTTGCCTTTAACTAAAGCACTTTAATGGAATTCACTACATGCTACACTGGCTGGGTCCGCCCCGTAATGCATTATCGTAAATCACGGTCATTGTTGTAGGCAAAGTCATAAGAAAGAGGCGGTGAAGCTTTGTAAGAGCAAACACCAGGGATAAAAGGGGAATATTTTTTATGGAGAGTTGTGTAATGGTTGTCCCTGAAGGTGGGAACTTATTTCAGAGCGGTCTAAGTCTGTTTTATACAAGATATTTAAAGATTTGTGTGATTAGTTGTGACAATGGTTCCCAAAGGTGGGTTGCAGGGAGGTTGCATTTTGATGTTCAGCCTGTTTGAATCTTTTTTTTTTTTACACTAAGTCATGAAGTAGTTTTTTTTGTTTTTTGTTTTTTTTAATACACATGCCATTAAGCTTGTAGTAAAATACATTTGAAAAATAACTTGGATAAACTTGTGCCACAGTCAGATCAGTTGAGAACCACTCATTCATTAGAGTTTGCACACAATGCACTCACAAATAAGGGACACTTCTGATGGCTGTCGGTTTACTCAGCTTGTCAACATCCATATCATAACAACAAAATATACTGATGAAAAAAAATCTAGCTTAATGTCTTCATGAAGGGCAAAACAGCACAAGTTCTAAGCTTAGTCTTTTATCTTTTATTTTGTGGTGCAGAATTGGTTCAGTTGCTGCTTAATAATAGAAATATTTACAAGCCAAAGTCAAATTGCTATAGCAGTAATAATAGTGGTATTAGCTATTATTATGGTTCGTGTTATTATTGTTATTAATTTAGCTTTGTAGCTGAAGGATTCTAAAGTTCATAGATTAAATGACTACTTAGCTACAAAATATTACCTCAACATTTTTTTTTTTTTACTGTGATGAGATGTTTCTTTATTTTTTACAAATGAATACATATTATCATTGCTAGTAACATGTCTCCAAACTTTGCTGTAACATAATCAATCAATGTCCTCATAGCATTGATAAATAATGCAAAATATAGCTATTGTCTAGTCACTAAACAGAGTTATATACATCCATAATAGAAGGTGCAGGTGCCTTGTCAGCAGTTTTATAAAGGCTTCATTCTGTAGAGAAAGCACTTTTTTGATTGAACAGGACTCTTGTTGATGCAGTTGGCAACATATTCCCTTAACAAAACTAAGTGGCATTCTACTTTGACAACTAATTCCTTAATCTTGTGTAATGTTGACAATACCTTTCAAATCAAGAAGTTGTTTTTCCTGACCACTGACCACATTGAATTTTTTCTGAACTGATTTCCCACAAGATCCTGCAGAATAACCTCTCTCCTTATATTTATTCCAGTCGACACGCCTTAACATAACTCAGCCCTGCCGACATAAGCCCCTCTGGAGCTGATGCTGTCACTCAGTCAGTCTCCTGCTGGTGACCTATCTCCACACATTAAATGATCTCTTTTGTGACATACTGCAGAGAACCACCAGCTGGCAGCTATAAGCCTAAACCACAGTTACCCTGACTGACTTTATTCAGGCACCGAGAACGCAAATGTTTGAGACTTGTGACTCGATTTTATGGACAATAACTCAGACTTTGACTTGTGTCTAGTTTGCTTTTTATGCTGATAAATAGAGACAGTTCTGCAGTAGGTCTAAAGGTGCACCACTGGATCTTTTCCCTTTTATTTGAGGAAAAGTAATTATTCAGTCAGTAGCACAGCATAATTGAAGTCATCTCAAACAGTGAGACTTCTGAGACCTCATCTGGGCTTTATAGTAAAGCATTTTTGACAGCAGGGGAACTAGAGCAGGGACTGATTTTTTTTAACTAATCACATTCTCAGAACAAAGAGGGACAGTCCTATTCGGATCAGGGACACTTTCATTGGTTTAGTCCAAGCTTCTGAATGTCTGAATGTTTAGAGTAATGGCAGCAGCAAGTCCAACTGGAAAGAAAGCAAGTCCATTGCTGACTCTAACTGCTTACACCACAAAGGAGAGGGGAGCGCAAATCAATCATTAAACATCTTGAATATGTGATGTGATAGAGGAGGAGGTTTTTTGTTGTTTTTTTTATCTTGAACTTTTTTTTTCAAAGACTAGTGGGTCATAAAGTTGGCCCACTTGGTTCTGAAGCACTTGAGATTTTGAAGATTTTGATAATGAGTGTACAAAGAGAAGCTGTGTTATCAATAAGGCGGATCTTCTCAAACTCTTGTGCCTGGTCTGAACATTACTTCAGCTCCACTGAATTACTCTCTAATTACTAACTACTACAATATGGATGACTCTAATGGACCTGTACAAAAAGCGACGGTATAGCCCCCTCTGATGCTTCTTAAGCCTTGAATACACTGACAGCTCTTGTGTCCACCTGTCCATGCCTGTGTACACCTTATCAAATCTACAGCTCGATATCTCTGTGCAATGCCCAGCTCATTAAAAGCACCCTGCACTCAAACCACAGGCAGAAAAGAACAGTAGTGGATAATCTCATGAAAAATGTAGAGAGCCGCCTCAGCCTTATCTGTGCGGGGCTGGTTTGTGTGCAGCTCCAGTCCTTTGATGTACTTCCATTGATCTCCCCACACTGACGTTCTCCCAGGCCCACGGCTGCACGAGCCCGAGGGGTGATTAGCCTTATTAGTGTAATGGAGGGAGCCAAAGGCCGTTCGAGGTGCAAAGAGAGGAAGAGGAAGTTTGGACGATTGTGATGATGATGAAGCGTTAACTTCTCTGTCTGTAATATGCAACATGCTATTGGCGTTACCCACTTTTTGTAAATGTCATAAATAGATAATATGGTAATAGTTTTATCAATTCTGCTATATACTGCCCAATATTTTTCTGGCTAAATACCTTTATTTAACCAGAAAAATCTCTTTTGCAGGGGAGTCCTGGCCCCTTGCCTCCTATTGTACATGTTTTTGGTGATACGAGAAACCTACACAGACATGGGAAGAACATGCAAACTCCAGACAGAAAGGAAACCACACGGTCCATCAGGCAGCAGTGCTGTCCACTATGCCACTGTGCCAAGAGGTTTTTCGTCTGGGTTAGTGAAGAGGAGTTGGAGGAGAGAGGAAGAGGAGGTTTGGACAATTATGTGAGATGATGATGTTAAAGCACTAACTTTCTGTAATCCACATAAAGGTGAAAGTCAAATGCAGAGAAAGGCTGGGTCAAGAAGCAGCAGTATAGATATGGTGTACTGAATGCTTGTTTGGTGTGAGTTATTTGTGTCTCTGATGTTAAGAGTTCTGTTGAATGCAGAATCAGTTTTGACTTTCAAAGCAGGGTTACAAGTCCAATTTAACCACATTTACATTGGCTTAAAAAAATATAGGGTCAGTGTTTTCTGATGGAAAATATGTAGTGACAGCACCTTCAAATATATACAGATATGAAGTAGAAAAACATGAGAAAAATGGCTGTGTCTACTTACACAGCAAAAAAGTACAAAAAAGGAAAAAAAAAAAAACTATGGCAAAAATGTGAAACATGAATAAACATTTGCAATTTGCACACAGAAATCTTAGAATAAGGTAAAAAAAGAGGGATATTTCCAGGTACTGAGAGTTGATGCTGCTAAAAGAAAAACTATATCATGATTTGGATCAGAAAAAGAAATAAATTCTCCCTAATTTCTTTGAAAATTGATTGCTACTGGTGTCCATAAAAGACTTGACCCCTAACCCTTGAAGATAGCAGTTCGTTGTTTTAGCACCACAACAGAACTATTCTTCCAAGTACTCAATAGGTTAACTGTTTCAAAAGCACAATATAAGTTCAATGATCTATTGAGCTCATAAACTTCTTCAGATGCTCAGTGCTCTCAGAGGAGTGACCTGGCAGAGATTTACAGATGGAAGCAGCAGGCCCAGGACGTGTTGTAAATGGGCAGTTTTCACCAGTTAATGGGGAGGAATAAGGGGATAAAAGTAGGACTTAAACTCTCGCTCAGCAAAGCCTCCGCAGTGATAAGGATGAATATGTATGAGCGGATTTGTACGAGGAGTGACCTTTAAGAGCCACTGAGGTGAGAACGGGAGGATACTGGCTCGCACCCACCACATGACATTTTCTCTGCTTTGGAACAACAACCGTTTGACAGGGTGGCTTCTGATAAGGCACAATTACAATGTTGTTTTTATGTTTTGGATACAAAGCAAACAAAGATGTAAAGTTAATAGATTTTTTTTTTCTCAAGCAACTGTATGAAAATTTGCTGTCTCATCTAAAACTGAACTAAGCTCTGTAGTTAGGCAAAGTGTGGAATACCGTCACTTTAATGCAGGGGTCTCCAACTCTGGAGCCACAAGTAGCTCTCAGCCACTTTCCAAGTAGCTCCCCAAAGGCTTTATGAATTCGACAATAGCTTTATTAGTCAAATTTAATTTATCACGTGACTATTGGCAAACCAACTCGTGCATGTGTGTATCCAATCAAATTCATAGGCACCCACCTGCTTTTTTGCACAGAATTATAATTTTAAGATTAGGTGATTGAGTTTTGTTTTAAAGTAAAGAGAGGGAACTAAATATTTTTGTTGTTTTTAATGTAAAGTGTGAGTTGCAGACACCAACATTTTGTAAATGTTTAGGGAAAACAAAATTAATTTTCTTTTGGTTGAAAGTTTCAGCCCTGCAACTAACTACACAAGTACACATTTGTCTTCTACGTCTGTGTGCTGCAAACTCTTGACTGATTGTTGTTTTCGTAAAACACTAGTCCAATTTTGCAGTCGTGCAGTTTTGCATCTAGCACAGCAGGCCTTCGATCCATTACCTGCCTAAGAACACAGAAGACAGGGGTGATATAAACTAATGCTCAGGCTGTTCCTCCTCCAGTGAAGAATGAGTTGATCAGGCTCACAGTTAAGGTATCGACCTACTCGAGACCACATTTTCATAACTCTGTGAGAAGCCAGCGAGAAGCAATAACAATGTGTGGTTTTCTTTCAAAGTAAACAGACTTGAGAGTGGTTACAACAGTGGAATTAATGTCTAGTAAAACAACAGATGTGCATTATTTAAGCATTCCGATGTAAAAATGAAAGAAAGGCGGTGAAATGGCAGATGCAGAGAAAATTATGTCAGAACACTTTCATTAATTTCCACTTATTCTCATGGGTAGCTGGAGCCTATCCCAGCAGCTGTGGGCCTTAGGCGGGGTTAGGGCTGGGCGATAAACCAAATTAATTTGATTAATTCGCATTTCTAATTTTGGACAGCCAAATTATGAAATGAGTTTAGCGGAAATTAGCGTCCTCCAAGCACCGCAATGTTTCCTGTGTTATGGCTAATACTGCTGCTAGCTCCAGAGTAGCTTAAATAGTTACTGTGGAGACTCTGCAAACTCTAAAAACACTGATAACCACAGAGAAAGGAGTCATTTTACTTCTGTAGCGTCCCGGTTTGGATGTGGCAGTGAATTGGCTGTTAGAGTAATGCAAAATAAAATAAAAAACACTATACTCTATTCTAAAAATAATAAACCTACATTTAAATAGTGTTTTTATGCCAACAAGAAAAAAAATGAGATTTTATTTTTTAGCCATATCCCAGCCCTAGGTGGGGTACATCCTGGACAGTGGTGAGTTAACACAGAGACAAACACAGACAGACAACCATTTTCTCATTCATTCACTATATGGGCAATTTAGAGTCTCCATTTAATTTAACACATATATGCTCTTGAACACTGACAGTAACACTTAAAGGATCAAACCCTCAACCCTCTTGTTGATATAACCATCTGCCACCATGCATATTTTTAAACAGTATAATTTAATATATTTTATCAGAATGACAAAGCTTTCCAATTTTGGAAAGCTTCGCTTTGCAATTGTTTTGTTCAATTAAACGCACAAAAACATGATACATAACCCCATGAAAATCAACTGTCCATTGACTATTTTATTACATTCACTTTCTTTGTCACAATGGCCAAATCAGTCCAATTTTATGCAATTTTTTATGCGTTCTGGTCATCAAAGAGCGTCAGGCAAGCCTCCGGCCCACTGATGAACTACCACTTTAGTATTTGGGCTATTGTGACAAAGCCGCATGGAATCAAATAGTTAGACGTCAAAGAGGCTCCTTTATTGAAATCTATTTTTAGCAGTCCCAAATGTATTGTGTTTAATATCATTTTGCAACTCCTACATACTTTATTTCTTTTCAGCCATTTTAAACAAGCAATTACTGAATGTGCGGAGGTGTTAAAACCATGTTAGGTTTAATAGAAAGTAAGTGCACACTACTTTCAACTACAAAGTTAGCACCAACACATTAGCTCTTGTTACAGTTGCTGGGAGAAGTTAACGAAAGAAATCCCACAGAATTTATTCAGCAGAGCCTCGAGGCATCTTCCAACATTACTACAAACTGTTTGACAAGGAAACACTGCATTGTCACAGTAGAGATAATGGAATTTCTACTACCCTGTCCACCTTACATAGAGTATAATGAGGAACAGGGCCTCATTTTTGCTGGGATTTACTGTGGCCTAACTGAGCAGTGTTAGAGACAGGGCTTAACTACTTACAGAGAGTATTTTAAATTGGAAACACTCAGCTGGTTGCCTTTTCTGACCCATCAGACACTGTCTCCACACATGCTTGATTGAACATACAAATACTTTAATATACACTATATTTCCAAAAGTATTTGCTCACCTGTCTTTACACGCATATGAACTTAAGTGACATCCCATTGTTAATCCATAGAACTCAGTTATTTGGGTTGGTGAGTGAATACTTTTGGAAATATAGTGTATATATTTAGACTATTTATGTATGTGTATTATAATTTTATTAGCATTTACTCTTGGCAGTAATTCTTAACTACCCCAAACATTTCTTGGTGACAGAAATACAGCATATTGAGTGTCTTGTACGTGTTGAAAAAATAAAATAAAATAAATGTCTTAGGAATTGTCTGTTTTTTCAGAATATAATTTTCTTGTAAGGTAATTAAAAACATTTAATGTCAGTATCACTTAGTTGATACAAAACATAGCCTAGATGACATAAATGGGCTATTTTAAATGAACAGATTAGTGTCAAAGAGACAGAGAAAGAAAAAAGCACTTTTGCAGTTGTGGGTCATGGGTGGTTGCCCTGGTTGGAGCCTGTTCTAGCAACTATGAGTTTTAGGCAGGATACACCCTGAACAACACTCAGTTAGCTGCAGGGCTGACACAAAGGCATTCATTCAATTTAGATATAACTATTGTATGTATGTGAATGTATTTGGATGATGGGAGGAAGCTGGAGTACCCGAAGAGAACCCACAATAACACAGGAAGGACAAGCAGATATTGTAAAATTATTATTGCCACATAAAAGTACCATGGTTATATAAGCTGTGATGAACATCTGAAATTAAGACACTTTAAAGAGTGTGCTGTTGTTTAAATGTCAGTCTCACCAAGTACAATTTCTACTTTAGTCTAAGAATAGTTCTCTGAAGACTGTAATCTGTCGGCACGACAATCTGATGCATTTACAGTCTTTACAAATGTATATGATTGTTAATTAATGTGCACTGTCCAGACTAAATAAATAAATAACCTGTGAAGACTGCCACCACACGCAACAGTGTTTCAATAAAGCATCACAGGGGAATTAAAATGCTGTGTAGTTCTGGTCTGACTCTTAGTTCTTGCTCTGTAGACTCAAAAATATTCATAAAACTAATTTTATGTTAAGCAGGAGTTTCACACTCTCTCTCTTACATCCAAGCCGTTTAAAATACAAGAAAATACAGGCAGCTACCACTGATCAGGACCAGAGGTGGAAGAAATACAAAATAATTAAAATGTGCTCTGAAGTACAAGGACTGTTATTTAATTAATTAAAATAATACTGTTCAGAATTGTCACTATTAATGCTAGTAAAGGTAAAACATAAACTGTTAGCTTTGCTTTGAGACTTACTTTTGAAAGTTGTTTTCGTAATTGCTCATCAAAATATTTCACTATTGCTACTATTGCTCAGTGGTGTAAACTTACTGGGTGACCTTTGATTACCTTTTACAACTAATTCACAAGTACATTTTTAATTTTATTTCTGCTTGAGTTTAAAGTAGCAGTAGCAATACTAGTAATATTGACAGTAAGAGGAGTACTACTTCTACGAGTATATATTTTGAGTACTCCCTCCACCTCTTCTAGTACTGATGCTATTACTGGTGCTACTACACCTAGGCTATTCTTTACCCAAACCTGGTGAGTGTAACGTGAGTGTGCTACCCATTTTGCCACTGAGGTAAAAAAAATACTTAAAATACAAATTTTAACACTTCAAAATATATCTAAGTAAAAGTATATTTTATCCTTAAAAGTTTCCTCAAATAAAAGTAAAATCATTGTTGTACTCAGATGAACTTACACTGCAAAGTACACATATCGGTGATGCAAGCATTTCCCAGTATGCTTCTCCATTCGTTGAAAAACATACTCATACTGTTATCAAACTCCAGCTCATATTCTCTGCTTTAACTTAAATATGAAAGATGCATGACCTACATTTCTAACCGCCACTGCCATAAGCCACTGTGTTGTTGTGTGTCACCTGTAGAGCGATGTTTTTCCCCATCTTGAGAGAACAAGTACTTGCATGCCACCCCCGTTTTCCCTGCGTGTTCCCTGGGAGGTACTGGGACTCCTGGGACCAATAAACATGCACAGATACATAGACCTGCACACCCACACCAGCACACACATGCAGAGGGTTCAAGAGGAGCGCCGAATCTTGTCATCAAAGCTTCCCTTGCTTGCCTGTCACCCACATTTTTCCTCACTCGCTAACAACCCTTATGGATCCAGGGCTTCCATCTGAATGACAAAAATAGAGACAAGAGAAATGGGGAACAGTGACGAGAAGTGCACTATATAAAGCACTAAATGAACGCTGTGACACCAGTGACTAATCTTGGAGGGAAAAAAAGTCTTTCATCTGTTAGTTTAAAACTTGAGTAAAGTTTTGTACATTTGCTGAGTATTATGTAAGATACAAGTGTCATTAGTTTAAGTAGGACATGTCTTCATGCTTCCAAAGCCCTACTTCTGTACAACAACATAGCAACCTGTTGGGAGAACCACCAGGGGTGGCTCAAAACTACTTTTAACTGGGAGGCCATACTGGGGCCAGCTTTTTTGGCAGAGAGTACAACCGATGTAAACCAACTGGGACTTATTTTAAAAATAACTCTGATATCATCTTTGTAAACATGACAGACAACCTTTTATAATGCTAGAATTGAAACAAATTTACAGTATGTGTGAGTTTCATAAGGCATTTAGGACACTTCAGAAGGGGGACCACTAGGAGACACAGACTCACAGTTACAGGGGCACTGGGCACCGCCTAGAACGCCCCTGAGAAGCACATGGAGATGCCTCAAAACATCTTCTAGCTCAGGGGTAAATGCTCTATCCCTTGTATCCAGGCAAAGGTAAAGAATCCATTAACCAGTGTGTCTCCTCTATTGTCCTCTTCTAACTGGAATTGTCTTTGGTCCTATCCACAGTGGTAAGTCCTGGATCAATACAATGTTCCAGATCAATTCCATAAAGCGAATATAATCAAAATATAACCAGTACTTTGTCTTTTTTTTTGCTAACAGACAAAGAACGGCAGCGAAAAACATAACAGCAGAGGCAAAAAGGAAAAATTAAACCAATTTGGCTGGCCAAAATACTAATACATTGCATAAAACATGTACCGCATATACTGTACTTACGTGTTTTAAATTCCCTCTCTTTTTCCTCATTTCTTTCCTTATTTGTTGTGTAAGCAGTAGAATAGCTACTTTACAAGAAGGATTTCATTAATTCAAAGTTGACAAGTAGCCAACAGCGAGGAGAGACCCCTGTATTCAAGATAAAAAATACAATTAGTGTTGATTAAGTTTTTCTCAAATACAGGGAAAAAATTGCTTGCTATAATTAACCTGATGTTCTTAGGTTTTAGTGAGAGGGTCTTGGATTAGATTGATTCTGATATCAACAACACAGCGGTAAAGCCAGCACTGCTTAACTGCGTAGACAAGAAAATAACAACAACCTACATTTCTCTACAATGTAATATACTGTACTTTGTAAAGTGTACTGTATTTTACTACATAATCTTATACCACACCACAACATAACGTCTTCTTACATATTTTATGCAGATTGCAGAACAGCATGACAGGGCAGAAAACAAACCCATCAGTCTGGTTTTTAGTTTGTTGGATTTTTAAGAGGGTAATTTTTTGCACAATGAGCACTTTGTGAGAGTCTGACAGCATGTGACTGTGACAGTAGTTGTTAATTTAATGCTTGCTGTCTTCCCGCTGCAGGGGATTTGTCAGGTTAAAAAATAAAAAGTGGTGTGATTGTGACTTTGTGTGAATGTACAATGCACACACTTGTCTTTTTTATGTGATTGCTACCTGCAGATCAGCTCCTCACACATCACATCACCCTTTCCCTCCTCTCCCTCTTCTCTCCCTCTACGCACTGGTCCATGACATTATCCTTCCAGTACAACTCTCCCTACAGGAAAACCATATCGGCTGTCTGTCTCCGTGGGGACTCCATTACTTTTTTGCTGAAATGTCTCCTACAAATGGAGAAATGACAAGAACAAAATGTGTAGTGTCTATTTGTACTAAGCCAAGACGCCAAGTTCTGTCATGGCTGAACTGAAGCAGCACCTCTCACACTCACCTCATAACTAACAAGCAACGAAGCCTGAAAATTCATAACTTTGCCACCAAACACTCAGAGGTATAGGTGCAATTATATTGTTTTGACAGAATTGCCAGAGGGAATGACAAAGGTCGCACAAAGAGTTTAAGGTCAACAGACATTTGGCCAGAGGTCGTCTTCCTTCACTAGAAATACAAGCTCCAAACATCACATTAGTGGAATAATCTCTCCTGTAGGCTGACAGAAAGAGATATATGTGTGCAGGTCAGGAAAGGGAAGAACAGAGAAAAATGTTCCTGTGTATTCAGCAGTCAACCTACACACAAGTGGTTAAATTATTGAAATATTGTTGTTGATGCAGACTCAGTAAAAAACAAGACAAGAGTAGCAAATATTCAAAGCACAGATGTTCATTTTATGGTGGGTGTTCTCAAACTTTCCAAACCACCTATAATAAACTATCCAGCTCTACAAGTGCAAATCGTTTTGACAGTAAAATACAATTTAATTAATAATGTAACAATATAGCATAGTGTCATGTACTATAGTATGGTATAGCCTTTAAACCACCAGTGGGACAAATACCAAAATCTAAGAAGCCCTGACCGAGAGCATTGAGAACACAAAATTAGGAGTAACTGTAATCCGTTATAGTTACAATTTAATTTCATGGTTGCACTCTTGAAGTCAATGGAATACATCGCATAACTTTTATGTTTATGTAATTTCGGCTACATACTTTACAACATTAGTGAGAAGCTTAGGTGCTCTGTCAGCGCTCTGAGGCAGCAGCGCCAGGAGCGCGCTCACAGAGAGCATGGGCGCTCACAAGGAAACAGAAGCAGAGCAGAGAGAGAGAGGAGGGGAGTGACAGGTGGAGTGAAGACAAGGTAGAGAAGGCGTGAGTGCTGTTTCTACACACCTGTTCAGTCTGTTTCTCTGCTGTTCAGGAATTCAGCTGTTCTTGTTGTGAGCAGCAGGCTAAAGGAAATCTAACGAGTCAACAGAGTTTCAGAGAACTTTTTCTGAGCATATGAAGACAATACTGTAGTGTCTTTACTCTCTGATATGTGATAAATAAGAGGCAGTTTTCTGCACTGTGAGAGCGGGACACTTGTAAACGCTGAGGGCAAAGCACAAACTGAAGTGCAGGACAGAAAGAGCGGCTTCTGGTTGACTGTCTGTTCCTTATAGAAGAGTTCTGTCTCTCCGCAGCCCGGAGCTGGTTCTCTGATTTTGTCCGGTTATTACAGATAAAACACATGTTTAAAACTCCACCCTTTCCACGTAAAAGCTTTTGTGTTCTTGTGAAGTGCCAAGAAGCACCGCCATGTGACACTGCCGGTGTGTGCTCAGCATATTAAGAGAGCTTTATTTTCCTCTTATTATTATTGGGGAATGAGGAAATCACTGGCGATGGAATGTTGCGGATGCTTTATGCCTATTCATACACTCAAGGTTATAAAATGCAGTTAAATGATGAACCAGCATACAAAATACATTTTGTGTATTCTGTAAAAGTATACAGTATTCTTTCCATGCAAAACTGCTCATGTGAAACTTCTAAACCACATCTCTTTCTTGTCTTGCCACCAAGTCTACTTGTACGCCAACAACATTTTGCTACAGTTTGGTATAAAAATCTTTCTGGTTGAAAATCCTTGTTTTGTTTTGTTCATTGTATGAGGCATTACAAAGCTGCACAATCACAGGATCCCCACACCTACAAAGAAAGTCAGTGTGTCAGCCATGTTCTCATTAGAGAAACCTGTTCTAGTGCCTGCTGTCTTCTCTCAGGGTGATATGTAAAGTGGATGGATGGCTCACTGTCCCTGTAGTGGCTCTGAGGCAGACCAGGGTCTCTGCCCTGACCAACACTCTCATCAGACTCTGATTCATCAAAACTTGAGGAGATATCAGATTTCACAGTACAGTCTTTACTCCCTATAGCAGATGTCTATGGGGAATCTCTCCATCTGTGGCATAGACTCAGTAGTAGTGATAAATACCTCGTCACTATCACTGGCCACTTTAATAGATACACCACTTCTTCTGCTTGTTAACACAAATACTTTATCGAATGAGCAAAATCACACAGCAGCAACTGAATGCATTTAGGCTTGCAGACATTTTTAAGACACACCACCTGAAGTTCAGAGTATTCAAATGGGGAAGAATGGTGATTTAAATGTGGCATGATTGTTGGTCAGACTGCTCTAAGAAGAAACTGTAGATCTACTATATTTATGAAGCTCAGAGGGTTTTTACAGAAAATTGAGCAGCAGTTCTGTAGGCATGTCCTCTGTTAACTGCGGTAAGCTATAGACCACCTACAAAAGTGTGAGAGCGCTCTGTTAACTAAGAATAAGAAACTGAGGCTCAAATTTGCCAAAATGCCAAAATGGACAATATACATATTTTGCCTGGTCTGACAAGTCTTACTGCAACATTCAGATGGCACAGTAAGAATTTGGCATGAAACATGAAAGCATGAATCTAATTGCTGTCTTGCATCAACAGTTCAAGATGGTGTGATTGTGTGGGGGGATATTATCTTGGCACACTAAGTACAAATTCAAATCTGGTGGAACTGCAGATTTACATTATGGATCTAAAGCAAGTAAAATGACAATATAGGCCAAAGTCTGTCAGAAAAGTCCCCAGCGCCAGAAAGAATGAAGGCAGTTCTGAAGGGCGATGATCCAACCTGGTACTAGCAGAGTCGCCTGTGAGTGTGAGTGTATAATGTGAACTTGCAGGGTTATATGGAGTGGTATATTTCGCCGTATAGTCTACTCGTCCTCTTAGTGACATTACAGTCCCTCATGCTGCATTATGTCTGAGCTGTCAGGAAACATAATGGCTGCTACTGTCACCTGAAAACCGCCGCTCTTTTCTGTGGCACAAAATCTGATGTAAAGATGATGTAAAGATCACAATAAGTATTCTGGTTGGACACAGTCACTTGTGTTTTTGTCACTATTTTTCTGCAAAAAGTAATACACATTCATTTTTAGACTCAAACATTTTTCAAAGTGTGTCACTACAGAGCACATTTTGATTAACATTCTGTTTTCATACACCAAAGTTCTACTGAAATGAATAAAACTCTTCGACAAAAGCTGTTTTAATCAACACGTCTTTCTTTCTGAATTATAAAATAACAGCTATTCCCTCCATTGGTAAAATATTCAAAGGAACCTGACTTTTGGTGAAATTTGCAACATCAAGAAGGGATTTGCCACCAAGAACGAAAAAACGTGAAAAAAACCCAAACATTTTAATATTTAAAAAAAAAAAAAAGTCAAATGTGTAACTACAAACTATTAGGCAATGGTAAATCCCCGTGTCTAGAGCTTCTTTGAAACTTCAAGTACAGTGATGTATCTTTTTAGTGTGACCTTTTATGCTATTGATTCAATGCTGACAAGCCATGTAGACCAACAGCAGATAGGAGTGTCCCAGCCACTTGTATGCAAGCATGTAATTGGTCAAAGCTAATTGTTGCTAACCCAATATGCCAGTATGTATGGCCAAAAAAAAAGTCATCACTTGGAATTACGTAAATAGGTAAGAGCCTCCCTGCAGTTGGTCAGGTCTAGGTCCAGCAACGTTATGTGTCCAAAGAATGAGGTCAGCTGACTACCTGCATATACTGAATGACCAGGTAATTCCATCAATGGATTTTTTTCTTCCCTGATGGCATGGGCTTATTCCAAGATAACAATGCCAGGATTCATCAAGCTAAAAATTGTGAAAGAGTGGTTCAGGGAGCATGAGACATAATTTTCACACATGGACTGGCCACCACAAAGTACAGACCTTAATCCCACAGAGAATCTTTGGGATGTGTTGGAGAAGATTTGAGCAGTGGTTCGTCTCTCCCATCTTCGGTACAAGATCTTGGTGAAAAATCAATGCAATGCTGGACGGAAATAAATGTTGTGACATTGCAGGACCGAAATTATGCCACAGCGGATGCATGCTGTAATCAAAGCTAAAGGTCCAACAAAATACTAGTGTGTGACTTGGTTAGGCACTCACTCCAGCACATTCTAAAGATTCTCAGTGGGGTCAAAGTCTGGACTCTGTGTTGGCCAGTCCATGTCTAAAAATGATGCCTCATGCTCACGAGTGGTTCATGCATGTCTGAACCACTCTTTCACAATTTGAGCTTGATGAATCCTGGCATTGTCATCATGGACTAAGCCCGTGCCATCAGGGAAGAAAAAATCCATTGATGGAGTAACCTGGTCATTCAGTGTATTCAGGCAGTCAGCTGACCTCAACTCACCTTAGTTAAATCCAGGTGGAGACTTTTTTTTTTTTTTTGGCCAGGCAGTGTATCTCATAATAGACAAGAATCCATAAAAAATACCTAAAAACACAGTGATCTTGGTTCATACCAAAAAGTATTCATTTGTTCAATGACTGCTCCCTTGTGGCTAGAGTTAGGCTTTTTTTTCTAGGTGAAATATGCCAAAAAACGTATCATTTGTTTGTTGGCCTTTTACACCTGAAAATGTAAGAAAATTTATACTGTATTACTTGCAGTTTTCTTGCTGACAGACCAACCCACACTGGCAAAATTGTTCATGGTGTTTGTAATGGGCAGATACTAATCTTATGTTTTTCTAAAGGTCTGGGTCACTTTGAAGGTTCTGACACAGGTTGCTGAATCTTTCGTACCTTTCCTTGCGAATCCTGCACCACAGAGTTAAATACTCTGCCACTGCCAGTACCAAGTTAGTGACTGCATACAAAACACAAACGCACAGGAGATGAGCTGCAGTTGCCCACCCCCAGATTCTCACACAAAGTGAAGAAACACAAAGTGCGTCAACTTTAAGTAGGTCACTTTTTTCTGGAGAAGCCATGTTGCGAGATAGTTGAGAGAAGGACAACACAAGCATATTGATCTTTCTTTTGCATCACTTCAAATGTAATCCACAGCGATTTACATGGAAAGTGGTAGCGCAGACACTGGAGAGATGGTGGTGTTTTTGTAGGTTTAAGAGTGATCAACACAGAAAAAAGAGGCTTAGAAGGAGCATTCCTCACAGCACCCAAGGGACCCCATTCTTATTGGGTTATGTATAAAAACTATAATCTTCTATATGGCTCTGTCTTACCAGGTTAATGCTTCTTTGACTGATGCCAACAATTAAATCTAAATCTAATGTTTATTATTGCACAGTGAGCCGCTCCACAGAGTGTCAGGATGCAGCTGATGTAGAATGGCTTATGTGTCTGGACAACTTGCACATTAGGGGCACAAAGGTCAGGGCATCTGCAGAGGCATGGTGTGCACAAGGGGCCCGCAGCCATCATCTGAGTTGAATTTAACTACATATAAACTGCAATCATATACCTGCACCTAACTGAGCTATGAGACGTCCAAATATTACAACCAGTTACTGCAGCTAGTGACTGATTGCTTTTATTAACAAGGGTCAGTGCTTTTTTATTGTAAGTCAATAAACATATTATTTACATGTAAAGGCGACAATGCGAGTGAAGGACACAACAGCGGTATGCACTGAATGGAGCGGGGATTGAACCTTCGGTCTTCCAGTTTGTGAGTGATTGATCAACCTACTGTGCTACTGACGAAGATCATTTAATACTAGAAGCACTTAAATAGTTACTGCACACCTGCGACAAGGGATTGTCCCTATCTTGCAATGCATTAATACCCAGTCTGGACTTGAACTGGTGACTCATCTAGTTCAGGATTAAATGCTCTCTCCATTGAGCCACAAAGCCCTTATAATTCACATGGTAAAGAATGCACTAAAACATACCTGTATCCAGACAGCAATGTGCTACAATGTGACTTGAGGCTGCAGTTTGTGTATTTCTGGTGAGTTGTGTAACCCATTCTCCATTAGCTCACAATCCTTTAAAAGATTCCTGGAATCAGGTGGTCTTCCAGATTCACAGCGAAAACAAATAATATAATAAAAATCAGAGTGTTTATTTTTGAGTCATAGTAAATTTCTTGTGCAAAAAGCATGCGTATTGTTGCTCAGTAGTTCATTTTGATTACCTAGATAAAAAACTAACAATTGATAAGTATTACAATAGATATTCAGAAAATCCTTAAAATTATCAAGTTGCGCAGAGCATTTGAAGAAAAAAATAAGCTGTTAAATGGTTGTGTTTTTTAATCAATATTTATTGAGATATTCTATTGAAAAATATTACAGCTATTTTTTACCAAACATCATTAAGCATAGAATAGTAAAGAAAGACATGGGCACAAGACTGGAGGACACAGATAACAAGGACTGGCAGCACACAGTGCTCCTGCTGCTCACATCTTGGTCCATTGAAGTTGTGTCTACCCTCTCAGTGACTGTTGCTGCAGGATGTCAGCCGCGTTGCCAGACAGGCAGCGAGCTAAATCCCAGCCGCCTCTGTTGCATATTCATTCAGTCTGATTAATGGATCTTAATTCTGTGGGTGTTGTGTCTCTTGATAACATCTTCCTTTCTTACAACTCCACTGAGATCCTTGGATGTGCATCTGCTTGATTCAATGAGCCAGTGAAGGAAATCTATCCTCATTGTACACACACAGTTAATCACCAAATCAATGTGGTTTTCATTTGCACACATGCTTAGTTCTACAATCATCGCAACCTGTTGTATTTTCACCTTAATGAAAACTTTTCATTACTGCAACTTTTACAAAGCTTCCAGCGATCACAGAATATCCATTTTTTATTCAGTACTGTTGCCTTATTAGCTCAGCTTGGGCTATGTTTCTGTCCAATAAATTATGCAAAAATACTACTCCAACTTTTGTCTTGGGACATAGTTTGAGATGGCCCAGACAAAAAAGCTGATTTTTATGGCACTGTTTTGAATTATTATCCAGTCTTGATCCAACTGCATCCATGAAGAGTTTATTCTGCATCTGTTGGTACTGCCTCGAGCCATCCAACTTCAACTTCATCTAACATCAACAAGTACATCAAGTACACCAATCAGGCATAACATTATGACCACTGACAGGTGAAATGAATAACACAGATTATCTCTTGGCACCTGTCAGTGAGTGGGATATATTAGGCAGCAAGTGAACATTTTGTCCACAAGTTGATGTGTTAGAAGTAGGATAAATTAAAAGGCATAAGCATTTAAGTAACTATTGGTGTCTTAAAATAGTTTTTCATCCAAGTTTTACACACTTAAATAAATCTTCTAATCCCATAAGGTGGTCCCAGCTACTTTGGGCACTAGGCAGTGTACACTCGGGACAATAGCATGTTAATTGCAGAGCCAACACAAAATAGCTTCTGAAATTTTAAATCACAGCAACATCAACTTCACTTCTACAGAATATGCATCTAAATAAACATTTGTGTAGTGTGAAGCTGCAACAATATTTTGGTAACTATTGGTTTTGTCAGTGGCAATTCTAGAGAATAAAACTCCAAAACAAAAGGTTTGCACAAATCAAATGTTACTACTGCTGCATCAACGGTAGCTTCACCCTTGATCCATGCACTTATGTTCCACCAAGTTAGAGGAACTTCAACGTGTGCAGGCACAAACAGTAATGAAAACATAGCCTCCTTGGCAGAGATTACAATAACGTCTACTTATTCTTCTGGCCTGGAGCCAAGCATCTGTGACAACCAAAGCACAGCCTGAATGCAGCTGCTACACTATGGTTAAATGTTAAAGATTAAAAAAAAAACAAAAAAAAACTGAAGCACAGTGTTCTCTCAATACAAGCTAAGGCTGCACAATAAAGGATAAGGAAAACATAAGAAAAATATGTTGAATATTTCAATAACAATATTACTGACGATTATTAGCCACGGTAGCTCACTTGGTAGTGCTTTTGGTGCTCAACCTGCCTCGGCGTCCTGGGTTCAAGTCCAGACTCTGACACTTTGCTGAATGTCTCTCCCCCATTTTTTCCTGTCACTTCTCAACTGAACTAACTACGTCCTAACACAACCCTCTACATTTATCCAGGTTTGGAACTGGCACAAAAAGTATATTATTGCAATAAAAATCAATCAGTGATATATTTTGTAGCCCTGATTAAAACACAGTTGGTGTCCTCAAAGTTTGGACATGGAAATCCCACTTATCCCACCTTCCTTTGACATGTAAGTGTAAAAGTGTGTTGTGCAAGTCACCCTGTGCCATTAACAAAGCCTATTCTGGGCATAGACCCAAGTCCTATAACTACAGTGTCTCATGTACACACAGGTCTGTTCCTGTTCAGTGAAGTTGTGCCAAGAGTGAATGTAGTATAAGCCTGCCACAAATGATGCAGCTACATCTTGGAATACAGCCTGGATAACACAGTAGGTATTGTGTGAAACATATGCAACCTGTAACATTTGGCAGCTGATATCCTGCTGCTCTGTCACTCAGTTGAGCTATACATAATAAATAAAAACAGACAAGTCAGCTTAGCCCACTTTAGAGTCATTTCTGGCAGAGAATATAGAAAAGTATCATTTTGGGATTGCACAGTTTGGGATGGCAATCCTTGTTGTGGCTTGGGTTTACAGTTTTAAGATGTTTTTAAATGTGATTGTTTTCTGTTAGCCAATCAGAGAGCAGTGTGCTTAGCTCAACCCTTCATTACATCGAACAGTGCAGTGAAGAAACAAAAACAAACATGATTAATAAATGTTGGCATGGATTCAGAATTTTTTTGGCATGGATCTGGATCACTGTCTGGATTTATTTTTATGACGATAATGAGTAGAAAAGGGAGGAAATTATTAGGTTTTGGTGTGGATTCGGATCACTGCCCACAGCAATTTCCTACAAATACTTTCAAATGTTAAGGCAAGATTTTTGTGGTCTACAAATCAAAATTCAAGTGTGGCTTGGGAGTCAAAGTTTTAGGCAAAACTAGATTGCTGGGTCAAACTCTAATCCTTTGGTGGAGGTCTGCGGCCTTGAAAGGTTTCATAGAATGAATACTACAGTATGCTTCCTAATATTACCAAGAGCCTTAGGTGGGGTACATTCTGGACAAACGCCAGTTAGTTGCAAGACACTGACAAACATTCACTCTCATATTCATTCACTAGGGGCAATTTTACCAATTCATCTAACACATGCATGTCTTTTGGCGAGAGGAAGAACCCACTGTAACAAAGTGCAGACAGGATGACTCCACTCTAAAACACTGTAGTCAGCCAGCCTGAGGATTGAACCTTCAGCCTCCTGCTGAAAGACAGGAGTGCTAACCACTCTGCCATTGTGCATCCCAATTTTTTTGTCATAATATAAATAAAAGCCTTGCATACCAAAACTGAGCAAGTAATGTGTGGTGAATACAAGACGTTTATGAGTCCTGGGATCCCAAGCCAAGAAAGTGTGCTATTCTTTATTAAAGTAAGCAGTGATTCTCCCTTTGAGAAGGTAAATAGTTGCCATGCTTTACTGGGGGGAGTGGCCGAGAGTGTATAGACAGATATGAAGTGGAAGGCAGATGAGTGAGATTGAAAAGGCACAATAAGAGTGAGGGCATGAGGAAAAGAGGAGTGGATGTCACTAAAGGACACACAGGCTGAGTGACAAAACCTTATTGGATTTATTTGTCTTGCTCGGCTTCTCCGATGAATCTCATTTATTGTGGCTGACAGGAAGGGAAGTGCACATCAAAGACGAGCGCGCCACCGACAAATGTCTTTTTCTTTATAATGAACGAAAAAGCAGGTCTGGAGAGGAGACGCTGCAGACAAACAGATATAGGGCAAAGCTGGCACATTCGCAAGGAAAAATCAATCCTTATTACGTAAAAGAGGTATTTCACAGAGTTATATGCCACTTCTACAAAAGCCAATAGAAAATGTTAGAAACTTTTTGACTGAGATTTGCTTTTTGGTGCATAGCATTCAAGTTTCCCACACAATGACACCAAAGTGTTTAAGGTAAGCTGTGGCCAGGGGTAGATCCAGTTTCTTTTTAACGGCTTTAAGCATGAAGTAATGAGTGATAAATGTTCTCCAATAACAAAGAAATTCTAACTGACAACCTTGGATTGTGTTTGTCTACTGCCTGCTTAACTTAGATACATGAGAGGCTCTAATAGTGCTGGGACGTTGCAGCAAGTCTAGCTTTGTCAAATGTCTTCAAATAACATTTTACCATTGGTAAACAGATCAAAAGATATTGCAAGCTTTCCACATTATAATAAATTTACTGATGTGCATCTGTATTCAAAACCAATCCTAGCAAATTTGGGCATGAGGCAGTGTACTTCCTGAACAGTGGCAGACAACCATTCACTTTAGGAAATTCAGATTCACCAAATCACCCAGGTCTTTGAATAGTGATAGGCATTGGGAGTACCCAGGCAATACCCACAGTGACACAGGGAGGACATGCAGACTCCACTCAGAGACACTGTGTGTTGCCTGACTTGGAGATCTAACTCACAGCCTCCTTAGTAAGAGGGAGGCAATCGTGGGTTCAGCTTGATATTTTGCACCTCTTGTAAGTTTGGTTTATTCAGATAATCTTCCTAAAATTGGAGCAAAAGGATGCTTATTGAGTTGGTATTCAGCAAATATGATCCCCAAACAGCTGGCACTGAACTAGAATTTGCTTTGTGCCCCGAACGCTGTGGCAGAAGAAGCAGATCGTCCTTGAGGACTCCACATAAATCAACAATCAGCAGCAGCACAAGCAGGCAGCCAGCCCCAAGCTCTGCCAGGAAAAGCATAAACTTAATTAAGTCCCATCTTACAAGGTGTGCGTGCACTGGGAGAGCTGTAATGAAAGCCTAATGCTGGCCACAAATTGGTCCAACAAGCAGCTAAAATGCATGCCTGACAAGACTCTGATGCAGCCCCAGAGGAACACAGGATTGGTCTCTTAATGCAAAAACTTGGGACATCGAAAATAAAAATCCATCAACATATGTAGCTTGCCCAACACTATTAGCAACCAGATAAAAGGATTTCAGGAAACCACACAGTGAAGGACAACAGTGTATCTTGATTATAAAGCAAGACAACACAGTGTTAATTTATGTTTCTGGAAGCAGAGCTAGACAATGCAATTGTGTAAACTCCTTCAGAAGCAACTCAGTAATGAGCAGTATTGAGCACTCGCTTGGACAAAGGCATTGAACAGTCTAACTTTGTCTTTGCTGAACAAATCAATATTGTTGCTTTTTAAAGGCACATCATTTCACCAAGAAGAATTTGGATTTCTTGAACTATATTAAACCCAGTGATAAAAGTGTAGTATGTGCAAATCTTGCTGTCAGTAGTGGAAAGACGTATAGTCATTTACTTCTTCTGCTTCACATTAGAGGTTGCAGGTGTTGGATTTCAGCAACTATGGGCCTTAGGTGGAGTACAAACTGGACAATGGCTAGTTAGTCGCAAGGCTGACAAAGAAACACACACTGACAAACAACCATTCACTCTCACATAATTTACTATAGCAGGGAATTTAGAGTTACCAGTTCACCTAACTCATGCATGTCCTTGGACAGTGAAGCCAGTCTCTAGATAGAGCCCAGAGAACATGGGTAGGACATGCAGACTCTGCTTAAGTGCCCCTTACCACCATGCACCCCGCAAAGTTTTAGTCATATAGACAAAATAACAATGTCATATTTCAGTATCTATGCATCAGCCTTACACCAACCACATTATGTTGTTAGTGTTCAAACATAACTGTTTTATGTATTTATAATTGGTATGTATCTTTCATATACTGCTGAATTGTTTCACAAATGAAACAGTAAAGCAGGTGCAAACAAGTCAACTCAAGACCTCCAGAACATACTTTTATAGCTTACATCAATTATTCAAGGAACATATCTTCTCGACTTGTGAGATCGTGGCTTAACATAAACATGTATTGACAAAGTTTACAGTTTAGTTTTATTGCTCTCTCATCTTTAAATCTCACTTTTAAATACCAGTTTTTTATTGGAAGAATGTTTTGGCATTGGATTCATTTGACAGTAAATAACTCATGATGCAAGAGACTTCCCAGGGTGCGCATCAACATGCAGGCTCTCACTATCTTGTTTACTAGGGTGATTGCATGCAAGAAAAGTCTGCAATACCCACAAAACCATAAGCTAGACTCAATTCAACTTTCCCTTTACTGTTTTGTTCAGTGGCAGAGGTCTGTCTAGTGCCTACATCTTCATCAGACATGCATTTATTTAGAGCAATTGTGATTATGAATTTGAAATGAAAATAATAAGCATCTCAGCCTCTTGTCGTGCAAAGGGCCACATTATTATGCTACAAGCACTCTTGCTGTATGAGCAATTTCGCTTTTGAATTATGCATTTTGATTATTTATAATTCCCCTTAATGGTGGCATTTGAGTTACAGTAAATTCTTAAGCATGTTCCACAAAAGATGCTACAGACAGACATGAGTGCAAGAAAAATGGAAAGATATATTTGCTTCTTGAGACTAATCCCTGAAAAATAGTCAGATAATCATTTGAGTATTCTTTTAATCTTTTCAGTAGTAATTGGGCACAATGAGTACGTTTTTTTTTATATCAACAGCATTACTCATCGCCTTAGGACAAACACAGTGGCTCCTTATAGAAGATGTATAAAAAAAACATCCAGTATTAAAACCGAGCTGCTACAGAAGTCTCTATAGGAAAGCTCCAGATACTGAGCTAAGCAAATAGGCAGAAAAGGTTGCTTAGATATATCTACTGTTTATATAAGGATTCATATAATTAAGAACTTTACAAAGCAAAAGCCAATGTGCTAACACAGATTGAGTAAGTGGTGCAGTGTGGCCCAGGCAGAGCCCAGGAGACAGAAGCAGATGGTCAGACTGGAGAAGCCATTACTTTATTTAGATCAATATCTATCACCCACTCTTCAGTTTGCAAAATAAGCTCTAAAATCTCCTAAATGTGAACAAATGTGCTTTTAAGCAAAATTATGCAGATGTTTACATCATTGCACCATATGAGTAGAGTTTCTTTATCAGATACCACTTTCATACTGTGAATATGTACTTTTATTTTATGTTTGTGGGCATTAATGTAATCACATTACCAAGTTCCCAGATTGGTATTGGGTTACGTTATGAGAAGTAACTACTGCTTCACTATATAGTAACTATGGGGCCACTGGGCGGCAATGTAACTAACAGCATTAAAACTAATAGAGATTTGTTTTGTTTGTTTGTAGACTAGGATTGTCAGCCCACAGTCGGATCTCAATGCCTGGTGTTCAACGTGTTGACAGTGATCCCAACACAATATGACGGCTTGAATACAAGCTGTAATCAACAATATGAAAAGTGTTAAATTCAGCCTATGTTATTAAATTATTGGTACAAGTGTAACAGTGACTCATTATAGCGAGAACTGAGCTGACTACTACGTACAAGATAGTGATGCAACCAACAATGTTGTGTGGTCTGGAGACAGTGACACTGAGAAAAGCTGGCGGTAGCAGAGCTGAAGATGTTAGTTTCTCTTTGGGAGGGACAAGGATGGAGTATATCAGAGGGACAGGTCATGTTAGACATTATGGAGATGGTTTGGACATGTGCAGAAGAGGGACAATGAATATATGGGTAGAAGGATACAGAGTGGAAGACTAAAGAGGAGATTTATGGATGTTGTGAAAGAGGGCATGAAGTTAGTTAGTGTGAGAGAAGAGAATGCAAAAGATAGGGCTAAATGGAGGCAGATGATTCATTATAGCAATGTCTGAAAAAGAACAGCTGAAAAGAAAAGAACACTGGAACATACAATAAACACAACTAAATTCATTCTCTGATTTCATAAAAGCAGGTTATCCTCCACTCATCATATTCACTGAAAGAGAAGGTCAATGGGATCTCTAACCTTATGTGTTATGTAAGGTTACATTCATACATTTTTCATTCATAGTATGTAACTGACTGTACTTTTACTGTACATTAGTATATTTTTAACTCTTATATTTAAACTATAATTTTGTGCAGACTAATTGCAGCAAACGTACTGAAGCGCCCATTTTCATTCCATTTGACTTGAATAAGACGTTATAATGAGAATGTTGTGTACACAAAACAATTAAGCTGACAAGCAGTAATTAACAAACAATAAACATGCGTACGCCTGAACAAGTGTGCTTTGAGTTGCACTTGCAAACCCTGGGATGTTCCATAAACATTGCAAGCTTAAACATCGCTCCATGTTAAAGTGATAAGGCTGTAGTTGCCATGGTAACCACACAGTTCCTAGATGTGGAGCAGAAGAGAGAGAAAGAAAGAGAGAAAGGCAGGTCCCAGCGTATCCCAGTACTTTCCTATGTAGACTGTATAGGAGGTCAATCACACAGGCATTGTAATTAATATACAGGAGGTGGCTAATAAGAAACACAGTGGGGAACAAATCAATACTGCAGAGGAATATGTAAATGCACGGAGAGCAGAGTCATTAATCAAATGATCTACCTGTCTGTATGATGGCTCTAGCCCAAACATCGCCTTTCTGGGATATTATCATTCCCATCATCAAGTTTGTGCCAACTTAATCCATCATAAGGGGTCAAAGTGAGTGTACTTTTTGTGTCAATCCAAAGCCTGGATAAATGAAGACATTAAAAAAAATCTATGCCAAATGAACCTGCAAATCACAGAAGTTTGAACCAACTGTTGCACTGTTTGCAAGAGTCTATCAAGAGCATTGGTGAGTAATTACTCACCAAAGGGATTATAATCCCTTTAAGCTGACAAAAAAGCTAAATAAAGCCCTTTACAGACATGTACTCTTGTCCAGACCCGGATTTTCAGGAGTGCTTGAATGTTTCTTGTTATGTTGCACGTGTGTTTGAATATACGCAGTGACAATTTCAGAGCTACCATTACTGCAAGGGAATCAGCTCACTTAACTGCTGGTCTTGTTAACTAAGAGCCGTGCTAATTATGCGTCACACCCAGTTATGATCAACCTTCTGCCACTTAGTAAAATCACTTTAACATGCTTCTTTTATGTCTGAACTCAAATGGTACAAACGCCCTCCAAGCTTAATTCATATGTATTGGGATGTAATGTTTGTAAACTTTAGTTGATTATTCTGCAGGCTGTAATGTTTGGTAGCCTCCACATTCTTTCATTATTTCGCACACAGTGTTTACTGTGAGCAGTGAAAAATGCCTCATGCTCCTTCTTGTCCCTCTACAAACATCCAGACTGCTGCAGCCTGCACTGAGCTTTTGTTTAACAATCGTTGGCAAAAAGTGTTTACACTGCATCCGTTCATGACTACCTCACACAGTAGAGGTGGGTGGATAAAGTCAAAAGGCTTGCATTGTTTTAGGGCTATAATGTACACAAGAGAAAAACAAAAAGCACAGCTAAAATAGTTCAGAACACTTCATTCACTCTGATGTTTAGATAAGGCCTTAACTTGTATTTTGTTCATTTTTGCTTACACATTTGAAGCTGTGGTTTAAGTGATGGGTAAAATATCTCTATAGAAGAAGACCGGAGGGGATCAGGGAGGAAACAGCTGATGTTAAATGGACTGTAATGATAGTGGAGATTGATAAGGCGCGTTAAGGTGGCATCATTTTGGCAGCAGCGGAGAGAGATGGATGGCTGAGGCAAAATGTCCATTTTGTGAGGAAAAGATATTTTCTGGGCACATTTTCTTAGGCAGATTACATTTTACCTTTACTTGAGTTAAAATCTACTTACTTTTATTCAAGCAAACGTTCAAAATGTCAAAATGTCAAAATCATCAGCTGCAAGAAAGGAAGGACAGTCACAACAAAACCCAACTTTGTAGAAACAGTAGCAGCATCAATAAGAGTAATAGTGGCAGTAGTTGTAATGGTGATAATGGAGGTAATAGTATCTGTAGTAGCAGTGGTAGCAATAGTGCTACCTGCAAAATACTTTCAAAAGTAATGTATGCATTCAATATCTCTTACTTGTACTCAAGTAATACTTTTGTGAAGTACTTTTATTTCTCTACACTACTGCTGATACACACAGAGTCCTCTGCTTATTTTAATGAGGCAGATGACCTACAGAGCTAACAGTGGCTTATTATTTACACTGTTTTCTATAGGAGCCTAATCAATTAAAAACAAGATGGCCTCATGGCAAAGAGCACAGGCGAGTGAGGACAAACAGACATTTACTGCCCTTGTATGATGAGCTGGAGGTGAGGTCTCCCGCGTGCCATCTACAGGCTCCTATCAGGGCTGATTAGTTTGAAAGCCAAAGGCGGCACACTGTGCAAATAGCAGTTGACAAGTACCTTAATAGCTTCAGCCCAGTACTTAGTCAGACCTGTTGGCTGAGGACGAGGGCATGATCAATGATTAAGATGATGATTTGCTTTTTCCTGACATTGCAATAGCTTCAGATGCAGAGGATGCTGATAAGGTTTATGAGAAATAAGAATGGGAGAATAGCTCTCTGTGACAGCACTCTGGCCTGAAAACAGAAGCCGTTTATAAAATGCATTTATTATTAACAGATAAGTGTGCTTCTAGATATGTGGAGGAAATTAATTACATAGAGATTGGTGAAAAAGTGCCTCTGTATTGTAGTCTCAATAGTGACTACACACCCCTTCAAACTATCAACTTTAAAAGTCAAAAGTGGACTTGTGAGTATTTAGTGCTTTACTCCGAAATGTAAGGAAGCACCGTAACAAAACTGCATAGCTCTGATTTAACAATTAACACGATAAAGGCAATGTGTTGTAACTGAATAGCGTCACTGCAAGGCCTACATGAAATTTGTGACAACAAAATGTCAGATTTTATATATTATTATTATTATTGTTATTATTATTATTATTGAATAGACAAGCTAGTGTTCAAGTCTTCTTACGTCCAGGCAACCGGGTCAGGAACTTAGGATGCTGAGAGAGTCCAAGTTCATTTCATGGACAAAGCCCTCCTGGGGATCCGCGCTGTAGACAGGAGGGTTGTTTTCTGGAGTTCATGTATATAGATGTTACCAGGTACAGTTCAATGTATTTGTCCATTCCCTTTTTGATGGTACCAAAGGCTCCCTCAATCACTTGAATAGTTGATATTTTTAGTCCCCACATTCACTCAATCTCAAGGTCTTTATACTTATTGAGATTCTCTGCTCTTTTGTTATTATTATTATTATTTTTTTTTATGATTATGCTTTTGATTATTATTATGGACAGTGTTTATGGGTAAAATTTAACTATTTTTTTCTACTTAAATAATACTTTAATATATATTATATATATGTTTAGTATATAAAAGTGGTTCCAGTAATGATGGTATGTAATAATGGTACAAAAGTTACATAGTAAGTAGTAGCTGCACATAGTAAACATACATAAGTAAAAGTTTGTGTAAAAGTATTTAGGACATGTCTCTGTGATTGGTGAGGACAGCCCTATGGTCTGAAAACAGAGGCAGTTCACAAAACATATGTATGATTAATAGAAGCTTACAGATATAGTATGAGGAGAAAATAAATTACACAGACATTTTGTGAAAAAGTGTGCCTGTATCTTGGGACTGTGTGGAAGTGCCAGCACTAAGAATCGTCAGACTGAGTGCTGCTTTCTGACTAGTGTCTCTATGGTGAAGGTATTTGCCACTCAATGTGATCCTTTAGAGCCTGCACTATCTTTCAAGCAGAGGAAACAGTAGAGACATTCAAGACAGAGCACACAACTCTCTATAATTTGTCAAGGCATAAGTCAGATCTTTGGTTTGGGAGAACATGCATAAGAGATGAACGGTGCCATCTTTAGCTGTCTCCACACTGCTATTGTCTGCACTAGCTCTGACCTCTATTGTGACATAGTCTTTCAAAAGCATTTTACTTCACAATTCAGAAGCTAAGAGTAAAAGTTTCTATCCTAAACAAAGCATTTTATTTCTCAGCAGAATTACATGTCCTTGTCATGTAAATTCAATTAAATTGGTACAGTGTTTTCAGAAAATGGTCCTTTTAGATGATGTTTTTTCCAAGTAATCATAGAAGAAATGGTGGCCAGTGCTGATGGGTTATTTTGGTAAGCCTTTTCATAATCATGTTTTCTGCAGCAGTGAAAATGTGTCTGAGTCTCGAGCTGTTTTAAAATAAAAGCTGAGGTAGAAGAAGTAATCCATTAGAAGGCAAAGTACTGGAAAAAATTGTTACTTGAGTAGAAGCAAAAAGGTATTGAGGGTAAAGTTTACAACAGCTACTAACACTATTTTTATTCTACTAACACTACCACCACATAGTCTATAATCACAACAGCCAGTATAATTATGATTACTACTATTAGTGGACTGCTACTATTACTACTCAGAGATATTCTGATTGTACATGAATGTACATATTCTTGTACTTTACATGAAGCAATGAAGTATGTGAGTAAAAGTAGCTAGTTACATTCTACTGCTGAATAAAAACAGTAAGAAAAATCACGTTGTCAAATAATCTCCAAAAGGACTTACTGAAGTTAATGAAACAAGACTGTGAAATTTACAGTATATTCCAGTTTTAGGGTTTGATCTTTTTGAAAGCCAGAATTTTTGGACTGAGCATTTTTGTCACCAATGTTGCAGCCAGTCCATCTTTTTCCTCCATATAGCTCCACACTGTTAGAGAGGTGCACGCATACATCTGTGTCTATTTGTGAAGCTATATCCTAACAGCATGACAACCCTTACAGCCACTGCTCCACTGGCCCTGAGCTCTCTATAGGAGGATTTTCACTGCTGGCCAGAACAACACGATTGAGGGGACTTCCTGCCATCCCAACACTGCCGGCAGCCCGTGCCCGCCTCGGCCTAATGAGATTATGGCCCGCTCCTGGAACATCGACTCAAGTGGAGATGGGACCAATTAGTCTGCTGTCTGCCCCAAAGAGAGACAATGGCCATAGAGCTGATGTTGTTACTTGAGAGTGTCAGGCTGCAAGGTAATAACAAACATGTCTGAAAAGGCAGGCAAGCTTGTTTACACTGTGATTGGTCAATGTGCTCAAGATTGTGTCGAGCCACTGAAAAGGTGGTTTCAAGAGACTTTGCTTTTGAGGAGAATCAAGAGGAATAAATATTGGTGATAGTGATTCTGTAGGCGGAAAGAGATGAAGCTCCACTGCACACTGAGAGGTTGCCAGTGCTAAAAAATACTGTACTGGTAACTATACTCTATACTAAACAAGTACAGTCACCTCAGTCCTGGTGCTGCTGCAGTGTACAACAATCAAGCATAACATTATGACCACTGACAGGGCAAGTGAATAACACAGATTATCTCTTCATCATGGCACCTGTGAGTAGATGAGTTATATTATGCAGCAAGTGAACATTGTGTTAGAGGCAAGAAAACTTTGGGAATTGTAAAGATTTGAGAAAGTTTGACAAGGGGCAAACAGTGATGGCTAGATGACTGCGTCATAGCATCTCCTTCAGGTCTTGTGGGGTAATCCCTGTCTGCGGTGGTCAGTAGCTATCAAAAATGGTCCAATGTATTTTCCATATACAGTAGCAATATTTTTTCTATGGGGATGGTCCTGGAACAACAACTAGAAAGATATTCCTGGAATGTCAGCAACCTGAGGAAATCTGATGCACTGAACTACACCTCAGTCCTGGTGCTGCAGTATTTAACCATAGCATGACAACAGCAGCTCTTAATCTACGACCAAAGCACCACACCACCTTTACCTGGTAACTACCTGGTTACCACAACACCAAATACAGGTTCTTTTGACATGCTATTTTTATCAGTGCACTTTCATTACAGACCAAATTGCTCCCCTCCAGTCAGGTGTCCACTCAAGATGAGAAAATGTCTGCAAAAGTGGAGCACAGGCTAGTCTGAAAGCAGTTTGGATTTGAGAGATGGACATGGGCCATTTCCACAAGCACCTGTGCAAAAACAAACCATTTTTACCAATGGACCTGCTCATCCTGGACCAGCCATCATTCTCCCTCTGGGCCAGTGCCCGGCTCTCTGCAGGTGTAGACTTTGTGAGCAGCCAGTGTGCAGTGTTAAAGCCCCAAACAGGAGCCCAACTCTGTCTCTACCCTATCCATACGTAAGCACTGCCAATACATTTTTGAAGTTTTTGTGAGGTATAAAAAATGTTAACTAAGGCTGCTCAAATACAGAAATACATTTTTGTTGACATGTCAGTAATGGGCATAATTATGAATTTTGGTGTGGATCCAGATAACTGTTTGGGTCCATGAATTATGCACCATTTTGAGATACAGACCAAAGATACTTACTTCACTCTCTAAAAGAACATATAATTAAAAAAACAGAATTAGAATATAATAATATATATAATAATATAATGCATATAATTAAGTTTTAGTATTTTTTTTTTTTTTTTTTTACCATTGTAAGACACTATATCTTTACAATTGCAAGATAAGACTATACCTGACACACACAAAAACATACAGAATGAAAAAATGCTTTTTATGTTTCTTATACTGGTACATTTGTAACAAGAAACAATTATAACCTCTGTCTCTGAAGACTAGACAGACAAGTTTCATAGCAATTAAGTGAATCATTTAGCACCAATTCAGGGCACTGCACTAATCAATTCTATAATAAATAAAGATTTGATTAGTCTTTTTAAAACTTTTAAAATTGTTTTAATATAATATGAAGACACACAACCATGAGTACAAGACAGGAATATATACACTTCAATCAGGCATAACATCATAACTACAAGTGAAGTGAATAATACAGATTACCACTGTGGCACGTGTTAGTGGGTGGGATGTATTAGGTAGCAAGTGAACATGTCTTTATATATAACATTAAACATTAGGCAGGTGGTCATAATATTATGCTTGATCAGTGTAGAAAAGATGGAGAAACTGATACGAGGTACAAAATTAGTTTTAGATTTACAGGCCAAGTCCTGCTATTTCACCATTACTCATCCACATGTAACAACTTTCTCCACCTGAATTACACCACACTGATCAATAGTTGCTGTTCTTCAGTGTGGTATTTTGGATAAAGAGCTGGCTTTTAAAAGATTTGTGAAACAGAAGGTTGAGGCCCTCCAAATAATCGCCTGTGATGTGATCACATGTGGAGAATCGATGTGTGAGTGAGCAGGCCACGGCACAAGAATGTGGGGGGTTATTTAGTGTCCTAATTGATCGATCGGACGCTGGTTGTCACACACCTGTGGCCCTGAGCTCTGCTGTGCTTAGCCTGGTCTCACTCTCTCTGGCAATCATTATTTTGATGGTAAGTTGCCACCTGGTGTACCTCTATTGGTCTATCAGACAATGGAGTAATAATGATGGAGGTGTGTCACTCCACACAATGTGACTACTAATGACACAGAGATAAAGTATTGGCCTATAATTAGGAGCAATGAATAAACAGGGCTGGGAAGAGTTACAATTATATTCAATTTTAAGTTTTAATCAACAGATTAAAGATTAAAATGTTTAAACCACGCAGCAATGACAATAACATTATCATTATGCCCACTGAGTAGCCTGACTCTCTCTGGGGTCTCTGGCTTCCTCCCACTGTCCAAAGACATGAATGTGTTGGGAGAACAGATAACTCTAAACTGCCCATATACACTCTATTTCCAAAAGTATTAGCTCACCTGCCTTTTCACACATATGAACTTAAGTGACATCCCATTCTTAATCCATAGGGTTTAATATGATGTTGGCCCAGCCTTTGCATCTATCTACACAGACACATACTGTGGATGTCTGACGAAGACTGCGAGCCAGGCCTTCTCATCCACCATCAATGCCTGACATGGGACAAGAAGGCCTGGCTCACAGTCTTTGCTCTAATTCATCCCAAAGGTGTTGTACCGGGTTGAGGTCAGGACTCTATGCAGGCCAGTCAAGTTCTTCCACACCAAACTCGCTCATCCATGTCTTTATGGACCATGCTTTGTGCACTTGTGCGCAGTCATGTTGGAACAGGAAGTGGCCATCCCCAAACTGTTCCCACAAAGTTGGGAGCATGGAATTGTCCAAAATCTCTTGGTGCTGAAGCATTCAGAGTTCCTTTCACGGGAACGAAGGGGCCAGGTCCAGCTCCTAAAAACAACCCCACACCATAATGTGAATTCAGTTATTTGGGTGGGTGAGTGAATACTTTTGGAATGTCTATGTGTCAGCACTTTGACAAACTGGCCATTGTCGAAAAAAGAAATGGCCTGAAAGACACAGTTTAGAAAAAGCCTACAGAGGGTAGTTGGAGTGACAGTAATGAAGATGCCCCAGTCCCCTTAAGAACGCTTTTAAAAATCCATGTGTTTTCCTCTAAGGTTTCCTGTTTTTATCATTATACCACTGGAAAGAGCAGACTGCGGGGATCCTCCAGACGCCCGTCATGTTGTTCCAGTTTGCCTGTCACCGACAGCCTCTCTATCTCCCTCTTATTTTTCACTACGCTACGTTTCTCCTGTGCCGAACGCCTGATATCGACTCCTTGCATGGCTGTGTCTGGCTGCAGCTTAAACCGCGTATATCTCTAGCCTGCTCTTCTTTGACCGACGCTCGCTCACTCACAAGCCCCAGTGTAAAGAGGCAGACCGGCTGCTCTATTTTGAGTTGCATGCATGACTCCCCTGTCTGGAGGAGACAGATAGCCTGACACAACCACAACCAGCGCACTACTGCCGCCGCTCTGGTGACGTATACAAGAACAAATTATGAATAAGGCTGTCTGCAGACTTCTCACAAGACTCCAGGAGGCTTTTATGGGCAGTACAAGACAAGAACACTTTGAATAAGAGATCTTTTCAAATTGAATTATATGTGCTGCCTTGCTGGAGTTCAGTAGGGTGGCTTTTAAGGTGCACAGATTATAATTTTAAAAACTTTCATACATAATGGGGAACCTTAGATGCCATTTTAAAGCAAATGAAATGAAGTATCAAAAGCAAAAATACAGTGCAAACATCTGAAACTTTTTAAAGGCAATGAAAAAAAATAAAGGTGGATCAATGTACAAATACAAATTACAAAAAAAACTAAAGAAAAATCAAAACTAGAAGCAGTCTGAGCAGCTAGACCTTTGCAAAAGGACAAACTAGTCCTCTCTCACTGTAGTAAAGATACAGAGCCCAGACCTGGATTCAAACTGGAAGATCTTCTAGTTCAGGGGTATATGCTCTTTCCATTGCGCCACTAAACCCTTATACTGTATCTCACAATAAAGAATCTACTAAAACCAATCATTTGTTATTTTAGTGAGTGAAGTTAGTATCTTCAAAATGGTATAGAATCCCATACAACACTCCTGGATCTACACAGTGAGCTGGATCCGGTGCAAATGTAATGATTTTTGTACATGGCCCATTACTGACCTTTGCCAAAACAAATATAAAAAATAAAATTCTGTCTTTATTAAAGAACTCTACAGCATTTTACTCTATGGTGACATCTGTCTATTCCAGTACTGCTTACAGAGCAAAACTATGGCCATTTGTCAACAATTTAAATCAATATATTAAAAGATTAGTGTAATTATGTCTCGCTTCAAAGATTATTTTCTGGGTAAAGTGCGAACTAGTTGAGTTGAAATGGTCTTAAATGAGCCTCTTTACAGCAGATCAATGTTCCAGATATGCACACTTTTTTCATTTTGCACATGAGTAGCTTTGATCAGCACCATACTTTCTTCTCTCTCCTGCCTTCTCCAAGACAGATCGAAGCATTAAAATCAGCATTTCCTTTCCATGTCGCTGCAGTAATGACAATAAGAAACTTTAACATCTGTGTCCTTTACTGTTGCTAGGTTACCAGCTGCTGGAGCAATGTTAAACTTGAGATGAAGTAGAACGATTTAATCCACAACAAGATACATAAACATTGTATATGTAAGTAAGTAAACTTCCATTAAAAAGCATTATCTGATGTTGAAATAGGAATCCTTTAGTTCAGGGGTAAATGTCTTGTTCATTGAGCCACTAAGCCCTTATATCTCATCACTGTAAGGAATCCACTAAAATGAATTATTTTTCTTTTTATTTGACCTTTAATATCTTTTAGCCCTATGTTGCAATCTATACAATGTTTACAACAAAAACGAACAAATTCTTCCTTGTAAATGCTTTATTTATTGAGCCATAAAAATCTGACTATTTCTTTTTGAGTTATAACAGACAAGCTAACCAACAATAGTTAAAGGTACTGAGTTAAACTGAATACCTAAACATTTCTAACTCCACTTATGCAGCTTAACATTTTGCTACAATTATAATAACAATAAATCTATATAGGCTATTGTATAAAAACAGTTGCAGTAGCTGATTTTGATTGGTCTGTTATTTTTTTAACAACTGCAGACTCTGTTTGTCATCGGGTGAAAAAAAAAAAAAGCCAAGTTCAACAATGTTAAACAATTTCACAGTGAGAGGCTCTCCATTTACCTGCAGTCTGACTTTTACCTCGAGTTTCCATCTATGTTCTGTGTAATGGGCCTTTTATTGTGCTCTTATGAGCCCGGCTCTATCACTGCACCATTAGAAACATCTTCGGTATCCAGGGCAACCATAACAGATATGAGCACTTTTCTCTAAAGCTAAAAAGTTGTCTCCTAACTAGATCTTTGTGTATGAGAAGAAGGATGTTTCCTATTTTTTCAATATAATACCGTTTGTTCCACAGTTGTTTGTTGAGGGTAAACAAGCTCCTGTTGTGGGACATTAATAATTTCGTCTTGTTTTTAAACTCCCATTTCTGTCCTTTTGGATTTATCTAAAGCACAATGTTTGGCTCTGAGCTTTAGGCTTAAGTATGATGCAGCAATATTTAGCACAAAAATAAATGCTGTGCACGCTCTTAAGAAGCTGCAGCAAAAGTGGTTTTCCAGCAATAGGCAGGACACTGTAACCAAGCAAATCTCCTCTTATGGTATTAAGACATTAACTTCATAGCCAGCTACTCTGGGATGTTATCGAGGGCTAAGAAGATTAGAGTAACTAATATCCTTATGGGCATTAAAGTAAGCGCCGTATAAGGTGAGTATTTTCATCATGAAAGAGTTCACTTACAAACAACCATCAAGCACCCTACCTGCTCTGAGAGGAAGGAAAGGTTACATTCACTTTCATTAAAAGCATGCAGGAACTTTACAAGAATTGTGTGTAACTGCTGCTAATAGATAGTGGAAAAGGTATAGTTATATGATTGTCTACATCATTTGCAGCCCTGTAAGCAGCAAACTGTGGTGCACTGTGTTTTCTGGCTCCTTTCTATCAGAACCAGCAGTGTGAGATACAGTAGCTCGTCTGTTAGATCAGACCACACACACATCACCTGTCGCTGGTTCACCACTGCTCCTGCCTTGGACCACTTTTGATACATACTGACCTTTGTCAAACTTAAGCTTGCCTATGTTTCCTGCTTTTAACACATTCATTCATTCATTCATATTCTTTTGCTTCTTCCTGTTAGGGGTCGTGGGTGATGGTTGCCTGTTCCAGCAACTATGGGCCTCGAGCAAGGTACACCCTGGACAGTGGCCAGTTGATCACAGGTCTGACAAAACACTGATAGACAAACACAGACAGACAACCATTCACTCTCATACTCGTTTATAGGGGCAACTTAGAGTCACCAATTTTTACCAACACTGCTTATTTTTGGACAGTAGAAGGAAGCCAGAGTATCCAGAGAGACCCACAATAAAACCGGGGGTCATGCAGATTCTACCCAGAGAAATTGTGCGACAGCCAACCCATGGACCTCTTTGCAAAGAGGCAAGAGCACTAACCGTCCTGTGTTCCCTAACTCTGAGGACAAACTGTTCACTTGCTGCCAAATATATAAATAAAGTACAATATAGGATACATAAGGGTGCATGTCATCCCTGTATTACCATGGGATCTCCAGATTCCTCCCACCGTCCAAAGACATGCATGTGTTTGCTTTATAAAATGTTAGTTTATGTAGCTGGCCAATCAAAATGTTGCAATATACTGGTGTCTCTAAGGGTCCTAAACCCATTGGCTTCCAGATCAGCTTTTCTTTTTTTAGTATATTTCGAGGAGATCATGTGTGCCCTTGAGTCATCATCCAATCATCATTGACGCAGAATATGAATTTGTGATGCACCTGCTAAAATGACTAAGACAATTAAGGCAGTGTAATTCAATGGGTGAATCCTTTATCTATGCTGGACAATTAAATTATCACACAAATTAGTCACTGTAACCTTTTCACTGATACTGAACTCAATTATTTTTTCTGGAACAGATTCAAGTTCAATGCTGATTTTAAGGTAAGGGAAGAAGAAAAAAAAAAGAAAAAGTAGTGACAAACATCCAAGAGCAGTTAACTTTGCTGAGTTTGTCAATGCCAAGAAGGACAGGCTGCATTATGTACAATATTTATGACATTTTTATATATTTATTTGGTGAACAAGTAAGAGATGAAGGCATTGTTTTAAGCAGACCAACATGGAAAGTGAACAAACCTTGAGGTGATACAACAACAACCAGACAAAGTGCAGCCTTGTATCTTCTTGTTGCTGCGTTACAGTAAAATGGAAGTCCTTTCTCTTTCATTTACTTTGACAGTAAACAGCTGGGACAAGACCTCATCAAATCTGAGCACACTGCTGCTGACAAGGGGACAAGGGGACAAGGGGACAGAGTGAAGAGCCAAAGTGACAGGTGTTTAGCACAGACTAGAGCCATTCTAACACGGGACAGGGAGCTTAGGACAGGACACTGCTCCGCTAAAGTGCTGAGGCTGTCGAGATAATGAGCAAAAAGGCTGACGGCAAAAACACATTAAAAAACAACAACAATCAAAGCAGACACATCAACAAAAAAAAAAGGAAAAAAAGGTCAGAGGAAAGTAGCAGGATATGATTGTGTTAGCCGTGGGACTGGAGATAACAGGACGGCTCTTATTGATTCAGAGTGAGGTTAGGACGTTCCCTCAAGGTTTTCGCACCAAAGTGTTTGTGTAGTGTACTGAATTTAACGGCTCCCAAATCTGCACAGCTCAATAGTCTTTTATGCTTACAATTTGCCTCACCATTTTCCTTTTCATTATTATTGGTTTATTAGTGTTGGCAGGTTGTTCAGGCGGTAAAATGCAATATGAGTTCCAAAATAACACAAATAAAACTGGTTGTCATTAATTTCCAATAAAAGCACTTGAAGAACCACTGCCAAGGCACCGGTCCTATCTTGCAATGGTAAAGATATAGTGCCGAGACCCAGACACAAACTAGATATCTTCAAATTCAGGGGTAAATGCTCTGAGTATTGAACAACAATCACTTATATCTATCAATGGTAATGAAACCACTAAAAGTACAATTTGTTTCTTCACTGACAGAGGGTGGCTGCAGTATTGCTTGGTCCTATCTTGCAACAGAGAGTTATTACAAAAATCTACATGTAAAACTTATAATCATAATAATACCAATGCAATTAGTCTTATATAGTGCTTTTCTAGTCACTCAAAATCACTTTACAATTTAGCGCATTATTTATTCATTCCTCAGTTACACTTGGTGGTGGAAGCGTGGCTGCCATTGTGCCCCACCATAAACACACAATCACACTGGCAAGATGGGTGAAGTGTCTTGCCCAAGGACACAGCAACAGTATGCAATGCCGGCAGCGGAGCTTGAAATGCCAACTTTTGGGGTAGTGGGCAAATGTCTCTACCAACAGAGCTACTGTGGCTTCTTCCTTGGTCCATTACTGACCTTTCCTAAAATTTTCAGCAAAATCTGACCATTACTTTTTAAGGTGTTGTAAATCTACATCACACTAATTATATGTGGGCCAGTTTACAACTTTGTTTACAATTTTGTTATTTATGGTACATTTCCCATAAGCAAGTTGTGTTTAGAAAGCTTATGCCTGGTTCACATGGCAAGATTTTAAAATCGTTGGAAGATTTTCAAAACCTGAGAGACCCCACACATGGCGATAAAAAAATCTATTCCTACAGTGTGTGGTGTGCGGCCACATGGAAAAGACAACACATTAATTAGGACAAGTTGCAAAGAAGTAAGAAATAGTAGCGACTGCTGCACCTACAACACCGGACCAACACTGTTTCATTATTGATACAAAATACACCGTCACCCACAGAGATAAAACAAACTGAATTAATACACTGCATCAGGGACAGGGATGCAGCAGATGATTCAAAGACTATCGATGAAAGACAATACACGCATCAAAGGAGTGCTACTGTACTGAGTTCTGAGCCGCACCGCAAAACAGATTTGGTCACCCGCTGCCATGGCAACAGAGACAGTAACTACATAACGCCAAAGAGAAAACCGGAGACAAATTTTACAGGAAACACCAAACACTGGAAGTTGTCAGGGGTGATAAGAGTACATAACAGACAAACTTATCCCTGCTTAACTGGCTTTGAGAGGAAGGTAGAAGCACTGTAAAAAAAAAAAAAAAAAAATCAGATTAAAAAAGAACAATACGGTAGCCTACATGTTGCTAAAATAATAGAAAAAGACCATAAAAATGTTACTGTAATGACTGTATAAAGGAGTATGGAAGTACACAGTGGCAGAGTAGTTAGCGTGTCTGTAAGCAGGATTGTTATGGGTATAAAATCAGGCTGGTGGTTAGATAAGTTTGATTTTTTGTTCGAGTTAATGTCTGTAAGTATGAGTGTCTTTTTCCTTTTCTTCCACAGCACCAATTGGTATTTTTGGCATAGGTTTTATGTCAGATGCCCTTTCTGTCCTCTTAATTTATCTGGGCTTGGTACCCATCCATCCATCCATCTTCTTCCGCTTATCTGGGACCGGGTCGCGGAGGCAGCAGTCTAAGCAAAGATGCCCAGACTTCCCTCTCCACAGACACCTCCTCCAGCCCTACCGGGGGGACCCCAAGGCGTTCCCATCCTTCCCTCACTCATTGGTACCCAATGTGGTTTAATACAGGATAGACTGCATAAACCTACTAAATTAGTCTGAATTTGTAATGCTAGATATTCTAAGACTGATATGTGATATACAGTATTATAGTTCAAAGTTACATTTTAGAAGTCACATTGTATGCATTTTACAGATTGTATTCATGATTGTATAAACTGTCTTTGTTTATAAATTGCACTGAATCTGTTAAACATGATAATATATTTTAATAACGTGTATAGATGTTTAAATTTGATAGCATTTCAGCTTCACAATAGCAAATATTTTTAGCACAGTAGGAAGGAAAGAAGGAAGGGTGGATGTGAGGAAAGATGGAAAGAAACTTGCAACAGAGGAAGGAAGGACAGAAGAAAGAAGGAATGATGAGTGAAAGGAATGATGAATGGATGCAAGGAAGGAAGGACGTTTTAATCATTCAGTGGCCTCAAATAACAAATAAACTTCACTTTGCTGTTGTTAAAAGCTTGCATTATGTCCAAAATGCACACACAAACACACCTAAGGAGCCCCCACAGATCCCCAAACACAACCACTACAACTCAACCATTAGCTAACAAGATAATGACGAGAATTGCCTCAGCTCACAAGTAGTCACAATCCTGTTCTCTTTGTTTTTTTTTGTTTTTTTTTGTTTTTTTGTTTTTTTTTTACACACATGAATTTAGAACAGAGAAAAGACAGATAAACCATTTTTCATTTTACCATTGGCTGGTAATGATGCAGCAGAGGGCATATAGATGTCGGCACGGCCATTGTTATCTGTGCTATAGCTTAATGAGTGCCCCGCTGCCTGTGTAATCAAGCTTTAATCTGCCTCTCAGTGAAATTTAAGACATTTAGTTCAGCCATTTTACTCTCAGGACCTACATTTTACACAGTACACACACACACACATATTCTTTCTCCCATTCTTCCATCTATTCTATTCTAATCATTTCTCGTCATGGATCTTCCCGCTCCGTGCCCACAGGCCTATAATACGGCGTCTTTATAATCTCCTCCTCCATCACTCTGAAGCTCGTCTGTGTGCACAGGCTTGATTGATTGGAATTACTTGGCAGTTTGGTGGTTAAAAATAGCCGCGCTGATAAAGACAAACCTGTCGTAGCCGTCTTGTGGGGGCTTCAAAACTATAGTAATAATCATAACCATAATAATAAAGCGCTTGGTAAACACAGCAATGTATTCCCGCAGAGTCGTTTAAATGAAAAGTGGCAGGATATGCATTGGTTTAAATGGTGCAATAACATAAAGCAATAGTACACTGTAATAGTGTGTTTAAAAAGTCTTTTTTCTTGTTTTCAAACTACTTGAAAGGTATTATTAAAATAATTCGAGAAAACCGCTCAAGTAGTTGCAGGAATTAACAAACTCTTGACTTTTGTGGCCTGTTTATGCAATCAATTTAAAACAAAATAAAAAGTTATGTAACTGGCAATATTGTGTATTAAATTATTTTGTGAAATCATGGAAAAATTTGCTAATGTGGGCCACGCTTGGATACCAATCACATTTTTTGCTACCATATACTAGGGATTTGTCTGGACAGAATAAACTACTTCTGAACAAATGTGGATAGACATACAATTAATAAGAAAGCAGAGAGTGATACTAATACACAACAACTGCTTCAACTACAGAATTTAAGGGGCTACAACACTTGAGGATTTGTAGTTCGTATCTCGTTCATATCTACATCTACATGAGCCTGGTTTTAATATTTGTTCTTTTAAACAGTAAAACAAAGTGACCTTTTAACACATCAAACTCGCATGTCCCACAGTTATGACAACAATGACTGAAAAAATAGCTTCAGGTAAAGTATGAAAGTGCCGTGTTTTGGTGTGAAATTAAAAGATAGTGAACCAATGAACAATAATAACAATTAGTGAGTTCTAAGTGCAGACTTTCAGGTGTGAAAACAACCATAAAAACATCCAAAAGGAGAAACAAAGCATAGCCTGTCCCATTTTAACAATTATGGTCAGGTAGGGTCAATGATAGTGAATATACAGTGGGGCAAAAAAGTATTTAGTCAGCCACCAATTGTGCAAGTTCTCCCACTTAAAAAGATGAGAGAGGCCTGTAATTTTCATTATAGGTATACCTCAACTATGAGAGACAAAATGAGAAAAAAAATCCATTGTCTGATTTTTAAAGAATGTATTTGCAAATTATAGGGGAAAATAAGTATTTGGTCAATAACAAAAGTTCATCTCAATACTTTGTTATATACCCTTTGTTGGCAATGACAGAGGTCAAACGTTTTCTGTAAGTCTTCACAAGGTTTTCACAAACTGTTGCTGGTATTTTGGCCCATTCCTCCATGCAGATCTCCTCTAGAGCAGTGATGTTTTGGGGCTGTCACTGGGCAACATAGACTTTCAACTCCCTCCAAAGATTTTCTATGGGGTTGAGATCTGGAGACTGGCTAGGCCACTCCAGGACCTTGAAATGCTTCTTACGAAGCCACTCCTTCATTACCCGGGCAGTGTGTTTGGGATCATTGTCATGCTGAAAGACCCAGCCACGTTTCATCTTCATTGCCCATGCTGATGGAAGGAGGTTTTCACTCAAAATCTGATGATACATGGCCCCATTCATTCTTTCCTTTACATGGATCAGTCGTCCTGGTCCCTTTGCTGAAAAACAGCCCCAAAGCATGATGTTCCCACCCCCATGCTTTACAGTAGGTATGGTGTTTTTGGATGCAACTCAGCATTCTTTCTCCTTCAAACACGACGAGTAGAGTTTTTATCAAAAAGTTCTATTTTGGTTTCATCTGACCATATGACATTCTCCCAATCCTCTTCTGGATCATCCAAATGCTCTCTAGCAAACTTCAGACGGGCCTGCACATGTACTGGCTTTAGCAGGGGGACACGTCTGGCACTGCAGGATTTGAGTCCCTGGCGGCGTAGTGTGTTACTGATGATAGCCTTTGTTACTTTGGTCCCAGCTCTCTGCAGGTCATTCACTAGGTCCCCCCGTGTGGTTCTGGGATTTTTGCTCACCGTTCTTGTGATCATTTTGACCCCCGTGGGTGAGATCTTGCATGGAGCCCCAGATTGAGGGAGATTATCAGTGGTCTTGTATGTCTTCCATTTCCTAATAATTGCTCCCACAGTTGATTTCTTCACACCAAGCTGCTTACCTATTGCAGATTCAGTCTTCCCAGCCTGGTGCAGGTCTACAATTTTGTTTCTGGTGTCCTTTGACAGCTCTTTGGTCTTGGCCATAGTGGAGTTTGGAGTGGGACTGTTTGAGGTTGTGGACAGGTGTCTTTTATATAGATAACCAGTTCAAACAGGTGCCATTAATACAGGTAACGAGTGGAGGACAGAGGAGCCTCTTACAGAAGAAGTTACAGCTCTGTGAGAGACACAAATCTTGCTTGTTTGTAGGTGACCAAATACTTATTTTCCACCATAATTTGCAAATAAATTCTTTAAAAATCAGACAAAGTGATTTTCTGGATTTTTTTTTCTCATTTGAGGTATACCTCAAATGAGATGAAAATTACAGGCCTTTCTCATCTTTTTAAATGGGAGAACTTGCACATTTGGTGGCTGACTAAATACTTTTTTGCCCCACTGTAAGATTTAAATGGGAAAGGTCACAGACTCACTTCACTTTGCTGAGAAAGTGAATAGAATAAGAAAGTGGTTTTATGGAATCGCCAAGTGCTCTTTGGTTTATTAGCAACGTGGTGTCAGTCTTTGAACGGAGCATAACAGTACAATCCAGCAGACTGCCACTGAGAGTCTACTATTCATGGCACAAGTGGGAGACGCAATTAAACTGAAACTGCACATCTTTGGTCTGTGAAAATGAGTTCACACAGAAACCACATTAACAGTAATTGAATTCAACATCTCCCAGAACGAGACATGACCAATACCCTAGGATGGGACATTCATACTTGTATTGGGACAATATCATGACAGCTGGCTGTTCTAAAAGGATGGAAATGCCTTGTTGATGCCAGAGGACAGAAAACAATGGTCAGACTGGTTCGAGATGACAATAGTAACTGAGACAATCAATCCACTTTATTTCTATAGCACATGTTTCAAACAGTGTTCAAAGTGCTGCACAAGATTATAAAACAATAAATAAATAAATGAATAAATGCTCCATTTAACCTTACTAGCTTCCACTAAAACAATAAAAACTAGCAAAATCAAGTAAGAGCAGTACACAAAAAAAGCAATAAAAACTGTAAAAACAATAAAATAAAACAAAACAATAAAAGACACAGGACCACACAACTAACACCGAGTTAAAAGTCAGAGAATATAAGGCAAGACTTAAAACATTCAACTGTGGGGACCGTCCTGACGTGGGGCTGGCAGCAGAGTGTTGCATAGTCTGGGGCCAACCGCAGAGAAGGCCCAGTCTCCTCTTAGGAACCATGAGCTGGAGCTGGCCCTCGGACCTCAATGAATGCGCTGGTGTGGAAATGTGTATGTAGTGTAGGGCCAGTCCATTCAAAGCTTTAAAAACAAACAATAACATCTTAAAATCAATTCTAAATTGAACAGGAAGCCAGTGCAGGGACGCGAGGGCAGTCAAAGCATGCAGTATGACCAGTTTAGGTTAGTGGCCATAATGGTGTAATTGTATATTGCCTTTAAAGCATTGTTTAAATACCAGACTATTGTTGCAGACTATTTTATGTCCATCTCCTTGTGACCATACTGGAAAAATCTACCAATCTTCAGAATGCTACTTTCAGAAGTAAGGCAAAAGGAAGTTGTCTTAAGTGTTCCTAATAAAGAGACAGTAATAGACACAGACCAGTGGTGGAAATCACATTTTGGCCTTGGTGGCAAAGTGGGCAGAGGCAGTATTGATAGCAGGAATAGTAACAGTAGCAGCAGTGGTGGTAGTAGTTGTGGTAATACTAGAAGTATTATAAGTAGTTGCACTTGTAGTAGTAGAAGCAGTAGTAAAAACAGAATAAATAAAACTTCACATTTCACATCTTATTCTGACTGATAGCAATTTTAAAGGTGCACATTTCAGTAGGATTTTACTTAAAACACCGGTGTCATGCAGAGATTGTCCCCTCAGCTGACAGTGGACCCCAGGTGGGCCAGAGTGTGATCCAGCAGGTTGTCCCGGTTCATCTCTGGAGAAGGTGAAGATGCCCTCCCTCTTGTTCTTCAGGCATGCAACAAGAAGCACAGGTGAGCGACACAGATGGGGGGGGGTAGGTTTGGCAGCTGGGGTCTTCGCAGTCTTTTGAGGCATTCATTATTTAGCCCATCTAAAAATACATCAGAGGCAGCCTCCCTTCCAGCACATGGTGTATCTGAATTTCACAGCCCCATGCACTCAGCCGCTCAGTGTGATGTGAAGAGCTGCTTGATCTACTGTACATCAAGGTAATGCACAAGCGCACATACAAACGCAGCGCCAGAATGTTCCAGATGCACTCAAAACAGTACGGCTGTTATCAGTAAAACAAATGAGGACGTAAGATTAAAATAATAAATACTTAAACTGCCAAAGACTTTCATTTATCTGCATTTTTATTAGGACATATGGTTAAAAGCAATTTTAACAGAACCAATTGTTGCGTGTGTATGTTCCTCAGATGTTCATGTTTGAGGATATGAGAAGTTGCTTTTCCAACTTTGTTATGTCCATGTGATTTAATCTCAGTCAAAATATTGATGTCACTACTTAAAAACCTATAACCACAATAACGATCAGTAATGTTACTTTGTGTTGTGTTTAACCCAACTCGCAAGTCAGATTTAACATTTCATATTGAAATTGGCAGCTAGGGGTAAAATAACAAATTAGCAATAATGAAAGGGTTAATCTACAAAGCACAAATTAATTTATCTATTTTATTATACACTTGAACAGGCATTTGTGTGCATTCCTCCACTCCCTTCCCATAGACTTAATGATATACTTTGTACAACCAATAGCTGCAAAAAGAAAAAGAGGCTGTTTTGGCTGTTCACCAAAAAGCTCATTTTAAAATTTCTTTTCATTTCTTTCTGGCACCCACTCCATATTTTTTGTGTAAACTGTGATTACAACATCCTCAGTAAAAACAATAATGCCACAGATGGGTACCAGACAACAATTGGCTAAACACAGCCCACAGAACAACAATTAATGGCTCCAGCAAATGTCAGGTTTACAAAAATGTGTTTTTAGACAGAACATGTGTAACTTGCTGTAACTGACCATAACTTTGGCATTTGCAGAGTTCATAGTGCCTCTACTGGCCTGGCACATGTACTACAACAGCAAAGGCATATTGTTTTGATTATGCTACTAGCCAGCATTTGTGCATTGTGGTAAAATGTAAATGGCCTTTTATATAATGGTTAATTTACAACATGCCACTTTTCACACATGCCTAACTCTACTACTGCCCAGCATCATGACAGCAGGTTGTACACATGACAGGTTAGCTCACAACACCTCAAGACAAGCCGCTAAATGATTCAGACGCTTCTCACAGGCCATGTCCTCCTACAGCACATATCACTGCCTCATGTTAGAGAGGCTCAGAGCTGACGACTGATAATGCAAGACACAGTCCATGAAATCAAACATCTCACAGGTCACAGATTGGACAGCACTCATTGTTAATTGCATTAGGGAGAGAAAGTCAACTTAATTATTTCAGCCGAAGCTGGAAATGATTCCTTGCAAATCTATTAGACACGAGTGCTATGCAAGTCATGTAGAGAGTCTCACAAGTCAATAATCCCAGTCCTAAAGGATGGACCGACGTTCCTGCAAGACCCGAGTCGAGATTAGTGTGATAAAACATTACATCCAGGCTGATTAATGCTGCTCCTCTGTTCTCCACTGAACTAGGTCATTTGTGTCAGAGTCCCGCTGGTTAACTGATCAATAGGCTGGAGACTGGAGACATCTACATAATTAAAGCCACACATGAAATGCATTGTTTAGCTTATAATGACCACATATACTATAAAAAAAAAATCATTGCTGATTGCTGCTAATAGCCATAATAAGGCTATGTATATCATAACAGGATTCATGATTACAGAACCATTACTAAGGATGAACCAAGATGTTTGTTGTTTAATCTTGTTAACTGTTTTTTCTTCCCTTGGACTGTAGGAAACCTGTGTAATCTTCTAGTATATCACAACAGGAATCATCTGTGATAAAATTTGACTTTATTATGTCATATAGGCTGTACTATTAAGAATTTCAATCTGCTGGCACCAAAAAACTTCAACACTGATTGGCTGTTGATGCCTGTGATATATTTTTACACAGAAAGAGTGCATAAATTGGAAAAAAGAGAAGTAAAGTGAAACACAAATGAATATTGACAATGTAGGATTCTAACAGGGCAGAGATAATTGCTGATTTGCAACAATCTAAAGTTAAACTCAGCTCTTAAAGTTTAATGAAACACCAGATTTCAGTTTTATGTAATATAGTCATATTTTGAGGTGGCAAATTTGTTTTACATTTGGTAATAAAACAACAGTACAGAGGTATCTATACTGCTGTTGTAGGTGAGGGGTGAGGTTGGAAGTCCGATAACATATTTCATTGTAACAGCACCTGGGACAGGAGTATCAAAATTGGGTAGTTCCATTTTAAAAGCTGACAACAGAATTGAATTCTCTCTAAGCAATTTCAGACAGCTTTCCTAAACTGGAATTGTTTTGTTTCGTGACAATAGGAGCTGAAAGAATTCATGTTTTATAAATAATAACCTCACACTAGCAGATATTGTTTTACATAAGGGCTTGTTGACTGAATTCATCCAATTACCAATAAAAACATGAATGTGGTGAGTGATTTTCAGTTTGGGAAAATTGACTGAGAGATCTTCCTCCAGTCTCAGTCTGGCTGCAGCAGCGGAGGCATGTTGGAGACTGAAGTAAACAGATCAATTCTGCGTTAAAGCACTTCACTGGAAAAGCCCTTCTCAGGAGCCAAGCACAAATCGCTATTTGCCTCAGCGAACGGCAGCAGCAATACTGTCAGAAACAACCCACTGTTATGCAAATGGACATGTTGATGTGCTGTGGAGGCAGCGAGGGGAGCTTTCTCTGGGTTATTCTCTTTTTTGGCCTGGGTGTACTCCGACATCAGGGCAAGTCAAAACTGCATACACAAGAGAAAATCCTCATGTATGCATTCATCTCAAAACTCAGCACTATTGACTAGAAAATTCTGCCACAATTGCAGCAAAGCCCAGTTGTGAGCAGGGGCTGACGGGAATACTGCTTTGAGGGAGGTAGAGTATTGACATGGGAAAAGGGACTAGCGAAAGGAAGAGCAGAGTACTTCAAAGAGCCAATGTGGGCCCATGGCTCAAAGCATGCTGATGGTACGTGATGTGAAATCTGCAGCGGATCTTAACTGCTCCTTACAGCAGATGGAGATGAGATTCTCATTACTGAAGAATATATCAGTTAACTATCCAGCTCTGGAAAATCTATCAAATACAAATCTCTGCTGCACCCATTATCACAGACTGTGCTCAGTGTGATACTTGTCAAAATGGGTCACATATTTTATCTAGATTTTTTTCCCATTGGCCAATAAACATCTTTAGTGCCATCAATGGGTATATCTTAATTGACGTTCCATTCCCAGCTCCATTAACAGCAGGCTTTACCTTCAGTCACATGAGTGTGCCACATATATCTGTGTGACTGAGGCTCCCAAATGTGCAGATTTAATAGTAGACAATAATAGACAAGCTTCAGCCTCACAGTAGGCTACTATGTTAATCTAAGACTTCTATTGGAATTACTAATGCTTAAAACTATTGCTTTCTTTCTATATTGCGTTCATTCTTGACCACTTAAATATTCCTAATGGTGAACAAATGTCAACATAGAAGTGAGTGGCACCTGCAAAACAAGATGTTAAACAAAACTGTACTTCCAACCAGACTTAGGTCAGCTGGGGAAAAAGTCTATATATATATATATATATATATATATATATATATATATATATATATTGATATAGATATAGATATAGACATAGACATAGATATAGATATATAGACAATTATTTTAAAGCACCTCTGGAAGTTCATCCAGTGTAAAAGCATATAACTCACTGTACACTAGGAGGAAGATGATTTTTTTGTGCAAACACCAGAAAGGAAAAGCCAGAAAAAGAAAAAAACTTTTTGAAGCAATTACATAAAATGGTTGGTTAACATTAAGAATATACATATTTTAAATGCAAATAATCAAATCGCATGCAATAAGACACTTTTGAGATACAATATCAAATGTCATTGTCTTGTGCATTATTAATAGATTTATGATGCAGCTAAAGTCAAAACCATGCTCATACTACATCATATAAACTCAGATCTATATTTTATTATTTGATGTCTATGCCCTGGGAGTGCCTCTTTCAGAAATTGCCGTTGACCTAAATGTGTGAGTCATCCCCGTCATCCATCAAGACAAGACACGCCGTCTGCTGCTGAAGTTCTTATTTTGCCAGAAGCACCATGCATACGCAAGAACATTCATACACATACGTTACAGCATTATGTAATTCTCAATTTGTTTCTAATTCTGACCCTTAGCCTGTGGGCAAATTGCTGTCTCAACTAGAAGAAACACAACCAGAAACTCAATCTCAATCTATCAACTCCATAAAGATGATCAAAGCAGGGCTATTTTTACAAGGTAGACTGCGGTTGGATCCATTATCTAAATACAGTAAGTCTACATTAGTTTGAGGATATATATTTGTTATTTATGTTAAACTAGAAGCACTAAGAGAAACTAACATGAGGTGATTCACATAGTCATTAAATTTTTATGCCAGATGCCCATCCTGATGCAACCCTCTTCATTTATCTGGGCTTGAGACCGCAACAAGGAGTACACTGGCTTGTGAGTACAATGGTAACATTATATATTTACATTTTAAAGTTCAAATGGATTATATATGAAGCTATTTAAACAACCCAGTCTTACTTTACACCACAAGTACAGCACAGACTACTTGAGCTTCGACAGTAGCGAGTGTGAAGGCAGGGTTTGACCTCGTGCGTTTGCTTTGAGTGAGGTAAAGGATCTGAGTGCTGCCTTCCTGCACTGCTGTGTACACAAACAGTCCAACGCACATGGGAGCTCACAGACGTTACACCAAATGACACGCCTCAAATGTGGAAATACAGGCTCCGAGAGAGGCAGTAACATGCAAGAGGTGGATCACAAACTCCCTTTAAATCAACAATGGGACAAGCACATCAGCATAACCACTCAGGCTTCTAACTCAGAAACCAGCAGTGGCAGTAAAAGTGGTATTAGTGACTGGAGAATTGTTTATTTTTTGGGCAATTACTAAAATAAGGTCGCTCCTCAAGTAATCATTTTTATAGTAAAATTGTGGCAGTAGAAGTAGTGGTAGTGTAGCACAAGCATATTTAATGGATGCTTTACCATTTTGAGATAAGAGCTTTTTGATTGAGCATTTACCTATGAACTAGAGGATTCCTGGTTTGAGTCCGGGTGTGGTCACTATAGCTTTATCATTGCGCAATACGGACAATCTTGGTGGAGGTCTGCTCTTTCCCGGTGCTTCTAGTGGTTTTGTTAGGTATTTTTAACTTTTAACAGTAGTAGTGGTGGTACTTGGTTTTAATTGATTCTTTACTATTGTGAAATGGAGCATTTACCACTGAAATATAAGAGCCCTGGTTTGAGTCCAGGTCTGGGCACCAAAGAGTATTTCCCTTTCCGTTTCTTTCCCAGTGCTTTAGTTGGATATTTTTAATTCTACTGTTGTTTTTAAGCACAGTGAAACACAAAGTGAGCTGCCAACAATGGACTATTTATCTCGAGCATGGTCTTTTCTCTTTGCCTGGAAATTCCAGACTCACCGCTGAACCAGCGGATGAGTCTGGTCGCCTTACAATCAATTCGATTTCTAGGGCAGAGCAAACCCGAATTAACGGACAGCGGCGTTAGCCAATCAGAAAATGGCGGACGTGACGTTAACAAAGCGACAAGAACGTAAGAAAGTAAACAAACGTGAAGCCAGGAGGGAGGAACGAAGGAGTTATTTCAACATTACGGTACCATACCGCTGAATGAAACAAACTCTCGGCTCCTCGGTGCGCCATCTTTATTGTTGTCGGCGAGGAGACGTGTACGAGTGACGCTGCTCGCGAAGAACACGTGACTTAAATAAACCAATCAAAATGCACGGTACGCTTGGGATTTGAGTAAACCACTGCGGACGGCGTGGTGACCAGACTGATATGTCTTTGTAGAAAAACACAGAGACATATCAGTCTGGATTTTCCAGGCAACTTTTCTCTGGCTCCCAAGACACACAACATGTTTTTTCATCCACCTACACGTCTGTAAAAGCATGCACATGGCTCTGTAAGCATGCATTAAGAGCCTTGAATTAAAAAGATGTCAGGAATTCCACTTAACCGACAAGACTTAAGTGATGCTCTCTTGTGCCTGGACACACAGTCATTTCTTTAGCATGTTACCCCCGTGGCAATGTATTAGACTGAGTACAATGCCTGTATGTACTATGTCTGTCAAAGAGCTTGATAGCTCAAAGAAGCTAACAGAAAAGCAGGGTAGTAGGAAAAAGGAAGATGAAGCACTTGAAGTAGTAATGCTCCAATGCCTCTGTGGCCTGCCACCTTGCATCACACAGCATCCACTGAAAGATGAACGCAAGGAAGCCCGATAATAGGTATAAATGCAAGAAAGAGAAGAAAGGGGAAATGCAAGAAATGAAGTATTAAGATGGTAGGGCATAAAGAGGTCAGCTGTCTCGACAGCTGCCCCTCACATCATCATCTGGAGCTAAATCAGGACACAGAGGGAGAACCTGCAGGAGAGGTTCAAAAGGGCCAGATTGTGAACACAAGACAACTAGGTCAGAGAACTGCCAAACCAAAAGCTCATGTGGTCAGGCTGTAGTAGTCTGGTGGAGTCTGTATCACAATGGGACGATGCTGTGATGAAGTAAAATACTTTTGCTTCAATATATAACTCAAGTATAAATAAAAGTAATCAACAAAATGAAATAAGAGTTAAAAGGAAGAGAGAAGGTTCAGAGAGGGGTGCTGCATTGGCTGTTAATGTAAAAGGCTTGTAAACATTTAATTAATGGCTTGTAAAAATAAAGTGACATATATTATCAGTTGCATGCCAGCTATAAACTTCAGCTAATTGGTTTACATTTTTTCATCAAAGAAAAGTAGAAAAGGTCACAATATTGTTCTTAGGGGCATGAAGAAAAGAATTAGCCGCGGGCAATGCAGCTGCAATTATACAAAATATTTATTAGAAAGCTGTCAGGTTGCAGCGGCAGTGGTCTCCATTAGTCCTGGTGATTTTTGCACAAATTTCTGAAAATGATCTGTTCAACTTCCCAACTTTTAAATGTAACCATCTCAACATTGTGATTAAATGTCCAACTGGTATGCATCTAAGCTAAGACACATTATTCAATACTTTGCCATTATATCTTTTTATTCTGAATGCATTTTCATCCAGACAGAAAGATATATAGTTGCATCTTGCTTGCTGCTTGTAAATTCTTTGTTTTTCTCTCCTCACAAATGAGTAGCAGGATACTGAAGCTGTAGTGTGATGTGCCATCGGCCAGACTGCAGACTAAGCTGACGTAAATTGTATGCAGGTTTAGGTAATAGGCTGGAGAGATTCAACCCGTGTCTGAGTCCTTCTATAATAACAGGCATCAAAGTGAAAGCAGTGATAAGAGTGCATCAGTTGCTGTTGCAAAATGAAAATCCAGCCCTATCAGGGCTACAATTGCTTTACAAAAAAAAACAAAAAAACAGAAACTTCACAGTGTGACACCCAATAGCACAATATGAGTGTAAAATTGGCCTTAGAAATTCCGCTTGTACTCAACAGCACTACAAACAAATCAAAATGATGTTGCACTGAATGGCATGTTTGCTTAGGGGCTCTTTCTATGTTTACATTTGGGGAGCAGATGATTGGGGAGGGATTTAGAGCGGTGGGAGGCTGCATTTTACAAGAATTAGTTCGGTGTGGCTGGGTGTATCTGAATACCAATGGGCTAACGGCTGCCATGATTCAGAATACTTAGTGTAGACAAGCAGGTGAGGTTCAGACATGTTAAGGCAACAATAAAAGCCACAAAAAACTGTCCATTTAGTTCGTACTAATTGCTTATCCACAGGCATCAGATGTTCTTCCTGCTGTGTAAACACAAACATGCCAGTGTGTCCTTGTCTGTACAATATGGAAATTAAAATGACAAATGACCAAGGGCTAACTATGTCCTGGATAGTTCAAATGTGTCAAACTGGAGCTCATGTCTCACTAGGCCAAAATATCATGGTGATGCCTTTGTCTTGAGGTCCCATGCTTCAGAAAAAGATATACAGTATATTGTTTTTGTAACAGCAGCGCTACCAAGGCAGTGACCCTATATTGTAATGGTCAATACATAGTACAGGGGTAAATGCTCAGTCCATAGAGCAGCAAAGCTACAGAACCCATAAAAAAATCCCAAAACACAAACTAAAAACATATTATTTCTTCCTTGCCCATTACTGGAGTTTCTTGAAAATGTAATCAAAATCTGACAAGAACATTTGGAGTTATCTTGCTTAAAAAAAACAACTAATGCAGGTAAATAACAAAAGAAAAAAGAAAACATTTTTTTTTTTTTTTATTTAAAAGACTGTTCACAGTTTCTGCAATCAAATCATATGAATTACCTAAATAATTATTACATGGAAAATGATCCTGTTATTGTAAAGTCATTTTTGTGAGAGTTTGTTGTGAGTGTGTAATGTGATGTTATTAATACTATAACTGCATAGGGTTTTTTCAGGTCATCCTGTATTTTTGTTTGCTTGGTTTGGAGAAAGGGGCAGGGATTATAAGATTTATTTTCCTTCTGCTCCGTTTTGATTATCTAACAAATTACTGGAAAATTATTTTATCATGAAACATAGCTACAATTGTGAAAATGTTCAAAACAAATAATAAATGAAATGAAATGAAATACAAAATGTTCTTGGTAGAGGTTAAAAAAAGCATTATCTACATTTTATTGTAAAACACTCATTGGTCGGTCTACAACACTTGTTATCAGTGCTATCATCTTCTTACACCGAAAACCAGCCCATTAAGAAAAAATAAAGTGTGAATGAAACCAATTTGAAGCTTAAATATATGCACTGTTTAATGAGGCACTAAGGTAAGGAACTAAGGTAAGCTAAGATAAGCACTAAACTTTTTGCCTAATATTAGTATTTGTATTATAGTATTGGCAAATTGGCCCAGTTTTAGTCCATCTACATAAAAAGGGAAAGAGTTATTCCTGGGAGGCAGATACAAAATGTGTAGCCTACCTTCAAAATTAAACTACCAATCTTTTTCTTTGCTTGATACAACACTGTTTCACATTTTTTTATGTAAATCAGTGCAGCTTACCAGTTGAACCATAAAATACATTTATTAATTCTGTTTTCATTTCTTTTTAAAGGTCGGTGAGGCAATTAAACATGCTCACACAGATCCTCGCTGCTCCAGGGCGAGACAGAAAAATAAAAAGGTATCCAACAACACTGAGCATGTCCAAGGCTCTACTGGTCCGACTGGTTCTCATTAAAAGGCTGTTTCTCTGCGTGGATTCCTCTCATGCCTCAGAGGTGTGTGAACGGTCCACCTGAGCCCCGCAGCATTTAGTCCCCTAATGCCACGCTGCTCTCCAGTCTGTCAATAAGACTGTGACAGTGAGCCACAGCTCTGTCAGTAAACTGTAGAGAGAGGATAGAGAGATGGACAGGCAGGAGAATGGATGAGTGGATCCATGTGTCTGAGATACACGCTCTGTTTATGCTACACATTTTAGAAGTATTTATTTTACCTTAGTATCAAAGTAGTAGGTCTGACGTCGTCATCTAAGCCTGTGGTTTGTAACTGGTGAGTTAAGACCATGACCGTACGCACTCTAGAGGTCCCTGAGGTCCAGACATCAGTTTTCTAAACCAGATCTAAACCAGGACTAAACCAGGTCTAAACCAGGACAAAACCAGGTCTCAAAGAGGACTAAACAAGAACTAAATCAGGTCTAAACAAGGACTAAACAAAAGATGAACCAGGACCAAACCAGGTCTAAACAAGGACTAAACCAGGTCTATACAAGGACTAAATCAGGTCTAAACAAGGACTAAATCAGGTCTAAACAAAGACTAAATTGGGTTTAAACAAGGAGCAAACCAGGTCTAAACAAGGATTAAACCAGGTCTAAACAAAGACTAAATCGGGTTTTAACAAGGAGCAAACCAGGTCTAAACAAGGATTAAATCAGGTCTAAACAAGGATTAAACCAGGTCTAACCAGGGCGCAAACCAGGTCTAAACAAGGATTAAACCAGGTCTAAACAAGGATTAAACCAGGTCTAAACAAGGACTAAATCAGGTCTAAACAAGGACTAAATCAGGTCTAAACAAGGACCAAACCAGGTCTAAACAAGGATTAAACCAGGTCTAAACAAGGACTAAATCAGGTCTAAACAAGGACCAAACCAGGTCTAAACAAGGATTAAACCAGGTCTAAACAAGAACTAAATCAGGTCTAAACAAGAACTAAATCAGGTCTAAACAAGGACCAAACTAGAAATAAACCCCAGTCAGGACCTAAAATTTGTTCATTAATGGCCATCATTTGAACCATAGAGAACATTAATTTCTTATTTAGAAGATAGTAGGATTATATTTAATATATACAGGTGCAGTCATTAACTATTATTACAGTAGTGGCACCAAACAGAGAAAGAACATCTATTCCAATACACCAGGGAGCTAAAATGTCACTGTTATCATTCTAAATTAACTTTTTGAAGCTTAGTCCCTTTCCTCTCGCATTGTGTAGAGAAGCCTTTTGTATTTTATTAACTGTTCAAATGTCAACCAGTAGACTAGAACATTTATATTAGTTTACTGCTAATGCTTTGATGACTTTGATGCTCTTTTCAAAAGCCCATGATACCAAATGAAATTACACCAGGTTGTGATTGACACCAGAGCAGCTGGGTCTCTAGTAGTAGTAGTAGTAGTAGTAATAGTACATTTTGATGTGTTATACAACTTTCACAACTAAAAAACATTACACACAGTACTTCTTATTAAGTATTATTTTAGAATTACTTTACTTTAATTTGAGTACTTCTCCCACTTCTGTCTTTTTCTTCAAACCAATGAAAAGTCTTTAATCATCTCATAGTAAAATTTAGGAAGAATCTGTGTCCTCATCTAAGCCTGTGGTTCTAAAGTGATGGGTCTAGACCTAAGCATGGGAGGGTTGACTATACAGCAGTAGAGTTCAGATAATTTAAAGGGATCTTGTTTTATTTACATGGACTAGGTAAACATTTTAAAATACATAGAGGTTTGGATAAAATAACTTTGCTTCTGTAAAACGTAGGTCACAATAAAAAAGAAAAGGGAAAAAACTGAGTCAGTCCGACCAGCTGAAAGCCACTGGATTAAGCTTATGTGTAGGTGAACGCCCTGTGGCAGCAGTGCTCATTGAACTGAAAAACAGTCATGCAGACAGACAGGGCTCAGGGTCACAGTGGGCCATGTCAAAACATAAACCAGCCAGGTCTCTAATGAATCACAGCAAAGATCACAATACACGTCAGTCTGCCCAAAGCAAAAAGGCAACTCACCAGATCATAGTATTTAGTTTAGTTTGGTGGTAGAGCGGTATACGCCAAAAAGCTTTCACTGTTTGGTTTACCCTCTAAACTGAACAGCTTGAGCGTGACAAACTCATCAATTTAAATGATGTGTCCCAGGAGATGAGGAAAATCTGTACATATATGTGAAGGTATGTGTCATACAAAATGTGACTGTTTCTTGGCTTACGCTAAGTATGGCTAAGTATTTTATCTGTTGGTTATGTTTGTATTATCATATAAACACATAAAAAATGATTAAGAGCTTGTCTTCAGTAAAAATGCCTTAATTTTCTTCACCATCAAGGTTATGTCTTTGCCACTGCTGCTCCGTTAGCACCATATGGTCAGATTCTCATGAAAATTTTAGGAAAGGTCAGTAATGGCCCAAGGAACAAATCGTGGGTGTTCTAGTTCAAAATGTATCTAGTTGAGAGAGGTGGAAAATAAGATAGCAGTAGTACATTTTGGAGAGAATTTTATTTTACATTTACTCTTAGTTTCATAGATTTGTTACCTCGATGACAAAGTGGATACATATGCTTTACAATTAGAATGTTCGAGTAGGTATGGGACAGAAGTAGTAGTAACTGTGGTAGTAGAAGTAGTAGTAGTAGTAGTAGGTTTAAATCAATATTTAACCAGAGAAAAGTAAGAAAAGTTTAAACTCAGTGTTTATACAAAATAGATAGAAGTTCTATCCCACCTCTGCTGCTGGACTATTTTAAATAAATACCAGTGCCACTCAATACAAAAACTGTCAATATAAAATAAATGTCAATGTAAATTACTGAAACATTAACATAGCAAGGATTGTCCTTGCAAGGATTGCTGACAGGCTTATTTCTGATATGCCTGTCTGCTACAAAGGCATATTTACAAATGCAGTGTTTGTGTTTGTCCATAACATTGAGACTGAGGCCTTCATAAGCCTAAAAACTATGCCATCACCTCTGATTAAACAGTGCACATAGATTCGTGTATCAACAGTTTCAGCTGGGGAAATAAAAGAGAAAGGCCTATCATCCTAATGATCTAATAAAGAATAGATGCCTTATACATAAGAAATGAATCACAGTTTAACACAGCATTTTAAAAAAGAGTACAGAGAGTTGACCTCAGCCCTGAAAACAGCAATCAGAGAGAAGAAAGTAGTTACATCTGGGTCATATTAATATGCTGTTTTTAAGAAGAAGTAAAGGTATAGGGCCAGAGATTTTACATTCCCTGCAAGATGCTATGAACTGAGCTACCCACATATAGATAGAGGGGTGGATGGTGGCAGAGTGGTTAGCACTAGGGCTATAACGATACACTTACTATATCGTTGTATTCATTCATTCATTTTCTACCGCTTATTCCCGTTAGGGGTTGCGGGCGACTGGAGCCTATCGTTCTAAATTAGCCATCGTTCTTGAATCAGATAAAAACAACTCTAAGCAATATGTATCGTACTGGTGTAAAAATGTATCGTTGTACCACCCCTGCCCATTTGTCATGGGCTCAATTGTCGGGACGGCCAACAAGCAATATAAATGAATGGAGTTCCCTGTGTTATTGTGAGTTCTCTCTGGATCCAAAGGCTTCCTCCCACCGCCCAAGACAAGCATGTTTAAGATCACTCAATTGCCTCTAGTAAATGATGTGAGCATGAATGGTTGTCTGTCAGTGTAGGTCTCTTTCTTAGCCATGCAACTGGCTGGCCACTGTCCAGGGCTTACCCCTCATAAGGCCCACAGTTGCTGGGATAGGTACCAGCCACCTGCAACCCCTAAAGGGAGTAAGTGCAAGAAACACAGGAATTAAGCGTGAGAAACAAAGAAATTAATTAACATGTAGATATAATGATGCAAAATCCACCAATGTACGAACACCTGCATTACATTATATAAAACTATTCCCCATTCTCACATTTAGAACAAGCTGAGGCAAATATTTTAAAACTATTCGGATGGGAAAGAAAAGCTTTTGCCAAGCATTGTGTTTGGAGCGAGACGCCTTTATTTGCTCTCAAGCTGTTCTGAACACATGACTGGAGAGTGGCTGGGAGTCTGAGAGTCCCTGAGCACTTCTATTACAGCACAGTCTGCAAATAAGCAGAGAAATCCAGTATTGTTGTCTCAGTGTCATGGCACATCACTGCCGTTCTGCCTCAATTAGCTCAGCTCGGCACCACAACACAATCATACTGATGCCTGAAAACAGGGAAGACAATTGAAATTCCATTAAAAGTCTGTCACAAAGTTGAGTATCAGAAGTATTAAAACGATAATGAATAGCTTTAGTTCTGGCTTCTGTTGTGAATGTGAATTGTCAAATCCCTGTATTGTTCACATAAAGCTCCAGAGAGCAATGTGGCAGTAAGCTACAACTGATGTGAAGTCATATAGGAGTAGAAAATCACCAGAAAAATATAAATTTGAAATGCTTTAAATATATTTAAATATCTGTAAAATCTTTTAAAATGTTACCAGAAACTAAGCAGTTGGTGGCGGGGCCTGGACGTGTGACTGACAGCAATTGCCACACGGTAACAGACGTTCTTCAAGAGAAGACTGGGACAAGAGCGCCCAATACAATGTCATAAGGTCTATTGGTTACATTTGCATAAATGTAGCCACCAGTCAACAAAGCAGGAGGGCAGCGCTCATCACAAAATGTGAAGTTTTAATAGCTTGCACTAAAATGTCAAAGATAGAGCCATGATTAGTAAGATGGACCACTAAAGCTCAATTTGTACAGTTTATTAGTTAAAATAAAGTGGTTGGGATGAGTTACTCTTTAAAATGTGCAACAGCCTAAACTCAAAAATAGTCCCATCCAATTTAGACAATGGAGTGGAAAACCAGAGATCTTTTTGAACCTTGATATGGACTAAAGGCTTAAAAGTGCCCTTTCAAATGAGCCGAAATAAAACTAAGATTACAACCTTTGAACTAAATTGCTTCTAATGGCCTACAAAAGGTCTCAGGTATTTAACCCTCTACTGCATGGTGTCGTCATACGGCAACTCATTTTAAGTTCATTTTAAACCCTAATAATATATATATTAGTGCTGTCAATCGATTAAAAAAATTAATCACACTCTTGGGCTGTGATTAATCACGATTAATCGCAATGTATAACTTGATAGATTTTCCATGACAATATGCAACGTTTAAATAAAAAAAAAGTCCAGAGAGGTTGAGTGTGTTTTAACTTGGATAAAAAAATACATCTCAGAAATAACTTCTGAATATTGTGAGAGAGCCTTTAAGTCTGTGTAGTAACTGAGATAACAGTGTCTGCTGAAATGTGCTCTGCATTAAATCTACTGCAGACACCTGAGCCTCCCCTCTGCTCCTCTCAGCACCGCGGACAGGGGCGGGGCACGGTCACCTGTCCGCAGTGAGGCTGCCGCTCTGAGTCGAGAACTGACGCTTTATGGGAAAAAAAGAAGAAGAAAAAAAAACGCAAATGAATGGTCTGTAGGAGTTTGCGGCTTGTGGCTCCATAAGTTCAGGGAAGCCCATGGATTGCCCCCCGCTCTCACCGCGGGTCCAGGACGCACAGAAAGCACAGCTCCCAGGAACGCGCACGGACAGAGGCAGTGAAAGGAAGAGATATAAAAAGCACACGCAACATGTATTAGTAAAAAGTTTTACACGAGACTCGTGAGGGGAGGGAAAGGAGAGGGCTGTAGTGCAGCGGCCAAAACAGTGGACTTGTCCTGAAGTCGAACCACAGGCAAACGTGTGTGTGGCAGCTGCTCTCTCTCCTCTGTGGACGTGCGGGTCGTTCACCGTGAAAACAAGTCAATGTTGTCATATACGCACATTTCCAAGATGGTCACGCGCCCCCGACACGGCTTCATGCCCTCCAAAATGCTTTGAGAAGCGCTGCTGTTATGGCAAAACAGATCGTGTGATTAATTTGCGTTAATAAATTTTAACACGTTCATTTTTTTTCTATTAATCGCATGCGTTAACGCTGACAGCCCTAATATATATATATATATATATATATATATATATATATATATATATATATATATATATATATATATGTTTTATTTGTTCATCTTCTTCCACATATGCCATATGCTGGTTAAGTGGCTGGAGCTTACCCAAGCAACTATTGGCCTTAGGCAGCAATTCAACCAGTAGAGACTTAAAACAAAAACACAGACCAATGTGAAGTGTAACGGATGATTTATTGAATAACTTTGGCGCTTAGACCCTGGCAGGTAGAGACATCAGCGAAGTGATGAAGGGAGAGTTTCAAAGATTAGGCCTAGACACTGTTGGTGAAGAAGAGGCTGAGGAGGATGATGGTTCTGTTGCTGCAGTGGAGTTGGGGATGGAGGAGTGTTGCGGTGAGTAGCTGAACAGCAGGATGACTGAGGGGAGAGGGTGTGTGTGAATATGTGAATGGCTTGAGAGGTGATTGGATGAGAGGCAGGAGGCAAGCTGTGATTGGCTGACAGTGACAGACAGGTGATAGGGTATAGACAGGGGAAAGAAATCATTTGATGCGTTTGAATTTACGCTACAGCTTCATTTAAGTTTGACTAATGTCTTTGGACATAAGAGATGGTGGCATCAAAAGAGAATCCTCAGTAACATGGCGATCAAACCCACAACCTCCTTGATGAGAGGCAGGAGCACTAACCACTCTCACCAAGCAGCTCCTAGCATATTTCAACAATGCTAAATTTAAAACTCTGTAGCTTTTGACATATACTGTATTATTAAAACTGAGGAAGGACCGTGCCTCAAACTGTTACTATGGCGACAGTGCAGCCAATCAAAAGTGGATATTACAGTGTACTGGAATGCTTTAGTCCCTCTGAGCCCTGTGCTGTATACAGTATATTACACAACAGAGTTAGCGGCAGATGCTAACCGCCGCAGTGCATCCATCTGTCCCTCCCTCCTGTCTAACTGTGTGAAGCGTCTGTAATCAGATTAGGCAGTGACTGGGTGACTGGGGCTCCTCCATCCAGCCACGGTCCATGCCGCAGTTCACAACATCTGCGTCATGTGGAGAACCATGTGCATGCTGCGAGATGGATTAAAGAGTCAAGGCGAGTTTGTACTGCCATTAACACAGAACTAATGCAATATTTAATATGTTAAAGGAATGGGGTCTCTCAAGTGTACACTAATATAACATTTGCAGATCAATTTTAATCTGCATCAGTGAATTAGACAATTGTGGGCAGGTGAAAGTGACAAAGTTCAATTCAAATAATGAAATGCATGTATAGTTTTAGTACAGACAGAGTGAAATATTTCAGGCATTTATTTATTTTAATTGTGATGATTATGATCATAATGTTTTATTATGTCTTCTCCCTTTGGATTTTTTCTGGTTGCACCACCATCTCCCTCCTAGTGTGCAGTAATATGCATACTGATTTGCCCATGGGTTTTACACTAGATGCTCGTCCTGACACAACCCTCTCTATTTATCCAGGCTTGGGACTGGCACAAAGAGTACACCCCCTGTGGCATAAACATACCATTAACTGTGTTTCACTTTTTGAATTGAACAACTGAAATATATGAACCTTCCCACAATATTGTGGTGTGTTGGTACAGCACTGTTCATGACATTATTTTAAATTACAACTGCAGATTAAACTGCTCAGTGATGCCTTTTTATCCAGGCAAAAAAAAAAAAAAACACAAAAGCCCTATTTAATACACTGAGCTGTGAGCCAATTACATCTGAATTAAAACTCCAGATGCATCACATTATTGTATTTTCCACAGACAAATATTATCACATACTGAGAGAGTGGTGCAAAAAACAAAGACGCTCTTTAGCTTCAGCTGAGACGTCAAACACTGCTGTGGAGCTCTGGTGCTATTTATCATCCTATCATCGACAAATCACAATCTAACAACCCTAATCTAATGCTTTTGGTGAGTTGCAAAAAGAGAGGTGCAAAGTCAGAGTGAAACATAGTGCTCTTAGATTATCTGCCTGTTGATGGACTATAAACTCTGTTCTAAAAATGTCACCAAAAACAGGCTGGGCCCAACTCAGCAGAGTCTGTACCTGTGACTGACAGCTGTAGTGGGTGTCCACCACACTGCAACAACAGAGGACAGGGACAAGAGCGCACGAGCTGGGAAAGAGGCAATTGTGGTAAAATGAAAGCACTACTGCTACTGTTGGAGCCTATCCCAGCAACTATGGGCTTTAGGCGGGGTACACTTTGGACAATGGCCAGTTATTTGCAGGGCTGGCACAGAAGCATACATTGACTGCCAACCATTCACATTCATTCACTACAGGCAATCATATATGATGCACTTATACATGGATGACTTTGGACGGTGGGAGGCGGTGGTACTCAAAGAGGACCCACAGTTACATGGGCAGAACAAGCAGAGTCTACTCAGAAAGACCCTCAATCTCCTTGCTGATGGGCTGAATTGCTAAGCACTCTGCCACCGTGCCGTCTCTAGTAAATTTTAACAATGCTAAATTTTAGATAAACTGGAATAATACAAAGAGAAAGGTGCAAAGTCAAAGTGAAATGTAGGGCTTTTAGATTATCTGCTGTTGTTGGAGAGGGGTCCATGTTGAAGATTGCTTGCACCAAGATAACCCTAAAACTCTTCCCGCTGTGCCACCCCAGGAGGCAGCTATGTGTGCTTCTCACCTGGTAAAGGGCCCTACAGCCACAAACTGGTCCACACAGCATCAAGCTAAATGTCTCATTGGCATTCAGTCACACGCCCGTATAGCGAGAAGAGAATGGAAAAGCTTGCTGGCGCGGGCTCTTTGCTATTAAGATTCTACAAAGCCAGCCGTTCCCCTGCTGCCACAAGCACACAGCGAATCACAGGCTGAGAATAATAAAAGAGCCGGGGAGGGGAGCGTGGAACAGCTGGGCCACACCAGTGCACAGCCAAGACACACAAATGAGGAAACGATGGAGGATACATTTAGAAGTTATTCTAATCATTAAGTGTGAGAGGGCTTGTTTTGTTGTCCGTCTGGTTAAATATGTAAATAAAGATAATAGACCCTTAAAATAAGACTTTTCTTTAGGATGGCAAAATGTAATGGTTGTTAAAAAATACTATAAATTATCATCCATATCTAATCCATTAGCTAAAATTAAGTTTTTAAAGTCGGATTTCTGGTGATCACTGAATTGAATCTGAACAAACACTGACAAACTACATGTGGTCTATCACATTTCTGTAACTACCTTTCGAACATATAAGAAATCTATTATTTAGCACTATTACCATATAAAGAATGTTAATTTTAAATGCTAATTGCTATTTCTAGTACTTGTTGAACATAAACAAATTAAATTCAGAAACCTATATTATTTAGGTGTTATCATATGCTAATTTTGAATTCTAATTGCTGCATTCAATTAAATTAAACAGCTAACTGTCTATGCACTTGCTAATGCTTTCTAACAGGCCCTGGCATTATGTACATGTAGCCAATTGGTTTCTTGATTATTATTAATTATTATTTTGCAACAATTGGTGTCTAATGCTAATTGATTCATAAAAAATAAATTATACAGTAAATTTCCAAGACTAAATTTTACTCTATTCCAAGTGTATATGGTCCTTATCTATATAGTGTTAAATTTACCCTCTCTTTAGTGTTAATATTTATGTGAAAATTTAACACAGCACCATGACTCTGGTGAACAATGCCACTCATGACCTGATGTCTTAAAGATACGAAGAGTTACCTTTTAATTCAGCCAGTCCCATCACTCAAGGAGAAGTGATTGAAAACTTTAAAGTTTCACTGAAAGTAAATTTTAAAAAAAATATTTAGCTGTACTCAAAACTCCATATATAAAGATTGCCAGTCCATATCAGTCATGGTCCAACCATGACTCAGAGGAACAGTGACACATATGACTCAACTGAACACATATTTCTTTTTCTTTTTCCAAGATGACACCATACCTCCAGTCTCAGACTAGAATGGTATCTCAGGTTAAGCTACACAGTAAAAAATTTGTACAACTAGTACTAAATCATAAAGATTGTATCCACAATTTCTGTCATGTTGATGCCACTCATGGTCTATGATCCGCTCAACTAATATTTTGACACTAAAGAGAGTAAATTTAACACGATATAGATAAGGACCATATGTCCTCTGCTTGGCTTATTGCCCCATTCTTTGGTACAGAGCCCTCTGTTTACAAACACTAAAACGCCCTACACAGCAACAAACCAGTCACCCGTTGCACAAACTAAAAGGCCACACTGAGTACACTTACTGGTTTATACCTCCCATCACAAGCCACTCAAATCCAGCCCTGCCTGCATCAATGTGCTCTATCAACATCGCCTCCACAATGTCAATCTGCCTGCTAATCACCCTCTGAAACACTGGACTAATTCAGATGTCAAGGTCTATTACCTGTGAGCTGTCTAGGGACGACCCTCGCCCAATCATACGGCAATAAACAGCAGTTGTAGAATAAGGCGCATCTGGATAATAGGGAAGTCAAATGGAGAGCGAGGGGTGCTGTGGTGTGTAGCAATCTTGGTTTGCATTTAGATAACGTCCTTCATGACAGAGCTGGGTCAGTCAGCCACCGTATGGCTGTTGGCCCTGTGGTAAAATAAACAGCAGTTTGACAGCAAGGGACAAAGGGAGTACTTCTAATCTGTTCCCAGACACTGACAAAGGCTGGACCACAATCATAAAACACTGCACATTGAATTTCATCTCTAAAATGTACCTAATATGTAAGAAATATTACACAGTTTAAGATTTAAAAACTGATCCATGCATTCATCTTCATTGGCTCATCCGTGGTTGAACTGTGAAGGAAGCAGTTTAAGTAAGTAATAATAAATAACACAACAGAAAGATGGTTTAAACTTCACGCTTCACCCCACAATAACACAGCAACCTGCCTACTTCTGTTTCAGTGGAAGGCAAATGCATCACTGACTTGTTAAACGTGCGTGAATAATGAATTAATGCCAACATTAATCACTTTGCTTACCTTATTTTTTATGCTTTTTATTTCTATTTTTGTTTTTTGCAATGTATGTTTCACAACAAAAGTGGGCATAGTCAGCGCTAAAAGAGAAAGACTGTCTCTGAATTATGGGCAGCCATTAATTCAATCTTGACGAGCAAAGTAGACTCAGCGAATTCAGTAGGTGCATCCCAAACTTGAGGCCTGTCTCTATGCAAGCATTTCAGTGGCTTAGATGACATAAGATCTCTCTTTTTCAAGAGGTACTGAAAATCTCTTCTTGCAAGTAAAAGTTCTGTTACTTCAAAATATAATGACTCAAGTAAAAGTACAACAAAATAGTTTGCGCAGTAAAACCTACTATTACTACTACTAGTACTTAATCTCAGCACCTTCAAAAAGTACTTAGAGATTTTAAAAACTGAAAATACATGAGCAAATGTGATGTTGAAGTATTAGAAGTAAAAGTTCAGAAAAACATGCACAAAAATTTGAACGCAAAGACCCACAACCTGACACAAAATCACAGGTAATAAGATGGTCACTGCCACAAAACAGACATTCATCTAAGTCTACAACAAGCAAGAATAACAGGATAGACAGATGGCCATTATATGTTCACCCAGCAGCAGTAGTAATGAGGGCACAAAATTACACAGGTCAGGGCAAAAAATAACAATTTCCAATGCTCATTACTCCTACTCAGTCACCTGTGCTTAACTGCAAATCTCACATTTTCAGAGCCTTATACCAAACTATAAACCAAAAAACAATTTTATGACTGAGCAATACATACATATTTACAAAATAGATTAGAAAGTGTCATTATATAGCACAGTAAGCACTATGAGCCATTAAAGACAACAACCGTGTCTTTAATTGGAACGAGGAGTGAAACACCAAGAAGCTGAAATCCTCTCCATCCTCCCACTGATGTAAAAATATCCCAGAGGAAACTGTACATAATGTAAACACCCATTTCTATGCTTTATGGTCAATGCTACTGTAAAACTCTGATACTCAATGCAATTAAAGACATAATTCATCCAAGCAGAGGTTATAATTTTTCCACTTGGCTCTTTCATGTAGCATATGTTTAAGTTGTCAAGATTATGTAGTAAGCTTGTACAACACCCACTTTTTCCTTTTGAAACAATTCATCGGTCGACATTACCTATGTATTCGTTAACCATACAGTTTTTCTATTATTTATATGTGATGCGTATGTGTTTAACCATTGTATTGTCATCTACATCTACAGACCAGAATCCAACCACAAGGGAACACGAGCCAGTGCCAGTGTAATCTTTGAAGCCTTGCTGGAAAAGGTTGTGTCAGGAAGGGCATGTGGCGTAAAACCTATGCAAAATTTAATCTGTGAACCACTGCTTTGCTTGTAGGAGGGTGTTGTGCCAGATGGGAAAAGTCATGCAATACTCTGTCCCCTTCAAGCATCTGGTCACTTCAAATAGCCATCTTCACTGAGTCCGTCTCCTTTCCTCCAAATCCTTGACATTTGTTGGATTTTCAGTGTGAGGTGCACTGAAATTACTGGTAATATCCTGTCCACTGAGGTTGGTATCTCTAAAAATGTTGCTTTTTCTTTGCGTTTTGGCCTTTTATAGTACACATAGAAAGAGTATTTTAAAAAAGGCTTTGCCAAATACTGAACTCTGCAAATTGTGCCTTCTTATTGTTGATTTGTGAAATGAACAAATGCAGAATAACCAGCATATAATCACCCATCCTAAACTGGGGCCGGGTCATGGAGGCACTCTAAGTGGAGGTGCCTTCATCTGGCTCCTCTCGATGTGGAGGAGCAGCTACTCTACTCAGAGCTCCATAACTTTCAGTTATGACCCACAGCTCAGGAATGTAGAGGGCTTGCCATTTACTTTTTTGTTTATTGGCCACCATTGGCAACTTCTTTGTCAAAAGTCACTAGCCAATTAGCATTTTTACTAGCCACAATTCAATTAGTTAAATCTGTGTACATGTTTTACATTATACAATAAGCTTGAAGAAATGTAAAAATGAGTTCATGTATGGGCAGAGATTTATCAACTATTAAAAATCAAGTTTACCTCTAGAGGCAGATTTATTTTTATTTCTGTGCACATTTTCTTTTAAAACACGTTATATTGTTTAATTTCATTTTAATTACAATAAATTACTGCATACTAAATGATGTACACTCAAGCAGAGCAACATCAATTCAGGCCTAAACCTCTAAAATTATATAGGTGCATCAAATCCAAGCGGCAATGTGACTAGTGTTTGTGTTACTAGTCAAAATGAAAATAGTAGATTGAGCTGTTAACTGAACTTCGTCACCACAACAGACACTGGCTGCATTGCTGCGGACCCAGCCCTGATATGCAAATCTGTAAATCTCATGTAACATTCTTCCATCACTCGTCAACAGGAGAACTGCAAGATACATGAACTCCTCCAGTTGAGGCAGGTACTGACCTCTAGGCTAAACACTGTAATTATTCAATTTTAAATTACTGTCCATACAAAAACATTTGCTTTTAAAAATACCCAGGTACATGAGGTCACACACAGTCACACATCAAATTTAGAAAAAAACGAAACCACCCATATTAACTAAGATACCCTGGACAACATCCACATTCTCAGTAGAGCTAAATTACAGCCGGCAGCCGTGATTAGACACACTTATCACTCAGTCTCCAAATGTATGTTTCCTACTCCAATCCATCTCATCAAGTATGCCGCTGTCGTCGCAGGTGCTGCTCAAGTGTGCAACAAGAGCAGCACCAATTTGATTAAAGTGGGAATAATGAGAAAATGCTGGGGACCTGAGATTCGTGCTATGACTGCTTTACCCAAGCACCAGCAGCAATATGCACCAACACGCACACACCGGCTAAGTGTCCAGGTGGATTATGGGTAAACTATTGAGGATGTTGGGTATAGAGTTGGGAGCAGCTCAACATTTGTTTGTTTAGTAGTTGCTTTGCACCTCCCTCCCAATTTTTCAAATACTCTGTGAGAACAATTTATCATTATTATTTATTATTTTATGAAGGAAAAGTACTTCCTTAATACATTTACTGAAGCATATTTTAGAAAGTTGCTGAAATGATATTTGCAGTCAGGGGCCATACAGGATTTTAGAAATACTGAGGTTTATCATGGCCAGTTTAGTCCTTGTTCAGACCTGGTTTAGTCCTGGTTTAGTCCTGGTTAAGTCCTGGTTTAGTCCTGGTTTAGTCCTGGTTTAGTCCTGGTTTAGACCTCATTTAATCCTGGTTTAGTGCTTATTTAGTCCTGGTTTTATCCTTGTTTAGACCTGGTTTAGTCCTTGTTTAGTCCTTGTTTAGCCTGATTAGCTGTGGCTTAGTCCTTGTTTAGTCTTGGTTTAGTCCTGTCTTTTTCCTAAATAAGTCCTGGTTTAGACTATTTTTAATCCTGGTTTAGTCCTGATTTAGTCCTGTTTTTTGCCAGGTTTAGATCTAGTTTAGTCTGACAATAGAAAACTACCGAGGTCCGGACCTGTGTGACCTCTATGGTGCTTAGGGGATGTTTGTAGTAATAGTACTAGCAGTAGAGGTAATGTGTAATTTTACTTTGAAGTAACAGTAATTTAACTTGAGTACAGATTGCCTTGTGCCTTCTCCAAGAATATGCCGTGAGAGAAAAATATTGCTGCTAGAGCTTTGCAATTTTATGAGTAGACTTTTGCAAAACAGAAATATCTATGATTCCAGTGGTGAAGCTTAATATCACCTCAGCAGACAGAACATTTATTAACCTAGCTGCATATTTCGCAGGCATTCACAGACTTTGCAGAAGTCAGATGGGTTATTTGGATAAAATGTGACTCTGGGTCACTGTCTCATTTAAATTAAGTGTCGTGATGGACATTTCTGCAGCTCAGTTAGATTCATTTCCGGCTGTGTGTGAGGAGCAGGACAGCGACGCTCCAGCACGGGCCTGACAGCCGCCTCGGGCGCATAGAGGAGATGGTTGATGAGAGTCGCACAGGACAAACAGGCTGTAGATCAACAAAATGCTTGAGAGACAGAGAATATAGAGAGGACAAGTTGATAGTGAAGAGTATGGAGTGGATACTGAGAGAGAAGGTAAGGGCCCAGTGATCTTGGGGTGAATATAAATGATAAAATGTATGGAATATTGTGGAACCGCTACATTAATTATTCATTTTTTCTGCTTATTACCATAAGGGGTTGTGGCATCCATTAAAGCAACTTTGGGTCTTAGATGGGGTACACTTTGGACAATGACCACTTATCTGACGTAATGGTACAATGCTGTGATAGGCAAGTGTAAGCAGCATAATGCAGCATGCCACAACGACATTTAAGCAACAAAAGTGACATGTGTGTATCTCCATAAGCACAGTAGTCAATAATCCAATAGTAGCGTACTAGAGGGATCAGCAGACGGGCCTAAGCAGATCTGAGAAATGAAAACAAAGCTGACTTCCTAATGAATGTGCATTAAAAACCCCTAATCACTTTACCCTCAGTCACTCAGCTGTAAACGACTTTGTTATGAGTCTTGCTTCATCCCACTGACAGTCAGAACATCTCTGAGGCAAGAACAGATGTCTAGTTATCTGACCGGCCTGTATTCCCGCTCTTCTACATTTTTTTTTCCTGCAAATCTCTGTGGCGACAAAGCATCGCCTGTCAAGAGGATGATTCCATTGAGAGGCACTTCCTGATATGAGAGGTGCATTAATGTGATTAACCCACACTCACTATTGCTGTCTGATACAGGGCTTAGGGGCTCATGTCAGCCACCATTCTTCTCTATTGGCATGATCAGCAGGTAAATGGGAAATGTGCTGAGCAGAACAGGAACTCAAAGTGTGCTTAGAAACAGGCAACATATTTCTACTACAGTATTATTTTAATATGATCCAGCTATGTATTGTTAAAACACAGACATCAAGTGCTACAATAATGGTTGAAAAGTCCATTTATTTCAGTAGTTTAATTAATCCAGCCACAGGGAGTCGCAAGACAGTGTACTTTTGGTGCCAGTCGGAAGCATGCATAAATGAGAAGAGCTGAACCCTGAATCCTGAGCCACCAACCTTCGGGTTAGTGGGCAGGCATCTCGACCAACTGTGCTACTGCTTGTAATACAGTATTACATCATTATCATCAAAGATTTAAATAATTTCATTTAGTGGACTACATCTATAATCAGACAGGGTTGTGTCAGGAAGGGCATCTGGTGGAAAACCTATGTCAGACCAATATACAAATCACTGAATGCCAGGAGGCAGATGATTTGATGTGACGACTCCAGAAGGACGAAGCCGAAAGGAAAGAAGTACTTACTTAAGTTTTTCTTTTTGAATTGAACTACTGACATAATTTCGTACTTTTAATAACTTTCCACTATATTATAATTTATTAATGTGTACATGTATAATTTCTGCCCCAAAAGTATTCAAACGTCATCCAGTGTTGTACTGTGAAAAAAAATATGTGCAAATGTATCTTAAGAAAAACTGTAATCTTTCCATTAAAAAAAAATAAATGAATATATCTAAAATAGGAATGTTGTTGCTAATGTTACACAACATTAACAGTGCAATAATGTATCACATTTTTAGCCAAAATGACATTAGGGTTGTATGTAATGGCCATCCCTATGGTAACTGGATCAGTATGACTAAGTCTCTATTAGCTACAAAAATAAGGCTCTGAAAAAGGAGCTTGTATGCCTTTTTGAACACAAGTAATAATAGTATTCTAGAAAGACCGGGGGTAGCTTGTTGCACACAAGACGGGGTGACTTGCCTTGTGACTGAAGCCGGTGTAAACATACATAAGTCATGGCAGAAAAATATGTATGCGGCAGGAGGAATTCTGGTATGCCATTCATAATGCTTTTGATCACACTTCTCCTCTGATCGTTAGTTGGAGTTTCAGCAAAAATAGATCAGCGAAGCAGCAGGCAGTGAGCTTTTAATAGAGGTACCTTCCAGCTTAATCAAAGATGCTGGGGAAATGAGAGTGCCATGGTGTAATATGGAGGCATGATGGAAACACAGAGTGAACATTTTAAGAAGTGGTATGAGGAGCCACCATTTGTCAATCCATACACGATCTATGACATACCACAGGGAGAAAGACGCAAGCCAGTGTAGAGTTTAATATAGTTTAAATTAATATGCAATTCATCAAGATTACCTACATACAGGTTAGCTGGATGGAGGCAGATGATGTGCTGAATGAAGAAGGAAGCAGCTGAAAGGAAAGCTGAAGACAATTTAGACAGATCTCCATGGAGACTTGCATGTGCATCCTCTGTCCCTGAATTAAAAAGAAATGCATAGATTTTCTTAAGAATGAAATGTGTTGATTATGACATGCATAGAATTTGTCACTTTAGTTTTCTCATTTTTCCCAGTAAAGAAAGCTGTAATAAAAATATCAAGCGGCAGAAAAAGGTTTGGATTCAATACATTGCACTACTTCTGGGACATACATTAGCTTTTTAAAATATTGCTTGTAGTTTTGTCTGTATGATTGTGTTTTATAATAATAATTATTATTGTTGTCAGTAGGGCAGCAGTAGCTCAGGAGGTAGAGCCCACTAACTGGGAGGTTGGCAGTTCGATTCTTGTTACCAACATTGCATACTGCCGTTATGTGCTTTGGCAAGGCTATGGCTGAACGATTTTGAAAAAATAACTAATTGCAGTTTTTCTGACAGATAAGGCCGTTGTGATGAGATTTGTGATATATTTTGTAAAATCAATGTTTAGTTGACAGCTCACATTTTAATCATTGACACTTGACAAAAAACTGAAATATTTACTGCTGAACTAATAAAAGGAATCACAGGCCTTTCAGATCATGTCTGTAGAGGTCTGAACTACAGCTGGAGCTAGATTTCTATGTATGTTAAGACACTGTGTAGACGTGGTATTTTGTTTTCTACAGAGGACATTATATTGCCTAAAAAATTGCAGTCGTTGCAATTTGCCAATTGCAACAGTTTAAATTGTGATTTTTATTAATTGTATAACCCTAGGCAAGACATTTTACCCATTTTGCTTCTATGTTTGTGGCACTGGTGTATGAATGTGGTGGATGCCAATTCTCCATCAGCCTGCCCCAGGGCAGCTGTGGCTACAGAGATGTAGCTTACCAAAACCAATGTGTGGGAAGCGAATGAATAATGGACTCAGTTGTAAAGTGCCTTCAAAAGCGCTATAGAAAATGAAGCTATTATTATTACTGTTGTTGGTATCATAGCCATCAATGTCTTTTTTCCCTTTTACAAGTTTGAAACACACAATTCTTTAATTCAAGGTTTCTGTTCTCTCAATTTGACAAATCCTATTTATAGTTTGTATTTCAAAAGGTTTTTTTTTTTTTGTTCTTTGTGTTTTTTTTTTCATTATGGCTTCACCCCCACCCTCAGTAGAAGTTGCTACATGGTAAGTCAGGCGTCTCCACAGATGGGTCCAGGGTAAAGAGCATGCAAGAAAAAACATCTGCTGGACGTACATACAGTAGCTGTCCTATTGTCTGTCATCCTGCCATCACAGTTCACAGCTGATCCTCTAGGCCTCCTTCAGAGAGTGCAGAAAATCCACTCAATACCTCAATTATGTAAGAAGTGTGAATTAAACATAAGGTTACCACTCGGGAATATGTACACACAAAGAGCGGACATGCACACAATCATACAATATAACAGGCCCATCTGTAATGCGGACGCTGGAGGGGCTCTGCACACAGCCTTTCACACGAACAACTTCACTGTGCTGTGCCTCCAAATCTTACTGACAAGTAAATGCAAAATTCATGAAAAATAGGATTTGGACAACTGGGCAAGACAAGCCACATAAAATGACAGATTAGAAGAAAGTGATGAGGAATGCTGCCATGCTGGACCCATTTCTTTACTATGAGCTACAATATGAGGCCTCTCTGCACCGTCTTCAACTTGTGCAAAATGCTGCTGCCCGCCTCCTTACTAACACTCGCAAACACCACACCACATCACACCCGTCCTCAGCTCTCTCCACTGGCTCCCAGTTCAGTTCAGAATTCAGTTTAAGCTGCTGTTTTTTGTTTTTAATGCAATTAATGGCTATGCACCTGTGTATTTATCTGAGATTTTAAGCTTTTGTCAACCCAGTAGGGCCCTGCGTTCTGCTGGACAACATCTGCTTGAAGTCCCACACTCCAGGTGTAAACAGTGGGGTGATCGCTCTTTTGCAGTGGCAGGTCCTAAACTCTGGAACACTCTACCTATTGAGTTGCGTACCATCACAGACTTGACTCTGTTCAAGGCCAAACTTAAAAAAAATTTGTACAGGCTGGCCTTCAACACCTAGTGTTGTGACATTTTCTGTATTAGGGTCTGTCTACATGTACTTGTGTATTCTAATGTACTTTTTTATTTCTATGTAATTATGGATTCTTTTTATAGTTTTAAATAATGTAAAGCACTTTGGGCAATGGTTGTAAAGCACTATATAGATAAAGGTTGACTGATTGATTGATTGATTGGTTGATTGATTGATATGAGCATTTAGTGAGCCGTGAAAAAATACTCAATTTCAGTTACCATTGTGAAACATAAGCGGTTTGTGGCTAAACGGAAAGAGCATTTTTGTGCATGGATACAACTTTCTTTATTGTATATAACACTTTTGCACTATACTGTATGTCTCCAAGTGTCAGTCATGAGGCTAAATGGCCTCTGTCCAGGGTGTACCCCACCTCAGGCCCATTGTTGCTGGGACAGGTTTCAGCCACCTACAACATCTGACAGGAATGAGCGGAAAAAGTACAAAATACAATCTATTCATTGCTATACAAAAGGTTCAAACCAATCAATAAAACAAGACTCTGATTATTATTGCTAATCCTGCAGAACATTACCAGTGCAGTAATGAACTACATTTTAGCAAAATGGTCATCCCTATGGTAACTGAATCGAAGAGCTGTGCTTCCAAATCTTTCAGAGATCTAAAAGATAAACATCCTGTAGAATGAAATGCAAAAATTCATGAGATGTGGACAACTGGGCAAGACAAAAAAAGTATGTGATGAGAAAAACTGCCATGCTGGTGACCCATTACTTTCCTATGAGCTTTAAAGAGCAAAGAGAGGCGCTGACGTGGGAGTAAAGCCTAAAGCCAAAGACAGAGACCATTTTCTCCCCATTTCGCTCTCTCTTCTTCTTCTCTGTGCTGCTGTATGGCCTTTATTAATCATCCTTGGTTAGTGGGGCAGAGAGCGTGGTGTTAGGAGCTCTGGGGAGTATAAAGCCATGAAATACACACACATGCTGCTTTCGTGTGCAGCCGCGACGGACTCATAAATCTAGGCAAACATTTTCTTTCACTTTCATCACTAGTTTGCTTGTTCAGGAACTTCAATCAAATATTAATAGGACATGTAGGGGAGAAAAAAAAAAACTACAGATGACGAAAGGCAGATACACACATACAAGTGATGTGGAGGGATCCTGGCTGTAGGGCATGGGACTCAGCTGTTCCTGCTCTGCTGCTTCTGCTGATGTAACCTTTTGAACATTCTCAGTTGTTGCTTTGGACGTTGCAGGACGTTGGACGGCCATTACATGTGATTATCTCAGCATCTGATTATTGCAAAGCAGAGCAATGGGACCCCCAACTTATGCCCCAGTGGCCAGTGGGCAGCAGAAGTAGAGCCTGAATAATGGAGGGTGTAATTAGACCTATTCCTACGCAAGTGCACTTAGTTTGAATGGCTCCAACTGGGCTACACGCCATTATTACCATCATCACTGTTACTATCCTGAGAAAGTGGTCAAAGAATGGGCTCAATGAGATCATACAAGACAGTGAGATTTTAATAAAAAAAAATTGTGTTAGTCTTAGGAGTAACAAAATTAAAAGAAAAAGAAAAAATGGGGCCAAGGCAGTATCAATGTGTCAGGCTATAAAATAATACTTTTAAATATGAATGCAAACTTAAACAAGAACATATTAGTCCAGTATTGACTAACTGGTAACAACCGACGCTCATGTGTCACGTGCGCTGTGAGAGAGACGTAAAACGCACCTGGTTTGACGGTCTTGAGGCGTATGGGCTCTCTGAAGTGGCGGATGACAGCCAGGGTGTCGCGGTTTGTAAGTCCACTCACAGGCGTCCCGTTCACCTCCAGCAACACGTCCCCGTAGTAGGGCAGCTTCCCGACGTGACACACCAGCACGTCCAGCTTCATCTGACCCAGGTAGGGGAACATTCCCACCTCCGCTCCCCCCAGAACCTCCACCACGGAGCCGAAGTCCCCCAGGTTCCCCCACGACACCGCGCACTCCACCACTTTACTGGACCAGTGTTTCTTCTTCTTTAATGTTCTAGACATGCTTACCTAATTGTGGTTTGATCGCTACCCGTTCGAACTCGTTACACTCCTCGCTTTTGTCTGCGTTGTTAAGCGTGAGGCAGTCCGATAAAGCCTCTTCTTATCTTCTCCAAACCCGCAGAGGATTTCATATCTTTGTACGTTTGGAAAGATGATTTTCTACCGTTAAGGTGTGCCAGCCTCGGGGGTTTACGCGCGCGCCTTGGAGGACGCAATATTTCCGAGCGATCCTTGTGCGTAAAGCGGAAGATGCATTTAAAAGCAGCTCTGCGTTGCTAATGTAAACGCGTAACGCCACTTTCTGTATTCTGCACTGGACTCCACTGATGTCAAGTTGTCAAAGCATGGTTATATTCTCTGTATCACACGGCAGTACTGTGCTGCATCTGTAGCTGTAGCGGCGCGTCAACTGTAAATATCCTTCTTCGTTCAGCGGGAGCGCGTCCAGAGAAGGCTCGTGTGTCAGAAAGCCAGTCAGTTTGGAGACATCTGTGTGCGCGTCTGTTTGACTGCTACAGGTCTGAACACACCTGGCAGCGCCAAGAGAGAGACACGAAGATCCGAAACGCCCCTTTTTACGCTCCAAGTTTTCCAGACGCTCGTGTTGGCTCCATCCTCTGGTGTGCTGTGGTATTAAATCAACAAGCACTCAATGGGCACATATATTTTTTCTTTATGTTCCTTGTCTTAACTTCATATCTTTAGCCTTTTATAAACATTCCAGAAATTGGCAAAAGGCCATTTACGCTACACACAAATCTCAAGTAGACCAACATTAAACGAGTGCCAAAAATTGCTTTCTTTTTTGTTAATAGAAAAAAAGGCAAGAAAATTTGATCGAAGAGTCAAGTGGTGCTTTTAGTGATGCAGCGCGTCTCAACCACGCCATCTACTGGTACAACCTGAGCATATCACCCTAAGTTTATAACCATTTAAGCACATTATGACAACCCACCGCCTTCTATAACAAGCAGCCTACTGGTAATTACTATAAGTATGAGAAACCTCAGAACATGCACAATAGGCTAATCCTCAAGCCAGATACTCCTGACCAGGATCCTGACTCAAGATCTGGAGAAGGGTCCCTGGGCAAGGCACCGCAGCTGCCCACTGCTGCTGACAGGTTGCCCCCAGCGGCATTGAAGGATGGGTCAAATGCAGAGAACGAATTTCCCTACTGGGACAATAAAGTATACCTTAACCCTAACCTTAAATACAAAAGGGAGTTATGTGCTGCTTGTGTTGTTATACACATAATGCACACTATAGACCACTCATTATAGGCTATTTATTGACACTTATTGTTTTCACCATGGCAACTGGGTATAGTTTACAAAACATAATTTCATTCATTTTCTTTGCGTTTGATGCATGAAAGAAGTTTGTTGTAATGTGGTAAAGTCAAAAGTCTGGCAACCTTTCTGAAAAAAAGTTATAGGACAGGGTGCAAAATGTAATAGAAAAAGAAACCACCATCTCCAGTGCCTCTGGGACAATAGGATGAACAAAATTTGAATTAAATATGAATTAAAAAACCCACTTGGCCCAGAGAAGACGTGTACTTCTGGATCATATGGCTTCTTTGCATGATACAGATTTAACTTGCATTTGAGCAAACTGTGTTCACTGACAATGACTTCTGGAGGTGTTCCTGATCCAAGCAGTGATATACAGTGCAGACTCATGACTGTACAGAGAAGCTTCTGAGGATCAGCATCCAATACATCCAATACAAATAATAGAGACTTTCTTTTTAAAATTCTCCTTATAGTACCCAGACATCAGATATGTTTGCTCACAATCTCTCACTCGCAAAATGCTCACTCCAGCTTTTTTCTTGTTAGTAAAAACCTTTCCTTCCAGCTTTTTGTTGCCTCTTGGTGTTGCTGCCATCAAATTAAAAATGCAATTATTTTTTATGACATGGGAAAATATTAGATTCCCTACCTGATGTATTGTTTATGGCCTGTTGTGGGGGAAATTTGTTTTATGAGATCTGCAAACAATTGCATTGTGTTTCATATACTGCTTAAATAATGCTTTCACTTTTTAAAATTTGGGTTTGCAGGCTGACATGCAGCATCTTAATGAGTGCATTTGCCAAAACAAGTTCAGAAAGATTGATGACACTTATAGATTTGTATGTTGCTGCCAAGTAAAAATTTAAATGGAGCTTTTAGAGCAATCAATGTGACATAAAACAGAAGTCCAACACTTAAAGTTTGGAAGTCACAGCGAGTTAAAAATGAATGATCTTGGTTTTGCCAGTGCCGCTCATACAAGCCAAGGACATGTTTTTTTTTTTTTTTTTTTGGGGGGGGGGGGGGGGGGGGGGGGTTGAGACGTGTTGACTCACAGAACATTGAGATGGCAGTCTAGTATATAACTGCAAAAGGGAGCTCCTGTAGAATTTATAAGCCAGTCGTTCTGTTCTTAGAAACGTGAAGCATTACAAGCCTGAGCTTAAATGCAAAGCCCTGGACACTGAGCTGAATATTTTATCAGCTGGTGGAAGATGATTAACAATGCTGGAGTCTCTCTGATGGGGAACAAGGAAAAGAGAATTAGAGCTAAACAAATGGGTCACAATTGAGAACTCTGTCAGATGAACTCCAGGGACTAAGAAGGATGCATGCAAAAGAGACATTAATTACATTTTTAAACTACTAGTACTTAACTTTGTGTTCTCTTGACAGGATTAAATTGAGATTGCGTTCTCTCTTGAAGCACTAAAGGAACACTGCAGGCGAGTGTCATAAGAGATTTTGAAGCGAGGTCAGCTAACCAATTTGATACAGCTCGAGATGTTTTTCAAGCTTTTCAAAAGACTACAGTTTTGACTAGAACCTATTTTTGTCAATTTATTTCAGTAGTTCTATTCAAAGTGACATTTTATATTCATTACACGCATATTGAAATACTCCAAGCATTTATTGAAGTGGTGACTATCAGCCACAATTAATGAACGTCATATCATAAATTCTCCATTCCGTGGTCGCTAAACCAAATCATCTGCCTTCAAACGTGCAGTGATTTGCTTTGTGATTTGGCCCAGAGTTGGACGTCAGATGCCCTTGACACAATCCTCTCCATTTATTCAGGCTTGGGGCAGTAACAAAGACTACACAGGCTTGTGACCTCCTGTGACTGGATTAGATAATTAACATAGAATATTACATAATATTGCAAAATCATCACAATTTCTGTGTACTGAATCTATAGAATACTATATGTATTTTGCCATGTTAACTGAACTATTGAAATAATAAAAATTTTCCTTGATATACTAATGTTATTAGTGTCCACCTGTACTGTTTAAATACCAAAATATTGATCCATTAATACAGAGACAAGTGCAGCTCATATTGTCAAATGGTGGCAAAAAAAAAATTCCTTTGGTGCAAATCATAAACTTCGTCATTACTTCATCTCACCGTTATAATTCAAGATTCATGTTTAATGTTGGAGTAATGCTTACATAACAAAAAGGCTCTTTAGACATGCTTTACAAAATGTACATGTACAAAAAGTAAACAAACAAAACATTATAAAAAGCAGCACTGGAAATTGTCAGAACATGTACAGCAACACTTTGGTATAGTCACAGGACGTTCTGAGGCAAAGAACAAGATAAATGCACATATTTTTTAGCGAACATTTCAGGAAACATCAGATAGTGAATTCATGTCTAACTATTGGCCCCACAGAAAATCATAAAAAAATAAAAATCTGCTTTTGCTGTAGAAGGGAGCAAAGAATACCTTGAAATGGCAAGCTACTCGGGTTTTGGGTAAATAACAGTACCCACTCATTGTCTGCATTACAAAACTCCATCAAAGCAAAAGACTGCAAAGACTGAAGTACCACAGATGGACGTGTACCATTATTCTAAATTAAAACTTTAACATAATTATTTGGCTGTTGATGTTGCACTAAAACAACCATTGTAAGCACATAGTGTTTTTGTAAGAGCACAAAAGAAAAATACTGTGTACTCCAAACTAAAAGTAAAAGAATGAGGAAAAAAAAATAGTCAAGCTTTATTTGAAAACTCATGACAATGAGTAGGAAACCTTATTGCCCAATGCTATGACTTCCCAGTAAGTCTCAAGTGCAACAATAACAGGATTCACCTTTTAAAAACATTTAGACAAATCAGCTGTTCATATAAAGATTTTGTTTAAGGCTGTGGAAAAGCTAACAAGCAAAAACACATCCATTTAATTTGAAACGTCTACTTCCAAGCCATATTGCAGAAGTGTTAGTTGATCTTGTTAAATTGTGTTATCTTTTTAAAGTTGAAAGCAATAGCCTGACACTGGAACAGCTGGGGTTTACAATAAATAAGGATAGTGTTTTTACTGCAGCTCATTTCATCAAGCTCAATAGGCCTGCAAGAAAACGGAATTTGATAGGTTACTAGTCTTATGTACACATACAGTACATACAGAAATACAATAATGCAATACATTCTCATTTTCACAGTCCCAAGTGAAAACCTACTTTTCAGAACTACAGATAACCTCTCTGATCAAACTGGTCCTGTGTACAAAAGGCACCTGCACTGTCTGCTAATCATTATATTAAGTGCCTGAAAGTCAGTGCATACTGCAAATAATGTTGAATGACTGCTGATCAATCCGATAAAGAATGCTTGTAAAAAGGCATCAAATTAGATAACCTATACAATACAACCAGCAAATGATTGTCCTATGTGCAAAAATTGTAAATGGTCTCAAACAACAAAGACATAAAATTTAACAGTAGACAAATTAATATCAGATATACGCTATATAGTGTACTTTATATATGTTTTCATATATACACCACAACTTGGTGTCACTGTCTCTTGCATATTAAGTTACCAGACATCATAGTTTTAAGTCAAAAGGGACAGCAGTGGGAGTGTGGACCATTAAGTTGTATATGAATAATTATAAACTGCTGGTCATGGGCATGTCCCATTTTGCCCACAAAAGAAGAGGCTGTGTTTAATTTTTTAAGTCCTATTCAAGTCAAGTTGGCTGCTCCTATGAACACCTGTACTAGTGATGATGAGGAAATTGCCAGAAAGTGTCTCTCCGCAGCAGCAGGGATAGAAGGAAGAGCGTTTGAAGATTTTTTCATGGCTTGTATTAACTCATGGCAGCATCCAAGATGGCTAAGAAAGATACATTCAAATGTTCTCTATAGAGAACTGGAGTGTTTGAGGTTTGAGAACGAGTCTAGCAGAAATGGAGTGTTATGGAGAAGATCATTATTCTGTTTCTCCAGCGTCACACAGAGGTCTATCCACAGTGAACCTGTCCTTTAAAGTCAAAGGGGAATGTAAACATTCTAGAGAGTATCTTTGGCAGAATGTAAAAGTCTTGGAGGTAGTGGATAAAGGACAGGCATTTGAACCTATGTGGGAGCGTGGTGCTCCTGTGGGTTAGTCCTATTGGAGGCACTTCTGTGGTCCTGTGCACATTCACTCTGTTCAACTGTTCCATTGATCCTGTGTACAGTCACTGGAAGTTGGGATGTGATTGTCTGAGATTTTGAAGGTGGATCCCCCCCCTCTTTCCACAGTGATCTTTTGAGGAAATCTGAGAGGAAAAAAAAACAATAAGAAAACATTTGGAACACCACATTACCACCATACCATACATATTTATTACCACCAAAAAGGACAAAAACTGTGTGACAGTCAAATTATTAGAGGTGGGAAAAATGCATCGCTTGTGTCTTTAAAATGATTCTGAATCGAGTCAGAAAAGCTAATAATCAGATTTTATTAAAGACTACAAATCATTGAAGTATGCCCCATACAAATACGCTACCAGGTTACAAAGAGTCGACTTTGGCAAAAGCTAACGGAGCTCAGTGAACGTGCATGTTGCTGGAGTACATGTGAGTTTGGTACTTCTGCACTACAGATGACAATGGTGGTGCCCATTGGTGTCATCAGAGGTTACTGTCCAAAGACATTTTGGAGGTCATAAACCAAAAACTTGGGGCAAATGGAACTTGGGCAAGAGCCACAGCAGTTTTGAGGTGCATCAAACAAAAGTGTAATTATTTGGCAACTAAACAAAACGCAAAGAACTGATGGTACCGAGCATGACAGGTGTTATGGAAAGAAAAGCAGCCCTGTCTAAAGTTGTCACACACATTAATGCTATAGTCTCAGAGTATAATAAATGTTTGATATGTATCAGATACAGTACATGAAATATCAGATGTCCTGCAGAAACACTCAATCTAACAATGTACATTACAGAGCTTATTATTCAATGTAGCATAATAACTGTTGTAGATGGCCACACTACTGTAATATTTTATCAATTGATAGATTGCTAGTTTTGGTTTTCAGAGTTAAGATAAAATATACAATTAAAAATAATGTTCATAATACAACATTAATTTTTCAGTCATATATCATTCAAAGCTGACATGACCCAAAATAATGTATCTGAATCAAAATCAAATTGTGAGGTGCCCAAAGATTCCCACCCCTACAAATAATGAAATCATATTTTACAAAATAAACTGAAAATGTAATGTTTCAAGTCTTACCATTGTTACTGTGGTCTGGAGGAGTGTGACTACTCAAGCTTTTGTCATGTGAGGAGAGAAAGACAGAGTTGTACTGGTTACTAATAAGGCTTTCCAGCGCAGAGTCCTCCTGCTGAGCATGCTCACTGAAGCCCTCTTTAAGGCCCGCTAGGCTCTTGTCCATTGCATCATCCTCTCCAGGATAGGCATACTGGCAGTACTCCCGTGTCCGAGAATAAATGTTAGCATTATCGTAGCAGTCAGAACAGATTACCAGAGGCCCTGCACCAGCTGCAACAAGAGAGGAGCATCATAACTGTAACGATGGGATCTGTTTTATTTTAGTCCAATTGAGTGATTATAACCAAAAACGGGATCAAGAGCGATGTCAGAGCATTTCTAATCAATAAAGCACCAACCTGCTTGAACTCCGGTTGGTCCCTCACGGCCATCTCCTGGCTGGAAGCTGCTCCGTCCATTGAACAAAGAGCCAATTCTGCAGTGTAATATGTTATTTCCCTCAGTTTCCACTTCACTGCCTGTCTCTCCATAACACACACCTGGAACATACAGCATAATTAAAAAAAGTGGGGATTATACCTTATGGAAAAATAATATGTTTAAAGATTTTTCCATAAAAAAATAAAAGAATAAAAAGACTACTCACCATCTGTTCCCTTATGAACATATCCATTAGAGAGAGGAGGCATGAGCTGCTGGTGGCTTCCAGCTTCAGAGTTACTGTAGCCTTCCTGGGGCTCAGACAAAGTTCCCTGAGATGACAGATAGCTGGGGATGTCCGGCGGCAAATTCATCTCATCTGGAAGCAAAGTACATCTCTAGTCAATCTTATGTAAAACTAATACATTGCATAGAACATACAGTACTGTACAAAAGTTTTAGTGCATTTTTTTTTATCAGGAAAGGTTAATTATAGGCAAAAATATTTATTAAAAGGGTATAAGGGTGATATAAGGGCTCGATGGAAAAAGCATTTACCCCTAAACTAGATGTTCAAGTTTGAGTTCAGGTACTATATCTTTACCTTTGATATATAGAACCAGTGACTTGGCAGACTTTTGTTTTTTTTTATTACAATTTTGTGTATTTTTGCGCATTTCTTTGTTCATAGCCTTTCTTATAAACCTACTTAAAATTTTTACACAGTACTGGTATTTGAGGAATGAGTACTTTACCTGTGTTGGTGATGCTGTAGTCCTCATTCTTCCTGCGCATGTGGTAAATGACAATGACCCAGACCAGTGAGGTTCCCACCACACAGCACACCACCACAATGACCACAATGCCTACAGTGGTCCATCCGTCCTGGTCGTACACAGCCCCCGTCTCACAGTTAGGTGATGGAGACACACTTAAGAAAATGTGGCCACGCTCCGTGCCCAGAGTATTAGACATAATGCATGTGTACTTTCCTGCGTCAGCAGGACCAGCATCCACGATAATGAGTAGTTGGTTTGCGGCAGCGAAGAAGTGGCGTTCTGTCAACACTAGTGGTCCATCGTCTTTGGTCCAGTTGAGGCGTGGGGCGGGGCTACCTCCGGCGATACACTGAAGCACAGCTGTTTCTCCTCGAGCCACTGTTCGGTCTTCTAATGGCCGCATGAACGATGGAGTTTCTACAATCAAAAAAGATTTTATAGGGCAAATAAAATCTTTGTCATTTATTTTATTAATAGGGTTACTAAAAAGGGTAATGGTCAAATTCTGATTATATTTTCAGAAAAGGCCAATAATGGGCTGGAGGGAAAAAAAAAATTTTTGGTGTAAATCTGGAACATCTGAATTAAATTTAATTGTTTAAAGGACTCTAGACCTTTGCAAGATAAGGACAAAAATACTATTTACAGCCCCAAAGGGCCAGTACAGAAACAAAGCACTTTACCACTGTGAGATATAAGGACTTTGTGGCTTAATGTATAGAGCATTTAGCCCTTAACTGAAAGATTTTAAGTTAAAATCTGAAATTCTAGGCACTATGTCTTGAAATATACTATCTAAAGCCAAATATTGATGATTTTAGATTCAGTGTATAACTTCACTAAACTCAAATGAGCACAATATTAACATAAACTGTCCTAGTTTAACACAATTAAGTGCATAGTCGCAGTACAGTCACAATACAGGTCAATAACTTACCCAGAACAGTAAGAGTAGCATTAGCCGACAAGCTGCCCGCCGCATTTTGAGCAGTGCAACTATATACTCCCATGTCTTCAGTCTTCACGTTGGCAATAAAAAAGATGTCATCATCTGGCATTACATGCATCCTGCGCTCTCGGGCAGCTGGGAAGTCTGTGCCTCCGTCTTTGCGCCAAGCAATCTGTGGTGAAGGATGCCCTTCTGCAGCGCATTCAAGCCTGGCCATGGTCCCTGTCCTGATTGTCAAGTCCATGGGAGTTTTAAGAAAAGATGGCATTTCTGTAGGGCAAGAGAGTTTTGGCTGAAGGTTACATTGCAAATATCTACTGGCTGTTCACGACCAATCCATAATATTTAAGTTCAAGAGTATACAGTATAAGCAGAAAAAAATCCTACCTTTTCTCTGTAGATTTTTTTAATCTCTAATTGAGTTTGAGTATTTTTTAAGTGGCAAAGATGATAGTAATAGTAGTCGTAGTAACTGCAGTAGTATTAGTAGTAGCAGCAGACATACTCGTAACAGCAGCATTTATAGTTAGGTAATACATTTATATAATATTTTAGAAGTAACAGTATTTTTACTTGAGTACTTCTTCTACCTCTGTAAATACAACATTTTGACCTAATAATAGAGGCAATGTGTTTGCAACAGAAAATAACAGGAGTCAGCTTAAGTGCTTATAATTTGTTATTAAACTATAATATATTTAGATTTTGTTTTTGCAATCTTAATATATGCTGTAAAAAATAATTACCATTCACAGTAAGCTTGGCTCTGTTGGAGTAGTTGGAGCCAAAATGATTAGATACCACACACTGATATCGTCCCTCATCAGTGAAGTTGACATTAAGGAGGTGAAGCACGGTTGTGTAGATAAGCTCTCCGTCCTGGTAACGGGCATAATTTTGCACTTCTGCGTCGTACAGCACTTCACCATCCTTCCTCCAAGCTGTGGTCATCGGAGAATCACTACTACTGGATGCGACGCAGCTCAGAGTCACGTTGTTACCCCTCAGTGCTACAGACGTCTCTGGGTGGACTGTAATGTGAGGCTTCGGAAAATCATCTGTAGGATTGCAGAAAAAATAAGATACTCACAATCTACACAACAGTGACTACTATACATGCAAACTATAGTGAAACTAAGCAATAATACTGTATCTCATTTGAAGGACTGACCACAAACAAATTGATCTGGGCTGATGGAAAGGACATTTTGACCCAGCAAAGTGGCAGGATGTGCGCAGACAGCAGATACGGACTGTTGGAAAGGCTTGTCAGTCAGCCAGGGGCCCAACCATTGCATGTGACAATCACATAGCAAGCTGCTGGTGTTCAGAATGCTAAGAAGAAAGCATGAAGGAGGAAGTTAAAATGTGTGGTTCAAATAATTTCTTAACTGTACAAAGAATAAGACTTTCTATTTCAATAACAAAGTACTAATAGTGCAGTAGACAAAACAATGTTTCAAAAAGGCAAATGAAAACCTAATATTCTCAACAATTTACTATTAACTTACAACACTTTAAGCTTCATGTGAGAAAGAGCTTCTGGGTGTATTGACATGATTTCATTCTTGCTCAAGTCCCTAAACGGAGACAGAATAGCTGATTATAGAGGCATCTAATACAGTATGTGACTAATCAAAATTCACAAGTTAAAACTGGTTGGTTACTCACAGATGCTCCAGTTCCTCAGGGCCCTCAAAAGCTTTTTTAGTGATTGACTTGATTTTGTTCCTCTGGATTATTCTGAGAATCAAAAGATATACATTTTTATTTTGTGTATTCTGAGTAATTTTACTGGAATAAGTGACATACTGTTGCAACAAACAACAGGTGTTATATAATCCAGCTTTTTGTTCAATAAGAACTCACAATGTATTCAGTTTCTTCATTCCATCAAACACACCGATTGAGTCTTCAATGGCCCAGGAGATTTCATTATTGCGGATATCTCTGAAAAGAAAAAAGTAGCAAAAGATGTTGAGCAACATGCTGGAAAAAACAGCCACCAGAGGACCGCACTCCAGTGTGCTTGTCAATAGCAGTTATGCTCAGTAACAGGACTAACTATCTGAGACATCCCTGCTGCACAGTGTGATACAGTTCACTGCCCTTGCCAGTTTGATGAGGGAGTTTAATTGGCTCTGTTTAGCACTGGCCTCCACTGGAAGCCCAAAGAGGCCTTTATGTGTACAGGATGGGTCCTGGGCTCTTTTGTTTCTCTTTTCTCATGCCTGGCCACCTCTGAAAGAACTCTGGCACTGTTCAGTTTTTCTGTCCCATGAAGGCACCCAGAATAATGTGCCAACCTTCTAATGCTGACCTCTTTTTTGTGTCAACTAAAAATAGTCATGTCATGCAATGGTCAGGGTTTAAAGCCAAAAAATAATTTTTAAGCGAGACGGGTAGGGGTCACCCTAAAACACATTTTTAATGTCTGTACAAAAATAAGTAATGTCTTTAGTCCAAGATTATTCTATGAGATTTATCATTATATTTGTACCTCTTGTAGCAGGTGTTAATGTGGATATGTAGCGTATTGTAAGTTAATAGGACTATACTTTGCAAGGGGTCAGGGGGTCCTACCCCAGGAAAATCTGAACAAAACAGATGTTATTTCCTGTATTCTGGCACATTTTAGATGACATAATACTTTCAGCTGACTCCAGGATGAAGAAAATTCTGGATACAATTTATAGTATTATTCCTCTTTAAGAATCAAGACAACAGATGTTGTATCATGAGCTGCTTATATAAAAGGGACTGGTAGACTATTGGTCTACTCTAGTCTAGACTTTACTGTGGACATAGAAACTACAGGGAAGACTTTACAAAGTGTCTAAACTGAAATTGTAATAGCTTTTATGACAATAATTCAGCAAATATACTGCGTTAATACTGCACTTTTTATTTTAGTCCTGAGCTACTTAAAATTATATCTCAGCAATTCATCAAGTCTCAGATGAAGAAAATCATTGTCACTGTACTAAACATCTCAACTAAATTAATAATTTCTCAGTTAGCACTGCTCAGAAAGAAACAGCACCTCTTGGTAAATAAAGCTGCTTTGCTATCCTTTAGTGAACAAACTGCTAATTGTTGCACGCATCTCTCTTTTTTCCTGGGACACATTGTTAACAGGGTTAAAGGCAGTTTCTACGTGTGTTTAGTTCAAAAGCCACTCCTCCGAGTGTGTAACAGAGAAGTGCACAAAGACCCATGAAGATGAGAACGGAATAAATGGAGCAACGTGGTGGTGTGTATGAACTTTTTTTCTGAACATGAGTGCAGTTTTAAGCCTCATAGACAAATGTGTGGTATCACTGGACAACTCCCAACAAGAGAGATACAGCCAACATAAAGGCTGATGTCACTCAGTGAGATGGGGAGACAGATGAACACGGTGTATGACCCCGTTCCAGCTGGATTATAATCACACGTCTTAAAAAATACCCAATCCATTCAAGGCTACCTCTAAAAAGGATATAATAGTTTTGTAGGGAGAGAAAGCCTGAGTTCCTTGTGTTACCTTGTTTGAATGTCATTTATCAACAAGTTCTTCTTTTGTTTTGTTTTTTAATAAGTAAGAATTTTTTTTTTCGTTGCCAATGGTGCTGGAGAACTTAAAGCCCTTAACATTAAATTTTAGAAATGATTACAGTCTAACTTGGGAAAACCAGTTGGAAAAACGAATAACAAGTCATGTTTTAACATGCTTTGCATCTTAAATCTTGAATCCAATTCAAATAGAAAGGTGTCAAACTGGATTAGAAACAGCTAGTGATATGAAATGTCATATGATTTGAATTTTTGCACTATACATTAAAGAGGAAGAAGTAAAAAATCTTACTCAGTATGCACTTCTACAGTGGTTATTAAAGTTTCAGAGAACACACACTAAATGACTGATACAGAGTAAAGAAGTGTGTCTAGGGGCTATAGAAAAACATTGGAATAATAATACAACAAAAGGTATACAAAGATGAACATCTACCATAGGGCTGGGTATTGCCAACAACCTCAACACAATACATTTCCCAATACATTTTGAGTAAAGCACAGGGTCAAACAAGCATGCTAAGTGGATGTTTTATAATATTCTGAATAACAAAATCATTTCCAGTTATAAATTATAACTTATCAGATCAACACGTTGAGTCTTAAAATGTAGTCATCAGCATGCCATTACTGTATACAGTATATAATTCACTTTTTTTGTCTCATGAAGGCACACAGAAAATGTGCCAACCTCCTAATATGACTGTTTTTTTGTGGCAACAAAAAAAAAGACATGTATTGCAGTTATTTATTTTTATATATTAAAAGGGATTACGGTCTTTCATGGGAAAACCAGTGAAAAAGGTGAATAACAAAACATGTTTTAACAGGTGCTCTGCATTTCACATCTTGAATCCAACTCAAATAGAAAGGTGTCAGACTGGATTAGAAGCTGCTAGTGATAGTAAATGCCCAAATATGGTTTGAACTCATGCACTGAGTCTTAAAATGTAGTTGTCAGCATGCCATTACTGTTTACAGAATATAATGCAAAATCCAACCAAGATGGCAATAACAACAATTGGACTAACTAATTTTAACAAATTTAACATAACCATAACTAGCAGCTATGGTCTAATGTCTTTTCAGATATTTGTGCAGAAACAAAAGTTGATCTGCATGTTCTGGTTTTAAAGCATATGAGCTGTTAACTATGTCCCCAGTAGCAGAGAATACCCTCTCATCTGCTAGACTTGCACCCGGGATGCAGAGAGTGTTTCTAACCAAGATAGACAGAAAAGTAGGAGTGTTCGTGGTTGATTGATTAATCAACATTATGGCCATAATCAATTGAAAAAAGAACTAATAATCAATCACCATTGCAGTACCATTGGAGAATTAGGCTAAATTAAACATAAGCAACTGTTTCCTAAAATATACAAGCCTATAACTTGTCTTTAGTTAAAAAAAACAACACTTTTTTAATTATAGTTTATGACTTGGAATTTAATAAAAACCTGTTTTTAATAAGACGTAATGATAGGTGATGTCTAGCCAGTGGTTGGCAGCTAATTGATAATCGTTTGTTAAAACTACCAATGAACCTCTTCAAGAAAATGAACCAAATGTCAATCCCTACACAAAGCATAAGTTAAGTTTGTGCTCCCTCCACCAACTCAGTGACGCATGTTGGCTCTGTGTTGTGCTACCTGTTGCTGTTGCTAGCGGCAGATCAGTATGTTATCTTGTTGTGTAGATGAAGATTTGTAGTGTTGCTGCAGTATCTCAGGGTCCTCTATACTGCATGAGCCATGTCCAACTCCTGACTTTCTTGTGTTTTTAAATAATTTGCCTTAAGTTTGTCTAGCAGTGAAGAAAAACACTGTCTTCATCCATCTTTGTTCACTATTAATACATATGCTGTTCGCTGCCACCTATGGCTGAAATGGGCACTGCACCACTTTTTAAAACTGCTGTTCCAGCAAGTTATAGTGGTTTACCGTTATTTAATAAGCTGCATCAATACAGTAGAATCTGCATCCATGCATGCATCCTCTAGAAGTACAGTTGAATGAAAAAGGGAACACTTTGGAATTACTTGGATTTTTGCATGATTTGGTCATAAAATGTGATCTGATATTTATCTAAGTCACAACGAAAACAAACACAGTCTGCTTAAACTAATGCTACAATAAAAAATATGGTTTTATTGAATATTTATTTAAACATTCACAGAGCAGGATGGAAAAAGGATGTGAACCTTTGGATTTAATAACTGGTTGACCCTCCTTTGGCAGCAATAACCTCAAGCTGTAGTGAAGATCAGACCTGCACAACGCTCAGGAGGAATTTTGGACCATTCCTCTTTACAAAACTGTTTAAGTTCAGCAATATTCTTGGGATGTCTGGTGTGAATTGCTTTTCTGAGGTCATGCCACAGCATCTCAATTGGATTGAGGTCAGGACTCTGACTGGGCTACTCTAGAATATGTATTGTCTTCTGTTGAAGCCTTTGTATTTTTGATTTGCTTCTATGTTTCGGGTCGTTGTCCTGTTGCATCACTCATCCTCTGTTGAGCTTCAGTTGGTGGACATGTGCTCTTAAGTTTTCTTGAAAAATGTTCGGATAAACTTGGGAATTCCTTTTGCTGTTGATGATATCAATCCATCCAGGCCCGGAGGAAGCAAAGCAGCCCCAAACCATGATGCTCCCTCCACCATACTTCACAGTTGGGATGGGGTTTTGATGTTGGTGTGCTGTGCCTTTTTTTCCTCCAGACAGTGTTGTGTGTTCCTTCCAAACAACTCAACTTAGGTTTCATCAGTTCACAGAATATTTCATGTTTTACCTATTGCAGACTTGTCAACAAAGATGTTCACTTGTGCCAGAGATTCTTTAAGTCTTTAGCTGACAATCTAGGATTCTTCTTCACCTCATTGAGCATTCTACGCTGTGCTCTTGCAGTCATCTTTACAGGACAACCACTCCTAGGGAGAGGAGCAGCAGTGCTGAACCTTCTCAATTTATAGACAATCTGTCGTACATGTGGACTCATGAACATCGAGGCTTTTAGAGATACTTTTGTAAAGCTTTCCAGCTTTATGCAAGTCTGCAATTCTTACTCATAGGTCTTCTGAGAGCTCTTTTGGGCGAGGCATGGTTCACATCAAGCAATGCCTTTTCTGAATAACAAATTCAAAACCGGGGGTTGTTTTTATTGGGCAGGGCAACTTTAACCCATAGCCCCAGTCTTCTCACATTGACTGCCCTCCAGGTTGGCTGACACCTAACTCCAATTAGCCCTTGAAGCAGTCATTAGCCTAGGTGTTCACATACTTTTTCCATCCGGCACTGTGAATGTTTAAAAGAATAGTACTAGTTTAAGCAGACTGTGTCTGTCTGTTGTTGTGATTGAGATGAAGATCAGATCACATTTTATGACCAAATCATGCAAAAATCCAAGTAATTCCAAGGGGTTCACTTACTTTTTCTTCTGTATGTCACAATATATTACCCTAATTATTTTTTTATTAAACACAGCCTTAATATAGCATTTATCCAATTTATCTGGCCAGCTGGTGGAAGAATGCATTGGGGCAAGTCTGACAGCAAATGAAGAAAAGAAAAACGCAAACCTACTGAAGCCGACCCCAAAACAATTCAAAACTTGATTACATTTCAAAGTGAGCCTTTTTGCATCTTTCACAATAACACTCAATACATATTCTAACTACAACTTGTTAGCAGAATAGGAGAACTCACAGTGTGTGCACACTTCCGAGACTCGCAAATACTCCTTCTCCTAAGTGGCTGATAGAGTTGTCGCCGAGGTTCAGGCTCTCCAGAAGACCCAGTCCGACAAAAGCAGTCTCCTCCAGTCTGGTTAGGTAGTTGTGTGAGAGGTCTCTGTACAAATTAATACAAGTGGAGAAAAAATATACTGATATAACAATTCATAACATTCCAAGCACCCAACAAAAGCTCAAGATATCAGTGATACATAGCTGGTTTAGATGTTTTACGTTAAAACAAACTTACAGTTCCTCCAGCTTTTGGCAAAACTCCCAAGCATCTGGTCGAATGATGCTGATGACATTCTGGCTGACCCGCAGGACACGCAGCATACGCAAGCCATACAGCCAACCTTTGTTAACCTCTGTTAAATTATTGTGCTCCAATTCTCTGTGACACAGATGAGAAAAATAACAATTACATAAAACTGCTGAAAAAAGAGAGTTTATTGTTATAATAAAGGCTTACTTACAGTTCCTCAATGTTGTTAAGACCAAAAAAGGCTCCATCCATTAACTTTGTGATGCCATTCCTTTGAAGTTTAAGTGACTTTAAAAAGTCCATCCCTTTAAATGTCAAGCTGTCTACTATTTTGATCTTGTTTCGCTTCAGTTCACTAGAGATGAACATATTTAGTTTAATGAAGCAAAATATAATACTTACAGTTCCTGATACATATTCTCTCTACATTAGATTTGTAATAACACGATGCAGTGCACAACTTACAGAAACTGAAGCAGTGGAAGCTTGAAGACTTTGGAAGGCAGCATCACTAATCTGTTCCTGTTAAGCTTCAACACCAGCAGGGAACTGGAGATGTTTTCAAAGCACCCAGGCTCAAGAATACCTATCTTGTTATTACTCAAGTTCCTATAAGACAAAACATCAGTAAAATTATCAGAAGCAAAAAATAAAGATAAAAAATGAGTCTATAAATCCATCTATCTGTTCCATATTTAAAATTTCTCATCACCAGAATAAAAACACCTTCCTTTGATTTACTAGATGAGACATTTTGCACTACAAGATCCCATGTCAATTTGCATTTAAGTCCGAGATATAAACAAAAATTATCCACACAAAAATATTCTGGATCCTGTGAGCTCGAAGTGTTAAGTATAAGTTTTATAAATATCTTTGAGGTTTTTTGTAGGGAAAGTAGGAAGACCAGTTAATAAGAGACGGGTCAACATTGTATAAATAATGAATAACTTGTACAAGATGAGTCAACAAGGTACAATTTTAACCTTCAAAAAAATGCATTAACTTACAAATACTTCAGCTGCATGGAGGGGAATGATCCAACTTTAAGTTCAGATATGGAATTGGAGGTTAGGTCCAGTGACTCTAAAGACACGTACGGCTGCAGTTGATGCACTGACAATTCGGAGATCCGATTGTGAATTCTGAATCATATAAAACAGGCACAAGATATATACTGCATTTATTTCAATCTACAAAATAACCATTACCATGTTATTTTGTAACTACCACAACTCAAAGATAAGAAAACCAATTACTTACAGTGATAATGATGTGATGTTTGAAGAAATGTCACCAAGAAAAGGCAGCAAAGTAAGTTCATTGTGATTCAAGGATCTGTAAAATGAATATTTTCACAATTTAAAAAAAAGTGATTTTTTTAAGTGAAAAAATGCAATTTAAAAAATAGTCTGTAAAAGCCTCAAATAACTTGTATTAGACATTCAATGCGTTGAAAATGAACCAAAGCAGTGTCTTCAGCAAAGGAAAGACTTACACTTGGGTCACCTCGTCTGGGACATCAAGGGGAGCTGACGACAGCCTTTTCCGGTTGCATTCCATAACACGAACCTCATCCTGCCCCGTTAAACATGTGCATGGACTTGGACAAAACTCTGCAGCCCAGGCATTCAAACTTAAAAGCATCAGTAAAAGGGCCGACAGAATAGGCCAGTCTTCCGCCATTTTAAATATCTTCCTGCGGAGAGGGCTACGTAGCTACGTGGCTAACTCGCTAAGCAGGCACGCAGAGTTACAAAATGATCATGAAAAGAGGTTTTCAGTTTTTTTATCAGTCAAGCGAGAACATGATTTATGTGTAATGCTTCATCTCTGCTGAATGTTAGGCTAAATACAGTTTTCCGAACTTGCGTGAGACATCCCAGGACAACCTCTGTTCTTCTTCGTAGTGCTCGAATTCCTTCCGCTCCAATGTGGAAACCCTCCCAGTGCTGCTAGCGCTGCTAGCCTACTGTGGAAGTGATTTAAATTTCTGAAAACACAGGTTTTCTAATGAAAACCAGATAAATTTACCTCCCCATCTCGAACGACGGTGGTTCGTTTTTACCAAACGAGATGTCAGAAATACTTTACCGCGGATCTTTACATAAAATAGCGTAATATTGCTCGTGTTTTAGTTCCGAGCACAACAAAGCCCTGCTCTGAGTTGATGACACAGGATATGCTAAGCCCCGCCCCTTACAGCATGTTTACAGGTCTTTCATTGGTCCAGACTCAAACATGGAAAGCCTCTGCGAGGTTTTCAGTGCATCTCTGCTCCACGAATTTATGGGAATCATTTAGACAGTAGTAGTTTAGAGATTTTTCATTATTATTATTATTACTAAAGGAACAGTAACTGTACAAAAAATGCAATTTATTAAATATATAACATAGACCCATAGACATTAATATAAATAATAGTAATTAATGTTAATGTTTAGAGATGTTTTAATAGACCCTCCCAGAGGTGATGTATTTAGAAAAGTCTGGTACCGAGATTAACGTCCTATTTCTACGAGGGGGCAAAATATATTAATTTAGACATTTCTGGACAGCAAATATTGTTATAAATATATTTATTAAAAATGGTTCTGAAATGAATATCATCCAGATCTGATTCTCAGTTCTAGCTGCTAAAGCTAACTTATCAAAATAGGATGTGTGGTAATTGATTAATTAAATCTGAGCATACAATGTCAAACTATTGTGTAAGCATAACTTGCATAAACTGCATAACATTAAAATTAAGAAATGTACAGCTAGGTCCATAAGAATTTGGATATGGACACAAGTTTTTTTTTTTGTTTTTTTTTTTAGCTGCTAAACAAAACCTATTCAAAATAAAGATATATAATTAATATGTTTAAATGTGCAGACTCTCAGCTGTAATTTTAGAGTATTGATGTCCAAATGAAGGGTTTAGGAATTACAGCTCTTTCATAATCTTCATAGTCTCTTTTTCAGGGGCTCAAAAGTAATTGGACAAATTAACCATATATGACTAATTAAATAAAAAAGTAAACAAACAAGCCTTGAAACAACTCTTTTAACTGCTTTTTCACTCTTGATAAATATTTATTACACCCTAGAATAGCTACTTTATTGTGAACTCTAACTCCAGTAGTTTACATCCTAAATTGTTCCATTGTTTTACCATTATACTACTGCATCCTGGACTTCCCGGACCTACCTCACCCCACTCTCCTGTCTGGATGAGGCCCACCTGCTGCATCCTTCAGACCTGAACTATGATCCTATAGATGAACTAACTAGACACATGTTGCCTGTCTAAGGAAAGGGGTCTCCAGGGTCTGTTTAGTTTAGTGTAGTTATTGTTTGTGTTGATTGTGTGTTATGTCTAAGTGTGTGTTTGTTTGATGAACCCTAATGCCCTGTTAAGGGAAATTTGTGTAGTTGAGGGTGCATTTATTGAGATAATTTTGGCTGTGATCCTTCAATATCCATGAAAATTGGCAAGAAAGTGTGTTTTGCAATGACTTTTGACATTTCTGAGTTTCATCCATATCCGATGTATTTTGAATGTTTTAGACTAATTTTTTGTGCCCCCCTCTCTAAATTAAAGTGAAAATGATTTTGCCCGCAATTTTTCATTGCTCTGCAGCAAACCTCATAAAACTTTGTAAAAATAAAGCAAATCCAAAAATCACCCCATTTTAGCCCCTCCCTCACTTACCTTTATTGTGACCTTTTAGAACAAATAGGTGTCATTGTGTAATTTATGGCTGCAAACCAATTCAAAAACATTTTTTTTTCACCTAAAACAATTTTGATGTGTAGTTGGTGATGGCCTCTTTGAGTCTGAATGGTTGAGGTGAAAACATTTTTTCCGATAATGTGTCTGTGTGTAATCAATCAATCACAGACACTGAATTCCTTATGTAAAAAATGCATATTTGTAAACTCATAAAAAGCCATAAAACCAGTATTTTTTAATTCTTATGTTTTGCATTTATTTCAAAGATAAGTTCTCAAATTTTATGTTTCCACTCAAATCTAGTTGATTTATGTCATGTGGTTTTCTACTGAGAAGCATTCACACCTTATAACACAAAACACAAAAAAGAAAAAGAAAAAAAAACACACACTGAGTACTCTCAGTGGTAGTAGTACTGGATGTAATTAATAGATATAAAGCAGGTTTCATTGTGTACTTTTTTGAATTTGATTTTTTTTAAATTCAATCTCAAATACAATACTTTGAGTCTGATTTTAGTCATTATTAGCTTCATGAAAAAAGTACTTCATGGTGTGAAAGTAGTACCAGAGGTAATGGTAGAAGTACAAAGCACACTGGTGCAGTCATTTCTTAGGCTTATAGAGAAATAGATGCGATATAATTCCACCTTATACACTCACCGTATTTAGTTAGGTAATAATTAGTCTTTCATAATAACTGCATATTTTGTTAGATTAGTCAAAAGTTGTGTAAATGTGCTTCTAAACTCTCGCTGTGGTTATTCTCATGTGTTTCGCTCCTCCCGGCAGCGGCACGACAATTACTGTAAAGAATGCTATATTAGCGCACTCAAAAGTTAGGAGCGGCTCACTTGACCACGGAAAGCGAACATGGCTTGACCGCAGTCTTCATAGTGACAGCAATTTACGCGCTGAAATTATCAGAACAAGTCCGGTGATAGAGTATGGTGCTCTACACGTTTGAGCTCTTGCAAAAATAAAAAAAATTAAAATAAAAAGTCATCTGCATAGGATTACTCAAACATGCATAAATGAAACAAAATACTACTCCAGGTATATGTCTTTGAGGTGCCACTGCCAACAATATTATAACAAGTGGTCCACTCCTTCCAAATTATTCATATCGTGTAACTTCAACCATTTGGCAGCAATCTCCCACATCGGCTGTGAGAGGGAATGCAGCAGCTCTCACAAGCACTTATTATTGCCAGAATAACAGGAATAGTAGGCATACCTTTTATTTGACAATCAATTGTCCTATAATGCTCTGTGGTGTGACGACACAGTCCTGTAAAATGAAAAGGTTCATCTTGCAGCTTCCTGGAATACTGACAATAGGCTGCCACCTGAACTGCAACCGCTCCCTGAAGAATGAACACCATGTTTCCAGAGGCTGCTGAGACCGCTTTGTCAAAGTTTTTAAGGCAGAAGAAGGACTTTTCTTTACAATATACTCGCACATGTCGTCTGGTCTTTGGAAAATCCAATCGCATCCTACATGTCCTTGGCACAACTTTAAAGGCAAATGTGAACAGGTATGCTGGTGAAACAAATTTTAATTTGTGTAGTTAAGTCATCCAGGAGAAATCAGTAAAAAAAAAAAAGGTTAAACAAAAAGGTCATGATTAAGGTGATGATTGTCCACACCTCTTGAAACCTTTTTTCCTTTACAAATTTTAATTTTGCAGCTATGCACCTAACATATCAACCATATAAAATAAGCTATAGGAGATAAAGCTAAACTAAACTCAATATAAACAGACAATATTTGCTGTATCATGGTGGATTTTAAAGTGTTATGGCTGACTATAGAGTGAGTAAAACAATTAGCAGTTTTCTATAGCCTAGTGTGTGGCAGAGCCAGGCCGTCTGGAAGCATATTGTTGTTAATTAGTGCAATGTGTTAGATATTTTTGCTTTAACAATCTTACCTTAACAACTTACTAACAAACAACTAACAACTTTGTCTACATCACAACTTTTCATGACAGTTTCTCTGTTTCCAGTCTGCAGTCTGGGGGGGGGGGGGGGCTGGAGTGGCAACAGTTGGTAGACTCATACCAAAGGAGTAGACAAGCGTCTCATGATGGACTCGCACTAAAATCTCTTCCTATCTTCCTATAAAATCTCTTTCCTAAGCTCAGGTCGCTCTTCTCACGTCGCTGACGAGACTTCTCTCCAGTTTCTGTCAAATCTTGTTCCGTGATTGGTGGTCGCTTCGGCGATGTCGCTCCATATTTGCATAAAGTTGACTTCACTTAGTTTCAAAACTACACTCAGGTCGCTTGATTCGCGTCGCTCAGCGCGGTCGAGACGCTTATCGCCCCCCCGAGCCAGCTTGCATAGGAAATGAATGGTCGCTGGTCGCTTCAGTCGCTCGGGTCGCTGTTGGCGTGAGTCTACCATGACTGGATAAATGAGCTAAAATCGTCGCGCCCATGGACGCTAAGCGTCTCCGGGAGCAGGCGTGACGCTGGCTGATTGATGATTGGAGGAACTGGCGGAAGGTTTTGACAGACGGCAGTGCGCGCCAGTAACAGTGCTGTTCCCCGGCTTCACAGCATGAGACAGGCGTGTGCTGAAGGAGATTAAAGTGAAGTGACTTACTTCATTTTCACCGCTTGTACACACTATACTCTAAATAAACAACAGTTGTAGCGTTGTTGAGTTTGCATCTTGTTTTAGTTTGGTTCGTTCGTTCATTCAGTATCATTATAGGGAGACAAGCTGCTAGTTAGCCCGGGATTAAATGTTTTCAGCTCCTCCTGTGTTAAAGACCAGCAGCCGCGCTAGTTTCTGGGACGTAGGCTTTTGGTCCCATTGTTCCTCCTCCTATTCGAAAATACAATCCAAAAAACAAACAAAGAGAAATCCGTCACTCTTTCTTTCTTTTTCGGCTGGCCAAAGAGAGGAGGACGAGTCAGAGGTGAGGCCATTGCTTGGCCAATCACCGAGCAGAAAACTACACCTGAGGGCACTGCAATCATCTTAGTGCGCGCAGGTAGCTCCCTTCCAAGGCAGCTGTCTGCTGATAACGGAGAAGTGTCACAGAGTCCGTGAAACAGTTCCGTAGTCATGTTCCTTCAAACGCACTTTGAGAGTAGACTATGGGAGGATTACAAACGTCTTGCATGTGGTCGGCACCGAGCTCGCGGTGCACCTGAACAGGTAGGCTCCATAATGAACTTAACAGGGAAGGCTGATACCGAACTGCGAACGCTCAATCGACTTTTTTTTTTTTGTCTTTATGTGGCCTTATATGTTAAATGTTATATGACTATAACGAAGGCCTACTTACAATCACATACTCTTTAGAAAATATTGTTACAAGTTATAAAGAAGTTAAGGTTTTGTATCTAGGCTGATGTTTACAATAGAGATAGAGCTTTCTATTGTTAGACCTCTAGATGTGGGTTGGGTGTGTGTCATTTGTGTGGATGACGGCAGTGCAGACCTCAGCAAAATCAATCGACTGCCTTGTTATATTGTACAACAGAGGAAACTTTGTTTTCCCAGCAGGCCTATAAAAGAATTCTGCCAGTTGCAAGTCCACACATAAGTGACTTTACAGTTCATATCTTTTTAACCTTTACATTACTGCTAGATGAACTATTTTTAAACACAGGTCAGTGCAGGCTCTGGAAAAGTAGCTGATTACTTAATGCATATATGTGTAAGCTATTTATACAACAAACAGCAATGCTGTCTTTTCTGCCTCCAGGAGTGCACCTCCCAAAACCAAATACTTCTCAGTGAAATGCACTGAGAGTGTTCAGTACATTATCAGTCCTCAGCCTGAGGCGACCTCTCACCTTTCTCCTGTGCCTCTCGTGGACAACTCTGTCATAGTCGTCACTATGACCAAAGCAAGTGACCATGAAAATGACAACAAGGTAAATGAAATAATGTTATTACTGTACACTACATCTTAACTGAAAGTGGTATCATTGCAGATTAGAGAGCATTAGTTAGGACCTTTGTAATAAATATACTGTATGCTTGACATAAGGTTTCTTGTCCTGTTAAGCTTTCAGTCTGGTACTATGGGAAGGACAAAAATGTCTTGGACAGAGCAGTCCTACACTTGACAGCAGTCGGTGCGTTCAGTTAAACACCAACTGTTTTACTGAAAAGAAAACATTAATTACATTAAGTTTTATTATAGAGTTATAAACATGTTGCATTTTCATACAGACATCTCTCTAGATGTGGACGCTGACAGAGATGGTGTTGTGGAGAAAAACAACCCAAATAAGGTGTGTATAGATTTAAGAAGTATTTGAGCATTATTTCACTATCAGTGTTTGTTTCAATAGTTGGACAGATGAAAACACAAATCTAACATCAAATATAAATGAAAATATTATGTGTAATCACTTATTCTGGTTGTTCTATAGGGTACCTGGAAATGGGGTCCAAATGGCCATGGAGCCATCCTGCTAGTCAACTGTGACTCTGAGCAAATCTCCATGAAGAAGCCTGACTGTGAAAAAGACCAGGTCTATCTATTATCAGGTGCAATGGACTGTGGGGGGAAAGCTTTAGTGTGTGAATGTGGTCAAATGGGCCACCAGGTTAACAGACATAAAAAGCCATTAGCTTGTTTAAGTACAGACATGTTCATGCATCAGCCAGTTGGCATGAAAGAAAAGAAAGACACATGATTAATAAAATATTTGAGTCATCAAAAGGTGAATGAGAAATGACAGACACACTGCTATGTAAGTTAAGAAAAATTACTTGAAGCTGACTTGCAGTAATAAGAACATAACTAACTTAGATAAATTCTCATACACAAATACAACTTGTAAATGATTGTAGGAGTATATAAGTCACAGCTTTAAGAGTGTTTCCTTTGTGCAGACATTAAGGACATGTCTCCAATGGTGCTGCGGACTAAAGGCCCAGCCAGACTTCCAGAGGGCTACAAACTCCTCTTGCACATCTGTCAAAGTGACGCAGAGAAAATTCGAGTCTTTGCTTCGAGTGGTAATGGATTAAATTTTTAAAAACAGTACAAACTCCTTAAGCTTTAGTAACTACATGTAATGCAAATGTTTGTTTTATATTTTCAGGAAAAAAATATCCTCGGGTGTTGTCCAGCGCTATTCTCACCAGGGAAATTCCTTACTCTGGAAATGATGCAGAATTACAGTTTTATGTGGAGGGCATAAAGTTTCCAGACAAAGATTTCAATGGTCTAATCACCATCAACCTCAGTTTGTTGGAGCCAATCTGTGCTGTAAGACTACTACTCTACTTTTAAAACTTATGTAGGGGTTATATAAAGTATCTGTAGAGACTAAACTGCCATGAACACGTCTCAACACGCCCTCCTGTGTTACAGGGTATTCCTGAGACGCCTATCTTCACAGATACAGTGGTGTTCAGAATAGCTCCATGGATCATGACACCCAACACCCTCAGGCCTGTAGAGGTATACGTATGCAGGTAAGAGCTAAATTAATTATGACAAAAGATACAATGACAGGATACAAAGAAGTCATTCCTTTAAAATTTATATTTATTCAACACAGCTTTCTGACAAACTAATCATATGTATGTTTGCAAATTTTTTTTAGTACATCAGATAACTACAAATTTCTGAAAGGCATGAGGAATCTTGTTGCGAGCAGTGGCTATAAGCTAAATGTTTGCCATCAGTATATGAACCGGGGAGATCGCTGGATGCAGGTACAAGAACATAGTTCATAGTTATTTGTTAGTTTCAATGTATAGCTTATAATCAAAAAGTTAACAAATTGTGTGAAACAATATTGTGTATATTATTATTGCAAAAATGTCTTATACAACAACAACAACAATAATAATAATAATAATAATAATAATAAAATGCACAGTATGTTTTAGATCTAGTATACATTTAATATTTAGCATTTTTTAGGATGAGCTGGAGTTTGGCTATGTGGACTCTCCGCATCACTCATTTCCTGTTGTTTTGGATTCTCCTCGGGATCAAGCACTGGATGACTTTCCTTATCATGCACTGCTGGTGAGAAAGAAAAGGATTTAACTTACCAACCTATTAAGAAAAAGATTTTTCTATGTACAAGACATTCAGGAGAATTAAAATGTTTATGCTCTCGCATACCAGTGTTACAAACATGTACTATTAAATAAGTATTATATAAATATAAGTAGTAAGGAAATACAAAAATTAAACTATACCCTAAACAAATAAGTTAAACTAAAATATACACTAAGTACAAATAAGTCAAACAACAGAATCAGTCAACTCCTTATGCAAACTAAAATCTGGTAACAGTGCCAGAATGGCAGCAGTGTGCAAATAACATGAAGGTGCCTGGTAACAGAGCAGCATTGTGCTGTACAGAAGAATGGAGCTTAATGTTGCCAATACCAACACCAGCGGGTAAAACACTAGTGCAAACAGCAGCAGAGAAGTTATAATATAAAAGAATATGAAACAGTCGCAGAGGTCATATGAGAACAATAGCTGAGGTAGATGAGCTTTTTTTTTTATACCAATGAGTGAGTTACAGTCTGGGGGCAGAGGGTAGAGGTAGCAGACAGAGGTCACCATCCTGACAGCCTGCAATGAAGCACTTTACTAATCTTGTAGGGTGGGCCTGGAGGCTCCTGTTAATGTATCCCTAAAGGGAGGAGGCTGAAGTGGGAGTGTGAAAGGTGGGAGGTGTCATCAGAAATTCGGATGGCTCTAATGAAACTTATCATTATCCCAGGGTCCAGACTTTGGCTATGTGACGAGGGTGCCTCACAGAAAAGATGTGAGCAGCCTGGACTCTTTTGGCAATCTGGAAGTCAGTCCTCCTGTCACTGTCAATGGAAAAGAATACCCTCTGGGACGCATCATCATTGGAGTGGCCTTCCCCACGTAAGTCAATGCCCATATTTTGCGCCGTGTATTTGTAACGCACTATATTTGTACATGTCATATATATTGCAGGTCTTTCCTTACAGTTAGCTCTTTCCTTTCTTTGTTTTCAGAAAATCTTTTTTTTTTACGTACTGTGGTAGTAAGTGACATGATTTAGATCACTAGACTAAAATGCTTTTAATCTTGCCATCTTTATAAAGAGCATCTAAAGGGCGAAATATGACGAAAGTGGTTCAGGACTTCTTGTGGGCTCAGGCTGTTCAGGAACCCATCGCCTTATATTCTGACTGGCTTCTAGTCGGCCATGTTGACGAGTTTATGACATTTGTTCCTGCCAAGGACAGAAAGGTGAATATTTGATTAATTCAGTCTCTTGTCTGAACTGAAATAAAAACTGACACATATGATACATTTATTCAGGGTTTCAGATTGCTGCTGGCCAGCCCAGATGCAGGTTACAAATTATTCAAAAACCTACAGAATGATGATTATGGTAAAGCCAAACTGTTTGAGGGTGAGTCTGTCGTTAAGGCATCCTAATTCATTTTATTTGTTATTATTATTATTTTAATCGTTGTAATTACATGGAAAGGTCTCTCTAATGAAGAACAAATAACAGTGGATGAGCTGCTTGCTGATCAAAAGCTCCAAGCTGAAAATAACTATGTTCAGGTGAGAGCAAAGTAAAACAAATCTGGTTCAGTATGGCCATTATATGTATTACTTTGCTCTTTGTAGTTTTAGTAGTAATGCTGGCTGTCTTCTAGAGCTGTATTGACTGGAACAGAGATGTTCTGAAGAAAGAGCTGGGTCTTGATGAAGAGGACATCATTGATCTGCCCATCCTTTTTAAGTTAGTGGAGGATGGCAATCAGTACAGAGCACTGGCCTATTATCCAGACATGGTATGTTTTTCTGTTTAGTCATATTACAGAAGTTTAAAACCAATGCATTTATTGATGGGCAATGCAGACGTATAAGCAGTATACCTTAACAATTTGTCCTATTCATAAATAACCAATTTGTTAGATTATTAAAAGACTTTTATAAACTAAACTAGCTAACTAACTAACAGCTGGTGGGTCATGGGGAGGTTGCAGGGTCGTCGACAGACTCGGTTGGGCCCGGGACAAAACCACTAGAGTGGAAGCCTCCCTATAAATAATTGAACTGTAGAATAGCTCATTTTGAGCCTCCCTGACCCAAGTATAGTTTCATTTTTGAGCTTATTTGAAGCCTAGATATTATTTTATTTACCAAGTTTCCAGATGTGTGTCATGAAGGTTAAAGTTAAAATAATTTAGAAAACAACATGAGATCCACTGAAGTAAGTCAGAGTGGTCTTTTGTGATGACCATTTAACTGTCTCTATGACATTTTTAAGTGTTAAAAAGAATATACAACCAGAGCCAAAATAGTTGGACAGCAGATTGCAAAAGGATCCTTAGTACAATATTCAAATCTAATTTAGCATTTACAGCTCATAAAACACATTAACAGTAAGACATATAACATATTCATGTTCTAAGAGCAATAGGATCTTAAAGATAATTGTAGACTGGCTCTTTACTTAACCCATGTATTTTCAGGTGAACATGATTGTCCTGGGGGAAAATCTGGGCATCCCAAAGCCCTTTGGCCCTAAAGTTAATGGCCGCTGTGCTCTGGAGCAGGAGATGGTCTCTCTGATGGGGAATCTGGGCCTTAACTGCACGTTCATTGATGATTTTGCCTCATACCACAAGCTCCTGGGAGAGGTGCACTGTGGCTCCAATGTCCGCAGGGCACCATTTGACTTTAAATGGTGGAAGATGGAGCTGTGAGGGGAAAAAGTCACAACTCTTTCATTATGATTATTTACAGTTTTTATTTGCTTTATTTCAAGACATATTCTAAAGTGCAGATGAGTAATAATTTCTTGAGACTGAAATAGTTTTAGCTTTTTACATTTATCTTTTTCCCAAGCTGACTGAACAGAATTACAGCCACAGCTCATTGAAAGAAACTAACCTACCAAAGTAATACTTTCGATAAACACTAGAGGGCAGTCTCACTTTCTAATTTACTTATATTGTTATAATGTCTAATTTTTAATTCCTCGTTTTAACTCTATTCTGTACTCTATTCTAGTTTTAGACAATAAACTACTACAAAACAGTTTGGTGTTTAATTTTTTCTTTAATCAAAATTGTTAAATCATATTTTCATATTTTGTTCAATAGAGCCTCATCAGAACAAGTCACTTTAGAACATAGAAAACTGTGTTTGAGGTTGTAACATTTAGGGCTACTTCAAATGCAAGTAATGTCACGTGAAAAAAGGGAACTGTGATCATGTGTTGGATTTTAGTGTACCAATCCCATTTAAAGTGACAACATACAAATTATATTATGGCACATCATAGGTTGAGCTGCAGAGTTATAAAGGCATGTTTTTTTCTCTCAAATAATTATAGACCTGAATTTGTAGAATATGTTATGTACTTTATTTCTCATAAACATAGCCTACTTTTAGTTTAGTGGTAGTAATACTATTAAGCGTATTGGTAGATTTTGCATTAATGACAGATACAAAGGTTTATTGTCCAATGTCTGACCATTAATCACGTGAGCCGAAGACCACCGGGGGGAACTATGACAGTCCTGTCCTGTGTGTAGAAGTAAGCACCCGCCGGTTGTGCACGGAGCAGTAGTATCGCTGCAGAGCCCCTGTACGCGGCCGCCCAGCCCGCAGCAGCCATGCCGTCCAGACGCACTGTGAGAGTCCACCATCGACGGGCCACACGTGTCTTATATGTGGTCGGCACCGAGCTGGAAGTGAACCTCAGCGGGTAGGTTTTAATGAAACGTAGGCCTACTGCTATGGCTGTATGTGGTGTTGTCATGCATTCAGTATACACTCCATTATAGCAAGTGACTAACGATACTGAGATCTATCACGTTAATGGCCAGTTTAGTCCTTGTTTAGCTTAGAAAATGTAATTAGTCTACACTAGATCTGGGCTGGATATAGAATAGTCTGATGGCACTTAGGTTTGAAACTGATAAGGCCTGGACCTGTTCCAGTATTATTAATAAATCGAGTTTTATTTTAGACTTGGTCAAATATAGCATGCATATCTACACACCTCACTGCCTTATTTTAGGAAAACATTTGTTCAAATTGTACAGCTTTAGTGGCAAACTTTTAAAGAGGTAAAGAAATCCAAAAAGCATTATTTTAAGCATATTTGTCTTAATGGTCAAAGTTCCAAAAAAAAAAAAAAAAAAAAAAAAAAGGAGGTGCATGTTGGGGAACTTTCAAACTAAGGTTCAAGCAAGCAAATTGGAAATACCACAGTGAGACTTTAGGTCGTCACCAGGAGAAGGGTTGTATGATAGAATTTTTGTTGTCTTGTTATCTGTATTACAAAAGTATGAAATTGCTAAAAAACAACAAAAAATAATACCAGACATAAGCTGTTACAATCCATACTAAACTAAAGTAGACCCACTGTATAACATTAAAGGTACTATAAGCAGTATATATATATTTTTTTATTTTTCATAAAAATGACCCACATGTGTCCAAGATATGATGGAAACATGTTTAAATCAAGTATTTGTTTTACTGATAATAGCACAGCTGATTTATTAACAATTAAAAATATATTTTACATAAGGCCCAAATCGTTTTTGTTTAAATTTTTTTGTTTTGGTTCTAAAACTGCATTGCCGGTCGTCCAATCAGGAAAAAGAGACCATTGTTTTGATTTAGACTGCAGTAGTGTTTTCAAACCTGTACAAGCACATGCTGCTTACAGTACCTTTAAGTCAAAAGTATAAATGACAACAAAAGTGCATCATTTATTATTTTGACCCTAAAATTTGGAACAACAAAAGCTATTACAAATGGATCTGTCTAAAAAAAAAGCAGAAAGTAGGAGATGGGTCTGGTGAACAAAATGTAAGAAGCTAAAAAGCCGGGCTAATGTGTAATGGACTAATTTATCTCCCCTGTCACTACCAAACCAAAAACTGACCCAAACTGAAAATGACTGTGTAAAACAGACTAACATCATTTAAAAGAGATTAATCTACAAAAGAAAAAGACAGAAGTTTGAAACAGTCCTGGCAGCGGCAAGAAGATACAGAGCAAGAGTGAATCTGTAATCAGCAACCAGTCCTCCAGTTTCATGAAACACATTAAATACATTTGTGGAAAAATGTAAGAAATGTGATTTCCTTTTTACATTTTATGACAAGTACCAATATTTTAGTTATCAGTATTTTAGATTTTAAGCTCTAGAATTTAAACAATATCTTCTTTTGTTCTTTCAGGACTGCGCCTCCTAAAGCCCAGTACTTCTCAGTGAAATGCAGGGGCAGTGTTCAGTACATCATCAGTCCTCAGCCTGAAGCCACCTCTCACCTTTCTCCTGTGCCTCTCATGGACAACTCTGTCATAGTCGTCACTATGGATGAAGCTAGTGAGGATGAAAATGATAGCAAGGTAAATTAAACAATGTCATTAGTGTACACTACATCTTCACTAAGAGTGGCGTCATAGAGAACAGAACAGGTTAGCAGATTTGCAAACAGTTTCATCCAAGTATGTGACAAGATTTTTTTTTCTTTTCTGATAAGCTTTCAGTTCGATACTATGGGGAGAACCAAAATCTCTTGGTGAGTGCTGTTCTCCACTTGACAGCTGTTGGTACGTTCAGTTAAACACCTAAATGTTTAACTATGTTGGAATATGGGTCATGAAAACTTTTATTACAGTAAGCTTTATCCTAAAAACATACTGCATTGTATTACAGAAATCTCTCTAGATGTGGACGCTGACAGAGATGGTGTTGTGGAGAAGAACAACCCAAATAAGGTGCATGGTTATGTGTTTGTGTTTGTTTCAGTATTTGGATAGATGAAAATAAAACAAATATAATTGAAAAATATATTGTAGATATTATGTGTGATGACTTATTCTGGATGTTCTCAAAATCAAAACAGGGTACTTGGAAATGGGGTCCTGATGGCCATGGAGCTATCCTGCTAGTCAACTGTGACTCTGAGTTCGCCTTAAGGAAGAGGCCTGACTGTGAGAGAGAGGAGGTTTACGATCCAAAAGGTAAAGCCAGTGACAGCAGGGGGCGCTGTAGTGCGTTAAATACTGTAACTTTGTTTCTTAATGATTTCAATGAATGATTTCAATAATAAATAGTAAAGAATAATAAACAATAATAAATAGCAAAGAAAAAATAAATAGTCAGTTATTGCAGCCTCTGTGGTTGGGCTGAAATTTCCATTGTGATTTAATTGGTTTAGGCCTAATCACAGGCATAGTCCTAAATTCATTTCTCAGTTGTTTCCATGTGGAAGGTTTTTTGAACAACTTTGGCACAAGTGTATTCTTCACACCTTAAAGAGTGTTTCCTTTGTGCAGACATTAAGGACATGTCTCCAATGGTGCTGCGGACTAAAGGCCCAGCCAGACTTCCAGAGGGCTACAAACTCCTCCTGCACATCTGTCAAAGTGACGCAGAGAAAATTCGAGTCTTCATTGATTATGGTAATGGATTAAATTTTTAAAAACAGTACAAACTCCTTAAGCTTTAGTAACTACATGTAATGCAAATGTTTGTTTTATATTTTCAGGAAAAAAATATCCTCGGGTGTTGTCCAGCGCTATTCTCACCAGGGAAATTCCTTACTCTGGAAATGATGCAGAATTACAGTTTTATGTGGAGGGCATAAAGTTTCCAGACAAAGATTTCAATGGTCTAATCACCATCAATCTCACTTTGTTGGAGCCAATCTGTGCTGTAAGACTACTACTCTACTTTTAAACTTATGTAGGGGTTATATAAAGTATCTGTAGAGACCCAAACTGTCATGAACACGCCCTCCTGTGTGTTACAGGGTATTCCTGAGACGCCTATCTTCACAGATACAGTGGTGTTCAGAGTGGCTCCATGGATCATGACACCCAACACCCTCAGGCCTTTACATGTGTTTGTGTGCAGGTAATCCATTTTGAGAGAAGATACAATGATACAAATAAGTTCTTAAACATTCCCAAAAATTGTATTCAGACTTAGTTATTTCTTTTAGCACACCAGACAACCACGAATTCCTCGACCAAATGTTGATTCTTGTGGCAAGCTCTGGCTACGAGCTATGCCTGTGCCTTGAGAATATGAACAGAAGTGATCGCTGGATGCAGGTACAAAGACACGCTGTCAGTTTCACTTTGACTTTAGAGCTATAATACGGTTATATATTGTTTTAGGATGAACTGGAGTTTGGCTATGTGGACTCTCCACATCACTCCTTTCCCGTTGTTCTGGATTCTCCTCGAGATGGAGGACTGACTGACTTTCCTTATCATGCACTGCTGGTCAGAAAAACAGGATTAAACTTATGTGCTTTACTGACGCAACTAACTAATTAAACCAATCATTATCCCAGGGTCCAGACTTTGGTTATGTGACAAGAGAGGCACACAGAAAAGATGTGAGCAGCCTGGACTCTTTTGGCAATCTGGAAGTCAGTCCTCCTGTCACTGTCAATGGAAAAGAATACCCTCTGGGACGGATCATCATCGGAGTGGCTTTCCCCACGTAAGCCTTGATGTCAAAGTACATGTTGTATAAATAATACTCTGTAACCTGCTGTATATTTCAGTGGCTTAACATCAAAGTGCTTTTAATTCTTCTGTCTTTATAAAGAGCATCTAAAGGGCGAAATATGACAAAAGTGGTTCAGGACTTCTTGTGGGCTCAGGCTGTTCAGGAACCCATTGCATTATTTTCTGACTGGCTTCTAGTTGGCCATGTTGATGAGTTCATGACATTTGTTCCCACAGAAGACCGAAAGGTGAAAATTGCATTTGGTCTCTCACTTACAATACCATATATTAAAATAAAACATATATAAAACAGGTATTTCTCTCATACTCATGACAGGGTTTCAGATTGCTGCTGGCCAGCCCAGCCGCAGGTTACAAATTATTCAGGAAATTACAGATCGATGGTCATGGTGAAGCCAAACTGCTTGAGGGTAGGTCTGTCTTTAAACCGTCTTAAAATGCTATTTCTCATATCTCATTAATTGCAAACTTGGCAATTACTTCTAAAAGATGCTCCGGAGGGAATACCAATAACAGTGGATGAGGTACTTGCTGATACAGAACTCCACAGTGAAAATGACTATGTTCAGGTAAGAAGCAATTCAAATCTGGAGATTTATATTCATTGTCTGACTTTGCTGACAGTTAGTTTGACATGTATAACACTGGGTGTGTTCTAGAGCTGCATTGACTGGAACAGAGATGTTCTGAAGAAAGAGCTGGGCCTGGAAGAGGAAGACATTGTGGATCTGCCCATTCTTTTTAAGTTGGATAATGAAAAGGATCAAGCCAGAGCCATGGCCTATTACCCAGACATGGTATGTTTTCCATATCAGGGTTCGTACAGTCAAGGAAAACCTGGAAAAGTCATAGAATTTCAAAATGCAATTTCCAGGCCCTGGAAAAGTTTTAGAATTTTATATTTTGGTTTAAAGTTTTGGAAATGTTTTGGAAATTTAAACAGTCTGAGTAACATTTGACGATATTTAATATTTAAACCTGCGCCAGCCTGACTAGATGTTTACTTTTTAATCTTAATTTACTTTTTAAAAATGTGTTCTGAACCAACTTACCAAGCGTAATTATCTTTTAATCACTGGTGTGTAGGCTTTAGGTCAGTAAAATTTGTTGAATAATACATTTCTGGGGGAAGAGCACCACTGTTTGTTTATTTTTCCAACTGAATAATTTCCAATTTTAACAAATGAAATTGCAGCAAAAGTTACTAATTCACATAATGGACATTTTGAATACTATTTATAAGTCAGTTCAGTCATTTGAGTCTTGGAAATTTAGTCAAAAGTTTTGGAAAAGTCGTGGAAGTAATGGATAAAAAGCATATGAACCCTGTACTATATACTGTACAAAGGTTAATAAAGCACTTATCACTACACATTGCCACTGACTGACAGTTTGAAGTTTTCTCATTTATCTAAAATATTATATCTATACAGAGAAAAGTTAAATAGCATCACTGCAGTTTGTGTTGTAAATGGTTTGTTATTAGGTTAATGGACTTAGGTAAAGGTCACAGTGCTTTTATATTCATTTATATTCATAACAGTTATAAGCAGAGACTACATGGTTTGCTACAGTTTTCTAGGGGACTTTTAACATTAAGATTGACTTTATTATGTAAAACCTTATTGTGATTTGGAATTATAAACTGTAATAAACTTGAGATTAATACTTTATTTAAACATTGTTAGACTGGCTCTTTACCTCACCCATGTATTTTCAGGTGAACATGATTGTCCTGGGGAAGAATCTGGGCATCCCAAAGCCCTTTGGCCCTAAAGTGAATGGTCGCTGTGCTCTGGAGCAGGAGATGGTCTCTCTGATGGGGAATCTGGGCCTTAACTGCACGTTCATTGATGATTTTGCCTCATACCATAAGCTGCTGGGAGAAGTGCACTGTGGCTCCAATGTCCGCAGGGCTCCGTTTGACTTTAAATGGTGGAACATGGAGATGTGGGGGGAAAACTAAAGTATGTTTATTGAAGTCTTACATGTGGGCTAATTGTTTTTTATCAAAAGATAATGCAAAGTTTAGATGACAAATTAATTCTTGAGATAAACCATATTTTTACTGGGGCATTCATCTTTTTTTACAGTCAAAATCAAGCAGTATTTGTAGCACCATAGGAGGGCATAGTCACTTTCTAATCACTGAACATTGGTTACTGTCAAGTTTTAAATTGTAAATCCCGTTCAACATTGACAATGCAATCAGAAATGTTCAACCCCCTCACCCCAAAATACATTATAATGATATGAATGAAAGATAATGAGAATTATTTAAATTAAATAAATTGCATTAAACAAAAACTATTTATTGTAACATATCTGAGTTATTTTGACAAATAAAATGACTTAACTTAAAAAGCCAATTAAAAATGTGACTCTCTGAACACATACCCATGGGCAGCATTTTTACCCCCTAGCTTATACTTTGTAGAGCATCCTTTAACTTTTATAGCTTTTTCCAAACGTTTTGGATGATTGCTAAAAAGCTTCTTACACCTCTCAACTCTTTTTACCTAATCTTTGCCCATTCTTCACTTGCAAAAGCCTCTAGCTCAATAATGATGTGCTGCAAATGTCGTCTATAAATCCCACTAAAGATTTTCAAGATTTAAAACTGGTGACTGAGAAGGCTACTTCAGGACGTTCCAGGAACAGGTCTTCTTGAAAAATCTTTAATTGATAGATCCTTAAAAGCTTTGGGGGGTTAAATATTTCTGATTACAAAATGTATGTGTGTGTAACATTTTAGAAGTAGAAACATTGTTTCAAAATGTCAGGTATCAATAGCCTTATTTTAGATATTGCCAAAATGAGCAGCAAAACCTGTATAAAAATTATGCTAGAAATTGCTTTTTTTCAATAAACTTTAATTTATTGTTTTAGCTATGCTCAGGAACCAATCTCACTATATTAATCTTCTTTATTAAACCTTTCAACTTGCTTTATTTACAAACATTACATTTACATGTCTTTTGAACAAGGGCTTAAACAGACTGTGTACAAGAACAGAGATACAATCATTTGAACCAATCACAGAAGATTTTCTCCCAGTCTGGTTTGGATTGGCGTACAGTGCAAGCACAGACAGGAATGGCAAAACACAGTGATGTGCTTTAACAACACTGAACCACAAGAGGACGTAGCCCATTAACTCATTTCAGAGAGAGAAAAACATTTGATTCTTCAAGTCAGTTATTACAAAAGATCTGCGTTAACAAGGCTGAGTTTGCATTTAATGGCAGGTTTTGTCCAAATAACCTTGTTGTAAATTACATTAAAATAATATCAAATAAAACGCCTGCCCTTTATCACCAAAAATGTCAGCAGTATCAGTATTACAGCAGTAATGACCAGAGAAGATCTGTACAAATAATTCCATGTCTGCCTATTTTTTACATTCAAAGCCAGCTGGCAATGCTGTTACACATGACCCTCCTTTAAAAGCAGCTCACGATCAGAAGAAAGGCCTCCTCAAAACAAGTCACAGTGTAATTCATGTTCCCATTTCCCAAAAGGTCAGCATTTCACTGGAAAACTGTAGTGCTTATATCACATATCTATACAGTATTACACTTTACAAATAAATTAAAATAACAGAAACATTTGGCTCTCTATTAGCAATGTGCACTGCATTTGAAGATCTTAGCTGATTTTAAGTCACACAGACAAGAGCTCTATGTCAAGCATGGCACCAGTGCACAGAGGAGAGGTTTTTTGGCAAGCAATTTTTTTTTTTTTTTTTTTTTACCATGCACAGTACTGTTGTTCACACAGCAGTACACAGACATTAAATCAACAAGCTGTGAGTGTGACAAAGGGTATCTGAAAACAATGAGCCTCATTCACCATTCTGGCAATTCAAATGTTTATCTAGAAATTGTTCTTCTGAAACAACAAAATAAATGGATCAGAAAAGAAAAAATAAATATGGATGTTCTTCCAATTATACAAGCAGAACAATGATTTACATTCTCTTTGTTTCATGATTAGTATAAATATTTATTCATGTACAGTTATTTGTAACTATTGTGCTGACAGTTTGATAATAGGCTGCCTATTTAAAGCGATATAAATAGCAACATTAGTGTGGCAGCCAGTGTGTGACTATGGAGTGAATAAATAATAGACTTATGTAAAGTGCTTTGAGAAGCTTGGACTTGGCAAGATCAGCATAAATCTAATTCATTGATACTATTAGTGTTGTGGTCAAATCACCACTCATCAAGTCAAAATATTTCTTGACTCTTAAGGGTTCATGTTCCAGTCTGAGTCGAGTTATGAGCATTTGAAGTAGGAGTCCAAGCCTGAGTCAAATATTTTTTTCAAGTCGAGTTTCAAGTGGAGTTTTCTGAGTGTCATGTTTGAGACCGATTTAAGTCAATTCAAAACATGGCCAAATGGAATAAAGATGAGTCAAAATCACCTAAAATGTGTCAAAGTTGAGTTTGAGTCTAATTATAAATTGAGTCCAAATGAACTGAAGTTGAGCCAGCAATTTGAGTACTTAGGAGGGTGCAAAACTAACATGTTGTGACTGGGATATAAACCTGTTTATGTGGTTTTGCACAGATGTAAATATCAGGCAGGCCTGTCTCTACTTTCAGCATATAAAGCAAACTAGACACAAATGTGACTTGCAAGCTTTTGTTTTCAAGTCTGAGGAACAAGAAAGAAAAAAGTATCGCGGTTCAATAGCTGTTTCATCATAATTTATATTCATCATATTTTTTTTATTTTTAAGAAGGTAACTGGTGAATGAGGCCCCGTATTTGCAACTATGGCAACTTGATACACCACAGGGCACACAGCACTAAGATATTATGATAATAACAATAAACAAGTTTCACGTATTATTTGACTTAGACACCCATGTGTTAAGTTGATCAATGTATAACTAACACAGGCAGTGCCATTAACATAATTTGCAACTAAAATAATTGCAGCCCAAGAAGCCACTGCAGTACACCCTGACCAAATTTACATAAAAAGACACATTTAGTTCATCAGTGTGTACACTATCACAGTGGGACTGCCATAGAAACATATTTTGAGTAGGACTTTTCTCTCTACTCACACACTGATTTTAAATAAAAAACAGATCATAATGTTTGAGTTTTAGAGGATGCCATTCCTCTTAGTCTGGCAGACATGTTCAGCGGAGGGACATTTCTGTCGTGCTGTGAGAGTACTGAGTGGCTTTTCTTTTTAAAGTCTCAAAAGGGATCCACATGGAGCTAAAATTGAAGGCGATAGAGTGAGCCATGACACACAGCACATGAATGTCTCTTGGGCCTGGTGTCTCACTCTGCTCCTTTTATGCATCAGTGGTGGTGGACATTTGCCCTGGGCTTGTAGTCTGGCCAAGAGTGCCTCTTACACGCATGCTGAGAAGATCAAAAGACAGAGACTTGCAGGTTTACGTAATAACAGGTAAATTATGCATTTAATTTTGGAAACACATTTTCACTTACCTGAAGTTGGACAGCAGTGTAATTAAGAGGGGATGGTTAACAATTCTGCAACAACAAATGATATAATAAGTCTATACATACTACCTGTTTGGCACTGTCATGTCAAGTATACAGGTATTACAATGAAGATGCGCATTGTGGCTTGTTCGAGAGCCAGCCTCTAGATGGCAGTAAATACATTTTTTACATTTGAATGGTATGTTTTCAGAGGCCCATGATTAAGTAGAATATAGTGGGAAAGTAAAACGCATATAGATTTAGTACACAAAAAGTAATTTTTTTTTTTTAAATTGCGATAATTATGGTTTGCAGTTAATGAAAACCAAATATCTATATATCCTAAAATTACAGTAATATTACACAGTCATCAATCAACACCATTATAATCAATGAATGCTTGAAATATTTCTCTGTTTTTCTCAAGTCAATATAGTATTTCTATGTGCAATTCCATAATTGAACTGAACTACTGAAAATAATTTCACTTATCTACAATAGTCTAATTTATTGATATGCACGTCCTATATGTGCAACGTCCTATATTTAATTCTATCATTAGCAGTAACTACATTGATTGCAATAATAGAAAATGTTAGTTAAATGCTTTGAAGTAGCTATTATGTACCTGTATAGTAGTAGTACATAATTTAGCTAGTTTTTGGAGAACATTGGAACAGATTATCTCACCGACGAGGACCTGTGCTCCAGCGTGGGTCGCTCTGTCTTGGCCCAGCCGTCTGTCCCTTTAGGCTCTGATCCTTTCAGAGCGTCCTGTTGATGCTGAAGACGAGCGGCTGCTGCAAGAAAGCACGGCAACAGATGTGTGACTGTCAAGATAAATAAACTCAAACACAGAGCGCTTCCAGCTGCTACCACCCTAAACAGACATCCCACTATGCAAAAAAAAAAAAAAAAAACATGTTTCAGTGTGAATCTTTGGTGGTAGAGGCAGTGGAAGTAGTTGAAAAGGAGTGGAAAAGTTTAGGAGCATTGGCCTTAAGCTCTTGAGGTTGAGTTCAGTCATCATGGGTGCTTTGAAAGAAGAGACTTGTCCCATATAGATTCCTCCTAGATAAGTTGAATTTGAGATACCTAGTTTGCCTTGTTCTTAGTCCTTAGGCTTTTGGTGACCTAGTAATATAAGACCTTCCACTAAGCTCACCTGAAAAATTCCCTTGGCTGATACCACACACATTGTCCTCGAACCCGGAGCTGCAGCCCAAGGAGTCCCTCTTGAGTGGCGTTACAGAAGACACACTTTCCTGGGTGAAGCATAAAAAAAGGCTTGAATTTTCTTGCCCTTTTCACAAGCAAGGTATAACTACGACAGGCAATTTGCTGCTTGACAGACAGCATAATCACAGGGGCTGCTCTGCTGTGAGAACGTATTTGCATTTTCATTCATATTTCGTTCTTCCTTTTAAGAAATGGTAAATGTTGTAGAAAACTAGAAACATTAACATTCATTACACAGCAACAGATCTGACATGTTACAGCTAGCATCTAATCCATCAAACTAGATCATGTGCCTATTCTAAGTGTGGGTCAAAACAGTAAATAAGAGCAAGCATCAATGCAAAGATGCTAAATGAAGCATGTTTTGTCCTCTGAAAAAATGCCATATATTGTATGCATTTTTTGTGCACCACAGTGGTTACACCCACCATCCCAGTGTCGTACTCATCCTCAGCCTCATTTTCTTCCACCACACTGGCAAAGCTGCTGGCATTGGAGGACGACCGCGACAGGTCCTGAGCCTCTGGGATAGATGGTGCCCTGCAACACATCGTCAAACTACACACCTGGGTCACTCTTGTCCTAATAAACAATATTTGATATCTACTGTATAAGAATGCTACACCTTTACTCCACTACATGTCATGTTATTATTACATGCATGGCTTTGTTCAAAATAATATTACTATGTACAAAAAACAATCAGGAAAGAGGCAATTTTTTTCTTCACTTAGTACTGTATGGTTATTTGTGAAAATATGAGACCTTAATATACAGCCATGTTTCAATAAAGGGCAAGCCCACAGTATATTAATCAAGAAAAAATCTTGGCAATGCATTTACAAATTGTTTTAACAAGCTGGAAAAAGAACATTAGAATGATAAGATGAGCTCTAACTCAGGTTTGATGTATTATGTTAGTATTTTTTGGTGGGCAATTTGTCCAGTTTTACTTTTTAATAAAAATCAAAGCAGGAATGATAGCTATGCTGATGTTAGCCTTGCCTTGCCTTTAAGCTGTCTGTATCAAATGATCCACTACAGCCTCACTGTTCACCCTTCAAGAATAACCTTTCTGAAGTCGCTCTCACCTGTTCTTGGTGGCAGGAAACTCTGGAGAGCTGTGATTGGATGAGTTGTCCGATCTGTTTTCCTGTGACAAATGGCTGCTGTCTGAAGTCCTCTGGGTGCTTGGTGACACCTCGCGACTGTAACAAGGAGATCACAGGGTGAAAACAAGTACGCCTACTTTAGATTAAATATGATAAAATGACTTTAACTTTACTATTGATCTGTTGTCACGATGTTGTATCTTGATTCAACAATAAGTAGTAGTTTTATGAAGTTATTTTAAATTACATGAGCCCTAAAGGTCATTGTAAAATCAGTTAGAAGATTACTTGGTTGTGTAAAATGTGGGTCACAATAAGACACCTGCACACAAGAATATCAACATTCAACAAATTACACACACAAAATCTACAAAATTGTTGGTGCCCTGCAGTTAAAGAAATAATAACCCACTATGTGCACAGAAATAAATTGAAAATGACAAAATAATAAATAAAAATTTACTGAAAATGGTCTAATAGATTTGATTTCAGTTTCATTCTTCAAGCTTTTATGTGCTTTAAATCCTTGTCTATAACTCCTTCTTTGCTTTGCTTTTTTGCTTTTTCTAGTCCATGTTGAGTGTTGTGCACACCTGACACTAAAGTAGTGACTACTTTTCACCATTTAAAAAGGAAGACAGACTGATCACGTGACTGAAGAGACTGGAGATGTGAATTACAAACCACTCCTTAGTTCACATGTCACCAGTGGTGGAATGTAACAAAGTAAAAGTACTTAGTTACTTTACTTAAGTATAATTTTTGTTTATCTGTACTTTACTTGAGTACATTTTACAAGGGGTTTTACAGAGCAAGTATCTGTACTTTTTACTACACTACATTCATGAGTTGGTTTGAAGTAAAAAGTGTTTTAAGTTTTGGTTTAACGTGTGTTTTTGTTGTGCCCTCACTGTAGACTCACAGTACTTAAACATAAAAGATGCAGTAAAGTGGTACTCCTTTAGAAATATCACAATAATAAAGACAGAACACCTCAGCAACAGATTCAGTCTCTTCTACTGCAACAGTCTGTTCATTTTATCTGGAATCAGCAAATTTTTTCAGAAAAATCCCTCACATTTAACACATTCATGAGTTGTCGAGTCTGTGTAAAATACTTTTACTTTACTTGCAAGTAAATTTAAAAATAGGTACGTTCAGACTTCAGGGGAAATTTTAAAGTGATACTTTTACTTGAGCAATTTTTATCTCCTTTATCTGTACTTTTACTTAAGTAAAGAAATCGAGTACTTCTTCCACCACTGCATGTCTCCGTAGTCAAAATATTTTCAATCTTTTCAAGGGGTACAAATAATGTAATACTAATTTCCAGCTTTGTCCATGTTATTCCCAGTTAAATAGAGTCTGTTTATACGAGCTAACTCTTCCCATTGAATGCTGTTGCTTCCATCTGCTGCAGCACTGTTCTGTCATCACTACCCACTCCCTGCTGATCTGTGTCCTCTCACCTTCTCTCTTGGACCTCCTGGATGTTTTCAATGCCAATGGCACTACTGCGCCGTGAGCTGAAGGGACCCGACTTTTTCCTGGTTGGGCTTTTTCCAGGAATGATCAATGACTGACAGTGGGTTAGAAGAAGAAAAAATCAGACATGGACTACAGGGATCGACAAAATAAGTAAACGTTAACATACTATAGGAGGAGTTTATTCTACATTGTTCAAAGTGGGCTTCAGACATGAAGTCATAAAGCCGCAGCATGACTCTTTTTTTTTTTTTTTTTTAAAGGAAAAGAAAAAATGCCATGATTAAAGTTTCCATCAAATTTCTAAATAATACTTGTTGTTCTATGTTGTTATTTAAAGAAAATAAGTTAGATGAAATGCTACATGAATCATCAATGACACTCTGAAGCAGTTTCAAGAGTTTAAAGACTTGAAAAGTACTGACTAAAAAAATATAAGAACAGAGATTGAACTAAATGGAGTCATGCTTTGAGCCTAGAGATGTAAACAGTAGAAATAAATGGACCATGATACCAGATGGGAATGTTATGCAAAAGTGAGGCTCCTGGGCGGCCTGGCTCCTATAGACTACAGACTTCAATTTGTTAACAGAATTAATTTCAGTAAACTCTGAATGGATTAAATCTGAGCATACACTGACAAGATATTATAGTCTGCCATTACTTGTTAAGCATGCCATAAAAATTTAGAAACCTATATTATTTATTCTTTAGTATATATGCTTACTGCTTCATTAAATAAAGCAGCTTACTGTCCATACACTTTTTTTCTAATGTTTTCTACCCAGTCTCTGATGTTACAAACATGTATTTGGTAGTTGTGAGTTGCCAAAAACATCTTGATTGTTCATAATTTGTAATATTTTTGGCTAATGCTAATTCCTTCATTGAATGAGGCCTACTTAGCCTATGGCATCATTCTTTTGAAGGCAGCCAAATTGTTTACAAACACTAAAACAGTCCATTGGTCCATTCTTTTTTTTACTGATGAAAAGTAGTTGGAAAAACTACAACAACTAGCGTAATACCTGAAATATATTTTAAAAATTATATAATTGTATATGTATATATTCTCATTAACAATAACAGTCACCACTTTAGAGGTAATTTTCTCCAAGCCATAACAGAGCTGTGTGTGTCAGTGCTCAACAAAGAGTGAAAGAGTGAAATTAATGGATTTATAATGAAGCCCTTTGCAAAACATGTCACTGTAACATATAGCTATGCCTCCACAAATGTCTCACACAACCACAGAAAGTAAAACATTTACCGTATTTTTCGCACTATAAGGCGCATAGGATTATAAGGCGCACCTTCAATGAATGGCCTATTTTAAAACTGTTTTCATATATAGGGTGCACCGCATTATAAGGCGTATAGAATAGAAGGCTGGGGTTGCGTTATGCATCCACTAGATGGAGCTGCGCTAAAGGGAATGTCAATAAAACAGCCAGATAAGTCAGTCAGTCAAACTAACCAAACCACAACCAAACCAGCGTTCTTACAACTCTGTTCACTCCCAAAACAAGTTAGTGCATTCACATAGCTCTTATTTGCGCCACCCTCGTTGAAAACAATGTATTTCCAACTCCATTTGTCACAGTTCAAAGCTACATGAACAGCGTTCGAGTGCTCAGTTTTCTGTCCCCTCAATGTCGCAACTCTTCTACTAGATGGAGTAAAGGCCGTGCCTCTTTGTTCTTTTGTGGCAGGATCCATAAACACGCCTATGGCACACATGAACAGCTGGGACTGGAATTCCCCTTTACCGTTTTTACCGCTGTCACTTCCGCGACGCCCCCTGAATACGGTAGCCATAATTAACCAACATTGATCCATATATAAGGCGCATCGGATTAAAAGGCGCACTGTTGGTTTTTGAGAAAATTAAAGGCTTTTAGGTGCGCCTTATAGTGTGGAAAATACGGTAAGATTAAAAAAGGTAGAAATATACATGAACCTCTTCTATTGTTCCTATCCCTATGGCACTGCCTCGACGTCCGTATTTACTGGGACTTTTGCCTGGGACAAGCAATGACTGAACCACACAAGACATGGTGGGAGAAGCGAAGAAAGAAAGAAAGAAAGAAAGAAAGAGAGAAAAGAGAAAGGAGATGGTAGATTGAAAAAAGCCAGGGATGGAAAGGGAAAAGAAAAAGAATACATCATAAGATCTCATGCGCATAGCTCAATGAATAAATATAGCAAGGTGCAAAAGTGCTGGAGATTTTAGGAGACATGACATTGAGGGCATAGTGAGGAGCTTCACTGGGGAGTGTGAAAGCAGGCTGCAGGCCAACAGAGGAGGCCATGAGAGGGAAGAGATAGCAAAAAAGTCTGCAGGAAGTGGCAAGCATGTCACCCTCAGGGATACAAGTCTGCTTAGTGATGCATTCAGGGAGCAAGGCCAAAGAGGATCAGTACGAACCACAAGGTAAAGACTTTAGGAATAGGGTTAAGTTCACACAAATTGACAAAAATTAATAATAAAACCATAGTTCCAGAAAATTTGTGACTTTGTGTAAAATGGAAATAAAAACAGGATGTAAAGGTATGCAAATTGGTATGGTAAGGTATGCATCATCATATTTTATTCCCAATTGAACACATGAGGTAATGAAGCTGCGATATTTTATAAAAAAAAAAAAATCTTGAATTTGATGGCAGCTACACATCTCAGTTCAAGTTAGGACAGGAGCAACAACAGGCTGGAAAAAAGTTTTACTATAAAAAGCCAGCTGGAGGAGCATTTTGCAACTAATTATGTGAAATGGAATTACTTCAGTAGGACAGTGACTTCTGGAAGTGTTCCAGATGAAGAGATGCAGTGATTTCCTGCACAGAGTAATGTCTGTTTTTACAGACACTTGAGGACGTCAAGATGAAGAGCATCCAGTACATCCAATAAGAATATTACAGACTGCTTTTCTAAAATGCTCATTTTATACCATCTTAATGAAATGTTTCCAAATAACTTAAAGGTACTCTAAGCAGCGTCGTTTGAAAACAGTACTGCAGTCTAAATCAAAACAATGGTCTGTAGGTTGTCAGTTTTTACGCTTTTCTGATTGGACAAACAGCAATGCAGGGTTTTAGAAGCAAAACAAAAAATGTAAACAAAAACAATTTGGCCATTATGTAAAACATATTTTTAATTGTTAATAAATCAACTATACCACTGTTATCTGTAAAACAAATATTTGATTTAAACATGTTTATTTGGCACACATGGACATTTTTTTTGGAAATATAAAAAATATATACTGCTCACAGCAACTTTAATTGGTTGTAAAATGATCTTCTGGCTGTTTTTTGAGGTAAAAAGCTTTTGTTTTTCTAGCCTTTTGTTGCTTCGTTCTATTTTTTTTTTTAGATGTGTTGCTGCCATCAAATGTTCTACTGTAAATAAAATTTGCAATCATTACATCTTGTTTTTATTGTTTTTACTTACATTTTATAGTGTCACCATTTTTTTCAAAATAGGAGTGTAAATTAACCCCGATGAGACACAGACTGGGCAGTGGGCTACTTACTGGTATATCTTGTGTCATGCAAACTCCTCAGCCATACATGCACAAGGAAGCATAGGAAGGTTATAAGAGTCACAGAGACAGAACAGAAGAAAGGGAGTCTGGGTAGTCAAACAGCTAGCTTTCTTAATAAAAAGTTGGCACCCACAACAGTACGAATTATCATATTCATAAAAAAAATTAGCCACTTCACTCATAAAAGGCACTATTGTATTATCTTTTTGGCGCAGCTAATATGGTGATGAATTAAATCTTTTAAGAGATGAAAGTGAATGGAACCCTAAGTGTAAATGATGGTGTTAATTTGACAAATCAAAGCTGCTGAAAAGTGCAAAATGAACAGAAAAAGCTCTACAGAGGTAGTCTTGAACTTTAGTTATACTGAAGTTTATTTAACATATGAAAAAAAGTGAGGTTGAAAATATTAGCAAAAGAGTAGGAGTAATTGCTGCTTTGAGAGCGCTAATGAATGCACGCCACATAATAAATTGGGCATCATGTAGACCAAAATTGAGCTACTTACAATCCCGGGGGTTTTTGGGCTCTCTGCGGGATTATGGGTAAAGCTGCCACTGTGACTAGTGGAGACTGTGTGGGACTTCTTGTTACTGAGGCCCATGGCGTCCATAGACTGGCTTCTGCTGCGGATGACCCGCTACAGAGAGAGATGAGGAGATTCTGTCAGTCCACCCACTGTCTCTGTGTGGATATAATATACACTGATCAGCCATAACATTATGACTCCTCATGGTCATATTTGTGTATTGCTGTCTATTGCTCTCCTATCGCTGGGCTTCATTAGACTTCTGAAAGACTGCAGTGGTATATATCTCAAAAAGACCTGCAGGTTGTGAAATTAGTTCCTCATGGATCAGGCTTTGTGCAGCACATCCCACACATTTTCTGTCATTGCTTTCCTCCTGACAGGTTCTGACCACTGGAGACTGAGTACAGCTACTTATTACTACTGCAATGGGCACCAATCATGTAGCACTAAACTTCACCATTGTACATTTAATGACTTTAAAAAGTAACAAACTAAGTAGGTGGACATAAAGTTCACTTGGTGCCTAAGATATTTGGCATAACAGTGGTCAGATGTGATGAGAACAAATTAATTTATGTAATTTTGAAAATGTAATATAACTAAGTGTAATATCTTTGTTGGTGCCTCTACTTCAGAAACTACTGTCTTCTTTTCTTTTGGCTTTTCTCTTCCCCGGTCACCACAGCGAATCATTAGCCTCCTAACTAAATGATTTACATATTGATTGGCATAGGCTTATGTAAAATGCCCTACCTGATGCAGCCCTCTCCATTTATCCAGGCTTGGGACCGAAACAAAGAGTAAACTGGTTTGTGATTGCTCATATTAGCTCATAGGTAGAAAGGCAGAATATCTTTGTTGTATATTGGGATGTTATATGATTTCAGTGGATGAAAACTAACAATGAAGCTGAAAAGTGATCAAGTGGAAAGTGCTTGGGAAAAAAAGCAGAGGCTCAACTGTAAGGAGGTGTGATGAGGTAAAAATAAATATACACATACAGTGTGGAAAAAACGAACAAAGCACCAAAACATGCAACACAAAATAATACAGAATTTATTTGTTACAGTTAAAGTGTAAAGGGATTTGAAATATGACAGACAACAAGTCAATGATGCTGAGGAAAAGGAAACACTACAGGGAAACACAGCCTGTGGGGAGACGGGAGCAGCACATCTCCAGCTCCATAATGAGGAGTCATTAAATCGTTCATCAGGCAGACACAATCACAGCTCCAACTGCTGTGCCTCGCTGCTGCCTGGGCCACACTCCACCACCCTAATGGTCATTGATGGAGCACTCCCAGTGACAGCAGAGTGCTTCTTATATACAATAGGACAGGCCTCAGCCTCAAACCCACAGACTAATGTGAAAACCATGCTGAGTTCGTCAGTCATGGCTGAGGGGAGGAATTCAAATGCCACAGGACTGCTCCTTTGAGATACAGAAAATTCGCCATGCTTTGTTTTCGGATGTGTGAATACCCAGAATCCCAGCCAAGAAACAGAGGACAGAAAAAAAAGAGTATACTAGTTTGTGTCCAGTCATCACCATGCAGAGCAGAAATAAACACCATAGTACAGTCAGGTGAGGAAGTGACCATACCTTAAAGGATTCAAAGAAGCCTCCACCTCCTCCTCCCCCACTCCCATTCTCCAGTTTGTCCTCATCTCCACCCAGTCCCATCATGGACTGGCTGTTAATGTGCAACTCTTCATACAGGGTCTCCAGAAGGGCTGAACGCGTGCGCTCCTAGAGGACAACATGTAATAGCCACAAAAATGTGAATGTAATGGAAAACATTATAAGTTATACACAGTTATACATTATAACTGTAAGCTATCCTTTTTCCTTTCAGCTTTTCCCTTCCGGGCTCACCAAAGAAATTCATCTGCTTCATAGTGATGTGCAATGATATGCATAATTCTTTGGCATAAGTTTTACACACTGGATGCCCTTACTGACACAACCTTCTCCATTTATCCAGGCTTGGGACAGGCACAAAGAGTACACTGGCTTGTGATCCCTTGTGGCTGGATTATTAACTGCAAGCCATAATCATCACAATTAAAATAAATATTAATGCTTAATGCTTAAAATTGTCACTGTGTATGAACTAAATCTACAGTCTATAATTTTACTAGAATTAAATGAATTTCCCTATACATTTATATATATACATTTATTAACATGCACCTCCTTCTAACCATAAGCACTTCATAGTTCATTATATTGGGCCTATTGGTGTGCAAGTTGTTATTTTTTCAGAAAGTTTAATTAACAACTGAAAAGAGCATTAAAAAGATAACTGAGCCACAAAACCACACACATGTGCACACACCCACATCACTGCTCTATCACTCCTCTCACCTCCAGCTTGGCAAACTTCTCAGCCTTGTAGCAGGCGTACTCTGCATTAATGAGCTTAGTGAAGAGAAATTCATGAAATTCTGGGCCCTGAAGAGGTAAAGAAAAAGTGGGAAGAGGCAGATTTAATGGAGGTCTGTGATGTCGGCTTGTCAAGAGAGGAGGGCTTGTGTGTTTGTCTAGCTCCTAACCTTTTTAAAGATTGCGGGGTCAGGCAGAGCAGGGCCAAAGAAAGGAACGTCGTCTCTCGCTGTTACAGATACCTAGAGGGAACAAAAAACACTTGGATTGCAGGGATATACCAACAATTATAATAAGGTATGATAAGTTATTCATATCGATTTAGCATAGGTTTTAGTGTGTGAGGACCTCTGCCAAAGCACTGGTCCTATCTTACAATGATAAAGGTAAAGTGATAAGACCTGGACTCAAACTCAAATATCTTGTAGTTCAGGGGTAAATGCTCTTTCCATTGAGCCACAAAAGATATTAGATCCCACACTGGTAAATAATCTATTAAAACTAATAATTTTTATCTTCGGTCCTTATCTCAAAATGGCACAGAATCCCTTAAATCCTCCTGGACAGACACAGTGATCTGGATCCACACCGAAATCATTTATGTATAATATCAATTATCTTCGGGTCAATTTCTGACCTGAACATTTCATAACAAAAATAAAACATGGAATTCTGTATTTATTAAAGTTAATAGCATCATAATCCCTCACTAAAACTGTTGCACAATACTGAGTTTATATACTTTTCTTCCATACATCATTTCTGGCTGCATGACGTTTGGTTAAATTCAAGGTGTATAATGTGAATTGTGTGCTATGGATAAGGCAATAATTATAATAAGACAAGATGAAAGAATTGTTTTCTTAGTCCTTGAAACCAACCTTGTAAATTACATTGTCCGTACAAGCATTCTCCACCTGCACCACTACATAGGCGTGGAGAAAGTTGGACTGGATCATGTCTGGTACAAACGGCGTGTTTTCTTCCTGAAACACGATGGCCACTATGTCGTTGCCTATGTGTCGCTTCCTTTGCAGCTGAAAGGCACAAAACAGGAGAAAAAACACTTCAAATTCCCAGCCGGTGGATCAAAACACAGACCAATCACAATCACCTCCAGGCCTCATGCTGAAATATTGCCTGCAAATCAAATTGTCCCAGCAGAGATGTGGACACAGCTCCAGAGGGGACATGTCCTCTTTCAGCAAAAGCCCAAAATCATATTTGTATGTCAACAGCTTTTGGAGTGCATACAACCTCCAACTCCAAAAGAGCTGTTATACTGTAAAAAATGTGAATAAAAAGAAATTGCAATGATTTGGAAATCTCATAAAATCTAATTATATTCATAGTTGAACATAATAACACAGGTTTCATAAAAAAATATAATAGTTAATTTTAAATTCAATGGCAGCAACACATCTCAAATATGTTGGAACAATAGCTGGAAAAGTTCCTGATGTGTGCAGTGATTTCTGGTACAGAATCATGCCTGATTTTAATGCAGTGCACCTGTGGACTTGAAGATCACGAGCACATCCATATCCAATAATACAGACTATACCCAGACTTCTTACTAAAGTGTAGCCATTTAACCTAATTGGTTGCCTCTGTTGCCACAATTTTGAGAAGTGTTGCTGCCACCAAATTCAAGATGAGCTATTGTTTTATTACGAATAAAATATGGTTTATGGGATACATTACAATTTGTTAATTGTATTTGTACTCTAGTTTAGAAATAAAGATGCACACAGAAAACACACTGAGTTTGACCATGATTGGTGCATTTTGATTTAAGTAATTATGTGGTAATTCAAGTTTGAATCTACCTGAGGTAAGGCTTTTTTTAAATATTGTGACTAATCAAACGAGCAGATGCATTTCATATTGTATCTTTTCCCCACTGTGTAGGACCAGACTATTGTATTAGCAGCACTGACACTATGTACAGTCTAATAAAGACACTGTCACCTTCAATAACTCAACAGAAGGGTGCTAAAACTCACACACAGCTCTAATGGCTCCTAAAATCCATGACAGTGACATCTGCTCTGCACAGTGCACTCCAGTACCTCTGTGTCAGATATATAGTCCTCTTTAAAATAACCCCAGGCTGTAAACTGTCTTACCTATTGCCCCTATAACAATAAAGCATTTTGACAGTGGACAAACTGTGTGTACTTAGTCAATGCAGCAAATATTTACTCTGGGAGTTATTGATAATTCTTCTCCAGCTGCACAGTTACTTTACAGCCAGTGTCTGCTGAGCCAAATGTGTTTCTTCACATTAGCACAATCAACCATCTGTTTTAAAACTTGGCAAGTTTCTGTACTTGTTTGAAGGATACTGCATCAAAGACAGACAATTCACCAATAAAAGTCATTCATCAATTACAAATTTATCAATCTTGTTTGACTAAATGTTCTTCTTTTCAAACCAGTTGTTTTCTATTGGGCATTATTCCTCATCTCCATAGTCTGCCTTACATTGTAACAAGAGAAGAGATGGAAAGTAACTAAACACTTTTAATAGTAATTAGTTCGTTTTTTGTTTTTTTTTTAAAGAAAACTTTCTGAGTACAATTTATAAAGTAGATACGTACAACATATTGTTTGACTATGGTGGCAAAGTTTGTGAAATGCCTTTTAGTCAGAGGTTTCTAGGTTCAAGGCTAGTTTTGGGTAAGTAGTTATGGTAGTAGTAGTATTTTACGGTGCAACTGCAAAATATCTGTCACAATTACTTTGTAAGTAAATCTTAAGCTCACATTTTATCTTCACTTAAGTACTAATTTTGTTGAGTACTTGTAATTTTGTGGTAACAGTACTTTTATTAGAGTACTTGAGATTTTGAGTACTTCTTTCTCTCAAGGAGTCGTAGTGTGTCTGGATTACAACAAACAATTACAAAATTGTGGTTTAATCACCCTTAAATATGAAAAAGCTGAATTGTTTACAAATCTTAAAGAGCCACTTAACACTGGCCCAGGCCTTACTCCGCCCGCTGCCAGAGGTTGAAAACTGCTCAAAAAGTGGGCAGAAACCAGGCAGAGACACAGGAGGAGAACTGAGGGAGGAGTGAGGCCTGGACCTGTGAGTGACAGCTGTCATAGCACCATCACAGGTGTCCTCCGCAGAAGGGTTGCCAAGTTCCAGAAAAAACAAACATCCAAACCCATACCATTGGAAAAAAGTGGAAATGTATACTTATGTTTGTTGTCTGCTATCAGACTAAGGGACAAACTTACTAAGACGAGTGCTAAATTGCGAGTACTGCTTAAAAAATAATGTTTGCTATTTGTTGGCAACGCTGCTCCGACTTCATCTTTTTTGCAACGCAAAACACAATATGAGAGTCCAGCCTCAAATAACAGGACTGACTGTGGCAGACTCACTGTCTTTGAGGGATAATCATTTCAGTGCATTTTACTTTCTTCTATAACTTTGCAAAGTCCATCCTTGTTAAAAGTTTCATGCAATTCTGGCAGTGACCAGAGTCACTTGACTTAATTTCCCTCTGTGTGAGACAGTAGAGGGAGAGGAAAGTCCTGTTTACTGTCTGTCAGAGCCAGTAACCCTTCAAACAGTTATACAAAATGTATCAAGCAGCCTCAGTGCTGATGGTGATCAAATAAATATAACATAACATTAAAAAAATATTTTCGATGTCCTCCGCTCGTACATTCAGAGCCAAATCCAGGCAGCGCAGCCTTGAGCCATGGCAGCTGTCAATCAAGCACCACAGTGAGGTTTGTGAGGCAATGGGATAAACACAAGTGTTCATCATAGGCTTTACGCAGTGTTTAAAGACTATTCCATCACCGTAAGCATTTAAAAGGACGTGGAACAGACCGAAAGCCCAGAGACAGAAGCTGTAAAGGCGGCAGTTCGGGGAAATACGAGCGAGAATCGAGGAAAAAGTTTTACAGGTAAAGTCTGTCTCTTTGTTTCCTCCGCCTTCAAATCAACACTTTACTGTTGTATCTTTGTAAATGATAATATCACTGTCTGTTGTTTTTTTTTTGACTATGGCTCATAAGAACAAGGTGAACAGGATTGTCAAAAATGCAGGTCGGGACCAAAAACAACCGGACCTACTTTATCAAACTGCTATGTTCAGGATGGCTAAATCTATCTCCAGTGACACTGAACATCCTTTGTTTAGTGAATTTAGTTTAATGCCTTCTGGACAACGCTATATAATGCCTTTAGCAACTAAGAAAGTCTATAAAGGGTCATTTGTCCCTAATGCAGTCAGTTTACTAAACAAGCACTGGTGAAGAATTAAGCAGCACTTTCATTTTCAAATGCTTAAATTATGGTGTCTGTACTAATTGTCTTTGGTATTTTTATACTGAAACCATGTCTTATTTATTATATTGTATTGTATTTATTGTACTCTATGACTGATGGTGACCCGAAGACAAATTTCCATTAAATGGACAATGCAGTTAAAGTTAAAGTTAAAGTTAAGCCCTGTTTGTACAGCTGACCAGATGAAAAAAAGTGGTTTGGGTTTGAGTTGCGCTTTAAATGCTTTCAACCTGAAACCTTTGGAGTGTGTCTGCTGCTCAAACAGAATAATTATGAAGCCAAGATAAGCCTCAGCACTTCACTGAAATTAATACATTGTCCTTACCTTGGTGAATTAACTGAAATAGTAGTACTTTATTAAAACTGACTTGATTATAATATAATTTTTGAGCCATCTTGCCTCAAATCTAAGGTGGGTATAGACTCTTCTGTAGGATTTATAACTCATCATACTCTATAGACGAGAGTGTTCCTGAGAATATTTGTACACTCAAAACAAACTCGAGTGCAGGGTTGGAGTGAGACACTTGACATCTGCTAATGAGCTAATGCTTCAGCAGTGCTCTCTCCTTTGTAAAAAAAAAAAAGCCCTGTTATGGTGGCGGCAGATTCCTTGAGTTTCATCGTGAATCATCTTATGTGGGCGTTGTTTACTGTATGCCCTGCGTTTCTCTTCATGCTCGGCAATATGGGCTCTCTGCACTGGGTTACTGTGGTAACAAAGTTCAAACTCAAGTTCAAACTTCAGACAGAAGTAAAGATTGAGAAGAAACCAATGAAAAGCAATTGAAGTATGTCTAATAAGTATAAATATAATGATTACTATGAGAGGCAATACTTTCTGCTTGTATGTCCTCAGCATATACTCAGACAAATGTTATATGGCTGTAAATATTGTCTATATTTAATATTTAGTGCTGTGCTGTGAATAATGTTTTCAAAGAGGATTGTGTCTCACTCAAAATCTGTCCTTACCACCAAAATAAAAAAAATAAAATAAAAAAGTACAAAAAATGTACCAGAACCTAAGTATCTAGATATGCTACACCTCTAACAAGTAGATACATGCAAATTAACACCACTTTACTTGAACAGTATTATAGCCAATGACACCATTAATTACCTCTACATCTGTCACGTAGCAGGCAGACAAAAGCCATTACAATCATCGTTCTTTACACCTTAGTGAGCATGGCACACTCAGTCACATGTCACTGTACCTGCTGCGAATCTCCTTCTGTATAAGGCAGCTTGGTGGACACGTGAAACATAATCTCTTTATTGTGGAAATTTGTGTAGACGGACTCTGTCCCCGTCTGGCCGTGAGTCACATCCAGCCCGCCTCGAAACCTGAGGGACAAGAGCATAAATAAAATCCATAAGAGAAGATAACATTTGGAAACAGCAGGTCGATGCCCTTCACCGTTCTACAACCACAATTCCCAAAAAAGGACACTGTGTAAAATCTATAAAACAAAATGCAATGGTTAAAAAATCTTTTAACATAATGGTATTGAAACAGAATCTGAAAAATTCCATGCCAAATAATAGCTCATTTTGAACTTGAGGGCAGCAACACATCTCAACAAAGTTGAGACAGCGCAACAAAAGAATTGAAAAATAAGTGGTACCATTAACTGTTAGATACACATTTTGATCAGTTTTTGAAAGGTTGCTGCCAATCAATTTGAATGAGCAATGATTTTTTCATAAAAATGTATAAGTTTAGCTTCCACACATACAGTAAATATTCTATTGTAAAAAAATAGAAGTATTCCAAAAAACATGTAAAAAATTGTTAACAATAAAACAACTTCCTTTGGAAATACTGAATGAGGCAAAGTGGGTTAGATTTTTACTTGTCTCATGTATGAATTGAGTGAAGAAGGGAAACTCTTCACTGAGTCAGATACAATATATTTATATATTATTATTATATTATTATATTATTATTATATATTTATATTTATATAAGTGTTCGCTCACCCACCCAAATAAATGAATTTGGATTATGGTGTGGTGTTGTTTTTTGGAGCTGGGCTTGGCCCCTTAGTTCCAGTGAAAGGAACTCTGAATGCTTCAGCATATGAAGACAATTCCATGCTCCCAACTTTGTGGGAACAGTTTGGGGATGGCCACTTCCTTTTCCAACATGACTGTGCACCAGTTCACAAAAGCACGGCCCATAAAGACATGGATGAGCGAGTTTGGTGTGGAAGAACTTGACTGGCCTGCACAGAGTCCTGACCTCAACCCAACAGAACACATTTGGGATGAATTAGAGCGAAGACTGTGAGCCAGGCCTTCTCGTCCAACATCAGTGTCTGACGTTGGACGAGATAGAGGTAAAGGGTGGGCCGATGTCATAATTAAACCCTATGGATTAAGAATGGGATGACACTTAAGTTCATATGCCTGTAAAGACAGGTGAGGTAATACTTTTGGAAATATAGTGCAAGTAATTTTCAATACAGTTTCACAATAATATATGTGGCTCAAACAGTTCATAAGTAATGGTATACCTGTGTCACCATTACGCTACAACATCAGCAGAGGACAAGAAAGATACAAAACCTATACTGTACTAACTATGAGAATGAGAACGAGGTATAAAACACACAATTAAAGACAACACTAAAAGCAGTGGTGTTAAAGTAGGGCAAAAAAGCACACTCTTGAGCACACTCATTCATCACTGAGTAGATGCCAAGAGTGCTTCTTCAACCTGCTCAATCACTCTGTCAGCAACACTACAAATATCATGCCACTCTTTAAATGATTTTTAGGAACGTGTTTAAAGGGCAGCTCTGATCAATAGCGTGACTGACTGCAAATGTTAAACAAGACAGACATTAAACCAAAGGATTTCAACTGTGTTCGAACCCTTTGAAGTCATGAAGCTCAATCTTGTGTCCCAGAAACTCCAGGAATTCAACAAAGGCAGGACTTTCTTCCATATTTCCAAAGAGCTCTTCTTCTGTTGTCTGTGAAGAAGCAACATATACGTACAAGATTAATAAATTAGAATATTGTGGAAAAGTGAACTTAAGTCAGTAATTCAACAAAATATAATGCATACATTATATAGATTATACAGATATAGTGACATATTTCAAGCATTTTCTTATTGTGATTACATCATAATTATCACACAATAAATAAATAAATGTTTGAAATATTTCACTCTGTGTATACTGAATCTATATAAAATATGTGTTTGACGTTTTGAATTGAACTTCTGGAATAACTCCTCCTCGCACCTTATAGTAACAAAAACTAATCAGCATAGAGTGGTGGCAGTTTTTATGAGGCACCACTTACCTGTCCAAACTTTTGATAAATAACCCCAAACTTGAAGTTGTTGCTAATCACATGCTCGTCAAATGTAACAATAAGCCTTGATGCCTGCAAAAAAAGATGAAATACAAGTATTCAGGCAGAGAGCGAGCAGGTGGAGACAGCTTTTTCTAAGATTTAATAGGGTCTACCTTTGGATAGAGGACGGGGTAAAATCTGTCCACATTAACCTCTTCACAAACAAGCTGCAAGTAAAAATAGCAGGCTCAGTCTTTGCCAGTTTAATTACACTGTATGGAAGGAAGCGATTCTGTGATAATTGCAGCCTACCTTGGCCATCTGAACCACATTGGGGAACTCTGTAAGGCAAGAAATGGGGATCACATCATGGTAGGTTTTTTGCTTTGTGCTGAAAGACAAACAGAGAAAGAGTGGTGATAAACTAAGCCTCATTATACTGTCGCAAAAAAGGTTGTCTTGCATAAAAATACGACATGTTTAATTCTCTGGTGTTAACATAGCTGTTTATCTGCTTGGGTCAGTTGGGCTTGCATTTACCAAGTAATTGTGATCCCCTGCAGACCTAAATTACTGTCTCAGACAATAACATCCATCTTTAATACATGCACAGATGTTAACTTCTGAGAAAGAAAAAATCTCTATGACACTAATAACAAAATGCATTACATTACCCCACAATAACTAAAGGACTGTTAGTTCTCTATAAATACATTTGTATTCAGTTCTAACGCTTATCAGAATTAGGTGTCAGAAGTGGCTGGGGACTTTCCCAACACTTACACTCATTGATAACCATTCATTCTCACTTTTTTTCACTAAGTACAATTAAACATTAAACATAAGTGCATGTTTTTGGACAGAGGGGAGGAAGCCAAGTTAACACAGGGTGGGCAGTTTTAGTTTCCAAAAATCAAAATTGTATTGAAGGAAACAAGGAAACAGGTGAAAAAAAAGTGCATCTACATTTAGACAAGGACCACTAGGCATCAGCTATTCTTTTTCTATCATCGCCCAGCCTTGAATTTTCAAAAGAATCAACAATGTGAGAAAAAGTCGATATCTGACTGTGGTGTGTGATGTTGAATAAGTCTTTATTTAAAGCATCTGTCCACAACCAGAATCCAACTTCACCTGGTGGCTTTAAATAGAGCCAGAGTGAGTCAGAAGCTGTGACTACAAGAGCCAAGGTGATTGTGGGTGGTGCCCAACCAGCGGAAAACATCATTCTGTGAATAATGTTGTAGGCTGAGAAAAATTACTTTATCTCTTCCACATCAGTGCACCACTGTTTGCAGCTATTAAAAAAGTGAAGTGGAGACTGGTGGGGTTAAAATTATTCACAGGATGGTGGAGGATGTGAACAGGTGCGAAATGAAAGATCCTTTTTGGGTGATGGGGGTGGAAGGCTGTACAACTCAAATGAGTAGCACTCCTACTTTTGAGAGCATTGCACTATTTTAGGTCAATATTTATTCAGAGAGTGTAAAGTATTATAAAGGGATATCAAAAGCTGCCATTTTTTTCTCATACAACTTGGTCATTTAACAAAGTGTTTCATAGTTGCTTTGAACTTAGTTGTGTAATAATATTCATTACAATACATTACATTACATCCAACTTTTACTTCTATCTTTTTCATTTTACATTGTAGCAAGAAAATGAAAGTTAATGTGGACAATAAATGGGATGGAACACAAACATGATGATGACTGAGCAAATGAGCCTGGGAATCATTCTCTGTAGATGAGGTGCACTATACACCGATCAGGCATAACATTATGACCACCACTTCTTCAGTAATTCAAACCTTTGCTCCCCACATGCATCACCACTGTTCCTTCCTTAGACAACTTTTGCTAGATAGTGACCGGGATAGGAACCCCCCACAATAGCTGGAAATTTGGAGATGCTCTGACCCAGTCATTAAGCCTTCACAATTTGGCCTTAGCCAAACTCGCCCATTTTTCCTGTTTCTAACACATCAATTTGAGGACAAAATGTTCACTTGCTGCCAAATCCCACCCACTAACAGGTGCCATGGCCATCTTAGCTACACCTGTGACCTGGAATAGGAACACGCTGACTCACACTTCAAAGTACACCATGATTAAGCTCTTTCTGTTGGAGATATACACAAGCTTAATCTACACCAATTCTGTGATCAGCAGCTCAGATCCTATCAGCTGCAGACGCCTAATTGAAGATAGCATTTATGAGAAAGGCTATCAGGAGCTTGTGGGATGTACCAGAGCCTATTGTCAGAAATCAAACTGGCAACACATCATTGAATTCCCAGCTTCACTGAGTCAGATAAGCACAAACAGGAAAGCAAACAGGTTACAGATAAAGGCGATAAAAACTCGTACCGAAGCATGAGCCGCAGATGCTCCTGATCCCCGATGACATCATATTTCATGGAAAAGACCAAGTGGCCCAGAGCGGCGTCCATGGTGTAATAATTAAAGTGTTCCTGCAGGCAGATGAGCAGAGAAAATGGTTAATAAAAGTGTGACTCCTGCGACCAACAGTGTGTGAGGCAAGAGCAAAAACACTAGCATAAAGTGGCAAGAAAAAGTATGTACCCCCTTAGCATTTTTCCTTTTTTATTGCCTTACAACCTGGAACTTAAATGGATCATTGAGAGGTTCATGTCAGTCACTTTACATTAAATGACAATAACTATGAAAATGCAAAAATTGTTTAATTGTGAAGCAAATTAGAAATATGACAAAATAAGAGAAAACTTGAGCGTGCAAAAGTATTCACCCCTCAAGTTAGTTCTCTGTAGAACCAGCTTCTGAAGGACTTTCAGCTCCAACTTATCTAGGATAAGTGTTTATGAGCTTGGTTCATAAAATCATTGGGATTTGTACTCATTCTTCATCTAAAACAGCCCCAGCTCCTTCAGGTTGGATGCATTGTACACAGTTTGAGTCGCTATCTTCAAAAATTGTCCTGTGTTTAGCGCCGTCCTTCATTCCTTCAGTTCTGAGCAGTTTCCCTGTCCCTGCCAATGACAAATATCCTCACAGCAGGACACTGTCACCACAAGGCTTCACTTTAGAGAGGGGCCACAGTCAGGTGCTAGGTTTGTGCTACACATAGCATCTTTTATTGATGGCTAATTTTAATTGCATCTGAACAGAGGACCTTCTCGTGTTTGGGGAGTCTTTCACGTAGCTTTTGGCAAACACAAAACATGTTTTGTTATTATTTTCTGCAAGAAATGGCCGTTCTTCCACACAGCCCAGCTCTGTGGAGTGTATGGTTCAGAGTGGTCCTGTGGACAGATACAACAGTCTCTGTTGTGGAGCTCTGCAGCTCTTTCAGGGTCACCTTTGGTCTTATTGTTGCCTCTCTGATGAATGCACTCCTTGCCCAGTTTGTGAGTTTTAGATGGTCCTCTTTAGGCAGGTTTGATGTGGTTCCTTATCTTTTACATGTTCTAATGATGAATTAAATTGTGTTTTGTGGCATAATGACAGTTGAATTGCAGTCAGGCCAACCTTATCTAACTATTTCTGTGACTTCTGAGGTTGAGTAACACTGGGTCTCATTAGAGGCTTCTTTAAAAAGGGGGTACATACTTTTGCACACTCAAGTTTTCTGTATTTCTAAAAAAAATGTTTTGCATTTTCATACTTGTAGTCATGTGATGTAAAGTGACTGACATGAACCTCTCAATGATCCATTTAAATTCCAGGTTGTAAGGCAACAATAAAGGAAGAATGCTAAGGGAGGTACATACTTTTTCTTGCCACTGTATATTCAGAGGAAGCACTTTCCTAATTAGCACTTTCCTAAGTGGTTGAGGTGTCTTGTGAATGTACAAAGTTGAAAATTTACTACATATACTACAGCCAACAATACATTTCATCTTTATATCTTATTTCAACTAATCTCTGTGGTCGATATATATACACTGATCAACAAGACCACTAACAGGTGAAATTAATAACACAGATTATCTCTTCATCATGGCACCTGTTAGTGGGTTTGATATATTAGGCAGTAAGTGAACATTTTGGCAGGAAAAATGGGCAAGCCTAAGGATTTGAGTGAGTGTGACAAGGGCCAAGTTGTGAGTTGTGATGGCTTAATGACTGGGTCAGAGCATGCAGCTCTTGTGGAGTGTTCCCGGTCTGTAGTAGTCAGTATCTATCAAAAGGTCCAAGGAAGGAACAGAAGGTACTGAAGCTGAAGAAGGTAATACAGGTTTTGATAGAAAGGTGAAGGAAAGAGAAAGGTCAGAAGGTGCATATTAGGCCTGCAGTCATAGCACATAACTATATAACTATATAAAAAATGTGCAATGATGCAATATTTTCAGTGCTTGTTTCCTGATATCATTCTAAACCCTAGTCTTGCTCAATGTTATTTTTTGTCACAGTCAAATCCTCTTCCTCTTAATCAAGAATTTCTTTAAAACACAAAAAGCATTTGGTTGCGAAAATGAGAAGTTTGAAGAAGATGAAAAAAATTCTTTAATTTAGTGCAGTACACAATACCAATACCTTTCCCATGAAATGTTTTCTATAGATCTTGGCCAGGCTGTTAGTCTCCAGTTTGACATGGGAGGTGGGACAAGGGGACTGCTCTGCCTCTGGGGGGTCTTTCGGCTCATGATTGGTACCCTCAATCCAGTAACCTCCGAACTGGGGCAACAGAATAAGTGGGAAGGGACTGCGGCGACCCAGCACCTGACACAGATAGGACAGTAACTCGGATACATGTACACTTTAATAGAGGCTGTGTGGAAGAAAATGGCTTACAAGATGTACCTCATGAACGCTGGGATAAGGGATATAGTCCTCTTCTGTCTGCAGAGAGATAAGAAATAAATGAGTCAAGAAACTGCATTCAGTTTTACTTTTTTTAAAATATCAATAAACATAGTCTGACATGGAAATTAGTGTAGTTGTTTTAGCTTGCCAGCCTTGTTAAATGCACAAGTCTTTGTCTGTAAATGATAAACTGGAAAAACAGTTTCTAGCAGAAAAAATATTAAATCCAACCAGGACAAGTGTGTCTACTAATTTTGATTCATGGCTGAATTGTCTTTTCGTATGTTTTTTACTTGTTGTTATGGACCAAAACCATGTGTCTGAAATAAAGAATGACTTGAATTTGAGTTTATCTAAAATCCTCATGTCTTCATGTTTGGTATAAAGGACATTATTCAAAGTGCTACTGCAATCACCCAATCACTCCTATAGGTATTACATTTGCATTGAACAAACACATTCTAATGGGATTAGTCAGCTTCTATTGTAGGGACATCCTTACAGATTTTTTCTCTCATTAACTTTTCAAGTAAATTAGTTCAATAAAACACTATGGAAAAAAATGGTTAATTCATAAGGTGCAATCACAACCCTCAAAAATAAACTAGAAGCCAGAACGCTAGAAAACAGTGTGTTACAATTGATTGGAGTAGATGTGATACACTTACCAGAGGGGTCAGAGAAGGACACACAACCAGAGTATGTTGCCAGTAATTTCAGTATAAAAGTGAATGTAATCATATTTTGAGGTAGCATATGGTGCATTCAAGAATGCAAGATATAATTTCTTGAATCACTAGATACAGCAGAAAAGCTGTGCAATGAAACTTGAAAAACAGCAATATGTAATTCTGCTCGAATGGCATCATGTGTAAAGCCAGGTTGAAGGCATTCAATATGTTCAGATATTCTTCTATAGCTGCACATACAGGTAATCTCAACACCTTTTATATAGTAGAGGAAAAGGCTAGCCTGGCTACCCAGATTTTTTTATTCATTCATCTCATAACTATTTCTTTATTTGTCTGTCTTTCTGATCTCTGACGTCCTGTCGGGTGCTTCTCCTTCTGTGCACCTGTGTTTCTTGGTTTTGGATTTCACAGGACTAGTTCAAACTTGTCCCGGGAGCATCCTAAAGTCTGTCCGGCTGCAGATAAGGCCAGGTTTCTGACACAGGAGCTCTACCACACTGAGGTCTGCGAAGAGATGTGTGAATTTGTGACTTACTTTGAGGGGAGGAGGGAGCGAACATCTTTGCTCATCCATTCTGCAACCCTGTGGAGCAGGAATAAGAACATGATAGGACACAGATGGAGCAGGTGGAGTAAATATGTTCCCACATGTGCAAAGGCAGATACAGACATTTTTAAATCATTTTAGAGTTGGGTTTCTTGTACAGCCCGATAGTACAGCAATTCTCTATGACAATAATTCATTTGTGTTTATATAATACAAACAATCCCAGATGGGATATAGAAGAGGAAGTAGTATTAACAAGATACTGCACAGTCAAAAAGATAAGCAACAGAATGAATATTTCATGTACTATCAATATGTACAATTTATTTCGGGGTGAAAAGTGTCTATTTTGCTACCTGGTAAACACTGACAATTCTCAAAGTGTAGAGGTAACATGTTGACAATCAATTACGTTTTTTTAGATCTTGCAGCAAGATTTGCATCCTGTTACCTTAGCTGACAGACCAGTGTAATTTTTGGGCTAGTCCTAAGCCAGGATAAATGACTTGTGTAACGATAATCATCTGGCTTAAAACCCATGCTATTAAATCAATATGCCAAATCACAGCACGCTAGGAGGCAGATGATTTGCTGTAGCCACCGCAGAGGTGAAAAGCCAAAAAGAAAGATGATGCTGCAGCAAGACTTGAAATAAATAAAAATACATCAAATGAAATACAGAGAAATCTATTGTATAATTCTATTCAATAAAATACTTAAAAATATCTGTTTCTCATTCCTTCCTGTGTTTCCTCACTACATTATTTAAAAAAGCTATAGACTGCAAGTCAGAAATTATTCTAGGTTTTGCTTTAATGACACTGATTTTCTTGATGCCATGGCACTTGTCAGAAGGTGGGACTTAAACAGGAAGAAATCTACCTACTCTTAACAGGTTGGCTGCATTCTACTATAGACATTACCTGTTATGGGGACAAAAGAAAGCACCGTACAACTATAAGAATGCAATAAAAAGTAGAATATAAAGTGACATTTCAATCATGCATTTAATTTCAACTGTGATGCTTTACTCTTAATGGAATAGAAAAACAGAATGTAACATAATCATAATCATTTTTTGGAGATATTCTTATTTATTGTGCCTGTAGTATGCAAAGTACAGTAAAGAAATACAAATACAATATATATCCTCACAAAACTAATGATTTTTTTGGTATATTTACTAGAATAACTGCTTTACCATTATAAAACAGACAACTTCTATTCTAAAAAAATCCAAGTAAATTTCCAAAACACAACCTATCACACATCGGACAATATGGGCAACTTCCTGGCTGTGAAGATCTAAATCACAGGCTCTGTTTGAGCACACTGAGAGGCTTCAGGTCTTAGAGGCTGCCTGAGGCTAACACTACCACAAACATCAAAACACATAAATAGCAAATAGAGAGGCGTACTAGAACACACACATGTGAAGAGTGTTACAGGTGCAGGGCGGCATCAGAAACAGAAAGCAGGAGAAATAAAGTCGGAGAATTATTGGATTTTTTACATCCAAAGACTAGAAATTTCAAGAGGGCTGTATTTTTTATTTTTATTTTTTAGAAAAGCCTTAGAAGATGTTTTAAGAGACAGCTAAAAGTACCTGCATCCTCTCGATCATGGCAAACAGGTCCGAGCTCTGTGGGATCCAAAAAGGGACATGAATTTGACAAGATGTAGATCTGAGTTGATGTATTTGCCCAGTTGTTTGCAATCATTATCACCTAAAAAAGTTTTGAAAGTTTCTGGTCCATAGACACAAGACTTCTTGGTGTATTAATTTCTAAATTCTCCTTTTTTCTAAGATACTGCTGCCTGCTACCCCATTTGACTCCAGTCGCACTAAGGCTTCATTCAGCACCAGGAGAATCACTTCTCCACAGTTCAAGACAAACACACTGAAAACAAGCGGCCCTCATGGGTGTTAACCTCATAGCGCCATGGTGCTTGTTGCCACAGCTGACATCTCATTTGAGTACATACAGTGACCAAAATAACAGTTTAGCCATACTGTATAAAACATACTGTAAAGTAATTTGTGATTTAAATCTGCTTTATCTACAGAGGGAAATAGATACTTATAATTAGCTATACTGCAGCATGGAGACCAAAGTAAATATCCTTAAGACGACTGAATTTATAAATGCAACAGCAGCAACAGCAATTAGTTTAGGTACAAAATAGATTCAAGTGGAGCAATTTACCTCTGTGAGTTCAAAGCAGACTATGGTTAATGTTTTAAATTTTAAAGAGCCAAAAACCCAAGATGAAAGAGGTCGAAAATGGGAAGCCCTGATGGTGAGATGAGCCCTCCGTGACCATGTAACACAAGTGGACTGAGCTGCCAAAACAATGTTTCCACATGACATCTTGTATTTACAAAGGAACGTAGCAGGGCTCAAACACACGTATGTTAGGTTTGTTACCGCAATACAATCATGATCTAAAAAAAAAATAGAATAATAATTATTTATATTGTATATCTTTCTAGCTTTTCAGATGGAAACCATGTATGTTAATCCATTAAGAAGTACTTGAAATCTGTTCTTAAGTAAAAGTAGTGTTACTCTTGTTGGAGAAAAGTAATGAATTTTAAAATTGCACAGTAAAATCTGATACTACAAGTGCTACTCCCACTACTAATCCTGCTAGTGTCCCCAACCTAGCTAAACACAAATACTAAAAACACAAGCACTAAATTACTTGAGTACCTAAATTAGTTAGCCTGACCTAGAGTCAGTGGGTTTCAAAAACACTTCTATTTTTAAATCGAGTTTGTAAAATATTATAATCTAGTGTGTAGTTCTTTTAAAACTTAATCGTTTACCTTTTAAATTGTGCATTCTACAACAGTGCTGCTTTGAAAACAGTCAAATGTAATGATTGACATAATGTTACTGGAGAGGAACTAGGAGTACATATCATAAAGTCATAAATGTGCTGACTACACATAACCACACTGTGTCACATGATCATATACACGTGTATGCCCAAAGATACTTCACCATTTGTTTGCACTAAAACTAACAATAAAAGAGGGTTAGACTCCATAAAATAAGAGCAACAATGGTTTTCCATGGGCAAAAGCAAATTATATTGAGAGAAATAAGACCTACTGTATAAATAAATGTTAAAAGTAAATAGATGTTAACAAGTCCAATAAAGAGCTTTTTTCAATGAAAATTATGCACCATGGGGCTAAAACAGAGTGTGCATTATAAAGGTTTATAGTTCATATTTTTAAACATAGCAAATACGTTTAGTATGGGCCTGTGGTTTAAAAAATTTTAACTCAACATACCTATATTAAGATTACATTACACTGAATTTTTGTTTGAGCTGTATCCACAACATCAAATGCACATTTACATCTACAAAAGTAAAACACATGTCAAACTACTCACGTCGCTGAAGCATCGTCTCTTGAGGAAAGGCTTACTGGAAGGAGCAATATTAAGTCCATCCAGTAAGGCATTCCTAACCATCCTGAACTCAGTCATCATTCCACAAGTACGACTGCACACAAAGCCTGAGAGGAGTGAAGTGTTGATGTCCAAGGTCTATGAGTACCAATATCTGTCCATCGGAATCTATAAATCAGTGTGAGGCCACAGCATGTACTGCAATGTGAGAATATTATTTCATTTCCTTCTTCTTTTGATGGCCAGCACTACACACGCCCTCCTCTCTTGCACAGACAGCTGTTCAGTGGGAACAGGAGGAAGGGAGGGACCCTATTTCCACCGCCTGCTCTTTTTAATAGACACACACTGTTGCATGCGGACTGCACAGTTCTCACAATATGAGGCAATTCTCTTCCTCTTTTTCTTTCATGTCTTGTTTCTCAAGCGTCCATACGAGAAGCACTTCTGTATTACTATCTTCCTATAATATAATGCATAATCAGGCATTGTGAAGTGGGGGGAGTTTATTATCGACTTCAGAGGTGAGTTTCCGGTGCATGGTGAGAAAAGACTTGCATTGCCTTTTGAAATAAGTTGTGATAAATGTCATACAAATACATGTAAATTCAGTTTTTCCTGTAAATGTCCATGTGAATAGAAGTCTCTGTTTGTCACACTTCAATGACACTTTTACATAATCAATCCACAAGGGATCACAAGCTAGTGTACCTTTTGTTCCAGTCCTAAGCACGAATAAATGTACATTGTTGAATCAGAAAGGAAATCTGGCATAAAACCTATGCCAAATAAATATGTAGATTGACAGATTTGACACAAAAATGACACTGTATACTGTAAAATCACCAACAGACCACCCACAACTTTTAGCAGTGCTCAAATAGTCCAGCCACAAGGGGTCACAGGCCTTTGTGCTGGTTCAAAACCTAGATAAATGGCAAGGGTTGCATCAAGGAGGACGTCCAGCATAAAAGCTCATGTCAAATATGCAAATCACCGGATGGTAGGAAGCAGATGATTTGCTTTGGCGACCACAGAAGGGAAAAGGAAAGTATTTGTTTAAATAAAAAGAGAACAAGAAAATGGCTGTGCGTTGGAACTCACAAAACACTTCCACCATTTAGCTCAATAATGCAAAGATAAAAAAAAAAAAAAATGAAATTGTCACCCAAGCAATACTGGGTGCATTATATGTACTGTATATACATTCAACTTTGTACATGCATATTGCAAATATTGCAGCCATAGCAAAACATGACGACAGACAGATGATCATTTATAGCCCGGTTTCCCAAATGTGGGTCAGGATCTAAATATATGACTGGGACAATGAATAATAATAATAATAGCTTCCTTGTTCAGATAATCTAAAGTCTAATTATTGTTTTAATTACCGTATTTTTCGCACTATAAGGCGCATCAGATTATAAGGCGCACCTTCAATGAATGGCCTATTTTAAAACTGTTTTCATATATAGGGCGCACCGCATTATAAGGCGTATAGAATAGAAGCTACTGTAGTGGCTGGGGTTGCGTTATGCATCCACTAGATGGAGCTGCGCTAAAGGGAATGTCAATAAAACAGTCAGATAAGTCAGTCAGTCAAACTTTATTAATAGAATACAAACCAGCGTTCTTACAACTCCGTTCACTCCCAAAACAAGTTAGTGCATTCACAATACGGTATCGTACGTACTGGTAGCTCTTATTTGCACCGCCCTCGTTGAAAACAATGTATTTCCAACTCCATTTGTCACAGTTCAAAGCTACATGAACAGCGTTCGAGCGCTCAGTTTTCTGTCCCCTCAGTGTCGCAACTCTTCTACTAGATAGAGCAAAGGCCGCGCCTCCTTGTTCTTTTGCGGCAGGATCCATAAACACGCCTATGGCACACATGAACAGCTGGGAGTGGAATTCCCCTTTACCGTTTTTACAGCTGTCACTTCCGCGATGCCCCCTGAATACGGTAGCCATAATTAACCAACATTGATCCATATATAAGGCACATCGGATTATAAGGCGCACTGTCGGTTTTTGAGAAAATTAAAGGCTTTTAGGTGCGCCTTATAGTGCGGAAAATACGGTACATAAACATAGGATAATCCTCCAGCTAGTTTCTCTAGACTCTGGCTCAAAATATAAAGAAGACTGCCCAGGTGCTGAACAAATTATATATAGTAAACCTTAACCTTAAACTTTATTTGATTTTAACAAGCCATCAAAGTTATGGTAAAATAATTTAGAAAAAAAAACTAAAACGTGGCTCATAATGAAATGATCAGGAAGAAAACTGGGTCCTACAATTACAAATGCACCAGTATCATGGATATCGGTCCAATACCGTTTGCATGTACTCCTATTCATAAACTCATGTACTCATTTTCATAAAAAGTGTGCTGATACCAGCAACCAATACCATTTTTCAGCACCATCACATGACATTCACCTCAAAAAGTAGTAGACAAAAGTAGTAGAATGGACCCCCCACCCCACCCACCCATCCCACTCAAAAACTTAACTGTCCCAAAAACAATCCAGAGCCTTAACCAATGGTTTAAAACATTGTTGTTGACGTGTTGTTGCTAATTGTGTACCCTCTTGTACAGTCCTGGAAAACTTGGGGTAGGTACGCTTGGGTGCTCATTCTGTCTGTAAGAAGCGACTGAATAGTGTAGCATATAAGCTTTCAAATGAGGCATGTCCATGTTGACCAAAGTTAAGCCGTGGTTAGTTGTGTATAAACTGCTCTGTTGTAGAAATAGCTTAGTGGAGCAAGCAAGGATACACTGCAAGACAAAGGACTCAGTGTGTGATGATATAAGTACTCAGCTGGGTACCCAGTATTGGCAACAAGTACTCAAATGTAAGTACTTGTCCTCGTGTTTGAAAAATGTGGTATCAACCGAATCAACCTCAAAACATGTACAATAGGCTCAAGATCTGGAGAACGGTCCCCGTGCGCTGCACCGCAGCTGCCCACTGCTCCTGACAGGTTGCCCCAGCTGCATTGAAGGATGGGTCAAATGTAGAGAATGAATTTCCCTAAGGGTGCAATAAAGTACTGTATACCTTAACCTTATACTGAATACTCCAACATTAAACCACTATATTAAAAGCCACATGGTGACAAGAACACAGAGTAAACATCAAACATTCATACTGCAGCAGGTCTCCGGAGGAAAAACAACACAGGGAAGGCTCCAACTGTTATCACCTTCACCACAGGAGATATGTGAGACGTACCCTGAGTGTGCACTGATGCTTAGCATTGATACAGGACCTCTCCAGTCTCTGCACCTCAGACATCCCCATGCACTGATAAACAAGGCTATGATCTGGGAGTACAAAAAGAAACAGGAGACACAGACAAAATAAAGGGTGAAAACCCAGTGGGAAGAAAGAGCAGTTACTGTTGTGTGGAAGCGCTCAGTCCTCTCTCCATCAGATATCAACAAACACTGACCTACTTCTGCACAGAGAACTGCTGTAAACATTCAAGAATGTTTTGTCCATACCATTTCTCTTAAAGCTAAACTACTCATCTTTTCTTCTTGTATCTGAGGAAAAGTGCTTTATCACCTAATAGCAAATTATAATGGGAATTATCTATGAAAAAAACAAGATTTTAAGCTGTTATGTAGGCTTTATTATTATTATTTAGTTTAATACACTGCATATGCCAATAAGAAATGTTGTGGAGTTCAAAAGTGAAAGTACGACCACTATACAGGCTATGTCTGCTCACACAAGAATAAGAGCACAAACACACAGGGAAAATAAAGTGAATCATGGATACATATGGCAATTGTAGGATGTCATGTTAAAAATAATTGTTGTTTTACATGGATCTAATGTTAAAGGTTAAGGTAAGCTGCAAACTTTAATATAATGGAACAAAGGTAGCTTAGATGTTGCTGTGAGTGTTGGAAACTCTATGGGTAACATATTTTGTCATTACACCAGGCGAGACAGCTAGATAAAAATCAGTTAGGATCACTTTGAAGGGCACAAAAAAGGCAAAATCAAGCCGCGTTACAGCTAAGTTGCTAGAGCGTGCAGCACATATATTAGGGTTGTGAATTCAAAGCAGACTCTGATGATTTTCCCATAATTTCTTGTCATTTCTCAACTGCATTATCGAATCAAGTATCTTTGAAAGGCCAAAAAATATCTCAAAAAGAGACAAGATCACCAAAGTATTTCCACTGATTTGCTAAGGAGAATCAGTCCAAATGTCAGACTATTACATGGTCAATGAGTCAATGATTTTATATGGACCCCAAATCAGTTTGTCATTCTTTATTGGCTGTTTACTAATGCCTAGACCGTCTCAATCCAAATGCCAAGATGGGATTTGAGAACATCTCCAGAGATGTTGAATAGTAATTACACACTTGCTCACTCTCATCTTATTATAAGATGATGGCAAAATGTGAACGAGATACTAATTGCTATTCATTTTCAGATAAGGCATTGTCCCTGGCATAAAGCATCCTGATTGCCAAGCTGCATTTTGACATTTGAGCTCAAGCTGTTGGGAAAGTACAAACCTGCTATGTTGCTGCTATGTTAACAATAACTGGCTTTAGTGGAACAATATTCACTCGATGAAGAATGCTAAGAATAGAAATAATCAATTAGAAGTGCGATTTTGGACTGTGAGTGTTTCTGAGTGACTTTGACTTCCGTGTGTTGAGTCTGTGCACCACTAGAGACTATATAGAGCTGCTGTGGTGAATGCACTACACAGTCTGCCTCAGGGGTTTGAGAGTAGCTTTTCTTTGAGGTGATTGTGTGCCCAAAATGACAGAAGAATTAATGCTAAATAATCATGTTTCATTGATCCAGCAACTCAACTGAAAGAATAGCAAAGTGATTTTCAATACACTATGTACCAGAGTACTGCCAATATCTAAGAGCATACTGTCTGGACAAATGATTCCCATCTGTCAGTCTGCCCCAGGGCAGCTGTGGCTACAGGAGTAGTTCACCAACACTGAGTGTGACTAAGGAGTGAATGAATAATGCACCTAATTTTAAAGAGACTTTGAGGGCCTAGAAAAGCCCTCAAAGCCCCCATGCATTATTATTATTACTGATGGAACCAAATTAGTCTAAATCTTAAACCAATGGGATTAACAGAAATGCATTACTGAATAAGGACTAAACCAGGAAGACACCAAGACAGAACCAGGACTATAATAGGCCTAAACAATGACTAAGACCAGGACAAAACCAGGTCTACAACCAGAAATGCTGGTCTGGGCCATTCTACTTCAACACTACTATATTTCTTTTAACCACAAAACTATAATATGAATTCCCACAGACAAATGCCACTGATTTGAATCCAAAGCAATACAGTATATCCATGCTCAGTACTGCTCAATTCATTCTCCCTAGGTTAGACATATCCTCAAAGGCAATAGAACAAAAATGGAAAACCAGACTTCAAAGAGAGTGGATCAATGGGCAGGGGGCCTATCATTCAAGCCAGGACACAATCTATTGAGGTGCACTCCTTGGTTGTTGCTGCACGGGCTGTACTGACCTCCCTTTGACTACAGGTGCCTGCAGGGGACAAAAGACGGTTCCTTTGTGCCATCAAAACCTTGGATGAGAAGGAGGATTGTAAAAGTAAATGGCCAGTCAGCTGCTGTGCTCAAGGCTGTGCATAGTCTCCAATTCGATTAATGTCCTATCAACATAGCAAAAAGTCTTAGTGGGTAACTTTTGGCTTGATATTCACAAACCCATAGGTAATCCACTAATGAGGTCTATTGGGTAATATGCAACCACAGTGAAGTACAAACACAATGATGTCTTTTTTGCCTAAAATATCACACATCTAATATATTACAGCGCTCATGCCTTAACTGCAAATAGCTTAGGCACTTGATGTAAACTTGGATGAACAAATGCTGTAGCAATCCAGCTTTACTTCAGGTAGAACTAAGCTACAGGGTAAGGGTGCTCCGATCAGGGTTTTTGAGGCCGATCACCGATCACCGATCAGCCTCTGCTGTGATCGGCCGATACCGATCATGGCCGATACTGATCACGTGGTCTTCAATGTAGTAATGTATTGTATGCAGGCTATTATTAGTTCCATTTGAAAAATACTGTAGCCTTTGTAAATATAAAAGAACAACAAAATTCTACTTATTTTTGTTTTAGAAGAGGTTTTGTTGCATTATTGGTCTTTAATGTGTGCCCAGTGTCTGTGGCTTTGTTTGAATGCTCCGCTGATGTAAAAATCAGCTGTTCTTAATTGGTTCCTTTAATGCAAGTCCGCGGGTGCAGCGCCTGTGTCCGCATAACGCGCAGCCACACCAGGTTGAAACACAGTGGACTAAACTAAACTAAACTAGTTTTGACAACGTCTGAATGAAGAAAACGTGCAAAGAGAGCAAAGAAGACAACGATGAAAGGTGCTCCTCTCAGACACACGAACACATGGGCTGCCTTTTTACTTTCTCTTTCCATTAGCAGCCATTTGGTGCAGTTTAAGCCACAAAATGCACAGTTTTCTCCGCGCAACAAGACACAGGCAGACTCTGAACTTTCTTAATCCTTTTAACGTAACTGTTAGCGGGTTAGCTGTAGCTCTATTTACATTGGTGTTTGCAAATACACGCACTGCTGCGCCTCGGTTCTGTCCCGTGCGCTCCTAAAGCAGGCGGGGACACAGCGGGGACACAAAGCAGCGCCTCCAGGGCAGGTTTGTGTTACTTATAACCAGGGCTTAACTTAAAAACACTGCTAAAATAACGCGACTGCTGTTTAATCAAACCAGAGTTGCAGGACAGTAAATGTGAGAGCCTCGCGTATTTATTGTAATTTGATCGGCCCTTCTGATTGGCCCATTTTACCGATCACCGATCACTCTATTTTTAGCCATGATCGGCCGATCATGATCGGCGGCCGATCGATCGGAGCACCCTTACTACAGGGGATCAAAACCAGTGTATTGTTTTCTGCTGGTTCCAAGCCCTGATAAATAAAGAGGGCTGCGTTAGGAAGGGCATCCAGAAGCTATGCTAGAGTGGTATGCAAATCACTGCACGCAAGGTGTAGTTATGGTGGCAAATGCATTCTTAGTTCTAACTAGTAAATCCAGGAACATATATTTTTGATTACATTTTATCACATATTTCATGTTTTCCTAATAATGTATAGCCCCAGTAGACCCTTCAGAAGATTAGTAATATGTTTAAAGGCTTTTTAAAGTTTCACTTGCAGCTCTGAAGCTCAACTATCACCAGTAGAACATAATGCATTCACATAATGAGATTAAGACATTTGTGGCCTATAAAAGTGAGCTTTTTCATTACATTTCTCTCTTCTAGACATAATCAAATCAATTGGGCTGATTAAAAAGAAAGCTATAGTCCATCGTTCACTGAATGTGCAGAAAACTGTATACTGTAGCCAATCCTTTGCCAAAAGCTAAGAGTCTGTTAAGAGAGGTTACAGAGGCATCAAACGTCCCTGAACACTTCCACACAATAAAGACACTGATACAATCTCTCCAACTCTTTTCTTTGGTTTTACTGCAACCACAAGTCTGCATTAAACATTAAAGCAGCCAAGTGCCCTTCAGCTCACAGGCTGAAGCTTTAAATATATTAAATTCAGCATAATGTTTCTCATCTCATTCTCCACATATCTCTGATCTAAGCTCTCCAATGTCAGATTGTTTCAAACTAGGTCACATTTGTTCAACTCACAACCACTCAGCCGAAACACTTAAGAGCTCCAACTTTAACAATACATTCATATACTGTATAGCAGAGGTCGTTAATAGGCGGACCGCGGTCCGAATCCGGACCCAGATGCCCTCCCATCCGGACCCAAACCTCTGTCCCACTCCGCGGACCCTGAACCCGTTCAGCCTGTTCACTCCCCGGGAGCGCAGCGGCGCCGCCTTTCTCAGAGCGCGTCAACAGCATTGTATCCTGGTGCTTTAAAACTTTAACATGAACAGTGCGGGGGTTAAATCAGCTGTGTTTTCTGTTACTGTCCAACAAAATGAGAGGAGTAGGTCCAGACTGAGTACGGAGGGACAGGACTGTTCCGTTTACAACAGACTTAAGTTTTGTTTTTACGGAGCGGCGAAAGAGGAGGCGACACAGGCTGTGAGCGGCTCTGCCCTCTCGGTGTCCCTCTGTCCCACAGCTCACCCCTCTCCTCTCGGTGTCTGTCCCTCTGTTCCACAGAGGACAGAGCTGCCTCATATTCACCAGAGAATTAAGAGGAAACCTGTGTTTTGAGGCACAGTAAGTTCCACTTTAGTTTTAATGGGTGAATCGTCTCCTGCAGACAGAAAATCTTGCGTGTGACGCTATCAACCAATCAGATCTGAGGATTTGGAAACATATGGAGCGGTGACTGTGAGACAGACAGCGGAGAAATGAGAGAGACAGATGTAGAAAGTAACAGAGGTCAGCTCTAAACTCCTGTGTCTCCTGTGTTCTGAGCCAAGGACCATTAAAAAGCATTTTGTTTGATTTTTTTAACTGTATTTGATTAACATAAGAAAAAAAATACTTTTTTATTTTATTATTTGATATCCCCTAGTTTTAAACTAATGCTTATGTTAGCAAAATGCTATTGCCATAATGTAGACACTGATGTAACTACAATGATTTTATTTATTTATTTTTGAGGTACAAATCAACATTGTGACGCTTCCGGACCTTTGCGTGAGAAAATTTTCACCAATTGGACCCCGGTGAATTTTAATTGGTGACCCCTGCTGTATAGCAATAAAACAATAAACATTACCCTTTTGTTTCTCTTGCTGTATGTACCAAAGATGGAAATACTCCAAAAAGTACATTATTACTTCAAAATTATTATTTTACGTACGTAAAAGAATTGTTACTTTTTACAACTAGACTACTACTATCACTAGATGTCATTAGTATGACTAGTATCATCACACTATCATAACCACTACTCCTACTACTACTACCACCATTGAATATCCCACTACTACTACAACTCTACTGCTATTACTGCTGGTACTTCTACTACATTACTACTGCAACTACGCCTACTACTAGTATCACTTCTACTACTGTTATGTCTATTACTACCCACTTTGCCACCAAAAATACTTTTACTCATTTAGATATTGATTAATTAGATATATACATGAGTAAAAGTAAAAAGTTTCCTTATATATATATATATATATATATATATATATATATATATATATATATATATATATATATATATATATATATATATATATATTATATATTATTATACGAATAAAAGCATGTTTAGAAAATGTACTAGTAAAAGTATGCAATTGCTCTCAACCACTGACAAAAACAATGTATTTACAAATCATGCGCAATCCATTGAGGCAGAACTGAATAAAACGTGCCACAGTCATCTCCATATAAATTGAATCATTAGAAAATCTAACATTTACAAAAAGACGTGTCAAAAATAGGATGTGAAAATTCCAGTAATGTATATGTCAGAAAGCCTTTTCTATGCAGCTCTGGATTTAGCAACACATTATTAATCTGTGCTGCATATATCACTACTGGATGTGTGACTCATGTGGAGTGTACTCAGTGGCATGTTACAGACCAAAACAACTGCTGTGGGTCTATATTTGTCCCATCAGACAGAAGAGGGTTCACAACATCCAGCTAAACTCAGGGGACAGTAATGGAGCCCTGGCCTGGCCCCCTTTTACCTGAGTTTGTCTGGAAAATGAAATACAACAACAGTGCATACAAACATATAATCTTTGTCCCTGCACCTTCCAATGGCATTTACTGGCAATAGACTGTGTCTGACATTTTGTATTCAAAGAAATAGTTCAGTGTTTTGTAAGTTTGGCTTTGTAAGATACTTTTGTTAAGTTGAATTTTTCCCAAGTTTAGAAAAGCAGACAAGAGCAATGCCATAGAGATTTAACCGGGGCAAGATACAGAATTAGAACCAGTACAACAACAAAACTGAGAAACAAAGCAATGCAAACAACCTGTTCTATTTTAAATAAACAATTGGTTACTTTGAACTAATGTCATAGCTTGTGTGTGGTTCGCCTAACTGAGAATAAGTTATCTATCCATATGGTTCTCTATTAGACATCTATTTGACAAAACAGTGCCAGTGGACCTGTTTTCCTTGACCATCTCTACATTTTATTGTCATGATGTCCAAAGGTCATTGAGTTATACTGTACTTCCACCAAGCACAATTTTTTGGAAAATCAATCTCAGTAGCATAATGAATAGCAGTGATATATATATATATATATATATATATATATATATATATATATATATATATATATATATATATATATATATATATATATATATATATATATAATACTTATTTTCCACCATAATTTGCAAATCAATTCTTTAAAAATCAGACAATGTGATTTTCTGGATTTTTTTTTCTCATTTTATCTCTCATAGTTGAGGTATGCCTATGATGAAAATTACAGGCCTCTCTCATCTTTTTAAGTGGGAGAACTTGCACAGTTGGTGGCTGACTAAATACTTTTTTGCCCCACTGTATATGATTAATGATTATTTTACTGACTGTTTGATATGCACTTGTACTTTAATTAGAGCTTTTGTATGATATTTTGTCAAAATAATGTAAAACCCCTCAACTGGAAGTAGGTTTGTTAAGTAATATGCCATTTCCAGAAATATGTCAACATGTCACCAGTGCAGTTCATTCATGTGTTGCCTAAGGTTTTGTGGGCAAATTATGAATGAGACAGAATGTATTGCCAAATGTATGGCCTACAGTACTTGATACTTTTGCAACATCATGTCCCAAGCTATAGATTCATGTGTTCGGACTTTTGTGCCACCAATTCAGTAAAATCCAGTAAGTGACAGGAAGGACCACCAAGTACACTGTTACCTTGAAAAGTGAGGGAGGAGGAAATAGAGGATGAGATTGCTTCAGCGAGGACTCTACTTCATCAGAGATCCGAGGAATATGTCCATCTTGTTTCCTGTGTTGAGTGGAGACACACAAAAAAGAGAGTGAGTCTGTGGCCATGTCTAGCCTCGAGGGGAATTTTTCATTTGGGCAAAGCACGGCACCGGAAAATGTCTGCAACACAATTAAGCCGTGCCAATAAGAAAGATCAGTCCAGACGACTTACTACAATAACAAGGCTGCTCCTGTTACAGTATTCATTACAATACGACTGGAAGTGAATTCTCCCGCTGACACATACACCGATCAGGCGTAACATTAAGAACACTGACAGATAAAAGTAAATAATACAGATTATTGCTTCATACTGCCCCTTTTAGTGAGTAGGATACAGTATTAGGCAGCAAGTGAACATTTTGTCTTTAAAGTTGAAGTGTTAGAAGCAGAAGAAATTGTCAAGTGTTTAGATTTGAGCGAATTTGACAAGAGCAAAATTGTGATGGCTAGACTACGTCAGAGTATCTCCAAAACTCTCTACCGATTATAGGCAGGTAGTCATAATGTTAGGGTTAGGGTTTAATGTAACTTCCTGTACTTTTTGTCTCTCTTGTGATTAGATGATGGTGTGATTAGACTGAATAAAAATATTAAATTGGTACAAGAAGCAAGAAGGATACCACTCATTCAGATCTGATTAGGCCCGTTACTTGGCTGGATTGGGCTAAATTACTGATTACTCAAGGATTCTGCTCACGTTATATTACTTCACACTTTGTCTCACACAACAGTAAGTGTTTGCAGCGGCAGCTCGTCTGTGCATGCATCCTGTTCACACACCTGCAGCACTGGGGAATTGCAATGGCTGTTTACAAGGATAAAAACATTAAACAATATCCTTCACTGAAAATAAAGAATGATAGATAGGAAAATGTTGATGTAAACAAGAAACAATTTAAAACCAGAGCACTTTAAAAAAGATAACTACTACTTTCATTCTTAGAGAGAACCTTAAAATCTGGGTAAACATAGCCTTTCTAAAAAGACTGCTGACCTATGGCTGAGGTTAGGAAATCTTTTGTAACATGCACGCTGTGTGTTTTTTATGTCTGCAGAGAAAGAAATGAATGGCTGTCACGTTGATGTTGCAGCATCTTGAGACTCAGAACTGGCATTTCTGAGAGCAGCTGTATGTCAGCAAAAGAAAACATAGAGCTGAGCTTTGAACTAAGACTTAATTTTAAGCACAGACCTCCACCAAATCTTGCAAATGTAAAGTTCCTCAAATATATGTTATTATGCTTTTTCCTCCACTTAGCCACAAAGCACTTGTAAATAGTAAAGGAACCACTAAAACAAATATTTTGTTCCTTTGCTGACCTCCTGTGGCTGGGGTTAGTAACTTTGGACCTCAAAATGGCACAGAATTTTTAGGAAAAAAATTATTTTCCCATTTGAATCGCAAGCTGTTTCTAGATACTGAAATAACAGTGATGTTTATACTTTTGCACTGAGTGACAAGAGCTTATTACGCAAGAATTAAACATTAATACCAATGTTTATAACTCAACAGTGTTTGTTGATACTAAACCAGTGCTTTATGTGTCGTTATTATAAAATGTTACCAAAAACCATTACTTCCCTGCCATTAAAATCCTACTATTACTTTTTGAGCTGTCTTGCTAACAAGACTCTATGCTCAATGGATTTATTCCCAAGCCTGATTAATATTCAGATAAGGCATTTTCACACTGGCTTAGCACATATAGAGCTGATAGATTCACACATTTCCTGAGGCTTTGTATTCCCTTCCCGCTGCTTCATCATTCATACCACAGACAGTGCATCCAGGCTCCCATATGGACAGTATCCTTAATGAAGCGGCGGGCACATAAGTGCAAATCAATCTTGATTTAGGAAGGCTCTGCAGAAGATTATGGCCGCCTGACAACCTGCTACTTAAAGCGGCTCGTATCACAGAATACTGGGTTTATTTGTGTATCTGTGCACTTGTACTGTCAATACACCAGTTTACAAGACAGACATCTGCTTTATCTGATGAAGAGAGAAATGCTAAACAGGAAAAAGGCATATTCTGACTGACACTTTATCAAATACCACCATCCATGAAGAAGAACTGATGACACTGCATGGATCAGATTTGTTATGACATGGATCAAAGAGGAAATTCATTCTCGTGTAGTGGATTTAGATTAATTAGAGTGTGTGCGTGGAGCATGAAACCCTTTTATTGATTTTATATGCACTTAAACAATACACTCATGAATCTTGGCTCATACTACAAGCCCTTAAACAGTGCATACTACCTCTACTAAAGAAATGGCTGCATTTCTCAGATAAGAAAAGTACAAAGAAATATCCCTATTCAATTTTCCATATGGATACAAGTGCTGCCATCTTAGTAGAAAATCGTAATTATAAAAAAGATTGTCCAACCACCTCTTCAAATTTTACAAACAAAAGCTTGCAAAAAGATATGTTTCAATAGATCCTTTTAAAATGTTTGTGGCTGCATCTGAAAGGACGGTGTCATAACCCAAGCAGAACATATTACACTGTCATGAGGCACCAAATATGGGAAATTATGAATAATCAACATGGTTTTGAAACCTGACAACCAATTGACTACATTTACTTGTCAGAGCCTCAGCATATCAACGTTTAGCCATTATATTAGCACTCAGCATGTAAGCTAAAGGTTAATACAGAACAAGTCCTAAGTTAGAATTTTTGTTATGCTGGACACTTGGCTACAGGAATATGGCACATCACAATAATTCATTATATGGCTAAATTAAATCCATCAATCACCACAAATCTTACTTTAAGCTTACTAAATGGCTCTGACAGACCAGGGTGCAACAAATATAGCACAGTATATCAACAACCAACCATTTTTGTCATTTTAAAACATGTTTTTACAGTGATCTCTTGTAAAAAAAAAATAATAATAATGGGGAAACAAACGTGTGCAGCTTCTTTGATAACGTCACTCTTGGAGGGGTCTGTGTTTTCAAATGTAATTAATTATAATAGTTGACAACTGAGGAGAAGCTAAAATATAGTAGGCCTGAAAGATGAAAGACTAATCTTTTTGCTCTACTGGAATTATTAAAATGTCTAGAGCACAAATACAAATGCAAGAGCAACCATAAACTACTGATGTAAGTATTTAGTCTTTCTATATTAACTTATTATCTGTACAACAAACAGACAGACTTTATTGTGTTACCATGGCAACTCTTCCATGCCCACTGCTGCTAGTAGCTAAATTTTTAAAAACTGTTAATCACATTAAATAAGTAAATACATGCAAGAGTTTGGAGAAAATAATGAAATCCAAACAGCTGATAAATGTGAAGAAAAACTGGAGAAGGTGCAGTGAGGATTAGGCGATGGGCTGCAGGTGAGGCGGGCACAGAGACAGGTGGCAGGTCACTGTGTCACGCTAACGCCGCCATGACTCTTAACACCATGACTGTTAATGCCATGACTGACACAGACTGGTGCCAAGCTGATCTCACACATGAGTCAGAGCCAGATTTTAGTGAGCTGCAGTTACATCTGAGTGGTTGAAATGGTGTGTTGGCCGTCCATGCACTGTGTTTTAGAGGCAAGGCAGCGTAACATGGACATCACCGTGCACCGTTACAGGCCCTACCAATGACTTTTACACTACGCACACTCACTTTACATGCTCTGTGAAGTCTGACATCCTTTCTCTTCATGTTATGGTTGATTTATTTTCTTGTTATAGACATATCTTTGTGTCACCTAGCAACTTAGGAAAAGTAAAAATGTACCAAAGCAACCTTTAATAGGAAAAGTGATAGCAAAAACAAAAACATGACTCAGGTTTTGTGTGATCTTTAAGAATGCTTTAACAATTTTTTAAATGTCCAGAAGTAATTTTTTACTTTTTGTGCAAATACTAGTCTAATACTACAGCCTGTAACATAGTATAATGCTACATTCAAGTGGTCCTCGGGTTTGTCTTTCCAAGATGAGAAGCTGTTTTCCCAAATTATTTATGTTCTTGTGCTTTTATCTCGGAAAGCCAGGATATTGACATCACCACATGTAGACCAACAAAGTTATTGGTCAGTAATGTTATAAAATAGTGTTTGACACAGCTAACGAGTCGGATTTAATGTTTGCCTTCTCACTACTAAAAAGCAAAATATTAAAACATTTTGCAAATATACCTTTACCCAAAGAGCTTAGAAGAGTAAAATAAATTAAGAGCAAAGACTGGCATTTCTAACGTTATTCTGTTACTTCCGAGTGAGCAAAAGTTTATAGTAAACATTTATTATTTGCAACTTTTAATTAAAAAACTCCTGTATTCACAAATGAATAAATCAGCTAACTTTTCTGCTATGTCTATGAAGTCTATGACGTCAGAGGGTAAAGCAGCAGGTTTTGACTCAAGTTCCCGAGTTCTTTTTCGGACTTGTGCAGGTGTTCATGTGCATATTTTAACTCAGAAAAACATTTTCCTGTGTTACCGAGGACCACATGAATGCATCATAATAGTAGTAATTAATAAAAACATGAAGTAAGCATAAAACTAACCTGGCAAAAGTGAGATGATCTGCCATGTTGCCATTTTGTTTCAAGTTTTGCTAAGAATGCCTGTTTCTGTCAGCAAACAATCCAGTTTGATGTGCAAAGTAAGCATAGAACAGTATACAATTATACATATTTTACCAAAGACCACCTTGGTTTTGCCTAATGTACTTAAATAATATTATAATTATTGGCAGTAACAGCGTTATGAACTTAAGGCAGGACTAAAATCTCAATTTAAGCTAATGTTATGCCAGCAGCTGCCTCCATAGACTGTTGGGTCATGGGCTCAGATAAGGAGTTCAGTTTTCTGCAGTCTGATCATGGCTGGACTGGGCAGCACTGGAAAATACAAATGAGCAGGCAGCACAGCAGCCTCTGCAAACTGACTCTCCAACATACATTTACAGACAATAGATGCAGTGCTGTTGTGAGCTAATACAGTGGTAGTAAGAGAGGGGTCAAGGTTAGTAATATACACTACCTCATTATTTCATATAGAAAGGTTCAAGGTTTCAGCCTCATATTCTGCAGTCCAATATGGAGCACCTTTTATGACCTTAAAACTGTAACTCACAGCTTTGTGACAATGACTGAATACAAGCATTTGTTTCCTCCACTTCAATACATCTCATCTTTTAAATTAAACCTATTGTATGTTGGTGGAACAAAGGAAAACAGATATTGTAGGCGATTACACTTGCACTTGCAATAAGAAGCAAATGTCAAAAATGTTTTTATTTCTCTGAGACTATAATACGAATTCCAAATCTTTTTTTTAATTTTCTGTCTGTCAAAATGAACATAATGCTGTCTGCTACATTTATCTTAGCGAGTATCCCACACATAGGGATAGTTTGCTAACAAGAATTATAATAAACAAATAAAGCATGCAGAGTTCATCCATTCTTTCATTTTCTACTGCCTTTTCTCATTAAGGATACCCAGGGGACTGGAGCCACTTAGGGCCTAAGGCGGGATAGGCCAACGAGTCACAGGGTTGACAGACACTGACAGACAACCACTTCCTCTAGGAAAATTAATTGCATGTATAGTTCACTTATAGGTGCAATTAGAATATACAGTATCTAAGCTTTGAGTTTCTACCATGTTATAATGTTGCTCCCCCATCAATAACATACTTCTTTCACTCATGTCTGTTTGAGTAACCCTGTATTTTCCTGTATTTTCTGTATTGTCACCATTAGTATGTCATCAACATTTAGAGTGACCAGCTACCCCCTGTCAAACCATAAAAGGGTTTGTAGATAATAATTTATCATATAATGTTTGCCCAGGGCTAAATGGTGGGCAAACACGACCACTGCCTGTCTTCTCCAAAGGATGCACTGGACAAGAGCTCACAAGATGTCAGAAATCATCTGTGTCAGTGCTGCTACGCTAGAGTAAGCTTTGTCTATTAATGGCAACGCAACAGTGTCCATTAAGGCTAACTGGATGTTTGCAGACCTGGGGGTGTCCAGTTGCATCTTGACCTTTGTAGTAATTTGTAATAACAGAACCTTACAGGTCTGGAAATAATGTGATAACAGAATAATCACCTTTTTATCATCTATACAATTTAATGTTTTATTTACACCAATTAGCCATAACATTGTGTTTATTTTTGGTGGTCTAAATTTTATGTTTTATTATTATTACGCAACCCCATATGCAGCAAACTGTGACACACTGTATACATCCTGTCTTTCAGAAACACAATTAACTTCTTCAGCATGTCTATTAAATTGGACCACACAAGAGCAGCATCTGTCGTTGGTGCACCACAGTTCTTTCTTTGGACCACTTTTGATAGATACATGGACCACTCCAGAGAGCTCCAGTTTTGGAGATGCTCTGGCTTGTCAATCCATCACAATTTGGAACTTGCTCAAATCCCATTTTGCCTGCTTAACACATCAACTTTGATGACAAAATGTTCACTTGCTCCCTAAAAGATCCCACCCACTCACAGGTGCCATGATGAAGAGATAATCTGTATTATTAACCTCACCTGTCAGTAGTTATAATGTTATGCCTGATTGGTGTACAAAGTGCTGCATGTGTGATACATGAGAGAAACTAAACAAAACAGGTCCATAAAGAGGTCTTAGCAATAACTGCTGCACAGTCAGCACCTGATAAATGAATCATCACTGCTGTAGTGAGTGAAGGCCTTTTGAATGTAATAACATTTAAGACCGTACAGCCTTGTACCTTTATGGCTGTAAAAGGTCTAGACTCAAATCAAGAAATAATCTGGCCAGATGGAGTCACATGCCAATGTAACCTTTTTGCCAGTTCCAAGACCAGATAAATGGAGAGCGTTATGTCAGGAAGGGAATCTGGTGTAAAAAAAAAAAAAAGATGCCAAATTAATACGCAAATTGCTGCACCCTAGGAGACAGATTATTTCCTCTGGCGACCCCACAAGGGAAAGATAAAAGGACACTCAAATCAAGAAACAATTTAGTTTAAATTTAAACTATGCTTTTTCTGGTTTTGAGCCAGGGACAGGCGTTTGTTTTGCTCTTGCTTTGGGTTGTTAATATTATTAGCACCATGATCATGATCTGAGAATTGCTTTCAATTAGACAAACATAAACTGATGACATAGCTTGCAGACATCCTGGCACATTTTTAGCTTGATAATTGTTGACACAACACTCACTGCAACGTGACAGCAGCGCATATTTCTGCTCGTCACCATGGGAGCAGCTCCAGGTTCTTTCTTCACTGACGATATAGATTACATTATGCGCTGGCTTTTCAGTTGTGAAGACTCCTCAAAGTCTGGTTTCTTTTTGTTTGCTTTGGGATGTTGGCTGGACATTTCCTTTGACCAGACAGGCTGCCGAACAGACCGAGACAGACACATAAAGACCCTAAGCCGTGCAGGTCCACTTAGTAGACAGCAACTAATCTAATCATGTACAGCGGCTAATGCACAATAAAAGCAAAGACATTTACTCAAAATGCCAGTCAGACGCTTCCTGTGTGCACACAAGAGGCACGGTAAGAGAGAACCAGAAAGTTTGGTCTAGAAGATGGACACTGACGTCCTGCAGATCAAATCTCTATTAATTTTATCTTATGTTCAGCACATTATCTTAAAGTTCTTTGTCATCTTACCTCACTCCTCTCGCAGCTCAAGTCTCTACAACTCCAAAACGCACTGCTCCGTCTCTGATTCAGCCTCTCTGCACTACACCTGCTGCTGCCTCTTGTCAGCTGATGCTCAGAGTATAGCCCTCCCTTCTTGTACTATTCTCCGCTCAAATGTGTTTCTTCTAGAGCCAGGCACAAAAACACAGACTTCATCCGTGGCTATTGCGCACGATATCTCCCCTTTGTTCACATCTCCACCTCCCTCCTCTGTCCGTCTGTGGGTGTTGCTCTGCTCACTCACTCTGTTAATAACACATTCAAAAAGACCCAATGCTACAACCAGATGTGGGCTTAAGAGCAAAGTTTGGAAAAAAAATTGTAACATTATCTCTCTTTGTTCTATTATCTGCTTTGCACTGACAGCTTTTCCGAACATTGCAAAAGCCCCTTGAGAATAATTATCCTAACAAGGCAATTGTCCAGTTGACACATTAGTGGCAGGCAGTTAGCTAAAAAGCCTCTGAACGCTGTGCAGATTTCAGTAAATTTATATAGCACGGAGGAAATTGCTTGGTTGGAGGAGTCCAGTAAAGAGTAATCTTTTTTTCTTTATTTATTAAGAAAGCAAGTCCATCCAAACAATAGCAAAGACATCACTACAAAGAGTTGCAGTATAAGCCTAACCATTAAGAAACCAAAAGACTACTAGACTAAAGCTTTAGAGGATCAATATCTGTTGGTTAATGAGTACAAGTTGGGGCATGCCATCTTGTGGCTATGTACAGTAACTACAAATGTTACTACACATTCTGTACTTTTAGGCTAAAACCAAAGCAAATTGTTCATGGATGGATTTCATTGCAAATTCTTTGGCTAAGCAAATTTTCAAAAAGTTATGGATACAAGAAGAAGCTACACAAAATAAATTGCTATATCCCACAACAGCCTGGATTGCAGCACAGTAAGACCACTAAATGAGGAGCCATGGTGCAGGGAGAAGGAGATAACTAAGCAAGTTTGTTTAACACTGCACTCCATGTGAAAGGCTGGCTTTCTAGAATAATAGAACCAATGTGGCATCAGGTGGAATTAGCAGAGGTGGAGGGAAAATATTCCAAATCTGTACTGAAGAAGAAGTACTGTTACATCAAAAGAATATCATGTAATCAACATCAGTTATTATCATCAGTTAGGTAAGTAAAGTAAGTAAGTAAAGTTGGTAGAAAGTACTTACTGCTACTATCACCACTACTACCGCCACTACTTCAACTAGAACTGCTACTGCTACTAGTGCTACTACTACACCTGCAATAACTATAATCACTGCTATCAGTTCAGTTCAGTTCAGTTTCAGTTTATTCAGTCACATAAAACAATGACCACAGTAAACCACAACAAAACAGTAATCATGAATTTGTGACTGAAAAGGCTCAGGCAGAAGCAGAGCTTATTAATGCTAGCCTAGTTACAACTGCTTAATCTACACTTGAAAATATAACAAAAAAGAAATCACTTTCATCTATCACTATCACTCTCACTTTTACTGCTATTATTATTACTACCCATTTTGCCAGCAATGTCATAAAATACTATTCAGGGCTCCAAAATGTGACCAATTTAGTCACACATGCAATCAAAAATGAAATGGGTGCAACAGAATATTTTCCTTGGTTGTACTGGTGCACCCGTCAGATGCTCGGCACGTCCCCCTCGTAAGTCAGGACTGATACAGGAGGAGGTGCACAACATCAGCACAAAAGAAAACTTCTCAGAAAAGAAAAGTTATACAAACTAAATTACAAAAAAGAATCTCGTTACTTTCAGCCACTGGGAATTAGTGACAAAAGCAGTCTAAGCAGCTTATTTGTAAGACGCTGCAGATAAACAGCTGTAATAGGACATGTCCAAATCGACTGAGGAAAAATGCTTCGAGTGAGGAAGTGACGTGAGTGAGGGACCAGTTCTGCTTTCAAAAAGAAAGTAGGAGGGGCTGGCTGGCCAGGCTACTGTGACTGTGTTTTATAACCCAGTTTTATGACTTATGTGTGTTTTAATAGCATCCTATCAATCCAAAATGATTTTTAATCTCCTTAATCTTTAGGGTTGTGATTAAGGTTCAAATTAGGGTTAGGATTAGGGCTGAAGGGTTTAGGATAGAGTTAATTTTACAGTGCCAGCTGTGATCAAGTTTGGGGCAATATCCAGAGTAGTAATGTTAGTAACCATATACATTAGATGTACTTCAATTTGAACCCATTATATAACATCAATGTGCATGAATTTTGAAGTTTCTATTTTCATGCCTACATCTTCAAAAACATGCATGAAAACCACCAAAATATCTAAAACATACCTATTATAATTATAAGAGTAAGATTGTAGTGTTCAGTAATGTTATGCAGAAAAGCAGCGATTCTCTATTTTGCCTGGTTCTATACATTCTATACATTGCCTAGGCAAAATAGAGAATATTAAAGTATTTCTTACTCTGTCTGTAAGTAAGTAAGTAAACTTTATTTATATAGCCCCTTTCACAGACATGGAGTCACAAAGCACTTCACATGAATAAAAACACAACATTTAAAATAATTTAAAAATGCAAACATTAAATACAGACATTGGCCGTTTTAGGCATTCTGTAGAATGCCTGATTTCCCACTTTGCCTGTAACAGATAAGTGTCAGGTTACTTTACCAAATGTGTTCCACCTTCAGGAGAAGTGTGTCAGAGAAGCTTCTCCTGCGGTTTCCTGAGCCCATGCTTCCTCCCGCTGTGTATTTTCTCTGAGGCATTACCTTCCTACACAGACTTAGCTGCTGCTCGCTAGGGTTAGCTCTACTGAGACCACTGTAATGGTAGTAGTGTGAATCAATACGCTCCAGTGAAACAAACCTGAACGAGGATATGAGTCCAGCTTTTAGCCAACTCCACGGCTCACCCACACCCCAATGTGAATATAAAGTTACAATCTACCCAAAGCAGAAGCACAATATACTACAAAGGAACGAATCCACACACCCTGTTCTAGGGCCTATGTTACAGTGAATTGCCTATTTGGTTTTCTAAATGTCCCATGTGTGCTTCTGCCACACAATCAAGACAGACTGTGTCCCCTAGGGACAGACACACCTGTAATAGGCCCACGTCCAACAGACAGTAAAGGGAGATTGCCGTATGTATAAAGTACAATCAACATGGCTCGTCTTGTGAGGAGTAATCTCACAGTGAGGTGGAGCTGAAGATGAAAGGGGATCTTTGCCAACATGAGGCAGAACAAATGAGAGTCAAACCAGGTCATGAGGAGGTTGACTAAACAAATTATCAGTACTTTTTTTCTTACACACAGCGGGTCCATGGGAATACAGAGTTGTCAGGCTAATCAGATGGTGTGTAATTACAAGAGCAAAAAGTATGTGGGTCATGTTGAGATTCTGTGCTTTTCATTAGTTTCACCCCCTGCGTTTACTGTGAGGATCTGCCTCTTACTGTCAGCTCTCTCCTACGGCCGCCAAACTAAATACTTAACATTTACACATGGTGTAGCAACAGAGAAGCTGTGCAAAAAAAAAAAAAAAAAAACTGAAATTGGCTCTTGTGACAACTTTAATCTGTAAGAGAATATTAACCCTTGACAAGCGCTTGGCTGGCAGTTGAGATTGCCAGAACTTTACCATAAAAATATGAAAACAAATACAACAAAGGAATTCATTCAATTCATTCTTTATTTTTATTGATGTGGAAAGGGCAGAAAAACTAGGAACATGCATGTTACTGGGTGTATGCAAGTGCTTCAGGAGAATATGTAACCATTGTCTAAACTTAAAAAATAAGGTTGCATTTAAATTTCAGCCATGTTGATGTAGCTCATGGTCTCTAATCAAGTTGAAAAATGTGTGCTTTTATGGTACAATACCATAAAAAAAAAAAGATGGTAATTTACTGTTATTTGTTCTGTAACATCACTTTAACCGTAATTTTTTATTAAAAAAAAATGTGGACACAACTGCAAAATTTGTTTTTTTGTTTTTTTTTACAAAATCCATTCTTTTACCATCTAGTTTAATCTTTACTAGTCTAATATTTTACTAGCTTTTACAACGCTGCAGTACTTTTAAATATAGTTCTGTGGTGAAATGGTCAAAAATGATCCAGAATTTGGTTAATTTTGTTGTAATATGGGACTTAAAGTGGCACAAGGTGATTTTACTGTTTTTAGCTCATTTTTATCTATGGCACCAATCCAAAACTGAGTATTTAAGGTAGAAATAGTCTTTAGTTTAGGTTAAAGCAGCTACACACTTCCATTACTGTTGATGAAGAGATTGTAATTACCTTTGTACAGCAGCTACATCAAAACAAACATCACTTGACACTAATCACTCTGCTACACAAGTGGCTGACCAATCATCGTGCAGTCATAAGAGTAACAAGACAAAATTGTACATTATATTGTTACAAGCAGAATACTAGAGCACGACCGATATGGATTTTTTATTTTTTATTTTTTTTGAGGCCGATTCCAATATTAAGTAACAAAAAAATACCAATATCCGATACATCGGCTGATACATTATACATTGGGAAAAAGTATTTTAAAGCATTTTTCTTTCCACTCTCGTTTACATGAATATGGCGTGTACACCCCAGGCCACTTTATTAGACTAAACATCTTTTTAAAATGTTGTAGAAAGCTGCTTATTGTTCTTTATACTGATTGTTATTTAGGTTGTAGTGGGCATTGGTGTGGGGAGTATTATTCTATATTTTATGTATTATATTTATTTATTTATTTTATTTACTTTGACTAAATTTGTTTAACTTAAATTTCATTTTCTTAAATGAATTAAAGTTAAATATATACTGTATATAACAGTCAGTCTAACATCCACAAGAAAGTGGCATATAATCTGAAAAACCTTTTGACTAGAAGCACTTCAAGAGTGGGCTTCACCCTATCTCACAATGGTAAATATATAGTGCCCAAATCTGCTGTCGAACCAGGGATCTTGTAAAGAGTATACTAAAATTAATCATTACTTTAAGTTACCCCTTGTGGCTAGAGTTAGTATCTTTGGCCCTAACTTGTAAATGTACATAGTCCAATTTCCTGGATCCATACCAAAGTTAAATAATTTCTATTACTGACCTTTAAAAAAAGTGTCATCAAAATCCAGCCATTACCTTCTGAGTTTTCTTATCTTCAACAAATGCCAGCAGAAACATAACCTCTTTGGCTTAAGGTAATGAACAAAAAAGGTACTGGTACATGCACAACCTCAGCTAATAATAAGAATGAAGTAAAAAGATGATAAGAAAGAGGTATAATTTTGGCAGTCACCATCTGTAACAGAAAGAATAAATGGAAAAGCCTTTATGCACAAATCATTCCAATTTAATAAAGAGAAGAAATCATGAAATATTATAATCCTGCAATTGTGTGAATGTCTATGCCATGAGTACTTACACAGTGAACATATAAATGATTTCATGCCTGCAGCAGACACCCCAGTGGAGGTGTCTTAATAATATGGTTTAACCCAGCCAAAACAGGAGAGATGTGAAATGAACATGTTGGGCCTGAGGGTGTGTGCACTTGCCCCTCATTCCACTTATGACTGGAGAAGAAAGCACTTCTTTAACCCAACACTTTTGTAAGAGTGCCAAAAAACCTGCCGGCGCTCATAATTACCTTGCATTTGTGTGGTCCGGTGCATTGATTTTGGCAATGGCAGCCTGTGCCAAAAGAGACCACAGAGGTGAAGGTAACAGATGGATGAAACCCAGGAGTCTATTCACTAAAGAACAACACTGCATGATTAGATTTAATATTCTGTTGACTTCCCCTATATACTGTCTAGTCTATACTGTCAGGTAAAATCGAGATCTGTTTTTTTCTGTTTACTCTGGACAGAAAACAGGACCAGATTGAGACAGTTCAAAGTCTCTAATCACAGCCTTAGGTCAAGCCTCAGGCCTGCTATCTGTCCTGCATGTTAAAATCTAAAAAGGTTCAAACAATTCTATTCTCTTCTATTGTTTATCTTTTGGCAGTTCCCTTCACACCAACTAACTCCACGTCCTCTTTCACTAAATCCATAAATCTTGGCTTTGGTCTTCCTCTAGACCAGTGCTTCTCATCTGGTCTGGCTTCAGGACCCACTGTCACCCATAACGACAAGTCACGAGCCAAATAAAACAGATACTGAGGAAAATTAGGCAGCACCAACTTCAGTACGGTGGCCCTGAGGTGCAACATCAGAATAGTTTTTATTCATTAGAAAAATAAAAGCAGAGGAAGATTTTTAAACGTGTTGCCTCAAAACAGAAACCCACCTCAAAAAAAGTTTTTTTTTTTTTGATGAATTAGTTTTTTTTTTTTAAAAAGCTTTTTTTCTTCTTGTTCTTCTTCTTTTTTTTTGAGGCATTTAAAAATCATTCAAACACAAATTTGATGAGCTATTGCTGTTTTTGGCATTAAGAACATACATTATTCAGTAAAATATCATCAGAACTATACTATTTTTTTCCTGAACAAACTTCCTGATTTCTCTTGAGGCAGTTAAATCATCAGTAAAGACACATGTAATGTATTAAATACAATAGTTTTAATACAGGGGTGCTCCGATCAGGATTTTTGAGGCCGATCACTAATCAGCCTTAGCTGTGATCGGCCGATACCAATCTCTCTTTAATGTAGTAATGTAATGTATGTAGGCTATTTAACATTGCATTGTTGGCCTTTAATGTGTCCCCAGTGTCTGTGTGGCTTTGTTTGAAATGTAAAAATCAGTTGTTCTTAATTGGTGCCTTTAATGCGGGTCCGCGTAACGAGCAGCCAAACCAGGTTGAAACACAGTGGACTTAAGAGCAGACAGCTTCTGCAGCCAGTTTTGACAATGTCTGAACGAAGAAAACGTGCACAAGAGCAGAGAAGACAACGGTGAACGGTGCACCTTTCAAACACACTGATACATGTGCTGCCTTTTTACTTTCTCTTTACATTAGCAGCCATTTGGTGCAGTTTAAGCCACAAAACGCACAGTTTTCTCCGCATAACAAGACACAGACAGGCTCTGAACTGTCAATGCTTTTAACTTAAATGTTAGCAGATTAGCTCTAGCACCATTTGCTTTGGTGTTTGCAAAGAAACACATTGCTGCGCCTCGGTTCTGTCCCGTGTGCTCCAGGAGCAGGCGGGGACAAAGCGGGGACATAAAGCAGCACCTCAAGGGCAAGTGTGTGTTAGTTATAACCAGGGCTTAACTTAAAAACACAGCTAGAATAACGCTACTGCTGTTTAATCAAACCGAAGTTGCAGGACAATAGATGTGAGAACCCCGTGTGTTTGATTTAATTTGATCGGCCCTTCTGATTGGCCCATTTTACCAGCACCAATCACTCTATTTTTAGACATGATCGACCGATTGTGGCTGATTGATCGGCGCACCCTTATTTTAATAAACTACTTAAATACAGGATGTTGACATGTTTCTCCTGCACCCAATTCAAACCATCCCGACAACTACTACAGCCAGGAGTTTGTGAAGCCCCATTGGTTAATTGACTAATTAGAGTCATTACGTAGACATGCAGTCAGTCCAGCTGTTGACCAGGTGGCTGAGGAATAAGGAAACCTATCAATCTTATTTTCGCTATTCCACAAATAAATCAGGACAATGGACACTTCTCTCTTTTTCATTTCTTCACCGCTGCCAATGTGACAGATCATCGCTCAATAACACAACTTTGTCACCACATCCCAGACAAAAGCATGCACATATTCCCAACAATAACTTGTGACTCACTTGTGCATTCAGAAACATCAAGGTAATAAAACGCATTGTATTTACGTCATCGCAATTCCAGCTTCAAAGCCAAATGAGAGACACAGTAAACACCAACGACACACACAGCATCATCCATCGTCTTCTTTGCTCCTTTGAGAAAAAAACTGTCTCCAGAACACAGACGTAATAGAGCTTCATTATGCCTAGCTGACATCCTGACGGTGGCTAAATGGCTACAACTACAAGGAACATTACCCCCTCAATAAGCCTGAGATTCTCAATTAATCAGCAGAATACATCTATACTTAGTGGGGGGAAGAGGGGCTAATGAAGTGCATCAGGGTGAAATGCACGGTAGGTGCTTGCATGTGTGTTATTGGTCTTTTAATCATCTCTTGGCGAATGGGGAGTGGGCAGACAGGCTACATGACTGACCACAGACACTAGACCGCAGACTGTGAAGATAATTGTCCTAAAGAGCAGAAACATTACCTGGGTATGCATCATCTCTAAGCTGAAATTGTGGTAGATTACAATATAATGCTTTGGCTTCTTATTAGTCAGTTTAATAGCTGCTTTTATGCTCGCTCCTGTGAAGCACAACACAGCAAAAAGAAAACCACAGCCTCCTTTTATGCTGGTGCTCTGTAAAGTAAGTAGTGCTCCTTTTACAAGGGGGCAAAGGTAATAAATGACAAGAGCACTGTGTGAAACAGAAAAGAGCAAAGGCACATGACAATTTGCATAATGAACAAACATATTTTTGATGGAGGATGTAAAAAGACGAGTTGTTACGAGTTCAAGTGTCCATATAGTTGAGAGTTGTTTTGATAAGATTTTTTTTTTGTCAACAACATGGCTGCATGACACCATAAGTTAATGCACACTATATTTTCAATTGAGAAATTTGCATTAGCCATCAAATATCAGAAATTATGAATAATCAAGATGGTTTGGGGAACTGACAAGAGCCAGAGCCACATTAGAAAACATGAGTGAATGTATCAAAGTGGTGGTCTTTGAAAAAAATGTTATAGATACAGATGTGAATATGTTTGGTCTTTCAGATAAATGCATGCGCAGCTGGATGTCAGTTTCATTAGCCAAGTAGTTGCTGCCTTTACATATACTGACAAACAACTGTGGCCTGCCATGGATAGGGCTGGTATCAAACAAAAAAACCTTTGTGGTACCAACTGAAAAGCTCCTGTACTTAATGGTATTTTAATGTTTTTTCGGTACCCACTTAAATCAACTTAAGAAGCATTATTGTTATTACAACAGGCTGTGGTTGTAGAATATTGCGGCCTAAAGCATTATTTAATACACTTATTAATCCCATACCGCTATATATTTATAATGTCCCTGCTATATTAATCAAATAAACAACACTTATAAAAAAATTTATAAAAAGAAGAACGATTTCTTTATTTACAGGTAGTAGTAGAAGTTGATAAATTAAAATAGCGCAAGTATTTAAAAAAGTATTGTTCAGGCACTGGTATGGGAAAAAAATGTCCTGGATAACTTAAGATTATATTGACTTTTTGATTGTGGCTTTTAACCTATGTAGCGCTAATGCTCCTAAAATTACTAAATATAAAGCTACCCACTAATGTTCTCTACACATACTGACATGTATTTGTTTATTTGCCAAAACCATGTTGCTTCTGGACATTGCAACAATGTACCATGTCCTCTTCCTCATTCCTCCTCCCTTCCTCATTTTTGCTGAAGTCTGACCTTTTATGGTAATCATCTTTGGCTCAATAAATTCCCTGCAGTCAACCTTCATTATCTCAACAGGCTCATTATGCATTTTTATGCCACAGTTGAGTAGTACATTAACTTCTTCTGTCAATATAACATATCAAAGATGTAACTGAATCTTCATCATTGCTTGTGAATTAGTTTTGCGAGTGCAAGTACATCTATGTGTAAATAAGTAGATGTATGCAAAAATCTAGAAAATACACTGTGCAAACGTTTTAGTGAGGTCTAAAAAATGCTGTTAACTAAGAGTGCTTTAATACATACTGTTTTTGTTTAGTCTGTGTTTTTGTTATTACATTTTTAGTAAGGTCAGTATGGGCCAAAGACATAATGGTTAATTTGGGTGTGGATCCAGATTACTGTTTAAATAGAGTGTTTTAAAGGACTCTGTACCATTTTGAGACATGGACCGAAGATACTAACTTCACTCACTAAATGAACAAATTATTTTAGTTGATGTTTTTTATCAATATGAGATATACAGGCTTTGTGGTACAATGGAAAGAGAGCATCTTTGCAGCCAAAATCTATTTTCTCTGTGGGTGTAGAACTGTTTCTGGCATTTAATAGATTCTCAGATCCGCAGCAAGTAACAGTCTATTTTTGATGCTTGATGTATGAGTCGTAATGTACCTGCTATACGCAACAACTGTCCACTTTCTCTTCCTTGTTAGCTTTCTCCTCACAACACTGGACCATTAGGACACTGAACAGCCATTAAGAGTGATCTAAAGAACAAAGATGACCAATTAGGGGCCTCTTCAGCTCACTTTCCTCCATCACTTGACAGAAGACCACTTTATTTCCACTTAGATCCCTGCATCACTCAAAGGGTTGCCTTGCAGCTGGCTGTACCGCGAGGCAACAGATGCAAACTAATACATCACATTTTGGGTGCTCCTCGAGGGCCAACCCTAACTAAACAGTATTATTGAAATTCATAGTAAGATCCCAGTAGATGTGCTGATTAAATTGCTCTCCTGTTTCATTACAGTTTAATTTCAAAATGCTTTTCCCTAACCAGTGCTAAGTTGAGCTGATTGCTACAGAAATGTTCTAACATCCAAATGATATCTCCTGTAGAAATGCTAAGAGTTATTCATTGACGAATCTTGCCACAGCTCAGCAAGAGCATGGTACTGACAGCAATAAGCAGTGTCATTATCAAATGCAATCAAGTTAATGAGGGTTTAATTGGGAACACGGTGCTGTGAGCAATTTAGAGCTGTCAAATAACGGCATTTGCACCTTTTATACAGAGCAGATCCTTGTTTTAAAACTTTATGACAAGCATGAACAATAAGAATAGCTAGAAGTGGCTGTATCTGACAAATAAAAAACAATGGTAGTGTGTCACTTGTCCACAGCTGTAACGAGCTGCAGAACAACAGGGTGATGAATGAGAGGCAATAGTACCAAAAATACATTCCTATGACTAATGGTTTGACAATATAAACTGTAAATTCTGATAAACTGAAATAATACACCGTCAGACCAAGAATGCCAGAGTGTCAGAAAAAAAGGTTATAACACATTGAAAACAAAGTGAAATAAAAGACATTACTACTAGCATTCAAAGACATGCATTTACCTCTATTGAATGAATGTGAGAGTGAATGGTTGCCTGTCTGTCAGGGTTTCTGCAGGGTTCAACAAGTTAATTCTTGGGTTTTTAGGCTCCATGGGCTGCATTTTAGTGAGGATTTTCCCTTAGAGCTTGTGGGGTTAAAGCCTTAAATTCAGAATTTAATAATTTTTTTAGACTTTTTAAGAGCCTGCAGAAAGCCTGGCCTCTGTACGTCTCTGTGTCAGCCGTGCAACCAACTGGCCAATGTGCCAGGTTTATGCCGCTTAAGGCCCATAGTTGTTTGATAATGAACACTAGATTTAGCTTTAGCAACCTGGTATTTTGGCTTTATAAAATTCACACATTTATTATAGTTCTATGACAAGAATGAAAAAACATAAGGAACAAACTAACTGATAGAAGCTTAATTATTTTGCCGCTGAACTCAGGGTCAAACATGATAAAAGACATAACTGGTTGTAGTCAAACATCAACAGGACACAGATCTCAGTGGAACACTAACTGAATTTTTATGCACTGTATTTTTTTTATGCACTGAATTTTATAGCACTGAATTTTGAAAGAGCAAATTTTAGAAACTGAATTTTTATGCAATGCATTTTTGCAATGCATTTTTGAAAATTCAAAAATGAATAATTCAGTTTTAAAAATTCAGATGCAGACAATTAAGGTAGGCAGGTTTGAATGGGTGGTGAAAAAGTGTCAGGTGTTTTGTCTGATAAAAAAAAGTTTCAGCAAGAATGAAAGAAAATAGTGCACAAGACAGAGCTGAAACCAGCAGTGTTATATGGATTAGAGACAGAGGCACTGAGGAAAAGACTGGAGGCAGAGCTGGAGGTAGCAGAGCTGTGGAGATTCTCTTTTGGAGTGACGAAGATGGAAAGGATTAGGAATTAGTATTAGTACAACAGAGGGACAGCTCATGATAGACGTATAGATAGAAGAAGTCAGAGAGGCCAACTGAAATGTAGAAGAGGGATACAAGGATGGTGAGATTAGAGCAAGAGCAAAGAAGACATCTATAAATGTAAGAGTTAGTTCCAATGAGACAAGAGGATGCAGAGGTTTGGCTAAATGGAGGTAAATGATTCACTGAGACAACCTCAGAGAGGAACAGCCTAAAGGAAATGAAGAAGACTCTACTATATTTTTTTGTAGTAAATGGGGATTTTTGTTTTAAAAAGAATATATATATTTTGCATTGTTGACATTAAGTGCTTTTGGCAAGCAATAAAACCAGATTTGCACTTTTCAGTGTTAGACTACTAACAATGCCTCTTTCAGACTCCCTACACATTTTCTAAATTTTATTTTTTCTTCTTACTTAGCATAGTGTTGGCTGACAGCCTTGTAAACAAAAGGACAAAATACTGATAAAAACAGAAGAATATAGTCAGTCTTTTGGCAGGTAGACAAAACTCAGAGACACTATTCATCATGCCAGAGGAAGTCAGTGTAATGAATATTCACACTTTTCTCAGTTCTCAAAAACAGAAGCATAAGCTGTCAGGTATATGACATCCGCCAAACATCTAGTCAAGTATATTCCTACTGTACAACAAGTTGCTCTGTAGAAAGAACTATATGGTTGAGATAAAGGCCAGCTGTCCAGCTGGTATATTCTTTGCAAATGTCTGCATCCATCTTGACTACTTGCTAAGAAGACAGCATTACAAGCTGTTCTATCAATATAAGGTTAATTTATTATGTCTTAACCCATAAAAGCAAAAGATCATTTTGTATGTTATGTGTCAGAAAAAGCCAGATGAAGAATAGAAGCTATACAAACACCTTTATTATTTTAACTTCCCACTGAATTCATCTTTTTTTTCCATTTAAGTACCTTTTATAGCTGAATCTATCTAGTATATTGCTGACTGAATGAAAAGCTGATGGACAAATCAAAGTCTATTTCTATGCTTCTTTAAAGCATGCTGAGTCAACGGGCTCGAAAACACCAGTAAGGTGCATTTCAAGTTTGCAGCACAAAAACAAAACTCCAGGGAAATAGAATAAATCAGAAAAGAGTGAAATATGAAGATATTGAATGAAAGCCCTTGTGAAAAGCTGCAGGGCAGAGAGATTGTTGAAATGATGAGTATTAAATGTGCTGAGTTTAGTTACGGGGCAGTCTGAAAGCTAGTCATGCAGACGAGAGCTCCATTCGTGTACTGTTCAATTGTAATTTCTGGTATTTTAAAACTGCAAACATTTAAGACCTAGTTTAGTTAAGGTTCTGTTTAATGCATAATTTGAATAATCAAAGATAAGGTATACTGTTTTTGTCCCCACAAAGAAATTTGTTCTCTGCTTTGGACCCATCCTTCTATGACACTGCGACAACCAGCCAGGAGCAGTGGGCGACCGCAGTGCAGCGCCCGGGGACCCTTCTCCAGAACCTGCACCAGGATCTTGGTGAGGAGTACCCACCTGGAGGATTAGGCTGTTGTTCGTGTCTAAAATTGATGGGGTAAACCAGAGTACCCGAAGGACACCCATTCAGACACAGGGAGAACATGCACATGCCCCATACACAAAAGGCCGCACTCGCCCAGTCCGGGAATCAATCCTGGAGCCTTCTTACTGTGTGGCAACAGTGGCAGTGATGACTTGATGCCCAATAACAATTCAACAATTATACAAAACTTGCTATGATCTTTTAAATAAGATTGTTCATAAAATAATCTACTGGAACTGTCTGAGTTTCAATTGTTTTTAAATAAATGTCTCAAAGGTTTAATACATTATAGAAAATATATAGTATATATATAGTATAATATAATTCAGAGTGAAATTTACTTTAGACTCACTGATAGAAAGGTCAGATGTGACTTGAGAGCACAGATGTACAGACAAAGCTATTTAAATGCTGTTTGACACTGATGGGCCACAATACATTTTATAATAAACACTGAAGGCCGCATAAAATCTCACCACATGACCTGACTGGTCTCTGGGCTGCACTTTTGACATGTCTGGTATTGTGTGTTGCGTATGTTGTGTATGTAATGTTGGATGAAGCAAAGACTCACCATAAGACTCTGGTCCTGGAGAAGCTCTTGTCCACTCTAGAAATAAACAGAGAGAGAGACAGAGAGAGAGAGAGAGAGAGAGAGAGACAGAGAGAGAGAAAGAGAGAGAGAGAAGAGAGAGAGAGAGCGATAATAAATTTAATCATAAACACAAAACAAAGGGAACAAGACATAAAACTAGATAATGATCATGATCTCATTCTCCAAACCAGAGAAGTGGAGATTTATGCTAACATCTTAAACTGTCACGTAATAAAGCACCAGGTAGGACAATGGTATTCATTTTGACTTATCATACAGAAATTGGATATTACAAAACCACCGACAAAGACACTGGCATTAACATGTGGCAACAACATTATTGACCAACTGTGTAAATAACAGCACATTGTTAAAAAGGTTTCTTGGCTACATTTTTGAAAATTAGAAGATGACTGGCTTGGCCAATTGCATGTTTGCAGGCCAAGAGGTCAAGTAAAGTGTGATCCATTGGCTGTTTGATTTGGTCCAACTTAGTAGTGGAAAATTCTACCTGAAATTAGTCCAATCATAAGGTAGAGCGACATAAGGTAAGCCCCAGTGTGCTATACGATAAAAATATGTTGTGTAGTTAAATAGAGTCATTTTTACTCTGAAAAGCTGCAGACAGCTTGCTAAGTAGTTGGAGGCAGAAACAAGGATAATATTGGCCAATGGTGCATTGACAGAAAAGAGAAAATCCATTCAGTAAAGTCTAGATTTTCTAGGTCTGCCAAACATGAAACACAGTGTGCAAATATTGACCACATCTCTAATCCATGGATAGACTCTGGCATCCAACTTGTGTATCCAGACAATCTCACTCACATCAAAACTTCTCTAAGCCTTTAAACAGGTTTTAACAGGTTATATTCCATTAAAGATGTAATTTACCAACACGGTCAATAAAACCGTATTGCCTCTTCTCTTGTGTTGCGCCATTTTTCAGGTTGACTGGACTAAACTGCAATATTGCCAAGGTGTCCAGTCGCACCGCCTTCCTCTGCTGCCCCCACCTCATTTATCTGCGGTTCTGCTGCCAGACACCTGCACAGTCCATCCAGCATGGGAGCGGCGAGAGGTAGACTGAGATGGACAAGAACGCAAGTTCAAGCACAGCAAATAATGGAGAAGAGCCTGAATTGAACAGAAGAAGTAAGAAGTGGTAAGAAGTAATTTTAGGCAACAAGACAAAACGAGGAATGAAGGCTATTACTGACTTGAATAATGAGTACAATCAAAAGGGAAGATCCTTATTTATAGGCAAAATTAGGTGCCACAAAGACACAATGGAGAAATTAGGTAAGAATGCTACAATAAGCCTAGAGGCTCTTTAATCATTCCTCTGACTATACAAAATAGTTGAGACATCTGTTTTTGAGTCCAAGTCACTCTTAAATTGTCAGTGTTTGATCTGAGTTTATGTCCGAAAGCACGAAAAACATGGTCCAAGTCGAGTTAATGTCCACGAGTTCAAGTCAAAGTCATTAGTTCACAAGTCTGAGTCCAAATCTGAGTTACTGTCCACAAGTCCAAGTCTGAGTCATTGATTCACAAAAAGTCATATAAATTAGCCCAAAGATTCGGCTCAAGTCCAAGGCACAAATACTCCATCTATGATAAAAACAATGCAGACTCTCTCTCCTACCTGCATTTATCTCACAAATGAGCCCACAGTCTACACTAGTTAGAAGAATAAGTTCCCTAATAATCACCACTTATCCCTCCTCCCCAAGGCTGCGTTGATCAAATTGTGCCCACTTTTAACGAATGACTGCACACTCGTGAGTTCACTCTGTTTCCCAGTAAACAGCAGAAGGGAAATACAATAAAGGTAATTGCAGTGGTTTTTCAGACAGTCACGTTCAAAGACATCTGAAGTCTTGTTTAAAGTAGGAAAATGTCGATGTGACTCAATTTCAGCTCACTGCGCGGTCACTGCTGGGTCACAAGAGAATTAGGTCTTCTAATGTCTATCTTTCTCGTTCCAGCTTAACATGTCCACCTCCGGCTCCGTGCATGTCAATGACAGTGTTTGCCTGCCATTAAATCCAAAGGTTATTAATATTATGTACTGACACCCACACAAGACTGCATATTGATTATTTCTTTTCCGTAGCTGATGAAAAACATACAATGATGAATGAAACACGTCATCTTGAATAAGGATTGCATTCAGAGGCAAATGTAATGTGATTTACCGACATTTCCTTAAAATATTCATAGAAGGGCATCTAACCCAGTATAAACAAATTTACTTGCACAGAGGGTTTGAGTTGGATATAAGGAGCAGGAGGCCGATACAGTAAAAAGAATCCATTTGCCCACATTAAGGGTACAACTGCTTCAGTATTGAGCCAGCATCTCCCAACTAAACTTAAGAGTTTAAAAATTATTTGTGAAAAGACTGCTTTATGATGATACAGATATTTTAAGCTGAAAGGAAAGACTTTTGATTGTTTTCAAATTTGCCCTTTTGGGTCGCCACAGCAAATCATCCTGCTTGTAGTGTGCAGTAATTTGCATGTTCATTTGGCATAGGTTTTACGGCAAATGATCTTACAGATGCAACCCTCTCCATTTATCCGGCACTGCCACAAGTGAATGCCTGTGATATTCTTTAAAGCAAGTATAATGTAATGGGTATATCAGAAGTGCATTATGCAGAATGTGTATAGGTTTACTTTCACTGTAATGTCTTTGTTATACAGCTATCCATTCCTTGTGGTGGTAGTCGCACTAACAGCTCCAGAATCTCCTGCTAATATAATAGACTTTTATTTTACAGGTCACTTAACCTTGATTGCAACAGAGAAAATCAAAAGCATACTGTATCGTGGAAATCAGTCTAGTTTGGTTTATCTTCTGCCTATTATTATTTCATTAACATGGTCAGACATCACATCAGTAAGCAATTATGTAGCAGTGTGCGTTGTATGTGCTTTAAAAAGTGGCTGTCCAGTAAGTGCAATACTTAACACAATCTGATGGAAAGCTATTGAATGACTGGGAATTGCAATGTATTGTGAGTTCAGTGTGAAAAAGACGGGAATGCACAGAATATGTGGAGCACACAGCTGGATTTAAGTGCATCTATACTATGAGCTATACTTTCTAACCCTTTTAACAACGATAAGCATTTCCATACTGCAGCATATTATGTACACTATTTTTTCTACATAGCTTTAAACTGAACTTTGGCTCTTATGGCTGTTTGTGGCTTTTCTCCCACAACAAAGGATCCTCCAACCGGCTGCTGGTCTACTCGGCTTGTAAACAATCAATCAATAGCTACCAAAAAGTAAGGAGGTCTTTGGGTAATGCACTTTTACCTGACATGTACTCTACCTCAACAGTAAGCAGCTGGGTTTAGCTTCAGCCCACACATCCCCCCAAAAAGGTAAAACATAATAATACATGAAATATTTGTCTTTGTAGTGCAGCTTCGCAATGCATTAAACTGACCTGACTGCAATGGCTTAGGTTTAACTCTTGACTGGCTCCTGGTTTGTGTACTTTTTTGCTCTGTACTTCAGGGCCTCTGTTGTCGTAATGCTGTGAGAAATGATGTATGATGTATGATGTAAGAAACTGAAACAGTATCTCAGTTTTACATCAAATATGTAACTTTGTGGATCTTTTTTGTGCGACATTGCTCCACACTCGGTACAGCTCAACCTTTGAACATGACTGAACAATGTGTTTGACATGTAAATACTGACACTGCACTTGTAGCCGGTCGCTCTCGTGGTACGTTTGTTGTGAATGGAAACATTTGGTAGGCAGTCAGCGCTACGGTTGAAGTGTATCCCACTGCTGACACAGACACTTTCTGTTTTGGGGTTAGCAGCCACAAGTGAGAAGCACGGCGTAAACAAACACACCTGCATCTATAAGGCTAGAGATAAGGCTATTGAATTAATCACAATACAAAGCCTAAAAAGTATTCAAGAAGTACTGGCTCTCACATGAAAGACATAAAATGTGAACCAATTTTCCACTTCAAAATTACCTATTATCAAGTTAAATGATCTCCTGGTGTTCAAGTGGACAGTCCATTTGCTGAGGATTAGGGACTATAAAGGAAAAATCTATGAACTGTTTTAAATGTGAAAGAAATCAATGGCAGATTGGCTGAATGCATTCATCATCACTCTTTAAGTAGAGCAACTCAGAAGTGATTAATATGAACAATATTGTGAAGAGCACTTCATTATAATTCTATATTATCTTCCAGGCTGGCACCAGACGATAAGCTTAGTAAAACCTGCTTTAACACACTGCATAGCCTTCTTTACCTTTGGGTTTATATTGGAGAGTACTCAATCTGAAATAGAAATAAGAATATGCCAAGCTGAAGTGGAAAATCATTGCTCTAAAAATGCAAATGTGCATTCAAGTGGAAGTACTGTTTAGTGTAAATACTTCCATGGGGCAAAAATTAGGTAAAAAAAAAACATTTGGATTTGTTGCAAGCTATATATATATATATATATATATATATATATATATATATATATATATATATATATATATGCTCAGCATGCATTCGCGTTGAGCCAGATACTCAAGCTATTTTGAATAATCAGATGAAACTCAATAATTCTTACGTAGAAGGGCCTTGGGGAGAATGGACATTTGGTGTTTGTACTCTACTATGTGTCATTTAAAGAAATAATGTCACCAACTCGCTGTTGAGACCACCATTTTGTGACTTGTCTGTAGAACAAACCATGGCTGGTCCATAACACATCAACTCTAGGCACAATCGGTCACAAATCAGAGTACGCTTTGTGCCAAACTCAAGTCTGAATTCATGGGGAGAGTGGGGGCAAGAAAGGCATCTGACATAAAACACAATATCAAATTAAATGTGAATTAGATGAAAGGCAGCAACCAAAAGAGACTTCCTTTTTTATCCTATGTAGAAGACACATACCACAGTAAAACATGAATGAAAGGAAAAAGGCAAACAGAAAAAAGTGCACAAAAAAATAAAACCTTCCTTGTAAACAGAAGAAGCAGTGAGGCGCAGGACGAATAATAACTTTCAAGAACTTATACATGAAAAGAAAATCCAATGAAAAGCTAGTTCTAATAGAAAATGGAACAAAATAATTCCTAGGCTATTTTTATTTAGTAAAAATTAAATTACATGAAAGAGGGGTATAAAAGTGTTCTCCTTCTACCAATGACCCTGTACTGCATTGACATTTTACTAAAAAGCCTCAATTCTTGAGCCCATGCACTGAATCTCAGGCCAGTTTTTAATGCAACAAAAGAGACTGTCTTTCCAAACTCCCCTTTTCAGGAAAATGTAAAATGTAAACTACTCCTCTAATTCTTTTGTTGTTGTTTTTTATTATTATTACATGTACTTTTCCAGCATTTTGTTGCCCTTGTCCAGATTTTTCGAGATGTGTGGCTGCCAAATTCTAAATAAGTGTGTATTTTATACAATGGTAAATTATCCCAGTTTTCACTTCTGGCTTGTTTATGTTTCATAGTTTTCAAGTCATTGCTTTTATTTACATTTTACACAGTGACCTAACTTTTTTGGAATTGGTGTTGTCATTTATATCCTAGACACATGTTCGTACACATGTGGTGTTTAAAATATCAACTCAAAATGTAAAATGAAAAGTCTAAAAGGAAGAGTAAAAATGATGGGAAGAGCCTGAAGGCACAACAGCTGTACGGTCAGTCTTCTGAATCAGAAACAGATAGTGTCATGTTCTCCTCTCTTTCTCCTTTCACTCGACTGAGCAGTCCTAATTTCTCTCCAGCAGAATTTAGAGGTGACTTTTCTGAGCTGCACTGAACAAACAAGAAGTCTAGACTTCACCGCGAACTTTGACCTCTACTCCTCTCGGTCTCAACAAAGCCTTAAAGTTTGTGTTGGCTTGTTTATGAAAGTTAATGGCTTTTTCTGTTTTCCTAAGCTGTATGCATTTAAAAACACAACTAGGGGTTAAGTTCTAGGTTACTTGTACAAAAACATAAAACTCAAGCTATTGTTTTGATGTGACTACTTGCACTAAATGCTGTCAAGGCAACCATGCAAGAAAAAACTGTTTTGTACAACACATTATTTTCTTTAAGCACACTTCTTTTAACAAGTGTTAGATAGGAATAGACTTATTATTAAGGGCCCCCCAAGGCAATTTGTATTAAACTGCAAACGGAAATTATCCTGCTACGGAGTAAGTTATTCAAGGACAGACACCAAAGCAAAAATACAGCGGTAATTGACAATCTAAATGTGTACTTCCGCCATTAGCCGTTGTTTCTTTGTTGTTCAGAAAGCATTCATTTCCCCAGAGAGACTGTTTTTGTTAAGATAAATTATGTTAACAGTTGCACACAAAGCAAGTTTTGGCTTATATGAGGCAAAAAGTGCACCTCTTTTCTGAAAGCAAACATGATAAATCCTCACCAGGGAGCATCTGCTTTCCAGGAACACAGATTGCCCCACTGTTTGAAGATTAAAAGAGCGAGCCATTGTAAATTACATTAAAAATGTGGGCCAATGAATGCAAATTTAGTCTCGCTAAATAAAAATACATTCAATTGTAGCACTAGTGAAGCGCATTTGTATTTGTCGTTAAAAAGTGCTGTGCCTCCTGAAATTGCTAATACTTCATCCAATATCGAATGCATAACAATTATTCCCTATGTGCTCCAAGTGTTGCCACTTTTCCATTTAATTACCAGGCTATATGATTTAGTAAATATTATGTAATTTCATCCAATTAAAGAAACTAAATCTGTATTCCCATTTGATCTCATTACCTGTCTATATTACAACTCTGCTTCAATCAACACTTTTCGGAATGTACACCAACTAAAGGACTAAATGAGACAAACGCTGCTGCAATCTTAGATCAAAGTGCTACAGAATAAAGTATTACATACTTCCACACAGTAGTATACAGAGTACTAACACTACTCTATCACTACTACTACTTATCTTAAATCTTCAATTACACTTGACTTGTCCTTTAAGTTTCACCATGGCAGGAACATATTGGGGGCTCAGCCAGGATAACTACTAACCATAACCACAACGTTTATGCATTTTTTATTTATTGACATTACTTATCACCTCTGCCAAAGAGATTATGTTTCGTTGGCAGTGGATTGTTTGTTTTGTTTGTCTGATAGCAACATAACCCAAAAAGAAATGGTCATGTTTTGATGATAGGTTCAGGAAATGTCAGGAATAGGCCAAGGACCAAAAGGCAAGTTGGTGAGGACTGGATGGATCTTCACCATCATGAGATAGGGCCTCTCTGTCTCTCTGTTAGGAACAGAACTTAAATGTTACAGACAGATAAAAGCCACAAATAGCAAAAGAAACAAATTAAACAATTTTTTGGTGTGGATATGGGTTACCTTCTAGATTCAGGATGGGAATTTTTATGCCTGGCGGTATAGTCTGTGCTCTCCACTTTATATACACCTATTGACTGTTGGTTTTCTTTGATTTCCAGTGCGTTAACAAGTTGTAATACCTAGTCCATGTAGGAAATACTTTCTGATATATGTCTTAATTTATATGGCTTAATTTGTAAATCAAACGATGCCAGAACAAAAATTGCGCTTTGACACCGGAGTCCACAAGGCCAACACTGTTCCCGGTACATACACACAACACAGTGCTCAGGCGCACACACGCGCCAAAATACCAAGCAACTGCTCATTTATACTGAGTTTTAAATTATATTATATTTGTTAACATTATTATACATTATAGTGTTTCACTTCAGTGTAATGTGTCAGTGTACGATTGCTCAGCTGATCATCAGCTGCTACACATAATTACTGCACTTTTGTAGACTCGCTCTATCATAGATCTACTGTGGCCACCAGTCTGAAGCAAGAACACAGACTCATGCAGCTGTGGTCTGTATAAACAAAGTCTAGACTAGGAAAGGGAGCACACAGCAGCAGTAAGCTTTCTCCTTTTGCTTTTGCTTCTTTTTAGTGACTGCCGTCTTCTCTGCGTAATGGCGTTTCACGGCTCCAGGCTCTGTAACCCTCAGTGCGTTAGCGCGAGCTTACAGATACATTTGAACAAATAAAAAAGAACAAACTGCTGTAGATCTATGTCCCATGTGCACAGGGGATATAATGGGGGAATAAAAAGCGCACATCGAGGGCGCGCAGCGTAAAGTTTCTCTGCGTAACTATGGTTATGTAACAGTGACACTGGCGTTTAACTGGCCCCGGGTCTCATCCTGTGACCCACGATCAGCACGTTAGCTCTAGCTTTCATGTGCTTTTGAGTAAAAAAACAAACTGACATGGCACTGCCATGTCCTGTGCGCTCTCTGGCGCAGTGGGGAAATAACACGGCACATCCAAAGCACATCACGTAGGTCCCCTCCGCGTAACCAAAGTCAGGACAAACCTCAACAGATTTACTGTCTTCTGGCTGAAAACAAACAAATCACTTTTGTCTTAAAGAGCAGCAGTCAGCTGTAGCTCCACTCGAGTTTATAAAAACACACAGCCTACTATGGCTCTGTGCAGCTCTGTGCAGCTCTGTGGATGCAGCAGGGATTGGGCGGGGTCAGGGGACATCTCAAGGTACGCACAGTGCGTACTGCTGTACACCTGCAGACACCACTGTCTTTGTCTATGTTAAAGCGCTCACGCGGAAATGAAGCGTAGCTTTTATGTTTAAAACAGATGCATTTCTGTGTTATTACACCTCCGTCCTTCAACACAGGTTTAGGAGGTCAAAAGAGTCAAATGTAGTCAACACTTTGTTCTGAGTTGTGTCTGAGTTACCGGATCCAAGCAAACAGTTGCCGGATCGGGCCGCGTCAAAATAAGGGAATTTTCTGATCCTGTTTCGGCAAGACCCGGCTCAAATTAAGCTCTGGGCGTGCTGTGACGGCAAGCAAGGCAAGCAGTGCTTGACCAATCAAATCTAAAAAGCACATGGATTAAAGCTATAACAAAATTAAATCGCTATCTCTCCAAACATTTCATTTTGCTGTTCACTTCCATAGAGAATCAGTCTAGTACCTGCTTTCAGTCCCTGTTTTTTTCTGCGCCCTGCTGGCCACTCCAGGTACTGAAAGGCAAGCTAGGTTGCCTCTCTGCCATTCATGTCTGTAATTTTCTCCTTCGTGGAGGCGGAGTCATGGTGCACTGTTTCTGCCTGGGGCTTGTCAAGCAGAGGGCCCAGCAGCTTGTTTTGGGGGCTCGCGCATGCGTGCTGTGGTCAATCCCAGGCCCAGTGACAGAGATGTCTGGCTGATAGCAGCGGGTGACAAGCAGCGCACTGTGCAGCTTACAGCCCCATACATTACAGTGTGCATGCACTGTGGTAGACAACAAAACTTTCCACAAGTATCCGCAGCTGGCTAAAGTGTCTGAGAGCGTTTCTACAGATAAGTCATAGTTTGTAGCTTAAACCCTGTTCACGTTTCTCATGAGTACATGCTGCTGCATAAAACTGCTTGTCATATAAATGATAGCCTCACGTACATCGTTAAGTGTCAGACATGTTCATAAGAAGTGGAGCTGGAGCAGTGGAGAGGAGCCAGCGGCCCGTGCCGGGGACTGGATGTGAATATTACAGAACTGGGCACTGGTTATTCTGGACAAACTCAGCTGGAGGAAATACAGGACGTTTCTTCAAAAAAGTAACATGGACTGGATTTGCAGCTTGAGTAGAGAGGTGAGTGTCAGCAAGGCAATGTTTTTAAATGGAGGTTTGTGGTGTAATGTGTAAGGCTTCTTTTGAGGTTTTATTATAGTGAAGCAGCATTAACAGTGCACTGGTCTAGTGTTGATCACAGTGAGTCCTGATGAACAGGCCTCCCTCATCTGTAAGGCTGTAACCTCACTCATCTATCCATTCATCCATCTTTGTTTTAGTATTTATAAATTAAAGTTAAAACAAAAACTTAGGTACATTCTTTGATAAGGCGACAGAGAAGGCCAGCTTTATGGAAAAAAAATGTTGTAATGACATTCTTTTGGATACAAACAGTGTTACTAATAGTAATTAGATAGGAAGATAGTTTGAAACAGCTACTACCCAAACACTGATGGGATTGCATTTAAGTGATTTTTAATTAAATTTAAATTAAATCAAAATGTTGTCATATAAAACTTAATGAAGTCAAGGTGTCTCCTTGCCTGCTTGAAAAAGTCACCACAGGCTACTGATGTCTTGTCTCAAACTGATGTATTCAACACACTAAATAAAACTATCCATGATTTTCCGTTTCTAGTAACTTTCTCATACAGAACAGCCGGTTCTAGACCTGCTGTTATTTTTAAATTAATGCAATATGTTTGCATATTTGTCATAGTCACATTTAAAAATAGCAGTGGCTGAGGGTCGACCATTAGGCGCAATGTCTCCATTGTATCATAGTCTGGATAAACATAGGTGCCCTGTTCCCCTGCTCCACATCCCTGACACCTCTCCTGTTTGCTCTCAAATATAGCCTCAACATTAGCCCCATAGTACATTATTACACTGAACAAACACTATCTCTTCTCTTGTAGTAGACCATTCTCCACAAAACTGCAAGACTTCTAAGTTATTGCTTTGGGGACTCTCACTAAAACAATAAAATAAAAAGGGAAGTACAAGGTGAGCTCACAGACATAAGTGTGAAATCACTATAGTTTCACAGACAGAGCTAACGAGGACAGAGAGGCGCCAGAGCTGTGAGGTATTCAACTAAACAGTGTTACAGGAGTTGACCTAAACCTTAACACATAATGGCAGCCAAAATGAATAAAACTCAGCTAATAGACAAATAAAAGCACAACTTACTTACTTACTCTTACTTCCACTTATTCCTTTGGTGTTGGAGCCAAAGGAGCCTATCCCTGCAACTATGGGCCTTAGGTGGAGTATACTCTGAACAGCAGACACAGAGATATACACTGACAGGCAACCATTCACTTTCCCATTAATTCACTAAAGGCAATTCAGAGTGACAAATCCATCTAACACATGCACGTCTTTGGAACGTTGGAGGGGTAACTACACAGTGCACATGGAAGTCAAGACTCCACTCCCAATTATAGCTGGCAGCCCCGGGTATCAACCCCACAACCTGCTTGCTGAGAGGCACTAACCACTCACTGTGCACTATGTAGGCTAGATATAACATATTTAATTTGTGACTTTTTTCCGGGATCACATTGCATTTCTGAGCAAGAGCAGCTCATTGTAGCTTGCCCAGAAATGTTCATCTGTGTCCAGTCCTACTTGTATTTACTGGCTGTGTTTGCTTCTGCACTTAAGCTTTTAACCTGACTCCTTGCTCTGAAATGTCAAACTGAGTGTGCTCCAACCAGACTTGGCACAGCTCACCAGCAGCAAAACACAATAATAAAAGTATTTAGTTGCCTCGTGAATCGTAATGCAGTGTACTGCTGAATAACTCATTGGGCATAATTCTTTGAGATATACAAGATTCACATTCTCAGTCTTTTTATATGCAAAGGTGTAACAATCTACTGAGCATCTTAATGATGCTTGCCTCATTTTGCATTGTACTAACACTGTTTACTGAAAAAATTTGGATTCACTAACAACTACTATTATAACTACTATTATATCTACTTTTATTTTTCAGTCAGATAACAGAGTCAAAGTGCTTTTGTTGGTGATAATGACAATTGGTGAGTGTTTTTCTTTTAATCACAAAGAGCTACTACTTAGTTTTGTTTGAAAAAATAACATTATTTTGCATAGTTTACTTGTGTAGTTTTGAAGTGATGGAAATAATTCTAATCTCACAATACATCTGCTCAGTTTTCAAACATATCACTATAGCGTGACATTGTTTTGTTGACTAATACCACTGAATGCTTCTAATCATTATAAACTTGTATATTTTACTTCTATTCTATTTTTTTCTATTTTACAATGCATGAATGTTTCCTACTTTTGATCAAAACTTGATCCACCTGTTGGTCTCCACAAACAAAATGCACGAGGGCTTTCAAATGAAGCAGAAAATTCACTTGTTTAGACTGCACCGCCACAGTCTAACCGCACTATCCGAGAAAGCAAGTCAAGGTTTCTAGCACTGGCTAAAAAGCAGCTGTTAGGACACTGAATGTTAATGTTTGCTAGAAGGCAAACAAAAATGTGCATTTCAAAACTGCAAAAACGACTTGAAGTTCCATCATTTTATTTCATATTAAACTAATGTAATTTTTGTACTTTTTAAAAAATAAAATATTACCATGACTTTTGGATTGTTCTTCTGTTTTCAATTACATTCAAAGAACAAACTCTACAAGAATTCATAACTTCTCTTTTATCTAGCTCTTTAGTTAATATTTTGCTTATCTTTTATGTTAAACCCAGTCAGGGAATAACATATTGGGGGCTTGTCCGGAATAACAAACACTATCATTCCTGTCACTTAAAAGGTTATGGTCTAATTTAAATTTTAAGAAGATACAGTCCAAAACTCACAACTATTCTTTCAGCCCAAAAATGACTTGATGACGATGACTAGTGCCTTAGATTTGGTTAGATCTGTTCTCTGCATGACCTCCATCTCTACTGAAAACCCAATTTGATGGGCATCCTTGACCATGGCAATCAACCGCCTGTAGCCCTCTTGTCCAGCTCCCAGTAGTGGATCTGTCCATACACTGTCCTCATTATTAAGCCATCTGAGCAGCTGTTCCCTAATAACACTTAATGCGGGGGACGGACTGAGCACTGACTGCCTGACATTGACCTTGTCTGCCTTCCTCTCACTGTTCACTTGTTGTGCAGGTGGATTTCAAGTCCCCAAAGCAGTCATATACTGTACTTTCCACTCACTTCCCCAAAGAACACCCAACAGGTCCAGTGCACAGCCACCTCATTACTGCTCACTCAGAAACCAAAGCTAATCCCACCATTATCTTACCCGCCATACGCTCCAAAGGTGAAACTCCTTTTCCTTTGAGACATGGTGAGATGAGAGTCCCCCCGCGGCAGCGCAGGATAGCAGTGCAGTAGTTCAGACTACACACACTCTCTTGGTTTGTCTTTCCACACCTCTATCTCTCTCTCTTCCGTGTCTCAGCGCTGATCAAGTGTATGTGCACTGTGTGAGGGTACTTAATGTGCGTGAATGAGTGTGCTTGTTCCCGGCCCTCCCTCATTGTGTCTCTACTCTCTATCTCAGCTGGATTAAGAGAAAAGGTGCATCCGGCCGTTCTGTTGTCTTGGTAACAAAAACAGCATGTTTTTTCTAAGACTCTACATCTGACTGATTTCCAGAAGAATGAGGGCACAAAACAATTTCTACATATGGGCTGGATGTAAAAGCAAGTTCCTGCTCTTTAAAGTAACTGGTGTGGACTGTAAGAGTACTGTGCTCCTGAAAAAGAATGTTGAAAAAAAACACTTGACGTTCAGAGAGGTTTCTTGTCTGCTCTGTGTCTTGTAGGGCTAGAGTTTTAACTGTTGATAGCAGATGCAAAAGTTGAGTTGCATATAAGGTTGTCAGGTAAAATATGCTTCCAATGGCTGTTGTCTCTACAGCTTGTCAACTCTGAATGAATAGCAAAAGGACTGGCTATGTCTATTATATGGAGAAACAAAATATACAGAAATACAGAGAGTGAACGAAACTAAAATGCAAGGAAACATATTTAGCCAATATTTAAACAAGGTGATAAAGTTAATTGCAAGGTTGTATTTGTCAAATACAGAACTCGGAGCTTGAATTTCTTAGTATTTTGTGATAAAGAATAGGTTTAGTTTTATTTTCTTTATAAATACAAGTAGGCAGAAGCAGGTCGCTATGTTGTTTGTGGCTAAGGGTTGAGGTTGGGACCATGAACACAGGAGTTCACTTCACAAAGCTAAAAATAATGTTAGGTTACCTTTGTATAAACATAAAAAAAAACACAACCTTAGTGACTTTTCAAACCACAATCATTAGCCTATACAGCAAATTCAACCAGGTCAACTGTAACATTAGTCCAGTCACAGGCAATTTGTCATCTGAATGCAAATGCCACAAATGCTGTTTTGCAAATTCAAGGAATATGACTCACTACATTGTACAGACCAGTAAACATTTCTACTAAACTGCTGCTTACACACTTTCATATTAAATACTCTATGATGCCCCTTAGCAATGAGCATCAAATTCAACTGATTTAGGCAGTCCAGCCAGCTGACTTATTTTGAGGGTAAATCTAATGTGTACTAGAAGCAGGCCTCCACCAAAGAATTGATTCTATCTCACAATTATAATCCACTAAAACCAAAAATGAATCGTTTCTTCCTTGGTTCATTGCTGACCCTTCCTGAAATTGTCATTCAAATCTGACCATTAATTGAGTTATCTTGCTAACAGACAAACAAACCAACAGCAGCAAAATCATAACAAAACTGCAGGGAGCATACTCTTGAAGAACAGACAATGACGACTTCTTTAATCATGTTAATCCCACTTGAAATATAGATATCACACAAACACCAGAGTCTGAAAGTCTCTCCAGCCTCTTGTCCTCTGGCTGCCTTCTTACTAATCCCATTCTGTAGGTTTTCTCCTACACAGAGGTGGTCTTATCCTTCTCTGTCCCGTCAGGTTTGTGCACTGATTGTCCCTGTGTCCCTCTACTCTGTATATCATAGATAGCTTTGGGGTGCTTTTCTGACTGTCCCCCTCAACCTTTTGTGATACTATTATTTCTGATTGACCGTCACCAGACGTGGGCTACAAATCAAATCAGAGACGCAGAGGACAAAGAAGAGTGCAAGGAATCATTCTGAAGTCCTACACTGAAGACTGACATTTTATGCATATTTTTCATAGCAAGGAAATAGCAGAAACTTACAAGATAGAACTAAAAGCAGAACTTAAAATGCGAAAATATTGCAATATGTGATATATTTGGGTCATGACCTCAGGGCTAACAAATACATTCCGCATGCGTGCAGCCATTGAAGATGTGCACAGTCGCAAAGCTGTGCTAGCTCTGAAGCTAATTTAGTTTGATTTAGTCATATTTTGTTAGGCATATTTTATTTTTTTATTTTGAGAACTACATAGAGATTTACTAAAGGTAATGTTTAATGGTATATTCTTGTTCATACTCGTAAATTGTAAAAGTGTCTTTTGAAAGGGGAATCATGTAACTTTGTTTCTTCATTCTAAAGAACTATTGTAAATAGTCAGGTTGTCTTCTCTTTCTCCTTCCAAGACACGAGACTTTAGGGACACCAGGTTGGTTCTCAGATTACTGCAAGGCTGTTTTTTGCCAAGATACACTAGGGGGAGGTGAAGAAAGCTTTATTCACCCTGCCAGTCTTTAGTCATCACACTGCCCCCGAAGTAGAGAGAGTTTGTGTCAGGAGGGGCAATCGGCATAAAATCAAGTGCAGTGGTGACCCTCAGAAGGGTAAACCCTAAAAGTAAAATGCCTTCCCATTCAGTTTCTTTTCTCTATTCATATCAAAATGGCCTCAAATGGCTGCCTCTCCTCTCCAGTCACACTGCCCCGTTCTTCAGATGATAATGACAGAAATGTCACGTCTCTCACAAAATAATTCTCCAGAGTCAGACTTGTGGTGACAAACTTGTTATTACCGCTGTGGAAACGGCATTTTAAAGAGCTCTTTTCATTGTAGCTTCTTCCCCTCAGTGTCACTCAAAACACAAGAGATTGTGGAATGGACATTGCGTGATATGTGTGAGGCAGGTGGAAAGGGAAAAGGCCAGCATGGTGTAATTCGTTTATGTCTGGTGTTTTTATTGAGAACTATGGCAGTCCTGCTCGAGTGCACTTCTAAAGCAGGCCAACCTCAGCTTTGAGAACTGGACTGAAGGTCGGAGGATGGAAGTGGACCTGGAGGTGAATGGTAATGGGAGGCTGAATTCTGCAAATGGAGTACACTAAGCCCTAGAACATTGCTTTCACATTGGATGATAAATACTTCACTCACATCCTCATACAGACAGAAAAATACCCATCAGAGGAGTCATATCATGCAATACAAAATCAGTTATCTATTTTCTCACGTCCCCTTGTGGCAAAGCATATATGGGAAAAACAAGCAGGGCATTAAAACCACGCATTGCAGACCATAGAAGTACCATTAGATGTAAAAAATATTAATTATCCTGTGGCAGCACATTTTGTTGACTTTAATAACCCGATTTCATCTTTAAGATATATTGGTATTAAACATGTTACAATGTCCCCTCGAGGTGGTAACTTGGATGATCTTCTTTCTAGGCGGGAACATTACTGGATCCATCACCTAGACTTTTACTCCTCATGGACTCAATATCGATTATGACTTAATCCTGTGAAAGAACTATCATCAGGTATAATTTTTATTAAATACATTGTGTCAAAGTATTTATGATGCTTTTGTAGTTGATGTTTTACTTTACGCTTGTATTTATAAGAATTTTGTTTTAGAATGTACTGGGCATGGCTTTTTACTGGGTGGGACCTACAGGTTGGTTGGCACCGTCCCACTCATTGGATGGGATCAGAGCCACCTGGGCTGGTCTCTTTAAATACACTGTGGTCTAAAAAACATACACTGATCTGAGGAAGGCTGCTGAGCCGACATGTAATCAAATTAATATCATTGACATATAGTTTTTGAATTGTTTTCCAACATCTGGACCTCCACTGACAACCACTGTTGCATAGTTTACTGTGATTATTGGAAATGGAACTAATCTTGAGAACAAATTGCAGATATTTAGCCTGCAACCCATAACCTTAACATAACTTAAACTCATGGTCTATACAAATTAAATTTGTTATTGTAAAGTATCTAACTACTATAATAGTTAAGTGGATAGATTATGTAAGTTTTCTTGAAATAATATCATTGTACATACATTATGTACTCATATCTGAAGACTCAACAATACTAAATAAGCTTAAATGAAAATATATTGGTATTATGTTCATTTATCTCAGACAAACAATTTTAGAAGATGTTGACAGACCTGACAGGTCTATCAGGCTGGCCACGCCTAGAAAGAACAGCTGATAAAAGACACGTCACAGCGGTCAACTGACGTTTCTGACAAAGGCGGCAGTCGTCATCTGAAACATGTTAAGGTAAAAACAACATCTCCCAAAGTTGTTTGTCTGAGCTAAATGAACAGAATAGCAATATACTATTACATGAAGACAAAAGGAACCTATTAAACCTATTAAATAAAAAGAGTAAATGTAAAATTAAAAAAATGAGGACAAATTATGAATGCATGTGAAGACGTTTTAGCTTTCATCAATACAGTGAAATCACAGTGAAATTAGTGTTTAAATAACGTTAACTATGTTTTGCGAGTCAGCACTGGCTACTGTTTACTTTATTTGGAAAAAACAACTGTTTTGTGGCAACAAATCAAGAACTCTAAGGCCCAAATAAACAATTACTTTTATTTGTGTTAGCATTTCTACTTGTGGTACTACAACAACAAATTAGTGTTTACAACTGAAATTAGCAGTAGTTATTTTTGTAGTGCTGCCATCCTACCCACTGGTTGGAAATATAAGTGACAGCAGGTGAACTTCACAATAACTGCATCAGTAAAAGACTTTCAAATGAAAATGAAAGTGGGTTTGTTTAAGATATAATAAAGCAAAAATCAACAAAAACAGAGAAAAGCCAAACCCACAATGTCATACCCTTGTCTGTTTATTATTCCTGCTTCTTTAAACCTTTAGTAACCTTGCTCTCCTCACTTTCCATCAGCACAACTGACCCTTATGTCCCTCACAGACACAAATACAGGTACCGGCGCCCCACCCCTTGGCTTCTGATTGGACAGTTGTGTCACTTTAAGCCATTAACTTTATCTTTGGTTTGCATCATTCATATTGTTTTCATATACTTATTTTGCGCCTTCTGTAATATATCTACATCTACATTTACTTATGAAGCATGTAGATGTGTTTGCACCTGTTTCCCCCTCCCCCAGGTGACAAGTTTTCAGGTGACAAGTCAGTAAATCTTCAAAGCTGTAAGTGCTCTCTTAATGTACTTCTCCTGGACTAAGGACCTATTGCATAGTTACAGTGCAGTTGCTCCCAGTGGGGACAGCAAAGCAAGGCACTAGCATATTAAATATTTACCATCTGTGTACACAGCTACATCCCTGACATCAAGTGACCTGAAATGCCCAACCACATTTTCATTTCCAATTTAGCCTTACTTACCCCACCACAGAGTGCACTTTGGCTCAGCACAGTTGATAATTTGATGTGGATATAACGCTAGGAGGTAAAATTGAAATTAAAAATTGAAGTGTAATGACTTTGATCAGTTGTGTTTTGAAGGCAGCCTAAGTGCAGCTTTCACATTTCCAGTGCATAAAGTGTACTTGATTCAGAGCTCCTTGTGAAGTTGAATAACCAACACGCTTCACTGAGGCTGAGGCTTTATTCAACAGTGAAAAACAGGAGCCATCAAAAGAAGCTTAGGCAAAAAAAAAAAAAAAAAAAAAAAAGACTAATGAAGTTGTCTTGGAGCAACAGTACCCCTCGCTGTTAGCCAAAGGAACTACTTTTCATCCCCTTCAGACGGCGAGCATCTAGTGCTGTTTAAGAGCTAAGCCCAAAATGATCTGCAGAAATTTGAGTTAAAGTGAACAGAACAATGTGGACCCATCCTGGCTGGAAATGGCCCCCCAAAATGGCAAAAGGCTATAAGACATTGTGGTAAAAGTTTTAATTGAGAACAATTTGCTATTTTTATTGTATTTTTTTATTTTGACCAAATGGTCTGTGCCCACAATTATTAATACACTTTCTTAATAATCAATGGCAAAGTCTTTATTTTCAATCACACAACGTTTTTATGATTGTTGACAAGTCTTTCCAGAGATCTACCAGCCATACATTCTCACACCAGTCATTCTGCGCATTTGTGAGTGAATAAAACTATCAGGCAAAGCCTTAATTTACACACAAATACGATAATGCTCAGCACAAAATGGTGATTAAACAACGTGCTTGAGTCCAGACACACAACAGCACTGGGGTGCGCAGGCAGAGAGAAAAGCGCCTGTGCATCAACTCATTCATCTCAGAGTTTGTCACATTGAACAATAATACATCATAACAAAAGTAAATGCTTGGTTAGAATACTCTGTGATGTTTATGAAACATCTCTCCTGGTTGCGCAGTGTTTTAACTGCATAATGTTACAGCAAAAAGGAGGACGACATACAATATTTGTGTTCTCATAATCGCTGCTCTTTTGGGCACTTTACTACTTTTATTTGGCTTTTATTTTAGTCCTGGAGAGAACGAGGTGTGCGCTCTGGGCACTAGTGCAAGGTTACTTAAATACTGATGATGGATGTTTAATTAGCCTACAGTGTGCTAACATCAAGCTTGTTTTAGCACAAGAAGAATTCCACATAAAACAGATGCCACAGGCCAACTCCTGGCACAAGTCTGCATGCATGGTTCCCACAAGGAGCGACCCATTTCAGTTCTCTGCGATTACTCTAGTGCCTTAGGTTGCAACAATATCCGTAAGTGCTGCTCTGTAGCAGCGTCAGTGCTAGTTTTAGCTCTCAACCCGTAGTGACCTATGGTGCGTAAATGCATATCCTCCCATGCCGCGCACAGCGCTCCACGAGCTAGAGGTGACTTTGCTGCTAAAAATAATTGTTGAAGCACATAGCACTTGCTGAAGACGCCAAAAAGAACATCTCAACCCGGTGGCGTTTCTCCATGGCCTGCAGAGCCAGACTTTGGCACTTTCCTGAGTGGTCAGGGCACAGAGATGCACCGTGGAGACTGCTTCAGTCTGCCTTAACTCACGCAATTTACAGATTAATAGTAGCTCAATAATCTTCACTCATTCTTATAAAGGTAAGATGAACCAGTAGTATACGGTTCATCTGATGAGTGTGACGAAAAGAGGAAAGCCATGCATCACCGGCGTGATGGTGCTTTCGGGTGCGCTAAGTAAAATAAATGTTTGGCTAAAGGCTTTTTAGAGCTTTTTTAGACTATTTTAATTTTGAAGCAAAATATTCTTCCAATGGTGTCAGTCATTGTTTCATATTGTAGGAGTACTGGACAACTGCTGATAGTTGTTTCTAACTCAAAAGGACATTTTTTTCAGGAGCCTAGAGTGCCCCAAGGACAATGAATAAGCATGGTTATCTGCTTTTTGGAATCCCTCATGACAACTTTTGTTGACTTAAAAGTCATAAATCAGCCATAAATCTTTCCCAGATGTACACCTGACCTCAAACTGACCTTTTAAGAATTCTAGGAGGACTTGAAACGTGGAGTGACACTGCCATCAAGCTAGTCGATCTGCAAAGTTTAACTAACTCACTCACTCAAGACTTTACATGTCTGCTCAAGAAATTCATTCTGCTAAATTAGACAGTTGCATTCATATGTTGTTTATTTTGCAGGATAACAGTATAACTCTGTTTGTGTAAAATGTCATGGTCATTTTTAATAACGATTATGTTTTCTGCTTTACTCATCAGTAATTCACCATTACTCACCAGTATTGTTTGTGTTGGGTGCTACAAAACATTTCACTCAGTGTAAACGTAACATGCCTTAAAAACTAGATACACTGAAGTGGAGTAAAATGCTTTTCTCTTTAGATATTGCATTTTGCAAAAGTATTCCCCACAATCACTGCAAAAGACAGAGGGATGCCTCTTTTTGACACAAATCCAGTTAAATACGCACAGGTCCTTTGTTCCCCCTCTTCTTCTTTTTGGCTCTTGTCTCCTCTTCATCACTGCTCTAATCTTCTCTCGTTGTAACCTCATTTGTTACGTTTGTTTGCGTTAATTTTACTTTGCCGGAGATGCTTTCTTTTCACGATAAGTCGTCTAAACTCTTATTTGATAGTTTTCAAGTATCATTTTTGCAGTTTATTTTGAAAGCCTAACATTACACAACATCTGCCAGCTTCAACAATCGCTGCCTTGACCAGAGCAGGCTATTTGATTAAGTTCTACTTCTAAAGTTTTTGAGTCGCAGTGAAAGCGTTTTTATTCAACATTTAATTTTGTCTTTGAAAGGACATTTGTCATATTCGGAGACTTTGATGCTGCCTTACAATGAACAACAGCTAAACTCTCCCGTAAGCGGCATCACAATCGCTGTTAAACCCAATGGGACATCTGGCGACTGGCTTGTTGTGCTTTTGGAGGGCCAAAGCTACAAACCGCGGCTTGGACCGGGAAGACCAACCCTGTGACACCCCACAGATCCAAAAGGACAAGGACCAACATCGCGAGCCCCCGATTGAACCCGGAGGCTGGCTTGTTGTCATCGTCCTATCTCCCTCCTGCCCCTGAGTACAGTAAGCCATTGTGTGTATGACATTCACGAGTTGGCGTCAATAGTCTTAAAGTCTCATATCCACTTTTATTCCCTAAAATCTCCAATAATTTCAGTCATACCATAACTTTACTCCACTACAATTAGTATCAGTAATATTCAGTATTCTGCATAACGGTTCTGTTCAAATTACATTCTTTTCAATATTTATTACCTTGCCTTTCAGTATACTATTTTGCCTAATTTTGTAAATAAACTTTATACTTAATCTATTTAAGATGAGTTTGGTGGTCTTTATCTATTGTCCCTGCTGGTTAACCTTTCCCTCTGAGACATCGGTTTTAAGTGTTTTAATTTCCTTTTTTTGCACAAGGCTGTTGGTAGTGGTGAATTTAAACGTTTTAATCTTTGTCTTAAAATATATATTTTATATGTATGCTACAATATGATAAACAACCATCATACTAGTTATTATTACTCACAAAATGTTTTTTATTGTTTTCCTAAAAATAAATGGTCGGTCATGTTGGCAGGTGGTCATAAATTTTACAACTTTGCCTGGATGTTTTGGGTTCTTGTCTAGGCCCAGGGTATACAAATTAAATCTGGCTTTAACTGTATGTTTGACACAGACACTAAATTCTAGGCAGACAGAGTGTGTTTGCCATTCAGTTTTAATGTGTTCAATGATTTTCCCAGCAGTGGAGAGGCAGAGATGCTTTGGCTCAAGAACAAAGCCTTTAAGATTTGATCTCCTTTTATCTTCACGATTCTTCATTATTCCATTTCACATTGTGCATGTTACTGGTCACTACAGAGATGGAAGCTACTGGGCCGTAACCAAATGCAACAAATGAGATTCTCTCTCTCTCTCTCTCTCTCTGGTGCAAATTGCAGGAGTGAGATTATCTGTGGTGCTGACATTGTGCAACTCCCTCATCAAAGACAGAAGCTTCTCGCAGGAACTCGGGGGACTATTCTTGTCCTCAATCAGCCAGCCCCTGACTCTCCACATCTGAGTGTTGTTGAATTTCACAACGCCGCTCTGGGTCATGAGAACAGTGTGGGACTGAGATGTGAGGGGAAGAGATGGATAGAAATACATGAGAACAGATATAGAATGTGGGGATTAGCATTTTAAGCAAAAAATTTAGATCTGAGTTGGAGATGAGATGTAGAGTTGCACAGACACCAATAGCAGACCCATAACATACCTATACACTGCAGTCAGGCAGCAATTTGTTTGACTAAACTATAGGGTCAAAAGCACTTAAAGCTAATTACATGTCTTTAATTACCTCTGCTACAGAGGGCTAATGTTTTTGTCGCCTTTGGTTTGTTTGTTAGCTTGTTAGAAAGACAACTCACAAAATAATGGCAGGGATTTAATAAGTATTTCAGAAATGGTTAGAAGGTTAGTTTTTGATGTGAATCTGGTTGGCTCCCTTCTTCACTAGTGCAAGATTTGGGCCAATTTGATCTAAAATGTTCTAACTATTTTAGGTGATTTTTCATGATTTTTGTGTGGATTCAAAAACAACGTCTGGATCCAGGGTGGAACTGCAAAGCCTTGGTGGAGGTCTGTGCTGTAAATCTATAACAATTCATTTTTACAAAACAATCATAGAAATCAAAATAATTAATAATTGAGAATGACCTTACTTAAACAAAGTTAAACTCGAGATGAACTAGTTTTACATCTCTTATATTGTGGAAGAAAGTTAGGTAGGAGTGATAGGTATAGCACTTGGGGAACCTAGAAGGGCACTTTATCAATCCAATTCATCATTCATTCATTCATTCATTCATTCATTCAGAGCCATGAGACATGACTGAGAATGAAAGAATAAAATGAAAAAAAAAAACAACTGAATGATACTGCCGAGAGTTGTGAAATGCATGTCTTTTAAAGCCCAAACATTTTTTCCTGCATTTGCAGAAAAGGAAAAAAAAAACACTCTCATGTCACATTCATAAATAAAAATTTAACTTGGCCACTTTTGATGATGCCTTGAGAAGGGCAGACCACTAAGACATAGGAAGAGCCAACAAGAATGTGTCAATGCACCCTTAGAGCGATTTGGAGCAAAGGCATAGCATAGCAATTTACAGCCCACTTCACACAAAAAATCCAGCTGAAAAAGGACCCAGCAGGACACGTAAGTCGTCCTCGGGGGCTGAAAACCAGGAGCTGAAGCCCATTAAAACAAATAAAAGCGAGATGTGCAGAGTGGAGGAAGGCGAGCGCTGGGAAAACAAGCTTATTTTTCATGTAACAACTATTGAGTGAAGCAGGAGAGATGCCCATGGGCCACATCCTTGGATTAATGACTTTGCTGACAGTGGACCAAAAGAGACTCAGTTAGAAGTTGACTTTGATTTATTCCCATGAGAGAGACCGGACGAGGACCTGGATCGGGAAGGCAGAGGTTTACAATCAGTCTGCTTCATCTAAGTCCCTTTAGTCAGAACTCAGTGACCTGCACTTCACTCAAATATTTAGACAAGCTGAAAATCCCTGCTAAATAATACCAGCACAACAAACATGAATGGCTACAGTCCAACTTAAATGTTATATAATGTGAAATATCTGAAAACACATTTGTGATCAAACAGTATTTTGTAGGGACTCAAAGTCGTGATAATGATCTAGTCAAAAAATATCAATTGATATTTTCTAAAGTAAATTTGAGGAGTTACAGATCATTTTTGATGTGTGCACCTGCAGGGACTTGAAACAGTAGTGGTTTGAGTCCTGACTCTCTATTTTCTTTAATGCCACCGACTAGCTCTTTATTTTTCCAATACAGTTTTTTTCTACTGGGACAATATCTGTTTTTGAAGGCTTCAGCTGTTGAACAGGGCATACACAAAGGAAGTATGAGATAAAGGTCTTAGGTCTCTGTTTAAAAAAAGCACTTGACAAAATTAATATGGAACAATGGCACAAATGATTAGCATACAGTTATTAGTCTAAATATTCTAAATGGACAACCTCAAGCAGGAATATTTAGATTCTACTACTGCCTTCACATTTTTATAGTTTACTAAGAGCAATTTACACCAAATGAATCACTTCACAACAAAAAGTCCTATATTCAAGCTCCCTGTGTGTGTCTAGACTGCTTTTATGAATCCCTGCAGTACAATCATATTTGTTTTGTTCAACCTGTGTGCAACTGCTTTAAAAAGGTATTCAATAGTAGTTAAATTAAAATTATGTGTTGTGGGCTATCACTCACATATTTGGTTCATAACAAAGAACATATTATTTCTCAGCTAAGAGTTGTTCTGTAAACTATAGATAATGTGGAGGAACAAGACAAATATCTAAATTTATAAAAGCTTCATCACAAGACATGGTATGATGTGTACTAAACATCTGTCTCCCAGCAACACAGCCCTCACAAAACAATGAAATACACACTGCAACTGAAAGATTTCTGAAAAGGTCGGCAATAAACAGCTTCGTTTGCTCTAAAGGAAATCAGTCTTTCTGAACCTTTAATTGTTAAATGACATTGGTAATTCATGAAATATGTGATTGCTGTATGATGGAAAAAACAAAACTGGGAACAAAAATGCTAGGATTCACTCAGACGAATCCAATATCATTTAGCTTTCTTGATTAACGCTTTGAATGCAAAGAATGAGACCAAGATAATTGCTTCATTATGTTTAGCAGAGAAAGGCAATTTATTTAGTCACCATGACAAAATCTTATTTATTTTAAATTGGATCAACCATAGCTTATTTCTAGCTTTAAGTTCATTTGAAGGATACATTGCCGAACAAATCAACTACAGACAAAAAATATTTCTCAGCACACATACAGTATAACTTTTGTTGGTGTAACTCCTTCAACAAGCACAAATGATATCCGCAAGCAATGCTTTAGTCAAACAGCTGCTGGGAGTGAGGGCATGTTTCATTGTGATCTGTGCCTTCGCTGCTCTGTGTCTCTTGGCAATAGCCTCGATGCATCAAAGGCCAGAAGAGTGCTTTCATTCGACTGTGTTTCCAGTGCGGCATTTCAGTGAGTCTGTGGTGGGCGGGCTCTGACTTTTTCCTGCAGTGCCCCTGACCCCATGAGGACTCCAGACGCTTGTTAGCGCTGGGACGCCCTGCAGTGACACAATCATTGGGACGGGGGCTGTCTACACTCCATGCACAGTCACCACTCTACGAAAAGACTCAACAAATACTGCTGTAAATGTGGACACAGCACTGCATGTTTACTAAAGGGAAGAATAATCATACATTTCAGAATCTCATTTGTCATAGAGGAGGTGAGGGTGGGACACCTTGCATGATTTTTTTGTGTAGCTAGGTGCTAAGCTGCACATTATTAATTAGAAAAACATGCAATGAAACATGAATATCGGCATAATGATATATGCAGATTAACTTAATGAGGTTTTCTGAATCATAGACATGGTAAAAGTGCATCTCTAATAACAAGAAGAAACAATGATATAACTTCCACTGAGTTTCACATTATTCACATTGAGTCCTCCTGATAAGGATTTTTTGAGGCTGGTACCAAGGCCGATATTATGGAATAAAAAATACTGATAACTATATATATATCGGATGAGATAGTTTTCCATTTAAAAAAGCAATTTAAAGCATTTTTATCTCTACTTCTGTTTACATGACTATGGTATATACACCCCAGGCCACTTTATTAGACTAAACATATTACTTTTAAAATGGTATTGACTGTTACTGTATGGTAGCATCTGAGATAAAGTTTTTGAGAAACCCAATAAGGCGATGTCAATGAAACCTACTGTGCAAGTAAAGCTTGGGAGAGATACAAAATGCATTTGGAATTTTTGTTCTACGAGGTTCTATGCCAGAGAAATCTTTTTATTGCCATTTTGAGCATTTCAGGCTAAGATAATACAATTTTGGATGTTTCTTATGAACTGCAGTATAAGATACCCAAACTGCTTGGAAACATTCTGAGTTGGACTCTGAGAACTACCCAAAGTACATTCCTGGTCAAAGTTTATATCGGTGCATTTTGTCTATATTTTGGCCAATTCTCGAATGGGCTATAAATTGGTCAGGCTCTAAGTGTGAAACATTTAGTTTCTTCGTGATACAGATATTGTGTGATATCACGATAATGATACATGCGTAATAAATTGTGCAACCCTACTAGGTGCAATCACAGCAGATCTTGAACAGACCAAAAGAGATGTATGTTTTGAAGAATGTCTGACCCAGTTTTCTACCAAACATGATGTGGATCTTGTCAGTGTCACTCAAAATAAACGCTTGTTTTCCTTGCTTTCCTTGCCTTATTCCAACACAGAACAAATCATAAATATCATATATTCCGCCCACTGCCACCTGCCACATAGTAACAAAAAAATCAATAATTTTTTACGACACATGTCAGTAGCTCAGTGGACATAATGCGATGGCTAATTGGTTTATTACACTATTGCACCCTTGTTGCATGTTTTGCAAGTTGTTGCCAAACCACTCTAGGAGTGTCAGAAAATGTGGATTCTGGAAAATACTTTAATGTCGTTATCAAAAACAGCTGTATGCAAATGTTCATGTCTACAACTTATATATTACATTTAAACCTATGACATTATATTTTATTTTGTTGCTTATTTGGAAAAAGACAACTTATTTGTTAAATACAGTTGCAGCACTTACTGTTCTGAATATTAAAGGGGCTATATTATGCAAAATTGACTTTTCTGAGCTTGCATTGCCCTTCTGAGGCCTCAAAATGCTTGTCGCAACAAACCTACACCTCTCCCACGAACCCAGGACACACAAGGAAGCACTGACCAACAACGAGCCCTCTACACTGTACAGCTCTGTGTCCACTGATTCCTCACATCTATTTTTTCATTTTGTTGTAAAATGGCATCAAAGCAAAAGTTTAAGTGATTTTTTTTTCTCTCTGATTCAGTTCAAACCAGCGTAACACTAGCCATCTGCTGCTCCCTTCATCTGCTGCTTTATGGCAGTAGTTGTAATTATTAGAAACTGTTTCTTTTAGTCAATCACATGCATATATATATTATATATATTCTGTAACACATGCGCTGCATTGTTTTTCAGAGAAACATGCACCTAGTGGTCAGCATTTGTAATGTCCATTCATTGTTTCATTGCGCACTGACACACCATGGTCTAGCTTCTAGCTGTCCACTCTGTTGCTTTAATTATGGAGTGCAGCTTGTGTGCACACAAAAATATGCCGTATAAACCAACTGTATATGTGAGTCTATCTTCTATAAATAGAAATAAAACCATGGCGATTATCAAATATCAAAAGAGGTTTTGGTTACTAATATTCTCTACTCGAACAACCCTGCCCCAAGCATTAAATCCAACTCCAACACAGACATCCATCTGGACCCACTATGATAAAGCAATAAATTTGGACCTCAACAACACTCAAATTAAATTCTGTACTGAAAGCAGCCTTATCACTTTCTGTCCAGAGAGCACAGCAAACTCTACTGCTGCATGCTGCATATATAATCTTACCCACAATGTAAACAAGCTGCTAGGACAGGCGATACCTTCTGTTGTTCATATGGGTCTTATGGTGCTGGGATGGGTGCTTCAGACTGGGACCAGCGCCACTCTGGATGTCTGTGCTCTGGGATGATGGATGGTGGGTAACACAAGGTCAGGTGAAAGGCGCCGGGTGGAGGGAAGAATACAAGATTACATTTAATTCAAATTCAACGCAGCCTTATGACTGGATAAAGGAAAAGTAGCAACAGGCGATGTACCATGGGCAGTCCTCAGCATGTCATTATGTACAAGAGCTTAATGTGTCTCAAAACAGCATCTACTATAATACACTTAACCTTATATACAAGTGTTTGATGCTTTCAAATCCCACTTTATATGATTAAGTGGTTCCCTTCTGCCCTTCACTGAGTGAATCAGGGCTCTGCTCACGGATCTTCTGTAACCTCTGACAATATTTGGTTTAACTTCACCTTGGGACTTGAGGATCTCACCAATCCAATAAACCATCAAAGTGACATAAGGTGACTGGCAGTCAATACAATGTGGAGAGTTTAAAATAGGTGATTTTACATATATCTAAGAATACATACACTGGCAGCAAAGAAAATACTCAAATGCCACTATTAGTAAAAGTAGCAAAAGGCAAAGGTTATGTTAAAATAACCTAAGCTTTGCCTTTCTACCAACATCAATGCACTTTCAAATGTGGAGCAAACAATCTTATGTCATATCAATATTTCAATGTGCCTCTTAACAAGATACTTGTTGCATACACTTGTGGGTGCCTTCCTCAGCTACCTTACGAGGTAGCTGTAGCCATTGGCCAATGGCTTAAACTTAGTTTAAGATTAAAATATTTGATTGCACACTTTAATGTTGAATAACAACGAATCTATGTTGGAGTACAGAATACAGTAATGTTTCAGCTTGCAGTCTGTCAGTGCCATCTATGTTTTCTTGGGGCTGAGTGTATAATTAGCTGGATCTGAACAGTAGGAGGCCACATGTGACTATCAAAAATAAAAGGAGCCTGTTGGTGGCTAATTATTAAACAGATGCAACGCAATGTTCAAGGTCACCCATCAGGGAGGACAGCTCATTTATTACTAGAAAAAAAAGCATTATCTCCACTGTGCCCCCTCCTCACTTCCCAAATATTAAATTATTGCAATCAAATGCTCTGAAGTCTCAGCTGGTGATTTATGTTGAATTAAAGTCTTTGTATTAGGCACGCCTCGATGCATTTACCTTTCATTTGAATGCAGATGCACTGTCAGGCTCCTGGTGATGCAAGGCACTGTAACCTGCTTATCAGCGCAGTTCTGAGCGATGGTTATCCACCAAACTCAAATAGATAATGGGTCTTTTTTGTGGAGGCAATATTCCTCAGAGAAGCCATAACAGTGCATTGTGCAGACTGTAATGGGTTTATCCAAGAGCTGTCCAGGCAGTCTGGCTTCCGGCTAATACTGGAGTATTATCATAATGGTTCCTCTCACAATTACAAGGGTTTATTAAACAATGTGTGAATGAAGTGTGTTTTTATTGCCATTGGCATGATGGACAAAATTTGGTTAAAAACAGATAAGCCAAGAGCAGGAGTGAAAAGTATCCAAATAAATTTAAATATTAGTTTACCACTAGCAAGGTGTTTAAGAACTGCAGGTGAGTTTCAATAACAAAGCCAGTCAGTCTGTGTGGGTCCAACAGCCATAAGACAAGTTTTATTTTACAGAATTAATAAAATCATTAAGTTGAATTATACTGAATCTGCAGTTGTGAGGCTTCGGCTTCAGCTGGGGTGATAGAGGCAGACTATTAGTGAAAAAGAAACACATGATTAAAGCACAACATAACCATTTCCACAACAGAAAACACCCAAATACAAGTACCACCACAACCAATAACTACAAATAAGGTCACCACCTAAGTGAACTTCCACCACCAGCTATGTTTAAATGGGGCCTACACCAACTGCAGGGCTTATACAACTGCAAGCAGACAGTGATGTTACTAAAAATTAAAAGTTGTTTCATTTAAGTTAAAGGCATACCTTCAGGACATGACAACAGTCTGGACTGTTAGGACCATTTAAAATACAAAGCATCATATTACAATAAAAAAAAAAAATAGTGTTTTTACAAAAATATTTAACTACTATAAAACCAGTAGAGCCAGTAGAGCTGTGCACCTCTGACCTTTAAAGATTTGGTCATGTGATATAATCACATGACCAAATCTATCCTTGCCATTAGGGTTACCTAATATCTCTACTACAGAAACATTGTGAATGAATAGTATAGGATTTCACATGAGAGGTTTAACGTGTTACAAAAAAGTGGGTAAAAATTAGGTTAAATGTCAAGCATCATCCACCAACTTAAGATTAGTGGTCTGGTCCTTTGAGCTGGTCTGCATTTCTGCTGCTTAGCGTATCACATACACCCTTGAATCTTAAACTTCTTTAACATTATTAATTTGCTTCTGAATACCACATACCACTAAGTTGATAACTAAAATGCTATGCAGAATTGGTACTACTGGATATTCTGTGGTGTCTGAGCATTTTTTTCCTTTTCTTTTTTCATAATAACCTGCCCTCCTCCAATTAAGTCATATAGCTTTTTTGAATACTGAATAAAAATTTAAGATTTGATCCTCCAATATTGAACAGAATGAAACGTTTTATCTGACAGGGAGCAGAAGCGGTCAAAAAGAAATCTTTTTGTTCTGTATAAAGTGCAAAAGTGGCAGATGTTGTTAGCCTGTCAGTATAAATCTAACTGTAAGCTTGTACTGCATGTGCTCCTTAGCTAATATACCCATGCAGCACGTGCAATAAGGGGCTGTTGGTTTAAAAAAAGAAAATATAAGAAAATGTCTGGCTATAAATCTTAATGGAAGATATTAAACTTTTTCAGATCATATTGCTAGAATCAATCTAATTTAACATGCACGATGACCAACAACAATAAAAGATGTTTTTTGCCAGAAGCATGTTTCAGAATCTGATCCGAGGGCTATTTCCAGCTTGTAAATACCACACTAAATTATTTATCAAACAGGAAACACTGTTTACTCAAATGCATGTTTTGTTCACAATGCCCCCTGATGATCATCATGGACCTATTCATGATAAAGGCTTCTCAGATACTGTAAAAATACAAGGTTGGTAGAGAGGAGATTTTAGAGTTTCAATATATTTTGAATTGGAGGTGAAACTTGTCATGGTGTCAGTCAAAAAGCAATGCTGCTGACAGACGCTGACAAACTGCCGTCAATGTGCCAATCCATGTCACTGCGCATAAAACAGACAATGAGATAGGCAAGTCATGAACTGCTTCAAACCATTATCATCAAATTTTAAAGCATGAAAGTGATGAAAATTGATAAAGTTGTGTGTCTGAGAAAGTTTGAGTGGAAATGAGAGTGTCCAAACTAAGCCTAATTTTATTTAATGTAATTTAAATGCAGCAAGCTAAGGTTTGCTCCAGATACAGGACCAAACGGTGAATTTGCCAGTACAGCAGGTACTGTCTACAAGTATGTTTAAAGAAACACCCCCAAAAGGGGTAGCAACAGACCCTTTAAGTGACCATATTTAATTTTCTTTGGAGGAATTGGCATCAATATCACAAATTATGAATAATCAAGATGGTTTTGGCAAGTTAAAATCAACTGACTACTTGTGTTTAATGTCAGAGCCTGGTTAGAAAACATTATCCAGTGTATCATTAGCTGTTTTTGTTGAGGTAGCAATTAGAATGCAATTTTATGTTATGCTGAACAAGTACTTACAGAAATGTTAATCCAACAATCAATCTAGTGTTATTATTTCTTTTTTTGTTGTGGTTGTTGTTGTTTCTGTTGTCTAAAAACATGTACTTTAATGTTTTACTACAGCACATCTGAATACATCACTTGTGAAAGGGCCTATGGTAAAATGTAAAAATTTGGAGAGAGCTAGTGGAAGCTTTCCTGAACTTTTTCTGAAAATTTCCTTCAAACTACATAAAGCTGCACCTTCTGTAACAGTAACATAAGCAAAATGTCCTGCACACTGAGAAATGAAGCCTGACTGTGAAACAGGAGCTTTTGGACACGCTTGTCTGTCAGGGCACAATCTGAGCTGGACCCTCCTGCCGGACCATCTCCTATCTCTGCTCACTGAATCATTACTTGACCCGAGGTTCAGGAAACATGACCATCTTACAACTAAGGTCACAGCAAAAAGAAAAATAGTGAGCACACAAAGAAACTAAATGACCAGCAAGGGAGAAGATGAAAAATCTAAGATGGAGCTATTTTTTAGTCAAAAGTAAAATAGTGGGGTTAAGCAGGGCAGTGCCAAAAATCAAATTTTAAGCTGAATCACGCTTAAGTATAGGATTGATCTCAGTGATAAGCTTAGAGCCCTTTCATTCGATCTGGACAAGTCTTCAGACAGATCAACAGCAGAACACGGAGCGGTGGTTACCGCCCACCTGTCTCAGCATGAGCCAGAGAGAACAAGAGTGGAGTTTAGATGAATAACCAACTAAAAGATACTACGCATTTAAATACAAAAAAGCATTAAGGACAACAACAACTGCAGCAACGGCGCAAATAGTGGAGCAAAGCTAATGCACAGCAGTGCATACAATGGTGTTACACTGCAATTAATCCATGGGCCAAACAGGAAAAACTATGCAAATATATTTCAACCATCCTAACACCACAGAAATGCTGCCAGGACACTGGAAACGGGGCGCACATGCCGCATTCAATTATTATGCATCTTGTTTATTGAAAAGGTTTGGTGATCAGCGTGGAATTTAAAATAGGTGGTTTTACTGTGAAAAGTCTGACAAAATGAGAGAACTAAGTTGTGGAAGTGTGGGGAGAGACAGGACAGTCCTATAGTAACAGGCAAAAGTTTTCCCTGCTCTCATCATTGGAGCTGCTGCAGTTCAGACACTGCTCTCTCACACAGCAAGGAACTGGACGTTTTCAGTTGTTTAAAACTCACAACATATCAGCTTGCCTTTTTATTTGATTAAATTATTACAGTTATTAAAAACTAGAACTAAGCCTTGCAATGAAAGACTTAACATTAAATCTCCCACTTTCCTTGTTATTAGTTTGTAATTGTAAACATAAAATTAAATAAAAAATCAAAATCAAGCAATATTGTCATGTTCCATGTCTGTGTCCTGTTTTCTGTTTTGTTTCCCTTGTGTTTTATTTTGTAGCTTGGTTTGTCCTTGTGTTTTTCTAGTTTACTTCCTGCCTTCTGTGTTTCCCGCCTGTGTGATTGCCTGCCCCGCCTTAATGTGTTTCACCTGTGCCTCATTCCTGTGTATAAGCCCTGTGTTCTCCCCTGTTCTTTGTTGGATCCCAGGAACAATTTTCCTTGTCGGTGCCGCTAACTGTTACCCCCCCCGTGGTTGTTTCCTGCTGTGTCAGTGGATCTCTGTATTCTAGAAAAAGTAAAATCTTGCAAGTTTTTGGATTTTGACTTTTGTGTTTTATTTTTTCTCTTGGCTTTTTGTGTGCTTGAATATTTTGGATTTTGGACTCATTCAGTTTTGTTCATTGGTTTTTCCCCTATGGAGTTTTATTTAGTTCATTAAAGTATTCATTTTTGCAGTCCTGCATTTTTGGGTCCTGTTTTTCCCCCTTGTTCCCCCAAATAACCATGACAAATATGGGGGAAAAAAAATCATGATTAAATTTTTGGCCGTATCGCCCAGCCCTAGGGTTAGGCATACTGAATCTGTTACCATAGTGATTGCAGACTTTTCCAACAAATCTAACTTTAAGGTCAATGTATTTTTAATTGGCTGTCTAAGCATACTGTGACATGAATATAAATAATTCTTTACTTTAATTGTGCCTGCTAATTTCTATAATATATATTGGATATACAACCTATGCCCCTTAAAATAAGAAATAAAGTTTCTTTTAATTCTTACTTCCATTTTCATCTGTAACTCATTTTGCCAGAATTTCTTTATCATAAGTGGCTGCAGCAAAGCGGTAAAATCAAACCACATTATCCCATCTCTCTGAAAGCAGAGGGACTGAAACAGCAGGTAAACATTAATATGTAAGACTGATGTTAAAAAATAAAGGCTAACTCATCCTTCAGACAGTGATGATTTACACTCAGGACTTTCTATGCGAAGTTTGCATGTTCTCCCCGTGTCTGGGTGGGTTTCCTCTGGGTGCTCCGGTTTCCCCATCAACCTAAAACATGCACAATAGGCTATCCTCCAGCTACTCCTGACCAGTATCCTGGCTCAAGATCCAGAGAAGGGTCCCCTTGTCCTGACAGGTTGCCCCCAGCGGCATTGAAGGATGGGTCAAATGCGGAGAATGAATTTCCCAGAGACAATAAAATATACCTTAACCTTGCCGGTTCATTTCAACCGGAGGGAACTCTCTTCATCAGAGCTCTGTGCAGCCTTTGGTGGGGGGCAGGGGGGGCAAAGGAACTTTTTCAATACATCGGGCTTAAATGGTGAAAGTCTGAAATATGTGCACACCTCTGACAACATACAACCCATTGGCAGCAAAAACATAACTAACTTGGTGTGAATGTATTGAGTCTTTTGTTATGGAGTTTTAGAACTGGCTGCTTACACTGAGAAACAATCCAAAATAGAAAGTGTAAATAGAAAACGGGAGCAAAGTGAAGCATGGATCAATATTGGCGCAGCAATGTTTAATGAGAAAGAGAAAGAGCTAACTGTGGGATTCACTAAACAGATTCACGGATTAACAGATTCATTAAACAGATAGATAGTGTACCTTTAACCTACGTTGCATCATGTGTATGCAGTGGTAAGAATAAAGTATATGATACTGAACTGAGATTTGTACACATAACTAAAGACAGTATTTTTCATTCAGTAGAGCTTTAGTATTCAAGCAGAGACATGTTTCGCACACTGAAACCCAAGCAGACAGTAGCCAAAATCATGAATTATTAAACTTGAAAGACACTGACAGGCAGTACTGATAGCTTTTACTTAAGTGGCTTGCATTACTCTGCTTGTCAATAACTTACAAAAAAAAGCACTCAAGTGTAAATGAGAGAATGTGGATCAAACACAAGAAAATATCTAAGACGCAAAAGCAGGAAGTTGCAAACAGTGAAAACCTAAATGCGTTATGGTTTTAATTTTGGGTTTTTTATCTACAATATGTGTCAGATATTTGTGAGTGTGCGCGGACACCAAGGTTTTTTTGACAGGCCTTTTCTGGGTCACACATCTTTAAGGAAAAAGTAGTGAAATGAAGTACAGAGAAGAGGAAACTGGGGCGAAGAGCCATGCAGCATATGGCAGGAGCTCTGTGGGGATTTGCACAGGGGACGATGCATTTCTTGGACGGTTCCTGCATCCGTCTGGTCACATGTATGATTGATATCTTCCAGTCTGTGGCTATAATTGCGGTGAAACCTTTACGGGTGTCAGATCTTTGTCAAGGTGATTTCCGGCACCACAGGGACAGAGGGCACTGAAGCAGCAGGACGTAAAGGGCGACACGCTGCTTATGTGGCTGACTTTCCTGCTGAGGCAATAATCCTGCCAGATCCATCTCAGACCTCAAACACCACAGAAACACCTGGAAACATCTGGAAACATCTGGACACACATGGCACACAACCACAAAGAGAGGTGCAGTTCAAAATATATGATTTAACTTAAATCTCGCAGAAAAGTGAATTGAACTTGTGAGTTTTTACAATAGTGCTTCACTCCAAAATATAGGAGGAGCTTCATAGAAAAAAATGCAACTAAAGCAGCAAAGAAACAAGCAGTTGCTTAGTTCCACTTCAATACAAACAAGCTAATGACAGGTAGCTAAAGTTAATAAATTTATTTAGGTTTAGGTTTAATTGTTTTCTATGTTAAAACACAAATGTACTGATTGCTCACATATTCAATCCAGTCCATACACGTGATGTTGTCAAAGTGATAAGAAGTCATAATAGTGTTATTTTCGCTCATTTGCCCACTGTTTGAGTGATTTGTTGACTCAAATATGACAGTCAACCAATGCAGATTAAAGCACCCACTTCCAGTGAAGGAGTATACAGAGAGTAAAGCTGGCAGCTGTAGGAACACACATCATGAATATCAATTATTGCTAAAGTGAAGCGGTGAAAATTAGCAGGGCGGCTCTATTGTGTACGTTAATGGAAACTCAGACAAGCGTTTAACTGTAGGGTTAATGCCAGCACTAAGCTACCATGACAACTCTGTCCTTGGGCTGGAATAATAAATTGAAATTGCGTGTGGGCCCAAGTGATGGGCTGAAATAACGCATGAAACATTGGATTTATTGAGCGAAATAAACAAGTAAATGAGGACAAGGAAACATTATTTCTTCAAAAGGCATTGCATATGGTCATGGATGCCTACAGGATTAGTCACAAATCATTTTTAAAGGGGCTTATTTTTGTAGGAACATCACTTAACATTTCAATAAATTACACTTGCGGCTCTACAGGCCCTCCTCTGGATAAATTTTAGTTTTTGTATTTAATACCTGAGTGGAATAACCATAGAAACAAGATGCCAGAGAGAGCTTTTAGTTACAGTCCTTCAGTAAAATTATTTTCATTCCATATTATTTTGCAATGCTCAAACTACTTAAAAAAATATTGCTAAGAATATTATTAAATGATAGCGCCTGACCGATATGAATTTTTTTGAGGCCGATGCAGATACCAATATTAGGGAACAAAAAAATACTGATATCCGATACATCGGCCGATACAGTTATACATTAGGAAAATGTATTTTAAAGCATTTTTCTTTTTGCTCTTGTTTACATGAATATGGTGTATAAACCCCAGGCCACTTTATTAGACTAAACACCTTAATGATGTAGAAAGCTGCTCATTGTTCTTTATACTGATTGTTATGTAGGTTGTAGTATGCATTGGTGTGGGGAGTATTATTATGTATTTTAAGTATTATATTTATTTTATTTAGCTTTAACTAAATTTGTTTAACTTAAATTTCATTTAAACTTGCTCTGCAAGTAGTTATGGGGGGCAACTACAAAATGCATTTTGAATTTTTGTTCTATGAGGTTTTATGGCAGAGAAATTAGTAAAAATATTTTTATTGCCTTTTGAGCTTTTCAGTCCATGACAAGGCAATTTGGGCTGTTTCCTATGAACTGCAGTGTAAAAGCCCAACTGTCTGGAAACAGCAGCACGCCCTCTGCTGGACAAATAACAGAAGGCTATCATTTCCAAGTAAACAGTTCTTATTTCAGCACTCCAGCACACAGTAAAAATAGTACTGTTTATATCGGTGGGTTTCGGCCGATAACCGAACATTTTCTAATGGGCTATATCGGCCAAGAATATCAGCTGGCCAATATATCAGTCAGGCTCTACAAAATAAGCACGTGCAGTTGATTCAAATTTATCAAGTGTAAAATGTAGTTATTTAGTTTCAAAATGGGATCTTACAACATACAGTATACATTCAGTTTATTCATTCATCTAAATATTCCAAAAAAGGGTAATTTGGGGAGTATAGCCAGTAGCCTCTTCAGGCAAACTATGAGCATTGGGGCACAGCAACCCATAGACAATGACCAGACAGTCACAGGGCCAACACTGATAGACACCTATTCACTGTCATGACCACAGTTCCAAGGCTAATGGCATGTCACAGAACATCTTATCTGTTCTGTGTATTTGAGGAAACCTAGAAGGCAATGGTGTAGAAAATACATTACAGTGTTGATAAAATCATCCATATTCATTTGTAATGTAATAGTTTGTCTACTGGCGTACTTGCATGACTAGATACACAAGCTGTGATTAGGGCTAAGAATAAATAAAAATATGTTTTTATAATTAAGTGCAATAAAAATGTTTGAGCCACACTAAAATATACCGTATGAGTACAGAGACCTCAACACAAAACTAAAAAAGTCTTCAGAGAAAATGGCAATGATGAATGCATATTTTACCTGTGAATACTGGACCATTTATGTAATAACTGATTCCATTTCCATAATAAGTTCAGGTTTGCATTAATTGCTGCATTTATTATGAGATAATGCATTTGTCCCCTGACAATGATCTCTGACAGTGGGGCTATATTTAGTCAGCAGGACTTTTATCAGCACCATCAGTGATTATGACGGCACAAATCCTAATTAACAGCAAGAAGGTGGGGTTAATCCACCCAGTTATCTTCATTTTACCTGTGCAGTGAAGGGGAAAGAAACCAATGTATAATGAGCTGACTGCAACTGGAACTACATCATTACGAAAAAAAATGCATTACAGAATTAGACTAAATAAATTAGTGTTTAAGTAAAAAAAAGCCGTAATTGGCTTCAGTGGCTCATGTTTTTGCATTGCCTTTGTCAGTGCCAGTCCTAAAATCGAGCTGTTTTCTAAAGGCAAACATAGCTCCTGCTGGGCCATTGCAGCTGCAGGGGGTTGATCAATATTAACAAAAATATTCTGCTTTTGTGCCTCCACCTTTGTGTCATGAATAGCTGCTCGGCTCAATGGGGTGCTCAAACAGCCTGAGAATATCAGACGGCAGACTTGACAGAAAAATTTAAAAAAATCAATTCAACCACAACAACAACAAAAAAATTAAAACTAGCAGCACTTATCATTGAGAGTTTAGACAACACCATGCAGTATGAAAATTATTTTAGAGGTAAATGAACTCTTAATGAGATAAACTGCCCCTACCGCAACCCCTGAGCGCTTCTCTATCACTATGTAACTTACTTAACTAGCCTTACCAGCTGCTAGTATGGTAAGTAAAACTACAAACTATGATGCAATGTTTTCTATTAATATGGTTGTCAGAATTAGGTCATTCATCAACCTTGCTGCAGAGAAGGTTTAAAGGACCAGCATGTGAAGCAGTTTTCAGGATGTGTTCTACACGTTGTACAAAATTCTTTCCAAAATTTCTTTTCTCTCTTTCCATGCTAAATTCGGAGGCGTAGCTCTAGACAGACACTTCTCCCAGTTTCTTCTCTTCTCTGTCTAAAAACATGTCTCCTGCAGCCAACTGTGATGCAACAACAAGGTCAACTACACTGTGCTGTTCAGAAAGTTGTGACATAAGACGCAAATATGAACCAGCTGTAACAGGATTTTCAGCTATACCACCTACACACCAAAGCTCAATGCTGCACATTTTAAAGGTAGGTAAGCTATTGTCTTGTCTGCTCAAACAGAACAGGACAGCGCATGGGGATCATAGCAGGATCACCTCTGCAAGCTGAAAAGATGAGTGTAAGTGGATTCAGAGATAGGTAAAGCAAAAGCCTGATGTGGTATTGCACATAAACCAACATGTAGCACACAGTAAAAAACAATAACACAAAAGGGAACATAATAATGTGATAGCTAGAGTTGGCAGGAAAGGGCAGATGTCCCTAAGAGCTCCAGGCCTAGAAACATTTGGTGGATGAGAAAACAATGAATCGCCAGAAGGTACAATATGAAAACAATGAGCCAGTTAAAGTAAATAAAATCCCTAATTAACTGCTTATAATGCAATACATCATTATGGTGCTTTCAGAGATAGTAGGAGAGACAGTAATAAGACAATAAGAAACATATAGTATATCCCTTTGTTTTGGAAGTGTCTCCTTTAGGCTTAGGATGTGATTTATGTTTTGTTTTTCTTGTTGAACATTGTTCAGTGTGAATTTAGAGTGCTTGACAACAGCAGGTGGTGATGCGTTTCATGGCAGGGGTCTCTGTCTCCCATCTGACATTTCTCTGAGGAAACAGCAACACAGGCTGCTGGCCTCCTGCTCCAGGCCGTGGACACACTGACAGCTCCACTAAACTAAAGTCAACTCATCTTCATCATCCCACACTGCTGTCTCTGAGCACCAACTGCCCTATTCAATATAGTGGAGACAAAAATCTGTGCCATTTTTCATAAGCGTTAGTCTTTAGCTCAGCAAACTATGACTCATGACTGAAGATATCCCTCCCATCGGTTTAACACATCTAATTCCTAGTGAAATTTCTGTCAAATAACAGCTTTCAAATTCGACGCTGAGACTTGCCCTATGTCACTGTGTACTGTTGTGAGATGGGTAGGAGTTCAAATAAGCAGACCTATCTAAAGCAGCACACGATCACCTGCTGAACCCACCTTCAAAAAGTGTCCCCCACAATCAGAAAGAAGTCTACCTGGGGTAAGCCGACAGTGCAGACAGCTCAGACTCCTCATTACTGTAATTGTGTTTGCTTCGTCTCGCTCCTCTCCGGGGAGCAGCAGGCCAATACTGCTTATCTCACTGACATTTCACAACAGCCTGCTCTGCATGACACAGAGGGAGCAAAGAGAAGTAACTGGATGTGTGATACAGTGGAATGATGTAGATCTGCACAAAGCACAGCACAAGCATTATATTTTGTATCGTGTCTTAGTCCAGGTAAAAAAAATCATTGCTTGTATCACTCCTGCTTTGGATAAATCAGTGACTGAACATAAGGCTGGGTTTAACACATTTCACAATTAAGGGTTCATGAGTTGAGCTTTTAATAAACCAAAGATCAGGTGGCCACTAACAGCTGGCACTGTCTACAGCTGCAGCTAAAATTCATCAAAGGACTGCAGACTACAGAAATGTAACAAAAATGTTCAAAGGCAAAAAAACAATAAATCCAAGAATCAGCTAACATGATTTGTATCAATACAACCACAAAGCAACTCTAGAGCTTGTTGTGGACAAGGCTATTTTCCAACCAAATCGTCACAAAAGAAAAGAAACTTTAAATCTCTCATAAAAATGAGAAGGCTCATGTTAGAAGTGCACAGTTGAGGGTAATCTACATGAAAGCATCTTATATTTAAGACTTGACACTGTGCCATCAAAATATGACCAGTGGCAAATTCATTTTGCTCAAGATTGTCATCCCACTTTCTTCTTCCTTAAAGCTTTACATAGTCTGATTTTTACAACCCATCTGTATACAAATTAATTGTTTTTTTAAACAGGTTTCCCAAACATGTAGACATGTCATCAAAAAGGCTACAGTGAAGTTTGATGCTTGTTAGCATGGTGTGGTGCTTGTCATGTGTATGACTCACTGTGTCTCCTGGGGACTTAGAGATGCTCTGGGGTCCCGACTCTTTTGGTGCGTCATCAGCCCACTGCATCGCTGGACTGTCATTTTATTACAGACTAAAATAAAAAGTGAGCACACTTTAAGAGAATTTCTTTACCACTGGCTTCCGTTCAATTTGGAACATTAATCACTGTGTTACTTTGGCAGGGCTTGCACCAGCAGATGCATCCTGCATAAAATATCTGTCTCCAGTCTTTCTGTCACACATTCAGGCTACAGCTTATGGAAACAGTCTGTGAGTATTTCTGCTGTGAGTCTGTACAATATGTCTCAACGATGTCTTGAAGATACAATGAAACAAGACATACACTACATCTGAAAGCCAAACATCTTAATTAACAGACTCTCAACACGCTGGTGAATACAAGAATCTAGTCATAACGTTTTTCATCTCGAGGCATAACTACAGTCTGGATTAATGTTTGATGGACGAGGTAAAATTAGATTGAAGAAACCCTGCCAAGAACTCTTCAGTTTAGAAGTGTGAAAGAGTAAATTATGTGTAATTTATGAGATGTGATTATGTTTTCAGAGAGCTTTTGGGACCCAGGCCATAAGAAGCAACAAGTTACGGCTGTTACTTTAAAATTTTCAGTGACACTTGCTACAAAAACAAATATGTAATTTCATCGTAAGGACGTACTGAGGTCAGCAAAAGAAAATACACATTTTCAGCTTTTCCAAAGAGAGCATTTCTCTGACCTGTGACTACCAAATGACATTTTTTTTGTACTAATAAACACATACACCAGGCTGATAGTTAATACTGGAGGAGCTGCTGTCTTCGGGATGTCCTGTCAATAAAGCCCTTAATTACACAGGTGACAGAGCCAAGGTCTCCGCTGGGCTCCGGTAATGGACGACACTGCAGTAAACATTCTGCCTCTTATCACCAAACTCTGCCTCCTGACCTTTCACACCTCACAAGCCATCCATTAACCTTCGCCTCTCTTCCCACTCGTCTTTTTGCATAACCATCCAGAGAGGAGCTGCAAAGGATTTCTGAGAGAGCTCCTGCTAAATCAATGAACAGTGTACAGCTTTTAGCTCTGAGCGCCAATCAATAGCAAATAAATCAACAGTGTTTGCTTTGTGATACATCAATGTAATGTTTGGCCGCAATGCTAGCTCCAGACGTATCTAAAATGATGAAATGCTCGTAAAAGAATCGTTACAATGGCACCACATTTCAAAAGCCCTGGTTACAAACCTGTCTACAACACTTCAACAGTATTTTCCTCTTCATCTTCTAAAAACTAACAAGCAGTAAATTGTTGAGGCTTAATTCTGATACTTGGTTGTTCCTCTTCTCGAGTTACAAGCTGAAATCATTATATTGAAGATGGATTGTGGCGTGTGCCGGTAAATTCTTGGGATGAAGCAGCTGCCAGCAGAATGATGACGACAAAGTGCAGTGAACCTTCCAGTAGGTCAGCCACTGGAAATATACAGCACAAGAAACGCTCCAGAGGTTGCAGAGGAAAGAAATCAAATCGCTTCAACTGGTCAGGCAATTACTGGTCGTCCAACAAACCAAGATCACTGGTTTACAAGGGTCATCTCTGTCTAAAACAATATCAATCTAAAGTTGGGAGACAATAAATCAAAATGTTAAAATTATACATGAAGTAATAAATGGCTAGTTTTGGTGAATTATTTATCATCATGGGATATAAGGGATTTGAGCCTCAATGGACAGAGCCTTTACCCCTAAAATAGTAGCTCCCCAGTTTAGTTTAGTTTTCCCTTCCCGCAGTGGCACTATTTGCAAGTATTTGGATTTTGTTTGGACTGTGTCCTGTCATTGCACTGAACATAGACTGACTGACAACTGTCAGACATTGACCAATCAACAACAATCATGTGACTGGCCAAGTGCCAAAAAAAAAAAAAAAAAAAAAAAAAAAAAAACTGACTAAAATCATAGGATTGTGAAACCCATTGCTTCATCATGCCCAGATGAGCTGGTACACAGTGCTCTGCCCGGACCCTAATAACACAGCATGCCCAAATATGATAAAGCCTCAGTACTCAGGCTGATGCAATAACAATGTTGGTAATTGCAATAACAACATGACTTACTTGCCATATCTCAATTCCAAGTCACATATCCATAGCAGGCTTTACAATATAGATATTGCACATTTTGATAACACATGCAGCTCTAATATATTACACCTATATACAGCCTTGTAGACAACTGTGTACTAGTATGACTGGGACTCTGACTTAACAGATTCAACACTAACTTAAATCTGCAGAGCAAGCAATAGTGTGTAAAGCTGTTTTATTTGATTGACAGCTGAGAGGTTGAGACTGCACCAAAGCTTATTCAGGTACAAAACCCCTGCAGCTCAAGTCACTCAAAAACTCACTCATTTGGGCACTTTTAAAGCTCGTTTAATGGACTTCTTTAAATAAAACAGTTGCTAACTGGTTAAAGGTGAGTTTCAACTTCACTTTTAGGCACTCTCCAGTGGACATTACAAAAAACATTGATATGATTTATATTGTGAGTTGTGTGTAAATTTGACCCTTGACTCTGGGTGGCTAATATGTGTTTTATTTAGAACTGTTTCTTAATCAGCTCACATATACTAATTACTATGCACATGTCAAACTGATAAACACACTCTCAGGGGTCTGTATGAAAGATAAATGGGAAGTTATTATCATAAATTTAAACACATTAATCATTTCTATTCTCTCACACCCTGGTGTTTGAGAGACACACACCGCTTTTGGGAGGTTTTTCTTTCATGTCATGCAATAACAGCCTGGAGTTCAAACCGGCACTGCTCCTTTTTGAAGTTTGAAAAATAATTTTTGCTGTGCAATTTTAGCACCTCGATGAGGGATCTCATCATAAAAAAGTTATTGCAGACTTTTAAACAATGTTTTCAAGGCAAAATCAAAAGGAATAGATCTATGGAGAAAGATTTAGAGTGGTTTATTTCTTTTGTCTATCTGTATTCTATCAAAATCTTTAATGAAATGATCGCATGAATGGATGTTTAATGAGGCTTTACACCAGTTAAATACAACTTTTAATAGAGAAAACTTAATGTAATAAGAGAGAATAAGAAAACTAATTTAAATTTAAATCACTACCCTAAAAACTCTTCCCCACAAACTCCAAAACTTTCATGCCCCAAAAACTGCATGCAGCTGTTTTTTGTCATTAAAACTGTGAAAATGAACCACCACAAAATGCTAATAAAGTATAGCTTTGAGCCTACTTTACTGTAAACAAATAGCTCTTGTCTTATTAAACAATTTTAGTATTTTTTACACCTTCTTGCTGTGTGAGCAGATGCAGTCAGAGCTGAAACACTACTTAAGATTTTCTGCTACTTTTGATTCAGTGGTGACAAGCCGAGTCAATTCAATTCTATAACGGCTTTAGACATCCCGAAGCTTGATCGCACTCATCTGGTAAAACACTACTCAGTACTACAGTATGTTCTTGGTCTTAAAACAATGTGGTATTTGGAAAGACCAAAAATGTATATTAACCCAACTGTTGGACTGTTTGCTAACTAGAGAGGAAGAGGAAGGGACACTATGATAGGCTAACAAATCAAGGCCATATTTGATACAACAGTTGTAATATATAGGCTAAAAATCTAATCTCAGCTTACATTTGGAGGAATGCTTTACAATATCATGAAAAAGTGTCACTACTTGATTTTCAATACAATTACTACATATTCAATTTCAAATAAAATGATTACAGTGTCACACAGTCTGTTTTCCAATAAATTGTCTATCTTGATTGGGTTTACACTTGCATAAATTGGTCCCAAATTGTATAGTGTGTGGCTTTCTGCTCTGGGGTGCAGCTGATGCAACTTGGAGAGCTCACTATGACTCCTTATAAGCAGACATTTTTCACCTGAGAGAGAAGACACGATTCGTTGAACTCAATGAAAAATGTGAAGGTCATAATGTCGCTGTATAATGCCATGCCCTAGCAAATAAGCAAGTAATGAAAGAGGAGGAGTTTTTGATAACAGGCTTAGCCTGTGCCAGGTAGCAGACACCTGAAAGATAATGACTTCATGTTGCCGGAAAATGAATTGGCAAAAGCAATCAAAGAACAATTCAGTGGCACAAGGCAAAGCAAATAACTGTTGCTGTGAGGAAGCCTGTCTCAAAGCGAGTGAGGGAGTGTTGGCTGCTGGTGTTCATTAGCTATGCAGCAGAAAACAGCCTCGGTGTTACTGGAAGAAGGGCATTATTGCAGCGGTCCACCAGCTCTTTTGGCAATAAGCAGCTACATCAACAGTAATTGCTGGCACCACCACAGTATACCAAACCATTTCTACCACCAGAACAGTGAAAGAAGCCTTTTCCAAAAGCAGAAAATGAAGATTGAGTGAACTGGCTTTAAATTCCAGGCTTAAATGCAGAGGACTTTTTAATTTTTTCCTTTCAGCTTTTCCCACCCCAGGAAATAATTTGAGTACATTGATTTACATATTCAGCACTGATTTTTACACCAGATGCTCTGATGAAACACTGTCCATTTATATGGGCTTGGGACTGTCACAAAGCTAGGGACTCCTTGTGATTGGTTTAAATGCTCAGGACTCCAGTCTGAATTACTGAATAAATAGTTTTAACAGTGGGACTGGGACAACTAACAAACTGGACTCTTTTAAACACTTACAGCTGTTTGAATACAGCCCTATAGGACTTACAAAGCACATCCATTGATCTACTACTGTCAATAAATGTTTGTATCTGATGTAAAATCTTACTACAGTGTTGTATAACTGGATCTCAAACAAAACATTTGGTCAAAGTGAGAAGATTTGTGCACAATTCAAACAAAAATTGCAATTTAGACCTACTGTTAAGGATGACACCTGCACAGTTCACTTCCCTCAGCTCCTCCAGGTCTATAACTGTGGAGTGTAGGAGTTGTTAATTATCGTCTGTTATTAGAATGGCAACAATGCAATGCAGCCATTTTACATTGTCTGGCAGTCATTTGTATTCCATCCATTATGTTATATTCACCGTTAGTTTAGATAAACAGCCTGATCTCCAGAGACAATAGAGCTGGAGCTGAAGCACCAGTTAATTATAACCTTTCAACTGCAAACATAAAACATGCAATCTATTCAAAACAATGCGGTTCACAACATAATGCGGGGCACTGCAAAATGGAGTATTTGCATTTTTTAACACATGCCTCACACCTGGACAATTTCAACCTGGTCCAGCTCACAAAACTGTACTACACTTGAGTTTGGCAGTAGTTAAAGAGCCCAGCAAGGGATATATTGTGTTTTGATAAGCTTTTTTTTTTTTTTTTTTTTTTTTTTTTTAACCTCTAGAGTAAAAATGTATAGAAAAGTGGCATGAATTCTGAACTACTTCTTTCTTCTTGGCTTTTTTCTTCAAGGGTCACAAAATCATACCAATCATACCCAAGCGTGCAGTCATTCGCATATTAAATTGGCGTCGGTTTTATGCAGGATGCCCTTCCTGACACAACCCTCTCCATTTATCCAGGGTTGGGACTGGCAAAAGTCCCCAAAAGTGTACTCTAGCTTGTGACACTTTCAGCTGGTTTGAACGTATACTGCATGATATTACATGTGTGCCATGTTGATGCTATCACAATGCTACTACTCTGTAATTTATGTGTAATGTATGTTAAACAAAAAGGATAAAGCACAGAAAAAACTAAATGTTACGTAAAATCAAACAATAAGCAGTGCATTTGTTTTCCTATAAAAACTCTGTCCATTGACATTTTTCATCTAATTTTCCTTGTCTGCTGCCCTTTCTGCTTCTGCATGAAGAGTGAGTGCACAGGTCACAAAGCTGTACATTACGAGGCTTTGTGTCAGGAAAATTGTCTCTCCTGCACACAATGTTTGAGCTGCGTGCCCAGGATATTTCTAAGTATACTACAGAGACATTGATCCAACTCTATACAGCTAATACAACTATAGTTTTTCTTTTTCCTAGAACAATCAATCAGGATACGTATGGTGTAAAGTAAAAAGTGATTTGTCTTCCTGTTTACTATTTAATCTTCCAACAAGAGCCAGCGAACACATGCCTTAGGTGGTTCTCTCCTGATATAGGCCAAACATGACCGACATGAGAACATTTACATACTGCAGCTTCACGGTAGTAGCTGTGCACTGCTCCTTCTCATTTGTCTTTTATCGGGTCTTATAGGTTTAGCATACTAACACGTCTCATCTCGCCTTTATTCTCAGGGCAAATCAATGTCAACAGCAAGAGACATATTTCTGTTTCATGTCCACTTTCTAAATTAACAGCACAAAAAACAATCTGTGGTTTAACTTCAGGGTGCAAACATCTACAGAGTGTTCATTGTGTAGTATTCCAGCTTTATATTTTATTCAAACCACCATTAGAAATTCTCTATGTTAGCATGTGGTAATGTACTTTCCTAGACCTTGAAAAGTATATAGTGAGCATAGGAGAAGCTGAAGATCTGCAGTATCTTAAAATAAGGCTATAATCAGTGCTACTAACTAAAATACAAATATACTGAATAATCTGCACATATCTCCAGGCAGTGGGTTCAGTAACAACAGTCCACCTTTGTCCCTGACTTACTGCAGTCACACAATGCACATTACATCAACACTGACCTTCTTTAATTATAGGCTTTTCCACAGTCCAGGTACAATAACAACAAATTATGTGCTGCTGTTTAGTGTAGTAAGTGCCAACAGAAAGTAAAAGTATGTCTCAGAAAACTTTTTTCAGAGAAGTGTAACCTCTATGGAAATGAGACTGGAGAAAAACAATAAAAAACAAAGCCCTACTATGAGTTACAGACAGAGTGGTATTTTGTAAGCCTTAAACAAATGAACTACTTATCCACATGTTGGGCAAGAGTGTGGGAGATCTGACACTGAGTGCTAATGGTCAGACTGGCAGAGATAATTAAAAACATTGACGGTACACATGACTAAGTAATTACAGCCACTTGCTCAGTTTAAACTGTAATTGGCACACATGATGTAATGTAATTAGCATGACTAATTAATGCTAATTTCAGCTAATGTGTATCAACTGTTGTTAATCTCCCGAGTGCTCAAAGTCTACAGTCATCCAGTCTGCAATAAAGTGGTTGTCTCACATGATGCTATGATGTAACAAACATTACGTTTATGCACCATTTGGTTTAGACTGCTCTCAATATACATATATTATACAAAACTATTGGGAATCTTCATTTAACTTTTCATTTAAAACTGTTTATGTGACATGTTTAGCTCTGGTCTGACTGGTGGCACTGTCCATGGTACTGAAGTGTCTCAGTGCTTGATACTTAGCTCATTCTGAAACTAATAGCTTTACAAAGAATAATAAGATATATAATATAATCATAAGATAAAATAATAATATATATAACATGAGATATCAGCTGTAAATGAATAAACAAGTCTAATATGTGATTTTCCTCTAGGTTTATTCGATGGCCTATATAGTGTTTAATTATCTTAATAAAAACGAGGTTAGTTTGGGGAGGGCAGACTAAAAGAAACTCCACTAGTCACAATTTTAATAAAACATAATATTGACATCTTAGACATCAAAATACAGAAACGCATTCACAAACTAAATACAATAATAACACTTTCTTTCCTTGGGGGTGTTCCCATTCAGGGATTGCCACACTGACTCCATCCTCTGCATCCTTTTCTCTCACTCCAACACTAACTTCATGCCTTCTTTCACTATCCAAAAATAACCTCTTTGGTCATTCTCTAGGCCTCCTGCTGAGCTGTCCCTCTGATGCACAACTTATTCCTGATCCTACCCATCCTCGTCACTCCCAAAGAAAGTGACGAGGTGTAGTTGGTGTTGAGAGCACATTCAAAATAGTATGACAGTTGCAATGTTGTCTGACATTGTACACAGCGAGCCAATACAAATAAAATAAATACAATAAAAAGAAAGAATAGTGACACCATTAACTGCAGCACAGCCTCTAATTTGCTCTCAGACATCCTGCTTCAAGACAAAAACTGATTTATTACCATTCCCTTTTGAAACCATACACAGAAATTAAAGCACTTAGAAACTCAAAGCTCTTGAGAGTGCACAGCAGACATACTGACATTTGAGTGGTGTTTCCTTTCATTCCATCATCAGTATCATACAGCACAAACAGGCAAACAGTTGAGAAAAACGAAGCAGATACTATGAGCAGGCTTTTAGGCAAATAGCCACCATTCAAAAACACTGCTCAGTCAGAAGACAGAAGGAAGTATCATTACCACAAATTAATCTACTTTGAATTCATTAAGGGACAATAGAGTAGTTTCTGCTTTGGAAGCTACACCACTTAATTACAATATCAAAATTACCCTGACCTGTGTGGAAAAAATAGGGCTTTCCCGCACGACTGCCCTTTGACCATAATTTCCAAATAAATGAATGCTTTGCGCAGTGTAGTGCCTTATTCCCTTTGTCAGGAGCACTCTTCTTCAAAACCATGCGTAACATTTTCAGCGAATCCCAGAAAAAAGAGCATATATTGTGTTGGCAAACGCGTTATTACACATTCAAATTAATGCCAAAATGTACGTAAAAGTTTTAATTCCTTACCTTTCTAGGAACTGGAAGCGTCTCTACCGGGACTCGCTCCTGATTTGGGAGAAAAAAACTACCAGAACAAAGGTGGAGCAGAGTAATGGCAGGGCAGTCCCCGTCTCGTTAGGTGTAGTGGAGGCGGCGGTGGTAGTGAGCTAGGAAACGTGGATAAAGACGAGGAGAAGCAGCGTAGGGATGTTCCTCCGCGCGTAGCGTCCGTATCTGATGTTGAAGTGAGGGTCTCTCTTTGGCTCTGCTCTAACTCGCGCATGCTGCCCGTGGTCACGTGACAATTCCTTACCATCCCAATGCGCGCTTTACTACGGCGCCATAAACACACACAGCCCTTACAAATCAAATATACAGCACTTCGGGGGCTACTTTCTGCACAGAGTAAGTATTTTAATTAGATAATCGTTCAATTAGACGAGACTGTAATATAAAAATCCAGTAGTAACACGCTGAAATCATCTGCAGAAATGCATTTGAATTTAGGCTACTGTATTTGTGTTTGATATAGGATAAACTGCCTCACAACTCTAGCCTACATATCACTCCGCCGCACAGGTGTTCTTCATTAACAAGTAATTAGACATACAGTCGCCTATCAGTTAGCCTAGACTGCATATAGGCTAGGTTACCAAAATTATCAGGCTAGTTAAACGTGACTAAAGAGTATATTCAAATGCAGTAATCACATTTCAAGTTTGGATTTTTAATTTGTAAATTGCTGTGCTCTGTAAGATTACTACACTTATAAGGTAAGGTATACTTTATTGTCCAAAGGGAAATTTGGCCTCTGCGTTCGACCCATCAATCCCACTGGGGCAACCTGTCAGGAGCAGTGGGCGACTGGAGTGTAGCGTGCTGGGGACCCTTCTCCACATCTTGAGCCAGGATCGTTTCAGGAGTACCCTGCTGGAGGATTAGGCTATTGAGCATGTTTTATGGGTTGATGGGTGAAACTGGAGTACCTTGACCCTTGACCTTCTGAACACACATCATCAGCAACACAGTGTATTTCGTCAGCTGATGTTAAGCTGTCATCTAGACTTTAAAGGACTGTAAGATAAAAATCTTAAGCAGATGCAGGAAGATTTTGCAAAAAGAGATGCCTCCATTGGCTTTTGATCCACACTCACAGTTACTGGTGTCCAATAATACAGAGAATGACAATTTCTGGTTACACAGAGAAATAGCACAAAAAAGAAAAAAGCTAAATTTCAGTTAAGTATTGTCCATTTATTGGAAAGAATGCTATGTAGGTATTGAGAGCCATTCAAATGTAATCATTATAATAAGAAACACTGAGTACTCATGTCAACAAAAGGAAAAAAATGAAAAAGTCCAGTAAGCTCCATTTTCAGGTAATACTCTTTTTTACTATTTTTTTCACTATTTTTTTTCTCTTGAGTGCTTCTGTGTCCATCAGCGCTTCTGCCTCTGCTCCGCCCTGGGTCCTGCTGATCTGAGCCGGGCCCTGCTGATCTGAGCCGGGCCCTGCTGATCTGAGCCGGGTCCTGCTGATCTGAGCCAGGCCCTTTTTTTTTTTTTTTTTTCAAAAGTACAGTTTTTTTATCCAAACATAATAACAAAGGAATAACATCTTTAAAACATCTTTAAAAAAATTTAACAATGTGCTAACTCGAACTCAACATCTAATTGTCATTAGTATTGAATATCTCTACATACAGTTATGCGCATTAACATTAAACTTATATTTTGATGTACAACTGCTAAGGTTAATCACGGGTCAACATTAATAATAATCATAATTAGGGATGCACCGATACCGATACCAGTATCGGGTATCGGTACCGATACCAAGTCCAAGTACTCGTACTCGTATTCATAAAAGTGGGCCGATACCAACAACCGATACCACTTTACAGCGCTGTCACGTGACATTCCCCTCTCAGCTGAGCAGTGAGAACCGAGTGGAAGGATTTCAAAGTGAACTGTATGGAGATAAAAGCAAAGCTGGCTCTACATTCTGCTCAACCAGACTTATCCCAAATCATATGTGAGTCCTGAAACTTAAGCTGTTGTCCTTTTGTTGTCCTAGTTGTCCCGAACATTATATAAGCACGGAGTGTGAAGCAGTTGTTGTCTGATAAAACATAAGAAGTACCGTTACCGTTGCTAATTGTGTTAGCTGCTGTGTTAGCTGCTGTACTGTATGTCTTGGTGAATCTCCGCTAGTTATGCGCAGATGCTCAGTCTGTCTGCAAAATGACTTTAGCGACCAAATAGAGGAGAATCTAAGCTTTAAAATGAGGTATAACATGTCCATGTTGAGCAAATTTTAGCCATGGTTAGTTGTGTTCAAACCACTCTGTTGTAAAAATAACTTAGCATCACAGAGCGGGGACAGACGGCAAAAAGACGACACAGTATGGGATGAATGAGATACAGCAGTGTGACTGTATAAACTATAAAGTAACCCCTATATAAGTACTCGTATCGGTACTCGGTTTCGGCGAGTACTCAAATGGAAGTACTCGTACTCGTATCGGTTTGAAAAAAAGTGGTATCGGTGCATCCCTAATCATAATACATTCGTCTTATGTGGTACTTTTCCACTGTAAGGTCAGTTTACAATTGTGTGCATTGTTCATTTATAAAATTGCACACATTACAAATAGAGCTCAAGGCCCCAGGTGTGAGTCCCCGTGGCCCTGCCGATGCAGAGGAGGCTCATGAAGACAAAGATAATGCTATGCTGAGATCGTCATACAGAAATATAAAAACTTAAGACTCGGGGCTCTCTCTCTGTCCTTTTCTGCAGAGCCCATAGCTGTAACCTTACCTATGAGAACTCATTAAACCTTCTGATGTGATTTGACTACACTTCTGAATCATTGGCCTCTTTAATGCTTACACCAGAAAGTGAGTATTCTTACATTAGCTAAGCCAGTCAGACCCATTCAGTAGTCCAGTGAAATGGATCTGGAACGCCTTCAACTCAAACCAATGTCTTCCAAAATCAATCCTAGCAGACTAATCATAACCATTTGTCAAAAATTATGCATATAACAACTTTATCTTTGTTTTATTACCAGGTTTAAAATAATGCATTTGGATGTGTTTTCAAATCCAGAAAGATCCATAAACCAAAAGACTTGAAATAACAACAGCTTTTTATCGACATTTTGAGTTTCATTTGATGAGAGCATGTGCTGCAGCAGTTACATTCTTCTGATCTATATTTTAAAAAGGGGTAAAATGCGGGGAGTCCTCTGTTGACTGTCTGCTTTATAATGAATGCCAAACAGCCTGAAGCTGTTAAACATCTCTGGTGTAACGGAATTATTTTCATGCATTTTAATGAGGAGTGCATCACTTTTGCTTCTGACATTTATGTTGCTCAGTCTCACCTCTCCAGCCCAGTAAGGCCTGCTGGTCATGTTTGTAAACCCCCAGCACATTTTGTGCCTAATAACTGTGTTTTTGCTGAACATATAGAGCAGTAGCAGTAATAATAGTAGTAGTAGTGCTTTAGGCTGTGTGTGTGAGAGACACCCCTCTGGTGAACGGCTTGTACCCCACTGATGTGCATCACCCTAGAACGCACACTTACACTCACTTATCTTCCACAGTCAACGCTGGAATAGCCATTTTTCAAGATAAGTACAAGCTGTATTCTCATTTATTAAAATACTTCATAAAGTCTATATGACATAATATAGATGTCATCATATATGGTAGACATTTGTCACATCATCTCTACTACAATGTGCTATTAGGTGATGAAAATTTATTGTTTGTTTTGTTTTGTTTTTCACATACAAAAAAAAGATTTTGTGATGGGATCCTTTTAACTTTAGTGAAACTGATATTACAGGAAAAGAAACATGTCTGCCATATGGTTATGATTTCTCATAAGACCATGCATAAGACCAACCAATGAACAGATTTAGCATTGAGCACCTTTGCAGCCATGTGAAAAGCAAGGAGACAGTGGGCAATGAATGCTCAATTCAATGAAAAAATAATAATAAATAATCTCTAAAGGAAAACACAGAATACCTTTAAAGGGACACTTTTTACACATCCTCCAAACTGCTGCAAACAAAGGGCTATATACTTATAATACTTTGAGTATATTTTTTCTACTTTTAAAATTTTGTTTCTTCATATTTTTTCTAGGGCGCGTTAATGCAGTGCCTTAATTTATCGATTTAATCGCGTTAATTTCAATTAACGCATCGATTCATTTGATCACAACAAAAATATTACGACGACACTGACAGAGGCAGTAACACGCCACGGGTCTTCCGCGAGGGTAGAAGACGACACATTAGGTTCGTTCGAGATGAACTGCGCCTCGCCTGGATTGTGGACGAGAGTGCACGGCCGCAACAGGACGAGGGGAAATACACCTGTAGTGAAGTCGGACAGTTTGTGGCTCAGATCACGCACCATCACACCCGAAATCCACTTCTCGCGTGTGTTGGAATGGATTTTGAAAATAAATGCAATAAACTGATTTGTAAGAACTTTTCTGTCCCGTGCTTGACCCCAGTCTGTGCATTAATGAGGTGCTCTTTTGGAGCACTCAATATCATTCCCATTCAGCAGTGGTTCTCAGCTTTTATATCTAAGTTTAGACATTATAAAAGTTAAACAGCCTCCTATAACAGCAGATATTGTGCACAATCTTTTTAATTAATAATATTCTACTTCACACTGAGCAGTAGGGCACAAAGTTTATCCAGGTCAAAACTGTAACTTTAGTCTGTATTTAAAAAATAAAAAATAAAAAAGAGGCAGGGGAGGAGGAGAGGAGGGCAGTGAAGGGTCGTGCGTTACGTTTCTGATCAGCACTGAACTCAGATCCAATCACCTGTCCGTTCACCACTGACAGGTGGGCGTTTTCCCATCATGCACTGAGCCAAGCAGCCTCCGCAGTTGCTCCTGATGAACTGCGGGGGCTGGCTCAGACGCTGGTCTCGTTCGGATCTCACGAGCTTTCGGTGACCGTCGCACTCGTGACATCAGAGCAAGTCGGGAACAAGTCGGACACAAATCTAACCGGCATGCACTGCGCACAGACCGACACCGATCGAAACTGTGCAGGTCTAGCTCATCTCGAACGAGCCTATTGCTAAATGGACAATTCTGCTTCAAATCGTCACCAGACAGCAATATAGACAAAACAAAAGTCATGTGCAGTCTATGCAAGGATGAGTTCAATTACCACTGGAGTAACACAGTTCATAGTATTTACACTGTTGTGAACCACAACAATTGTTATTAATTGAAGAATTAAACTTATTTTTGTTAAAGTTCTAAAAGAGATGAAGCATGTTTTTTTAGGTAAGTTTTGTGTATTTGTTGGTTGTGCCTTATTTAGGCAAGCTTTGGCCGAGTTACAGGTCTCAAAGAGACTATTAATTAATTTTCTTTGCAAGTTTTGTTTGCATTCCAAAAGTTTACAGTAAAGTATGTGAAGGTTAATTCAAAATAAATGTTCTAAATTTACAATTTTGTGTTTGTACGTGAATTCATCACTTCATGATTAATCGCGATACATTTTTTTCAGATTTGCGATTAATTGGTTAATTTTTTTTATCGATTCCTGGCCCTAATTTTTTTTTACAAATGTTAAGTTTAGCTTAAGAACTTATTCCCTGACTGGTCGAAATCTAAATATTCATCCTGTCAACAGAAGCGAAGCACCTAAGCCCATTGAGAGCTCTTCAGTTGTCCCTTCTGTCTCTTGCATTATCTCGGGGATTATTAGATTCCTATAACCTAGGAAAATTAAATCTCAACTATAATGTGACATTTACAGAAGAGTGCTCATGGATGCCTGAGAAAGCACTTCCCAGTCAGACCTGAGTCACAATTTGAAGCACTTTTTGAATGTTTGGTTTTATAGTGTTATTTCTGAAATTCTACCACTCATTACAAATAGTCTTTTATAAGTAAGACAAGTAGTAAGATTAACACTAAAAAGACCATTATTTTTATTACTTTTTGTGAGTTGTACTACAAGTGATGTTGAATACTATAATACAAATTACAAAATATACAAATAGCAATATTTGAATTTACTTTAAAGGGGCTTTATTATTCCTCTCCCACGATCTCCTGCCCTCTCCAGGAAGCACTGACCAATCAAAAAACCCTCTACATCCAGTCTGCTCACATTCATTTATCCAAATAATGGTGTACATCTGTTTACACTGATTCCTCACTGCTATTTTTCATTTTGTAGCAAAATGCCATTCTACAAAAAGTTTAAAGATTTTTTTCTGTAATTGTGTTCAGAACACAGCAACAGTCTTCACTCTGCTGCCCTCTGCTGTTCTCTTCACCTTTTTTTTTATGGCATCAGTAGAGTACTTAATGTTCTCTTTTACAACCCAAATACCAGAAATGTTGGGACGTTTTTAAAATTTGAATAAAATGAAAACTAAAAAACTTTTAAATCAGATGAGCCAATATTTTATTCACAACACATAACATAGATAACATAACAGATGTTTACTCTGAGAAACTGTACACTTTTATGCACAAAATGAGCTCACTGCAAGAAATTTTAAAAAGATTTAGCTGGGAGAACATCTAGCATCTCTGTATCTCCATGATAAAGGGATGTCTTAGAGAGTCTCTCAAAAGTAAAAATGGGCAGAGGTTTTTCAATCTGTAAAAAAGTGTGTAAAAAGATTGTGGAATACTTTAAAAACAATGTTCCTTAACATCAAATTGCAAAGGCTTTGCAAATCTCATCATCTACAGTGCAGAACATTGCCAAAGGATTCAGAGAAACTGTGGAAATCTCTGTGTAAGGGACAAAGCCGAAGACCTTTATTGGATGCCCATGGTCTTGGGGCCCTCAGACAACACTGCATCACTCATCGACATGATTGTGTCAGTGACACTACTAAATGGGCCCAGGAATACTTCCAAAAACCGCTGTCAGTAAACACAATCCACCGTGACATGTGCAGATGTCAGCTCAAGTACTATCATGCAAAAAGGAAGCCAAATGTGAACATGGTCCAGAAGCACCTTCATGTCTTATGGGCCAAGACTCATTTAAAATGGACAGTTTCAAAATGGGACAGGGTTCCATTGTCAGACGAGTCCAAATTTGACATACTTTTTGGAAATGATGGATGCCGTGTCCTCTGGGTGAAAGAGGAAGGAGAGGAGGGGACTTCCAGCGTGTTATCAGCGTTCAGTTCAAAAGCCAGCATCTCTGATGGTATGGGGGGCATGAGGGCATATGGTATGGGCAGCTTGCATGTTTTGGAAGGAATTATGAATGCTGAAAGATTTATAAAGGTTACAGAGTAACATATGCTCATAAAACTTGATATAGGTTTCCAGCTGCTGAAGAGCAGCAGGCAAGAAAGGGACCAAATTCCAACACCAAAACTCCAGAAAGTCATAACCTTGATGCCCAGATGTTTCAAACCACACCATGGTAAACCCTGTCCCAACTATTGTGAGACCTGTAGCAGCCATCAAATTTCAAATCAGCTCATTTAGTGCATGAGAGTATAAATATTCTCAAAGTTCAGTTCAGTTTATTTGCCATTTGGCAGCAAAAACAAACCACATTGGAAAACAGTTGCATGAGCTCAAGGGCACTGTTTAAGATTCGTTTGCATTTGTCAGTCAATTGTCAGTGCATACGGTATCAAATTATTACATAGAATGCCGAAAAAAGTTTGCAACGCAAGTATTTCTTTGCAATATACATTTTTTATTTGTTAATATTGTTAAATTGAATATATTGGAAGTCTTATTATCTTTCTCTAGGCTTTCGCGACAGCATATTATCTGCCTTCTAGTGTGCTGTGATTTACATATTGCATAGATTTATGCCAGTCCTTTCTGTTGCAACCTTTTCTAGTTATTCGGGCTTGTGACCAGCACAAAGAGTACACACGCGAGTGACCCCTTGTGGCTGAATCATAGAATATTATTACAAAAAAAAGTACTGTAGACATGCATATTTTAGTAGAATTTTTTACTTTAAATTGCTCATAGTTAACGACGTGTGAGCGTGAATGGCTGTCTGTCTGCGTATGTCTCTGTGTTAGCCCTGCAACTAACTAATCATTGTCCACGGTGTACCCACTTAAGGCCCATTGTTGTTGGGATAGGCTGCAATTGGTTCCAGTCTAGCCTTATAAAGTGGACAATGTGATAGCCCATAATGATACAGCACTTAAACAAACTGTGCAATAGCATGCATAAAAGAAAAAAGTATATATAAAAAATAGTAGTGGACAAGCGGTTTTAGTGAGACAAGGACACAGTGTGCTGTTGGGGAAAGGCCACCAAGGCTGTTTAATAGATCTGTATTCATTATTCAGTCCTCGGCTCCTCTGGACTCATGTTGTTGACACACGGCGGCTACACTGTCAACTGATTTTAGAGGTTAGGCTGGTCAAAGGGATGCTCTTTTTAGTTACTCCCACATAGAACAAACAGCTTTTTATGGTGCCATATTGAAGTGCAGTATGTTAGTGCATTGCCAAACTTTAATGCTAAAAATTGACCACCAGCCAGCCTGGAAATGAACTTAAACTACAGTAAATTATTGGGAACTCTGCCCTGTATGGTAAAACAAGTGCAGACAGCCTCATTTAAAAAGGCAGTCTTGCATATTGTAAAAAGGTTTCTATGAGATAAATAGCCCATTTTTTTCTTTTATTAGACAGGCTCTCTGTTAGTGAAGTGGTTTGTACCTCTATCTTTCATGCAGGGTATATGAGAGGTGTCAGTCCTCAAATGTGCAGGAAAAAACTCTTGCTTAGATAAACCTAATTTATCCATGCAAAGAATTTTCTGTGAAAGAAAAGGAGTAGAAAGCTTTGCATAACATAATTCCTAATTTTGAGGACTTCTTCTGTCTATTTGAATATATGTGCTAGTGCTTGTACAAACAAATAGTATGTTTTAGGGCTGTCTAAGAGAAGAAGAGAATAAAAAGCAGTTAAATGTCAAAATAAACAGATGAAAATACATAAAGAAAAGGTGTCATACTAAAAGATGAACAGGAGAGTGCAGCAAGTTTATTTGTTAATACACAACCCAGAGACAATGGAGACAACACAATGCTGTAACTGTATTGACCATTCAAGTGTGCCCATGCTTCCACCGAGAAAAGACTATGAAGACTTGTACTGCATGCAACAGATATCAACACCAGATATTTACTTTTGAGATGAGGTTTGAATGGAGTTATTCATGAATGTCCGTGTCAGCTCCACACCTTTCTGAAGGAAGTGTGAAGTGAAGTGCACTGTGGAAAAAAGAGCTTTCAATGAAGCCTTCAATGTAATTCTGTCACCAATTAAAATGATTTAAAAAGAACTTGCACTAAAATACACATAAATATTGCCAGTCATATTATTTCAATATTCAAAATAGTTATCATATATCACATCTTTTTTGTAATTTATTGTGCAGCGTTACCTTTGATACAGTCTGAAAATCATAAGTATAGGAAAAGGAGAACATTTTCTATATAGTGATGTTTTTGCATTATCAGAAACCTGTGCAATCCAAAGTCAAAATCACATAAACAGCACAATTAAAATGTCAGTGCAACTTGACAACTTCAGTGGTCTAACTCAATGGCCCACTGTTCCCCTGGCCCATTTAGTGGTGATTTATCCACTACTTTTCCTGACAGTAAAAGGGAGCAGTGTGAGTGGGCGACAGAACACTCAGCTCTTGAGCCCATATATTTGGTGTTAGCCAGAGAACATTCTGTCCCACTCCGCACAGATAGCTCCAGACATACGCTCGGCATGAGTCAGGGTGCAGCGTGACCTGGGACGATGGCAGACGTTGAATTGCTGTTCTGTGGCTTTTCAATAACAACATGAGTGTTTATTGGTATGAGTGGTGGGTTTTATGTGGAGCAATTTGGAGAGTGGATGCTTCATTTCCATACACATTTAGTGGAGAAAACATCTGCTTGGTATACATTTTATAAATTGAAAGTAATTATTCATCACAGCATTTTTAGTGCCACTGACTTTCCTCCCCAGGAGTCACCGTTTATGTGGAGAGTGGGAGGAGAGCATTGCTGTAGGAGGACTGATGTTCAGATCATAAAATGTTATGAGCAATATCTTTTAAACATTTTTTGGCGGCGACACTGTCTCTGTGCATGCCTTATATAAGATATTTAAATCATTACTGTTTCTGCTAGAGGGAGAGTGCAGAGTGGTTTCTTCATCTGCTTCTGTGCAAGGAAGTCGTGGTTTCCCTCCAGGAAATCCAGTTTTCTACCACCGTCCAAAGATGTGCATGTTTTAGGTGAATTTGTGGCTAAGTTGCCCCTAGTGAATGTGAGTGAATGTGTTTCAGGATGTACCCCTCATAAGTCATAGGCTCTACCTGCGACTCTCAACAGAAATAAGTAGGAGATGAATGAATGTTTCTGTTAGAGATGACTGTGTAGAATAAGTATTTTTTTAAGGCTTGCCGTTATAATAGGTAGGTAGATGGTGCAAAAAATAAATAAATATTTTGTTCCCAGGTCTCAGCAAATTTTGGCAGATTACATGCTTGCATACTGGGCTGAACTTAAGATGAGGAATATAAGGTAACCTTTAGTTTGATACAGAGTATTACTATTGTGTGGTAGTGTGTTTTTTGTGTTTGTTTGTTGTTGCTGTCAGGTCACAATGTGGAGGTGAGGGCTGTGAACTTGTAAGTGTGGGGGAAGGTGTTTTAATTAAATTAAACAGAAGTTACCTATATTAAGCAAATTTTAATATTTCCATCTTGTCAGCTTTTCTGGTAATGCAGTATTTGTATGGCTTTGACTACTTCTGTGTTTGTTGAAAGTTAAGTATTTGTGGGGGAAAATTAAGTTAAAAGAAAAGAATAGCCACTTTCCCACAACAGAAAGTGGCTTAGCAAACAAATACCTTGTGAACCCTCATCACCAGCCATTGCTTCACCAGAGACACAAACTGAACAGAATATAATTTACAAATTAGGGAAAAGTCTACTGAAAACAAATGGCAACACCAGCATTATAGAAAAAAAATGTTTTCTAGAAATATTATGTTTGCCTGAAGAGAAACTGTTGCAGAGAGAAGAGAGCTTGCAGAGATGGGTATAACCAAATTGGGTTTCATAATCTGAAAGTTGGCTCACATTTAGGTTTCTGTGACCTGACAGTCAGGGGTAAAGCCAATAATAGTGTCAAATAGTGTGTATTCGTGCAGATGCCAGAGCAGCTGGGCATGCCCTGTGAACACCTGTTGTTCCAAAAGTAGAAAGAGTGGCTGCCATGGTCATTGTGAATTCGGCAGCATCCACATTGCAGATGACAAAATTATAATGGTCCAACTGTTACAGGATGGCAATACATCTTCGGGTGAAACTTTGGTGAATATTCTGTGACTTAAGGACCGAGAAGGTGGCAGCTTACAGAAATATTAAAGATGATGCTATAGTCAAAATATTTGGCTTTTATAATGTTGTTAATGTTGTGTGTTTATGTAAAAAGGTTTTTGCACTAGATTCTGCCTGTTGTCTATTCTTATCTGAAGTTTAACTTTTAAACAGAACCAAAGTTCACAACTGCAGCTGTCCATTTGTTGTGCATGTCAAATGCTGGTTGAGAGATGAGATCGACAGCCATTGTGACTAGTCTGTTATTTGTCTGATACAATGAAGAGAGCAACTGAAACAGATGATGAGTCATGTGACAGTTTTGTGGCTTTATATCCAAAATGCTAAAGTGCCATATTCCATTGAATGGTTTATGACTATAATTTTACTATTATCTCGACAGGAAAAACACCACTGTAGCACCATTGTGTTGAGCGGTGTGTTTTGGATGACACACAAGTTACTATCAAATATTTCACTCCATGGGAATGTCATCTGTCCATTTAAAACCAAATTGTGCCTGTCAATAAACTGCCACCTCCCACTGTGAAGACTCGTCTTTGTGCTCGTTGTGAAAGACCCACATTTTTAACAAATCTAAGATGAAACATATTCATTTGAGCTGAAGTGTAAACAAAAACATTCTTAGGCTCAATGCTTTGGGTAGATTAGGGCTTTTCGTGGCTTAGCGTCATATGTCCTTATCCATGTCCCAGGGGCGACACAGCTGGATGATCAGCATGAGTGGGACACGCAGCAGGCTCCATTGAACCTCGAATCGATATAACCCCCTTTAATCTCAGTGCTGCTGTAATAAGCCCGAGCACTGCTGTTGGATGTCTACGAGAACACCTTCACCCCCATTTGTGATTGAAAAGCACATCTGTGAAGAGAGGACTGGTTGGAGGTGCTGGAACAGGAACAATAAAAAGAGATTGTATGTGTGTAGGCAGCAAGCGTGCAGGTGCATTGTTTGTTGGAATAATAATTCAGGTGTGACTACCAAGCTGGATCTAGTAAAGACACCATGCCGAACTGTGCAAGTCACCATAATTCAAGTTAATCTCCTAGTACCTTACAGTTATTTGCACAAAGGGGTTTTCACTCAATAGTAGACTTAATAGTGCTTTTCCAAGGGACCCATAAGTCACTTGGAGGCTGTTTCTAAGCTTTTATAAGAGAAAGTTAAATGTGCTTTTTACTTTCTACTTTCTAAACGGTGAATCTTAGGGGTCTAGTTCAGTGTATCATCAATATACACATCTACACATATTTGTATAATTCACCAGTGTTTGGAACATAATCACTATTTCTGAAAAAAAAGCCAATTAATCAACATTGCATATTAAAGTTAAAACCAAGAAAAATTATTTGAGTCACACTGACTACATCCATACCATGAGGAGTTAAAATAGCCTTTGATTTTTGAGAGCAGAAGTGGGACTAGTTGACAAATTGAGACAATCTTTTCTTTTTAAATGTATTTTTAGGCCTTTTTTGGCTTTATTCGATAGTGCAGTCAAGAAGTTACAGGAAACCTCGGGGGAGTGATAGCCGGGAGAGACATTCAGCAAAGCGTTAGAGTCTGAACCCAAGGCAGGCTGCAGTTACCATGCACATGCGCTGCAGCTCTACCAACTGAGCCGCACCACAGTGCAAGTTGATTGTCTCAAGTGACAAAAAACTTCCAAGTGCTAGTTTCCAAAAATAAAGAATGATTTGAAAGACACTATTTTGGTAGTGTGGATTATGTCCAGGGAGCCAAAACAGAGATTTTCAGGAATGCTTTGAGGAACGGGGAAAAAAAATCACTGAGAGCATTGTGTAGACTCACAAGGTGCATGCTTTGAAGAAGAACGAAAATACCATTCTCATTATTTTTTGGACAAACCATCTTACATCTCTGAAGTAGTTGCCTTATCCTAACAACATGCAATACCAATGGAAAAATAGGTGTGAAGGTTTTTGCATTGCAGGTTAACCTTTTATTTTTATAGACAAGTCAATTCAATCTTTCTGTATTGATTGTGGTTATCAGCCCTATTCAGAGTGTACCTACAGTTTACAGACAGCAGGTACAATAGACAGATTTCTTCTACCCATTTAGCTGCCGGTGATGTACAAAGGCATTGACGCGCAGGTTTCAGAGGCAAGAGCGAGCCGCAGTCACATGTTCGCTCTGCTGACTTCTGACTCCATACAGAAACTATATGTAAGGTGTCAGCCGGTCTATCCATCAAATGGCCTTATTTAGTGGTAAACATCCATCACACATGTTCCACTACAAATATTGATCCAGTGGGACTTCGTGGTCAAGATAAACACAGTCCAGCTTTATTCTCTAGTCCTATCAATTCTTTGATCCTAGAAGGAAGGTGTAAACATTTTTGAGAAGTTTGTCAGATTCCCTTTCATTATGCATTATATTAGCGTGGAAGCATTTACAGTCCAAAAATGTGTATAGTTCAGTTTGTAAGTGAAATTCATGTGTTATATACTGCAGATTCAGTACATACACTCTGAACGCATTCATTTATTTTTATTGAAATGATTATGGCCTTTACCTGCTTCATGTTGTTCCTGTAAAATGGCTGTGTGGTGTTTTTCCCCTTCAAGAATTAACTTCTCGATGCTCAATGCTTACATTACCGTCATGTTTTAGTGAGCCTTTATTTTGAAAGTATAGCAGAAGTTTATTTTGACACTTAATGTCTAATCCCTGTGTTTGCCCGGCTGTAGCTGTAAAATAGAACTCCGCCCTGTATCCGTGGCCAGTTGTTCCTGTTCTGTGTGTCCTGAGTAAAATAGAAAGAAGTTCATAGCTGGCTACATGCATGACTAAATTTTTATTACTGCAAGACAGGACTAGTGCCTTGGTGGAGGTATACTCTCTCTGAGTGCTTCTACTTTTGATTTCTATTTTTCACCTTTCTTTGTTTTTAAAAACCTAATAACAATAATCATAGTACTCACTATTAAAAGAAATGCATGAAATATTTCACTCTGTAAGTACTGTTATACTTTTATACTACCTTTTTAAATTAAATTACATTATACCATATTCTTATTCATTGACTGGTCTGCAGATGGTGCTCTTGTTGGACTAGTGCTTTGTAACGTCTTACTCTAGAAACCAATCAATTGTCCTTCTTTTCAGAAGAGGGTAATATTTGATCTCGCGGTGCTGTTTCCATCCCAGTTTGGTCCCAGGTCAGGCTGTAGTACTGGTGCGTAGGTCCCCGCTGTTCGTAGCGGCCCAGTACATTTGCAGGCTGGAGGAGCAGTAGTACAAACCCAGTGAAATTCCTCTGGGATGGAGGAGGCTGCTGAGGTGGAGGATGGGAATCCGGGGCTCACTGTGGCAGAGCTGCTGAATTATTCATGTGGCCCTACCCTGCCTGCCTCAGCTCTGGTCTACACTGCACCTCCAGTAAGAGCAAAAATATCTCCTGGTTTATCTCTTCACTAAATCTTCAATGATCTCATCAGTGTTGGTTTGGATAACTAAATTCCAGTTGCTTTATTAATGCAGCTCTTTTAAAGAAATTGTAGATGTCTTAGTTTGAACATACTGTATTTTGAAAAGGGATGTCTTCACAGTTTGATGTGAATCTGAATTCACCAAAAACATGAAGGGCATTATAAGGTGGAACAAACTCAGGGGACAACATGGGCAAAGATAAAGACTGAGTGGTTATGCCTACAAAACAAAATGAGCTGAAATTATGAGCCAGATTAAGACCCAGGATTACTAGTTTAGGGTCATAGACTTTAGGCCCAAAATGAATATTTCCAATCAAGTTGCATGTCTGTTCAAATACAAATGTACTATGTAAAGTAATCAAAGGAAAACACAGACACTATGAATGTACAATATTAAAAAAAAAAAAAAAACATGTTCTGTGCCATCATTCTTAATAGAACAATTATATTATGACCTCATTTTCTCTTGATAGTAACAACATTTTCTAGGCAAAAAATATGACAGTGATTTGATTTTTCTGTACATTCTCATTTGTGCACACTTTTATGTGTACTGTAGTATTGGAATTATTGAAATAAAATGAAAAAAGTAGTTTCCAGAAAATGGATAACAATTAAAATCAAATTAATTTATAAAGTGCCAGATCACAGCAAAGCTGTCCCAAGGCATTTACCAATTAGAACTGGTTTAGACCATACTCTTTAGTTTTAGACTTTTGTTAAAAAACATTTCACACTTCAGGATTTTGCATAACACATGCACCATCACCCAGACCCTCTCCTGAAATCTTCAGGAGTACCTGATTTTTTAACACAACCCCACCCTTATTTCTCTCCTCTGGACATGCTGCTAGGGGCCTGGAGTGGTCTCTCACACCTGAGCACAGCCCATGTCGTGTAAACCTAAATCCTATCAACATCCAACCAACTTCAGTCATGTGTGAACACACAGGTCCTGAAATGGTCAGGACAGAGGCGCTGTGTGTAAAGGGCTACACAGAGGGAAAGAGTCAGAGAGAAAGACATGGACCATAACAAGTTTGTGATGCTGCTTCTGGAACCTTCTGGTTCAGGCAGTACTTTAATACATGTGTACAGTACACAACACACATTCAATTTGTAATATACTGTGCATTTCCACTCAAAGGAAAAATCAATATTTGTCAAACACTTAAAGTAGACGTGATAGGACACACACATTTTCATGAGGTCACATCAAAATACCACACTTCCTCACAGCTCAGAGCTAGCATCACTGCCAGGGCTTTTCTTGTCCAAAGAGAAGGCTCTAAATTTGTCTGACCTTAGTACTGTGGAGACACACAGACGCTGCGGGGAGCACTTGTACTTGTGTCTTCCCATCAGCCTCTTTCAAAATGTCAAATTTGGATTTCACCTCCAGGAAGCCACACAAAAACTGTCCAGAGTTAACTAATGAGGAATAGCTTAGAGTCTAGGTCCAGATACCATCTGTTACGTGAACACTCATGTCACACAAGCGCATGTTGTTTCAATAAATGAGATATAAATTGTATTTGAAGCTGACTTAAGATAAAACTTAACATAAAGGCATTGCCAATATTTAATAAAAAGACAAGTGTAAATCCTACTCTGTGGCGGTGTGAGTCTGGAGATAAAGCTGTGTGAGCTACAGCAAACTGAAGACTACTTCCTGCTTACCCACCGCTTTCTGTGCATTAAATACCCACCAAAACACAATCATGTGAATCAAATGAGTTTGTGAGGTACAATAAATAGAGCGCGCCTCCAAATGCATTTCCAGTGTCTTGTGGCTTAACCACAAGTACACATCCACCAGACCACAGAAGTCCACCGTAGAGACAAGTAATCTGATTTCCAACGTCTAAGGACAGTTGCTACTCTGCAATATAATGCTAGGCTATGCTAAATATGTTTACCCAATAAAAGAAAATATGAATTTACTTGAGTAACTCAGCTAAAGAAATGAAATAAAAAATGACTTAAGCAAATTACTTGAATAATTAGTTACTTGTCACACAGTTGTTGAAAGAAAATGTTTGTTTTTAAACTGTACTGAAGAAAAGTCTGACAGATGTAATTTAAAGCACAGCTGGAGTGATGAGAGAACATTTGAGAATGTTGGAAAGCAAAACCACCCTCCTCTCATACCAAGATGGCTTTGAGTAAACCGGGGTTGGTCTGAGCCTCCTGCTGTGTTTTTAATGCCTTATCATTTCCACTACCACACCCTTCACTGTTCACACTGGTGCATTTTCTTCCATTGTTACCATTTTACATCCACTTCTCCTCCTCACTCTTTACCCCTCTGCTGCTCTGTATGTGTCTCCAGGTTTATTTTATCAAGTGTTGCTGGTACATTGTCAGTCCACTGTGTCTCGGGCTGTCACAGTTCGTCACCGCTGATGTGCTCTGTCAGATATAATCGCTTAAGATGGAAAATGAATTGCAGCAGGCACCAAGGCTATTGTACTTTTCTTGGTGTCTTTTGTTGTAGGGTGGATCAATAGAAAGATGCAAATGTTTTCTGATGTTACAAAAATGAGCTTCACTTTGTAAACTCAGCTGGTGGGTCGGGACCCAAATGTGGGTCACAGGCTTTTGCCAGGGAAAAAAAAAAAGTTAAATTTTTAAAAATACATAATTGATTTACACTCAGTGGCAGAATGGGACATTAGGAGTAACAAGAGTAACAATTCCAGTTCTATAATGTTACTGTTAAAGTACGCTGGCCCTGAGGTGCAATATCAGAAATGTTTTTGTCCACCAGAAAAATAAAGGCAGATGAAGATTCTTTTTAAAGTCTAGCCTTAAAAAGAAACCTATCCTCTACATTTAAAAAGGAATACACACAAAAATATATATATTAAAAAAGAAGCATCATCAAATTTGTTTTTTGAAAAGTAAAAGGTGATGATTTAAAAAAAAAAAAAAAAAGATTTTCCATTAAAATAAAGCTATACATCAAATTTAAAAAGCTTGTTTAAAAAACACAATTATCAAAAAAAAAAAAAAAAAAAAAGACCTCCTCCATATAAAAAAAACTCTATTTTTTATTTATTTATTTATTTATTTATTTTGGAGGTGGGTTTCTGTTTTGAGGCAACACATTTAAAAATCTTCCTCTGCTTTTATTTTTCTAATAAACAAAAACTATTCTGATGTTGCACCTCAGGGCCACCGTACTGAAGTTGGCGCTGGTTAATTTTTCTCATTATCGCTTTTTTTTGGGTCGTGGCTTGTCGTTGTGCGTGACAGTGGGTCCAGAAGCCAGACCAGATGAGAAGTGCTCTATAAAAGCTGCTCTATAATACAGCAATTCTTAAAGGTTTCACACCATGCACCATGCCAGAATATTTGGCTTCTCAGGCACCATCTTTGACTGATTAAATTAAAATGGATTACCTGTACCACTGTTTGAGAACCACTGCTATATTTCAATAGCACTATACTTTACTATACATACCACTATACGCCTTTGTGAAACAGGGCCAATGACTTGCCAAAGGTCTGCTTCCTTCAAGTGCTGCTGTGTTTTATATACTAAAAAAACTTAAAAGGAAATATTACTATATTACGTACTATAATACTTTTTTTTTTTGTTCTTGTCCACATCAATAACAAAAGAGACATAAATATGAGTAAAATTAACAATAGCTCTGTTTCAACTGAAGCCTCTGGAGCATTGGTGTTTTGCCTGGAGGGGCCTTGACTTGTTCTGCTTTAATGCTCACCATTGCAAGTCGATGGTAATTTCTCACTTCATAAAGTACTGACCGTGTATGAAACTGACTGAAAAGCACGCAGCATCTCGCTGACTGTTGTTAAAACAAGCGCTGCTGCTGCTTGTGAACGCAGCCAAGGCCAGTGTGAGGTCAACAACACGCCTACTGTGCCTGGCCCTCGAAAGAGTAGCTCACTAAAATGATGACTCAAAAATGAACTTGCAGATTTTTTTAATTAGGAAACGGCAGGACGTCAACTTCAGCTGACATTTGCACCCAGAGCTGTCTGTTTGAAGTCACGATGCATGGAAATTTCTCTCTCGCTTCAACGATTCGAACAAGAGATAATTATAAGATCATGAGTGGGTTGTTAATGAGCATGATCATAACACTAGTCTAGACCAGTGGTTCTCAACTGGTGGGACCCTGTTTTATACATGATAATTTTATCATGACTCACAGAATCAAGATTATTTTTCTAAATTATTTTACAGTAACCTTTATGAAATTAAAACAATATTAAAAATTCACTTCAGTAATTACAGTATTACATGAATGAATTAAGACTAGAGACTTCTGAGCTTTTATGACAGTGCTTCACTCCAAAATCTAGGAGGAGCTCTAAAGAGAAAAATGAGCTCAAAACAGCAAAGGAAGTTGCTTAGTTTTGCTGTATACTAAACTGAACCTCCGTTACATCCCTGAACCTCACAACCCTCCACTTCTATAGTCAAATAAATGAACATTTGGCTATTGTGAGTGGCTGGAGCCTTTCCCAGCAACTGAGCCTGAGTGGGGTACATCCTAGACAGTGGCCAGTTGCCGAGCTGACAGAGACCTCCAGTGAATCTCACAATCATTCTCTACATATTTTATTCACCAATTCTTCTAAATCTAGCACACCCATGTCTTTGGACAGAGGGAAGAAGTCAGAGCACTGGAGTAGTCTAGACCAGCTGACACACAGGACCAACTAGCCGGTCATGTTTAACTCCCAAGGTAACAGGTCTGGCATTTATTCAATATCCAGCCACCTTTTATAAAATAAATGAAGATTGGTGTGCCATTTTCTTTTTCACCATAGCAGTAAACTGTAAGGATCTAATGTAAACTTTTTCAAGGGCATTTAATAGTGTTTCATAGCCTTCTGGGAGGCAGTTTTCTCACTTTCTGTTCCGTCTTTATGTGCATCCAGTGAAGGTATTAAGTGGTGATTTGTGCAAAGAAACCTTGAAGTTTACAAGTGAGCCACACATTTCCTTTTTAATCTTCTTTCTGTCCTTGTTCAGGGCCACTTTTTGTTGAATAGTTGAAATTGCTGTCATGTAGACTTTGTTAACCTGGTCTGATGCTGTCACACGGAGTCTGAAAGGGCCGTGTGGGGCAGCAGAGGCTCAGATGTGGACCAATCATTGGGGGCTCTCTGAGATAATGAACTCTCCACATGAGAGGCAATAATGATCACAGCGGGACAGCTCGGGCTCAGACTAACCACAGGAGACAGGAGCAGGTCACACAATATGATACATATAGTATGGCATGATAGATGACCTGATATATGATTTTTCTGCACTGAAATTTACATATGATTATGAAACTCCACTTCTCCCTTCTTCTAATATCATTGAGTCAGTTAAAGTTGTATTGCCTAAAAACATAATCCTGTCTCCTTACAATAATCACACCCTGCCTCTGGTCACCACTGCTAAATACTAGATACCAGAACTTTACTCTTCTACTTCAGTGTTTTAATGCTAGGATGTAGTGAATGTTGCTTTGGTTACCTTCCTTCATCACATTGCAGGGTGGTCACAGGGAGCTGGAGCCTGTTGCTACTTTGGGCCTGAGGCAGGGCACAGCAGGGTCTTTACAATGGCCCCTTAGCTGCAGGGCCTATGCATAAAGTCATACAAACAGCCACTGACTCCATTCACTTACTATGTGCAAATGTGATTTACCAACTCACCTACTGTATGCATGGGTGGAGAAAGGAAGTTGAATAAGTCAAATAATTGGATTAATTGATTATAAATGATTATTGAAAGAATTGTCAACTAATTTAGTAACTGATTGATTGCTAACAGAAGGATTTTTTAAAACTGAAACACTGTGTGCTGAGAGAAGAGGTTTTATTTACCAAGACAGAGTTAAAAACTATTTACATTTTGTGTTTTAGATTAAAAATATTTTTGTGTGTGTATCTGCTCTATCCAGAAGTGGCATACTTATACCTTCATTTAATTCAAATTTTGTAAAAACTAAGTGATATTTAGTGTAATTATCACCATTTTCTAGTGGGAACTATAAAACGTTTTTAACCATATTCGCACGTCACTATCTGATTATTAACCGACTACAAAGATTAATCGATCATGAAAATCATCATTAGTTGCAGCCCTAAAGGTGGTACTTGTAAAACAGTTTTACTAAGAAAGAGTACATGTAAAAAGTTGCATATATCTTCTGTTAAGGACAGCTAAAAGAAGTTTGATGAACATATGTGAATTTTGTTTATTTCTTCTTAAAAGCCTAAAGCATTAAGTCCCGTGTAAAAAGAGAGGAAGCTGCGAGCAACACATTGCAAAAAATATATTTAGTATTTACTTGCAAAACTGAAGAATAAAAACCCCAGAGATAGACCAGGAATTTGGGGTTAAAAATATATCTGGGTTCAGCTCAGGTTACTCTTCAAAAACCTGTCTATGCATAGAACTAACATAGCGTTCCCCTGCTCTGTATTAATTCATCATCGTTCTCTGCGGTGAACACTTGCCATGATGCTATTTACAGACTCTCTCTGAACAGGAGAAGAGAGGAGACCAGTGAGCCTCACACTGTGTATATAGCACAGTCTGTGGCACCAGTGGGTTTTTTACATTAATAATTTTACTTTTCCACTTTAAAAATTCATCTTCATAAAACAAAAAATTAATGCCAGGGTGTCATTATGTAGCAGCCTTTACATGATTTGCTTCTATGCACTTTTTGTAACAGCTGCCAATGACATGATGCATTGACTTAAAGAAGTAGTATAAACAGAAATAAAGAAATTGGTCGTAGACACTTCAGAGCACACATTTAACCTGATTTCCAACCTTTTCATTGCACCATCCTCTCATCTTAAAGAAATGTGATTGTTGGAGTGAAAGTAACTGCATCTCTTTTAACTAACCCAGCTTGTACTTAATTCCCCTTCATGTTCTCCTTCTCCTGGACATTTATTTCTCCTGGGACGGTGTACTTTAGGTGGTGACTCCACTCTTGTCAGGACCAGCCTGCTTGAAGCTCATTGTGCTTTGAATGTCTAGTTTATTAGTATTGGCAGCTGAGCAGAGCAGCTCCCCCAGGGCTCACAAGGGGGCAGCACCTTCAACAAAGTCAAATTAACATTGCTAACAACACAGTGCTTTTAATGTTTTAGAGCAACACTTTTTTACTACAACTTTTAAAACATACAATGAGTTTTCCTTTAGTACAGAATTATTATTTATGTTTTATCATGATTTACGTTTTTATGGAGTTCTCTTTGTTGCTAAAGTTAAACAGGAAAAATTTTAAAATGTAATAATGACCTGACCGATGTGATCATCTGGTTTAGTCAAATGGCAGCAAAAGCAGAGTGGTTAGCACTGTCACCTCACAGCAAGAAGGTTCCAGGTGAGTCCTGGAACATGTGGGGTCTTTTTTCAAGTCCCACATTTCTGGTCTGTTTTGTGTTGCATGTGTTTTATCTTTTTTTTTCTTCCATTTTATATATATATTTTTATGCTGATTTGATACTATTTCAGTTATTTACTCTACTACCACATCTTTGGTGACCTAATTTTGTTCTTAGAGCCAGTATTTTGGGTAGGACAGCGGTTCCCAAAGAGTGGGTCCCAGAGGTTGTCTACATTCAGTGCATAAAAAGAAAATGAGTTTGTAAACAAATTACAGGAAAGTACAGTTATATAGTTGTTTAAAATACAATTTTGAAGCTATTTTATCCAACAGTAATTGTGCAATGATTCCTAAAGAATTAAACATTAATACCAATGTTTATAACTCAATGTTGCTAATAAATGTTGAAGTAATGTTTTGTAAATATTCAGTTAACAAAAATTAAGCTAATACTTAAATAATGCTTAATAGTGTGAGTTATTCACAAGTGTTACTGTTTTTTAAAAGTTTTAATAAAAAACTATGGGGACAAACGTGACATAGTCTTTTGAATAGAATGAAATTTTATTATTGGGGTCCGCATGGGATTTTCAGATTTTTAGGGGGCCGCAAGAGTCTTGATTTTGGGAATGGATGGTCTTTGATGTTAGATGGTATCTCTTGTATTAATTTTAATTACAGTTTCTTAGGTTTTATCTGGATTGGAAAAGCCCATTTGCTTTTACATACAGAACATTTTAGTGCATTTGAGTTTTAAGAGTTTTATTTGGACAGTAGGTGTTTTGGGAAAGCATATCTCATTGTTTACTCTCTGCAGTGGGATCATGTGGAGGTTAAATCTGCTGCTCTTCACACACTTCACCCACTCTCGCTCCTTTGTTATCCTGCTCTGTATTCTGGAGTAGCGCTGACTTTTAGCAGCCATTGGTCTCTCTCCACAGATCTACACTTGTCAGTATGTATGTGATTATGGTTTTAACGTCACAGCTGTGGCAGTAGTTTGTGTACAGAGGATGTGGGATTTAACAATGTATAAAACATTAGCCATAGTTGGTTGTTGCAAATCTCTCACATAATTAGAGATGTTTAAAGTTTGAAGTCAGTCAACACAATGAGACAAACTCAAATTTACTTTATATTACATCAGATGTGAACCTTTGTGAACCACTCTCATTACAAAAACCTGATCCTAAGTTTAGAAATAAAAGTTATAGGTCATTTAGGTTATGTAGAATTTATTAAGATTACTCTGCAGATTCAGTCAAAAATCTTTGTTATGATGCCCCAATACCCTTAGTTGACTATGTGCACTACCACTGAATATTAAGTAGTACAATACCCTACTTACATGATGAAATATCCATAATAATAATATTTATTTTTAAATTATTTTATTTTTTTATGAATTCTTGGGGAGCACTTTCGTAAATGGCTTTATTGTCGATTTCAACATTTCTTTCTTTCTTTTAACACAGCTTGATTTATAATTAAATTCTTTCTAATTAATACAAGCAAAGTCAACTCATCTATTGGATTTGCATGACTTAAAGGTAATCTGTCCCCCACTGTCACAGGGTGGTGCAGGGAGACATTCAGGGATCTCCCTATGGGGCAGCTGGGGGCCACTCTATGGGGAAATGTTGCCATTTGTAAAAGGGTGTGGTAGCAGCCTCTGCAGGGTCTACCTGCTGACTTGGCAGCGCTTCGGTGTAAGGAAGCTACACTTTTTTGTTAAATTGATGTCTGGCTGTGTCTTTTTTGTTTGGTTTGTTTTTTGTTTTTTTCAGTAAGAATTGGAGGACTGTATAGGGGTCACCTAAATTCTGTCTGCAACCATTTCACATCAATAAAGTGGCCACTGAACATGCCAGTAACCCACTGAAAACCATAGCACTGCTGTCTGTGAAGCCCAGGGCCCGCTGCTGAAGCTTTGTTCCACCTCAAGGTCCTGGCAGCCAGGCCATCTGCCCAGGCTGTAGACACTCATGTCCACAGCCTGATCAAACATATTCAAATGCTTGTTCTGCCAGGACCTCTCCTGTAGCTCATTAGCTGGCATAATGCTCTTGGCGACCCTGTGAATTGTTAAAAATTCACAGACAAAGACCGGAACTTCAAATGTGCTCCGACTGTTTACCGTGAGCTGACAAAGGTGGCTTTGGCCAACATGAGAGGTCACACAAAAGAAGAAAAAGTAGTAATAGGTTATAATGGATATTGCTTCAAGGGGATTGTTTGATTTTTACAAAATTGCTATTTTAGTTAGACATAGATGCTTATAGGTCATTAACACTCAGGCTCTTTTAAAAATATATAACATGAAGAAAAAAAACGTTTGTCTGTTTTTTGATCATTAACCCCTGTCCTCATCATACAAAACAAAAGAGATGAATTTTTAGATTTTTAATCCTCTAAAAGCCAATTTGTTCACATAATTCCAACATATTTGTAAATAAAATATGCATTATTTACTGTTTAAAGAAGCTACGTTTTTTTTTTGTTTTTTTTTTTTGGTTTTTTTGTGCAGGAATGACCAGTCTCGGATAGGTCACTGAGTAGTCCTAAAACTGATTTTGATACTTACTTTTACTTTTACAAAAAAAAAGGGCAGAAAATCACACAAAAGGGACTAAAACTCACATTCTTCTTCTTAAAGTCCTAAAAGAGCAGGGCTACAGTCAGTGTTATCTAATGGGAGTTATAAGGGGATTATTTCCCACAATGCAATGAGACAATGGTGGCTCTGGAGGTGATTTTTGTTTGTTTGTGTTTTTTTAGTCTCTGACTGAGAGAGTTACAGAGGAATTAACATGATTTAACATTTCTGTATTGCAATGGGAGTAGAGTGAAATAAGTGATTTTAATGTAAGTCAATGGGACCAAAAAGGACTTTAGGAGGAAGAATGTGATTTTTTTTGACCAGACAGTAGAAAAAAAAAAAAAATCTGTTGTGACACTGAAATTCTAAAATTAATTTATTAATGAACATCTCTGTCAAGTATCATCAAAAGAAATGCCTAAATGAGATCCAAAATACACTTGAAAATGGAGCAAGAAGGGCCTGAGGGTTAAAGTTATTTAGGTTATAAGTTAAAGTTAAAGGTCAGCGTGAGCTCATTTTTTTCCGCCTTAAGACTTGTGTGCAAGCCTGCAAGGCATTCAGTTAATGTCCAAGTGACTGTGACTGTGAGTGAGAATCAATTAATTTAGCGAGAACAAAGTATTTAATTTCCCTTCAGGGATTAATAAAGTTAAATTGAGACTTGCTGGGTTCATGCTTGGGGAATTTTCTTTTTTACTTTATAAAGGGAAAAAAAGGAATAATAACAACATATAGTAACAACATCTAGTACTACACTTAGTAATGGACCTCCAAAAAAGCCCCAGAAAGTGCATGTGCCAAGCTCATTACTAGCAGAATTACCAGAAGACTCGACAGAAAGGCGCACCAATACTGTATGCATGATTGCTTTTATTCAGCCAATACACCACTTGCGTATTAGTCCATCCTAGACATTTCTCATGCTTACATACACACAGCTTTTTACAACAATAAAAACTTTTAAACATAATTCACTAAAAAAATCTACTCAGTATCTTTAAAATAATATTAAGTCAAAATAAATTTATTGGTGTTCTCAGACTGCAACATACTGCATCTAAAGTGTGGCGCTAAATTCAAAAACGTACTAAAAATATTTATCATACATGAATCTATTAAAAAACTACTGTGTGAGCTTTGCTATTTACATAATGTCTTGAGTGTGGACCATCAATCGTTGACACACATAAAAGCATTTAAAAATACAAGTAAATGCCCAAAGAAGGATTATGGATATATGTACATAATATTACTGTGCTTTTTTGCCATAGAAGCAACTTTGTGCGAAAAATATTTGTCTTGTGTGATGGTGGGTGTATTGTTTAAATTTGCTGGCAGAGATCTGAAAGCCCCACAAAGGCAGTTAGAAGGTTGCAGTGCTTTTCCACTGTGAGCTCCACCCACTCAGTGACCTTTTAAAGCTCTATTATGTACATACAACGATTGAAAAAAAAAGCTAGGAATGGTTACAGTCCATTTTGTAGTTTTGGATTAATGACTTTTTAGACTAGAAAATATGAGAATATTTACTTAAATAAACATACATGATACAATTCCACACTTTTTTTCCCATCTTAAAAACATCAAGTAATCCATCAGCAGTACTTCAGTCGTCAGTAACAAAGTTTACACATTGCGAGTATAAAATACAATAAAAATATCTGAAATAAAGTGATGAAGAAATGTCACTGTGAATAATAAGGTGCTGCTAAAAATTCATACAACACATTTTACAGAGGCTAAACCGGTGATACAGCAGTCATAGACAGTGACATGTAAAGGGAGTAGTGCCAGTAGATAGAGCCAGACAACAGAATACAGTCATACACAACACTGTAACGATCAGAGGCACCTTAGCAACAAGTGTCCATCTTCTGCAGCACTTAACAGATATTAGGGAGTGCAAGTAACAAAGGGAGTTTCACAAAAAAAAAAAAAAAAAAAGCACATTCAGGATGATGAAAACCTTACCAAAAGACTGACATTCAATTTGGTCCCCATTATTGTCATTATACTGTATCTGAAGATACTTTGTGGTTGTCACAGAGGAGCAGCTTCCAATTGTGAGAAAAGAAGAAGACAGAATCCAAGTCAAATCACCAGACTTTAGGTAATTCAGAGATAATCTTAGCTCAAAAAAGCCTCCACCGAGACACACTCCGTCACCGAGTCAGGATCAGGCCGATCTGACCTGAAAGTGAGGAGGCGAAAAGGGGGATTTTAATGCCAGACTGTCTCATACAGGCACTTAAGTTCACACCAAGATTTTTTTTTTTTTTTTGAGGCTGTTATTTTATGTTCAGATAAAAGGCTGAATAATTTATTTAAATTCACAACCCACTAAAGGCTTTGGAAAATGATCGCTGCCATAATTTGTTTCTAGATATATATTCTAGACATGCTATGTTAAATTGAATGGAGTATAAATATATAATTGTTTAATAATATGAATTCATAATAAAAACAGTTCAAATAAATTTGAGAGTAAAAATAATAAGAAATAAATCAAAATGAGGTTTAGCTAATTCATAAAATGTACCAAAGGGTATTAAATCCTCAGAGCAGTATGTATGTGTTAACTTTTTCATTAAATTTCTTATGCAAACCATAGTAATTCCTTGTAAATGGATCATTGAGGTCTTTTCTGGTGGCATGGCTCCATCTAGTGGATAAAAGGCATCATCAACATTTACAGTGTCAACAGTGTTACAGCATTACAGTACAAACCTTACAAACTGATATTTTGCACAGTAAAAACGATTTCTTCAGCTACAGTGCTCTACTGCCGAGTGTAACAGAATAAAAAGAACATAAAATATTAACTTACTATAAAAAGGAGTTGATTGACAGACAAACTTATTTTCTTTCCTTTAAGCGTTAACATGTTCAGAACCCTCCCAATCCATCCTCAGCTCCCCCTCTTACATTACACCAGTCACCTCAATCCTGTGGGTGTCAAAAGGGGGGCAACTGAAGACGTCATGTTGGACAATCACACTGGGCTGTTGGGTAATGATGCCTGAAATGTGCTGACGGTGTGAAAATAATTCTACCAGTCCACTTCTAGTTAGTAGACAATTGTCCATTCTTGGTAAAGATGAAAAGTTAGCATTTAAAAAGAGTCATTCAGAGCTGAGAGTCTGCTCCCAGGCTGTTCAACTCCTCAGGTGAGTGTTTCTCTCCACCAACAATTTCTGTCTGTCGGAAACCCGCCGCAATGTCATCAAACGTCCGGCCCTTGGTCTCTGGCACCTTGAAATAGGTGAAAATGAAGAATATGAACAGTAGTACTGTGAAAATGACGAACACATAGGGATAGGTGAGCTCCTGTGAAAACAAAAAACAAAAAGAAGAATATTAGTGAAGAAAGGTGCAACATGTGTGTGCTTTTTCTAAATGCAAGCATCTTTTTCATCTTACCTCTATGTATTGAAAGCACATTCCAACTATGAAATTGGCAGTCCAGTTGGAGAATCCAGCCACAGCAAAAGCTGCAGGCCTGGGTCCCTGTGAGAACAACTCTGCCACAATAAACCAGGGAATGGGACCTGGTCCAATCTCGAAGAAGGCGACATAGGAAAAGACAGCCACGATGCTCAAATATGACATCCATTTGAGTTTTTCCTATAATAGAATAAAACAGAAAATAAGTCAGTTGATGAGAACCAGCTCATAGATTATTCACTACTTATTTACTTTAAATAAATATGAACTTACAAGCGTAGCAAGGGCAATAGTCATTAGGATGGTGGATCCTGCCATTCCCATTAAGCCAATCAGGTGCAGAGACCTACGTCCAGCACGTTCAACAACAAACAGCTAAAGAAAACAGGAAACATTAATTTGCGAGCCAAAATTATATGTTACACATTACTCTATTTCTCAAAACAATTCAGCAGACTTACCGACACTACAGTGAAAGCAGTGTTGACAGCACCAGCGCCAATAGTGGCATAGATGGGTTGCTCAACTCCTGCCCTCTCAAAGATACGAGTGGAGTAGTAGAATACCTGATTCGAGACAGGTTTATTATGCTCAATTCAAGGAAACTACACTAAATTAAAAATGAATGATGAAGAAGTATCTTAATGGTGAAACTTACAGCGTTGATGCCGGACAGCTGCTGTGAGAGCTGCAGGACAACAGCTACAATCAGAGGCTGTCGGTAAAGATGGGAACGGAAAAGCTCTATGATGGTCACTTTCTTCTCCCTCATCATCCGCCGACTCTCCTCCTTCATCTCCTTTATGTCAGTGCTCACATCCGTGGTACCTCTGAGTTTCTTCAACACTGAAGGGTCCATGAAAAAACAGCTGTCAGCAATTAGCTCCAGAGGCATTTTTACTACTTTTCTTGGGTATAGACAAATGTTTGTTTGTAATTGTAACTGCTTGTATATTCACGTAAATTTACCATTCTTAGCCTTGTTTTCTTCATTCTTGTTGATAAGCAAAAATCTCGGGCTCTCAGGGCACAGAGGAAGCAAAACACACTGAATTACAGCAAAGATGAAAATGAAGGCCAACAGGAATGGCCATAGATCGTCATTACCCATAACTTGCTCCAACCCGAACACCTGCATAAAGTCAGGCACACAAACAAAAATGAAAAATGTGTGCAATATAGATTGGTGTAAAAATATATTGACTGCTTTCTACTAAAGGCCACAGACCTGTGCAATAAGGATGCCAATGACAATGCCCAGCTGGTGGAGGGTACCCAAAGCGCCTCGTAGTGCAGTTGGTGAAACCTCGCCCACATACATGGGCACAAAACCTGTAGAGAGTCCAGAGTACAGGCCCACAATAAACCGACCGATGATCAGCATTTCCCAAGAACCCGCCATCTTTGAAAAGCCCATTAAACCAGCAGCGAGGAAACATAAGACATTGACAATGAGCATGGAGTTCCTCCTGTTGGAATCAGAGATCACAGTTCAAGTTAGATTTGTACAGAAATTAGAAAGAAAAACAACAATCATATTTTAATCTAATTTTCAATTCAAAATTAATTTACCTTCCAAACCGGTTCACAAAGAGTCCGACAGAAAAGGAGCCAAAAATGCCACCAACCGAGAAAATAGAGACAGAGATAGACCAGATGGCTGTGAGTGAGCTTTTTGGGATGGGCTCATTGTAGCGTGCTTCCCATGTGTTATTGATGAAGCGCTCAATAACCTAAAAACACAAAAAGACATATTGGATTGTTATTACAACTCAGCTGAATTATGTTTTATCATTTTTAAGACATAAAGTAAAGTCTGAGTTTTCCTGATGGGGGCAGTATTGTGTAATTATCAAGAGAACTGCAAGTTCAGCTGCAAGTGTCAGATTTCTGTCCAGCCCCTGAATATCACTGCATTTGGCTATGTTGACAAACACACCCAGTTGTAGTGAGGTCTATATTTCGTCATGTGCTGGCGTCAGACTGTGTCCTCTCACATGACTCAAAAATGTGCCTGCCCAGTCTGCGACTCTGTGACCTCATCACTATGTGCCTGACCCCTGAGCTCAGCTATCACAACTAAAGGTCTGTCCCAGCCTGGTCATGTGTCTCTGAGATTGAATGACAGACAGTATGTGTTTGGGAACATAGCAGCTGACCTAGCTGACTAGTAACAAGTCGGAAGTATGGAACATGAGGTCAGCTTAACCGAGCCAAGGGTTATCATTTCTCTAAAGGGTACATTTGACACACATCTCAAGGACACAAACCTATTTAGGCATATATTCACATGACCTTGTATGGTTCTATCACAAATTTGTCCAGATACAATAGTGTAACCCTGAACTTCATCCATAAATCCTAATACCCTTACTTTCCAGCTTACAGTCTCCTAACATACTGTAAGATATATTGGTATGCATATCAAACTATACTAGACATAAATTTTAACCTGAATTGCATTTTGACTACTTGACGTGTGCTACTTGTGTTATACTCATACTTTGTGTGGGGTCAAAACATTGTTGTGTAAACCAGGATCTGGCTTTAGCACAAGACACAACTATGAACGTTGTCTATTCATAGTGTCAGACTGGAGGTTGGGCTGTCAAGGTGAACTTGGTGTTCACCGTCCAAACAAAGAAACTTTTTATAAAGACTTGAAAAACTGTCTGCATAAATGATGTTAAAAATCTTTGCACAAATGTAAAAAAACAAACAAATAGCAAAAGGCTACAAAATAAATAAAAATAAATGATTAACTATGTAATTTGAATAGCTTTCCAAAAAAGGATAGAATTTGCACAGTGGAACAAGCTGGTGAGCAGGGGGAGTAGGAAACAGGGAGCCCTTGAAAGAGCATATCTAATCATAGACGCTGTAACACAGAGCAAGGCCTTCGTCACAGCCAGCAGCATCAGTGGAGCCTTTATCGTAGACTTAAACGGGGAGAGGAGGTTCTGCTACAGTGAATATGAAATGTTCTTGCTATATTTAAGTGTTTTTCCTCTAATGCTATACTCCTGACTAGTACTGGATTAAGTATGAAGTAAGTGTTTTGTAATTTTGTTGCTGTGTTGTTGAGCTGCCTGCATGTGACAGTGCTAATCACTGTGACCTGAGGGAGTAAGGATAAAGAGCCAGGGGGCTGGGTTCACTCTAGCTCAGTATGTAACAGGCCACACATTTTCAGTCAGCAGCCCCACACTCCCAGGTCAGCTCCATGAAGCCAAGCACATGCTGGTTTCACAAGAGAGCTGAACTCACTGGATTAAATCAAAAGTGATATTATTGGGTACTGGGTAAGTAGTAACTGCCACATAGTTACATGAGGGATAAAAATCCCTAAATTACTTAAAAGGGAAATGAGTCTGTAATATTTGTTGTAAACAATGAGGCTACGTACATCCTGACTTTGCCTCTCTGCTCTTCAAAGAGAGTAAATGCAAGTTGCTCTCATTTGACTTCAAAGACCATTACCAGGAAGATGATACTGTTGAAAAAAAACACACTAAACAACAGTTGTGGTGTTGTTGCAGCTGAGACCTGAGCAGTAGTTAAATTAAAAAAGATGAAGGTCTGGTCTGCTGTGTGGCCACACACCTGTGAGCTGTTGAATGACAGCTGTGTAGCCAAAGGGTGTGTTCAGACCAATGCACAGCAAATCATTTACAAACACAATACCGGGTGGACTGTGCTCAGGAAATGAATGTTTCCTAGGAGTTACTTAGGTAATAAGAACCAACACAGATTAGGTCCCAAGGGGGCATAAAATATTCTACACAATACATGCTGAAGTTCTTTTGTTATTATTTTTCTACTTTATTGCATTGTTAATATAGATTCATCTGGATGCTTTGTTTAATTTCCGTCTGGACTTCTTCCCAAACATGCAGTAGGACCATTTTTGGACATAGACACGGGCTTTTACTCAGGAATCCCTCAAGCTGGCCCCTTAATACGCTTGTCATTGGGTCTGCAGGCCTGAATTCAACTATTATTATCTTGATTTGTATCCCTTCCCCACTGGGGTATTTCATTAGAAAACAAACAAAAAATAAATATGATGTCTAAGCGTAAATCTGAATGCGTTGTGTGTTTCTGTATGTTTTATGAATGTAACTTACATTTTGAGGAGCATTGATGACACCTGTGTTGTATCCAAACTGCAGCGAGCCAATCACCGCTGCTCCCACACAGAGCATCAACGGGAATGTTATTTTCTGCAGGAAAACACAAAGAAGATGTCTTGTTAATTTAGAGCTCAATGGTAAATGGCTGATAAACACCCAAAGAGCTTTACCTAAAGCATCTATTCAGCCATTCACACACAGAAGCACTCATACATCACACAACAGAGTTGCACATTACGAGAAACTTATATAAGTAACTACATACATGTAGTTCCCTGCACATATCACTTAGGAGGAAATATCTGATAATAACATAGCACAAAATAGTTAATGTTTACACCACAAGCATAATACACTGTTCACTGTTACAGCATTCGATGATAGTTATTTCCTTAAAAAAAAAAAAAAAAATTGAAGAATGTACACTGTTTACATGTAGCAGTGACTCAGACAGAAAGGACTGTAGTCTTAGAGTCAGAAGACCTGTGTCTGGGACCGCTTCCAACAGTCTGTCCAAGTTATTCCTGAGTTCATTTGTTGGTTAATCCCAAGAGAGCCCAATAGATCAGGGAAGATTTTCCTCATACCATAAAGTTAATAAAGTAACAGTGGATAACGTCAATGTCCATTTCCTGCTCCACAGACAGACAATATGCCTGAAGCTTACATATACAATGCATTTGTATTATTATTCTTCAAAACAACAAGGCCCAGTGACCTGCTGTCCTTTGGAGAAAAAAACAACAACAAAAAAACATACATTTTAAATTGTTTTTTTTTTGTGTGCCAAAACAATAGTCACTATGTTTGAATGTTGAGTATGACTTCAGCTCTGTGATGGTCAGGCACGCCAGGCGTTTTATGATTTTATATTTCATTTTCCTTTTAGCTGATTTCTAATACGATATCATTGTTACATAAAACATTTCACTGGCTTCTTTGTAAAATAAAGACTGGTTCCTCTATCCTCGTGACATTTCCTTGAGTTGCACAAGAGGAGCACAAAGTAATATCTTAATGAAGCAGTGATTTTTGTTTGTAAAAAAGAAAAGGGAATCCAAGTTTTTGGTTCTTAATAAATTCAAATCCATCTGTGACCAAATCTTCCAGACATGCCCTACAGTTTTATTAAATCTTTCTTAAGACTACCCCACAAAGTTTCATTAAAATGTCTTGGGAGCTATTTCTCTCTATGTGCTGTGTGATGACGATGAACAGGAAGAAAAAACGTCCCACATATTTTGGACTCCAGAGCTCGGCCTTACTGACACGCCTACTACTCAAGAACCAATGACTTCCTCTTGTGCGGGGTCATTAAGTGCATGACGAGACTGTTTGGGCACAGCCTATACACACAGGAACAGGCCTGTTCCACGTTGTTGAGGGGTACCTTAAAGGAGCCACGTTTCTATTAAATTAAATGTAAAGTGATCAACTAGGAACACAGTGAAGCAGCAGGAGGTTAAAGTGACTGCTATTTAATGGCAAATATGCAAATTACATCTGTTCCCTCCAGCAAAAACGTCTATTGAAGTCTCTCTTAGGGAAGAGCTGAGAGGGTTGCTTCAACACTGACATTTGCTGAAGTTTAAAAAAGCAGTGTTCATATGAAATCAAATACTCTACAACTTTACCTTTTCCCTAGTTACATATGGACCTCCCTCAAACTGACCTTGAGATTTGTTTAGAATCTAGGTCTTTAAAGGTTTTCTGACTATGACTCAAGCTAAAAATACACCCAAAATAAACTTCAGTGATCTGTATTTTTCCACTAAATTGACAATGGACAAGAAAAATGAATACTGCCTGTTTAGTGTACACACACAAACCCTCATATAACACATAACTTCCTTGTTAGGAAACAATGCTGTCACACCCACCCAAAGTATTTTATGATAATAACCACCAGCAGAGTATGGAGTCCCAACCTTCTTTGGTGCTATTACTACTGTCTACTTGGCCCTGCTGCTTTTGCTAACATTGCTGAATCATGCTTATTGGTTTGTTTATGTACACACAATGATGATGCACAATCTATTCAGTAAGTCTTGAAGAAGTTCACTCTACTGTGACAAATGTATGTTTATAGCAGTTGTTTTTTTATAACTTTGAAAGCTTCTTTTCCCTTCAACAAGTAGAGCATGGCATTAAGGATAACAGAAGACTCGAAGGTAATACATTATTCATTTAGAGGAATTTCTATCTGGGCCTGGCATTGAGCCACAGTGCCACAACCCAGCAGCATGTGGTTAGACATCAGTGCTAAGTTTTCCAAGTTGTCTCTGAAAATGCTTTTTATATTTTCCCAGAATGAAGCAGTGGGATGTGAAGTTGTAACTGGAGCGCATAATGAATAATGCATTGTTGACATAAAATACCTGTTTTAACTTTAAATGTTCATAAAACTCAAGTACTTTTTAGCTTGCCCTTTTATACCTATACTCCACCTTAGTGTCAAAAACATGTAAATAAGGGTTATAATGAGTGTTATGTAAATTCTTCCTCTTTGCATGTGGATAGCAGGACATGTGAGTGTTGGCCTCATAGTCTTTACATTTTTATCAATTAAACATTGTAACGCTTAAATGTCAGCTTAACTAAATGTAAACATGTCATGGGACTTTCAAATAAATTGTAAAACTCAGAACAAAGGCTAAGGAGCATCACAGTCTTTTCCAACTTCAAAACAAACTAAACAGGAAGCCTCTGAGCAAGATCAGACAAACCTAAGTCGTCTCTGGTGCTAAGCTGAAATCAATGGCTTTTTTGTGAGACTGCCCCCCGGAAAAATGCTAACCAGGAAACATTGTTTAAAATGATCAATTGGCAAAAGCACATCCACAGGATGTTGTAAACCACAGTCAACATAAAGGTCAACCGTGTCAACAGGAAGACTCACAAATGTAACAAACAGCATAAGCTCATCTACTACTAACTAATTATAACATCTAATCTAAATGATCAGATAAGGACACAGGACCTTTTAAGTATAACTGAATTGGTAAAATTCTCAGTAACTTCCTCTGAACAACTCTAAACTCATGCCTCCTTTACTGTAACACCACAGAGCCTATGACTCACTTTGGAAGACTAGTTTCCATGTATAAACCCAGTCACGTTCGCAGTAGCCAAATAAAAAATAAGAAACAGGCAACTCTTAGTAATTTAGTTGAGTTCATATCCTGCCACATGGCACCAGAATTGCTGGTGAAAAAGCCTACGCCGCGCTCATCACGTACCGGCACATGTCACAAGTTAGGGCTTGGTTTACACAGCTGGGGGGGAACCCAATATGTACCATGTCCTCTCTTCTCCTCCTCCCATCTCAACTGTGCTCCACTCGGAAGCCTCTGTACCCTTTGCTGATATTAAAAAAAAAGGTTTGGTAGTTTTATAACAAGTTGAGGATTGGCTGAGACAATAGACGATGTAAGTCTGTCACATTTAATGAATGTTTTTAGCTGGTTTGTTTAGTTGTTATGGCTGCTAAGTGACTCTTTTATCCAAGCTCCAGTAATATTCTTTACAGCATCTACTATTACTTTATTTATATTCTGACAATTGAGTGACAGTACTCATCGCATCAGGGATAAAACAATAGAGATGTCTTTTTTGGCCTTATTTCTTACTTCAATTATGTTACTTATATAACACCTAAGCAGCTTCCTCACACAATAAAGACATTTGTATGCCAAAGAATTACACTTATACTACTAGCTTGCTTGTTCGTTTCAATTAAACCCCTCCTAGATCTTTTAATCCAAGCATTCACCGCCAAACACTTCATTATGCCTCATTAAAACTTGGCTGACAGTTACATTATAGGACATATCCAATGGAGCTACTCATGCAGATAAAGGGAAAGTAACTTGACTTGTCTTAGGGGCAGCATGTTGACTGGACTGGAGATTGAGAGTAATTATGTTTGTATAATGCAACAGGCTTCCATCAAGCCTATAAAGTTAACTTTCATCTCCATCAAAAAACAAATTTATTCTTTGGCATGGTCAGGTGTTTTATACAAATACATTGAGACTTGGAGTTGTGACATTAAGTGCCACTAATGACACTTTTCCAAGAGGCTTGTCATTACAATGGAGTTATATTAGAGAGATTTTGCCTTACATTTGTGGGAAAGGGATTTTGAATTATGCAAAACACCACTACATTTTGAAGCATGCTTGGGCAATAGACCAGAAGAAGATTTCTTCTGTGAACTTCTGACAACATTCTTTACTTTGTATATACAACCCAGACAGCACCAAGCCAACAGCCTCTTTTATTAAGCTACAACAAACACTTAGAGCAGAGACGCAAACATCCTGGTAAGTAAAAGCCCAGGAATTTATTGCTGGGTTAGGTCTGCTGCGTATTCCCACAATGGGACAGGAACAGGCACCTATTCCCAGCATGCCCAGCTTAAGGGCCATGACACAGTCACATGCATAATAAAACAAAACAAAAAACAGGAATGTTGACCCTTCACATCTGTCTGTTTCACTGAATTCAGTAATTGGTATACTGATGTGCTGCCTGTGTGCCTTTAGCTATGCGGTGTGATGAATGTAGAACTATCAGACTGATAGTCACTTTTATTCACTGAGAATGTTAAAACACACTTAACATCATAAAACTATGTCTGGGATCGTGACTGTTTTCCTTAAAGTGTTATTTTAAGCCTTTTAAATAAGTTAGTGTGCTGTAATTACTGTTCATTACCGACTGCAATCAATTTCTGAGGCAAAAGCTAGATATAAGCTAGGCGTATGTAGATTTTCATGTCTTCTTGTCATAGTATTATCTCTATGGACATTCTGTATATTTTTAGGTCTGATTCCCACCATGTCTTAACATTTTTCCTGAAAGATAAACAGGGTAGCTCCAGGCTTTGACTTGTGAAATCTAAGAAGTCTGAAAGTTTGACATTTTTAATGCCACTTAGAATAAAATTTAATGTCAGCATTGTCAACAATAGCAATAACTGTTTACTTTTAATGACCAAATAACTAACTAATCTGTATGAATTTTACACTAAGGAATTATCCGTACTACTCTCTAAAACTCAAGGGTTTTATTTTAAAAGTCTAATACAGAATATGAAAGAACTCCAGTGCTGCAAAATCATGAAAAGAGAAATCATCTATTTCAATGATAACATCTCTTCAATAAATATATTTTATTATTGTAATGTTTTGACCAATTTTAAGACCTAGATGAACAAAATTGAATATTATTCATAATAATTCGATATTTTAATGCCTTGATTTAGACAAGATCAAATTTAATACATTTTTAATGCTTTTAAGACCTTCGGGATAACTTAAGCTAACAGCATTTAAATATCCATGCATGGGGGAAGTAGTCTGTAAAGTATTTCCTCTGCCCTAACTTGTGTGTTGAGAGAACTTAGCTTACTCCCAACTTACTTACTGGTAGATGTCATTTGCATACAATGTCAGTAAGTTCGTTTTTTCGTAGTAAAAAGGAGATACTAGCGGCTCAAAGTACAGCTGCGCGCTAATAATGGGCTGTAAACACGTACCACACCAGGAAACAAAAGCCCCCACGACGTGACCCCGGGCAAAGCACTATGGCGCACTACAAAGAGCTGGTGGGTAGATTTTACACAGTATATTTCATTGTTTGTTCTTTTCTATGTAGTTTACTAAGCTTTACCACTACATCACCCTCCCGATAACGCTGTGAATTAAAATTGAGTCCGCCTCAGACTTGTGTGGTAATAACGCGGTAGTAGCCAACATTGCATCACGGAGCAGACAGACAGCACATGGACGAGACCCTGCCTGGACAACTTGGACTCTGAACTTTTTAAAGGTAGTGTAGGGCACTACCAATAATACAAAGCCAACGCCACAATCAAAACTGGTCAGACAGGATTTGGGATGTTTGTAGGGGTGTGTGTGTTTGTGCGTAATGCTTACCTTGTCCGAGTCCATGGCAGCAGCAGCAGCAACAACAAAAACACGACGTAGATATCACTTCTTGTCTGGGTTTTTTTATCAATACGTTCGTCTTAGTACCTCGGTTTCCCCTGGGTTCTCTCAAAAGACACCTATTTTGTCTGTCTCTCTGAAGAAGCGATAACAAAGTTCAGCAGAAAGTGCTAAAACAAAGTATTTAAAAGTCTACTTAAGCTAGCTAGACGCGGTGTGTCCCAGCACTCGTAGAAAAGGACTATTCTCTTTGGATGTTAGAAGTCTTCTTGGAAACAGATGCGAAGTTATTAAAAACACGATTCTTCAGGGCCCAGAGCCGGGTTGGTCTCCATATATCGCCTCGAATATGGGCTGGCCTAAGTGCTAAAAGGACCCAGCCTCCCTATGTAAACCAATGGGGACAGACCTATGGGACAGACGGGGAGGAAGGGCATGACTCTTTCTGAAGAAGAGGCGAGCTCACATTCAAATCTACTCTGACGCATAACCGGGAATTCACCATTTTAGTACTGATTTGTGTCAGATTCTTTACTACTTTAGAGATTATAGAAGAAATCGTAATGCAACACATTTTTTAACTGTAACATTTAAGTAATTAAAGTAAAGTAAGGCTAGTTAGGCTAGTCTGTATTAAAACTATTTCACATTACAAGCTAAATTGTACAAGAGTATGAGCCAACAACACAGAATTGAAGAAAAGTATACAAAGAAATGGTGCAATTTATAGGCTATAATGATCAAACAAACAAATAAACAGAGACAACAGACAAAACATAAACAACTAGGGCCTATTATTATTTAACATCAACCCTTTCAGTCACTGAAGTAACTAAAGCAAACCAAATAGAGAACTCCGTCTCGAGCTTACTTCCATGTACAATAGCACCTGATGTACTACACCAAACCTCTTATATGTTGTTTTTAAAGTGTCTAAATTAGAGAAAATGTGTCCTTGGTTTGTTACGGACTGAACAGGAATTTTATTATAATGATTATATTTTCTCAAAATAAAAATATGCTAACCAACAAACCAATAAAACTAGCTTTTTTATGGGCATACAATGCAATAATTTACAGAGGTAGTCTAAATGTTGTCTTAACAAAATATTGTAATACACTAATAATGCAATAATAACAAGCACTACTAAGGCTTTATAGTTATTCCCATCAAATCATAAAAAGTCATGCAAATAAAATTCAAATGGTGATCCAGATCCACACCAAAAAGCTAATAATTCAGCCCAATCTGCCCTTCACATGCCTTTAAACATTCAGGAAAAGTCATCAAAAGCTGACCAGAACTTTTTAATTATGTTGCTAACAGACAAACCAATGCCAGCAAAAACATAACCTCATGGTGAAGAATCTGGAGATCATAGAAGTTGCAGGATTAGCCAAGCAAAACATGTTTTTTCTTCCTTAATGGTTTTAAATGAATTCAGTGACATGCTCTTATGTAATATATAGTATGCTTGTTGCTTCCTCATTTTTTTTGTTGTTTTTTTTCCTCAATAGGTCCTAAATGATCCTCGGGCTGTGTTCTACAAACCACGTATTATTTACATTTTAGGTGCAAATCTTTCTAATCTAATTTTTACAGTTTACTTTAGGTCAATTGGGTTTGACTTGTTGATAAATGCACCAGTGGTAAAGAACCACTGCCTTTCAGGCCCAGCTCAGCTTTCAAACAATGTCTTGCACTCTTTGTGTGTGATCTACCAACTGGTTTTGTGACATGCTTACCCTCTATTCAACATTTTGCCTGTTATGTGGCAAGTTTGTTTTGCCAGTTGCTTGTAAAAACAACTTTTTTGAATGAATGACTGTTTGAATCAGAGGAGAGGCGTGCGCTATGAAAATAATTAGGAACAAGTGAAGGGAAAGGCTGGTGTTTTTGCAGCAGAAGCTCAAACGTCAGACAGGATAACAGGTACAGTTTGAATTTAGATGCATTCTTTTGGCATTTCATGGGAAAACACAATAAGAAGACAAAGAAGCCTAGAAGCTTCTATTTGCAGCACTGTCTTAAAAAAACTTGAAAAGTTTTAAATTACACACATGAACAATTTAACTAACCAACATCTAATAATTCAGGATTTGCACTAAAGAACTTTGATATAAAAGAACATAGACTTAATAATTATTTTAAACATATGAATTGTGTTTGTTTAAAGTTTGGTAACACTTTGGAATAACACAGACTGTAAAGCTTTAGTTAAATATTGGTTAAGGGTTAGTAACCAGTTAATAGATTATTTACAAGGCATTACTACAATGTTATTAAGCATCACTGGTTTAAAAACGTTGTTATTAATGCTTAATTCACTTTAGGGGGCTTACGCGGTGTACTGGACAATTGGAAGTCACAGTGCTCACACAGAGTCATACACTGACAGACAGACAACCAATCACTCTCACTTTAATTCACCATGAGTAATGAAGATTCATCAATTCCCCTAGCACAAGCGTGTGTTTCACAGTGGGGGGAAGGTGGAGTACCCTGAAATAACTCACAGACATCATGCAGACTTTACTCAGAGATACTGTATTTGGGCCAGCCTGAGGATCGAACCTACAACCTTGTTTGTCACAAGACACCTCAGTTTACATAGGATCTTTTTTGTTTGTTGATTTATTATTTTTTTTCTGCTTATTGCTGTTAGGTGTCACAGGTAACTGTAGCCTATCCCAACGTCTATGGACCTGAGGCATGGTAGATGCTGGACGGTGGTTGCTATTGCAGAATCTGTGAGTACCAGTGAACCTTGATGTTCAAGCTTTTTTGTTACTGGTGTTATATTCACTTCAAACAGCCTTACATAAGTAAATAATCAAGGCTGCGGTGAGGAAAGAGTGCTTGATTCTGGAACATAAAAGGATTTGTAGAAGAAATGTTTGTTTAGGTTTGATTTTTTAACTTGTAAACCTTTAAACACAAGTAAGAACCATAACAGACATTTTACATTAGAAAGCCCGTGTTCAAAAGGGTGGTACAGACAGAATCAAGTGGTCCGGATGCTAACTAAAAGAAGTCTACTTATTTCCTGTTTGTTCAACATTAGTTATGCAACAAAATTTGAACTGCACTAAATTAAAAATGCAAAATAAAATGACCACTTTGACTTAGCTATATTCACTGTCTTAATAACAATAGTTTGTAGTTTTTGAATGTGGATTTATATTTAGCAGCAACTAGTTGAGGTTACTATTCATTACTATTATGTACCTGTTCTTAACTTGGAGAGCGTAGACCTTCACCAAAGCATTACAGTTCCACTTTTGATCCAGGCATTGATCCAGAGGGTTAGTTGAGTACTTCCTGAAGTGGACGGGCATTTTGAGGCCTCAGAAAGGCAATGCCAGAGAATATTACTTAAAACATGTATGAATAAAGCAAAACACAACTCCAGCTATGTTTTTGATGAGGAAACATTATAACATGTTAGAAAGCTCAGAAAAAACAATTTGGCATAATAAAAATGTGTTCTACTCCCCATTTGTACTCTTTCCAGAAATGTTTATGAAAATCTGACAATTATAAACAAACCAATACGGGCAAAAACATAACCTCCATGGCTGAAGTAACAAGATGGGTCTGTACAGCATACTTTTGTTTATGATATTAACAGCCATAAAGTAAACTGCAGCGAAGTATTAAATTGTCCATGTTACAGAAAGTTCTGAGACAAATCTTATTCAGAACTCAGATGTATCCTCTTGTTGTCGTCCGCTCTAGCATTGACCTCTCAAACACCTGACAGACACTGGACTGATATCTGAGGATAATTCACACCTGAGTCAACTGGCAGCTCATGTTTTGGCGGGCACAAAGACTGTCCTGGAACTGCTGTGTGCCCTCTTGCACGTAGGCTCCCCCACTATGTAATTCTCACGAGTCAGTGTCCATAGCAGTCTTTTGTGTCACTAAGCCTACTCTCAGGACAAGCTTTCACTGCTGTGGGTGCCATGGTTTCTCCTGGTCATTTCAAGTATTGCCTGTAACTTTTTACATAGCCTAGATGTCTTTTTTTTGCCTAAATGTAATAGTTTTTGCCTAATAGTTTTACAAATTTTAGTTATAAGTCAAACACAATTTATTCCCAACAATTTACAGACAATATTGTAGTGGTTTGTTTATATAAGGCTTGGGGATCTAGCATAATGTCCGCCATCGTGGAATAGGCCTTGTAAACCAATCAGCTTCAATTCATTTATTATTAACACATAAACAAGGTCATTTAATCCTATCCTTCTTTAATGTCTGCCATTGACCTAATTTCAACCCGTGTCTTTGTGTTTTAGAAATACAAAGTTAAGGAATTCAGTGTATGAGCGGAACTACGCCAACAGGAAGAAAGGTAACGCATGTACTTGTCTGGTATAAGTTTGGTTGATAAAAAATACAATATTACCGACTTTTGTCCTGTCTCCTGTTCTTTTACAGACTGGGTTGTGGTCCCTCTCCATACAAATGCATCAAAGGTGTTCTTTCATCGGGAGGTCAAAACAGTACATCACTGGTGCCTGACTGTTTACAAGAGGCTTTGGGAGATTACACACAGGCCATATGAAAATGAGCTTTGTGACTGTGGCTAGAAGCTAAGTGTAATGCCACAGCAATACACTTTTCCAGGTAATTTCATAAATTTGTTGTCCTTATTTGAACCCTATCTGCTACTAATTAGCCACATGACAGCCATGTTTACTCATTACTCATGTGCGTTCCTACAAAATAAAATAGACTGACTATGACTACATTTTTGTATACAAGTAAAGAAAAATAAACAATTGGGTTACATTGGGTTGTTCCCAAGCCAATCACCAAGGAGTAGTGTAGGCTACTTTTTCCTTTGTTAGCCATTACTAGCATCTAATTAAAAGGCTAATGGTTGCTAGCATGCAATTACAGCGCTAACCGGACAGCTAACAGAAATATGTAGCGAGATTGGCGAGAAGTTGACCTTTAAGTAGTGCAGTTAATATTTCAGGTTTCCAAGACAAAAGCACATGAAAATTGTGTGGTAAAACAACTTCTGATCTCAGAAAGGTGAGCGTCTAAAGACCACTTTGACAGTGCTGCTAAATTAATGCTAACTGAATAGCTAGTGAATACCAATATGCAATGCAGTTTACTCTTATAAAGACTTCAGAATAACTGGATGGTGGCCTACCTCAGTTTTCCCCAAGTAGGCCTACCATTTGCAAAATATTCAGCCAATTTACCACAAATCTTTGGTTCTTATGTGTAACATGAAATTGTAAAGAATAACTACTAACTATTTTCTCTGGGTATTTTTGCACGGTACAATTTTACATAATGCACTAGTCAGACAAAATAAATATTTAAAATGTATGTACAGTCCTTTTGTAGTCGTATTTATTGTGATGTCTTGCTGTGATCACATCCTTTTTATTCTCCAGTACCACACTGTAACAGACTTTATACAGAATCAGAGTTGTAACAAAGCACTGACCTTCCTGTGGACCCGGATTTCTGTCACTGCTCAGGAGTTATGCACTTGGGCTCAGCTTCATTGTTGAAAGTTCCCCTTGTCTCATCGTTAAAGTGTCTGGTGGCCCAGGGCCTGTCAGGATCCCATGGCAACATAGTTAAAAAGTAAATCCATTCTTTAAAATAAAGTATTGCTCTAGGGGAACCATTACTGCCTGAAAAGCCCAAACCATGGATACAGAAGCTCAGTGAATTTGCAGCCTGGGATTATCTGTAAATTCAATGAAATGGTGAAATTTTTCCACAACCATAATGTTACCATAGATTATTCATTAAACCTGTAGTCTTAAGATTACATAATAAAACATAATCAATCAGTTGTTCTAAATGAGAAATTTGAAATAGATGTTAAAAACTTGTGTCAAAGTGGAAATTTTGTCAACAATGTTAATTAAGTTTTACTAAAACACTTCATCAGTACTTGATGTAATAACAATTGTATTTATTTATTTTTGTTCTTTGGTTGTAGATGTAATGGTTATCACTTTTATTTCCTCGATCTCTACCCTGGCACTGTCCTGAACGGCAGGACTGTACAATACCAACACGTCTAAAATTGGAACGTGTATGTGGCTAATCTTTGTTGGGCCTTCTTTATCGGGACTGGCTGATAGCCTGAATGTTATACGCGCACAGTTTCACTCAGTCCCATTTAAACCCCCATATCTTTTAAACAGATAAATCTTATCTACTGTGTGGTCACATATCTTTTCGTCAACCTAAAAACAATATCTTCAGTCAACATAGGAATGCTAGGACCTCTGAAATGTTTAGGTATATCAGTATCAGTTACTATATCATTTGACAGGGCACTATCCCAATTGACCACTGACAACCTATGACCCTGGCCTCGGCTTACCAAATTGTATGCATTCACAGCTTTAACAATTCAAATAAAAAGAAAAGAGTCCCTTTGATTTAATCAGCCTCTCCTCTTAGGGCACGGACACAATTGAACCTCTGTTGTGACCTTCTTAATCTGAGCCCCACTCAAGTACTTATAACTGTGAACTTCCTTCATGCATTATTCTGCCACCTCAGCCAAAATGTGCTGCAATGAAATGTATTTTGAATAATAATTGGCTCAACACAATTGATACATGGTTATATGAATTGAATTCTGGATTTTAAAATCTTTTTCTTGGCATTATTTAAGTTAAGTAGATTAAAACGCAATTTGTTACATAACTAAGGGGGGATTTCAAGACTAAGCAAAACAATCAAAGCACGTGTATTAACAGTGACTGCAACTATCTATGAATTTATCACATATCATGTAGAAGCACTAAAAATGTCTGGAATTGGAATAAAATTCACTTTGCACTAATTTGAGGGTCAATTTATACTACTCTACTACTACTACTATACTACTGTGATTTTATCTGTGAAAAGCGCTCTATAAATAAACTTTACTTACTTACTTACTCATTGAACATGAAGCAACCAGTTCCAACCTGCACTAAAGTCCATAACAGGACTAATGCTGTTACTGTATTTGGCAGAGCTTGTTCTTCCATTCTTCCAAATCAAAGGTCAAGGCAAAAATAGTGCAGGGTCATGCGAGGTTTTCAAATACTTTTTGAAAGGACAGATATTACGTGAAGATACATTTCATTGAAGTCCAATCACAGATGCTCATAAGCAACTGTACCATTTGTGCCTGTCCCAAACTCAGATAAACAGAGCATCAGGAAGGCATCTGGCAAAAAAACATTTACCAAATTAATCACTAAAAGCAGATGATTTGCTGCAGCAACCCCAGAATGCAAAAGCCAAAGGGAAAGAAGATGTTTTTACTTGTTTAGAGGTATTTAGAATACAATGTTTTAATTGCTGTGATAATGCCAGGGTCGTTGTAGATTAGATTAATTAAAAAAAAAAAATGGTTTGAGCATTTCTCTATTTGTTTTCCTTCAAGTCTTCTAACTCCTATGACAGGTTTTAAATAGTAATTGTCATCGTTAATGAGCCATATTCTTTACAGTGGAAGAAGGAACTTAAGTTATCTGACTTCTCATGAAAAAGGAAGACGGAAGTCGTTACGCAATGTTACACTACCAAGCCCAATGATTGTAGTTTCGTACCCAAGACTATACAGCTTTTAACAATTTTATTATGTCTTTACTATACTCTTCAAAAATACCAAATTGTAATGTAAGATGAAACAAAAACAGGTTTTATTGGATGTGTCTAAAGTTAAACATGAGATGCAGTTAAAATGAATCAAACCAAATATATTCCACCCAAAGTTCACCATAGCTACAGCCATGAGAGTGGTGCTGTTTGCCAAAGTGTGTGAAAGCCTTTAGAGAGTTGGCATGTCAGGTATGGTAACCAGGGCTTTCTCAATTCCTTTTATTTTACTGCAGGCCCAGTCAAAGCGGTTGAGAAACTGAAAGATAAAGCACAGACTTTAACAAAAGCATTGTGTGAGGCCATTTGTCTCCACTATGATATCTCACGTTACAACACAGATACAGTACACTTCTGTTAATTTTTCATGTTGCTTTACAGCCACCATTATCACATTTTGGTAAAGCACATACGCATACTCAGTTAGACTTCCTAAGACGCTTTAATTTTCCATTGTGATTAATGACAAATCTTGAAACCACAGCTAAACTTTCTTATCTCATCTTTACTTTCACCAGGCATAGAGAGCTAATATGTTACTTACACCTCACTTTTCTTTTGTTTTTCTTGTTTAGCCCATGTTTTACACCAGATGCCCTTCCTGATACAACCCTGTCCATTTATCCAGGCTTGGGGCCATTACAAGTAGTACACTGTCTTGTGACCCTGGTTGGATTACCCATATACCTCTCTATGGCCATCTTGATATGTATATAGAGCTTCAGAGTTTTATTTCCAAACTTATTCCAGGTAAACACTATTATCCATAAACATAAATGGGCACTAATTACAGTATTTTTTGACCAATAAAATGCTTAGTCACGTGTTGGACCCTCAGCATTGAACCAACAAAGCTGTGAACTCCTACGCTCAGGTTTTTGGCTCTGAGTTACTGATTACTGAAAAGCCTTTACCAGAACAAACTGGTTGGTTAAGAAGCAGTGCTAATACAGTCATTAAATGGACATTTCTTCTGCCTCATCTACCTTTTCAAAACCTCATCCCAATAACGTGCCACTTCCCCAGTTTGCTCTCTCACTGTGCCCACTCTGACATGGCACTAGGCAGGGGGCCAAATGAGGCACTGAGAATGCTGACACACACTTTTTTTGCAGGGCCCACACAGGGCTGCACCCTTGGGCCCCTAAGTCTGCCCCGATTAAAGGCGCAAAGGGAGCTAAAGGGAGCTAAGTGTACATAATCCCAAAGTAATTAAAATAACCCGCACAATAAGACAGCAGTATGAAAAATAATTAAAGGTACATTTCCTGAGCTAGACATTCCTACAACATATCCCATTTGCTCAGAGATTGTACTCAAAATGTGTGCTCAATTACTTCAAGAGTATTACTAAATACATATAAAATGAATCAACCAAGTTAGTACTTGAGTAATAGTAAAAAAGTAATGAATCACAGTAAAATCTACTTCTACTACTACTTGTACTATTAAGGTATATAAAATATGCTTTTAGAGAATATTTAAGTGAGTGAGTAAATATTTTCCCTAAAAAAATGTACTCAATAATTATCTACTCAGAAAGTTCAAGTAGAAATTGTTACTTTCCATCAAAGCTTTTGTCTATATTAAATGGCCTATGAGGGTGAAAATAACACAGAAAATAATTCTTGAAAGTAAACCTAGAGGATAGTCTTTATAGTTCCTATTAAGTCTTCTGAAAATGTAAGACGGCTTAGCAAATAACTTAGTAAAAACAAAGAGATCACGAGGAAAGCTATGTTAAACAGCAAACAGTGTAGCAGCGTTAAGAAGAACAACCTACGTGACTGAAAACTGTGACTATTGTGACACCAGACCCACCCAGTTCTGAGTAATAGAGAAATTCAAATATGTGCCACGTTACTGATTGAGAGGGGGAAAATTAACACACTGGTCACAGACAGGAAATACACCTCCCTCTCTCTTCATCATTAAGTCCAATTAGAAAGATGTCACTCTCATTGACTCTCATTGTATTCCCCAAAATCCTGCACAATTGAAAAACATACAATAACATCTCGTGGCAGTGTTTGTGGTCATTCACATTAACGGCTGAGTGGTCTACAAGCCCTGCCAAATGAGGTGAGCGTTACAGTGGAACAAAGCCCAAGAGCAGAGAATATGATAATAATAATAATGATAATATGATACGCACTTGTCAACACTGAGTTGCCACCTTAAACTGAAATTGCAAGGTGCTCCGGTCTGATGGGCTTGAAGTTTAAGGTCTACTCTGTACTTTATTGTTATTGTGAATTGGTCCGGTTTTACGTTTCTAATAAAAAAATAAAATAAAATTTAAAAAATCAGGAAAGAATGCTGTTACTAAGGGATGGAAGTGGGTCTGGCAATACGAAAATTTAATAAATTGTGTAAGAGAAAGCGTAAACACTACCTTGTGTAATGAGTTCTTGTATTCTGCTTCTTTGACGCGCCACAAGGCTCCTACCTAGGTCCCATATCTTTCTTTATGTTTCATTACAATCAAAAGAACCAGCAGCCTTCACAGATAAATTCTATTGCTCAGTGCACTCTCACAATTGAAGCATTATATTTTTTAGTAGTGCTAGAACACTCTCAAAATCAAGGATGGGCCTCCAGAAGAACACACTACAGAATTAGGTAAACATATATAGGCCGCTTCAGGCCACAAGCATGAACTCAGGGGAACTGGGGGGAAACCTTATCCAGACTGTTGTTGTCAGTGATGCATTATTAAAAGAAGTGGACTGGTGCAGAAGGTGGCACATTCATGACGACACTGGTTTGGCCTCGCTCACTGCCTCATGACAGTGACTCTCATGAATTTATAGTAATATTCTCCATTTACCATTGACTCACACAACTTTTCTCATTTTTGCCTACGATTACTTTGGTAAAAACTCAGGAAGTAGAGCACCAATATCAAGGTCTTTGTCACAATGAAAGATCTGAAGATGGTAAAAGTGTTACCTCAAAATATTGTTACTCAAGTAGAAGTAAAAGTTCTCAACAAAATTGTTAGTAAAAGTGTGCTTAGGTTGAAAGTACTTCTATCTGCTACTGCTACTGTTACGTCTTCTAGTGTTACTAATACCACTTCTGCTGCTGCTGCCGCTGCTACTATTACAATTGCTACTAATATTTTAACCTGGAGAGAGTTAAACAGAGACAAATGTATGCATTAGAATTGAATAACTGAAGTTACTTTGGTGCTTAGACCCCTGCAGTAAAGTACGTTATGCAATGCATTGAAGGATGCAGAGCAGGGTTGAAAATAGAAGTTTTCCTCCCAGACCTTAGAGACTGGTGGTGGTGGAGACGAGGAGGATCTTCAGGTGCAGAGATGAATATTCACTACAGAAGTGAGAAATGAGGGGGTGGGGGGTGGGGATTCACAAGCTGAAGGGAGATGAAGAGGAGGAGTCTTAGATGGCAGGTGTAGGTGAGCGGCAGCTAAATGAGCTGGGGAGGAGTCATCCTACTACCATCACTAGTACTACTGTTTTTACTCACTTTGCTTCTGAGGTTAAAAATACTTTTATGTATTTAGACATTCTAAAAATGTAATTGTATATATTTTTCCTCAAAAAAGTACTTTAGTAAATGAAGTATGTTTTAGAAAATGTACTAAAAAGTAATGTAATAGTAAAGTAAAAGTAAAGTTAAGAACAAAGCCAGTTTGGTCTGACACAGGAAATCATTTAAATATTTCTCAGTAGTGTTAAAACCACTCAACTAGTTGAGCTGAGCTGGCTCTGATCAAACCGGTTCATGCTGGAGTAATTGTTTTTGTTACATAGCAACTGTTTTCAGTGACCTAGTCATGGTCCTAAAAGGAAGAAGATGATGAAAACTTTAATTGGCATTGTAGAGTAAATCTGTCATTATTTAAATATTTTCCAGTTGTATTATTAAGCTATATTTAAGCGACACGTTTTTTTACTTTGTTGTTTTGAAGGAGCAAAAAATATGTAAAGGCATGCACAGGCAAGCATGAAAGATACTAGAGGGGATTTTTGTAATACAGTGTGTGTACTCAGTTGACTCACAGATGACTTTAGTTGCTTCTCCTTTTAAGCACCTTCATTGCATACGTGCGCCGTGCCTCATGCCATCAGTTTCTGAAGCTCTACAGACGATCACAGTTTTCAGCCTCTTCACAAATTCACAAGCCCCTGTGGTTAAACCCTCAGTTACCACATTATCTCAGTCAGTAGAAAGAGCAGCGTGTGTGTGCATGCCATCTTTTTTGCCACAGACTCTGTCTAAAGCTTGGCAATACTGAAATATCAATCAACAATCTGTTGGCAAACAATATGCAAATTTCTAAAACAAAAAAGGTATTCAGATTTCTCAGGAATGAGACCAAGCCCAAATGTAGGTCAACTATGACATCATGCAAACTCCACCCACACTGCTTGTATTACTCACCTCATTTGACATTGAGCACACTGACAAAGAAAAGTAAAATGGCTGTTTGAGTATTTGCTGCATGAGATACTTTGCAATAATTTCAGCCTAAAACTGTTTATTAATTATTTGGCTTTTATTCAGAGGTACAAAGCATACTATTGCTCAAGTTAGAGGGAAGGATTTTGCCTTAACTTAAATCTCTGACTGAGTACAAGTGTAGTTTGACCTTGGAACTATTCTTATTTTACTTTTTTTAAATTATGTCAACATATTCAACATAGTACAGTTAACATGTTTTCACTATTATTGTTATTATTTTACTATTAGTTGTATTTATTTATTTACTTTACTTTTAGTATTTTTTTCTTTTCTTCTCAGAGTATACAGAGTATACATATTTTCAAGGTTATTGTCTAGTCTGTTGTTATTGTTTTCTTTTAGGAGATGTAAGGGGGGAAAGGGGTATATTGATGTAAAAAAAAAAGTCAAAATGACAAGAGAAATGGAAAATGTTTGGCATTTCTTTGTGGCCAAATGGTTTGTAATAGTAGGAGGAGGAAGAGCAATTTTACTTGTGGTAATAAATAGTTGTAGTAGTAATAATAGCAGTAGTGTTAGAAGTAGCAGCAGTTGTACTAGTAGTAGTAGTAGTAAGTACCTGTAGTAGTAGTAGCACACACTATTAGAAGCAATAGCAACCCTTGTGCTTGTAATAGTAGTAGTAGTAGCAGCAGAAGTAACAGAAGTATTAATAGTGGTAGTATTAGTGGTACTAGAAGTAAGTACCTTTGACTTACAGCACTTAAACTTCAAATTCAGTACTTTTTTATTGAGTACTTTTTCTTCTACTTAGTAAAAAAGGGGCCACAAGTATTTTTTTGTCAGTCCCAAGCCCAGATTAACAGCGAGAAGGCAGCTGATGCAAAGCACCAAATAAATATTTTGATGACAGCATGCTGAGGAGTGGATAATTTGCTGTAGCATCCCTGAAGAGAAATGTCAAAAGCAAAGGAAATTACTTTTACTTCTACCTGAAAGTGCAGTGCCTCTAACTCTAAAAGCATTTCTGCACTTCTTTATTTAGCTGTATGCAAATGAACAGCAGCCTGATCGAGAAAGCACGTCATTTTATAGAAAGTGATTGTGGTTTTAAGGCGAAGTGTGAAAAGTGACATCCAAATGCATCATACAAACTCACCAGCCACTTCAAATTCATCACATAATCTCACTCTGCTTTCAAATACCATGGCTGCCAAGTTTGGTTCATCTGGTCTTAGTGTTTGTGCAATGATATATTATAGTAAGATGGTAAGAGTTTTTTTTTTTTTTTTTTTTTTTTTTTTTACATTTTTGACTTGTTAAGGGAAGAAAGTCAGACAACTTTCCAACAATTTCTTGCATATATGGATAAAAGTGTCCAAAATGAATTTCAAACATCAACTCACATAACACAAACTTTCATTACACGTTTCTTTAAGGCCCGTGAGTTTTTTTTTTTTTTTTTGTCTGTCAGATTCTTGGAGGATTAAAGGATTTCATGCGTCACTAGACCTTATTCTTACACAGGCTCAGCTTGTTTTGTTGATAAACAATTCTCACATTTGTCACATGTTTTCTTGTGTGAGCTGATTGCTTGTTATATAATTCACTGGCAGCTAAACTGATGAGAGAGACTGAGGGCTGAACACAGACATGGGGTGAGAGTGTTGCCTGGGCCATTCATTGGACGTCCAGGACAACACTGGGCTCTTGTTCCTACGCAACCACCACTGCACCCTGTGTTAGTTTTCATGTCAAAAATTCTTTTATTTTGACCAGGTTTTGCAGAGTTTGGCTTATGAGCAGGGGTGAAAGTAGATTTTTGCTTATGCCGGTACTATAACAAATTATGCCTACATATATATATATTAATAGCAGAAAAAGCAGATATACGAGGTTAAGAATGAATCTTGACTATAAATGAAAAATATAGACATGGCTTATACAGGGTTTAACAGGGTTTGAAAACAAATCAAACGCACCCTATAAAGGCCAACACACACCGGACGCACGTCAAAAAATATGCCCCTATTGTTTTCCATGAGGCGCACACATGGCCCCCGTACTTCTGCAGTAACAAAAACAAAGCAAACAGGTGACATACATCAGGCTCTGACACCTTCCTCACCTGTCTCCTCCCTGATACCGCTGCCTCTCCTCCTGTGTGTGCGTGTGCATGCATGTGTGTCTGTGTGCGTCAGCCCCATGGCAGTGTTCAGAGCGGCCGCGGAGCGCGAGCCGCCCGCAGCCTCCACAACAGAACTGAAGTGAAAGCGGCCAGAACTCTGATTGTTATTAAGTTGCTTGTATTCTGTTTAGTTTCGTAGCTCGTGCGGTTTCCTCGCGCTTCCGCGGTGTCTCGTGTTTAAGAAAGAATCTCAGACTGATCCATCTGCGGGGCGTTCAAATGCCACAGGCAAATGACTTTATTTATATTGGAAAGACATGGCTCCGCGATCTACCCGCACTGCTTTTACGATCGACGGTAGATTGCGATCGACGGGTTGAGGACCACTGATTAAAACCTTCTCAAGCGTTTGGTGTAATTTTAGGCGACACTCCAGGTGTGCTTTGGGCTTAAGACGCGCACGCTCAATGCGTTTGTTTAAGGAAGCGAGACAATCAGTGAATGATGAGAGGGGAGAGGGACATTCTGTGCATTAAATCACATCACGGAGCGATCATAAGCCACTAAAAAACACACAGACACAGATATGATGAGAGAAAGCACTGCCTGGATCACATGCTTTAGCGTCAGATTTTTTTTTCCTCATAAAAGCGTCCGCGGTCCGCGGCTGCTTTCTAATGTGTGTAAAAGCTGCAAAGACCTGTCGGACAGCTGATCTCTTTCTACCCGGTACTGCGTACCCCCTCTAAATCTTATGCTGGTACGTAGTACCGGGCCATACCGGCTTACTTTCAGCCTTGCTTATGAGTGGGTTAAATTTTCACAATCTGTGGGGAGGATTAGGACTTAATCATACACTATTACAGTGTTTCTCAAACTGTGGTATGGGTTCCACTAGTAGTACGCAGAAGATTAGAACAATGCTTAGTGCTGGGTTGGGGCCTGTTTAGACCTAGATTAGACCTGGTTGAATTCTGCTTTAGTTCTGGTTTATTCTTGGCTCAAATCTGGATTAGTCCTGGTTTTGTCCTATCCTGGTCTAGTGCTTGTTTAGTCCTGGCTTAATCCCGCTTTTGTCATTACTTAATAATGCTCATTTTAAGGTTAAGGTATACTTTATTATCCCCGTAGGAAAATTTGTCTGCATTTGACTCATCCCAGGGGCAACCTGTCAGGAGCAGTGGGCAGCCGCGGTGCAGCGCCCAGAGACCCTTCTCCAGATCTTGAGCCAGGACCCTGGTCAGGAGTAACTAGCAGGAGGATTAGCCTATTGTGCATGTTTTGAGGTTGAAGGAAGCCAGAGTACCCAGAGGAAACCCACTCAGACACGGGGAGAACATGCAAACTCCACACAGAAAGGCCCCACACGATCTGGGAATCGAACCTGGGAACCTTCTTACTGTGAGGCAAGAACTAAGCCTCTGTGCCCCATTAAAGACACCCATGTTGTACACCCATAGTATTTTATGTTTTATAATTTAAAATAATGTATATGTACAGAAAATGTCTTCTTTTGTGGAGCTGTTACTTTGTCTTTGCAGAGAAGGTTTGGATTAGGTGTCTGTTGCCCCTTGTTTGCAATGGTGGGGACAAAACTGAGCATAAAATGACTATTTAGCATGGCTATTAGCAACATGATGCTAACAGATAAATGAGCTTACTGCTTCATAGTGACGACAATTTAAGCGCTGAAATTATCACAAGTCCGGTGACGGTGTATATGGGTTTAGAAACGCGCAGGAGCACCTCCTGGTTTCACAAGTCTATGTAGAGCAGTGAGGCTGAGCGTTTTCAGCTCTTGAAAAGGGCAGCAGCTCAACAAACAGGATTACTCAAACACGCATGAATGAAACAAAATACTCCTCTAGGTATGTTTTTGACCTGCAAACAACAATATAACATGGTTAAAAGTAAAAAAAAAAAAAGTAGATTTTGCATAATAGGGAACCTTTAAAGATGGTACTTTGAAAGCCAAGCATTTTCTGAGTTTGAAAAGACAGTCTCTCTTATATTCTTCTGATAGAAATACTGATAGTAATATTATATAGATCTCAGCCATAGAAAGGGGTAAGAATTTGTAGTTGGTAATATATGTGGAAACACTTGGTTATCTTGGTTGCCTCACATAAAGTATTCACAATAATTCCTTTACATAATTGCCCAATAGTAAAATATGTTGCAATAGTGTCCAACACAGATGTCACACAGGAAGTCTGTGAGCGACAAACCTTACTCTGAAGTCGGTCTAGTCCCGCTGGGAGGGGATGTCTGCTGACGTTCAATCAAAGTAAATATCCTTCCTCACAATAGTCATCCCTTCTAGACAAACACAGGGACAGTGAAGAGAACTGTGCAACAATGGGAACAAAATTGGACAAATCTTGAACTAATAATCAAACTTTGAAGTGGGAGGCAGCTCTATCGTCATTCCCAGGCACTTTCAAGTAACGGCAAAAACAAGGTGGACCCATGGCAGTGTCTTTGAAAAACTAACAAAAGCAAACATAAGTACACACCGCCTTTCACATCAGGAATTTTCATTGTTTCAGTCAAACAATTAACTTGGCTCTTGGAAGCTATTTAAGACACCTTTTTATGACCATAGATGACGACAGGTATGATTTGTTGGTTGTCTATAAATTGGATTTCGAATTGCACAAATGCATGCGTTGTTCTGAGTCTGATCAGAAGTGCAACATGGAACTGTGAAATTGTGTAATGCAATAGCTTCCTCTGGTGGAGAAAATATCAGAGCATTCAACACTTGTTATATATACTGTATTATCACAAAAGCAATGGCCATTAATGACTGCATGTGGCAAACTTAAATCTGGTTCTTAGTAATGTCTATAAGGTCTTTGTTGCTAAATAAAATTAAAAAGGAAGGGAAATGCCTAAAGACTGGGTTAGGCAGGTGTATCAAATTTTGCTTATATCACAGTTAGTCATATGTCACTCTCTTTTCACCGACTAGTTATACAGACACACAGTTATGTTACTGCTAAATTTTAGTCTTGATAAAAATTGTACGGTGACTTTACATTGTTTTCAAATAAAAAAAAAACCTCAATGTTAAAATCTAATATACTGCATATACTGTCCCACAAGTATGTCTCCCGCAGAGCAGAATAAAAACAGACACTGCACATATATTCATATATCTAAAAAACAAAACAAAAGCAAACTGTGGGATATATCATTCAGTTTTCATAATAAAGGTTAAAACTGCATTTCTTTATCAACCACATAAATACCAGGAATCTCTTTACACTCTGAAATCACACCTTGATTGTGTCACTACAGTCATTGCAGGTTTATTGACATTTGGTGTGGCATTCACAAAGTTTTATATGAATGTCTCAAATGATTCATCTTATGACATCAATATCTAATCCACTGTAACACTCAGTCAATTTCTGTTTTAGAAATTACATCCATCATAAAGTCTGTGCATGCTTTATTTTTCTTTTCTCTCTTCTCTATATTTCGAGGTTTGACATTTAGTCTCCTTCTGTTGTAGGAGCTCAAAAATCAATACAAGCAAGCCATCAGTGCTGTTCTATAGTAAACGTATACTACTTGCATCAAATAAGATTTAGCTAGGCAGCTTGTTGTAGAAAACCACATAAATCAGCTCTATTTGTAATGTTTGACACATAGACACAAGCGCTGTTGTAGCTTATGACCCCCTCTAGTGGTAAATAGTGATATAGCACTTAAAACAAATACTTGACGCTCTCCCAAACAAAGGTGTTTTCAAGTTTAGCAGAGTTTCGTTCCATCTCATAGTATGTGTGTCTATGATACAAATAATTAACCCACAAGCCAAACAAATATTCAAATAAATTATTCAGTGTTTGGAGGTGGATGCATTGGTGGATCAATTATTCATGTGGATTTAAATTAGGGTTCCATTTTATTTGTTAGGACTGAAAAGGAGGGAAACAAGAAACTTATTATTCATATGTATTCATAAGTAATTAGAGTTGGAGCACAGAAGTCAGTGTCACAAAGAGACTTGTAACAACTCATAACAACAAAACATCTACCTTGATTTGGTTTGATGTTGCAGTGCTAGTGGCATTAGGCAAAAAAAAAAAAAAAAAAAAAAATACTGGAAAAGTTTGAATATTTTCCAGTCCTAGCAGGCACAGCAACCCAACAACATGCCAACATCCAGTCAATAATTAAATTGTAGCCTACTAAATTCTGTCTAGTAAAACATGGTGCTCTTTCAAGTATTGTGTAACGACAGATGAGTCAGCAAAATGTCTAAAGCTAAAATAACATTTGGATTAAAGTGAATCAAAGGGAATATTTTTTTTTAAGTCTACTGAGTAAAATGTTTGGGAGAGTACTGTGGTGTGGTGCACTAGCAGAGATACACTCCAGAGCAGCAGGTGGCGGTAAGGCACCACTGAGCTGGATCTCACGCGCCACTTTAAAGACGAAAACAAGGTCACGTGCTCACTGTGGAATGCAAATGGTCCTCCCCAGTTCTGCTGCCGTGCTCCCAGTCTGAAGGATACAGCTACTGCTCCGACTGCTCTGAAATGTTGTAGAATAAGCAGAAAAACAACGAGGCAGCTCGACGGGGAAGCTACGAGGCCACCACCCTGACTAAAAGGGTAAGAAGTGTCCTGGTTTTCTTGTTTTTCTTCATGTTGACACACGGATAGCGCCAGGGTCAGTGCGCCTGAGTGTGTCGGAACGCGGCTGCGCTAGCCACGCACGGGCCCATCATAAACAGCAGCAGACAGCAGCGTTTTGTTTTTAGCTAACTTGCTAACGCTTTTATTTATAGTCTTCAACACTTCCAGGGAACATTTCACCGCAGAACGTGGTAATTTTGTGAGCCCCCGTATGTTAATTTGGTAGATTGTGTGTGTCTATTGTAACATCAGTGGAACTTGCTTATGAATGAAAATGCGTATAATGACTAGTTTTGCATGATGCCTCGGATTTATCTTTAAACTAGGGTGACCACCTGTCCCACTTTTGGTTGTACTGCACAGTCGTTTAGGCATCTCTCCCACCGTCCCACTTATTACGAAAAAGTCTCTCTTTTTCATTTGAGCTCAATGGATCTTATTAAAGAAGAGATTCAAGTTATGAAATAGAAGGTTAGTTTAGTATTTCTTGTGTAAAATATAGAATAAATATTTGATAGGTTGAATATGTAGCAAGTGTGTGGTTGCCTCTGTGTTTCAGGAAAGGGCTGTACATGGAGTTATGAGCTGCTGCTGCAAGATAGTTTTGAGAAAATGCAGACTGAGAGCTTTGATTTTTTTTTTTTTTTTTCTGTGTCATCTTTTTTATTCCAATGAACAAATTACCAGTAAAGACATCACTTTTCAAAATGTGTGTTTTTGGGATGAAAACAGCACAACAAATGTTATAGACCCTAAACTGTAGCAACTTGTATATCAGTGAGTTAAGTTAGATTTGTATATCAAAATATTTATTTTGTGAGTTTGTCCCTCCATGTCCCACCAAATCACACAACTTGTCCCACTTTTATTATTTTTTGAGGTGGTCACCCTACTTTAAACTGTCAGCCAGGTCTTCTAACATATTAGAGTTAACCAGTTGACTATTAGAGCGTTAAGGATCTAAAGGTTATTATGACCCAGGTTGTGGAGGAGAAACTACTTTATAATGCACTGTTAAAATGAACTGAAATGTACCCATTGGCTCTTCTTGACAACACTGGAACATGAAACAGAAAACCATATTTAAGCCATTCACTTTGCCTTACACTGTCATTGGAAGTCAGGTTTTTTAGCAAGCTCTCTCTATAGTGACTGTTTGGCCCATCTGCTTTTGAATGGAACAAACCATGCCTAACAAAGCTCTTAAGTCTTGAACTACATAAACATGACAAGCATATTTCGATCTGGCTTGGGTTGCATACTATTATATACAGGGCTTGTCATTAACTTTATCACCCCCCTGGCCACTTGCCATAAATTTTATAAATAGTATCTTTTTGGCATGTTGTGAAACAGTGTGGGAATTATAAAGCTGAGCGTTTTCCCACATCCTTTCAAGCATAAAATTGTGAAATAATATGTAAATATACATATTTGTGTTTTTACTAGGGGTGTAACAATACAGTAACTGTATCGATGTATCGATTTTTTTTCCTATGATACAGCTACATCGATACACTTGACCTTGTATCGAATCATATCGTTTTCTAGGAAGTGAATATCGATACACATGAAGTATCGATCGATAATATCGGAAATATCGAAATTAGAAATTTGTATGTTAAAATAAAACCAGATATGGCTTTTTGGAGATAAATTTTGTGTTTTTAATTAAATAAAATGTTATATTCAACTTTTCTTCACTCTCTGTCTGCTGGACATAATCAACCCCGGCCGCGGTCCTACATTTGTGAGTAAACTTTTATGATTTTTGGCAAAAAGTTGCTGTATCGATTATCGATACGAAGATGTTGAATCGTATCGAAACATATTGTTCCAAATTAGCCAATATCGTTCTTGAATCGTATCGAAACACTTCTAATCGATACATATCGTATCGTTGCAAAAACGTATCGTTACACCCCTAGTTTTTACGTATGTATAATATTGTAGGTGCTTAGACTATATATTTTTTATTTGTACTTTTTTATGCCCAAAACAAAAAAAAAATCTTATACACTTAAGGCTGCTTTTTCTATAATCATAATTGATTACTTTATATTTGTTTATGGGAACACTAAGCATAACCACAGAAATTTAAGGCCTAAATTTGTGGGAAAAAATATGGCTATAGTATCTAACCAGCCAACGTAGCTCGTGGAAGTCAAGTCTGTCCCTAGGCAAAATGGAAATCTAACTACATTAGGCCAGTTGGCTAGTGTTAATGTCAAGCTCTGATTATATTGCAAGGCATTTTCATTTTTTATGAACTGTATGGCTGGTGTGTTTAGGACAAGAGACTAATGGTGACTCAGCCTTTAAAAGTTATATTTGGACCATTCATTTGCATGTTCATCAGCATCCAAGTAATGTGTGACTGTTTCGTTTCATTTCATCATTTGGTTTCATGATCCAGTGGCAATACATCACAAGGCTTGTTCTTGTCTGATAGTTGTTCCTTGAATGTACACTGAAAAAGTCAGGAGTGAAATGTGTTGCTGTTCTCTCTCCAAAACAGCATAATTATAGATCTTAGAGAGTTTGTTTAGATTTCTGTCTGTCTGTCCATTTTCTTTCCTTTTTAATGTGGGGTTTATTTTGGAACCAATAACACCCAAGTCATTTTTAGCATTTGTTCTATTTTTGATTTAAAAGTTGCATCTCATACGTAGGTGAGAGCAGCGGTAAGTGGATGCAGCTGAAAAGAGATCAGGGTCCTCTGGGGAAAATCAAGTGAAAGTGTTTTGTAGCGTCACAGCATGAGGCTACGCGTGTTGGAATGCCAGACAAGGTTTGGCACACTTAAACTTGGAAAACAGCCAGAGCCTTTTTGTGCTGTTCTACTCAGCTGTGGAGACAAGGTCTGCTCAAGTCCAAGGCTCAATTACAGCTTCCTGACCATCCAAACTTTCAACCTGTATCAGAGGCAGGCACTGTTTTACACACTGTAACATAAGATATGTTACACTCAGTCAGGTCCTCTTTATGTCTGTCTGTTATGCCAATATAGAAAAATAACTTTGAACATACTATTACTTAAAAAATGTTGCTGTTAATATTGTGTCTTTTTGGTACCCTAGTTTTAATCATCCTATATTGGTGTGGACTAGTATGGTGACAATGTAATTCTAAGCAATTTATCAATGAATTGTGAATCAGTTAAAAATCTTAGAGTTAAGATTAATGCAAAAAATGCATTGTAATGCAATTTTCAAACAGTGTCTAGGTATATTGGGTATAATATGTCTTTTTATCTTTTTGGCGCAAAAAAATTTTGATTTTTTTTTTTCTTACTTTTTTTTCCTTCATTATTTTTATGTGAGGTTTGCTATAATATTTTAAGATAGATTTCTGTTTATAACATAATTAAGACAATACTAATGTGATATTAATATTTATTAAGTGCACTTCCTGGTGGATTTTTAAAGCAGACGCTGACAAAGTTCATTCAGTGCCTCTTTTTATTTTATACTGGTGCACTTATGATCTGTTTTCCAAAAAAACCCCAAATAATCTTTATTTTTTATTTTTTATTTTAAATAGCTTTATTTTCCAAGCCTTGCTCTCTGAGTGTGTGAGTCTAGTGTTTGAGGCTCCAGCACCAGCTAATCTATATGATAATGAGAAGATAATAATCAATGAGCCTCATGCATGGATGGCCTCAATCAATACAACACTGCACTGGCAAATTACCCAAATGGCTACATTTTATACGGCTAGACACTCAAACGTTGTTGAAATATTGTATGGGGTGTGGAGGAGCAGGGTACACCTTAAGCGTGACTTTAGCCTTTTGTTTCATCATATTCTGCATAAATTAATGTTTTCGGCAGTAAAGAGAGGGTTTTCATTTTAATTGTGGTGTACAATGGGACTTTTCAGTTCTCCCCTTTGCAATTATTTTTCCTGTAAAGTTTCTAGAAATGTGTCTGTCTTTTAGTAGCCAAAACAAATTCCAACTGAATCACATTTTCAGGGGAATTTTGGACAAAGTCTTAAATGCATTTTTTTTTATCCTAGAAACACCATCAAATGCCCATGAGGTGATGAAATGTCCCAGATGCTTCCCCTTCACTGGGCATTATAAGCACTCATATATCCACACCTTTGGGACAGGCCAGTTGGGCACGTGGATGTCCCCTCTCTTTTGTATCTATATGAGAGCGTTTCATATGTAGTTGACTATAGGGTCAACCTTGGTGTTCCTCTGGTGAGGTGCTGGTCTCTACATCCACCTTGGCCACTGTAAATGACAAGGGCTGGTCCCTTGTTGGTCATAACCAGTGCATGTAAAAAAAAAACCTTTGACCCTGACATCAAATGTACAACTTGACATGTGGCAAATGCAGAGCAGCCATATTTATTCATAAGATGTTACTTCTTAAACCCTTTCCTTCTAATGTTTTACACTGATGCAACTGATTCAAGACACTTTGCTTTCTTAGCATTATGTGAATGATTTAAACAGTAAATGGATTAAAACAGTACCAAAAAACATTCATTTTCAATTTTACATTTCTTTTAACCACATACAAAAAAAAGCTAACATTTTAACAAAAACCCTTATTAGACTGGCTGGTGAGTTTTCAGAAATGATTTACGTGATGACAAGAGTCTGTCTCACGTTGAAGGCTGGGTGCATCCTTAAAACAATTCAGGCCGACGCTGGGGGAGGGGACAGAGGCTAGAATCATTACCATCATCTTCATTAGAGGGGATTCCTTTGTCCAATCAGCAACCTCTATGCATGGGGATTCCAGAGGCGCCCCGTTGGCTGTCGCTAGGATACCACATAATCAGGAGGCAGGCTGAGGTCTGGTTGGTGGAGTGGGGTGTTGATGCTGGGACGACGGATCGTGTGTGGGGGGTAGAAGAGAGGTGCTGCTGGAACCTGCTCACACGCTCACTCATTCAGTCCGTCAGCCGAGTACCGCCGGTCAGACAAAGAAGACGTACATCCTGCAGCAGAACGGCACACTCCCGGGGGATGGGACTTCATACCCCTGCTTCACGATGGGGGGGGCACAGGAGGTAGGAGCATCAGGGTTAGGGGGCTTTGTCTCAGTGCACAAATGCATGTGTATGAAGCTTCTGCTTATTGATACCATTATAACTCATTATGATCAGCCAACAGTGCTCTGTGCATTTTTAAGGTTGACCCCATATTGTTTTGCTGTACTATGTGACATATACAGAAGTAAAGGCTGGTGACAGTACGTTGCTGCATGCTTATCTTTTTTATATGACCTTTTTCTTTTCCTGTCACACCCAAAACATTTTCACGCAAAAGATGGCTATAAAAATGGGTCCCACTATGAGAGAGGGGGTGGTCCCCATAACTGTGTCTGATGGATGAATGGCTGGTGATCGGGACAGGGATCATGACCAGAGGGGACTCCCTCCCTATAGAAGCCTACTGTGGGATGTAGGCTAATGACACAGGGGCACGCTTGGCTCTCGTGCGGCTTTGTTTACAAATGTAAGCCTCTCAGCCTGACTGGACAAGCTTTCAACAAAGACCTAAAATATCATAATAGACTATGCTTAATCCATAGTGTCATGCTTTTACAGTAACATTGCATTTGTCCAGCTACCTTAAGGTTTGCTTTTACATTTGGCACCATACTGGGGTCTGTCTGTCAGTAGCACTGCACAAAATGTAACCTAAGCAAAGCATTCTAACAGAATTTGGGGATAGGACTCTAATGTTTCTTGCTGAAGTTTTGTGCACAGCTTTCTATTATGTTTTACTTTTGCCGGCTACCTTGGGAACATAACGTGACACATTTTTTTCAATTACAATTTTTTGTAATAAATTGAAAATATTTGCTAAATTATCTTTTTCCTCTTCTAAAAATCTATTAGCAATGCAAAAAAAGGGTGTGCTGTGCAACCTTAGTAGTTTTAGACCAATGTTGTGATTATTTTTGTATTATTATTTTATTTTGTTTGCGTTTATTGGCCCACGTGACTGCAAGACATGTTGAGTTATTTATGAAAAGAATTCAACAATATATAAAAATAATAGTTAAACTTCATGTAGTTTACACTTTATTTTTAAATTATAGGTTTGTAAAAAGCTTTCTGTACATTTTTAACAAGAGCTGCACAATATGAAAACCTTGAGATAACTCTGTTGAATATTGTGATAATGATATGATTGGCGATATATTATTTTGACATGGTAATTCAATTTGCGATGTATTGTGCAGCCCTACATGTACCACAACTGGTTTATATTTGAAAAGATTATTTATTATTTTCTTGTATTTTATTTTAAGGTTACCTCACACAGCAGGACAAAATTTGGCCGTTACATGTCCAAATGTCTAGTACCTATTTTCTAATTAGATCATACAAAGAGGGCAGAGATAATATTAGATGATGTTATACAGTGCCCTTATTGTTTTAAAATATTGATCTATGCTCAAAATGTTAACACAAAACTGTAAACACATTTATTTAATAAATAGTTTGTGAAATATATACAATATGATTATTGGCATCCCTATGAATTCCACACAAAAAATGTAAGTATATTTCAAGTAATTTCTTTTTTTTTTTTTTTTTTTAGTAAACCTGGGTGACTAGAAACAGAAAATAATCCAACCATGACTTTCTGTTTCACAGGAGCGTAAGGTTGCACAAAGGCCAAACTTGTTTTGTCAATGCAACACTGGATGAAAATAAATCTTTTTACATTGCAGAAGCTTACTGAAACAATGCCACAGCGAATGCATGCTGTAATCAAAGCTAGAGGCGGTCCAACAAAATATTAGAGCATGAAACATTTTTTTTTTGTGGTGACTTTTTTTTGGGGTCAGGCGATGTATCTACAGCACCACAAAAACTATTTTTTGTGCCAAGCCAACTTGAGTGTCTTCATTTATTGAAACTCTTCAAATGGGACTGTGTTCTCTGTCCAGATGAAACCAAACAGAACTTTTAGGCAAAAACACCAGAGGTGTACAGAAGCCATATGGAAAAGTACCTCATGTCCACCATTAAATATGGTGACATGTCTTTAATGTTTTGGGGCTATTTTTCTGTCAGTGGACCTGGGCATCTTGTTAGGATACAAGGCATCACGTTATTAAATATAAAGAATTATTAAATGAATGATTGCCTCTGCCAGAAAGCTCAAAATTGGCATCTACTTCCATTAGGCTAATGATCCAAAAAATGCAGTCAAAATCTGCACCAATATGGTTTACTAAGCACAAAATTACGGTTTTGCCTTTGCCTTGCCAGTCTCCGACTTGAATCCAAAATGATGTGACTTGAGGTGAAGTGAAGAGGAGAGTTCCCAAGGGTAGACACTGAAAGCTGAAGGACCTGGAGAGGTTTTGTTTGGAGGGATGGTCTCTGATCACTTACCATGTATTTTCCACCTTATCAGCCATTACAACTCTGAGCTGTTATCTTTGAAAACTTAGGCAGCACAAATTATAGGCTAAAAGGGTGACAATAATAGTAGCACACACATATGGAAAACTTTTTTTTTGTATTATGTTGGTAATTGTGTTGTGTTTTTTTTTTTGGTCAATATTTTGAGCAAAAGTTCAAGAAGTTAAACAAAGATTTTTTTTTTTTCTAAAGCATTTTTTCCTCATATTTGCTTGGGTGCCAATATTAGTAGGGGGCATGGTATATTACTTTCTGTAGCTGAACACTGATATTTGCTCTCAATCCATATACCAGCCCAATAAACATCTTCCTCTTTGCCTTGTTAGCTTTTCTTTTCCCCAAACCTTAAAATCACTACACGCCCCTTTAACCTCACGGTGAAAAATTCCATCCCACCCGTTTTGGCCTCTTGTTTCAGCTCTGTTTCATCAGCTGTCATGCCGTTTGAAACCCCTCACACCCCCAGCCCCAAACACTGCAGTCCCACCTCCTCCAATCCACCAATGCCATCTCAAGTTCCCACTGTGTCTTTATGCCTTACATTGATCCAATATTCTTATTGTTTGTAATTGTAAAAAGCCTTTTTTTTTTCAACATCTCTTATCACAAGTCAAACCACGCTGGTCCTGTTTTTCTGCCTGAGCCCCTCAGTGCTAATAGATCCTAGAATACCAGGGGACCAACTGTTAAATGGCTTTTATGGAGGTCGAAGTTTTTTCTCCTTTCATGCCCATTACAATGAAGAAAATAATAGTGAGTAGTTAATATGGGTTATTAAAAAAAAGTTGTGTTTTGCCTTAAAGTGGTTTGGCTTACCTAAAACACGCTTGAAATAGGTTTTCACTCATGTGAAAGCTATAAGAATACTGTATTTATAGAAGCCAGCTGGATTTGTATTTTTTCTGTATATTTTATTTAATCTTTGATGCAAAGGCATTTGTTTATCTAAAAGTATGGAGTTTCAATTTTTTTTATTTTTTTGTATTTGCAGGCACCGAAGAGCCATTCAGAAGAGTCGGGGGTCAAAGGTGAGGCGACCAGAGGGCACCATGGAGAGTGAGCCAGGGGCCCCAGCTTCAACAGCCAACAGCACCGGGACCACTGCTACCTCCACCAGCAGCTCCTCTGCCTCTACAACAACCAGCACCAGTACAAACACTCCCACCACTACAACTGCTACCACGTCCCCCGTGACCTCCACCACCAACAGCAGTGGCAGCAGTAGCACGAGTACCAGTACTACTACTTCTACAACAACAGGAAGACAGACAGTGCCTCAGATATCTGTTTACAGTGGGATACCTGATCGACAGACTGTACAGGTAGGTTTCATGGTCTGTCAATAAAAAATATTGATACATTTATTGAATTTATACCTGGAGTTTACAGATAACTCCACATGCTTAGTACATTTACAATTTTTTTCTGTACAGCCTTTTTCTTTGTAAAAATATAATGTAATGCAGAGATGTTTAAAATGACAAATTTCAATTTTAGAATCTTTCTAGTTTACCTATTAAATGAATGTTAACGATGAGCTGTTTTGTTGAAAGAAAACCTTCTTTAGTGCTTTTGACCTTCTGACCTCCGGATAAGCCTCAGCACAGACGTAACCTCTATGTGAATAAGGTCCCCTCAACCTTTAGTTTTTTTTTTTTTGACAGAAGGTATTGTGTCCTTTCTGGGACTCAGCCCTCAGACAGTTAAAAGCCTAACATAATTACGTCCAGTTTAGACTCTTAGCACCAAGGGCTGATGCTCTTTTCAGTCATTTCAAAGCACTTGAGTGCTTTCTCTTGGCTAATTATCCTCACACTAAGCTTGAGGTTATGATGGTTAATGACACTGTGGGCCACAGGTCAACAGCCATTGTGGTTACTTGGCAACCAAAGCATGGGGTTACTAGTGATTATTTTCGCAGATGCAATTTTAAAATGTTTTACACGTCATTAATTGAGAAATTCTCTGCTTGGTCGTTTTGCTTCACAAAATACAAGGTTTGCTGTGCCATTAATGTTGTATATATTTTTGTTGCGCAGGTATTCCAACAGGCATTACACAGGCAGCCTAACACAGCAGCACAATATCTGCAGCAGATGTACGCAGCTCAGCAGCAGCATCTGATGTTACAAACTGCAGCGCTTCAACAACAGCACAGTCTCAGCACGGCTCAGCTCCAGAGTCTGGCTGCAGTACAGCAGGTTACTACTCACATAACCTTTCCACTGTACAGCATATGTATATGTCTTGTTCTTGTTGATTGATTGTAAATGTTTTTCCCCCTCTGTTTTGTGACGTGATAGGCCAGTATTGCAGCTGGACGACAAACGTCTTCACAGAATGGCACTTCATCTCAACAAACTGGATCCACCCAGGCCACGGTGAGCTGAAGTGTAAAGTTATATTATGTTATTATGGCCAATATACAGTAAATAATTTAAAAAGTTTATCAACACAATGCAAAGTTTCAAAATATTTTTTAGAATTTACACCATATCCAAAGTTCATTCATGGTTAATGGACTATGATATAATCAAGTGCATAAACATAAAAAAACTAATCCAAAAGACTAAACCAGTGAAACATTTCAGACAGAATAGTTTACTACTGTTACTCTAAAGCCCAGATATATTTTGCTGCTTAAAAGCTTTGTTGAAGTCAGAAGATACTGATATGATAAGATATGTATGAATGTATGAATGTATGTATGAATGAATGTATGAATGAATGAATGATAGATACTAGACCATTTATGGAGTAGTTTGCCCTAATTACTTTGTTGTATTATTGTTCCTAGATCAACCTGACCACATCTCCAGCTGCTGCGCAGCTGATCAGCCGGGCCCAGAACATTAGCTCCACCCCCACCAGTATTTCCCAGCAGGCTGTTCTGCTGGGCAGCCCATCGAGCTCCACTCTCACTGCCAGTCAAGCACAGATGTACCTGCGTGCACAGATGGTGAGATTACTCAACTCATAGCTTAGCCACTGGCCAATGTACACAATCTTGCACTATAAACACAGGGGCACAACACAAAAGACAGTGGTTTGTCCCACATAAGAGGTGAGCTTTACTTACCGGTTGGTTGTTGAGGTAATTCGTTCTGTGCTAGAGGGCCCACCAAACTGAGGTGGTAATTTTCTTTTTCTCTGGAAAGTTTTTTTAGGATGGTGTGGTTTTTTGAGAAATTTCTGAGCAGTGCGTGTAGTGACAGTAAGTTTTCGTTTTTAAAACACAAACTAGCATTTGTCTGATAGTGTCATTAGATATACCGCATTTTCCGGACTGTAAGTCGCACAAGCCAAAAAACGTATAATGAAGAAGAAAAAAAACGTATATAAGTCACACCGGACTATAAGTCGCATTTTTTTGGGGAAATTTATTTTACAAAATCCGTCACCAAGAACAAACATTTCATCTTGAAAGGCAAGTTATAGTAATAATGGAATAGAGAACAACAGGCTGAACAGGTGTGTGGTATGCTAACGTAACACACTGATGGTTATTCAGCTACGAGAAGCAACAAAGAACTGAATAGGTGTCTCTTGTGTTAACGTAATCTATTAACAGTTATTCACTCGTAATCGCTAAATCCTTAAAATTCTTCATCCTTGGTGTCGCTTCTGAACAACTCCGGAGGTAGACGAAACGCCGCTTCCTGCTCTGCGTGGCTGTCGTCAGACTCGGCATCAGTTCCATTTCCAATTATTCCGTCCTTTCTCAGTTGTTTTTATAGCCTAAGTTGTTAGCGGTAATGTTTACATTTTAAATTGTCAGTGGCACAGAAGCCTAGAGTGCCCTGTCACAGCTGTCAGTGTGAAAATAATGAACACGTGAAATATTTTAAAATATAAGTCACATCTGAGAATATGTCGCAGCCCTAGCCAGACTATGAAAAAAATTGCGACTTATAGTCTGGAAAATACGGTAAGTAGTTTAGATTATATTAGATTTAACTTTTTTGCCATTACTCAAGTATGAAATGCAGTTTAGCATTTAACCAGAAGTGCAATAACTGACAAGTATTTACATTGTGTACACAACAAAGACATAAATAACAGCTGGGAGCACTATGGACACACTATACAGACATATTCTGTCTTGTTTTAAAATAAAATTAAAATTAAGAAATAAAAATATGTGAGAATGATTTTGTGAACAATTTATCTGTTGTTGTTTAAGGCCCAGCAGAGCAACCTGGTGCAGGTGGCCCGAAGTCTGGGCCGAGCTGTCCCTCAGCTCATCTTTACTCCAACTGCTACTGTCACTGCTGTGCAGTCTGAGAGCGCCAACTCCACACAGGTATCCCACAGAACTATCAATTAAGTTTCTTCTATCAAAAAAAAAAACTTTCTGTGTGTCACTTGTTATTGTGGCTGATTTATAAACTCAAGACTGTATATTTTATAGATTTTATAGATTATAGATTTAGACATTGTATTTTACCTACAAAGTCTAATTAAGGTACTGTAAATTCTTCAAGAACCAGGTCCAGAATCTGGCCATCCGTGGCCAGCAGGGGGCGGTGTCCTCCTCCGCTCAGACGCAGACACTGCAGGCTCTCAGTCTGAAGCAGAGCCCTGTCCCTATCCAGCCAGCCTCTCTGAAGAGCTCCGGCCAGGGCACACAGGCCTCTGCAGGGGGGAAGGCTGGCTCCTTGGACACTCCTGCTGATGGATCAAAGAAGGGCGACAGTGCCCCCATCACAGAAGTACGGGCCATCAACATGAGCCGCAATGTTACAGCAGTCAGTGCCCAGCCTCTGATAGCTCCAGGTCAGTACTACTACCAGTCTTTAGTCAGTTCTATTATTAAAACCAATGCCACCAAAGTTCATATTAGCTGTTGTAACTAGCCCATAAGGCCATTAATTAGTGTCCAAGTTTTAACCAACTTGACTATGTTATTGGTCTGCGTAAACCACTTAATCGCATAATCATCTTGTTAATTGGCTGTAGAAGCCTAAACAAGAAGCCAGTTGTGTAGCAGCTGCTGCAAACGTCATAACAGATTTTTTTTTTTTTTTTTTTCTTCAAATCTTAAAATAGACTTTGGTTCCTGCAGAGACATTGTTACAAAACCTTTAGCAGCTACATGCATGTACTTACAAAACATTATTTTGCAGTTTCTTCTTGTTATCTTCTGTTGTCATCTGCTGTAGCTACATTTATTTCCAAATTCATCCGTAAATAAAAACAATTGCTCTTCTCACAACCTTTTCCCACTCTATTGTCTTAAATCTAGATCCCAATGTTGTGTTGGGCACCTGGCAGGGGTGAAGTTACAATTTAATAGTTTCCTCGAGTGTTGCTGAAATGACATGTTGGAGCCTGTTACACAAACCCATACACTCTTTAAAAAGGTGAAAGCAAAGTGTTAAGTACAGTGTTAAGTTTGCCGGGAACTGTGGGGGAGCTTTGTGGTTTTAGAAGCTGGGAAAGACATGCCAGTGCACAAGGGTCTCTCTGAAGTTCTCCTTGTGTAATAGAAGGTCAACAGCTGTTTCTTTTTTGACTAAATGTTGGCATTTGTCAAAGCACATTTTCAAAATAAGTTCAGTTTGTTTAAAGCAGGGCTGCGTAATACATTGAAATTTAGCGTTATTGTGATATCAGCAAAAGACACTAAATGCATTGCAGTAATGTTATGGTTTTCCATCTGTCACGGATATATAATGTCAAAATAAGTGTCTGGAGCCTCAAATAAAATTATGTTCAGTCCAAATAAAAAACTAGACTAGATTAGTCTTTAAAAACATTTGATTCAGCCCCATTTTTTAAAAATATATTTTTTTAAGTTTTACTGATAGGACAGAGTATAGTGGGAAATCGGGGAGAGAGCAAACTGTCAGAGTCCGGACTCCACGGCGCGAGGTTGTAGTTGTCCCGTATGCGCTACAACTGATTCAGCCCCAGTTTTGAGCAGTGAGTCAAGAGCTTTGTATCTCTTGATAAATTGAATTAAAATTGTACTTTTGTCTATAGTTAATAAAGCCTTAAACTTTTTAAGGGTGTCCACCATTATTGTCCAGATATCATCATAATCTTGATTGTGTTATTCAAATAATAATTATTAAATATTATTAAATAATAATAATAATAATAATATTATTAAATAATAATTATCGAATATTGCATCCTCTAATATGGTACAGCGTAGTTTAAAGTAAATTGGTAGAGAGAGATAGTTAAATAAAGGTCTGACATGCATATTGTGTCAGGTTTTACTCTGGGCCTCAATTGATAAGTTGCAGTGAAACTCATGTAATTGTGTGAATTCATGGTCTTTCTTTTGTATTGGTGTGAAGAGCATGTTTTTGGGCCTGTTTATAGGAGTCTGGGATGGGGGTGGGGGATTATCTGAGCATGGCAGTGCGCAACTGTGCCTTGCTTTGTTAGAGTAATGGATTCACATCAAATGAAAGGGAGGATGGAAGCTGAAAATCGTGCTGCTCGCTGTCTGAAAAAAAAAAATTAATGCGTTGCCATAGCAGCAAGTCACAAGGGACAGGTGTGCACTGGAGATGCTGGAAAGCAATTCGCTGTGGATCAGGAGGAGAAACTGTGCTGCTGAGACTTTGGGTCCCACACTTGACTATGACCAGGTCATTCTGTACTTCTGTTTCTGGATTCATTCACTGAGAAAAGGGTGCACTGACATGCCCCCATCTACTGTAAAGCCCATTGAAAAAATAATGACAGCAGATGAGGCCAGCTAATGCCACACTGGTTTAAAAAAAGCAGACTGGAGCTGCTTGCTGTTCAATCACAAGCTGTTTACAGTCTGTAGTCATTAGAATTACTTGTAAAATGAGGCATAAAAATATAGTCATTGTTTAAGTAGCGCCAGTTATGAAGCCACATATGTTTTTGGATGTTTCTGTTACTGTGAATTTTCAAGTTAGCCACTGATCCTTAAACATTTAGCCTCTGTTGTAATAATATCATGGCTCATTGCAGAAATTGCATGTTGTTGGATCTTGGGCATAGACCTAGCCTTATACCTTTAAAATTGCATCAGAGTCCCCCAAAAGCTTTGCGCTCACAGAGCAAAAGAAATAGACATGATGCATGTTTATTGGCATGTGTAAGCTTATGTAAGTACTTCCAATAATTCAACTTTGTATTACAACTTTATGTAGGATAAGTTTATGAAAGACCTTAATATAACCTTTGTATGGGGCTTTTAGCTTTGACATTGCTTTGAAATATATTAGACTTTAAATTACATTATTTAAACCAGCCTCATACTGAGTGAAGGAAATGTGGTGTGAGGGTCATTGTTTTAGGCTGGAATGTGTTTTGTGAAGCCAAAGTGGTAGTCGGTAGAAAATGGAAAGTCAGGGATTTTCCAGCGCCTGGTGCTAGGAACTCATCAGGAACGTATGCTGTCATCAATCTCAGGAGACTATACAACTCAGCCAGAGCCAACGGACTACACAAACTCATGACTAATGGAGAGTACAGGCCAGTGCGGCATGCTGAAGACTGCATAACTGTGTGTGTATAAATGTGTGGGGGCGTTGAGACCTGAGTCATTGCAGCTCTAATCCCAAGACCTTGAGGGGGAGTGGCATTTTAATACATTAATCTAACTTCCGCTTCACTCCCTGTTCCTCATTAGGGCCTTGAGAAAGATGTTCATGGGAATGGCCGGCTGTATCTACTGTGAGAAATCCCCTTTCTTCTCTCACAATACCCCAGAGAATCTTGCCAAAAATCTTGATTTGAGCAAAAGTTAAGCTACTCTGTAGAGCCATAAAGAAAGTTTAACAGGCCTTATTATTTAATTGCTGAATGAATAGCAAAGTTTTCTCTTTTAAAGTGTGACATGTATATTTTCTGGCTAAATCTTATGTTTTCATGTTGTCCTTTATATAAACTTCTGATTGATCCAGACTTTAATGTAAAAAGCTTAGAGCTAAACATTTTAAATTTATGCTGTCAGTCCTTGAAAATGTCCATTATCAGTTAAATATAAACTGGCAATTCCTGTCTATTTTGCCACTGTTCACGGATCATTAAAACAATCCAGCCACTAGGGGTCTCAAGCCAGTGTGCTACTGGTGCCGGTTGTCCCAAGCCGAGATAAATGGAGAGGACTGCATCAGGAAGGGCATCCAGCATAAAACTGGTGAGAAATCAATATGCAAATCACTGCACCTTGGAAAGCTGATGATTTGCTGCAGCAACCCCAGAAGGAAAAGGCAAAAATTAAAGAAGCTTTGGAGCATTAAAGTGGCTATTAGCACGCTAACTTTGCCAGATGGAAATATCTGTTTTTTTCACTGCATGGTACAGAATGTGGTTTGTCCCTCAGAGGGAAACGTTAAACCAGATGGAGCCTGTCCCACACAAAACCCCATGAAATGAACAGTGGGAGAGGAGGGATCATGGCAAAGCAAAGGGGATATGAGACAAGTGCATCTGCATCAGTTCTCAAAGCGTGGGCATAATTAGGGGGTTTTATGAGAGTAGCCAAACACATTTACATCTCAACAGGACTAAGACTTACCTATGTGCCGCTTGACTCATTAAATGTATTCATTTTTGTAATTATTAGGTAGAGTGGTAAAATGCTAAGTAGGCAGAATACAGAGAGACTGATTGTCTGATGAAGGGCAGGTGCCCGAAACGTCACTCGTGGTGAAAAATAAATTGGAGCTAAAAAGCATTGTTGCGCGGATCCTACTGTTTATCTTGATCCAGCACACAATCGTAAGGTTTTTTTGTGGATGTGCGTGTCTTTTTCTCTTGTCTGCAGACTGAGAGACTGACTCATTAACTCCTAGTGCCTTGGCTGGCTATGCTTGTACTTTCTTAAGGCCCCTATAATATTAGAGTGGCCCCAGGCTGCTGTTACAGAACAGTTTCCCACTCACTCTCACTTCAACAAAACAAAATTGATGAGTTGTGTCTATGGCTTTGGGGCATGTTTTGGAATCAGGATGTCTTTTACCCACAACAGCACTTGTAGGTGGTGACAAGCCATTTTGAGACATATTGCGTGTTATGGTCAGTTCAGAAATGCAACAGCAGCCACTTTCTGCATAGCCTTTAGCAAGATTATAGTGTTACACTAATACTCTGCTAATACACAGGTGATTTGACGAGACACTTTTCTGGGCAAACCTGAGGAATTTTACTGTTTCACACATAATGTTTAGAGCCTGTTTATTTACAGTTCATACTTTCTATCATGTCATCAGATTTTGTCAATGTTGGTCCTATTCGGTGTGTTGTAACTAACAGTTAGTGTTGGCTGTGTTTTATTATCTTCAATAAGGATTTTTCAAAGATTCTGTACCATTACCACATACTACATCAATACTGACTCCAGCCACAAGGGATCAGTAAATGAGCAAATGGTTAGTTTTAGTGAATTCTTTACCATTGTCAGGTAAGGGCTCAGTGGATCGAGCGTTTACCCCTGAACTAGAAGATTACCAGTTAAACTTAATGTCTGAGCACTAGATCTTTACTACTTTAGTACAGTCATGGAAAACCTGGAAAAGTCATGGAATTTAAAAATGCAATTTCCAGGCCCTGGAAAAGTTTGGGAATTTTATATTTTAGTGTAAAGTTTTGGAAATTTAAACAGTGTGTATCATTTGACTACTACAGCTAGAAAAAAAAATCTAAAAAAAATTGGACCAATATTTTTTGTCAGAATTTTTTAACTAAATAATTTTTTGCTGGTCTTTGGCTTTTGTTTTTGGTAATGCTTTAAAACAGGATAGATGATTACTTTATATCTTTATTTACTTTTTTAAAAATACATTCTGAACCAACTTACCAAGCATAATTATATTTTGATCAGTGGTGTGTAGGCTCTAAGTCAGTAAAATTAGTGGAATAATATACTGTAATTTTGGAGGAAGAGCCCCAACTGTTTTTTTTTTCCTTCAAATGACAAATTTCCAATTTTAACAAATGAAATTGCAACAAAAGTGTATTTCCAATGTACCATTGTGTTGGGCATTTTGAATACTATTTATTATTGCAAAGTCATTTTTCAGGTCTTGGAAATTTGGTCAAAGGTTTTGGAAAAGCCATGGAAAAGTGTATGAACCGTGACTTTACTAGATCACATGAGTAGGTTTTTAAGGTTGGATTTTTGTTCATTCATTTCTGGTCACTGCAATGGAAATGTGTGATTTTTGTACTTCATATTGGTTGATGCCTTTGTCGCAATTCATTTGGCATTACAAATGTCAGAAAAGCTGGATAAGTACATAAAGAAGCTTTACAGATTAACCACAATGATGGCATTAATGTCAGTTTTCCCATTTTGTTGTTGTCATTTCAGCCTACACTCAGATTCAGCCGCACTCACTGGTGCAGCAGCACAAGCAGCAGTTTGTGGTCCATCAGAGCCAAGCATCTCAGAGGGCAGGTGGCCAGCTCCTGCAGACAGCCTCCATTCAGCCCTCTCAGCACCCGATCCCAGTGCTGCCCAAACCTGCCTCACATGCCGCCTTGACGCCCAGTCAGCAAGCCACCATCTTCCACTCCACCATCAGCCCACACGCTCTCCATTCCTCCCTCAATCACAAAGCTCAGCCCGTCCAACTCACGGCCATCAACTTACAAATACAGCCCAGTGTGAGTAACACAACTATGGTGGAGAAAAAGCCATTTGTAATACTTGCCTTGTGCACCCCTGCGGTTGGATTCAGTCTACTCTTTGTACCAGTTCTAAGCCCAAATAAATTGAAGGTTGCATCAGGAAGGGCATTCAGTGTAAAACCTATGCCAAATTTATATTCAAGTCACTGCATGGTGGAAAGGAGCTGATTTGCTGCAGCAACCTTGGAAGGGAAAAGCCAAAAAGGAAGAACTTTTGGTTAACAATTGTGTTTCGCTTTGAAATATATTTTTAATACTGAAGAATAGGGCTTGACATTAACACTAGCCATCTGGCCAAATGTGGGTAGATTTTCATTTTGGCTAGTAACACAAAACTCCAATCACTCACTTTGGCCGGTTAAGTTTTATCCACCTAAATCTTAACTACTAGTTAGGCCTGAATTTATGTTGCTCTGGTCAAGTGTGCACCATTTAGTATACAGTAATACATCATGATTAAAGAATGAAAAATATTAATCTAAACCAAAAAACATGTTTTACAAGCACCACATGACAGAGATGATATTTATATTTGAACATTTCTTGTCCATACATAAAGCCAAATTTTAAATTTCTTTAAGCCTAACTAGCTTTCTAACCTTTTGGTTTAGGAAAACTACTAGTACTGTATGTAGCCCATGCTGTTATTGAAATGTCTGAGCTCCTGAAAATGCATGTTTCACAGTAAATGTAAGCCACATGGCAAAAGAACAAGCTTAGAACAAATTGCTTTTCCATGGCACATACGTTTGGAAAGTGGTGATGATATTGGTGACATTTCTTTCCAATGGTGTGACTTTTTTCCCTGACATCTTGGTTAGAAAACTTGGCTGACTTGCATTTTCACCATCTTAGGCCTCGCGACTTGTTCAGGACTGTAAAGAAAAACCAACCTCACTGGTGGTGAGAGAGACATGTCCGCCCTCTTCCACACCACAACAACAACAACAACAACCCCAACAACAACAACCCCAACAACAACAACCCCAACAACAACAACCCCAACACCAACAACAACAACAACAACAACAACAGCAGCAGCAACAAACACAGACCGCAGCTCTGCCGTCACAACCCACCAAGCCCGTGGAGCAGACCAAGGTCCATGCAGCCCCGCCAGCTGTCCAGCCACAAGGTAATGACTCAGCACTGCCTTATTAAGCCTGTTGTGAATTTATAAGCAAATGTGACAAAATATTATCCGGTGCAACAACACATGCTTGGCACTCATTGTTTTGACACTGAAAATGCATGATTAATTTGCACATATATGTTTGGCTTAGTTGATTAATTTTTCTTAATGGCTGGTCGTCTTTCTAACCACAAATGTCTGTCTTCTCAGTGAGTTGGGTGCAACGTGTAATTGGGCACAAAAAGGAAAACGCACTGGGAATAATTCTTTCCACTTGACTTTATTTTCATGTTTAATAATCCACAGAGGGGTTTTACTAGGTCGATGGTTGGCTGAGGTTTAGGTTGAAATCATTTTTTTGTAGCAATAGTAACACTAATGATGTTTTTGCTGTTGTGCTGCATTGTTTTTGCAACAATAATGCATTTTTAGAAATTACAGGGTAGCCCCAAAGTCTTAAAAGTTAAAAAGGTATTAAATTTGATGTGGTCAAAATCAAGGCCTTAAAAGTATTTAATCTTATGTGCAGGTATTAAATTCTGTTCATCTTGGTTTTAAATTTTAAAAAGGCATTTTTGGTGTTGTTGATAATTTCACACAAATTATTGCAGTGAGAAGTCATGTTCAGTCCAAACTAGCTGCTGGTCCTTGTCAAAAAATACAGAATATTTTAAAGAAATACTTCCTAACTAATAATAGAGAAGTACAGTATGTCTTATTTGTGAGTTGGGCATAATAAGAACTAGAATAGAATAGAATAAATAAGAACTGTGTGAATTCGACAGCACATTTCATTTAGGAAAGCATCAATGTAGCGCCCTCGCGCGCTCGGTATTTTCCGTGAGTCACGTGGCGCTCTTCGGGGTTTTCCGAATGTGCCCTCGCTGAGAGCAGGAGGCGGAACCCGGGGCGCTTTTATTTATGAGCATGAAACGTAGCGCTGCAGCTTAAACACAAAAACCTGGCGGAACAACAGAAGTAGCTGCGTGTACGAGCGCACGCGTCTAACAAAGCTCCGATGGTTTGTGCCTAAAAAATAAAGTCAATGCGGTAAGAAAACTCTTCTCTTTCACTTTAGACAAAGCACGGCGGACAGTTATTGTTTACTTTCGCTTTGGTTTTATTCCAGAGCCTACGAGCGAGTCCATGTGAGGACAGGAGTGATTTGCTGTGTTATTGATCCGCTCTTGCCTGTTGGTCTGTTTAGTATCCTATCATACCGACAGCGAACAATAATTGAAAGAGAAACAGACATACGGTTTAATTTTCCACTGCTCTGAAATGTATTTTGAGTACAGAGCACACACATGTCTAATAAAAACTTACTATTGTGGTTAACTCATGCTTAAAACTTAGAATCTATTTTGTGTCAAGTGTGTTTAATGAAAATGTTTAACAGGTTAACCAGAGAGCTGAAGAGCATAACTGTTGCATTTCTGATGAACTTTTTAGATGTATAATTTGTGTGTGTTTTTGCTATAAATCTGTGTAAAGCTTGTTTATATTTATTCCTGTTAAATAAGTGGAAGGAAATGAACGAATGAATCTTATTGTATTACACTCTTGACCTGTCAATATACATACTTGTTTGTTTGTTTTTTACTAAGATTTTTGGACTAGTGTTGAAAATATTTTCTGAGGGCTTGATGTGCTCCAATAGACTGTAATAAAGCTTTATGCTCTTGTTGAGAAAATACAATCATTTACCATTTTGTTTGGCCTTTGATATTAGGATCATATATAATTTTACAAATATATTAATTAAAGAATACCTTATTGTATGGTATTTATGACATTTACACTTTACATGTCAACATAATTTTCCAATTACATTATGTTTAAACCAGATACAAGGTTGGCTGCTCCAGCCTCAGCAGTAATAAGTCCATTCTTATGTTTTTATTGAGAGTCATGAAATTCTGTTTTTTAACAAAGTTATGACTGATTAGGGATTGCAGCAAGGGTTGAACTGCCTACACTGAAACACTTCAAAGTGACTTCAAACAGCATTATCTATCATCTTTTCTCATGTGTAATTTTCTATTACTTCTCATTGAGGCTACATCTTCTCTTGTAAAACAATACCATGTATTTGTATCACAGGAGGGGGCTTGGCAAAGAGGCAGAGTACAGCACCTGGGACCCCGCCTCCAGCCATGACCTCTGGAAATGAGAGCGAGGCGCCCACTGTGACGGGCAGCGCGCCGCACAATGGAGAGAACAAACCGCCCCAGGCCATCGTCAAGCCCCAGGTCCTCACTCATGTCATCGAGGGCTTTGTGATCCAGGAGGGAGCTGAGCCCTTCCCTGTGTGTGTGAGTATCTCCCATCAGCTGTACGTACATGAGCCAGGATGTAATGAACAGCCTGAAGTCGCACATTCCCCAGTGTACACGCCTGCAGGGAGCTGTCAGCAGGAAAACACAGCTCGCTTACTGGTAGCAGTGACGGCCCCCAGCTTCTGTTTGACTAAGTCATTAATTACAGTGAGCCACGGCAGTAGCTGTGACGGGGCAGACGGATCAAGGTGTTTTTACAGTTTGTAATGAGCTCCACTGTTTCAGTTACTGTAGACAAAAAGCAAATGTTTATTCTATTTCATGAACAGTATTTCACCTGGACTGCAAACATGTCACTTACATTTCTGCAGTTTATTCGCACAAGCATTGTTATAATTTAAATAGATTTCACAAACCTCCTAGTACTTGTCAGTTTTTTGACTGCAAAGCCACTGCCTCCTACTGGACAGCCACGATAAATGTCCCCTGCATGAAAGTACAATAAGGAGCCATTAGTTACAATACAAGAAACATTAATTATTAGCACCTGTTATTAATAATTATTAGTACCAATCACACCCATTTGCACATTTAGCAACCAACTAGCCATTTATGTATGTGGAGCTTGTCATAGTTGACTTCTGTTTTCCAATGACAACTGTATTATGTCTCTGTATGTGCCCAGGTGGAACGTCTGCCTATTCTCATGGACAGCCCAGCCAAACATGACCATCAGCTGTCCTCTGACCCTGACAAGACCCCTGTCAGTAACGCTGCCAACTCTGACTCTGAGCCGGAGGACATCAACCAACCCGGTCAGTGTTTGTTTGCGTGCGCAGCATTTTACTGCTTGTAATCAAAACACCCAAAACACTACAGCCTGCAGGGAATCACATCTCTGTGTTAAAGGTTAATGGTTAATGGAATGCTTTGAGAATCTCCAGAGATATTTACAATCGTTTTTATTTGTTGCTCACATGTATATACTTACTGTCCTCACAGAAAAAGAACAAGAGCAGGAGCCCAAGTTGACTTGTGAATACTGCGGCTGGGTTGACTTTGCCTATACATTCAAAGGGTCAAAAAGATTCTGCTCCACACCATGTGCTAAGAGGTGAGTAAGCTAGCAGTATTTTTGCTGATTACAAGTAAGTTCGGCTTTATTGTCATAATTTCCCTTTGTAAACAGGTACAATGTAGGTTGTTCGAAGCGTATTGGCCTTTTCCATCCTGACAGAAGTAAAACAAATAGCCGCTGGCGTAGAAGACCCCAGGGCCGACCCAGTATCGAGGCTAAGAAACAGGTACTGAACCAACTTTACTATTCAGATGTCCCTTTTTTTACTCGAGTTTATGTGTCTGTTTCATCTTCCACATTTTAAAAGATATTATGGAATCTTACTTTAACGTGATTGATGGATAATAATAGAAAGTTATACATTGTATTTCTGCATAATCTGATTGCAGCATCTTCTCATAAATAAACCCTTGAGAGCAGGTTTTGCTTCTGAAAAATTCTTATATAACTTTTTTTTTAAACATCCAGTGGGTGGTGCTTTTGCGTCATCTTTAGACCTTTAGAGTTAGTTTTTGTATCGCAAATCTTCAGCAACTACCAAACTAATCTGTTGGGCATTGGTGTTTATGGTATTGAATTTAGCCGATGAGCCTTGCAACATTTGTCTGTTTTCAGAAACTGTCACCTTCGCCTCAGCAGACTCAGGGTGGTTCAGTATCGTCCCCTCATCCGTCCCAGCCCAGTCAGGAAGAGTCTAGTCCCTGCTCAGACATGTCCAGCTACGAGGAGCCTCCGTCCCCCCTGTCTGCTGCCAGCTCAGGCACAATGGCTCCAGCCCCTGTCCCAGCACCGGCTTCTGTCCATCGGCAGGCCAGCAGGACCTCAGACCAGGAGAACAGCTCAGGCAGAGACACACAAACACCAAACCAAAACTTCACACCGAATGATCCAACAAAGTGGAACGTGAGAGAGGTGTACAACTTTATTCGCTCGCTGCCAGGTGGGTTGTAGAAATGTTTGTTTAACTTGTACATTTCATCATTTTGAGATACGGACTAAAGATACTAACTTACTATAAGAACAAGAAGTTTTAGAATTGTGAGATGTAAGGGTTTTGTGGCTAAATGGAGAGATCATTTACCCCTGAACTAGAAGATCTTTGGAGTTTGAGTCCAGGTCTGGGCATCGTGAGAGGACTCTGTTCTCTGAGTGCTAGTTTGGATTTTTGTGTGTGTTCATAGCCTTTCTTAAAATCTGTCTTAAGACTTAAACACACTTCTGTATGGTAGCTATAAATGTACTTGAATTGCACACTACACATCTTTTTTTTGCTACAGGTTGCCAGGAGATCGCAGAGGAATTTCGCTCTCAGGAGATTGATGGACAGGCCTTGCTCCTGCTTAAAGAGGACCACCTCATGAGCACCATGAACATTAAATTAGGACCCGCTCTCAAGATCTTTGCACGTATAAATATGCTCAAAGACTCATAGCAGTCTGTGTTTGGGCGCTCCACTCTGAACTAAGTGCACTGACTGACGTGTGATTCCAAGTGTGACCCTCTAAACTCTTAAAGCAGCATGAAGATGCATCGTAGCACTGACTATTGACTACAACATCACCTCACTTTTTTACTCCTGGTTTTAAATGGACACGAATCAGGTTTAAAGGATATATGAAAAATGCAGTTTTATTTTTGAGCACTTAACTAAAAAAAACAGATTGTGTGAACCATATGTTGGTGTTTACATCTACTAAGCAGCCACAGTTTCTAATTATGTGCCAAAGTGTGATACTGAATCAGTGGTAAAAGTGGTTTATGTTGGAATTGGATGGTTTGACCCAGTGCCAATTTTATCATTGCCATTCATTAATGGTGTAAAATGTTTCTAAGACATATTTACAAAAAGATTGATGTTTACTTAAAATAATGTCTCATTTTTACGAATTGTGAATCGGCATAGATCAAAACATGAATAGAATTTACTTCTTCACAATGCTTGGTAATAATTCTGTCATATCTAAACCAACATTATGCTGTTTCAAGCTGCAATCAAAAGTATCAGGGGACCCACCTTAAATTAGCTATTTGGCAAGTTACAACTATATACAATTCATTTGATATAGTATATGATTTATCTTATACTTCAAAGGCTGGTGAAGGAGCCATACTGTTGTGCAACAGTAGCCTGGGTCACACTGTAAAAGTTGGTGCTAAACAGGAGGATTGAGACGAAACAAGCAAGTCCTTAGTCTGAATTTATTTAAATGATTATATTTTCTACTGTTTTGTTGGTGTGAATGAAAAAGGTATGGTTGTGTGTGTGCGTCTGGAAATGGAGGATTGAATTCATTAATTTGCTCATTTTTATTCAGTAGATGCTCCTTTGTCTGTTCTCACAGTAAGACTCACCGCTCTCGCATACAAAGCTGGAAGGCTGGGAAACCATTTAAGCAGCTTCTTTTGAAAGATTGATTTTTCTTTCTTTCTGTCATGAGGAACACGTTGGTTTTTCTGCAGATTTAAAATGCATGTATATAGATTTTATTTTGAAGTTATTTAAGAAAAGACTATTGATCTTTTTTTTTTTCTTTAACCAATTTAAGGAGCAGCCTGAATATACTGTCCTCTCGTCACACAGCCCTCTTTTGGCACTTAATGAGTTTTGTTTGCTTCAATAGTATGTAATAACGTAGAGCATTAAATGGCTGGTGTTGGTGCAGTAATGCAGTGTCCATATGTACATAACAGCAACTGTCTCTTTTAAGTTAAATATAAGTTTTAAAACAAGAAATGAAATGGTGGTAAAATATTTTGAAATATGCAAATGTATAAATTTTAAGGTCTGGGAGTTTTTTAGTTCGTTTGATGCGTATTTGATCAAATGTGTTTGTTGTGTTTATGATGCCTGAAATGGAAGTTCATCTTTTCTAGAGGCTTTGTTCTATGCTTATATTTATCAAAATGTTTTGTTACACATTTTGCAAGAATAAATAATTTGTTGTAGAAAGGTTGGTGTTTGGACTTTTTTCTCTTTGTATCCATGGACACTGTTACTAGACTAGACTAGACTAGAATTTGTTTTTGGTATTTATTTATTTTTAAAGGGACCCTATACTGAGATTAAGATTAATCATTAACAAATCAAATTCACATTTCAAAATGTATCACTGTCAGGCTATTTAAGTGATTTGTCTTATTCCTTTATATTTATATATATTATAATTATAATTATGCTATTCCCTTTAACCCTTGTAATTCACTTTAATGCTTTAATGTCACACGGTTTAATGTAAGGTGACCAGATTTCTAGACCCAAAAACTGGGACACTTTTGGTGCATTTGAACTTACTAAATGACAAAAAAAAATCTCGAGAAATCCATGTCATGTAATTAAAGTACGTGGCGCTAGGGTTAAGTTTGAATTTGATGGCAATTTGTTAAAAAAAGTAATGACAATAATAATGTAAGCAAATTTAGTGACAAAAGTCTTTAGACAAATGTGTTTTCAGTTTCCTATGGTTTTCTATTGGTTAAAATGGGGACAACTGGGACATATTAGTGTTTTTACAGATATGTGTTGGGACATGGGACAAGGCGCCTAAAACGGGCACTGTCCCGGTTAAATATGGACGAATATAAGATAATTATAGCATATAAGGGAAACCTTCATGCATACAGTTTCGGCCTACGAGCTGAATACGTAGCTACTTTTTAATTTTTTATCCCAGTAGCAGTAATAGCTCTAAAACAGGAAGTTTCCAGGAGTTGGCCACAAATTGTTGTAGTTACCAGGACGTGCTCGATAATGTACGCACACAACGAGACAGTTTCAAATTGACTTTAGTTTTAAATACAATACAGGTACGCTGAGAAAAAACAAAACAACAGCCATAGGTATGCAAAGAGTTTTCTTTCAAAAATGACAGTGGGCGGGGCCGAAAACTCGCAACGTCGTTGTCTGCTCCCTTTTGTTTTGATTCAAGAACGGATCAAACCATTACAATTTACAATTATTTGCCCCATTTACAAATAAACTAAAAGTGTATAGGTTACACACGAAATTTGATCACTACACAAATTAAAACAACTCCAAAATAAAGATTGTAGTGTCAAAATCCTCATAGTATATAGAACATTTTCTCCCCTGCCATGTTGATGCTGCCAAATGGTTCAGTCCGTTTTTTAAACTTGACTTTAGTGACTCTGAAAATACATAGTAGAGTACAGTTTCTCGTCATCGTTCATAGCATTGCACCTGTTAGCATTTATTAGCATTACATTAGGTAAGTTATACACAAAATACAATTTTTAAAACTGAAATGTAAACTGACTGTCTTTGTATAATTTATTTTCTGCCAGATTATGTAAATAATAAGCTAGGACTCTAGGATGGTGTTGATTGCTTTTGCCATTATATAACGTTATATTATATTGTGTATATGCATGCATTATGTTATATTATAGTACTGTACAATGTAACAAAAACAAACTTTTATAACAGTGTCATTTTAATATATAGCAAGAGTTTTGCTATAATGCCGAACAGAAGAGATGGCACTGAGGACTCCTCGGGTGACCTCCCTCCTCTGCAGAAACTTGAGTCTCCCACAGGTGTGTAAATTGTGCTTTATTCCACAAGTTTTTGTTTTGAACCAAGCTAAAAGACCATGGCTTGTTAATTTAATTATTAGCACAGTGGCTGTTTAATCCACTGTGAGTGAGTGTGTGTGTGTGTCTGGTCTTGTGTGTCAGGGAGCCCACCTACTGCCTCATTATCCTGCCTGATGGAGCTGGAAAACTGTGTGTCCAACCTGAGCCTTGCACATGAGATAGTGGTGAACAGAGACTTCTGCTTCAAACCTAATAGCCCTCCCACCAACAGGCAAGAAATAAAACAATTCTTTCCTTAAGTGGCATTGGTTATTTGCATCTAATTAAATTGTTCTGAAAAATTGTAACAGCCTTTTCCTCTACAGCTTGGAAGGAAGAGTGACTGAAATAGTTCACAAAGCTTTCTGGGACAGCTTGCAACAACAACTGAACAGTGATCCCCCGGACTACAGCCATGCCATAGTCCTGCTCCAAGAGGTCAAGACTGTAAGTGTCACAAATGCTGGAGAGTAAGGACATTCAGTGTGGTAGATACATAAATAATCTTTGGGATTCAAGTGAGAAAAACGTTAGAAGAAGTGCCATATAAAATTACAACATGCTACTTAAAAACAGTGGTTCTCAACAGTTTCTTCATCCCATTGTCACAGACATAATATATCACTGGGTCTCTACGTAATAAAATCAGGTTTTAATTTAAACTGCTACACAAAGACATCTGACACATCTGTTATATTCTACTGCATAGTGTGTTTTTTGTCTACTTAGTTGCTTGAGTCTCTGCTGCTGCCTGGCCACGTCAGACTGAAGGCTGAGCTGAATGAGGTGCTGGACATGGACCTGATCAAACAGGAGGTCAGTCACAGAGCTCTGGATCTTAATAGACTGGCGGGATACGTCATCAACACCATGGGTTCCCTGTGTGCCCCTGTCAGGGATCCAGAGGTCAGGGCCCTCCGGGACCTCAAGCAGCCAGTGGAGCTCTTCAGGTGAGACATGCACCTTTTAGGAAAGCTACAGACACCAGACACAACACTCAGCAACAGTCCAGTGAAACCAACTAATGGTTTAACTTTGTAATGTCTTCACTTTCTTTAGGGAGATTTTTCGTGTCTTAAGGCTCATGAAAGTTGACATGGTGAACTTCACTGTCCAGACCTTGAGGCCTCACCTGATGCAGCAGGCAGTGCTGTATGAGAGAGCCAAATTTCAGCAAATTCTGGACAAGGATCCTGGTGGGAAGGGGTTAAGGGTGTAAAAACGAGCTGCTAGAATACAATTACTGAGCTGATTGATGCAGAGGGAGCCAATTGGGAGAGGGCTAGTTGGCTCAGACATTACCTCTAAGGACAGCTGAGTAATCACAATTATTGGCAATGAGGCGCTTGTGCTGACAAAGCTATCTTAAGCAGGCTATTAGTCTCTCCTTAAAGAATATTTTTAGCTTGTAGATTCATTTTCTTGATTACTTGGTTTATGGTGACATTTTATAGTGTTAATGCATATAAAAATACTTTTTCATACAGAAATGTTTAACTTACAGCGACAGTGTATAAAGTGTTATTGTAGTTTCTTGTTTTCAATTTAATAAAGTAATCAATTCCCACTGAGAACTCTGCCTCTCAAAGTAATCTGCAGGATCATACAGTAGACTAAGAAGTGAGAAATATCAGACTAACTAGTTAGTCTAAGATCAAGAAGGTTGGTTATACAAACTATTTTTAGACCACTGCAGAGTCAAGGAGATGCTTGCTGATCATGGTGTTATATGTTGTGGTCCTTCATCTGATCCTTTTTTTAAATTGGGTGAATGCTTTCTTTTTCTTCAGCCTCTTTGGATAATACTGTGGCTTGGCTCCAAGCAGCAGCGGCTGAAGAGATGTCTGCTGTCAGCAGCAGTCCTGTCAGTGCCATTGCTGTCCTGAACCGGGCCTACATGCATCTGCTGCGCTGGAACCCACTGGACCAGAAATATCCTGAGGTCAGCTGCACATTACATCATACCATGTCTCTCATTTGAATAATGTTTTATTGATAATGAGGGAATATTCAGTCTCTCTACACACTGCTCCTCACCCCACTGCTTACTTATGCATGAGGAAACACATCAGAGCTCATGTAATGTAGAAAATCTAGCATTTTAGATGTAAAAGCAAGATAGTGCTGATCTTTCTGTAGTTGTGTGATTGCGTTTGTTGAAATTTAAGCTGTTTGGTAAAAATACTGACCTCTACACAGACTGTGCTCATGGACCGGCCTCGGCTGGACTCTTTGGGTGAGCAGATCCAGAAGCTGGTCATAGAGGCGTCTGTGCTACTGGTGACCAGTGCACATTGTGGAGGTGCTGCTTTCTCGCTGCAGGGGTTTGTTGTTAAACTCAGGCAGTCCATCACTGCCTTGCTAGAAGGCAGTCACACCAGGTAAGAGGGGAATGTGGTGATGCATGTACTGGCTGTCACGGGGAACAGGTATTGTAAGAGAAGGATACCAATGGAGGTGACAGGAGGCAACTAGCTTGTCAAAAGGGATCCAGCTAACCTCATTCTTTCTGTTTAAGAGAAGGCCTGTCATTATTAGTGGACAAATGTAGAACAGCAGCTTGTGGTATTCAAAGCTTGCTCACGTGCTGCTACAAGCTGTATTAAAGGCAGCAGAGGCCATTTCTGTCCCATTAATGTTAATATTAAAAATGTATTTATTAAATTATTAAACGTTTGCTTAATAAAATGCCTATGGCTATTAATATTAATTTATAAGATCAATATTTATAAAGAAGTGTCCAAACATTGAAACTTGGGTTCTGATGCACGTGACATGTCTGCTCTAACTCTGTTCTCCTCGGATGCTACAGTGAAGCCAACCTTAAGAGGGTGCTGCTGAGTGTTGGCGAGAAAGTAGTGCAGCAGGTGAATGACTTACGAAAAAGCCACGAAGAAACGCTGCTACCTCAAGAGAGCCAGGATCTCCTGAGAGGACAAATAGCAGAGCTGTGGAATCAGAACAACCCTGTTCATATTCTCATAGGTAAGACATACAGGAGACATTGAAAAATAAATTAAAAGTATTCTTTTTTATTCTTTTTTTAAGTTATATTTTAACAAAATAATTTTCAGATTAGCAATCTACAATAACCAGGAGGATATAAACAAGAACCTTTTTCTTCCCTCTCAAAACTTCGATGCATCTTTGATAGCAGGAATAATGGATAAAATAGTTCAGCTACTACACGTGAATTAAAACATTCATTCATCTTCTATCGCTTATTCCCACTGGAGCCTATCTCAGCAACTACGGGGCAGGGTACACCCTGTCCCGGACAGTGGACAGTTAGTCGCAGGGCTGACAGAGACACTGACAGACAACCATTCACTCTAAAATTAATTCAATTGGGGCAATTTAGAGCCACTAACACATGCACGTCTTTGGACAGTGGGAGTTCTGAAAAGAACCCATAGTAACATATAAAAGACATGTTTTTATTTGTCAGGAAAAACTCATTGCTGTTATGTTCAGGTTAAGTTAGTCTATGTGAAGTTGGATGTTGTTGAACTTGAGTGCTGACTTCTTCTCTCTCTGGATATAATGTAGGAGAGAGGGTACAGGGCTTCCTCCAGGCCATGCTGCAGGGGGGCCCTACTAAAAGGAGTCCAGAGCTGGCCGCTCCCCTCAGGCTGCTCAGTGCTAAGTTGGCTGAGCTAGGAACGGCCTTTGGGCAAATCGTCCACTTCAACCGCTCCGTGTTCGGACCCTTCTATGCACCCATACTTAGGAGAGTACTGTTCCCATCAGGAGAAGCAGAGACTGTGGAGGACCAGCGTTAAGAGGAGGGCAACCAGGAAAACCGCAAATGCTCTTAGTTTAAAATGTCAGGGCTTTTGAATATGAATATTGTAAAATAAGGCATTATGAAATAAAAGCAAACAGCCAGTATAAAACAGTTAGAAAACTTCAGAAAACATTTTTCTCTAGTCTCATATACCTCTCTAAGGACTTTAAATGTCTAAAAATATTTGGATATTATCATAACCGTTATGGCCAAAATTGTTTGTTGAGAACTTGTATATATTTACTCTCAGGACAGATAAATGCCAAAGAAAATAATCTAGCAATCAGTAAATAATATAATTTTGTATATAAGTAAATGCTTTGTTGTATTTTGTCTGTATTGATAACTCTTCTTTTATTTTTATTTTTTTTCTTCTCTTTTATTGAGCTTATATCTAATAAAACAAATTAAAGATTGGGGAAATGTTTAAAATAAAATCTGTGAACTTTTTTCAAATGTGTCATTAAAACACATTTATTTGAAATCTAAATTGACTTTACAGCTTTGTGACCTGCATCTTAAAGACTGAATTATGCCAACAGAAATTATTGTTTAACCAAAATAAACCATCTAACCTACTACCATCTTTATTGATTTTTTTCTAAACATCGCATAATTGCAAAACCTTTATTTACCATTCAACAAAAAAAAAAAAAAAAAAAAAAAATGACTATGACATTTCCTAGTAGGTGCCATCCAAAAAGCTATTTTAAATGTAATATTACTTTGGTCCTAGCCGCTTATGTTTTGTTGAGGAAAAACTGTATAAACTTTCTAATACATGTGCATGTCAATAAATTAAAATATTGTGGAAAAGTGAAATCATTTCAGTAGTTAAGTCAAATGCATATATTACAGATTCAGTACACATGGTAAAATATTTCAAGTACTTATTTTAATAGTAATAATCACTTAATTAATGAGTATCTAATAAAATTTCAATATTTTATAATGTTACTTTGTCAGCATAATCTGAAGTAGCTCAGTCTTTAGACATGTTTGCCCACTAACCTGAAGGTTGGCAGTTTGCGATCCCCCTACTTGCATTGCACTGTCGTGTCCTTGGGCAAGACACTTCACCCACCTTGCCTGTATGAACAAGTCAGTGTGACTGTGTTTGGTGGAGGTCAGAGGGGCCGCAGAATAAATAAAATATTTAACTATTTATGCACTGATTCTATATAAAATCTGTGTTTCAGAAATGAACCACTGAAATATTTTGACTTTTCCATGAGAGTCTAATTTGTTGAGGTGTGCCTGCACTAAAATGACTCGGCATGTTATTAGCTCAACCAGATAAATCATCAGACATTGCAGGGATCCTTTGTCATTGTATTATTTAATTTCATTAATATAATATTGCTTTGAAATTTTAAACAGTATAACATTTTTTTCATTGACAAACCACACTCTGTCCACAAACATGGGCAAAGCATTATATGCTGGTACAGTTTTTTTCTCTACATTTTGAAACATTTTCTCTCGAATAATTCCCACAGTTAGTATCTCCAATAGACCTGAATCAATAGAAATCCTCATTAATGGTCTACAGTGCTCTAAACATATAGTACCTACAATGACAGGATTGGGAAGTCACAGTGAGGTCAGGAAACAGCCTTGACCTTTGTGGCTAACCTTTCTCAAGACAGGAGTGATACCAAGGTCCTGTTTTTGCCTGTGATGTGGTACAGGTTACCTTTCGTCTGTGTTGGGGCCTTATATCATGGGACGGGGGTATACAGAGTGAGCTCTAAATGTCAGAGTAGTGCTAGTTGGCCCTGTTGTTGCATAAGGCTTACCTCTCAATTTTTTTCTCTATCTCTTTCCACTGCTCTGCCCACTATTTCAACACACGCAAACACACTCACATTGGCTGCTCCCCTTCAACTCACAGCTTGGTATCCGGAAACTTGAACGCTGGGGTGAGCTACACAAGGAAAACATGGATGTTAAAAGACCGGTACATGCACAGCCATATCATGCCACCAAAAGGTACTTTAAATAGCTGCTCATTAAAATGTAATGCTTTTATTTTATGCATCCATACTAGAGCAGGTTGAGTGTCTTGGTAACATACAAAATGGAAGAACATTCGTGACAAAATGAGAAATGATGACGATGGTGACATGAGAATATGAATCTGTGAATTGGTGTAAAGAACTAAAGGACAAACATAAAAAAGCCAATGTCACATGAGAGAAAAGATGAGACACTGCCACAGTACATACAGACTGCTCAGGCCAAGTGCATCAAAGGATACGAAACACAAAAAACAGTGCCAACATGCATCATCAGTGGAAGCTAACAGTTAACAAAGTGGCAATGACACAGCCACAGTACCACACAGACCGATACATCTTAACAGTCAGCCTCGAGACGCTGCAGCGCACACAGGGGCCCATATCGCCTCACTTTTCCAGCAGCACACATAAACAAGGACAGTGGCCAATGATGTAACAGTAACAGTCCAAACTCCCATGAGGACAGACAAACACGGCATACAGCACGCACAGTAGGTAGTACACACAGCGGACGACCCACAGTTGAGTGTCAACCCCGCAACACGCATTTTCAAATCACAGTGCAGGAGGAGGAGTTTCTGTGGCGCCACATTCGCAGCATAGCAAATCCATTTGCATCAATATGGCACCAGCGCTACATTAAGTGGTTTCTTTAATATCGTAGTTTGAAATCCCTTCACTGCTGTTTAGTTTCAAGTGACACAGTTTGCATGTACTGTACCTAATTTAAATCAATGTGAAACAGCAGGGGATTTACCCATGTAATCAGGATAGTAATATGCTTGGCACATCTACAGAGTAAAATAAAAGAAAAAGTGTCCTCCATAGATTTTTAAAACGACAAAAAATGGAATCAGTGTTAAAACACTCTACACACTAGGATTTTATTGATGTTTTGAATTTATACCCACTATACCCAAATACAGTATAAACAGTGGATTGCAGGACCTAGGTCATTGTTAGACAAATATTATTTCAATTTTGGTAAAGACTTTGGATGCATCCAGCATTCTGGTCACAAAATTGCTAGCTAGTGATGCTAACAATAAGCTACTGCTTGATGCAATGGTAAAATAATCTGCACTTAACACTTATGCTACAGAGAGAAGCTTACATTGCGCAATTGTAACAAACTGTACAAAAGTAGGGTAGTGCTGACAGTTGAAGGATATGCAAAAATAGATTTATAATATCTATTTTAAATGGTAGAAATAGGGAATTGTGTTCATAATTTGTAAAGCCACCCCAAACCTTGTCAACAACTCGAGCCCACTATGTTGTTATCTACAGTATTTCTGATCCCTTAGTTTAGTTTCTCAAAGCCTTGTCAGCTATTCCGTTAAAGATAATCCCAAAATTTACTTAATTACAATGACGTATTTGCACCATGGGAAGAAAAGGGATAGTGCCTTAATTTAACACAGTGCTTTTTTTTTTAACTTGACAAAAAATAGTGTGATTTTCAGGCTCTCAATGCTACTGTGAATGCTGAGAGGCACAGTACAAGGCTGGAGCAGACTCTCATCCGGACAAAACTGTACCATCATAAGAACACATCAAACCAGCCTAGGTTTAGTAACACCAGGAGTCTTGTTTTTCTGGTCTTTTGGAGGGATGGGGGCGTGCAGTTGTCGGTTGTGTTCGGATTGGTCAGGGAAGGTGGGATTTTAGTTGATTATAGATAAACAAAATAGATGTAAGGCTGTAGTCCTTGGTTAAGTGCGGGGTGGTTGTCCCCTGTGTGTAGGGTGTGAAGGTTTAGTTCTTGGTCCATTAGAGTTCAGACATCAGTGATAGACTCAAGACTGAATCAGCTCATTGTGTTACAATAACTATGGTACAAATAGGTAGAAAAAAGGGTTGTTTGCTGCATGTTGCTGTTTTGTCTTTTCATTGATTAATAGTCCATCTTGCATCCCATGCAAGCAAAGCAGCCTCCTCATAGTGCCTCACAGTGGTAGATGCCTGGTAAGACAGGACAGGCTACAGATGGAGAAAGAGACAAGGTTTAACTGTCTTGAGGTAAAAATATTAAATCATAAACAAATTATAGGAAAATAAAGAGTAAAAAAAACAATATGAATCTTGTAGAATAGAACAGGCCATAACAGTTGGCTCTTTATAACGTTAAAGAACTGTAACAAATAAACAGTATTTAAATAATAATAAACATGCTTTTTTTGTGAATAATCTATTACTGTATATACTTAATAAATAAAAGTAAAATGAATAAAAAATAATGCAAACTTTGGGAACTATCAGGGTTTGGAGGCAGATGTAAGCTGTCAGGAGCAGGAGGAAGAGGAGAAAGAGGCAGTTTGGTTGCGAGAGCAGGGCCACTGTAAAATGAGATCAGTCCGGGATCATCTGTTTCAGGACTCCACCATTGGCTGCAGCAGCGACAGGCCAGGGAGGCTGCCAGGAGTGTGCTGGGACACGGGAGAGGAGCTGTTTGTCTTTTGGGGGGAAGAAGTGGGTTGATGGGCAGGGCAAAGGGGGGTGTAAGGAGTCGACAGCCCTGAGGGATGCTATACCATCACAGTGAGAAGGCACGGGCTTGTCTGTCACCGTGTGAGTGGGGCACAGAGGGGGGAGAACCAGGGGGTGCAGCCTCAGAATATGGTGGTCTCGTACTTGGTGCTGACTGGTCGTCTGTGGCTTTCCCGCTGGTCCAAGAGCCAGGTGGTGCTTCCCAGGGAGTGCATGTCAGCGTCCATCTCCAGGGGGTCCATCTGCCGGGGGAGGGAGGGAGGGGACGAGAGGAGGACGTGAGACGGGCGGCAGCGCAGGCCTTTGTGCACCACTGACAAGTCCTGGTCACACATGTGCATGTGGATTAGAGGTACAGGCCAGTGATCAGGTTATAATCACAGACACTCAGAGCTCAATCCACAACATGGAGGATGTCAGACTGCAAATACTCTCTTCCTGACACCCTGTTATAGCCACAGCTTTGAACCAAATCTACAGAGAATATACTGAGTATTATTAAAATGCAACATGCTTTACACCACTGGCTTACATAGACCTGAAGGGTATTATGACATGAAGCGTCAACACATGTATCTGCATACTGTATGCTTATTATGCTCTTTAGTGCTACATGCAAATTTTAAACATTCAAAGTAAGCATTTTAAATTGTAAAAATCCCTGGTTATGGTTTACATAAGTTAAAAAATAAGAAGAATATCCAGCAAACAGCAATCATCTTACTTAGGGCTATCCCTAAATGACACAATAAAGCCAACAGTCCTCACAAAAACGTATCATAAAATCCTCTGGTTAGCATCTCAGTTACAAAGTATTGCAAAGTACTGTTTTAACAGTTAAACTGTAAAATGATGAATGAACATGAAATGCAGTAAAGAAAAGGATGAAGAAAACATTTGTGTTTGAAATAGTAGGAGTCCAAAATAAGGCATATAAAGTGCACTGTAGGGAAAGTAAAGTTGTGGTAGGAATGGTGTGAAAGCAGATGTGAAAAATACAGGGTTGAAAAGAGGCAAGGAAAGAGAAGGACCTGGACTCCAGGGCTAACAGAGTGCAACGGGAGGAAGGAAGGACGGTGGGTAGTACACGTGTGACAGTGACAGCAGCGGCATTCAAGCAGAGGGGCACCCTGGGAGGCAGGCCACCAAGAAGACAAGAACAAAGACATGTTAAAACAGGAGACAGTAGAGGGACAGAGCAAGTCAAATGTGAACAAACCCTGTGGCAGCAGTGGCTTTGAGTTAAAGAAACACTAGTAAGTTTTATTTGCTTAAAAAAGGATCACTAGCAGGGGTTAAATTTTCATGTGTAGTATTTAGTACAATGATTCTGCATCTTATGTTCTACAGATAAACATAAAACATATATATATATATATATATATATATATATATATATATATATATATATATATATATATATATATATATATATATATATATACATGTTTTTGTATCTACTTTAAGATAAATGTTTTTCTTGTACGATGCTTGAGAGTTACTCTGGTTGTTTTAAGCCAGTAATCCATCAGAAACTATTATAATAAGGTAAACATAGTGTTGCTTTAATAGTTAAAGTGATAACCAAGATTTAGTGCTGTGCTTGTTCTCTCTTGTTTAATAAATCAGATTTTCAAGAAACTTATGAGAGGAATTATGGAGAATACCAGACCTCCTTATCTAAAACTTATAAAGCAGCCTGTCTCATTATGCCGCTCAGTGATTACTCTATATATTAAGGGTGAAAGCAGGTAGTAAAACTGTGATTTGTGTGTCTGCATAAACATCCAGCAGTGTGCAGGCTCCTGACAGTGCAGCTCTCTCAGGTGACAGCGAACTCTGAGTGTTCATTATATGCAGCCTGAGAAGTCATTGCATCACAGCATAGCTCAGGTTATGTGAACATTTATGCAATGCACTCATTCAATAGTGAAGAAGTGAATGGGTCCAACCAGAAGCATCAGAGCCTCTAGAAACACCTCAAGGGAGAGGATAAAATAAGAGAAAATAAACACAAAACTGCTCATTCATCATTTTTGAAGAAGCAAAAACATATATTTGTCGCTGACTCAAAGAGGTAGAGAGTACACTGAAACAGCTAAGCACTAATGATTCATCACTTTTAGCTCACAGACAGCAATAAGTAGGTGGCCCGCTGGGTATTTAGTGGCAGCAAAAAGTTGGTCATTAGGTCTGTGTAACATTTTTCAGTGTGCTATTTTCACAACAACACTGCTATGTTTCTCTCTCTAAAGAATTTGAACTGCAGGCTGTTACTCACTGCTGATCTCCGGATGTTGCTCCAGGACTGAGATATGGGCCGACTGGCTTTGGCCTCGATGACCTCTGGGCTCAGGGACGTGATCTGGGCGTAATGTCTGGCTCTGGACTGCATGGCCATCTGATAGGCTACCTCAAAGGCTTGTCCTAGCGTTAGGATGATCTCATATGTCTGAGTCTGCCAATAGAGCAAAGGATATATATTGGTAAAAGTACTGTGTTATGAGCAACATCGTTGACTCATAAAATGTTGACTAATTTAGTTTCAATTCAAGAGTTTGTCATTCCACAAAGTATACTTCAACAAAATGTGTGAGTACAAGCTGCCAGGGCTCAATGAACACACACATTAACAGTGTATTTAATAAATATTCTATAAAAGACATGGTAAAAGCTAAGAGGCAGTAAAATCAAATATCTGCCTGCAGTGATTTGAATGGCATAATGGATATCCTTTCTGACACAACCCTCTGTCTATTTATCCAGGCTTGGGACTGGCACAAAGTAGTACACTGGTTTGTGACCCATTGTGGCTGGATTGGTAATTTACATAAAAAATAAAATGATTATTTTGTTAGAGTTATAAAGTAAAACTATGGCTTAAATCCAATCAAATCTATAAACATTAGAGCCACATTTCCACCAGTGTTTTATTGCAAATAGTCTGTATTATATGTACTGTATGTTTTAATATTTGTGTCTTTGCCTGATTGTTTGTTATTGTCTGTTTTGTCTCAGGGACCTGGTCTGCAAATTCAGCTGTTAGCTAGATGGCCTATGAACATGGCATCGTTTGCATCTGAAACTGCAACAATGCCCTTTTTGTCCTGTCCCTTTCAAATAAATGTATAAATAAATTAAGAAAAACAAGTTATGCATCTAGCCTGAGATCAAAGGGAGAAGTAAAGAAGTGTTCCGAAAATACAACCAAGTTATAGAAGAGATACAATACAGTGCTTGGAAGCTATTTTTTTATTAAATTATTTAAAAAAAATACTGTTTAAAAATACTGTTTTCTACGTATTACCTTGCTCTTGTACCTAGCCACTGGTTGTATATTCACAGTGGTTAAACAGACCTTTTAGCTTGGAGGAGACAACAGTTCAGTAGAGCAAATCGCTGGAGTAGCACGTCCTTTTACGCAGGAATTAAGATTGTCATTAACCTTTTAAGAATATGAGACTTAAATGACATCTGCATGATTTGAGCATGTGTGAGAAAATGTCACATAGCAGGAACAGGACTTCAAGAAATCAAGAAAAGCAGAGTCAATCAGGGAAATTATGTCCCACAGAGTGCTGCATGCTGCTTTACCTGAGGGACACCTAACATCCCACAGATAATCTTACTTTCCACTCAATTTGTAATAACGCTAGTAAGAAACACTCTTACACAATAAATCAGGATATGAAGACATAAAGTAGGCATCAAAGGCATGCAATAGCACTCACCACTTCAACAGTGCTGAAGACATGGCACAAATGGTGACCACTCTTCGGATCCTTGGTAATGTAAGCAAATGTGCACAGGTCATCTGGGTCTTGTGCAGCACAAGAAATGTTCCTGATCTCATGCTCCGCAATTATGGTCTAAAGAAAGGCACTTATTTATTAATAGGCACTGAGTGAGTGAGTTAAATTGTTTGGGTGGGGCACATTAATAGACAGACAAACCTTTGAGGCAGCATCAATGAACTTGACCCCTCTATATGTAATTGATAATATGACAACAGGACCCTTTCTTGAATCCTTTGATTTCTAAAATGAATAAAAATGGAAATTTAAAAAATTACACTAGTAAGACAATCATTACATTATTTATAAAAACCTTTAACTAAAAGAAACCTCTTTCATTACTTACCCTAATTTTAGCACAGGCATCTTGCGTGGACTCAATTCCACGTAGATCCCTGATTATCAATGATCCTAAGTACTAAAACAATCCAACATATCAAAGTTAATTATAAATAAAACATTATTTGTGACCAATGTGGCACAGGAAATACACATAACAGTAAAAAATATAAACAAAAAAGACATACAGTGGCCTCATATCCACAGGAGTCTAGGATGAGTTTTTCAGGTTGGTGATGCCATGCGGACACTGTGGCATAGGTGGCAGAATGGCTTGAAGGTCGAAGGTGAAAACGATCTTTGTGTCTTTCACTATGTCTTTCCTGCAGACATAAAGCGTTAAGCAAATTTAGCATGGCTCCAGATACTGAAATATCATTTATACTTTTGGTTTACCTAACAAAATTACAATTACATTCAGTCAACCAGTGCTGCTTTTGTTCTGACCTTTAGCAAATGGTACAATGCAACAATTATGCCATTCTTCAGTTAAAACAAACATGAACTAATTTTGAAAAACACACAAACACGTCTTTTTAAAATTGGTACAAGGATCTTAATTAAAAGTTTTAAAAAAGGAAAGCATCTGGACAAAATTAGTTTCGTCCTTCAACCAACAGACTTTGTCAGATTTGAAGTAAATGGTCTGTGAGCTGAACGTATATCCCCAATGAGTGAGTGGATTAACCCAGACTCATAGATGCCTTCCTTTTTTAAACCTTTTAATTGATGATCACCTGAATTTCAAATTCATTTAAAATTTAATTAAAGTTAGAGATTGTGTGTCTCTCATGTTTTTGTTTTTACCTTTTATGGTTTGGTTTAGGTTGACTTACAATAAAGTTGTAAAAAAAACTTACCACCGATCGTGGTCTCTCACTGTAAGACCTAAGAGAAACACTACAGTCTTGGTCGAAGCCTCTCCGTCGCCGGTCGGACTCGGTCAGAGGCAGGAGCATATCCATGGAGCGACTGGTGTAGGGGTCCAACTGACTGAGGGGGGTGGTGGTCTGGGACAGGAGGTCATGGAACTGTCACACAGACAGAAAAAGACATCCAGTAGAGATGAATGAGCTGATCGTATTGTGTCAGGCTTTCATGATCTACAGCCAAGCTTAAGCCTCAACAAAAGATCATCTTCCATAGAGATTCTCAATTCTTTTCCGCTTTTTAATCTGCCTGGGAAAATTGTTGTGAGCCAAGTTATACTGAAGAATCTCATTCCAAAAGTAGATATTCACAGATGAGAGAAATAAACCAATTTTCTCAAAATCCCATTGAAACAGAATTACTGCTCAGTGTGTGACTCTGCTTCATCATCTTAAAGTCTGTTTATAGCAAAGTATGAATTGTCAAATAATAGACAAGACAATACTATAACCATTATTGAGTGAACCTGGCTGGCTTATAAACCAAATTATTAGTGGCAGTGGATTCTGTCCCTCACACCTGCTGGAAGCTTTTCATTATAAAACTCCTTAACTGCAACACAGCTAAAACACACATAATTCTAGGGATACAAGCACATGTAAATACATTGCAATATTATGTGTTTATACTTTTGATGTGGTTTACTTTAAAGTGAAACTCATACAGTATATTATTTAGATTCAGTACACACAGGGTGAAATATTTCAAGCATTTTTTACCTTAAACATTATGGATTACATTTAATGAACACCAAAATGTCTTATTTCATAAAATTTTTATATTTTTTGTCTATCCTTTCATCAGATTATCACTGATTTGCATATGGCATAGGTTTTATGCCGGATGTCCTTCCTGACGCAACCGTTAGGAAGGACTTGGGACCGCTACAAAGAGTACACTGGCTCGTGCCTCCTTGTGGCTGGATTATATAATAGAATGTGTATATTGCATGATAATACATAATCATAACAACACAGTTAAAATAAATAAATGCTTAAAATTTTTCACTTTTAATTGTTTCATTACAATATATGCCTTTTATTTGTTTTAACTGAACTACTGAAATAAATTCACTTTTCCACAATATTCTAATTCACTTACAGTATGTGCACCTGGTAAAATGAGCTTGCATTAAAGCTATAATAACTTGGACTATATCAATTTCTGCATCACAGGTTTTACCAAAATTGGAGAGAGACGTCGGGACTTGGACGGTGCCTCTTCATAGGGTCTCTCAGCGAGGGAGGCAATGATCCTTTTGCGGTGTCCCAGTGGACCAATTTTAAGAACCTGCAGAAAATAGCATGAGAGAGCAGAGTGAGGTTGCTTTGCACTGACTTGTCACACCAATCGCTCAAACACAATCATTTATCCAGAGCAAGCGAGCAGTGATCGATCTGAGATACACTGACACAGAGTTGGTGACATGCAGCCCGCACTGGCAGCCATCCACAGGCAAACTGAAACCACTCTCGTCAATAATTTAGCCTCAATCTGTTTTGCTGTAAGCTTAAAGTACTGCACCATCTTCTTCCTAGGATCCTTCATAACTCAAGATCCATTTTAGGACTTTTAGGACCATTTTGAGTTTTATAACACAGCAACATGAAAATAAATAACTGGTTTTGGGATATGGGCTGCACAATATAATACAAATGTATCGTTATAGTAATAGCATCAAATGATATATTCTGATCACAAGAAAATATATGTATCTCAATGATGTTATGGTCCTATATCTGGGGGATTTAAATAAAAGTCCTACCGAAGCCTTCAATAAAACTGCTTTGAGACCAAATTAACTTGTTAAAAAAGACCTGTTTTTTTTTTCTCAATTTTGGTCTGGATTGGTATGGTTTTAGTCCTGGTTTAGTTTTGACTTTGACCTAGTTTTGACGAGTCAATGCAAAGTTTTATATTCCAGCTTAAATTAGCATATAACATTTTTCTCATAATGTGCTGCCCAAATTGGGATTTATAGATATAGTTTTTAACATAAATAAATAAATTTGTATTTTTATTTAAAGTTAAAGGTCACAAAGGCTAATTTACTCTTTACTCTTTAGCACACTTTGCCTAATCATTATTATCAATTTCCTTCAGCATCAGTGCATATTCATCCATTAAATCTACATTTACCATGTTTATGTACAAAATATTGTAAAACATGCTCATATGATTCTTTGTCTCGAGGCTTTGGTTATGTATCCAGTGATCGAAGGATTCCTGGTGCTGTTCCCATTCCTGTGGTGTGCACAATTCCACAGAGACAAAATACAAGAGGTGCTTTAAGAAAAAGAAACTCTAAAGCGCTCTGGGAATTGCAGAAATGTTGGTCATTTGATCATTTTCAGCAAGATGACAAAAAGACTGTAATGGCAAAGATGCTCAGAGGCAGTTCAGCTTCTCTCCACACAAAGTCATGAACTCTGTTCATACAACCATCTTTACTACGACACAGTCTGCTGAACACAAGTGTCTATGCACTGCATATACAGTGTGCTTGGATGCTACTGCCACTGTGGCTACTGTCTGCAATTTTCTAATGGCACTGCATTCACTATAACAGAGATTGAGGCAGGCAAAGTGCATGTCACATATTCACTGTGTTCTAACACTGTATTACCAGACTGGTAACATGAGGCTACACCACAAATTTTGTTCTTTTTTGAAGGATGACAATAAAAAGTGAATTGCTGTGTATGTTTTAGTCTATCCATGTGTTAAAGTAAAGACAATTTCAAATTTTCAATAAGATATGGCTGTTTAAATATGAACTTTTTGTATAAAGCCTGCTAGATCAAGTGTAGTTATCCTCTGAACGATTAAAATTAGTTCAAATACATATAATTAAACATCAATTATAACAATATACATAAAACCAGAGGTTGAAAAAGTCCTTAAAGTCTGTACTTGAGTAAAGGTAATGTTACACAAGTCAAATTAAAAGTACTCAACATAATTATTGCTTGTGTAAAAACAAAAGAAGCTTAAGTAAGTAAGTATTTTACCATTACTACTAACAAACAAACAAACAAACCACTACTACTAAACTCACTGTGATATCTGTAGTAAAGTATATCCAGTTTTTAACAAACAGCAATTAGACGAAGTCAGAGAAAAAATCTCTAAACCAAATATTCTATTTTTAACTTTTCAGTTGCCTTTTATCAACATAAAAACAGCTGAATTATCCTGAGGCCCCACCGGGAATACACCGCTGTATCCACCACATACACGTGCACACACATCACAAAGAAAGATAAATTAACACTTGCCCATATGTTGAGAGAAATTGGTACATGTGTTCTTTCTTTTGTTATCATTAATGATCACTGTTTGACTATTTCCGTACAGATTAAACAAAGTGACAATATTCCCTGTCAGCACACATTTCGATTTTATGCCTTATCTACTAATTACCCCATAATTTCTGGATAATGTTTATGCTGAAGAAATGCAAATACGCACATTAGCATGACTCTGTTGGTTAAGCATTTTGTTAGCAATTTAGATTTTTTTCTGCGTATATAATTTTGTTATTGGCACATATATGGTGAGAACAACCATAATGAAAAAGGACAAGGAACAACAACTAATATTAAAATAATCTGTTGCATAATGTAAATGAAAGTTATATTTACATTGACAATCTCCAGTTCCCATAGGTTTTTCACACACTCCAGGGTGCGGTAGCCACTTGTGAGAAAGTTGGGCAGGTACTCATGCAGACCAAGGCCATCCAGCCACGAGGCAAGAGATGTACTACCGTCACAGCCCAGAGCTTTCACCTAAACAGGTCAAAAGACAGCATGAAGCAAAATACTGTAACAGTTCAAATAAATGGGCATCTATTCATGTGTTATATTACACAATTTGAAGGCTTTTACAGCATCTGAAGAAGTGGTATAATATTAATTATAATGTCTTAATGAAAATGAGAAGCATTCAAAGAGTGCAGAGCCAAGGCAGTGACCCTATCTTGCAATGGTAAAAATTTAGATATAACAAAATTCTCTAACCTGATCTTGAACCAGGAGGATGCATGAGTTGATTATTGCATGAAAACGTGTTAACTTCCTCCCACTTTTTAAAAAAATGTGTAATAACACTTTATTTGTAATCCGTATTTATTTATTATTATATTTTTTTCTGATTAATTTTGTTTAGTGTTCATATGTACAAATAAAACATTCATTCATCTAACCTTCTAGTTCAGGGGTAAATGCTCTTCCCATTGAGCCAAAAAGGCCTTGTATCTTACAATAGTAATGAATCCACTAAAACTAACCCAGTGTAGCTTGAGGTAGTATCTGGCTCCTATCTCCCAATGGTACAGAATCCTATTCCTCGATCCAAATGGTGTTCCAGATCCACAGCAAAAACTAAAAACATTTCTATTGCCCTTTACTGACAATTTCTGTAAGTTTTATTGAAATCTGACTATTACATTTTCAGTTCAGCTCTTGCAATAACAGATAAAAAAAAACAACCAGGCAATAAAAAACAACGCAAGCAAACACATTCTGCATTACTTTTAGAATATGATAGACTGAATGACATTTGGCCTGTACTCTGTGACGGGAGCCATATGCAGCAATTAAAACTGAGCAGAAGGTGTAAAAAATACCATACATACGTTTTATATCAAATAAAATAGTTTTCAAAGCCTGTCCATTTTGTCTTTAATTAGTACAAGGTTGCTTAAGAAAAAGATTGATGACACACCCTCACAGTCAAAGACATCTGTTACCTGCTTTGAATCTAATGGCAATGATAACTGGCTTTGTGAAACCATGCTTTTCTGTGAAAAACAGGCAATGTTCGCTCACCACACGACCACATTAGTCATTTTATTTAGTTTTTGGCTTATCTGCTACATTTGTGATGATGTATTCTGAGTTCTCCTTCTTCCTAAGGTGCTATCTGTCACTGTCCCACCTCAGCGCTGTGATGTTAAGTACCTTAGGCAAGCTGCGTGCTGCGTGGAGGATTTTCTTTCGGTGTCCTGGGTCAGTGATCCCAATGTCTCTGAGATCTTGGTCCTCCATCACGTTACTTCCCTGCACGGGCACAGAGGCAAAGATAGAGACATACAAATAAACACATTCACACGCAGACCACCACACACGACACGCATGCAAATGTTGACTTACATGCAAGGCCAGAAATGTGCTGACAGAAAATACATCGAGGACATTATAAATTAATCTAATATATGACACTGCAGTCAGATAAAATGGACAAAGTTAATATATGAAGAAAGTATGCTACAGATATGACAAAGATTGAGAGGTGAATAACGGATCATGACATATAAAACAATGTGACTGGGTACTTTGACCAAACAGAAGCATGTATGTGTGTATGAACTCACGCCATAGACACACATGAGGTAACACACATTATACTGACACAAGCAGTAGTGGGAGGACAATGAAGTCAAATAAATTGTGCATGCCAAGAGTAATCAATCTGATCGTGACCGACTCCCAGGGAACAAAAGATTCAGAACTGCAGCAGCATCAACTGGACCTCTGGACTCTGCTCTGGTATTTTAACTAAAAACAAGAACATATATAGGACTTTTTTTTTTTTTTCATTTAATACTATGCTAAGATCATAAAATGTAATGCTCACTATAATGGAATGTATTTTTTGATGTTCTAATAGTAGTAATAGTATGTATAATAGTATGCTCTAATTTTATGTCATCAATATCCTTTCTTGCTAACTGCAAAGTGACCTGAACCTGCATGTGACCTACATGCAAAAAAATAGCTACAACTATGTTAAGTTAACATGATACCTTTTCTAGCTGAAATATAGGATTTAAGACCTTTTAAATGTCAGTCATGATAGAATTGGATGCCAAATTCACACCAACACTCACAAAAAAAATATTTTTGGTGCCATATTTTATTAATTTTGCTCAAATATACAAGTACAAGCCTCAGTTGTTTGTGGACCCAATACTTACTATTACTTCTCTTGTATTAATGCAACATTAAAAATAGGATGATGACTTGAATGATGTTTGTGAGACTCTTTTTACTTGTATGTATATTATCAACAGCATTTAAAAGACTAAGATTATGTTGGAATTTAAAAATTTAAGACCTAGATGAACAAAATGTAATACCTGCACTGTGATTTTCAACGCCTACAATATGCCTTACAGTGAAATGTGATTAGATTTAAAGCTGTTTATGTGGTTTTAATGTAATGTGGCTCAGTGTGGTATTATGAAGAACATCTTATACGTTCTGGTAAGTGACAAACAGATTGTCTTTTGATCTAGTTGATGTCCACAGTTCCACTTTGACATCTAATTCTGGTTTAGAGACAAGACGAAAGATACTTGGAGAACCTTGGAAGTGCGGCGGTAAGTGTTTTTCCCTGTGGGTTGCTGCAGATTGATTCTTCCTGGCCAAGAATGTTAAAATGTTCTGTAGTCTTTACTCAATCGGCTCTCACTGGATTGGCTTCAGAGCACAATGCAGCAGTATTCAGAGCCTTGTATCAGGGTGGAGTCGGGAGATTACGCACTGATCGCTAGAATAAAGGTCAAAAAGAAGCGGGTCTGATGTAAGGGAGGCCCAAAATAGACTTTCACTTTTATTAACACAGTCTGAAGTTTGATGATGCCTCAGGAAACTCGGCAACTTATTATTTCATGCCGCATTTGAAACATGTGATGGGAATGTATGGTTCAGTTCTTACATAGCTTATGAGCCCTGATAGTCTGATTTAATCTAAGTCGACTTGCAGACACAGCCATGGTAGTCCTTCATCTCACTAAATGCACTCAGTTAATGCAACAGTGAATTAGGATTGCTCTACTGCTCTGCCCCACAGAGGAATTGTTTAGAAAATCCAATTTTTGCTACTTTTTCAGAAGTTTCCAAGAATAGTAATCATTTTGGACAGGAAGGGCCTCACTTATGTGTTAAAATGTATGTTCAGATCTACGTGATTCACAAAATCAGATGCAGTGTAAATTACTGGTTGCTGTTGTAAAGTTGGTTTGAGCACTGTGATAAAGAAGTAGATAGCAAAAAAGGCATAACTGATTTCTTGTAGTGTATACAAAGTGTGTGGGTATAAAGTCTACAGGCGCCCCACTTCTGGCACCATGAAAGAAGCACAAAATGATAATCATCGTGTAAAAATTATGAGAATGGGCACACTGCTGTTCATAATTCATGATCCCTCAAAAGCTGTGTCTCAGAGCAATCATCACATGCAGAGAGCCTGGCTCATGTGAGTGCTGCTCTCTGGCTCTGATGGACAAAAGTGAAGAAACTTTCCAAGCCAGTCCCATAACCAGAGCTGGGACAGGTTGGATTAGTAAATGTAGTAGGTTTCAATGTTTGCTTTTGCAAAGTTGATCCTTGTCTTTCACTGATTCTCAATAATTCAGAAGACTATGGCAACCCATCTTAATCTAGTGTATTTTTTCTCTCCATAGTCTAAAATTTAACTTCATTTTACATTATGTAACTGTATCATTAATTCAATATATACAATATGTAAATGAACTCATTAAACATTTTTTTTTTTAAATGTAACGTACTTTTTCAAATGTTGTTGGTATCTATGGTAATTAAGAACATGAGTAAAAACCTTTAAATTTAGAAACTGAACTGAACTGGTTTTGATACATTTTAGCATTAAAATCAATATATGGAAAAAAATTCAACTAACAAAAACAAATTACTAACTTTTTAGTTCCTTTAGTATAAATCTTTCTTCATCTTTAAAATGATCTTAACACCAAAATGCCTGTCTTCACAGTAGCAATAAAGATTATACATCAATGTACCAACATACAACCTCCATATTATATAAAAAACAGATGACCTATGACCTATTATTAAAATTTAAAATGAAAGGAACAATGATCCACAGTGCACTTCAGCCACAGACCAAACTCCTCCTCCCACAAACAACAGCTGATCTTTAAGTTCAGTGTAAACTAAGACTGATGACATCCAAACCCAGTCTGGCACAAAGGGCACAATATTAAACATTCACAATGTCTGCCTGACTTATCTGACCTTTTCTCTGTTTGCAACCTCCACATCCATATAAATATCCATGCTTAATTTCCCTTGTAAAGCTAATGATTTATCTCCTCGATGCATCAAGTCTCAAGACGCATTAGTTGTGGCATGAACACGAACATCAGAATGCTTAATGACCCATCATGATCGTCATCCAACCAGACGGCAACAGCAAGAAGCAGCTCAGGGGTTCTTTTGTTTTGAGTGTCTGTGTTCAATAAATAGCCCAACATTTACTTTTATGTCATTTTGGAAATATAAAAGCACAAATATACTTTATATATTACTTTATATAGCATATATTTACATTTTGGGAATAAAAGGTAATCTGACTGACACTATACAATAGTAATAACTGTCAATTTTGAGTGATTTAATACAGATTTTTCATTGTCACATTGTAATTGTAATTCATTTTAAATTAATGTTTGATTGAATAACAAGGTTAAAACATTTATAGCTTATGATACCTCCTTAAAATACCAAGCTGTTTCTCATTATGCTAATATGCACTAATTAAAGGGTTCCTTTAATTATTATTGACCACAATGTGTGCACAAACAGAAATGTGCAGCTAACAGTATGTTTGCCCCCAAAGTATTAACAGCAAATGAATGTGTCCAGCTGTAAGCCGTATGTTGACCTTTACATAAGTATGTCATGTGAGGTCTATGTATAGCACTTCTCCAGTTGGCATGATGTCAGCTATAAACAAAGCCACTCTTAGCCTACTGTATATTTGTATAACCATATGTTTCTATGTGGTCTACCTCTACGGCCTCCTCAGACAGAAAAACATGGCAGAACCCCCTCCAGGACCAGGCCTTTCGAATACAGCCACTTTCCCCTGAGCTTACTGGTCCCATTTAACTGTACTCAGCTATGACAAACTGATGTAACATATAGCCCAGAGTGCTAATGCAGCTCTATGGCCTGAGAAATGCCTACTATTAGCCTTTGGGCCTGGCTATTTGTGTACAAACATGTTTTCATGGAAACATAACCACGGATTTGAAAACATAATGTTGTTGTCTACAGCTCTGCAAACCGTGATTCAAAATCAAACTTGCTTGCAATGTCCTTAGCAGAAACATGACAATCCTTTTACTCAGACATAGACAATTGCGACAACATTTGTTAATTGACGGAACAATCTTCTTGTCTAATGCTTTTAGAAACTGTTCTGTCCCAACATTTTGTGGATTTGTTCAATTGTAACTATTAAAAATATTTATCAGTTCACTAAAAAGAAAAAAAAAGGTAACACATAAAAGACTTATAAGACATATAAGAGCAAGCTGCTATAGTGTCATTGTGCATTTTAACACATCACATCATAGATATCATAAGCACCACAAGCAGAGCATAAAGCATAGGAAGAGGATTTTGTGAGATTTCAGGAGCAACCATGCAAAATGCATTTAGGAAGAACCACAGTTGCAACATAGATATTCAAGCTGTCTAGCTCCATGTACGCTCAAGGTATGTCCAGTGGTGGCTGAATAGAGGATTTCATAATACCATAAAGGAGTGAATAGTTCAGCGGATGAGGTTATATGACTGGCAATGCTGGGGTTAAGTTAATGGCTGTGGGGTTGTCATTTGTCTTGCCATAGCTGACAACTAATGTTCTTTAACGGGATCCAGTGTTGGACCATAAATAAAAGCAGGGTCATGCATTGCATAAAGGTTAAGGGAAAAGCTAACTACAGTAGATGGGGAAAAGACAAGGCAATGCTTTATTTAGTGATGTGTATGAAGACAACAGTGTATAAGAGCATAGTGGGGAGCCACATGCTGGGGCCCAGTGATGCAAAGTGGATCTGACCCTTGAGATGACATGCTGCAGGTGACTCACCATGAATCGTAGGTCATCAAAGCCATTGAGTAGGAACTTGCTCTCGTACTGCGGCAGCCCCACGTGCTCCAGCCACTCTCCCACCGGCTGGTCCAGGGCTTTACCACAGGCCCCATCTGCCGAGAGAGGGAAGCGCTTCAGCAGGGAGAAGCCGTTCAGCCGGTAGCAGCGGCACTCAGAGGACGACACATGGCATTGCCACATCATCCTCGGCCAGCAGAGGCAGAGCCGAGTGCAGCAGCACCAGGCAGGGTGGGGGGGAGACAGGGTCCAGGCTGGGGGTGAGGGGCTCCCACGGTACAGGCGGGGGCCCACTAATTCAAACACAGGAGGAGGATAGGAAGTGCTGCAGGCCCCTGAAGCGCTGCAGGGGACAGACTTGGCTACACCTACTGGTGTTAGTGTGACTGACTGGAGATGTCAGGCGAGGGTGGAGGTAGTGCAAGGAAGGAAGCCCATCTGAAACTTGGAAACTTTAGTTATGTTGGACTGAGCCACTACGGCATCTTCCAACAAACACAGCTCACTAAACATTCCTTTAGTGAGAAGATGAGCAAGTGAGAGACAAGTGCCTAAGTAGTCTAAAAACATAAAACTACTGAAGTGAACAAACTACAGGAGTTTTTGCTAGATCATTATAGTAGACATTTTGTACAGCAACATTTAAACCAATAAATTTAAAATAAATGTATTTTTTTCAACTAGACTGTACCACAAAGATAATTTTAGGTTCCCAAAAATAATGTTTTTGGGCTCTTCACCACATACTTGGAAGGCTCTGGCTGTGTCCCATGGCTTCATTGGTCAACCTCTTTGAAAGCTAGGACACGGCTTATACATGGAAGGTAGCAGCATTCTATATCACTGTTGAGGTACTTGTGTTACTTTTGATCAAGAATTTTATTTTTTTTAATATAATTTCTCGTCCCTCCAAAGCCACAAGAAGTATGGTCAGGTAGACATATTGTAAATCCTACGTCAAAAAAAGAAACGGCTCCCAATTTCCACAAAGAGCCACTTCCAAACTCCTCAATTCATGATCCAAGTATAGATCCTTTGATAAAGCTCCAGGTAAGCTGTCTGCCCGTGGTGATAAGATTGGTGCCCTTGTTGGTGCCAGTGCTGTCTCTGCTTCCCAATATCCACAGTTTTCAGTGAGCTGCTAAGATGATGGCTGGCTGCATGGCTCCACCTGAGAATGTGCTCTTCATGTCTCAAAGCACTAATTCCAGATTCAGATCCATCAGACAAAAAGATGAGCCAATAGACTGTGAGGCGTGGATGGATGCAGGACCTCAAAGCAGGTTAAGCTAGCTCCTTTCTTGAGGCAAGCACCCTCCACTCCCACCACAGCCCACCTGGTTCTCCTCGGTGCTGGGTACGGCTTGCAGCCTTTCTGCTTAGAGCAGAGGTTTGTTGCATCCCCTGCCTGTCTGAGACGTGCAGGCAGCACATAAGCAGTCACCGCAGCTGCTGCTGGCTGGCACACGCTACCCCTCACTGCTCACAGGGCATAACGTCCTGACGCCGGCTACTTCTTTATAAAAGACCACAGACCTGCCTCAGCCACTGCTGCCACGTCCTTCCAACATCCACGACAGACAACACACTCATTGATCATCCCCCTTCCTCATCCGAGCAAATCCCTCAAGCTTTCTTTCTGTCAGTCTCTCTCCCGCTGTCAGTCTCGTAGCCCCATCCCTGTGCTGTGTGATCGCACTGCAGGGCTGCCGTATGCTGCCTGATGAAGTGGGGTGCTGCTCCACGTAACCACCTCGCCGTCAGTCCCTCCCACTGCCTCTCTCTCTCTCTTTCCCTGGCTTGCACTCTCTGTCTCGCTGTGTCTCGCTCCTTGCCTCTTGTTCGGTAACACAACGGCAAATGCACAAATACACACTGCTCAACCCCATCCCCGCCACTTGCCTCTCTGCCTTCTATTTTGCCCCTTTTTCTTGAACAAATACTCACACATGCTCAGTCTGCGCTGTCCCTCTAACCTTACCCCACCTCTCCCCCTCTCTTCCCACACTGCACTGATTAGAATTGCACAGAGGCACTCAGATCTTGCCAGTGCAGAAAGGACACTACTATCAGGAGAGCTTTCTTAGCCAAAAATTGCTGTAAAGAATGACTTAAACCAAAAAGGATGACCAGATTGCATGCTGCAGAAGCGTCCTTACGGTCTTAAGCTAACATGGTAAGCTGAAAAAAGAAGCTTGTCGAGACCCTGCTTATTAGCATATGGCTCTCATGCATTTACATTTTCCTTTAATGATAAGACAAGGGGGGCAGCGTTGATGTAAGTCTGCAGTGCACAAGAAAAGGTACAAGAAAGAAGACAAGAACACACAATTTATGTCTCTTCATTTATGTCATGCAGCATGACAGGAAAAAGACCAAATCCATTATGTAGTTCCAGATGCTCATGTCACATCAACCATTTTTAGAGCACATCTGAGGCTACTTGCAGGATGGAGCCTTTATAAAGCATGTGACATCATCTAAAATTCAAACTTGTTTCCTTTACCATTCGACTTGAAGGTATGTGTGTGGCAGGCAGAATGATCTGAAAAAATACAGACCTTAAGATGCCAAATAGGCTTTTTTATCAAGAATTTAACATTCAGCCCTTCACGGTGAGCCTTGTCCAGTCACATGCCAGCATACAGTCCAGTCTGCTACCACATTTGGCTTTTGGTTTACTAAGCTTGTCACCATCAATCCAATGGATGTAAAAAAAAAATCCCTGTGGATTTTCTACTCTATGCTGAGAAACATTGATGAATAAATAAAAAGAGAAAAGGAAGAAAAGTGAAAAGCAGATAAACACTGACAATGCATACATATTTAACAGGGCTTAGGTGGAACTCAAAGCTAGATGTTTAAGGGAAGCTCTAGATCTCATTATTTCAGGAGACTATTTAAGTTTAACCAGATAAAAGTAGGTAGGTTGCTCTAATAATTATAGGTGGTGAAAGGTAGTGTTGGACTGAGGGAAGACATTTTGGGATAATGCAAAAATGTTGTGGTTAGGTTTAAAAAAATGTCTCTATATGCTTCCTTTAGCTTTGGTACACTCTAGGTGAGTGGGGCCAATTGCTATTTCACACACGAGAAAAAGAAAATGGGTTCAGAGGGGAGTTCACTGGTGTTGTCTGGGCATAGCTGCACACAGAGCTTGATTAAGCGGCAATCAACTCACATTGCCAGACAGGTAGTGAGCCAGTCAGCAAGGAAACTAGCAAAATGGTGGTTCATTGAAAATGTTTTGTAATTGGCTAAACCCCTGTAGTTACTATTGGTAAAAGCCTGATCAGATCAGGATGATTCACTAGGTTTACATGCAGAGCATACCGCAACTAGGCTCTCAAACCTCACCAAAGGAATTCTGACTTCATGAGAGTGTCCATGCAAAAGAGAGACCCAAACTATTGTCTCCCATTCATGTGGTATGTGTATTTACCAGCAGACATTTTATTCAATAATATTATTAAACAAAAGCTATGAACAACAGTAAAACTCCAGTTAGAAACAAACTAAGGCAGTAATTTGAATTTCATACTATGCTTGAAAATGCACTGATTATTGTGTGTTTGTCATCCTCCAATTGTTCAGAAGAAATTAGAAACAGAAGAACAAACGGTTGCTGGATTTAAGTGTTATAATTAGATCTTATTTACTACTCCTCCTTTGCTCTTCTGTGTCTCACACCTAAGTAATCATTTTTTACCGCAATAGCCACGCAAAGACTGTTCAAAATACCAGCCACCTCTTCCAATTACTCTCATTGAATTGGGCCAGCAACACCTCCCACGGTAGTAGCACCTAATTACAGAATGACAGACTATCCAATGGGGAATGAGGTCACTGTCTCATCCCATGTTATCCCGTGTTTAACAGGCCATGCTGTTGTATGTGTAGAAAGCAAATAATGTGTGTGATTTTAAGCATTATTTTGTGTAGACGTGGTTAGAGGGAGCATTCAGAAAGAACTATTTACAGAGGAAATGATAAAGGTTGAGCCTGGGTAAAACTGAGCCTTTTTATCAGAGTGAGAGAAAAGCAGTAGCTCCTTGTTAGCACAGCCAAGCACTGGAGAAAATGAGCCACAAAGCTGAATTAATTTGTAGAAACTGAAGGCAAAGTCTTTGAACGTCGTAGTGTTTCTGTACACAAACTGTGCAGATGCCAGGTGTGTGAATCAAAATCTTTCTGGTCTATCAACAATCAAGGCAGTAGTGATGGGGATGCAGCATTCTTATTGGACTGTGTTGCAGAAAGTTGGGTAATTTTGTAGCAGGTAAATTTCCAAAGTTTAAGAAATTCATCTTGGTGGTTCATCACACACTGAAATATTCTATGTATTGTGGATAGTAGGTAATACTGTCAGCCAGTGATCCTCATTATTCTTTTCTGAAGAGCCACATTTACAGAGCCAAGTGAAGGGGAGGGCCACTTTTACTACAGTACACCTAGTCATTGGCACAGATGGACTTTTATTTATTTATTTTTTTTACAATAAACTAGTCATCCTGCAATAATAATAATAATAATAATAATAATAATAATAATAATAATAATAATAATTTTAAAAAGCCAATACATTGTCAAATGAGTATTTAGAGTATTTACTTAACTCTGAGATGAGTGGAAGCTGGCACGGATGAGGTTTTTTACTATTTCTGAGTGAGTGTGTTTGTTTTTTTTTTGGGGGGGGGCAACAAATTATTCCTTACAACACTGTTGGTATGGTCGTCTGCTTTTTGTCCCGTTTTTAATAAAAACGTAAACTGAAGCTCGCTTTTACAAACCATCATCAAGAGTGCCGGTGTTGTAAGCAATGCCAAAAGCCTGCTGCATTGCCAGATTGGTTTGACAGTTACCCCCCTTTGGCAAAAACAGTTATCGAGGTGAAATGAGAAATATAATGCAATTACATATTTGTATAGTAGTGTTCATTGTATTTATGTAGCATACTCTTAATTTAGTGTTATTTCACCTAAAAGCTACCATATGAGTCGGCAATTAAAGCTTGAAGAGCCGCATTTGGCCCCCAAGCTGTGCAATGAGTAAGACTGCTGTAAGCTTACATTAAACGTCCAGCTCTGAGTTGAGCATTAGACCATATTGTCCTACAGTTAGCTAAGCATTTATATAATGTTTAAGATCTGTTCTACATCTGTAAGATTCTTGTTAAATACTGTAGGAATGCATTGAAGGTTGACAAGTGGTGTTATGATTACTATTATATATATATATATATATATATATATATATATATATATATATATATATATATATATATATATATATATATATATATATATATATATAAACAAAAATTGTCCTCTCGCCTTTCATCCATCCAAGCTCGGGTCCTCTACCAGAGGCCTGGGAGCTTGAGGGTTCTGCGCAGTATCTTTGCTGTTCCTAGGACTGCACTCTTCTGGACTGAGATGCCTGATGTTTTTCCTGGGATCTGCTGTAGCCACTCTTCCAGTTTTGGGGTTACTGCCCCGAGTGCTCCGATGACCACGGGCACCACTGTTGCCTTCACTTTCCAGGCCTTCTCAAGTTCTTCTTTGAGGCCTTGATACTTCTCTAGTTTCTCGTGTTCCTTTTTCCTGATGTTACAATCGGTTGGTATTGTGATGTCAACCACAACGGCTTTCCTCTGCTGTTTGTCCATCACCACAATGTCCGGTTGGTTCGCCACTACCATTTTGTCTGTCTGGATCTGGAAGTCCCACAGGATCTTAGCTCGGTCATTCTCTATCACCTTTGGAGGTGTTTCCCATCTTGACCTCGGGACTTCCAGACTGTACTCTGCACAAATGTATATATATATATAGTGATGTGTTGACTTTGAATGATACACTCCCCTTTCTTAATTCCTCTCCTTTGCGAAGCTCTATCACAGTCTCACACAAACCTGGAAGTATGTACACAAGCCAGGAACGATCACAATAACATAGCAGTTGGAGTTTGCTTTTAATTCTTTAAAACAAAAAATAAAAATACTGTAAATAAGCTATGCATTTTGAAATAAAACAATAGCTCTTTCACATTACTCTTGAAAGTTTCTAGTTCTGGATAGATAAAGGATGTATTGACCAATCAGAGTGCTCCTGTCCTATGAAAGCGTGTGATTGGTTAAACTGTTATTTCCCTCACTCTAAAACAAAAACCCTTATAATACAGCCCACAGGTGACCTCAAAGTCTAATTTTTTCTCAGATGACTTCTGTTATGCTGTACTAATAACTAAATAATTATCTTTAGCAAAACAGAACAAAAAAGAAATCAGGAAGAGCAGCTTTAAATTTATGCCAAAGCATTATGCAAATTATTCATTATGCAAAATACTGCACACTGTGAGGCAAATGATTTGCTGTTTGGTTATAATTTTTTCTTTAAAAAGAAAAACAAATTGCATGCTTTAACATGAATGTTTAATGATACAGGGCTCCTTCAGTGTCCGTACGGAAAAAATGCAAAAGTTTGCTGTTTTATATTCGCATTCCTTTATTGTCCTAAATTTCTTGTATTAAAGAGGACAAGTATTAACAAACAGTTTAACTACAGTCTGTGGAGGGTTTTAATGACTCTATACATGATGCTACATTTTTAACACAGCAACAACTGTAAAAAAAAAAAAAAAAACTTTATTATTGAGAAGTACCTCAGATCTAACTGTAGTGAAGATAACTAAAGAGTGTAACTGTGCAAAAGGTCAAAAAAACAATACATTTTTTCACTGAGACTGTCAAATTTCACACTAGTGCCGTGGTCATCATTCTCAAATACACAAAGTATTAACGGCCATAACTAATGGGATTTTATAAGAAATAAATCTCATAATGTCTAAAGAGCCCATATTGTGGCGGCATTTTAAGATGAGAGGATTCCACTAGATCAGCTTAGGACTGTTGTTTAAACAAACCGTGCATATGCCAGCTGGCTCCCTACTCAGCACAGCCTGAAGGACACTTGATGAAGCATAATATCAGCTCAGGCACTAGTGAGATATATAGTAACTCCACCAAAAGACAATATGACAGTGAGGAGAATTTAGAATTAGATTTCCCATAAAGCGGAAACCTTGTGTGTAACAAATAACATCGACGTGCCAAACAAATGTCAGGCTGATTCACAATAACTTAAAGGACAGCACAGATACCCTCCAGCCTCTGGAGGTGTAATGGGTGAATACTAATGCAAGAAAAACAGATGTCTGAAAAATTATAATGCACAACACACTGAAAATAAGAAATCATATAACAACTTTTATTGTGTATAGTGCATTACCTGAGGTTGGTGTAGTCTTGTTTGATTCAATACCAGCTCCAATCAAGTTCATGATCTTCTCAATCTGTCAGAAGTAAAAGCATGTTATTAAGGAGTTATTAGTTGTATAGCAGCCTGATATAGGCAGTATTCTGCTAATACACAATCAAATCAATCTTTATTTATAAAGCTCTTAAAGCTCTTAAAGTGCTTTACATGGTTAAAACAAAACCCTCACCTCGGCAGACATAATTACGGCAGTTACCGTTCTCTGGGAATTCTGGCTCACCTAAGAAACTGTTGCCTATTTCTGTACCTAAACCAGAGTAGACATTTTGGATCAAGTGGTCCAGTATAACAGTAATATAGTACCATCACCCATAGTTAAATAAAATAAACTCTATACTGGTCTTGGTATGGACTTCCAGGACTGTATGCCCCTGTGGAGTTTGTTAGGAGGCGTGCTGCTTAGCAGTGATGGATTACAAGCAACAGTCCAACGTGGAGCGCAATTCAATGAGTACAGCTCTGCTCAGCAAAAATACAGCAGAGCAAATTACACTCTCACCGCTTTTGAAACTTCACATTATTGAAGGCCTAGAGAAAGAAGTCCACTTCAGACTGCACAACCTCCAGAACCCATCTGTTGCTTCCTAGTGAGTATTTGAGTGCCCTCTCAGACCTTTCTTTTTTAAATGAAACTGGTTAAGTGATTGCTGAACAGTAACGCACAACAACACACCTCACAAACTGTTTTTCATGATTCAAACTGATGGAAATTCAAATACAAAGCATTAAAATTTAGCATACATAGCATTTTGGAGAGTTTTCTATTGTACTATTAAGATTAATTAATGAATATAGTGACTAATGAGGTGAGCAAAAACATACAGATGATTTTATATATGATGCATCTCATAAAATGTAAAAATCATAGAAAAATGAAATAATTTTAGTAGGGTGTGAGAAGCGTCTACAGTTGTATAATGTTGTATTGTTTTGTTATTATTATTTTTATTTTTTTGTAACAATGCTTCTTGGCAATAAATCTTATACCATTGGAAACCCCAATTTCCCTTTTAAATAGTGTCACATTTGTAAGAAACATACATTTGTGGAATCAGCATCAGAGCTGAGTGATCTGTTGCAACCGTGAGAGATGTGGCAAAACTTCTCCGCCAACGCCAAACAGCTTTTTTTTTTGTTGTTGTTATTGACTTTTTTTTTTAACCTCAGACCTCAAGCCCATTGAACACTTGTGGGATCAGCCTGCGTGTGCTGTTCGTGCCAGAGTGACAAATGCTCGTTGGAGGATGGGATGTGTGACCAGGCTAGTGACCAGCTTAAGGAGGAGGCGCCAGGCTGTTGTGTCTGTGTATGATTCTTGCGTACACTGCTGAGGCTCCTGTTTGTTTAACAATACATTGTTAAATTGCCAATATGTCTTGTTTCTTCAGACTTCAATCATACAATCCACCAGACAAAAGCAAACAAGAGTCAACAACAGCAAAAAAAAAAAAAAAAAAAGAAAAAAAAAAAAAAAGAGCTGTTTGGCATTGCCATACAAGATTTGGCACATCTTTGACGGGCACAACTCATATAGTCAGCTCTGCCAAGAACCACTGTTACAACAAAGAAATAATCTACCAGACACACTTTTTGTGCTTAATTTAGATTCTGTACACAGAGATGATTATAATGATTATAATATTATAATATAATATTGTCATTGGCAGTATATATTTTTTATATTTCATAAACGTTTTATGTAATGTGTGTAATATGAGGTAAACATGTTTAAACCAAATATTAGTTTAACTGATAGCAATGGTACAGCTGATTTATTAACTTTTTAAAATATATTTTACGTTTTGCCCAAGTTGTTTGTTTACATCTGTTGTTTAGGTTCTAAAACCCTGCATCACCGTTTGTCCAATCAGAAAAGAGGAAAGACTGGCAACCCACAGACCATTATTTTGATTCAGACTGCAGTACCATTTTCAAACCAGTATGAGCACATACTGGTACCTTTAAGGCAAGTTATCACAATTGAATAACTGCCTGAAATGTGTGTGTACTGAATGTATTTAATATACAGTATATTATTGAATAGATTGATATAGCTGAACACAATATTCTATTTTTAGATGCATCTGAATTACAAATATTGTGACCAATGAGGTCAGCAAAATCAAGCAGGATCATATAGTAGCTAAAATTATATGCATAGAGTGATTCACTTATTATGCATACTGTTGTAGTACAGGGAGAGAAAAAGTTGGCTCAGCTCATCCCTGTCCCATACCATAGTTAATTAAAAACAACTCGGGCAAGATCAGTTGCTATCCTACTCTATGCTGTCTATGCTATTTGCTCATTACAAAGTCAAAGTTAAACATAAGGATACCATATCATTTTAACCTGGCTGGGACACACTTTCCAAACTGTCCAATGTCATCTCAGCACTATTACTTGCATACTTTAGCGCCACTTAAGTGGATTTACTTACACTCTGGCACCCTTTTTGCTGATCTGCTGACTTGCTGATTCCTGTATGCCCACACCATAAAGCATTTAAAAGTGAGGTGGATACCATTACATATTTCTGTTCAAGCACCCTGACAATTAGTAAGACGTGCTTAGCTTAAATTAAGAGAAATCTTTTCTAAACAAGTGCAACATGCTAAATTTAGAATTACTAGTTTATACACAATCAGAAATGAGGATTTTTGGGAGTCTAAAAAGCTGATTGTGCTCTTACCCACTGACACCAGAGACATGGCCAGGCTTATTTGATGTAATATTTAGTGTTTGAAAAAGCCCTGTGCACATCGCTAGTGGCATCAACACTGAGGAAAAGCCTTGATTCATTTGGAAGTCATTCACGTGGGACGCGTGGCATATGCCTCCAGCAGTACAGACCTCACATTACTCCCTGAATTAACCCATTTACATTCTATATGACACACAGACCAGGAGTCCATTACAACAGGTCTGAGTGCACCTATACTCAAACCTGTCACAAATTTGTGCTCTTAAGTAAAACATCATCATAGGTAAAGTGCGGAAAACCTTTTACAACGTCAAGCCTCATCTGGTGCGTATAAATATTTAGCATGTGGGCTGAAATACACAGAAAATGCTTCTTGCTGAACTAAGTTTTTCAATTATAAAATGTGTGTGTTATGTAAGGCAGGTAAATTAACATTGAATAGGTTAAATGAATGCAAAATAAACAATATATTTTAGGCTATGTTTGTAAGAGTTCTTGAAATAATCATAAATCTATGTAATTGTTTTAGATATTAGTTTTTTAAGGGCAATATTTAGATTTATATAATAATATAATATTTAGGGCAATATTTAGATAAATGACTCACTCAGAGCATAATGTACCAAAGAAGTACTAAAGTACTGCTCCTTGTCTTAAGTCAAGTCATTGGGCAATTTTTTTTAGATCAGTGACTCAACTTAAATCAGCAATGCAACTTTTGCTCTCTCTCGCAGTCCGTCTCTTGAGAAGTATCCAGAGGCCAAATTTTGAGACCCATAACAACAGAAAAGGTAATGTATTTGGTAGTTCATATACTATATTTCCAAAAATATTCATTCACCCACCCAAATAACTGAAGTTTGATTATGGTGGGGGGTTGTTTTTAGGAGTTGTGCTTGGCCCCTTAGTTCCAGTGAAAGGAACTCTGAATGCTTCAGCACCAAGAGATTCTGAAGAATTCCATGCTCCCAACTTTGTGGGAACAGTTTGGGGATGGCCACTTCCTGTTCCAACATGACTGCACCAGTGCACAAAGCATGGTCCATAAAGACATGGATGAGTGAGGTTTGGTGTGGAAGAACTTGACTGGCCTGCACAGAGTCCTGATCTCAACCCAACAGAACACCTTTGGGATGAATTAGAGCGAAGACTGCGAGCCAGGACTTCTCATCCAACATCAGTGTCTGACGTTGGACGAGAACGTCAGACACGTAGATGTCTGACATACATCGATGTAAAGGTTGGGCCGATGTTATATTAAACCCTATGGATTAAGAATGGGATGTCACTTAAGTTCATATGCCTGTAAAGGCAGGTGAGCTAATACTTTTGGAAATATAGTATAGTTTTATATTTCTAAAACGAAGTAATCTAATGACAAATGTTTTGGTGCTCCCCCAAGTTACATAGTCATAGAGGTCAATAATGAGAAACACTCAGGGAGTGGGAGAGGGCCAGCCCGTCCCGTTAAGAGTTGATCTACCAATATTTTTGGGTCCATATACTATATAGTGTTGCTTTAAGCTTTAGCACAATGACTCAACTTGGTTTTGTGTAAATATTTTTGAGAGCTTGAGGGCTTATGACTCGACTTAGACCTGCAAATGAATGACTTGGACTCAGACTTGTGGACAATAGCATAGACTTGCACTTATAAGTCACACTTCAAGCTGAAAGCAGAGACAGCGCTACAATACATTTAAGCCGAAGCAAAAAAAAAAAAAACCTAATTCATTTGGTTTGAACGCCACACTCCACTTCTAAGTGACTCCGACTTAAAACATTATTATTATTATTATTATTATTATTGTTATTATTATTATTACTGATAATAATAATGATTTATTTATTTATTTTAATACACTGAGAAGTCGAGATTGAGGAATTTTAATCTGAAAAAAAAAATCTTGGAAATGGAAATAATGGCTATCTGAAAAACAAAGTCTGCTTGCCATGTTCGTATTGCGCAGTAAATAGAATTATGTTTTGAGTAGCTCCGTCAATAATGACTGATGGGGACACAGAGCTTATTATACCCACAATCACATCTAGGCAACAATTTCCTCTTATGTGGTATCCTTTGGATTCACACAGCCCCAATAATGCCACTAAAAACAATATATAGATTTAGGTCTTGATGACCATATTAACAAGATAACATGCATACTTTTCATGCTGTTTATAGAAGTGGCTAAAGACAGAACTCAAAATGTGAAAAGGAAAGTGGAAAGGACACAGGCATTTCAGAGGTTTGTGGTAGATTATATAATTGGTATATTTTTTACTTTAGGGGCTATGTAAGGCTTAGCTGTAGCACACTCATTGCTGCCGGTTTGTCTCTAGTGAATAGAGATTTTCCGGACAATGTGGCAGGTGAAGCTGGTCTGTGTGGCCCCTAACACCCCTCTCCACCCCACACCCCCCACCCACCACCACCCACTCCCGTTAGCCAACACCATCAGCACCACTACTCTCATATTCATGTACCACATCTGTCTAAACTGATCTGGAGACGTGTTCACTCTGCTGTACTTCTCTGTATGAATTATACACTAGCTTCTACGTAGGTTAAAAATAGACCCTTTTTGTCAACTAGAATTATCAGTATTACTGCCACCAATCAATTTTCTAAAATAGAAAAATAATGTATTTTTGTATTATACCGGTAGATATTGTGTCTAATTTCTAATTTAGAAATATTAATGCTAGAAATGCTAATATAATGTAAATAAAACAAAAAAACTAAATTACATTTAAAATATATTTTTTGGTTTTGCCAATTTATATTTTATGTAAATTTTAAATAAAGTGAATATTAACTAATTTCCTTTTTTTATTTAGTATTTTATTACACGTCCCAAGCTAGTGCTGTTATGTAAACCTTGTGCATTAGCGAGTGAAGACGCATACAAACGCACTCTCAGTGTGCACTTTAGAAGCTTGAATGTATAATGACCTCAGGAATACTGCTGGGAAATTTAGAGTACACAGACGAATGAGGCCACTCAAGCATCCGTAACATGTGGCTGTGTTAACCTTTGCCTCCTGAGTATTAAACAGATATGGAGAATGGACTGGGCTCCTAAATCATACATGTCATAATTAATGTTACATATTATATAATAAGTGTACACTTTTTATTCATGTATTTATTTGTAGATGTAATAATATTATACAATACATTTTACTTAACCTACTTGAGGTCAAAAATACTTATTCAAACAAACAAACAAAAAATAGGAAAATAGTAGCACATTGTCCTCCAATATTTTGCCTACTTATTTTCTAAAATTGACTCTCCACCACTGCCAACACTAGATACAATGTTATCACTGAGGACATAACCGTATGCCATTTTCCTATGTTAGCCTTGATTTTTGATAGCCTGCCCTGAATATGGCCTGGTCAAAATAAAAAATGACAAACATTTCTTAAGCTAAATAACAAGGTTGAATAACTTTTGTGAAATCTACCAACAGACTGAAAGAACAAGAAGTTGTCCAAAAGAGACTAATTTCTCCTGCTGGTGTTAATCAACATTCTTTGATGTGTGATTGATAGGGTAAGCTAATGTAAGCTACTGTATCTGTTTTACTCATAAAAATTTATGTGAGTTACTGTAGAAGTAATTTAACCAAAAATGCAGTTAAGATGGAAACATACCAGCTTTTTACAAGAAAAAGTGTGAAATTTGAGGTGTCACATGGTCAAGTATGGTCCAATGGTAAGCATCAGATAGCAACACCTTATGATGTGGAATGATATTATCTTTGTCATATTGAGTGTGAGTGGTACATTTTTTTATGTAAACTGGGAGAAAATATAGTGATCTATGAGACATATGTCTAATAACATTTAAGCAATAGTGTAGACTATTGTGCTTATGTTCAAATATTTATGTCTGTGTTTTGGCTCTCATGGGGCTTGTGTGTCAATCTGATATTTGCTGGAGGATGATTGCTTCTTAAGATATGAACAGAAACTAAAGGAAACTTTTGCCCATGGCCAAAGCTACACACAAATATAGAAACACACATTAGGCCAGGCCTATAGGCCTAAACCCAACCCAAACAAACCACTTGTATTGTAAGAGAGAAACACTTGGACACTAGGGAGCAGCTGCAAACAGGATGCCCTTGAAAGCAGGATGCCACACCCGACATGGCCTGAATAAACAGTGGTGTCAGAGGGCATAGCTGTGGAGCAGTGGTCAGGATAGAGAGACCTGGAAGCAGGCTTAGGAACTGGGATCACGTGAGTATTTAAGAACCAAGAGAGTAATGTGGTAGAATATGGAGCATATTTGAGTCTTTTGCATACTTCATTAATGAGAGGTCACTGTAAGATTGATGTAATGTTATTTAAAAGTAAATAATTAAAGTGTAATAACATTTTCTTTCTGAGTTGTGAAGTCAACCATTCATCCTTTTGACAGTTCACAGTTTTAATGGCTGCAAAAGGTTGACAATATTCAGAACTATGGACAAACTGAAGATAAAATGTCTTTATCAGGGAAACTAGCCCAGGGCAGAAGACATACCATGAAGTGTAAAGTGTAAAGTTCAAATATGGCCTGAGACTTCAATGTTCAATGTTATGCAGTAGTTCAATTATCAGCTGGCCACACTGCAAGATATCACACAAAGGAAGAATTTGACTCAAATGAGTCTAAGCAAGATATCTTAATCTGATCACATTGATATAACCCAAACTGAAATTGTCAGATATCCTCTAGATTCCTGTGATCATTGTAAAGAATGCATAATTCTGCCTTAGAGCAGTTCACAATATTATATTGTCACTCATCAGCCATTGCCATGGGCCCTGACTATTTAAGGCAGTTTGAAGGTTTGCTCAATTCTTGTCTTATCTTTTGAATGTCTTTAGGGCGTGCTGCACATGCTGAAGTGCAAAAATCACAAGTTTAGGCTTTGGGGGATAATAAGGTTAGGGACTGTTCATATAAAAGTAGATGGCATAAGACGTAGTGAAGGAGCCAGAGGAGTGCAGGAGGAAACAGTGGAAGCGTGGGTCGGCCCCTGAGACATGTACTGAGTGGATGTGGAATGACAGCACAAGCCCAATTAGTCTTGGATGCCAGGGCTGCTACAGGGAGGTCGGTGCAAGTGATCAAGCCATTCATGCATTCAAGCACTCGCCGCAGGCATTCTCCACCAACAGCCTGGGTAAAGTTACTACACTCCATCACTGTTTCTGCTGGACTTCTGATGGCTCTGCAGCCTTTCTGCTTCCCTCCTTCATTCCTTGTTGATGTTTTTTCTTTTCTAATTTCAAAATGTAATGTTATTGGTAAATACAAACTCTCTCTAATAACAGATTGCACTTAAAAGTGTGTCCATGCCACTCCCAGTGTCCCTTACCCCCTCCCCAGTGTTGAAGTATTACCTCATCCCACTCAGAGGCAAAGGAAGGCATGCGCTTCATGGCCGTTTGCCCAGAACTACAGTTAGACACAGATCCACTGCGCCCAGCCAAACCTTCATCCTCTTCACCTGTCGGGGAAGCCAACAAGTCAGAGTCCGACTTGGACAGGCTGCGAATCAATGCCAGATCTGCAGGTCTGGATCTCACCGATGCCGATGCAGTCTCTGCTAAAAGTTCACTTGAGTTCATGTTGTCCTTTGGATTTGAAATCAAACTCTCCACATTGGCATCTGGCGGACACTGAGCCATTTTGAAGCTGCTGGCTTAATGTCTTTTATTTGTTGCTGACTTGTGTCACTCCAGAGAATCATCCAGGGCTGTGGAAACTGTATTGTTGAAATTCAGTGGTACAATCCAGAAAATAAGAGAAAAGTGTGACCCCCAAGTGCTCCTGTTTGAAAAGAAAGACATGTAAGTGAGTGTTGTACAGAAACAATCGTGTAGGTCCACCCCCTAGTTGTATCCTGTTACCCTCCCCTTTGACTGGCTTCCTCAAGGTTTTTGTTAGCAATTCACTATACTGCTCACATACAATTAACCAAACTACTGTAATTAAAATGAACCCTATTTTATTTTATTGAGAACTCCACACGACCCTTCCCCAATCTTGATATTCCGTAACTCTCCAAATTGACATGCCCTCTTACCGGCAGACTTTAGTGGTCCTAGTGCTCCTACTGCTCTTAGTACTTGAAGCAGTCCCACTCCAGGGTCGTCTCCAGGAGGACTGGCTTTGTCCCATAGTGAGAATCAGAGAATGGTGGATCCCACAGCCTGGCCTTATTCAGACTGACAGCTGGGGTAATAAGGTTACCAACACACTGGGTCGCTGCTCCATTTAAAATGATCAAGTGCAATGATTGCTGGCTAAAACTTTTCTTCCAATTTGTTCCTTTATCTATGTACTGTTTTATGCAAATTAATGGCTGCATCAAAATAATTTGACTTTGATATAGAAATGGAATAAAATAAAGAATCAATACAATACAATGATATAATGCCAGAAACAGTACATACACGGGAAAATAAAGAACACAAGAATAAAGAACAACAAATAGTCTAATGGAATCTTTTAGTTCAGGGATAAATGGTCTGTGCTTTGAGCCACAAAGCCTTATATCTCACAATAGTACAAACCCTATATTTTTCTTCCTTTACTGATCCCAGGTGTCTGGCGTTAGTATTTTTCACCAAGTCTCACAAAAGTACAGAATCCTTAAAAAAAATCCCTGGATCCAGACTTCGGACATACGCCAACAATTTATTGTTTGTTCCTTGACTAATTACTGACCTTGTGGGAAAATATCAAAATCTGGTTATTACTTCTGAGTTATGTTGCCAAGACACTAACAAACCAACCAACGCCTGTGAAAAAAATAACCTTCTTGGCAGAGCTAATTATGAACAATTTTAGCACTTTATACGCTAGTTTTCTTCATATGTACAAAGCTGTACATCAGCTTGATTTATCTAGTTAGTGTTTGGAACTTTTTTTTCAAAAATTGGAAAATGTGGCAGTAAGTTTCTGAGTCCAATATTTTTAGCAGTTCCCAACCAGAATTGTAATAAATAATAGTGTCTTGCATATTCCCAAGCACATTCATCAGCTAAAAAATCTATGACAGTATAAATATAAGAGGTACTATATTAGGGACAAAGTCATTAGACTGCATTATCTTATGTTTCTTTTCTTTTTTTAGCCTATATGAAGAAACATATCATAATCATATTATTCCTACAGTACCACTGGGTGTATATTGCATCCATTGACTTGAGGGTCTATAAGGGAAACCGCTTGGGAAGTACAGAGATTAGTTTGGGCGATAAAGGCGGACTCACATATTTCTGCTATTCACCAGTGCTCTCGGAGGGAGTTCAGGCTGACAAAAGGGTCTCTTGCGAGCCATCCTTAGTATTCACAGGCAACACAGTGCACACAGCACCACTGCCCCGTGCCCTCAATCAGCCAAGTTCTTTGCATGCTCACCTCTCCCCTGTGGGCACCGCTGGTATGTGTATGACAGAAAAGATAACATCCTTCCCTTCACCACACATAGCACTCTGCACACTGCTTAGCTGGCAACAAGAGCCACGTCTAATGAAGCACAAGACCAATCATCTCCATGGCGACGCTCAAACAACTTATCTAACATTTTACACAACGACACTCAGGAATACAACTTGTTTTTGAAATAATGATGTCTTCACAGCATATTAAAAGGACAAAAATAAAACAGCCCCCCCCTCCTCCTCTCAGCTAGCTGGCTGCTGAGCCCCAGGCTAAAGACAGTGGTGACTCATGAACACTCTTCTCTAACAAAGACATGCACATTACAAGTAGGAGCTGCGCAGTGTACAGCAAACACACACCAATGTTTTGTGCACTGCTAAATAGTTTCTTGACAACACTGATGTCTTTTCATGTTGTGATCGCCTGACCTTTTTTTTCAACTGCTGAATTAGTCCCCTGCTCCATGAAAGATATTTTAATAACACCATGCAAGTTTCAAAATTACTTTTTTTTTACTAGCCATACAGGCATAAATCATTATCTTGCCATCTAGCACACAGTTCCCACCTGATCAACCGCCATTACAGACACAAACAATGAGGCCACTGGGTAAAGATCTAATAGAGTTAATCAACCTACAGTAGGAAACAATTACCTTTGGAAGAGTGGCTCAGCTCCAAAACAAGTCTGAAAAAGGCAAGGAAACAAGCTCCTCCCACACACCTTGTATCTTGTTTCCATTTCAAATTCCATTTTCAGGTTACAGTTACTTTGACATACTGGATGTAGCGACAGACATTAACCCAGAGTCACCTTCAAGAATGTTGTGAGTGTGACCTTGTAGGTCAACTGTTCCCCAAAGCACCAGGAATATCATTTATCCAGGCATCTCCCACCACACAGATGTAGGAATATGTGGCTCTTTAGATGGGCAAAAATTAAGGCACAACTGCTGCATTGTATGTGAAATTATAATGATTTCCAACAACACAGCTTGAATGATAATGGATTAATTTCTAAATGATCTAACAAAGTCTGTGAATTGGCAATACAAATATCATTACAGTAAATCAAGTGGTGAATGAATCAAACTGTATCTAGTTTTGTGACTTTTTGTATGTCTCAGATCTACCTGTATCGTGCTTCTCCCCCACACTTTTCCTCAAACATGTGGTACTTCATGAATAGATTTCTAAACCATACTATTACCATGGAAAAAAAGTTATATTTTTACTTATGTAAACTTTTAGAATCTCTAAAATATTTTTGACCTTGGTACCGAAGTTAGTAGTAGCAGTGGTAGTAGTATAAGTATTTGTAGTTGCTCTAATAAAAATAGTAGTAGCAGTAGTGGTGACCGTAAGACTACTAGTAGTAAACTTCTACTTGAGTAATATTATTTTAACATTAAAGTACCTTTACTTAAGTACAGCTATTAAGGACTTCTTTCACCTCTGGGCACATGTAGTGAATGTAAGAAAAAGTATTTTTTAGTAGTTATTTTGATTTTACACTGATGAAAAATTATGACTGTGTTCCATTTGTTCAACTTAACTGCAGCATTTTCTCAGTGCATCTTTTAGTGTGTTTCATTTTGTCAACAGTAAAAGTAATTTAGACTTTGCTTGGAACAGAAAACAGATACTCCTCTTTGACACTATAAATATTATTGACATCCTTCAATGTTAAAATGTATTACTCCAAAGGTAATGAAGAGATAAAATTCAGAGTTTGCAGAACTACCTGCTGTTAGCTCCCAATGTCAAAAGACACAATTCCTGTAAAAGCTTTTTCAGTGAACGTGAACAGAGCTGACCTCTCGGCGGGGAAACGGGAGGGCAAGTGTGCACGGCTGAGTGAAGACATAGAGCTGGATATCCGTCACTTCAAACAGTGAGAAGGAGACAATGGAGGCTGCACAAACACGCCTGTGTCCATGCCCTGGAAATTGGAATATTTCCAGCATTGTCTTCTCAAGAATATCAAAACATCTGGAGGTTGTAAAATGATTTTGCCTGCAGTCAAATCATTCCAGCTGATGTAGAGTTTTTTGCAGCCAGTTTCTCATACCCTAAAGCATTTGTATGTATAGCAACAATGTCTTACATAATATGCAATATGAATTCATCATTATTAATTCCATGATGAACAGAATAATGGAATTAATAAAGATTAATTGGTAACATTAATTAAATACATTATTATTAAAGGGTTAAAACAACACCATGGATTTCAATTAACATCAAATACACTTTTTGTTTACTCCTTGTGCTGGTCCCAGGCCTATAGGTAAATGGAAAAGTTTGCATCTGGATGGGTACCTGGCATAAAAACCTATGCCAATTGCTAAAAAGCAGTCACCTTGTGGTGGTGATCCCAGAAGATTAAAAAAAAGACAGACACTTTTCACTTTTTGTATTTGCAGAGTACAAAATGTTACAGTAATGCTGAATAAAGATGAATATGTCCAGTTTTGTCATTGATATTGTTAAATGTATGCTTTGTACACTCCAAAGACCAGGAGGCAAACTCCAGCTTAAGACATTCTTACTCACCTTCAGATAACCTTATCAGTGTTGTAAGTACCATATGTTTGCATCCTGTTTGCAAAAGAACATATTTTTGGTCCAGTGTGATAAGAGCTTTTTTATCATATTGCACGGCATCATGTGCCACAAGTGCTGGCGGCCACATAAGGAGAAAGATAAGGAGATAAATTTAGCATGAATCCAAGATCTGAATCAGAATGCACTGTGGAATCCAGCTGTGTATATACGCTGTATTTGTGTACAACATGAAAGGACGGTATTGCACACTATATGTTACATGTCATGTACAGTATGTGGGGGCAGCCCTAACCTGTGTCTACATGTTGAGCCTCAGACATTTGTATGTGAGGTTGGTGCACCACGCTGGGTTACAATCAAAACAATGGCCAACTTCTGAGTGTCCCATCAGGGCTGTGGATGACAATGCTTCACTGACAGATTAAAGACTGGCCATTCAAGGTAAAAAAGAAAACTCTTTGAAACTATAAACTCACAATTCACATCATGTTATCAGCAACACAAGCAGCAAGAAAAAGGGAGGGACACATTTGAATTCAGTGGAAGAAAAGGATGAGAAGGCAGGGTAATTAATCCACAGATAACTGACGGTTCACGGCTAGGTCACTTTCAATATAACAGTGCCATAATAGCTGCCCTTGACAAGCTCCATATCCAGCAAGTACTGGAGATGTATGCCTTAATGATAGCAATGATAGAAGCCGCTATGAATCAATCAAACATGTTCAATATATTCAGCCAAGAGTCATTCTCACAGACTGAATACTGTAAGACAATCCACTTCCATTATGAGATGGCTCACACAGCACTTTAAGATTAAGCACATGCCTTGAAACTAAGGACATTAATGTTTGTGTATAGATGACAAAAAATCCATTAATCAAAGAAGACTTTGCACATATTCTACATTAAGAATATTTGCCATGTTGCACAAACCATCCCCTTAACTGAAATAATACAATATGTATAGTACACAAGTTTGTTGCAGTGCCCCAGTCTGCCCTTATCTTTAGATACACAGAGACAGCCAAAAGCTTTTAGCCTTTCTACCTTTGGAACATCAAAGAATTTTAGGAACAAGAATACTTTAGTTTCTATAAAAATAGACTCTGCCCTCAACTCTGACAAACATTTTTTAGAAGCAATTTTACTTGTTGCTGAAGTAAAAAGCAGCACTCTAGTCTTCAGGGCAAACTCTGATTTAAAAGCTGGACACAACATATTGTTTTGACCTTATTATAGAAACGGATGTTTCTTAGAGTTTTTTTCATTTATTTTTTATCTTTTTTATTATTTAAAAAAAATAACTACATAAAGAGATTAATAAATAAATTATATATAAAAACTAAATGTGGCATTTTCTAAATAAATAAAATGGGGTGCCTTGGTTTCTCTTTCACCGTTTCCTGTTGGTCTGTTTTTCCCAAAGGCTAAAAAGTCCATTTAAATAATTCATTAATTGATCAATCAATTAATCAATCAATCAGTGATAGCCAAAAACTAAAATGTGGCACTCCCTTACACAGCAGCTCTGCCAGGTCAGGCAGGTGACCCCGCCATACCTTTTCAAAAATACTGCAGCTTCCCTGCAGGATGGTGCTCTATAGAGAGAACCCTGAACACTTCCCTGTACCAATCTGTAATACTATTCCAATTTTACATGTTACACATCAAAATCACAAAATCTGGAGAGTAAAATTGTACAGCCTGACAAAAAGACTAATTTAGCAGACATTTTTTGGCAACAAACAATATGACCATGCTAAGAAAATGACTGACAATGCAAAGATTGGTTAGTGATAAGAAAGAGAAAGCAGATTGTATTTGCTGACCAAGATGGAAAAGACGTGGCATACCTGAGGCTGTGGCTGGAAAAGCAGTTTAATCAGTCTTGGAAATCATGAATAAAAATGCAGCTTAGCAAGTCTGACTAAGCATTTGTGTTCTGCGCCTTCCTCTAAGTAAAAGGATTTTAAATTGTCACGCTACTAAAACTGGGAGCCGAGAGAGAGAGTAACAGAACAGCATGAGTAGATCCATCTTGATTTGTGCATCTCTTAAGATCAACAGATGAAAAATCTCATTCTACAATAGTTAGTGGAGTATGAAAATTATCTAAATTATGAACAATGACAAAACACTTCCCTGTATTACTGAAGTTAGGAATTTGAAAATAGCGTTTCAAGTGTATCAAATCTAGTTTATTTTAAGAAAAAAAAAAAATCAAATTAATTAATTAAGCCATCGCCATCTTCAACTAGAAACAAGCTATCTGGGTCAAGGCCAAAATATGGCAATGTATTAAAGCAAATGAAAAAGCTGAACTACAATATGATATGAATGAATGAATGCAACACCAGTTAAGTTATTAAAAGGGTTAATGGCCATTATATGACTTTGGATTGGGCCTTTATATGACATTTTTATGAATTAAACCATATGTTTAAGTGAAGAGGACCCTGATGAAAGATTCAGGTCTGTTAGTCTGAGGTTAGGTTCACTTAAACATTTATGAAGTAATTGGGGAAAACAAAAACAGCCCAAAAATTGATAGCAGTGTATTCCATGCAATCTTATAAATCGAGCATTTTGGTGAACCATTAAGATATGCCATCTTTATCTAATGTCATAATTTTTCTAATTTAAAACTGTTGTTTAATCCTTGCTGTTTAAACAAGCTTCACAGATCAATCAAAATCCCTTTCATCAAATGTGGTGAGTAAAAGCTCTAAAATGAACTCAAGGGTCAGATAGAATAAATTTTAATAAGATCTTGTTGGAGTAGGATTAAAGGGGACTAACTGCTAGAAATACAGCCAAGTGTCAATCCTCACATAATTCTTTGACTGTTGACTTGTTAAAGCATTTATGGTTTGGTCTCTCAAATAACTATATGACAAAATTATTTTCATAATACTACATAATTACTTTTATAATTAAAAGTCTAACGTGCACAAAGTATTATGTTAAAGGTTTGCAATATAGCAAATAGCACCATTAGTAAAACAAAATTTTCAACACACACACACTGTACATTTGGTGTCAGTCTATTTCACCCATAGAAAAAATGTAGCTTTTTGAGATTATATTAGGTTTTAAGGCATTGTGTACTAGCAATAGCTAATCAGGTATCATGTCAGTCACACTTTCTTGTTAGCCTAACAACATGAACTTTGCTTTAATCAAAATAGTTGATCCAACAGAGCAAGATATCAAGTCAAAAATGTTAATATTCTATTGATTTATTTGCTTATTTTTCTTAGTAGCATAAATATATATATCAAAGATATTTGCCTATATTTAAACTATAAAGTAAAGTATCAAATACTGAAAGTGAAACAGCTGTGCTCTACAGTTTGTTCACAGTTCTCTGTACATTATGGTTGGCATAAATAAATAAATATGCAATTAAATTCCTAAATGTATGATAAATGCAGATAATGCAATATGGCTGGCTTGGGCAGCATCTGAAATAAAAACTGTAACATATGATATATGTATGTGATATCTCGAGAATTTCATCTACTTAACAAAGTAAATGGTCGCATAAAATGTTTGCCTGTCCTTTTGACTTTACAGTGCCCACTCCTGAAGTACAAAATACTTACAATGCAAATGCTGAAAAATGAATATTTAACATGCTTATTTATAAAACATGGCGATGCATGAGGCAGTGGAGCAGGTGAAGGAGACTCTGAAACTGTCATTCTCCGCTGGGAGCACAGCTGGCCTGTGGCAGGACACATCACTGTTCTCCAAATACATTTTATGTTCAAGCAAGGCAATTAATGATTAACTCAATGTTCACCACACTGGCTTCAGCAGATTTAAGCCATCAAAAGTGTGAATAGGTAACTTCATTGTGTTTTTTATATCTTTTTTTTTTTTACTAACTTTGGGAGATTGTGAACGTACCCGTTGTGCTCACCCCAAGTGCGGATAAATGATTGCGTCAGGAAGGGCACTTGGCATAAAACTTATGCCAAATCAATATCCAAATCACTCCACTGTGAGGCAAATGAGTTGCTGAGGCAACCCCAGAATGGAAAAGCTAAAGAAATAATACATTCAGTGCTGTCTGAGAAGAATCTTAGAGTGGTGTGTTGAGACAGCAATCATAAACTAACTTTGTGCAGCAGGTTGCTGGATCAGAATTAGGTGTAACATAGCTTTGTTTTCTCAGATACTGCAGTGTACTACATCTGTTCCAGCCAGCGGGCCCATGGGAGCTCCTGCTGGCCAACACAACCACAGTTTGAAACAAGCATGAAGCGAGGCTCTCCCTTAGGCCAAAGAAAATGGATATTGATCTGGAGCCATGACTAAATGGATTAAATTACAGAGTAGTGTTGGTAGCAGGAGGAAGGAGGCGGGCAGGACAGAAGAGAAACGAAGGGGTAGACAAAAGGGAGGAAAAGAGATGAGGACGTGTATTGAAAGAGTCTACAAAATTTTTGCTTCGCGGGGCTATTTAGCGTCTGTGTTTCTTTTAATCAATATCCCACCCAGCGGCCCCTATGCAATCATCCTCTTCATGCCATATTTCTGAGAATCACCCTGATCTCCATTCAGTTATGAGCCAATTGACTTCAGCAAATTGTCAGTCAGGGATTATTGTGCTCACCATTCAGCCAAAGCTGGTGGAAATACCAAATGCAGACAGTAGAGAAAAATGTATTTGAAATGTAGAAGTAAAATTATCTTCACAGGAAGAAACTCCAGATGGATGCCAACTTCTTCTAGCTGTTAGAATCTGGCAATTCTGTCTAATACGGACTCTGTGATGAGCCTCGAGCATGACGTCACATTTACTGAACTTCTGAAGTCTAGAGTAGTGACTGCACTCCAGTGACGGCATCTGAATATAAACTAAAAGGTTTGGTCAATTCTGCAGGCTTCTTCACACTGTAATGGCCGTTTTCTGATGCTGAAAGATGCTAATTATAGTAATAAAAAAAAAGTTTACTTTACTCGTACTTTTAATATGGCAATCTTCTGGCACAAACTTGAGCTGTGGGTTATGGTTACACAATCACTACAGCCATCATCACCATACATTGCAGTACCAACACTCTGCTTCAATGGCATCCTGACAGCTGTTAAAAGCAGCACAGGTGACCGGGGTTAGCTCAAGCAGCCTGTGCAGAATTGTCTACACAGAAAAACACTTGGCCTGTGCAGCTTTAATCTGCAAACAATTAAAAGTTTAGACAATAGCACCATTGTATAAGACTGAATGTCCTTAATGTGGGATATATTTTGAACACTCATTTCCCTACTGTTAATACTTGAAATTAAGTTCAAAAGTCCCCCTCAAAGGAGCTTTGGGTGTGAGCTGTCAGTCTCAGCAGTCACACATCCCACACTAGGATTAACAAGGTGTTTATTATGCCTGTTAAAAATCCAGCCTTACAACTTAAACACCTCTGTCAATGCAAGACAAATGAGCAGGCAACATTGATGAGCTTCTTTATCAGTGATGTTTAGGTCAACTATATTTTTTACTGTTAGTGATATCAGTGAGATGTGGTGTAGCTTTCACAGGAATTTTCCTGTGGCTAGAAAGCAATGATATTCCAGATAGCTTTCACCTATTATCAAAAAGGTGAGCCTGAATTATTACAGTGAGGGGAAAAAAATCGATGGAAGACTGTCTACTTCTCGAGGTCATTTCTGTCAGTGTTAATCTGCAAACGACTGAGTTTGAGTTGACCTAATTTTATGTCCTGTTACAGCTTTAAAGGGTCTGTTTAACAGTGCAGTACAGTCCCCCGTGTTAGCTTCATTGTAATACTCATGATCCCCAACTCCTGAGCCCTAATCATAAACACTTTCCCACTCCACTACACTCCCTTCAGGGCAATGCTCCACTTCATGGCCAGATTGAATATTCATAAAGACTCTTCAGATTTCAGATGGTGCATGGGCCTCCGCCTATGCTCGACATATGCATAAAATGTGCATTAACATGGTTTTATTCTCGTCTCGATGATGTGGAAAGTGGATCTTTATAGGACATTTAATGGTAGCTGTTGCACAAACTGGCTATGAACTTCAGATTTTAAAACATGCATGGCTGAGAGCTACAAAAAGTCATCTTTGGATGGTCTTTCCCTCCGGTCTGCAAATTTGGCCAACATAGCGTGAAGCACATGGCTATTGTCCCCAACAAATTAATTTTTTTAATACATGACCTAGAACCCCCCCCCCCCAAAAAAAAAAAAAAAAGATAAAATAAAATCTCTAGGAGAGAGAAATTTCAAAGAAATTTGACAGTTCATAGAAGCACACACAAAAAAAAAAAAAATCATTGTTACATTATTCCAGTGTCCTGGATGTCTAATTGTAAAACATTACAACTCTCTAGCTCCATCTATTGAGGCACTCTCATAATTAGTTTCTGATTATAAATACAGTCCAGCTGAGGGAAAGCCGTAAATTCTTCCAAGGCATTGCAGACACAAATGTCAACTGAGATAATGAATCACAAGCTGCTACAGATCCTTATGTAACAGCTGCAATTCTTTAAGCATGCTTCACTAAATAAACTAATGAAGGCCAAGTCAATGTTATCTCAAGAAAAAAATAAAAAAAATCCCTTCAACATCTGCCTCTATTAAAATGGAGGTGATGCTCTCAAGGACATATTAGCAGCTACCTAGGTCATTTGTCTGTCACATTTAGCAAACATATTCTCACCCTCAAGCACAGAGAATGTGTAAATGCCACTTGGTAAAACCTCAGGTGGCCAAGTTCAAATACAAGAGCCTTTAGTTGCTTTTGGAGAGCAACGCTTTCTGTCTGAACTCTGCTGCCACAGCTAATATTTTAGCAATGTTGCTAAACCGTATTGTAATAAAAGGCAGCACTGACCTTACTAAATCTAGTTTAAGCATCTATGTGGAATACAATACGGATATTCCTTTGAGCAATTATTAGCAGTACCATATCCAAAATGCTTCAGGCTTTACCTGTAATAAATTTTACAGTAGTCTACTCCATTGGATAGGAATTTTTAAGGTCAATATACTTTAGTTGGCTGCAAGAAACAAACATTTATCAAGTGACGCGTCCGAAGGAGACAACTTTTGAACCTTGTTGAAACAGAAAATTGGCTGCAGTGGGGTGGTACACAGGACAGTAATGGCAAATAATTCACAACACAACATAACACAAATATGCAATCTATAATATTTCTATATCCTGACTACACTACTGCAAAATACAAATTTTAAACATGTCATTTGAAATTATAGTACACAGATTTTTGTAGTTTTCTGATATGAGTTTTCACTTCCAAGAAAATTTTCAGCCCACTGCCCTTATGACCCAGTCGAGCTTAAGTTAAAGATGGAGGGGTGGTATGAAAGACTAGAAAAGCTTTAACGCAAAATTTAATGTTTCTACAAGAAGAAGTGCCCCTATTCCAGTGGTTCCCAAAGTAGGGTCCGGGGCCCCCTGGCGGGCCGCGAAGGTACAGCAAGGGGCCGCCCAGAGGTTGTCTCTATTACTCTATTAAGTACATAAAAATAACTTAAGTTTTAAATAAATTACAGTTATACATCTGTTCAAAAATATTACTTTAAGACAAATTTTAGCCAACGGTCAGTGTTTTTGTAATGTTTTTAAAGAAATCTATGGAAAAAAAATTTTGATTAGAGGGAAGTTTTATTGTTGGGGGTCTGCGTGGGATCTTCGGAAATTTAAAGGGGGCTGCAACACTCTTGACTTTGGGAATGGCTGCCCTATTCTATCCTTTTAACATTTACATATAAATACATTCCATTGACATGACATTCACTATAATAGCTTTAATGAGCTCTATGAAAAAAAATCAACCAGCCACAGTTTTTGAAATTGTGGTTTTATTCCACAATGCACCAAATAACAAAAACAAAAAAAACAAAAGGAAAAACAATTTTAAAAATATGAACTTCAAATATCTTAAGATGTTTTTAGGATGAGTGTAACATCCTGAAGACAGGAAATCAGGATTTTTTAAAAACTGCTATCTGAATGACACCTAGTAAGGGGTGAGGTAACAAATATGTTTAAACAGATTTATACAAAGATTACAAAATTATTCTGGAAACATATTCAGTTGCAGAAATTGAATTTGTTTGTTTTATAAAATCGTATAGGACTAAACTGTAAACCCAAACTACCCCTCACTAGAGGAAGCCTGTTATTGGTAACATAGACAATCCTTTGTCTTATCTGTCTGGTCGCATCATGCCAGGCCGTACTGGCATCATCATTGGCCGAGGATGACGCATCATGTGTGGTGGTCCTGGCATCATCTGCATTGGCCCTCCCATCGGCGGCCTCATGCCTCCTGAGAAACAAGTCGGGTTACACAGCTTAGTCTTTTATTCATGAAACGCTGCTTTGCACAGAACAACACCTCAAAACAGTACATGCAAGTGCCTTTCAAAGACTCTCAATATTAAATGAGCTGCTCTGGTGAGGATACTTATTACTCTTTTTACTTTTGTGTGACTCAAGTGTGTTGTTATAAGCAGTATATTGAGCTTCTTTTGTCAGAAGCAATATTACAAAGAATATGTTCATACATAATTTTACTGGACATTTCCAAAAATTATATTTGGGATAATATTTTTGTTATACCATTTACAGGAGACAGTTAATTCATCATTCATTTATTACAGGTATACAATCAACCTTATTATTCTCACTGTTCCACAATTCACCCTACAGTTTGTTCTACACTGAGCTTATGGAAAAACGTGGCAATCTTGAATCTTTGATCTTAATTTGAAAATAAAAGGAATGAAATACAATTCTATACATTTTTCTTGACTACTGGCTGAACTACAGTGGCATGCAAAAGTGTTTACCCCCTTAGCATTTTTCCTTTGTTGCTTTACTACCTGGAATTTAAATAGATCATTGGGAGGTGTCTGTCAGTCACTTTACATCACATGGCAACAAGTATGCAGACACAATTTTTTTATTTTATTTTTTAAATTGTGAAGCAAATTAGAAATAACAGAAAAACAGAAACTTGAGCGTGCAAAAGTATTCACCCCCTTAGTACTCTGTAAAACCACCTTTTTAAGGACTTTCAGCTCCAGCTTACCTAGGATAAGTGTTTATGAGCTTGGTTCATAAAATCACTGGGATTTGTGCTCATTCTACAAACAGCTCAAGCTCCTTCAGGTTGGATGCATTGTACAGTACAGTTTGAGTTGTTTTCTTCAAGAATTGTCCTGTATTTAACCCCATCCTTCATTCCTTCAGTTCTGACCAGTTTCCCAATCCCTATCAATGACATATCTCCACAGCAGGACATTACCACCACCAGGCTTCACTTTAGAGAGGGAGCATAGTCAGGTGCTAGGTTTGTGCCATCTTCTGTCCACTCTTCCACACAGCCCAGCTCTGTGGAGTATATGGTTCAGAGTGGTCCTGTGGACAGATACAACAGTCTCTGCCGTGAAGCTCTCCAGCTCTTTTAGGGTCACTTTTGGTCTTATTGTTGCCTCTCTGATGAATGCAGGTCTGCAATGACTTATCACCTGCGCTCACAGGACTTGTTTTTATTGACTGTTCCAAAAGTCCACACTGACTTTGGAAAAAATTTTTTTGCAGCACCATCCTCATAGAATCAGCTCCAGAATGAACTTCAGTTGAAGGAGTTGGTCTCACTTTACTCTTTTAAAGGCACTTTAAAGGATCTGGCAGAAAGACATTCTGTCTGTCATTGTTTTAATTGATCTGAGAACTGTGGAATGCCAATTAATGTTTTGTATGAATCTGATTGCAAGTCTGTCTCTGTATTGGTAACTGTGCTGCTGCCACTTGCCAGAACACTCTTGTAAAAGATATTTTTAATCTCAATGAGTTTTAAATTCTGGTTAAATAAAGGTTTGAATGAATGCACTCCTTTCCCAGTTTGTGAGTTTTGGATGGTCCTCTCTAGGCAGGTTTGGTGTGGTTGCTTATCTTCTACATGTTGTAATGATGATTAAAAAGGGGGTGAATACTTTTGCACACTCAAGTTTTCTGTTTTTCTGTCATAATTCTAATTTGCTTCACAATAAAAAAATATTTTGCATTTTCATAGTTGTTGTCATGAGATGTAAAGTGACTGACATAAAGCTCTCAATGATTCATTTAAATTCCTGGTTGCAAGGCAACAATAAAGGAAAAATGCTAAGTGGGGTAAATACTTTTGCATGCCACCTTATGTTTTCCAGGATAAGTAAAAACCCTGATTAAGCTGGAGTCCTATTATTCATTTTCTTACCAGGTCCACCAGGCATCATCCCATGTGGAGGAGGCCCCATCATAGGCATCATAGGAGGTCCTCCCATAGGTGGAGTTGGCAACATTCCAGGACGTGGAGGGCCACCTGAGTAAATGGGGGTAGAAACAGAAGTTTAGATCTGACTGTAAACTGTACAAATTAGAAGAATTCAATTCATGTTTGTTAAAATAAATGTTTTTGAGAATGATTTGATCTTTGCCTTTTCAAACTAGACAAGGTTTTTTGATTTCTTTTTCAGAAGCAAAGCTGAGAGCTGTTCCATAAAAATCGCCCGACTTCAATTTTGGGTTAGCGTAACTATCGAAGTCAAGGCTGTTATACTCTGAGCTCATACAGCCAAGCTAACTGAGCAATTCATTTAAGCAGAGTGATAAATCAACCATCCATCCAGCCATCTTCTTCTGCTTTATCTGGGTCATGGGGTAAGCAGTCTAAACAGGGATGCCCAGACACTTCCACCAGCTCGCCAGGAGGAACCCCAGCTGGGAGCCATAGTCCCTCCAGCATGTCCTAGGTCTTCCTCGGGGACTCCTCCCAGCGGGACATGCCCGAAACACCTCCCCAGGGAGTCGTCCAGGAGGCATCCGGAACAGATGCCAAGCCACCTCAGCTGGCCCCTCTATATATGGAGCAGCGGCTCTACTCCGAGCGCTTCACCCAATCTCTAAGGGAGCGCCCAGCCACCCTGTGGAGGAAACTCATTTCGGCTGCTTGTATCTGGGATCTTGCCCTTTTGGTCATGACCCAAAGCTCATGACCATAGGTCAGAGTAGGAACATAAATCGACCAGTAAATCAAGAGCTTCGCCTTACGGCTTTATTTGCTGTCCTTTTGGGGGTAGTTGTTATGTTTAATCCTGGCTCTGGATAGGACAGCTAGACAAGCTTTCAGTAGTGAGAAAAGATGTGTAATACATCTGTGTTGTCTGCTGTTTAATTTTAACTGTAATTTTTTTTTTTTTACTTCTTTGTGCAGGCCATTTGTTTGAATATCACTTTCTCTGGGGTTGGGGCTCGAAAGAGAGCGCCTGGTGGTCAGGTCTCTCACCACGGCGCCCGGCTGGGCTTAGCCCAAAAGACAACGTGGGGCTGTCCTCCAGTGGACCCACCACCTGCAGGAGAAGCCGTAAGGGGCTGGTGCAGAGAGGATTGGGAAGTGGTCAAAAGGGGGGCCCGACAACCCGATCTCTGGACACAGAAACTGGCTCTGAGGACATGAAATGTCACCTCGCTATGGGAGAAGGAGCCTGAGCTTGTGCGGGAAATAGCCCGTCAGTTATGTCCCGGGGCCTTCAGGTCGGGAACAGGTCTCTCACTGTTGTCTCAGCTTATGGGCCAAACAGCACTGTAAAGTACCAGGCCTTCTTGGAGTCCCTGGGAGGGGTGATGGAAAGTGACAATGATACCTGGAGGGGCGTGACTGGGAGGAACGGCCTCCCTGATCTGAACTTGAGCGGTATTCTGTTGTTGGACTTCTGTGCTAGTGACGGTTTGTCCATAACAAACACCATGTTCAAGTACAAGAGAATCCATCGGCGCACATGGCACCAGGACACCCTAGGTTGGAGGTTGATTATCAAGTTTATTGTGGTTTCATCAACTGATCACCACCTGGTGGTGAGTTGGATCCACTGGCGGAGGAGAAGGCCAGACAGACTTGGCAGGCCCAAACGTATGGTGAGGGTCTGTTGGTAACATCTTCAACTCCCACCTCCGGGAGAGGTTCAACCAGATCCCGAGGGAGGTTGGGGACATTGAGTCAGAGTGGACCATGTTCTCCACCTCCATTGTCCACGTGGCTGTTCGGAGCTGTGGCCTTAAGGTCTCTGGTGCCTGTTGTGGCTGAGGTGTTCGGGGGAGGCCATGGAGAAGGACTCTTGGTTGGCCTCAAAGAAATTCTGGCAAAGCATCTGCCGCCTCAGGAGGGGGAGCAGTGCGTCACCAACACTATTTACAGTGGGGGTGGGAAGCTGCTGATCTCATCAGGCGGTGGAAGAAATACTTTGAGAATCTCCTCAATCCCACTGACACACCTTCCGCTGAGGAAGCAGAGGCTGGGGACTCTGGGATGGACTCATCTATCATCCAAGCAGTGAACCAGCTCTACACCCTCTGTTGGGGGCTCGAGGGTTCATGAGAGTTCACCCAACTTGTCCACATGTGTTTTGGGGATCTGGAGAAGGCATTCAACCATGTCCCCCGTAGCGTCCTGTGGGGGGTGCTCTGGGAGTATGAGGTCCAAGGCCCTCTGCTAAGGGCTGTGCGGTCTCTGTACACCCAGAGCATGAGTTTGGTTCGCATTGCCAGTAGTAAGTCGGACCTGTTCCTGGTGCATTTTGGACTCCGGCAGGGCTGCCCTTTGTCGCTGGTTCTGTTCATTATCTTTATGAACAGAATTTCTAGGCACACCCAAAGGCTGGGTGCGTCATCTCTGCTTTTTGCAGATGATGTCCTGTTGGTATCATCAAACCAGGACCTTCAGTGTGCACTAAGGTGGTTTGCAGCCAACTGTGAAGCTGTTGGGATGAGAATCAGCACCTCCAAGTCCGAGGCCATGGTTCTTGACCGGAAAAGGGTGGCTTGCCCTCTCCAGGTCAGGGGAGAGCTCCTGCCTCAAGTGGAGGAGTTTAAATATCTCACGGTCTTCTTCATGAGTGAGGGAAGAATGATTAATTCATCTTGCGCTCCAATCATCCTAAATGAAAAATTACAGTATGAAAACGCCCACCTTTATGAAACTCCCTTTAACACACAAGGTAAACAATTAACTGAAGGAGTGGCCCTTTTGCCTCAGTTTGATGGGACATAAGGGGAAAGAACTTGAGAGTACTTAAACGAGAATTAACAAAGTGTAAGCATTAACCGCTCAGTGCATTAGGTGCATTTTACCACCAATATGGAGATCTTAATGTGTTAGTGATAGTTTTTTTTTAAAAAACATGTTACAAACTGTGCTTTAAAATCTAGCATTGTGCTTAACATAAAATAAAGTAATAAAGTACCCAACTTATGTAGCCCAAATAGCAGGTGATATTAAGGACTAGACTTTATCATCCATATAAAAAATATTTAATGATTAATTATGTAGATTGTAATTCATCATCTTAAGTTGGCTTAATATGCATTTTAAAGTAATGTTATGAAAGTGAAGTTCATTGTTCTGATAAAACATTTAAAAAAAAGGTACTTTATGCAGAATGTAATTGTACTGGTTTAAAAACAGTACTGCAGTCTAAATCAAAACAGTCTGTGGGTTTCCAGTCACTCTGCTTTTCTGATTGGACGATCAGCAATGCAATTTGAGAACCAAAACAACAAAATGCAAACAAAAACAACTTGGCCATTATGTAAAATATATTTTTAAATTGTGAATAAGTCAGCTGTAACTAATATCTGATTTAAACTTTTTTACCTCATACCGTATCCTGGCACACACGTGGGTAATTTTTATCAAATATAAAAAATGTATACTGCTTATAGCACCTTTAAGGGTTAGTTGTAAAAAGGAGTACTTTTCTATTCAACTTGTGTCCAAAGTTCACCAGTTCATAAAGTGTTCAGACCAATCCTGACCTAGACTTGGGTTAAGCCTGTTTTAAGAAATATTAATAACACAATAAGCCAATTAATCTTAATGTAAGCCTATGTTAATGAGTTAGCCAGTTTTATGGAACAGCACTTGGAACACAAGAGGTTTGGCCCCTTTGAACTGTTGTTTTTTTTAACGCTAGCATTTTAAGTGCTTAGAGCAAGACTGCAAGAACAAATAAATGCTGCCAATTAGCAATACATTGACTAATTTACATACATTAGTGTGGCTGTTCCTTATGTTAGCCAGCACACAGCACTTCAAAAAAGTTTAAAAGGCTGAAACAAAACTTGCAGAAGGAAAATGTATGATTCATATGGAAATCCAGCTGTTTATTTTGAACTAGAGCAAAATAGGACACAAACCCTAATAAGCTCTGTACCCACACTGACTTTCATCTAAATCCTTTTGTAGGTGGAGTGAAGGGGTGAAAACATTTTTTGATTATAAAGGACAACAAACACTTAACTTGTCTAAAGCCAGATTGTTATGCACTCTGCTCTGCACAAAGTGCTAACATTAGGTGCGGTCAAGATAAGCCAGGCAGATGCAGATCAGTAGCTGAGCAGATTGTTACCGATCAGTGCGCAATCCATGCTGGTCAGTTTTTTGTACAACTTGACCCCAACTTGCTGTGAGGTAACCTGTGCGCTGAGAACAAGGTGGATGCAGGATTTCTCCCCACTGCCTGCAAGGATTACAAATGTAGAATATATGATGGGAAACGGTGCCCTGTCAACGCATGCACTCACAGTAGAGGGCTGTACTACAAACCAAGGTAGACATAACCAGGCTTTGTTGAAGCAACCTTCAAACAGCGCTCCCGATCTGAGGTGCACGTACACATTGCGGGATTATGTCAGTAGGAGTTGAATACACACAAGTGGAGAAAGTCCGGGTGCTGCAGGGAGCCGGGTCTGATGCCTAATTAGCCTGGCTGCTAACAGCACAAAGCTCACAAATAAAAGAGAAGAGTCCTTCACAGTGACAGCGGTTTAAGCGCTGATATTATCCCTACACTTACTCGATCTAGCATTAAACTTTACTACACGGAGAAAAGTAGGGATGCACCGATACCGATACCAGTATCGGGTATCGGTACCGATACCCGATCCAAGTACTCGTACTCGTATTCATAAAAGTGGCCCGATACCAACAACCGATACCACTACTGCGCTGTCACGTGACATTCCCCTCTCAGCTGAGGAGTGAGAAACCTGTAGATGGATTTCAAAGTGTACTGTATGGAGATAAAAGCAAAGCTGAGTTTACATTATGCTCAACGAGACTTATCCCAAATCATACGTGAGTTTTAAAACTTAAGCAGTTGTCCTTTTGTCGTCGTAGTTGTCCCGAAAATTATATAAGCGCGAAGCAGTTGTTGTCTGATAAAGCTTAATAAGTACCGTTGCTAATTGTGTTAGCTGCTGTATGTCTTGGCGAATCTCCGCTGGTTATGCGCAGATGCTCAGTCTGTCTTTAAAATGATAGCGACTGAATAGAGGAGAATCTAAGCTTTAAAATGAGGTATAACATGTCCATATTGAGCAAAGTTTAGCCGTGGTTAGTTGTGTTCAAACCACTCTGATGTAAAAATAACTTAGCATCGCAGAGCGGGGACAGACGGCAAAAAGACGACACGGTATGGGACAAATGAGATACAGCAGTGTGACTGTATAAACTATAAAGTAACCCCTATATAAGTACTAGTATCAGTACTCGGTATCGGCGAGTACTCAAATGGAAGTACTCGTACTCGTATCGGTTTGAAAAAAAGTGGTATCAAAAGTGAAGCATAAATAAGTTGTGACGCACACAACACTATAGCATATCTCGAGGTGATTGCAAAAAGCTCCATGATTTGTTTTAGCCAAACATAGACTCATGTGATGTAGCAAAACAACTACATCTGCTACAACAGTAAAACAATGAAATAAAAATTTTGTTGGATAATTTTTTGTTGTGTTTGTAAATGTATTGCAGCATACATTTTCGGTGTCACCAGGTTGTTTACAAATATCAATATGAGGCTTGTAGCCTTTGGCAAACCTAAAACCGGCCCACTCACAGCAGTACTGCCACATCATTTATGCCAAATGGATCAGCGAGAGCCTGACAAGATGGATTTTAGTGACTTTGTAAACTCAAATCTTAGAACAGCTTCAGCTTGCTGCGCAAGGTAAACAAACACTTACCTGGAGGAGGGCCGCCAGGGAAAGGTGAGGGAGGAATCTTTCCTTGTTGAAATGCAGCAGCTATAGACAGAGGAATGCAACATTGATCAGCATACATAGTATGTTTTCAAAGTGTAAAAAAATAGCTATGCATTCCCATGCATAAGCACCAAATAAAACCAGTTTAATGCTTACTTGTTTTATCAATTAGACTCTGTGCCTGCTCCTCCATCCACTTCTGGTAATAATCTTTCACATTTTCCTTGTGTTTTCGTCCACTACAATGAGTTTTCCTCACCGATGGCTAGAATACAATAGCCTTAACATCAGAAAAACAACAACAACAAAAAAACAAACAAAACAGAACTAATATCGAGTATATAAAAATATATTTATTAACTCACCGAGTCATGCGTGAGATAGGTGTCACAATAGTCACAATAAAACCTGTGAAACAAGGTTTTGCTAGTAAGGGTATTGAAATACAACAATTCACACGCTCAAAGGTCAGTATTTATTTAATCTTACGCATTTGTTGCAAATACTGGATAAAACACTAGCTGACCAAGGCAAACTGTAGCACTACATATATGGTTAGTCTTAAATATGATGTGGTTAGTTTCCAGTTTAGACAGTTTAACAAAAAAATAATTCAATTATTTGTTTGTTTTATAATAAAAGAAATTCGTGGTGCAATGTTTAAGACCTTGATACAAGTTTGTTATAATGGTAGCATGCTAGGCATGGCCCAAACAAAGCTCCCAACGTACACCACAAACAAGCCGCTATGGTGGATTATTTCAAAATAAATCTCGCCAAACTAAGAACATACATAAGAAAAAGGACGTTGAAACAACAGAAACACGAAAATTGTGAGGAAAAGTTATAATTTTTACTTACTTGGGCATGTTTCAATCTCGTCGCGGTCTCGACGGCCGGGCACGGTTGTGGTGTCCCTGAAAAAACTTCCCACGGCTTATGTGATCTGCTGCGCTTTAGTTCCGTCAGAAAAAAGGTACAATTTTGCTTCTTTTTATAACAAACATTTTTTATTTATATTGTTAGGCATATTTGTTGTATTTACACAACTCAATACAAGTTATATGTTTACACAATAAAAGACACAAACTAATCAGGGTTGTGATGAATTAAGAAATTTCAATAAAACTATTACTATTAAAATGGTCTTAGAAACAATCATTCGTTTGAAAATGTAAAAAAATTGTGGCATTTTGCGTTAGTTTGTCGCAAAAATAATATTTTGCAGGTTCTAAATGACTGATTGCTTGATAAACCAATGAAGGCGTGACCGCAAATAGCAACAGCTGACGTCGTTCGCCTATAGTGATTGGGGCAGAGTGACGCTCGCGCTGTTGAAACGTCAAACAGCGTCCCCTTGCTTGTGCCATGCGCACTGGCGCTTGTTGTTGTGGAGGTGGTTGTTGTTATGGCTGTTATGGCTGGAATAGGCCCCGGACTACACTGATAGGTCCCAGGACAGACCCGTCTCCTTTGCGGGACAACGCCACTCATGGAAGGCACGGACATGGACGTGGACGCGGAGCTGATGCAGAAATTCAGCTGCATGGGCACCACGGACAAGGACGTCCTGATTTCGGAGTTTCAGAGGCTGCTGGGCTTCCAGCTGAACCCCGCCGGTTGCGCCTTCTTTCTGGACATGACTAACTGGTGAGTGCGGGGATGGATGTGAAGGCCTTTTGGTATGTAGCTGTTGAGGTAGCCCAGCATGGGTAAAATGTTGTTAAAAGTGCCTGATTAATATACAAGGCGCTATGGGGCTAGCTGTAATGCTAAACGCCTAGACAGTCTATGTTTCTGCATACTTAGTGGCACTCGAAGAAGACTTCAGAGGTAAACAACAAAGTGAAACGAAAAGTTTATCTTTGTCTTGAGATGTAGCGGAGTAGTACCCGAAAATAGTAACTAATTAAGCGAGTCGCAGCCTGGCTTGAGAGCTACCCTGCTAATTTAAGCACAGAGCCATGAGTGTAGATTATTTTGTGCAGTGTGTTACATAAGAGTCTCCAGAGCCAGTTAAACCGTCCTCTTTGAGAAACTACAGTCACTTCACGTCAGTCTGCTGACGCAACCAGTAGTGACAACAAGTGGTCTGAAAAAAAAAAAAAAAAATGAAATCACAACCACTGTGTCCTTCCAGAAAAGGACAAAATCAACTCGCATTCACCTACATTTATATTATTAAACATGTATTGAAATTGCACCTAGAAATTCTGCTGATGAGGCGATAAGTGGAAGTCGTTGACAGAGTTGACATTGTCCTCGATAATAGTTGCTATCAATGCTTACTTTAGCACGAAGCTAAGTGCAATGAAACTGTAATAATGAATTGACAGTGAATGTGTACTGTAATGTTCCCGTGTTCCTCCCAGTCCTCCCAATTTGTTCCTCAAAAATCACAGTTGGTTCTTACTAAACATATTATTTTTAATATATTTTATAACAGGAATCTTCAGGCTGCCATTGGTGCATACTATGACTTTGAAAGTCCCAACACTACTACACCATCCATGTCCTTTGTTGAAGATGTGACAATTGGAGAGGGAGAGTCAGTTCCCCCAGATACACCCTTCACAAAGACGTGGAGGATACAAAACCCAGGTGAGCAACATTATATGGACACTACAAACTTGCCCACCATAAACTTTTCTTCTATGTCTCATTTGCAATACGGCAGCAAAACGAAAAGCTTGCGCAGAATTGCTCAACTTGGACCTAATGTTACTAATTTGTGTAAATCACTATTTATTATTTTTGCTATGTTTTGACTGTGTTATTATTACATTTTGTAGGCGCAGAGACTTGGCCTCCAGGGGTCAGTCTCAAGTACATTGGTGGGGATCAATTTGGGCATGTAAACACAGTAATGGTGAAGTCTTTAGATCCCCAAGAAGTTACAGACGTCAGTGTCCAGATGAGAAGTCCCACTGCCCCTGGCATGTACCAGGGCCAGTGGAGGATGTGTACAGCGACAGGATTATTCTATGGTGGTAAGTTACCGATTCACGGCATAATTTATGTAGTAATTATTACCTCCAAAACCTGCATGCATTCTTATACAAGCAAGACTAAAAGTGTAGCACTATATTTGTGTGTCTTGAGCTGTATGGTATGGCACCCTATACTGTTGGGGCTCACTCTGTGACTGTTTATTAGAAGAGAACTGTATGCTTCATGTGTAACCCCTCACTTTGATCTGAGTGAAAACCCCTTACTAGCAGTACCACTGCTGGAAGCTCAGTTGACAAGTGACGAAGTTACAAAGCAGGGCACCAACATGCACCAACAACATAGCTGTTTACATAGTTTACAACACTGATATGAATACTCTTCGTATAAGCACACCTCAGATCTACCATTCATATATACTTGTGCTTTATTTTTCCACAGATGTTATTTGGGTAATACTTAGTGTAGAAATTGGTGGTCTCCTTGGTGTGACTCAGCAGCTATCGTCCTTTGAGACAGAATTCAACACCCAACCCCAGCGCAGTGTTCAAGGAGACTTCAACCCTTTCGCTTCACCACAGAAGAACAAGCATGATGCCACTGATAACAGTTTCACAGACCCTGGTGGACCCTGGGAACCTACACCAGATCCAATACAAGATCAAAATGGACTGTCTCATAATGCTGTAAATAGGGCATCAAATGGTCTTCAAACCAACCTTTCTGTGGTGACATATGGACAGGTATGTAATGTCATCACTAAAGATTTTTTCCTTAGCAAAGTGTTTTATAAAAAAGTGAGAAAGAGGATTGGTTTCTAAAATGACACCTGCATCTAAATAAAAATAAGCTCTATATGTATATACTATAGTTAAGAATTAGGTTGAATTATCTTTTTAATCAAACCTACCTCCTAAATCTACCTTGCTAGGGCATACAAAGGCAGGTTTCAACATAAAACATATTGAAGTGAGAGAAAATATGCACCAGGTGTATCATATTTATTGTAAAGCTTCACATCTATTTATGCAGTGCTTTCTGCATTTATTAATATCTATCTGTTTTTTATTAAGATCCAACTTATACTTCTGACACTAAAAGTTATTTATTATTATTTTTTTTTTTATCTTTGCAGGGCATTCATGGACCCTATCCCTTTGGACAGAGCTAGAAACACAAGGACCTCCCCCTCAAAGCAGTGAAGAGCTTGGCACCCCAGGAGTCCTTACATGCACAGGAGTTTGAGGGGGAGGAGTAGCTGTTTTCTATTGACTCTTGCCAACCCTCTCCCCAAGCCATGGCCCTTTCCACAGAAACACAGACTACAGTGAGGTGTCGGATTACGTCTTATTCGGTGTCAATTCAACATCCCACAAGACATCAACACCTGGATTCGCATGTGTGAATGCTTCATTTAAGTGTGCTAAAAACCCTTCAAAAGAGATAAAACAAGGCTATTCAACAGGAAGTCGACCCTAAAAAAGTCTACATATGATATTACTATGTGCTGAGAAGCAACCTTTCATTGATGTTCCTACACAAGTGTGAAATTTGGTCTCGCAAGGAAGCTACAAACTGTTTTTAAGGCCTTAAAGTTTAATTTTAAGTGTTGCTGCCAACACTACTTAAAACACTTGATTTGATTTGTAGTCCTTTAATGAACAGCCTTAAGGATGTGATCAGGGAATGAGCTAAAGAGATTGATGGTTGAAATTTTATGTCAGATTTTTTCCCCCGTATGTTCACTGCAGTGTGCAGCAGAGTCATCAAATATGATTTGTCGCAACAGTCTTAATATTGTTATACAACTGCACAAATCATATTTCGGCCCTGTAAAATGTAGGTTTTAAATATATTTTTCGTCACCAGACTTCTACAGACAAACCATATATGAATGTTTCATGATCTGACCATTAGTCATGGTATAATATACATGGGAACCCTGTCCTTCTATGGAGGATTTCCAGTAATTAAAGACACTAAAATGGTTTTAGCGTGGCTTTCCTCTTTAGGTTGAAACAGAGATGATGCGAGTGAGCTTCACCATGTGAGTTGTAATATGTGACAGGTTTTAAAGCCATCAGATTTTGCCTGGTGAATGACTGTAGCATCTGTGTCTATGTGTACTAGATATCAATGTGCATGTGCTGTCTAAGCGCATGTGCACTGTTATTATCCTATTTGTATTTAACTGATGTAAAATGGTATGAGCTTCTTGGGAACGAGATGTCAAGTTTGATCTACTTTATGAAAGCTTTACGACTCATGTACCTCTGAAAGTATTGTTGAGGGATTCTACATAGTTCACTAAATGCCCTAGTGAAATTTTATTTTGTGCACTGCACATGAATTGCCCAATGACAGCCAGCAGGTGGTGCTAAAATCAAATGTCCCACTTAAACTTTACTTCATCGTGCTGACTACTTTGAAAAAAGCGGATTTGCTCTAGTCTGTCGAATTTGAGATTGAATGAGTAGCACTGATGTTCTGTTACTGCTATTTGCACAATGCGGTTGTGGTTCTGATGAGAAAATTTGTTGAGTTTTGGCTTACTATGGATTGTGATACCAGCATTTTTGAAGGTTGAATGTTTATTTGCTCTCCCCCAGAAGTCTATTTTTACAGCTTTAAATGTTTATTATTGTCAGTTACAAACAATAAAAAAAAATCATGTTGGAACTCAATTAGGTTCTGATTTGCTAATTTTGTGTGAGTTTTTACTGGAGCTCTGCTGGATTTCATTGTCTTTTGAGTTAAAAATAAAATGGCTGAAATGTTTCAGATATTGATATTAGCACTTTCTACTTCTCTGGTAATAATATGTAAACTGAATGCTGTTTTTTTTTAAATTACTATTCATATCCCCTTATAATGCCACAGTTGTTATTGTTTTTTTGGCAGCTCTGGTGTGTTTTGTATTGAGAGTTTAACTCCCAAACTGTACACTGTTCTGCAATGCCCCATTCATGTAAGTTTGATTTTTTACTTGGTGTGTGTGTTTGCTGGTTTGTGTGGGACTGTGAGGGGGACTTGTGTAGATGGAGATCTGAGTATTGCTGGATTAACTGTTTAAGGTCTGGTTTGTAACTTATGTATGATTACCGTAGTTGAGATTGGTGGCAAGTGAGTGGATGAAAGCTGAAAAAGTCATAAGATAGCACATCTGGAAAAAAAAGTCAAAATAAAGCTTTTTCCTGTACCTACAATGAAGCATTTGTATGATTAAATTAAGACTGAAATTACTTTTTTGTTAAAGGTGGTCTTTTCTGTGAACCTTCTAATTGGTTTAAACACATACTGTATATAGTAGACGTGTATAAAGTAAAAAAAAAACAAAAATGGTATCTAAAATCTAGTATCCGGTCTATGATCTGATTTCACTGATGCAAAGAGAGAAGGCATGTTCAGTGGAATACAAAACCAAATATTCAAATATCTGTTTGTTTAGTATAGGAGTGGACTTATTAGCTAAGAGATTTCCAAAGAAGTGTTTAGCCCTAAGGGTAGCCAAAGGGCAGCAAACCCTTTGCTTATTATTTTATGTTGACTATCTGTTTCAAAATAAATAAAATGCACTTGCAAGCTTCCCATTCAGGGCCAACTCTAAATCTAGTAATTGGCAGGCAATTTACAAACCAATTAAATAGGACGGTTTGTCTATGTACATACTGGGCATTTAAAAAAAACAAAAAAAAAAACACACTATTTAACTACCAAAATAGAATTATATCAACTGACTGAGTACTGTGTACTACACAGATATAAAGTTGAATTGCACGCACCCAGTCATTAACTTTAACATTTGCTGCCTATTGGCCATGTGTACATGACTGCTCCTCTTCCTTTAATGTTACTGTCAACATGTTTAATGCATTATTACACAACTACTAATTAGTATACATCCCACATGTTAAAACTTTGAGCACCACTAGTTATGTAAAAAGAATGTGTAATAACTTTAGGGAGATTACAGATGAGCCTGAGGGAAAAACCTCTGTGTGTCCTGCAATACTTGTGAGTATATTTCTGCTTCAATGGAAACGCGGATGAGATGTCCACGCACATGCGCTACAACAACAGTGTGGATAAGGGTGCCACTGCAGACACTTTGTGCCAGGGCAGCTGAGGACAAATATTGACTTTGCCCCAAGGATTCTGTGAAGCACGTATCATATCTGTCATCTCTTTCTCCACTTGAGTCAATAACTTTGTTATGTTTGATAACTGCCCATCATTTTATCACATCAAACTGACTTCTGACTTTCATTAGAAGTGTATAAGTAAAACAAATGTACACGAACACCTGCAAAAATGTATGCATGACTATGGTATATTATTTAGGCTTTTTGTGTGAGCCACATTGCAGCACAAAAAATATACATTTATTTATTTTGGCTAAAAGAGTTTGACGATTAAAAATCTCTTTTCCAAGAGTGCCCTGGCCCAGAGGCAGCAGCAAAATTACAATGTAATTCATCTAGAAATTGGCCTAAAATGTGACATTTTGTGTTTACAGTAAAGATCTATTTTACAGTCTATGGACAATTCACATAGGTTTCTAAATGACTGGGAAAGTGCTTGGGGAAACTAGAAATGTTTAATTTAACAATCTCTTCTTCTGATTATTATCAGTATAAAATTAAATGAAACACTCCTCACTGGTGGCCTTCAGCTAAGCATTATAAGCAGCACACTTCATGCTAATTCATGAGGTACAAAACATTGCTTTTCTTGAAAAGGTTTTGGAGCCATCATTGTTTGTAGTGGAGGCAGGAAGCTGCCACACGTTGTCATACACCATGTGGCTGATAGTGTATCAGTTGTACTTATGGCTGTAATTAGATTAGCATTGTATTTGCCTGGGCAGAGAAAACATTATTCAAGTCACTGTTCATGATATTAAATCCTTAGGCCATCACAGAAAACACTCACTGAGGATCAGATAGATGAAGTTCAATTTGCATATGGGAGACGTTTGCCTTTAGGGCTGTCTGCCAAAAGTTTTTCAGGTGACAATGCTTTCATTGTGACACAAATCTGTTTTAACCTCTAGAGACTAAGCATGTAAATCTCTAAAGGCTATCTGTCTTAAATAGACAGATAAAATTTAAGAGAGGACTAATCTCTTATGTCCTGGTCATAATGATGGCAATACTTTGATAAAACGATAATCTTGCTAAAAGGTTTAACTCCATCCCCTCTTTCATTGTTCAAGTACTTGCTCTTTAATATTTTTTCACTTTTCTAATATGTTTTTGTCAAATTTCTTTCTGCAAAAATTACTTATCAATTTGTTAGTAATGTCATTGATGGATTATATGAAACTTGGCTTTTATTTAGATTTGAACGGATTACTTAACACATGCATATGGCTCAAGGGGGAGCCTAGAAACATATATTCTGATGTAACAAATAAACAAGGCTAATTGTTAGTTAGTTATCCCTGAAAGCGATTATCCTGATGAGATTAATAAACTTCATATACATCCAGGGAGCCATTACGAACATAATTAATCAAGTTTGATGGTGGAATTTATTACTGTAACTGTCATCTTACTGCAGGTTACTATCAAAGAGGAAATCTCCACGTTATCCTGTCTGTTGGTCGAAACAGAGCTGGCTGTATCTGCCACTGGTTGGGCACTGTAATTGGTTCCCCCAGCCGAAGATAGCAGGGAGTGGGCAAGTCTAGTCATGCAGAACAAACTTACATCATCTCCTTCTAAAATTTGCATCCTCAGCTAAGACAGGTATTGAATTAGGCTAGATTAATTTATTTTGAACACAATGTGACCACAAATAGAAAAAATTTGCATATGTTCAGTTGATCCTTGACCAAATATCAACTGACCAAGAACCTCAAACCTGGATCATTGACAAACACTCATCAGTGTTGGCAATATTAACCACACAGGTGCAACAGTAAATGTTGTAGAACATGAATAAGCGAGTATTTCCAACTGTGACAGCTTCAGTGTGGCACAGTTGGTAAGTGTAGGAGAATGCCAACCATTTTGCATATGGCTTACAGTAACAGTACCTACCAAAAGGTGTGCAAGGACATTCAACAGGTGATGAGCAACAAGAAATCTGCTTTATAAAGGGGCTTCATCTCACAACAGGATTTCAATGATTTGTTGTAATTCTCGTGTTGCAAACATGGCAGCTCACCTGTTTTTTGGACAAAAGTAAGACATAGATGTTAACGCCATTCTGTGTAGATTCTATACATTTATTTGAACATGGACATAGTCAAATGAGCAGCTCCCACAAGCCTAATTTTTATTTTTGTCATTCTCTACACATTTTCTACATAATTCCTTTCTGACTGTGCAGATGATAAACTATCTGTGAGTTTAGACATGTTTGCCAACACAGTACCTTGGCACCAAGCCAAGATGTGCATCATGAGGAAATGGATCTCAACTACAGTAAATGTGCCTGTTTTGTTGTGGCTTTCAAGAGGAAGTAATTAAATTATGCTTCTGTACGTTATGCACAGTTATGCACTGTTGAAAAAAATATTATTTCATCAAGTGCAGCCCTTTTCATTTCTCAGAAAGCTGCTGAAGTGCACTATGTACTGTATGTCAGTTTATTATATGTTTGCAATTGTAATTAGGACATAAAACAAGTTACAATGCGAAGCATTCATTGAACAAAAGGCACACTGAAGGTTTTTGATATTTACTGATGGTGCTTAAAGGTGGGTCACACCTGTTTACCAAGTGGACACCTACACAAGCATCACTCAAAGATTCACAGCGGATGAGTTGAAGCTTTGTGTTCTGAGCCAGACTTTTTCCTTATTTAAGTGTACTCTTTTCAACCATGACAAGACCACTTCTGAGCCGAGACTTCCTATGTAAATTTTGATTAAGAGAGCAGGTAATTCCAAAATGTAAAAAATAACCCTAAACCTAAAAAACACTAACCCTAAATAAATAAAAATATAATTTAATAAAAAACAAATTCATAATAAACATAAAAAGTAATGAAATTGATTTAAATTTTTAATGGAACCTGCTCATTTCAAGTCTTCCAAACAAAACAGAAAACAGACATTTTGCAGTATAAGGTTTACTGTATTTAATTCCAAGGCAGTTTAATTATGTGCAATTATAGTATTAAATTTGCATGCAAAATGCAGCATGTTCGCCAAAAACAACCCCACCAATATGGTATTAGGAAGCACAAGCATGTTACTTTACATGTTAATTTGATTTTGAAGCAGCTGAGCAATAGTCATGGTTTGAAAAGGAGTGTGTCCACAAACACTCAGGTGCTGAGAAGTCTTGACATAGTTGTTGCACACCCTTACAATTAGTCCATTCAGTCTGTGAATAAGCTCACTGCTCTCACAACAAAATAAAAAATAGAAACATGTTTTGAAACAAAGAAATGAGCAAAGGGATTTCACATCTGGTATCAGCACAGTACCCATTTAGGGACTGAATTAAAAGCAAGATTAAAAACAACAGATTAGATTAACAGTGAAATTCTTTAATTATTACACAAAACCACCAGTAAAATGTTCACAAACACTAGGTATAAGATAGGAGTTGTGCGGTAAAAAGAACAAATCACCTGCGGTTTTTATCAAACCAGATAGCCTATTGTGCAAATAAAAATACTTGGTCAAACTTACAACTGAACAAAAGTAAGTAACCAATGTAATTTTTCTTGCATGTTGTACATAGTTTGAGACAGTACTGTTACCTGATTTATTCGGACTTTTGTGCCTCTCTATTTCCTGTGTCTGCCGATGAATAAACCTGAAGCAAAAAATACATTGGGTGTGCGTCAGTTGTATTTGCTATAAAAAATAGCAAGTAGACCTAAGTAGAGGACATTATGTCAATTAAACATGGTATGTTATTAATATGGTTATTAAAATTACTTAGAGTCACAATTGCGCCTTAAATGTTACGACTTTGTCACGTTAGAATGTACATTTTAATTACGCTCAGCTAGTTAATAACTTAATATTAATGTTTAGTTAGCCAGTAGCAGTTATCTTTAAATGTGTCTAACCACATGAAAGCTAAAAATGACTTTTACTTGGTGTATCTGGTAGATCTACACTAACTTGATGTTAGCTAACTTTAAACACTTTTTTTACACTTCTTTTTCTTTTTTAAAAATCTTCTAACATTAGCTCAAACAAATCCCTCGTTTGTTTACCGTTAGCTAACGTTAGCTTGATGTCGCGAGCAGAACGGAACATTAATTAGCAACGAAATGGGGACTGGCACTGCAGTTGGTTACAAATAACATTACACCATGACTGTGGTGTCATTTCTTATTGACTCATATTCAAGTTTTCAAGCCAACATGTGACTAATAACCTATGTATTCAACAAAATGCTAAAAGCGTACATAGTGCTTATTTTGTCAGTTTCCTCTTTTCTTTCACATTAATTACAATAGCCACTTATGTGCTGAGTTCAAAGTAGCTGGCCTATTGTGAACCAAGGAGGGATGTTTGAGCTCCACACACCATCATGGCTGTGTGCATAAGTAAACACGAGAGCCCTATAAATATAAATTGCAGTGAATGGAGCAGAAATTCCTTTACCCTCTGTGAGTGAGTGCTGCTGCTGCTGGCCCAGTACACACCCCCAGCAGGTGCTTTCACTTGGAGATCAGTTTGCAGTTGTGCTTTAGGCTGTGTGCATAGGTTAAGTGTGGTTCTCCTCAAAAGTCTGGGAGGATCTAAGTCTCGGCACTTAGTGACAGTCATCAGAGGAAATACATTTTGTGTGAGGTAGCACTAGGTTGTCCCATTGAGCTGAACACTGTACAAGACCATAACAGGATAAAGCTGAGGCCCAGCATCTTCATCTTCCCACCAGAGCATCTCCACATTGGTAAGAGCTGTGTTCCTCAAAAACTCTGTAGGCCTTTATATGCCTAATGCATTGGGCATCTGTATCTAAACTGTTGCTTTCTGCATGTGGGAATCTAGCAAAAAGGTAAATAGTCGTGTATGTTTAAATATGTAATAAGAGCAAAGACTGACTTATTAATATCCCATGTTGATAACACTGTTAGGGTATTTAATGTTTCAAGATAAAATAATGATCTTCGTATTAAGCAAATGCATTTGAAACCAATTTTACATCTTAATCTCATATAGCCTAACCTTTTCCTTATATATATTAAACACTTTTTAGTTTTAGGCTTCTTGTTCTAATTTTTATTATATATATATATATATATATATATATATATATATATATATATATATATATATATATATATATATATATATATATTTGCATGAGATTAAAAGTGTTACCCTATGCAGCAAGTGAAGACAGTATAAATAGCACCTTCCTCTTCTTTTCTGTAAGCTACATTTGGTTAAAATGACTTAGGACAAGATTCAGTTATGGTATTAAAAAATATAGTCTGACTTAATGTCCTAACCTGACTTTGCGTCTTAAACTCCTATTAATGTAAATCAGGTTAAATAAGAGATAAGATTAATAATCTGGTAGTTTGAAGATAAAAGACATTAGTGGATGAACATGGCTTGTTGCCAAACCTGTAATGAAACGCGTTAAGATGAGAGATGCAAACAAATAATTGACTCCTGTCCATTAATAAAGGAAAAAAAGGAACAAAAAGTACATTGAGGTGGCAGGCAATATTATTTTAGATATGTATTTAATAAACTAAAAAGGCCAAGTATTTCATCCCGAAGCGTTAAATAAGAACCAGGCTCCTGGGCAGCAGCCAAATAAAACAGCCTCATATGCAAATGCAAACCCTTCCACCTATCACAAATATCTTTCTAATAGTAATTTTTACCGAGCTGATTTGTTTTGACTTAAACTCTTTTGCACTGACTCTCTTATTACCACTAGAAACAATAACAAGGAATGAATAATTTTCCTTTAACACACGCACAGCAAACAGTCACGCCTGGATGTGCACACTTCTCAAACAACTTCTTTTTAAGGACAGACCACTTGTAGACAATTGGTCACTCTGAGACCCTTTTCCCCAATGTCACCATCAGTGACCTCTCCATATTGAAATGAAAGCACTGGTGACGTAGCAGACTTTTTGGTTTATTTGATTACTACTCATTAACCTAAACCTAAACACTTAGCTGGCTTCTGTCACAACTGTTTCAGCAACAAGGATAAATGGTGAAATGGGTTAGTTTTAAGCTCAGGTTTTAAAAATTATTGTAATATAATTCAAAGTGAAACTCATATAGGCTATTACATAGATTCATTACACACAGAGTTAAATATTCAAGGATTTATTTATTTTAAATGTTTTCCTTTGGCTTACAATTAATAAAAAATCTGGCTCTTATAAAATTAGGATATGTAAAAATAACAAAATTTAATTGTTTAATATAATATTGCATAATCTTTGTAATCATTCATGCATCTATTGCTTATTCCTGTAAGGGCTTGCAGGTGCTTGGTGCCAGTAACTATGGACCTTAGGTGGGTTACGCCCTGGACACTGGTGTGTTAGTTGCAGGGTTGGGGATGACACAGAGACATAACATAATTGACTGCTTGAAATTTTGTTCACTGTGTGTAATGAATCTGTATATGCATTTCACTTGAACTACTGACACATTCCACTTTTACACAATGTTTAAATTTTTGATGTGTGCCTGTACTGTTAATAAGCAGGAAGCAAAGAATAACATCATTTGTCAAACAACCTCTTTAACAGTTCTAAATGAGAGTAAAATATGTTTCCCAGGCTAGATGTCTGGATGGGGCTGGTCCCTTTACCACTTGTGTCAAAGGCTGAGTAAATGGAGTAGGCTCTAATGCCCCTGAAATGAATATCATCGTCTTGACCAAACTCATTTAGAGATCAGTCACTTCCTTAATCCTTCTCCATGGGGGTGTGTGTTTGTGTCTTTTTCTTGTGCCCCCTCTTCCTTTTGGAAGAAGGTAATATGGCTAAATTTGCTTTGCTAATGGGCTTAGTGCAAGCTGTTACAGAGCGGAGTTGACAAACCACAGCCGGGCTGGGATACCACTGGCTTCTCATCTGACTCCTGATGTAGTCAAAGAAAGTGGTTTACGAAAACTTTGGAGATAAAAGAGGCCTGGGAGTGGATTTTACAGTGGGGGGTTGAGCACCAAAGACCAGAAGAGGGATCTATGTAGGGAGCAGGTTAGACAACTTATTTAACTTTTCATGAGAATGATGAGGTGATCTAAAAACTTACTTTATACATTTGGCTGATCTCAACAAGAACACAAGCATTTGCAGTAAAAGGTAACCAAGAAAAAGACAAAATAGAAAAGGTAATAAATATGATTCAAGGAAGTTTTTATTGCCACATACAGTTAAAACTCATGTGCTTCAAGCCATGCATGGAAAATCTTACTTGCAAGTGTCCCTCCACATTAGCAGATTCAATAATAAAAAATAAGATTTCAATTTTATATATATAATTACTAAACTACCCACAAAAAGTCAAGCTTAAACTAAAATATAAAGTGCACAGTGCCCAATTGCACATAATGACAGCCAATGTGAAACTGTGTGGAAAGTAAGTGTTGAGTTCTTTAGGGGTTTATTGGCTAAATAAGCGTATACAAATCTACTCTAATGTAAACCTTAATCAGACTTTTTTTTTTTTTATCTTTTTGTTGCTCATCTTGAACATGTGTTTTGTGAGTCAAAAATCCCTTTTACTGCCTCGGACACAGCCACTGATAACCCAGTGTGTGACAGCCGTGTGCCTTCCCATATGCCAGCTGTGGCAGGTACACAGAATGGAGGCCATATTGCCAGTTTACCCTGAGATTACAACACTTGTGGCACAGCTGACGTCCATAAATCAGCACTTATGATGGCTATTTCCTGGACATTTAAACACACATCACCTCTATATTATCTAACTTCAATTTGATTAAAAAACCTCCAGCTGACAGTGGAGACAGAGGGCTGCGGGACGGTACCTTGAAAGTGCATGCAGGTGGCCGAGCTGGTCCAGGCTCTCAATACAAGTCACCTACCCTGGAGAGTTAAGCTATTCTGGGGAAATGACCCTTAAATAAAAGACTCAGTCAGATTAATTTTGCCTTTAAACGATGGGTGTGTTATAACTCTTTTAAGGGTCAATTCCCAGGTATCTCTATTTAGGCTTTGGGATTCTTTTAGAGCAGCAAGCAGGACTTTTCACTCAGTTCATCTCAGTGCAATCATGACTTCACACATATACTAGCCATACCTAGTAAATAAGGTAAAAAGAAAATTGTCTTTTTCTTATTAGGTGGCAGTTATGTCAAATCCTGTCAGCAGTTTAGTGAACGGCACAGTGTATGGATCCCGGATGGCAATGACCGATGACTCCCTCACTCACCTGGAGCGCTCCAGGTGTCCATCATGGGACTTGGACAACACCAAAGCAAATATGGACAGTGTGGAACGCAGCAGCATACCCGGTCTGTACCTGTCCTGCTTTGACATGCTGCTCACAGAAGACACCGCTTGTCTGGTCAAAGTGTCTGAGGCCTCACCAACATCAGCAACACCTATGACTCTTATGGAGCTGAGAGAGGAGCCCGAACAGTGTCCCATCATTGACAGCCAGGAGCAGGGGCTGTCCCCACGTGGGATGGAGGAGCAGGAAGAAGAACGGTCCCTGGAGCAAGTGCAGAGCATGGTGGTGGGAGAGGTGCTCAAAGACATAGAAACAGCTTGCAAACTACTCAACATCACTCCAGGTAAGCTGTAGGGCTCTTACAAAGTTTGTGTAATGAGTCAAACATTCGGGTAATAAAAAGCTTAGAATTGTGATATGTAGATATAATAATGGAAAAATGATTAATAGGTGCTACTGAATCATTCTGGGAGTATCAGGAATGACTTAAGAAACATAACTCTCCTCTTCAATCTTATTCCACTGACGACAGCTGTATTTGTCAGCACCAGGATCTCTTTAATCCCAACCTTTGCATGCATTCTGCCGCTCTGTAACAGTGATGGCCCTGCCAATAGATGTGTACACAAGTCTTAAGGGTGAGGTCTCTGCTGCTACAAAAGTAAACAGAAAGCAATAGGCATTTAGAAACTCTCAATGTCATAAACGCATGCAAACTTCAGTCATGTCTTCTGATAATCATAATAACTTACTTGACAAACATCTTATAATTGTCACCCAATTAGATGCACTGCAATAACTTTTATCTGACTAGAGTGAGAGCAGCTGGGAGTTTTCTCATAATTTCATTCATGTCTTTTTTTCATACAGACCCGTTTGAGTGGAATTCAAGTCATGTCCAGAAATGGCTGCTGTGGACGGAGCATCTCTACAGGTTACCCCATGCTGGAAAAGTTTTCCAGGAGCTGACAGGCAAAGATATTTGTGCTATGAGCGAGGAGGAGTTTCGCCAGCGTTCACCTCAATGTGGAGACACACTACACGCTCATCTCGATATTTGGAAGTCTGGTATGAAGCACCTGTTTAATATGTAAAATACATAATGGAATATGTATATTTTATTCTATGTTTTTCCTTTTGCTTATAGCTGCCTGGATGAAGGAAAGATGTACAGTGGCTGATACCAAAACAACAGGTAGGCTTTTTGTCAGTGACAAAAAAAAGGCATTTGTTGAAGTGCTGGAGAAAAGGCGATAGCACCAAATATTTATGATTTTGGTAAAATACCTATGTGCTTCTATAGTGGGACTTAGATATGCTATGATAGCTGTGAGTTATAATAATGCGCTATATGAAGCTCACTGACTTTAAACACAGGAGACTGTTATCATTGCTCCAATGGCCCTGAACATTACAGAAATGTATTTGACGCAGCAGACTTTACAGTAGTTTTTGGTCAAACTAAACAATCAAAACGAATCATCTGTATCTTAGCTTTTTTAATTTTAGCTTTTTATATTTTTTTTCAACATCTAGTGATCTTTAATTGTATCATTTGTTTTCTACAGGCAGTGAGGAGCTGTGGTCTGAGGCAGATTCTTCTTGTTCAGGACAACCCATTCATTTATGGCAATTTCTCAGAGAGCTTTTACTAAAACCTCACAATTATGGACGCTGTATCCGTTGGCTCAATAAAGAAAAAGGTACTATATTTTTATATTATCCAGTAATTTGAAAATTGTGGGACATTTTTTGTTAAATGTTTGTTGTTATGTTTTGCCAGGTATTTTTAAGATTGAAGACTCCGCTCATGTTGCCAGACTGTGGGGCATGAGGAAGAACCGACCCGCCATGAACTATGACAAGCTAAGCCGATCCATACGCCAGTACTACAAGAAGGGCATCATCCGCAAGCCTGACGTATCCCAGAGACTTGTATATCAGTTTGTCCATCCGGTGTGAGAAAGAAGCAATACCATGAAAGGACTTTGAGGAGGAGATATAGGATGGAAACAAGAATGCACTGACCAGCATAATTTCACTGTGAAAGCTGGAAAGATTTACTTTTTTTTTTTTTTTTGAAGTAATAACAATAATTTGTTGTAAGTAATAAGACCAAAAGAAGGGCATCATTGAACTAAATCAGTACTTTGAAAAGGGGTTGGCTTGAGACTCTAATCATAGTCATAATAGAAGCATCTGTATGCAACAAATTTAAATATTGTGGAATAGTAATTCTATAGTAGTTGTTCAGTTGAAACACATATATTTTATAGATTCAGTACACACAAAGTTGAACATTTCAAGCATTTATTTATTTTAAGTGTGATGATTATGGCTTACAGAAAATTTAAATACAGTATTTAATAAAATAGATGCAATAGAATATTACATAATTAATATTACATAATTCTCGCAATTAAAACAAAAGAATGCTTAAAATATTCCCTTAGTGTTTACTCAATCTATATAATGCTGTACATGCATTTCATTTTGAACTGAACACTGGGATGTGCACATTTATTTACACTTGAATTGAACTTTTTAATGGGAAAATTAGAGGTCAATTGTGTTTAAATGTGTAAATGAAATTATTTTGTCATATAGTTTAATAGGAGCTTTCTGATTAGTCCCTTACCCCTTGGTCCATAAATTTCTTCTCACTGATATGGAGGCATTTTTGTGCATAGTAAAGAATAAGACAAAACAATGTTGCTCTTTATGGATTTACAGTTTCAAAAAAAAAAAAAGCACAAAACTAAATGTAGGTAAATGAACTGCCTTTCAGATGCTTGCTCTGCCTGTTTATTAGCCATTTTTATTATCCCTCACTTTGCACCGGGAAGAAGTGATGGAAGAGATACACTTACATCCGAGTTGCAGGAACATCATTCACAGCTATTTGTTTTGTCTTTATCACTGCATTGCATCTCGACCATGATCTCTATTTGTTTTAGAGCCAGTTCTTCTGGCTTCAAAATTGTGGTTATGATTGTGTTGCTTCTTTTTCGGGTTTGGTCCTGGCTGTTAAAAACACAGGCAGACATCTTTCATTAACCACAAGACAGGGCACTTTTTACTTGCTTGTTAAATAATACAAAATGTCTTAATAATGTGTAATATTTTTGTATTGTTACTTATACAATGATGCATCACTGTTGAGGAGCCAATGTCTTTCTGCTCTGTGTGTTATGACCTTTTATATTGTAGATGTTTTGTACTTGGGCTGTGCCTGAAGACCAATTCAGCTTTCAGGCTTTAATTAGTTTTATATTGATAAAGCATCTGCCTGCTGTCTTTGGTTAAGTACAAAAGGTGTGAATTTATGACCGCAAAAACAATTAAATACAGCTATCATATTAGCAATCTTTCCTGTGTCAGTGCGTTTTAATGTGTACAGTGTCCCTTTTAGTGTTTAAAATGCATTTGTGTGAACATTTGCATTTAGTGTTCTCTGCCAATAAAACATGCCTTAATACACATTAAATTCCAGTGGAGTGATAGCATTCAAGTGGCTCCAGATCACTGCATTTTCAATTATTTGTTACTATGAAAATAAAGGATAGTGATTAAATAAATAAATAAATCCTTCATCAACAGAGCTGAAAATAATAATTATACAATAACAAAAGAGTGGGGGGTGTACATGGGGATGGTGGGGATGTTCAGTTCATGATGATAATGATATCTTTAGGTTGCTATTGAATTATTATATTATAAAAAGAAATAAATGTAGTATAGTAAAAAATACTAAATATATATAGTATATAGAATAACAGAAGTACAATATGCAGCTGCTTCTAGTACCACCACTACTATTAATAATACTACCACTATTAGTAATATTGCGACCACTAGGGGAGTTGACAGAGGGGCAACCAGGACATTTGTCCCGGGCCTCAGGGTCAGGGTGGCCCAAAATTAAACCAGTTTATAGTTCTATTACATATAGGGGGCTTTCGCTCAAGAGGTTTTGTCCGGGGCCCCATCAAGTCTGTCTGTGGCCCTGGCTACCACTATACTATACCAACACTCATGGCCAAGACATTCTGGTTGATAGGCGAACATGCTATCCACTTCACCAACATCACCAACTACTTTTTATACATTTTTAGACTTAACAATTTTTTTTTTTTTTTTTTTACTTAAGTAACAGTAGCATCTTTTCTTAAGGAAAATCTGTATATTTTCATTGAGTAAAAGTATCTAGTTACTTTTAACCTCTGATCACATGTAAGCAGCTTATGTATCCCGACTGTAGGAGTCTTTTAATTATGCCACACCCACTTTCTTCCAAAGTACAGTTTTGTTTGAACATCCACCCAGCAAAGATGAGTAAGCCAGTTATTAAAACTGTTCTTGAGGCCGGTGAGTCACTCATAATCATTTGCATGAGGGGAAAAAAAAAAAAAAAAAAAAAAAAAAAAAAAGTTCTAAGTATAGGATTTACTTTAGACATCTATAATTATATAATAAAAATATAATAGCCTAGTAACAGATAACTTAACATTTAATAAATAGTGAGTCATGAATGTTCAGCAACTACAACATCAACAAAAGTATTAATTATCGGTTAACGATGTTATGTACACGGACACTGAATGAATTAGGCAGAGGCGTAGGCGTGCGTAAATGGCCACAGGCGGGTAAAGCGAGTAATGAGTAAGATTGAGATGGATAACACTAACGTTGTGGCGTTTGTGGGAATGTGAGTGAATATAAGCTACTGCAACTCTGTTACTTTTAGAGAAGTAGTTAACAGCGCCCTCTAGTGGTGCACTCTAATGAGCCACAGTGGTTCAACGTTTTAATTCTTGCTTTAGCAGGTCTTAACACTTACTGGTTGCTTGTATTTCAACAATAAGGAGACAACTCTTTTGGGGTTTTCAGATGACATCTTTTATTTTTGCAGATGGACAGGCACTACAGTTTGGAAATGTACAGCACAAGCTAAAAAGAGAAAGCCCTCTAGACTTCTAAAACTTTATCCTTAGACATGTACAGACAGAAAAAGCAGAGCATTTGAGCTGTTTTTTTTTAAGTCCTCAGCATGTGTCACACGGGTTTCACAGTGGGTGACACAGCTAGAAGAGGCATGTTGTACAGGATTTAGTAATAGCTTGATCAGACAACTTGCCTTTGTTCTGTGTCATGAAACCAAGTCAGATATTGGACTTGGCAGGGTGGTAGATTTGGTAAGGCATTACTTACGACACCTCTCTAACTCCAGTGCATAAAAAGCAAGACATTGTAAAAAACAAGAATTACATAGAGAAAAAAAAACTTCCTCTCGGATCTTATAAAAAATGAATGAACGGTCTCATCAATATTTCAAATACAGATCGTCTTTCTGCTTTTTGTGCAGCGCTTGCTTGAGGTATAGTTTTCACTAACACCTGCGGTTACCAAGAGTAACAAACCAAACTCATTTATCATAGTATCTTACACCCTTATGCACTAAATATTGTACAAAGTTTAATTTTACCTTTTGACATATTAGACCACACAGGATTTTTTAAATTGAGGTAATTGCCTTATACACCAATCAGGCATAACATTATGACCACCTGCCTATTAATGGTGGTCATAATGTTATGTGTTATGGCCATCTGCCTAAAATGCAGTCCCATACAAAACAAACTGTTACGCACTGTGTATCCTGACACCTCACTATCAGAACCAGCATTAACTTGTTCAGTAATTTGACCTACAGTAGCTCGTCTCTTGGATTGGACCACAAAGGCCAGCCTTTACCCCCCACATGCATCATCTTCTGCTGGTTCATGTCTGCTCCTTCCTTGTACCAGTACAGGAAAAATACTATCCACAGCAGACCAAGATGTGCTGACCCAATCATCCAGCCATCACAATTTGATCAAACTTGCTAGTATAAGAGTAAATCCACATCCTTCTTTACTGCCACTTGCTAATAAATCCCATTCACAGTTGCCCTGAAGAGATAATCTGTGCTATTCATTTCACCTGTGAGGGGTCATAATGTTATGCCTGATTTTCTATGGTGGAAATAAATTGCTGCCATGCGCTGAACGGCTGCAGTAAGAGGCAAACTGGTGTGAGAGTTCGACATGCACACAATCACAGACAGGAGCGGCGAGATTGATAAAGCAGAGCCACTCAATGTGACTCATAGTAAACAGGTAGAAGTCGAATAGACAAAGCTTCATACAAAACAGTTTACATTTCATATTGGGTAAATTATGAGCACAGTCAGAAATTATGATCAACAATTGTAGGCACATTGTTGCTGACAGGCGAATGGGCGAGGTAATGTAAACAGTACATTACTTGTGTTTGGTAGAGGACACACTTCCACTTTAAAAAGAAGAGGCTTTGCAGTGGGACTTTTGCTTCATGTTGAGCTGTCTTTTATCTTGCTTCAAAATGCTAACTGACTGACATGCTATGGAATAAACAAAGAAAGCCACTAAAGACAAGGAAAGGAAAGTCTGACATTTCAGAAGGAAGGCAACAAAACGTTTATGTTTTCCTGTTAAAGATGATTCATTAGGCTGCAGTCAATAAGCTTCGGTTAAAGCTCCAGTAAAGAGAGGGTAAGGGGCTGTAATTTTGTACTTTTTTATTATTTTTATTTATTTGTGTTGGAATCTGCGCTGTTAATTATAATCAGGTCATATTTTTTTCAGTAGTATTGGTAACAGCAGAATCATATTTAACAGAAAAACACTGGAGTGGTATCTACCTTTTCGTGTTACAATTAAAATATATTACTATACTTTGTAAAATGTTGCTCTACCAAGTTTAAACATAAAAATATTTCACAAAGAAATAAGCAGTCAACAGGGTAAAGACTGTACAGCATCCCAACTGTAAAAAAAAAAAAAAGATGCAAATATATACATAAAGGCAAAATGCATAGCTCTTTCTCACTATCCAGGCACAATACCATATCAATCATAGGATAAAACAATGTAGGATATGGCATGTAATATGAAATGAAATTCACCACAGCTACACACAAAATCTATGAGTTTGAGCTGTGGTATTTGAAGATGCCCTCAGATACAGAGGATTCCTGTGTGAATTTTCTGTGAAGACCGCTTACTGTGCCCGACAGGAAAAGGAGGCTTTGCTTTCAAGTCCCTGGCAATGTGCAGTTTGACTAGGCGCTTCAGTCCTTCCTCATATGAAGAGTTAGACCAGCTCCACATAGTTGGCTGGATAAAGACCCTGCTGGCCATTGTCTAGGCGACCTTTACACCAACCCTGTTCATCCTCATCCTCCAGCTTCGTCAGTTCATCACCTTTGATAGACAGGAAGGTACAGAGCGGTCAGAATCCTTAATATTTAGCATGTCTAATAACACTAAAGCAATCACTCAAAAGAGACATAAAAATAAACCAGCTATATACCAATCAGGCACAACATTATGACCCCTGACAGGTGAAGTGAATACCACAGATTATCTCTTCACCATGACACCTGTTAGTGGGTGGGATACATTATAATATTAGGCAGCAAGTGGACATTTTGACCTCAAAATTGAAGTATGTGAAGCAGCAAATATGGACAAGTGTAAGAATTTAAGTTTGACAGAGGCCAAATGGTGATGCTAGATAACTGGGTTAACTGCAGCTCTTGTGGGGTGTTCTTGTTCAAAATGGTCCGAGGAAGGAACAGTGGTGAACTAGCAGCAGGTGATACACATGGGGAGCAAAGGCTGGCCCATGTGGTCCGATCCAACAGACAAGCTACTTCTGATAGAAAGTTTGTTGCATATTAGATGGCATATTAGGCCAGTGGTCATAACACACACGTTTATGACCACAAATATTAGGCAGGTTCCCATAATATTATGCCTGGTTGGTGCATATCAGTGTTACAATAGTTACAACTAACAAATGAATTGGGTCATTATCTTATACCCATATCGACTATAACATTTAACATTAAGCAAAATTTTACCAAACAAACAAAAACCAATGACCATATTTGGCCATATTTGAAACTGACCTGCTTTGAAGCTCAGCTCATCCTGCTCCTGGCCATCGTAGTCATACAGCGCTCTGACTCTCACGCCTTTTCCCACGTCTTCATCAAAAGGATTTCCTCCTCCGTTTGTGTCGGAGTTAGGAGCCGTCTGGTCCTCGTCCGACCATTCAGTGGAGGCTGTGTACGCCTGGTTCTTCTCATAGCTGCTAACACTGAAAATCACAGATTTCAGTTTTTCTTACTCATAGTCATTATTAATGTGTTTAATACATGTATAAATAACATTTCTTGCTTTTCAACATGTAAGGCTGAAAATAACTCACCTTCCTCTGTCCCCTGGTTGAGTGTGGTTCACACCATGTGAAACATTTGTTAGTGTGACACTATCACCCCCTTTCTTTGACTTTTCCTTCTTTGTGATGCTATGGGCAAGGTCTGGGTTGTACTCCTAAAATGATATGGACAGTTTAAGAGATCTCAAAAGATGGGAAATATGTTACTATAACATTGTTTATGTATTCATTGCATGTTTGTACCTCAAACTGTGGCCAGTTCATATGCATGCCAGGACCATGGGTATTACTAAACCACTTCAGATCTTCTTGTGGGCTCGCTGATGTAATGGTGTGTTCAAGTTCCCTATATACTGTCGAATAACTGTAAGACATTCACAACAAACAGTTAAACAGAGAACAACTAAACATGACTACAAACTAGAGTATGTTGTGTTCAAAGTCTTCACACCTTTGGTTCTCTGTGAGGTTGAGATGGCGTTTGACGTCCAGCAGCACCTCCCTGAGGAAGGCCAGCCTCTTCTCTTCAAACTGCTGGCACTGACCGAATACCTGCTCCATGTTCTCCATGTACTGAGGTGTGCACTTGTTCAACTCCTCCAAAGCCTTCTCATACTTGTCCTTGGCCTTGAAACAGACAAAGTAGTAAAATGAGTGCGTTATTTTAGTAGTTCAATTAAAAAAGAAGACTTACATTATATTCAGCACAGACAGTCCAGTCAAATATTTAAAGCATTTATGTATTTTAAATGTGGTGATTATGTAGTATTCTAATTGTATAATACACTGAATTTGTTTTTTTATTAACTGTAAGCCATAATCATTACAACTAAAATAAACTTGATCCAGTATATTTGTATGCTTCTACTACTGAAATAAATTGGCCTTCCCACAATATTCTAATTTTGTGACATTGTGTGGCTCTATTTTCTAACTCCTCCTTACACCTTATTCGACTTTTGTTTATCAGTTCAGTCTAAAACATACACTGATAAATGTGAAGGTCGAGGAGCAGAGCTCACCATAGCACATTGGCTAATATTAGATACAGAGATAAAGATGTCACTGTCAGTTATTGTTCTTATGTCTCTAACTGCATGGCTTTAATATATTATTAGAAAACAGAACTACAATAAAAAATAAAAAATCGCTCTTGAGTTAGGTATGGTAGTTTGTTTTTGTTCTCACCTTCTGTGAATCCTGCTTACACTTGTCCACTTTCTCTTGTAGTTTCTTTTGCTGGTCTGCTGTCACAGAGGCCTCTCCTTTACTATTGGCCTCTCTCGTGGACGCCAGCTTCTCCTCTTTGCAGGCCATGTGGTAGGACTTCTTGGCAGTTTCGAGCTAACCAGGCAAAACAAATGAGTCATTCAAAGGGTTATATTTTTTATGTTACAGTCAGCTGCACATTTTCCCACCTCTTTCAGCTTTTTTGCCCAGGGTTTCTGAGCTTTCTTGAAGCCCTCGTCTGCCTCTTTGGTTTCCTTGAATCCTCCCATCATCTGCTTGTGGTATGAGTCTTTTTGCCAGTTTTTCACCTTCTCAAAGTCCTCATTGATTAGGTTGTGTTTTACTTCTTGGTGGAGCTCACTAACCTTTTCTGCTTCAGTCATCACTCCCAACCAGGCTCGCTCCACTGTACCATACTGAGGGCCTAAATTAGAGTATGTTATTAAACAATTAAGCATTATAAAGTAAGTATTATAGATCCACACAACCCTGCTTACCCTTTTCCACCAGCTGCCTCCATCTTTTGGACCACTCGGTTAGCTGCTGTGCGTAGGCTTTCTCTATTTTGGCACGCTCTTGAATACAGTTCATCAGGTCATTGCAGAGTCGATGGCCATCATCAATTCGCTTTACTGTTCGTTTGTAGTTTCCAACCTGTCAACAGAAAAAAATAGTGTGTAATTAGAATAAAAAATTATTTCATGCACAAAATGTGAAAATAAAATTAATCACATAATGCAAAAAATGCAAATTGCAAATTAATGTGCATATGGCACTAACTGTTAAATAATGTTCTCAGAACATTCAGTTCTGATTAACAAACCAAAACAAAAGCTACTTCATTTTTATGTTATCTTCAATAAATGTAAGAAACATTTATGTACATGGCTACGATGAGTTAAGTGTGAGTATTGAACTACTGTATCACCATGTCGCTGATGAATCCCAGCTTTAATACATTCAAGGTTGCTCATGTAGTGTTTGATATGGTTTACTTTGAGCTGCAGAGTTAGAAAGATGTTTTATACAGGGCCAAAACAAGAACCACAAATATGTCTCCATGTTCCTCTCAGTAAAGTCTTTATATGAAGGTCCTTTGCTGCCCACAGGTGAAATTAAAAAGTCAAGAGGGAATTGTTGAAAATAGACCAACGTCAGCTTCTCTGTGTGGTGTTATGCAATAAAGGCCAATGGTTCTGTTGGTTACTGTCATATAATTTACAATCCTCTATAGACACAGAAGCAGCAGCCTCCCAGGAAAATGTCCGCTCTGCTCAGACCAAAGAGACTCAATAAAAGGGCTCCATCTGTTTGCGCTGCTTTATGGGTGAATGTGTAATAGATGTTTACCTATACTCTACCCAGTAAATGACACCAAGTATTTCTCAAATGTCGAGTAAATGAAAGGCACATATGATGGTGCACGCTGGCCCTGTTCTGGAGCAGAAACGAGCAGAGTCAGCAGTAGCAGGCAGCACTGCAGCAGCCTTTGCCCTAATGCAGAGACTGACTGTGATATAGTGGCTGTTTGTTGAAGGCTGGCAACTTTGCTGCTCTAGCTGATTTCTGCTAGGACTTAGAGGTAAAAAAAGGAATGAAAATCAGCCATGCTGAAGATGAAGTGCATTATCACCCATGAACTTATGAGGCTCTTACATCCCTGTCCATCTACCACACAGAGCTAAACTAAATGTGTTGACACTCGGCAGCTCTCATATATAATTAATTGGCTTCTGGGAACTTGTTCTTCAAATTACTTCAGTTTGTGTGAAGAGAATGTAGCTGGTGATGTAACTGCTCAGAGAAAGTCAGCACAAACTACACTGCTGATCTTTTTAAAATATGAATTTTGCAGGGCCATTACTGTCTGATAACTCGGAAGGCCAATATTGTACATAATGGGCTAGTGTTAGTTTTGCACATTATTTACTTAACAAGTGACAACACAAGCTACTAGACTGTTATATTTAAAAATTTAAAGGTAATTGGTAATTACCATGAACAAATACAGTTGCTTGTCAATAAAATAAGTGTCAAAAAGTGAAACTGTGTATGGTCAAAGTCCATCCATCACCATAATTTTTGTTTCCAACATAATATACATATAAACCCACGGACAGGTTACAATCTGGCAAAATCACCATTTGCTGTTCTTGATCTGTGCTGACTCCACAATCCAATCTATGGTATTTAGACTTGGACAAAGAAGTACATTTCTGATACAGAGGCAGTACTGGAGAGATTATTAACAAGGGCAGACAGAGTTTATCATAATGAGCTGTCAGCAAGTTATGCCTCACCTCCCAGAAGCTGTCGGTGGTCTCCTCCTGGCTTGCGGTCTCGTCGAAGGCTCCAGACATGGTCCCAGCTTTGGCAGAGTGACTTCAGGCTGTGGTCTGCAGCAGAGTACTGTTCCTCATGCACTGAAAGAGATGGACAGGTGGTGTAAACTCACAGATTTACAGGACAAAATTGATCATTATCTCAGTAGAATAATTAGAGCCCATCTTTATCACAGTACAATGTATAGAGAGCAATTTTGTTCACAGTATATTACATGTTTCTGTTCTAGCATGACATTTTTAACATTTATTAACAGCAGGAAACTTTTTGATAACACTCATTATTTTTCAATTTGATATGAAGTCCAGCAGAAACATACAATCTTGCAGCCTGTTTGGATGATAACAAGTAACAATACGTGATAACCTGGTGATTGAAAAAAGCTGTTAAAAACCTGTGGTGTTTTATAGTTCCCCTTCCAAATTGGTGATTACACAAATTTGACCTGATAATACATTTTTTACCAAATTTAAACCAGACAAAGCTAGAAATGGCATTTGAAGATGTTTGGATTGACTATATAGACACACGAAAATGTTTTTTTCATCAAAAACACAACTTTTACATCTCTTTTTCTGTCTTTGTGGCTTCACTGCTTTGCCTTAGTTATAGAACCTCCTCTCTCAGCAGATGACATGTTTCAGAGTCAGAAAGTGTGATGGTGATTAATAAATGATTAAGGCAGATGATATTTTTTTTATTAGGGCTGCAACTATCATTTTAATCAATTCATCTGTCAATACCTTTTTTGCTTAATCAATTATTTTCAGTTAATTCATTAATTATCATTTAAAAGTGAAGCACAAGTAAATGCATAAGGACCTGGTAGCCTAACAAAGACAACTGGCTAAAAATGTTTATCGTTCATTTCAACATTCTATGTCAAAAATAGTGTTAATATTACAGAAACTCACAAATTTGAACCAGACAAAGCTAAAAAGTAAGCCTTTCGAGGACATTTGGATAGAGCTCTACACAATTTTTCATCAAAAACACAAAATTTATATTGTTTTACTGTTTCTGTGGCTTTACTGCTCTGTCTTGGTAAAAAAACCTCTCTCGCAAATGACATGTCTATGATTACTAGTAAGTGTTTATAATAACGATTAGTTGTTGCAGCCCTGTTGTGGACTATTACTGTTTTCATTTAGTCAACTTCTGGCTTAGAATAAACATATTTTGCACCAATTGAAATGAAAAAATTTGCAATGAAAATCATGCATAACAACTCACTCTTAACTTCTTCCTATGATTACAGTAAATATAATATCTTGCAAATGGCAGCACACTTAAGACTACATATAAGGGCAGCTGTGGCTACAGAAGTAGCTCACCACCACCGAGTGTGACTGAGGAGTGAATGAATAATTGATCAATTGTAAAGCGTCTTTGAGTGTCCAAAAAAGCGCTATATAAATTCGATGAATTATTATTATTATTATTATAATAAGTGCACTGTAGCAAAGTTATCAAATTATAGATTAGGATGTTCAAGGACAAGCGTAAAAATCCCTGTGATAATTTAGTCTTACACACACTGGAGGCAGCTTCCTATTGGCAGTAAGTACATTTGTATGGGTCTCCCTGCTCTCCTGTGTCAATAGATTTTTTGTGACAAGGCTCAGAACTTATGTATAGTCATAGTCCCTCTATTTAGTCTACCAAAATTACCCTTAAAGCTCATTGTAATTTTCTAGTGTTTGATATAAAAAAAATGATCTGATGATTACATAGAACAAGGACAAAATGTTTTTCATAGTGATATTTACATAACAGAAAAAATAATGCACATAACAAAGATTAAAAACAAAAGAGATGCGATACTGTATTCGCTAAAATGCCAGCAATAAACAGCAATGACTGCTGCTATTGTAAATATCAATACACGCCGTTTGATTCAGAGCACGGCGGTGTTGTTATTGATGAGCTGCCTCTAAAGTGTTGTGATTATTTTCACCACATTTCCGCTCATAAGTGAACCGATGGAAGCGTTGGCTTTTCATAAATGACGCAACGCTGCCAGTACAGAAAAAGTCCAGCAGAGGAATAGACTGAAATGCTTTTATAATAGGCTTTGAAAGTCTACAATCTACAGATCAAGTGCTTGTTCCAGCAAGTCAAAATATAAAATCCAGATGTTAAGTCTCTCATAATATAGACAAAAAGTCAATGTCACACAAAAATGAATTATAAAATTATTGAAATGGAAATGTTAGATGTTCCTCCTTTGCTAAACCACAAATTTTCATAAACTGATGTAACAGACAAACATAAGCACACTGTATCTAAAAGTGAAAGCAAAATGCTAACATGCAAAACTATTTTCAGTTGGGATTACAGAGTTTTTCTAACAGCAGTCAATAGTTGAGGTCCACAGTCACAGGCCACCTTGACAGCAAGTACCTACAAAAATGTTTACTTGTTCGATACCAAGTTTCAATACCTAGAGGGACCTTTAATGTTACTTTGCATGTGTGAATCAAATAAAAAACACAGAATAAATCAGACACACTACTGGTTTTAACTTAAAGCTAAAAAATCTGCTCCACAAATTAGTCTTTTATTCAATATTATTGTGTTTTATGATTGTAGAAGATGAATTAGCTCACCATAGGTATCAGAAAAAATATAGCTCAGGCACAATTATCAAAAACCATGTATCGTTTAAGTACTAGTATAAAAAAAAATCTGAACGGTAGCCCTAGGAGTAATGCACATCATCAAAACTGTCAAGAAAACAAAAGATACCAGATACCATACCATGTCTTTCTTGTTATTATTAGTTTATATTTAAATTGTAGCTCACTTTATGTCACAATCCATGGTGTGTATTTATAACTGAATGAGAGATGAAACAATAGAGATGAGCTTTGATATTAGGTCAGGGGGAGGGGTAGGAAGTGTATGGGTATTTGGGTCAAACATTAGCTGGCGGATAGAGCCACACTTTTGGCATTTGATTAAATATATAAAAACAACTGAAGCAAGTTTAAAAAAAAAAAAAAAAAATCTAGTTTATCAAAGGAAATTTTCAGAAAAGCTTCCGTTCCCAACAGCTATGGTCCGGATGCAGCTGAGAGGGGAGTGGGCTGTATAGAAGTGGGTGTTTATCATGCTTGGTTAATCCATTAGCTACGTGCCAAGAGGGGGCTTTTGTTCTGGGGGACCTCTTGTTTGGCTCGCAGGGAAGGAATGGAGTAAAGCAAGCACTAGACAGCCTTTTCTTAACTTCTCCAACCAATAGGCAATAACACAAAAATGATATCTGCGAGATAATGCACAGTGCGATATAGTGATGTCTAAACAACCTAATAAACCAAAAGAAGTACTAAGGTTTAAACAAATAAAAATAAAAAAGTAGTGTATTTACACCCACACACACTTCTAGAGAATCTGTATCACGTCTAGAGACAGTGGACAGGCAATAAAACACAAGAATCTAGCCAATCCCAGAAACAAAAGACAGACAGAGAGAGAGAGAGAGAGAGAGAGAGAGAGAGAGAGAGAGAGGGGCAGCCCGACACCCCACACTCCAACAACAACAAAAGCTTACCCCCAGTGCTCCATTAATAATGTGGCACAGCAGCAGCTAAGGCTAAAGCTAAAAGACACATGGGGTCCTCTCCTCATCACCGCTCCCCTCGTCCAGATCACTTCTCCACTGTGGGATAGATGTGATGTGAATAGATGAGAGATGACTGTGATGTCTGGACAGTGCAGAGTGGTTGCTAATCCTGTGGTGTGATGAGTGAGTGGAGCAAAGAGCAGAGGCAGAGAAGGGGAGGGGATAAGGAGCTAGAGGCTGGTGCTGAAATAACAGGAGGTGGTATGGGGTCTGAATGTTTAAGGATAACAATAAACTAATTTTAAAAAAGAAATGTATTGAGCCCATTAGGGTGTTTGGAATAGCAGTTTCCATTGTTTGGTTCCTATTGAAAAAACTATGTTGAAAAGCAATAGAAAATGAGATATTCAAAAAGTGAAATGTTTTGTCCATATTCTCTAAGCATATTGCAAATATAATTATAAAAGTGGACCTACACAATCCAGCTGCAAAGCCAGTGTACTCTTTGTGCTGGTTCCAAGCCTATAGATAAATGTTGCGCCAGGAAAGGTAAAATTATGCTGCTATGCTGACAGCCAACCCCGGAAGAGAAAAGCCGCAAGGAAAGAAAGTAAATTGAACCTACATGGCTTGAACAACTCCCGAAGAGAACAGCAATAATACTCTTAATACAGTAAGCCAAAATATAGTTTGCTCAATGCACACAACAATTATCTAAATATTACCTTGAAGTCACATTTGGAGTTTTTAAAGTATATTACTTGAGAGTACATGAGTGTATAAAGTATCATTGTCATATTAAGCTAATGGAGTGTTCAGAATATGAAACATGAAACAACAAAGATTACAGTGCATTGTCCTTTCTTTCTACATAAACGTTTTTGACCTAAACACATCTTCTTCTTCTTCTTCTTATTATTATTATTTTTAATGTAGGCATACAAGGTTATAATTCATTGAAGTTCCAAGAATTTATATTCCTGATGCAGCAGGGAGTGTGCATATTTTGACATTGTTTAAGGTGATCTTGGTAGATAATCTTTACTTGCATGAAAGTCAAACAACAGCTCCCTGCTACTTATTAAGCCATAGAAAGATTAATAAGTAGACAGACAAGTAATAAAAACCTGTCGACAGAAATGTAGATTATAAGTAGGCTGTAGGTGTAGTCAGTGCTGATGGAAAGACTACTGCTGTATAATGTACACATACTTCAACTTAAAAAGAATTGTTTTTGTTATCCCAGTCCCTTCTAAAACCTGATCCCTGTGCCAACCAGACTGGCATCAAGTCACTGACAGTCTGTGAGATGAGAGCAGCGACAGAACAGAGAAAGCTGAGTGGACAGGTCAGGAGGAGGACATGTGGAAGAGAGGGTTGGCACCAGGAACTGATACTGATTCAGTATCTTACTTAAAAATGACTAAAAAATTATCTTAAAAATATGAACTGAATGTCATTCACTTTTCTGAAGGTCCAACTGTAGAGCATAAAAAAAAAGATTTGATAACTAGTCAAGTATAGTATTGTGTAGTACAGAAACTGTCCCACTGCAGTCAGGAATATGCTCAAAGAGCAGTAAATTAGGTTAAAAATAAGCAGCACAACCTCCATCAAACCAGTCCCTCCCAGCAAGTCAACTGTTCACATCCCTACATCAGTCACTAAGCTAAATCTGGACGTCTAAAATGAAGCTTCTTCCCAGAGGCTGTTCAAAAGCTTAAAAGTTCTTTTCTGATTGCTATACATCATTAGAGTAGCCAATTTTGTGTGTTGACAGTAAATTATCCTTGTAGCACTGATTATAATCATCATGTACCACTAACCACAAGGTGGTAAAAGAAACCTTTTCAGAATTTAAGCTCAGAATCTGTCCTATTGTTATTGAACACTGGCTCCTGTATTATGACCTTACTGTGTATTAACTAGAATGTCCACAATGTAATCCACCAATTTTCTAAATACGCCTGAGGTACTTTGTCATAAGCATTGAAAGCACTGAGGTTTGGTGCTCTTTAAATTCTCATCTTATTTCAACTTGGAGGCAACCTGATGACCCACTTACTGAATATTACATTATCTTAAATGCATAAGAAGGACCCATCTATGGTGGTAAATATTATGCAAAAAGGTGTTGAAATGCCCTGGTTAACTCCAGGGTTCATACACTTTTTACAAAGAATTTTCCATGACTTTTCCAAAACCTTTGACTAAATTTCCCTAAAATAAATACTGACAAAAAATATAAGTCAGATTTTTAAATAGTAGTGGCCAAATGTTACTCACACTATTTGCATGTCCAAAACTTGACACCAAAATATAAAATCCCAAAACTTTTCCAGGGCCCTGGAATTGCCTTTTAAAATTCAATGATTTTTCCAGGTTTTCCATGACTGTACAAACCCTGTAACTGTTAATAACAAAATGACTAAACTAGCCATTACTTACAAACTGATTGTCTGGCTCACCTTCATGCAAAGGCAGCCTGAGGCCTCTGAGGACCAACACCTAACCCACAGTGAAATGTTGACCACATTAGTCAAAGGTAGCAATTTTTCTTCCCTTTGGACAAAGCGTGCTGCTTCTACCCTCCTCACATTCAGCTGAGCTCCTATAAATAGAGCCCATTCATCAATAATTTACAATGCAGTGTAAACAGATAAAGAAAATGACCAAATGGCCTCACATGGACAGGTCTTTAAGACTTGATCTGTTTTCATACCACTGTCAAGGCACCAGAACTAAAAACACAATTCACAAAAGATACAAAAGAAGGCAAAATAAAACTAAAAGTGATTAAAAATGACATATTTCAACTAGAATATGTGAAACTTACATGTTCCTTACAATATCCTTAGTGGCTATGGCTTAAGACCACGGCTGTATCTGTTATGCAATAAACTGATACCAATGTGTGCTTCAAATGATAAAAAAAGGGTGGACCCATAAATGACAGAAGCAGAAAAGCAAAATACATGTCTAACACTGGAGGAAATATGAATATATTTTTATGAATTGGATCTATAATAGCTTAGCTTAACTGTGTATCGTGATTAGGCTTCTCTCTTTGCACCAATAGCCTTCATACAGAGTGATCAATACTTGATTGGATGGACCAAAAATAACCAATTTAGGGAAAGATCAATGATACACAAGGCAAAAGGAGTCCCCATACCACAGCAGGCCACGCCCCCTCACACTCCCTCTTCCTTATCTGTCCGAGTGCTTCTCATGCTTCATGCTCAATATAAACGGTTAAAGAGGAAACGTTGACTAACTCTGGCCACAGGGTTGACAAGTCAGTGTACTCCCTGTACCTTTCCTTAGCCCAGATGAATCAAGAGTCAAAAAGGGAATCCAGTGCATTGCTAAAATGATATGCAAATTACTGAAAAAAGGCGAAAGTAAAGAATATTCCTATTCAAATGGGTTAGTCTCTGAAAGTTTTTGCCAAAGAATTTAAAAATGTTATAAAATTTAACAACTACAACTTAAATTCTTCCAACCTGTTCGGTTCTTTGCTGCCTCCTTCCTTCTTTGGTTTCCAAACAAATCTAACTCAGCTGTTCAGCTGTGACCACGACACCTGGCGCAGTCCAACACACCTTTCTGATACACACAGCCTGGATGAACTTTGACCTACCTGAGGACATAATGAGCCAATAATTAGCTAACAGCCAAAGGGGGTGGGATCTGTGCACCAAAGACACAGCTGGCTCAGGAAATAAGGATCAGGAAGACACAAGAGCGAAGATGTGGTCAGATAAAAATGGAATGGGATGAGTCACCATCCGGGTATGAGGACGGCCACGCCACATCTGAGCAATCAATACGCATTTACTCACACACACTGGCGACTGTGAAGATTAGACAGAGGGAAAAGTTAGGCAAGCAACAGTGTGATGAGAATCTAAAATATAACATAATTTTACTATTTTACTTTGCATGGGAAACGCAAAAATATGACCAAGCAAAGCATTACTTGCCAAAAGTCCCTAGTCACAGTCTATCCTCATGGCTAATGACATAATCTCTAGTGCAGAATAATATCCTTAAAAAAACGTAATACCAAATTAATCATATAAATAGATTTTTTGTAGAAGAATTGGTCAATCAGAATCTCCTATAATAAATAAATGTGAGCATGAATGTCACTACATGTCCGTAAGTCAGGGGTCATCAACCACATTTATCCAAGGGCCAGAATTTTTCCTGGCAGACACAGTGAGGACCAAATAATCTCATAAAATAAAATAAAATAAGTAAATATATATTATTATTAAATATATTCATATTCTGCTTGCATATAAGCCCGACACCTGTTAAGTCTGATATTACAATGATAGTATCAAGGGGAACTGTAATTTCTCCCATTAACCAAATTCTTGACCAAGAGTTTTTAGGTTTGACTTCATTTGTATTTTTTGTATTGCCTCCTTAATTTGATGTAAAGAGTAACATTTCTAATAACACTTGGCATTTGTATGTATTTGCTCTTTGCTATGTGCAAGGCTTGTACTTATGTGTGGGGGAAAAGCCCAAGCAAGAACTTATGTGGAAAATGACTATAGATAAAATAAGCATGTAAAACAATAAAAAAAAAAATTAATTAGAGCAAGTTAATTGTCATGTTTTATTAAAAACAGGCTACGGCATAAGCTACTTTCAGTAAAAAAGTATATAGGCACCTTTACTTTTCTCCTCACTAGGCTGTTCCTGTATTCAGTAATATTCTGGGGCCGGGTAGAAAGCTCCAGAGGGCCAGATCTGGCCCCTGGGCCACCAGTTGGTGTTCACTGTTCTAAGTGCTAGCCCTGTGATTACCTCACCATCATCCCCGCTTCAGGCCTAAAGCAGCTTGATTAGGCCCCAGGATATGTGGCTCTTGGGATGGAGGGTGACCGTAGCCTATCGCTGTAACTATGGGCCATAGGCGTATTAGCATGTGCTAACATTGATTCTAATACAATGCTTTAAACTTGCATTACTGGTCCTACCTTCACCTAAATTCATAACAACAGCTAATATACAATTTGACTCAATATTATAATAGTACAAGCAAAGTTATGCTGTATATGGAGGCGGTTTTGTCCTGTCTCACCCACTCATTTCACAAGAACAGGCATGTCGTGGTATTAGTGGATTGCATATTTTGATTACAAAAACATCTTAGATGAAACCAGTTCTTGCTACATACCTAGTTGCCTTTATACATGCAATGCAATATACAATTTAAGGATTATGCATTTCCAAAAAGGTGGAATGGACAAACAAACCGTCAGCCCACACAGACATCACTATGTGCCATCTGTGTATCATCTAATCAGGTTTCTCCCCACAGGCTCCCTCCATTTGACCCCCGTGTTATATCCCATTATTGCAGGAAGTAATTTACGACCACCGTGCAGCAAAAGAAAAGAGCTGAGAGTGTGGCATGTCTGCTCATTTTCCTGATCCACGACACACAATCTAATAATTGGCTCTGTTTTCTTGCTGTGATTTCACAACATCCGTTCTATTGGTGCAAGAGGGGACTGTTACTGAGGCAGACCCATCCAATTTCATTTGGTCATTAGAGACATGAGACACGAGACGCTGACGCTACAGAAACACTGGATAAAAAAAACATCTGTTATTGTATATCATTGGAGTTTATTTTGTTTGGCTATACGTTATTCTGTTACCTTATTTTACAGCAGGGGTCTCACAGTTTCTTTTAATGTCAGTCATAAATAGTTATTAAAAGGTCAGTGGATCTTTTGTTTTAGTTATATCAATTATTCAATGGCAGGAATGGTTCAGAAAGCAGAGACCTCTCGCAACTTTGTTAGAAGACACTGAGCAGCAGGCTTTGCACTCACTGTTGCATTACTTGCATTGCGTAATACCAATTATTAAAGTTGCAAAAAACTTAAAATTAATTAAATTACTTAAAAATTAATTAAATTGTATTATTATTTCATTAATCAGTTGATAATCAGATAAGGAGATGCAAGTCAATGTAGGATGACCTGGTGGTCTAAAAGGACAATTGGTTAAAACTTGAGGTGTGGTTCCTGTTCAAAATTGCTAATATATTAGTTCAGACAATTACATAAGCTTGCACTTCTTGCACTCCTCTCATTGGTTATTACACTGCACAATAGCCTTTTGGGCAAATGGGATGTCAATAAAATGTTCTACCAAGGCTAATAAAAACAAGCTAAGGTTACTTGAATAGTAGCAATAATAGAAAACAGGCAGTATTTGGAGATATCACATTTTCCCCTTTCAATAGTAATACCAAGGTTAATATATGCATACTTTAGACAGGGGTAGTTTGATATTTAAATGAGTTGTTGATTATTTTAATTATCAGTTATAACAATTAGTTGTGCATATATTTTAAATGAATGTCCACTTTATTATTGACTATAGCTGTAGAACAGTGTGTCAATGTGTTGTCAGTGTGTGAAAGCTCTGAAAATGCCATGTTGCTTTCAGGCATTATTGGCACAAAATGTCAGGTCATCTCTGAGGAGCTGTAAAACCCAACTGTTTGGGCAAATGTATTCTCACACAATCCTACCATATGGTGTTGTCACAAACACATTTTTCACATTAAATTGCATAAATTACCATCATCTACTTAACAGTGCCATTCTGTTTATTTTAGAGGTAGAGACCATTTCTTATATAGTCCATAATTAAATAATTCAATAGATATTCTTGAGGAGGAAAGTGCGAGAGCTCTCCATTCTAGTTTATTTGTAATCAATAACTTGTACCCTGCTGCTGCTGCACACTGGCGATGTGGACAGAGTGCTCACTGAGTCTTGTCCAACTGAAACTCAACACAGTGCAGTTCTTATAGCTTTAAGAGCCATACACAAAAAACAGCCCTGAATATGTACAACAACAGATCCAGCGATGCAGTAGGAAAAGTGAAATTTGATCTGTGTTTCAGAAAACAACAAAATGAATCGCAAAATTTATGTTATTTACATGACCAAACACACTTACACTGCAATAATTTCCTCTTGCTTTTCTCTCAGAGGCGCTCTAAATCTGACACAGCAGATCTTGGTGGAGCTAAGCCCTTGTAGCCAGTAGCTCAAACAGCCTCTATGTGATCTCCTGTACAGCAAAGATGACCACAAATACAGATACATAGTCATGTCCTTACAACACACTCTGGAAATGCACAAGTCACACGATCACAACCGTCCAAAAGACACTCCACAACATCTGAATGACTTTGCTCTCGGCTACTTTCTTCACAGCGACAAATGAACAGCTCTCAGGACTTCTCTATTGCCGCGTTGATTGAGGTTGTTAACCTTGTGGCCCCTTGGAAATGGTTTTACTCGTGATCTGTCGTCACACATTAAGCCTGGAGATATAGGTTGTGAGTTTAATGTGTTGGTACATTTGTTGCTCTTTCTGTTTATTGATAGAGCAGTCTGTTGGGGCTTTTTCAGCTATTGGACCAGATAAATGAAATAGTTTAGGTTACCAAAGACTGAGCATAAAACTCATTCTTTCTGTATATACATCAACTAGCCTGGTCCTTGTCACAATAAGTTTCATACAGGAGCCGAACAAATGCACACAGATTAAACTACCTCTAAATAGGGCTGCACAATATGGAAAAAAACATGCAATATCTGATAACTATGTTGAAAAATATTATTGTGATATTTTAAAAGAGGGCCTACTTTTCTGTATTCCCTGTATTCACAAGTCAAAACAGAATCAAAATCAAAACTTAACTAAAATTGGACTTTTTAAACATTTTTATTTAGTCACAACGCATTTTTGTATAAATTATGATTCTTCAGTGTAAAGCTCTGTCAGATGGAAGACCACAGCGTAATTGTGACATATTATTTAGATTCTAGCGATACAGATATTTTGTTTGCTGATACTGCGATAATGATAATTTTGCGATATATTGTGCAGACCTACCTCTAAATGCAACCAATCAGAATCAGGATTTACACAATGTTTAAATATACAGCCAATCATAAGTAAGAGAAAGCATCATGTACAGTTCTCCTTATTGTAGTTCAACAGTTATAATTGGACGGTAAGAATGATTTTGTAAGAAACAGTGAGGGTTCAGGACCTACTTCCCTTGGCTAAGAAATTGACTTGGGTAGGCTGGCCAGGAAATGGGTAATACGAGCACAATACAACATGCTACAGTGTATTTAACTCCAGGACTAGAATGACAAAGCTAACCTTTCAGCATTCAATGTAATGTGGAGCAATCTTGTATTTTGATAAGTAATGTTACAGGAATACACAGCAAAGAAGTCACAGGACTGTAGAGGCAAGTATAAATGCAACCATATACATCTTACAAATCTATAAAATCATTCACAATAAAGATTACCTGACTCAGTCCCTCTTTTAGCTCTTAGGGGTTACTCAAAGCCAGCTGCAGCGTGTACTAACGATCTACGTTTTGCCAGCACCGCCAAAGGTCACAGTGCGTCTGGGAGTGCAGTCTCGTGGGCCTTTAAGGAAACATGGCCTGCATTTCTCCCATGATCCCTTGTGAGGATCCTATCTCCAGCTCCTATTACGCTCCAGCTCTGGCCAGCGCTCCAGCCCTGCCGCCCCACACGTACCAGTGAACCTTAAAGTGCGCAGGAAGGAAATGCATGCTTTTGAGTACACAGCTTCAGGAGGCCTATAGTTAAAGAATGGAAATGTTATGGCATTGATCAAAACACTAAAAGCATTCGCATAAATATGGATGGCTGTAATTGTTGACTATTAATCACAGAGCACCACTGAGGGTATGAGAGCAGCAGATGTGACAGGACAGGATTGTGAGTACAAATGGTAAATAGTAAATGCCTACTGGGATTAACACAAACTAATCTGTTTTGCATACAGAAGACGAGGAAAGGACCACTTAGGGATTGAGGCTAATTAAATACATTTGCGGTGATGCCTGGACTGTCATTTGTCCTTCAAAAAGACAAATGCTAAAGAGAGGGCTACAAATCAAATGAGTGTCCCTGATTTGTCATGTCAATTAATTAAATTAGCTGCTCACTGGAGACACATGCATATAAATGTCAATCAATAACATACAAATACAACACTGAGATGGAATGGACATTTTCTTACTACTACATGCATATCACCGATGTGAGTTTTTGACCAAAAAGGCAACATCAAATTATGTAATATGTTGCACTGAAATAAAAGCTATACTTGTGGTCAAATTATTTAATGTTATTTTATCAATTAGTGGTACTTTACCAATTAGTGGAATTTCAATTCACAAAGTTAACACAGTTTCAATTCATGCTTTAACATTTTAGAGTTAATTTATTTATGGTATTCCTTCCTCCTTTTTTTTCCCTCCATTTTTTTCTTTTTTTTTTTCAGGACTCCCTTTCCGGGGTCGCCAGAGCAAATCTTCTGCTTCCTAGTGTGCAGTAATTTGTTTATTAGTTTGGCATAGGTTTTACCCTGGATGCCCTTCCTGATGTCATACAACCCTCTTCATTTATCCAGGCTTAGGGTTGGAATAAAAGGGTACACTGGCTTGTATACTCTCTCAGGGATGGATTTTTGTATCACACTATAACAGAACTACAATGGTGGGTCGCCCACTAATGGGAGGGTTTGTGGTTCAGTTCTTGTTCTGACCCAGTGCATACTGTTATTGTGTCCTTGGGGAATGACCCTGGTTGTCACAGGAAGGGTATATATCTGGAGTAAAAATTTGCCAACATTTGCTATGGTGGGAGGGACAAAGACAGAGAGGAACCAAAAGAAAAGAAAGTAATAACACTGTAATAACAACAATAATTTTCACATAACTGCACCTAAGTGAACTGAACATTGCCAAAAGAGAAATTCAGCCCAATCTTTTATGAAAACGGTCAAGCTTGCTATGGGTAAGGTACCATCAGCTTCAGTGCCTGGGGTTCAGAACCGTGGACAGAGCCAAAAGAAAATGAGGGCTTTGCGTAGACAGAGGTCACAGCATCTTTAACCACCAGCTGCTCCTCTCCTGTGATAAATCAAAGAAATGCGGTTTAGGAGCCCGGGCCCCTTCCCCTGAGACCAGCCATATTCCCTCTCAGTCATCTGCTGCAGACTATGGGCTCGCCACTGCTTTCTCTGCGTTCTCGCTAATCTGCCCACAGTAACTAACCCTGACCCTAATAGTACCATGACACAGACAAACACATGATCGATATAGAGATGCAATGTGTTATCATCAAATCAAGCGTTATAAAGCACTTGCTGTTCAGAGTCTGGCACAGGTTCAACTAGGGTCTTGCACTGGCACATCTACAACCTGCAGGCTAACTACACAACCTGATCACTTTATAGCTGCACGTGGTCTATGAGTATACATATTTAAAACAAATCCATTTACACATTTTATTTCATAGGATTACACGCGTTGAATGCTGATCACCCTTCATCTCGCCGGTGTAGCGGTTCAGACATGCAGCCAAGGGATACTTAGACAACAACATATACAACACACATCGATTTTATACATGTATTTTGAATAAACAGCAACCTACCGAGTTTAAATGATTAATCCCGCTGCTCCAGATATCTTCAAAATGTGAACATTGTCCTCCTGAGCAGCCCTGTCTGTTGTATCGCCGGTAATGGATCTCCAGATGGAGAAAGGTCCATCAGCTAAAGTCAAAGCAGTCTGTCAACACTTCCGGTCCGCTGCTTCAAAGTAAAACAAGCAAAAAAAGCAAACACATATCTGTGTTTTGATATTTACCAGGATTACTTATGTTTTACTGCTCATCTGTTTTATTATTTTTTTATTTTTGATAGTTTATTTGTTTTCTGTTATTAATGATGTTTACTTGAATTTATTTGTGTATATAATTTGACTTTGTTATTTGAGTTCATTGTTATTATTATTTTATTTTATTTCTTTGTTATTACTATTTTTGAAAATCCACCTTAAATAATTAGATTTTTGATTTTGCTGCCACATTGTATGTTTAGTTATTTTTAAATTATTTATTTTTACACATTTTATTAATCTGAACTAAGCAGTATTTACTGAACCAGTAAAAAGGGAACACAGCCTTTTAATTGCTGTAATATCAGCGGTAGAATATCAAGATTATGAATTTGACCCTGTTATCACAAGAGACGCGACTGAATATAAGTAATAGCCGCCTCTAACTGTAATATCGGTGTCAGTAATAGTGTAAATGTATTATTGTTACATAAACAATACGCACAACAATTTTACACCCCATTCCGGAAGGGGGCGCACCAGTTCCTCGGGTCACAGTGAGCGTGGATAAATCATCCGGGTGACCGTCAGCCGTTCCTTCCGGCTCCGGTCACTTATCAACTGCAAAGGTAAAATCAGACCCGGTGAAAGAATCTAATTATATCTTCATCATCGCATTTATATTTGTCCCATACTGTGCAGTAAGCGTATGTTTACACTGTAACTATGACATATCTGAACATATTTTAGCCCCAAACGCGTGGAAACTCTTAATATTTGGTGTATGAACTAAGAAGTGTCTCGGTACGATGTTCAGCACTGGCTGCCGTTTCCGACCATACCATGCAGCTGTAATCACATTTTTTGTCAGTAAATCACACAAACGGCCGAAAATGTGTGTAACAGATAATGTAGATTACACATTACGTTTTGACTCTTTCCCGTGTTGTTAACTTTATGCGGTAACGCAAGCTAACGTGCTAACATGGCTAATGTAAATGGAGCTATCTGACGTCCCGCCTGTGCCCTATGTTATAGATGCTGATGCCCAAGAAGAATCGCATTGCTATCTATGAGCTCCTCTTCAAGGAGGGAGTCATGGTGGCCAAAAAAGACGTCCACCTGGCCAAGCATCCCGAGCTCGCTGATAAGAATGTGCCCAACCTTCATGTGATGAAAGCGATGCAGGTAAGACATGTTTCCTGACGTTTTGCACAAAGATAACGGAAGGAGCTTTTACTACTGTGCCAGGTATTGAACTCATTTGTGTCATAATTTGACAGTATTTTGAGTTCTCCTAATGTGGTGACTGTTAAATTTTGCCTATTGGGTGTAACAGGGTAACAATATTACTATACAGAAATCAGTGGGTGAAGAAGTACTCAATTTCTTTACTTAAGGTAAGAATAAAGATAAAGGAGCAAAAATTTACAAAAGTAAAATTATCACCTTAAAAATTCTACTTAAGTAAAAGTATATTAGTACTTACTTTTAAATGTACTTGCAAATAAAAAGTAAAAATATTTTGCGCAGACATGACAACTTAATGTGTTAAATGTGAGGGATTTTGCTGAAGAATTATGCTGAAAAGTAAAACGATTTACAAACCAATGCAACAAAAGAGACTGAATCAATCACTGAGGTCTTCTGTCTTTATTATTCTGATGTTTCTAAAGGAGCACTACTTTACTGCATCTTTTATATTTAAGTCCTCTATGTCTACAATGAGGTTATGACAAAAACACATGATTTTTAACCAAAAATCAAAATACTTTGTACTTTAAATCAACTCAGAAAAGTGGTGGAATAAAAAGTACAGATATTTGCTCTAAAATGTAGTAAAGTAAAAGTACCCCTTGTAAAATTTTCTCAAGTAAAGTACAGATACATGAAAACTGTACTCAAGTAAATAAGTACTTTTACTTTGTTTACATTCCACCACTGGCATAAATGTACACCTGCTGCTATATTTTCAGTAACATTACTTCAAAGGAACAAGACAATTTACTAATAAAAGAAATGTGTCTACAAAGTAGCTGTGGCCTAACTGTAAATGTATAATTGTCTTGCAACATTTTCTATAACTTCTTTCAGTCCCTGAAGTCCTGTGGGTATGTCAAGGAGCAATTTGCCTGGCGCCATTTTTACTGGTACCTCACAAATGAGGGCATCCAGTACTTGAGAGACTTCCTCCACCTTCCCCCAGAGATCGTGCCTGCCACCCTGCGCCGCCAGACCCGCCCTGAGACCGCAAGGCCCAGGCCCAAGGGTAAGCCCTCTGAACAGATCTGTAATAACTTTAAGTGTAACAGGAGTTTGTAACTCTAGTTATGAAATGTATTTTACTAAACAACTCATGTGTAACCAAAATTGTGTGCCTTTCTGTTCTGTATGTTTGGTTCCATACAGAATCAGGCTTCAGTAGCAATATTTTAGTCTTATACCCAATTTGTCAGTTATACATAAAATTATATTCTCCATTTGCACTTTATTGTATCTTGTAAAATGTCAGGTACTTCCAGGTTGTATTTTTTGGTTCAAGCTCTGTAGAGGAATTGTCGTTTGTCATTTGCAGGAATGGAAGGAGAGAGGCCTGCCCGCCTTAACCGTGGTGAGGCTGATAGAGATGCATACAGGAGATCTGCTGCTCCTCGTAAGTGTAACTCCTCTTGCCTGCAACTTTGTCACAAGCATAGCTTTTTCAAATATTTGTTTGTATTAGTCATAACCAACGATGGAATGGGTAAAAGTATTGTAACAATGATGTGATAAAAGTGCAAGTCATTAATTAGTATTGTTTGTGGTAGTTGCTGTACAGTTGATTAAGTTTGTCTAACTTTTCTAGCTGGTGCTGATAAGAAAGCAGAGGCAGGTGCTGGAGCAGCCACGGAGTTCCAATTTGTAAGTGCTATTTTCATGACTTCACATATAAAATAGCCAGCCATCATAAATTCTGGTGCAACTTAAACTTTGCCTGGAAATTCCAGACTTAGAATCAATTTGATTTCTAGGGCAGAGCAAACATGAGTTAACGGACAGCAGAGTTAGCCAGTCAGAAAATGGCGGACGTGACGTTAACAAAGCGACAAAGTGAGAAAGTAAAGAAATAGAGTAGTAAAGCCACGAGGGAGGAACGAGGGAGTTATTTCAACATTACCGTACCATACCGCTGAATGAAACAAACTCTCAGTTCCTCTGTGCTCCATTTTGTTGTCGGTGAGGAGACGCGTACGAGTGACGCTGCTCACGAAGAACACGTGACTTAAATAAACCAATCAAAATGCACGGTACGGTTTGGATTTGAGTAAACCACTGTGGACGGCGTGGTGACCAGACTGATATTTCTCTGTAGAATAACACAGAGACATATCAGTCTGGATTTTCCAGGCAAACTTAAACTGCCTCTCAACACTGAAGTCTTCTGAATTGCTGCAATTTGATAAATGGCAAACCTGAATCTTTCATAGTCCTGCCCTGATTTAATAAGGTTGGATTTCTACCAAGGGAATGGACGGCAGTTGGGTCTGGCTGGCAAAGCTCCCATATTATATAACATATATATTATAGTAACATGTTAATCTGTAGTTACCCAACTTAATAATGCATTGACTTCACTTTTCTGTTACAGAGGGGTGGCTTCGGACGCGGCAGAGGACAGCAGCCACAGTAAATTTTACGATCCCTTTATGTATAATAAAGAAAAAAAAGTTCATGTGGTCAATGAGTCCTTTTTTCTGCAGCCAAAATAAATGTATTGTTGCCCATAGTTATGATAGGGTCATTGCTTATCCCTTTATGGTAGCCAATAGCTAAGTTTTGATCCCATACTAGTTGAAGGCACAAGTTTTGATGGAAGCCGACATGTGTACCCCAACGATACACATTAGAGCCATAAATGACAAGTCTAAAATGTGAAATACTGGTGTTTATTTGTTGGCACATTTATATTACAATCTTCAGTCTTCTCACACTGGTTTAATTCCACAGTCCCAAATGACAAAAGAGGAAAACCAATTCCAGTGACACTGGGCAACACAATTACAAGTATGTAACTTCAAGGCTGAGGTCAGTGGCTGGAAGTGCATATGTAATTAATGCTGGGGGTGTTAATTGAAAAGTCAGTTTTTCAACTAGCATTCCTTGTCCATTGAGTGACATGCTTTAATTGTTTTGGCCACAAGATGGAGCTGTTCACATGTGACAGACATGGGTCATCTACTTCAGTCTAAAATGCTTGCTCAAATCCATTTGATTGTGTTCTCATAACTAAGATATGCTATTGGGTCAATTTTTAAATAAAATTGGATCAAATGATTAAACCTTTGAAATTGTAATGTCACTGGCTCTCTGAAAAAATCATCCTCATTCACTTTGTCCATGCCAGTCACTGGACTTTATACCCCAGGGCAAAGTGAATTACAATGACAACTTTAATTGTGCATTAAAATGAGTAGCTCTAATCAGCAAAATCTCAAAGTTCATGACATTATCAAGACAGACTTTGGCCATCACACCTTTCTTCTCAACAGCAATATACAGTACTTTGTCTAAAGTCTAAAATGTAGAAATGCTACTTTACCGCAACTGTGATTCTAGTAATAGATGCAATTGAGGTTTAATATCACTGCTGTTAAGTTATGAAGCTGTGCTTATCTACAGTGATAACCCATCCATTTTTGTCAAGTTTAAAATTCTTAGGTAAATATCCCCTCAGCATAAATTAAAAAGTGTCTCATGCTGAGGAGAGCTGTAAACTTTGAGTATCGTTGCCACCAAAATATCGTAATTTGTTTACCGGTTAGCAAACTATATATCCCCAAAACATGACCATACCCAAATATTTCCACATTTCATAATCTAAGACCATATCTTTTGGATGGAGGCTGTTTTGTTGGCCTGTAAAGAAGTGATCATAGAAGCAGGATGTCAATGACGTGATGCCAACAAATATTTTTTATGTTTTGAGGATTCTCTGCTGGGCAAAAAAAAAAAAGAAGCTACTTGAAATGTTTGCTCAGACATTTAACAAGGAGACCTTAAGTACAAGTTTGAAAAAATATGTTCATAGCATTTGGGGAAACAATCTGTTACAGTTTAACAAAAGGATTACTTAGGATTGAGAATATATATAATTTTTGCTAAGCTCTACACTCTCAGCCACATTCCTTTGTTCTTTAGCCTCAGAAGTACTGCTAATGTATAAGTCCCAAAGCCACTAGTTCTCTAGTACTTCCAGCCTCATTTGAAATTACATGTAGCACTCATACATGTGTAAGATGTTAGTCATTTGCACTCTCACCTTTGATCTATACAGAAATAAACAATTTACAATAAAAACCTCTTTCATGCTATCTACAGCGCCTCCAGTTTCACAGTATTGAGCCAGCTGCCTCACGCCAAGTCAAGGCACGTGAAGCAGCTTGGCTAAAGAGACTTTTGCCAGACGTTAAGAGAAAAAAAAAGTATCCAAAAGCATTTTACATGTTAAAAACAAGGTCTCAAACTGTACAAGGCTTGTTTGTTCTGCATCTTGCCAAAGACAGCATTATCGATTCCATTACTTTCAACGTCAAGCAGATGTTTGAGTGTTTTGGGGATGCAGATTAAATACTAAAGGGGTAAAAATAAAATATTCATGACCATAATGAAAGTGCCCACTAAAGTCACCTGTGCTATGTTACAAACAAAATGTAAACATTTGATTTTAAACAAACTCAATGTGAAGAGTTAGTTATGGAAATAGGTTTAATAACTTAGGTGATATGTGCTGCATTTTGAAAAAAAAAATCCATGATTTGAAATCTACTACTTCTACCCTCTCAATATGTGGAGGAAGACTTTATAGTCACAACAAAGCTGCTTAAAAATAAAAAAGGATTAAAAAGAGGTAAAGACACTGTGGAAATGTTAATTTTACAGTGTTGACATTCTTTCATTGAAGAGTAAAATGTATAGTGCTTGGCTAGTTTCTCAAATAAGAGAAACACACTTGACACTTGAAATTGAGACACTACTGAGGGGCCTCATCCTTCAGATTAAAGCGACGACAACCACAATAAGGATAAAAATAAAGAGAACCAAGACCTTACCACAAGTCTGTAGCATAGTCCGCATCAGATCACTCCAGAGAGTGTGATAATAGAACCGTGTTCATGCAAGACACTTGCCACCAATTTTTGTTCAGATACAAACATTTCCTATCCTTGAAGGGAAAACACTAATGGGCACATTCATTCACAGAAAAACAACTGAGAATGGAAAAGACATTAAAAAGACCACCGAAAGCCTTCAGCTTAAGCACTATGTATACACTTTTACATTACAACAGTAAAAAGTAGTTCTTGCATTCAATAAACATCACGCTAAGGGCGCGTTAGGGGGAATGAGGGAAGCTGAGGGACATGCAAAAGTATAAAGAAAAAAACTGATGAGTCATAAAATTACATTTACAAAGTTTTCTGACTATTAACCCAACACTTGTCATCAAGTCTGTGCCACAGTCTGGCACAAAGTAGTTGGCAAGGCAAACCATGTCATTGAGACAAAAAAATAAAAGAAAAAGAGAAATTACACAAGTAAGAGCGCAAGTGGTGGCGAAAGCTCCAGGGGGCATCAGAGTTGTGGTTTTAGTTATCTGATACCCGAGACAGAGCTCTGATTAATGCTGTAGGTAGGGGACAGGTCCCCACCTATCGTGGCCACCAAAGGCGTTCCGTTACTGGTCAGGCAACTCTCCTGAAGAGCTTCAAAGTAGGTGGCCTGCACAGGCTTGTGACACTGCAACACTTGTATGGCATCGTCTATTTTAAACCATTCCCTTTTTCTCCCTGTTGACAGAGCAAGATACCAATGTAGAAGTTAAAAGGTGAAACATTTAGTGAAACTTTACAATCAGACTACTATTTACCAAGGGCCGAAACTAAGCTAAAGTTGCCCCAAATTTACAGCCTGAGCCACTTTTCAGTTCTATTCTCAAACTCAACTTCTTTAAAACTGACTAAACATGAACTTAAAGCATGTGATGTCTTTGTCAAGTAAACAGATGTAGTGCTTTACCAATGTTGACCGAGTCTTCCCAGTCCTCCAGCACTTCTGTTACAATAAGAACATAAACATATGTTCTATGTTTCCTCTCGTGATTCTGATGGGAGAAAATAGAAGTATTTTCATCATTGTCATAGACAATGCAGAATATGTTGACATTTAAGTAACTATAACGTGTACTGCAATCTACCTCAAATACTCCAACTAGGCGTCCTAAAGTCCCCTTTACTCCAGCCTGTAAAGGAAAAATAAAGCCAATGGTAAACAATAAAGAATTCAAACAGAATTAGAATTATTATCCTGAGAAAAGACACAAAATGCAAGCATGTCACCCATTTTATTGCACTTGTCAAAATGTATTAGAAATTCTGTGCGACATTATTCACTCTTCCTTATATTTTGTTCCTGCCCAGAGGTAATTTGCGTGTTGTATTTCGATACAAGGCCTGACCACTTGCTAACATCTTTGCAGTTTCTTCTTCAGGTTCCGGTTTCAGTCTATAAATAAATGTTGACTCCATGTACTGTACCATAGACACAGTCAGGTCTTCAGCAAGATCAGATGAAAGAAAAAAAAGGCTCCACTAGAAATCCCAAAAGCATGCCAATAGATTAGGTAATAGGCCAAAAGTCAAGCTGTGTCAGCGTTTTATGAGATGCAAAATGTTTCTTAGTTCAAGCACTGATGTAACACATTACTGAGCAATATTACGAAAAAGGATAGTGCAGCATTAAGGCTGCAAGTTATGCAACACTGTCCTGTGTCATGGCACTCCGGAGGAATTAGTTCAATAATAGGTCAATCGGAGACATCTTGAACCTTTAGGCTGCTTCTGCTGCTCTTTGTGCACTGTCACCTCAGGCAAGCCTCCAAACCTACCCATAAGTAATGACTCTGCTCATATGGTCATCAGAATCAGCTTGTTGGGATTAAGACATGTCCCACTAACTATCATCCAATAGGAGGCTTAGTAAGCCAGCATGAATGGTGAGTGGTGAACTGTGTATCCAACGACAAAGTTACTGACATAGTTACACTGCTTTTGACTCAGTGGACAGGCTTCAGTGAACTGAATATGACAAAGGATTATTAGTATCACTTGGGGTGATGGATCACAGACAGATAATTTACGCTATGCTAAGCTTTATGTGTTCAGTAGGCCAGGTGAGATTTGATTGGTTCATTAACTTGTCACCATTCAGATTATAATCCTTACCATGTTATTCATTAATGAAGATCCTGCTTCAGCAGTGATAATTCTTTAGCGCATAGGAACCTCAGTAATAAGCCTCTGCCTTTGATTTTTTCATATTTCTGGCATGGGGGGGTGTCACAATGTAATGACTAGACAGCAAATATTCAATCACTGCAGGACCACCTTTGACACCTAAACACTGCTGTGCAACATGATGCTATGACACAGCTTACACGTTGCTAGGCTCTGCCCCTCTCTCCATGCAAACAGAAGGACTGCACTGAAATGGCTTCTGAGAGAATAGAGTTAAATACAGACATGATTTAATAGAGGCGAAATACTATCCATCTACAATCCCATGCTCATCTTAATGTGCTACATTACAAACGGAGATGTATTCTCAGAGCAATATTCCTGGCTATGAGTCAAAGCCTTCTTTAACCACATGTTATGAAGAAGATTTAAAAAGGTTAGCTACTACATGAGCTCTGTACACTGGCTGAAATATATGTCAACATCAATAAACATTAATTATATAAAAGTTATTCTGAAAACAGAACCAACCTCTTCACAAACTTCTCGAGCTGCAGCAACATTGGGCTCCTCCTCTGGCTCCATTCCCCCTCCGGGAACTATCCATTTGTCAGGATGCCGACTACTGCTTACCAGCAGCACCTGTGAAGCATTACAATCAATACGCTTAAGATCGGGAAAAAAATATTATTGGTATTCACTAAACTAAACACTGATGTGTTACATCAGTGCTTACTAGGAAGAGCCTCACACTCACCTGACAGTTTTGACTATAAATATTATACCAGAATAATAAACTTTATCTCAGAGTGTGTGTTATTACATACATCATATTGGACAAATTACAGTAATCTTGGAAGTTTAGTAGATCCTTGGCTGAGAGACCATAAGTTGGACTTTGGTAACAGTCTCTAGTAACAGTTTATAACTACGTGATGGGTTTCCGTAACCAGACGTAAACAACTTTGTTGTTCAAAAATCTGGCCCCAACATTCACCGTATGAGGTATTAGTTTAGTCGTCTCCACCCCTTTGTTAAATCTTTTACTACAAAGACATCTTTGTGCTTGCTTGTTGACTTGGACATCAGCTTTCTAAATCGCGTCTGATCTGAAATAACCCTGTGCAGTAGCCTACTTAGTGGCTTGTATGGGAGAGCGCTAGCAAGGAAGCGCTCCCATTGCCTGAGTTATAAAACATGATCACAAGGTAACAAGGTTGTGTTTATCACATATGTCCCATTTAGTGTTGTTACAAATACACACTGAACAGAGAAAACATACATGAATACTAACCGGTATCGGGCTAAAGCCAATGTTATTACCAGTGTTGGCAAGAAAACCCTTGCATTACCACTCATACAGGAAACCAGCAATTTGTTAATCTCCACAGTTTTCCGTGCACTGATACACAAGTCTTTACAAAGTCGAAGCATGGTCTTTCCGAAGCCAGATCCAGTTTAGGGAGGGGTGAAGGTCCAGCTGATAACAGGTTGTGTGGTGGGCTGTGGCTGCCCAGAGGAGCAACACGGCTAGTTAGCATGGAGCTAACAGGTTGTTTCCATACATTTAGCTGTAGCGGAGTATGCCAGCTCAGTGTTGCTACGAAGGCTTACATAACTTGGTAAAGATTAAATGAAAATAATAAATTTGTTGTACTTTCCCAACCAACACGCAAAAGGGTTTAGTAACTACTGATGGCGCCATATGAACTAACAAGCAACATTAGTGCTGATAGAGTATGAGTTTATAGCGGATAGACAACATTCAGAGCCGCTATGAGAGCTAAAGTTAGCTCGGCCTAGCACACAGCCACAGCACCGGACTCACCTCCTCCTCGCTCTCGCTCCTGAAACACAGGCAGGCGGCCCTCTTCTTGAAACCATCCCCGTCGTACGTCCGAGTCTGGTTTGACTTGAGCTTCATCATCTTGAGGGCACAAAAGTAGAAAAGCACAGCTAAGTCCGCCTTGTGTAATGATGACAACGATAGACGCAAAGTCCTCCTCGGGGGAACCTCGGCGTGTTAGTTAAAAGAAGTAACTTCTTCTCCGCTTCATTTTCAAAACCCTAGGCACATCTACGGCACGGTCGCCATTACAAGGAGCCGCTACGCCCACGACGTAATTTAACCTTTAAAAGATCGGGCAGCGTAAGAAATCCACCTATCTCATGTTGAAGAATTGGGGCAGCCGATACGTGCTAAACGCAACAGCACGCTCGGAGCCGGTAAAGGAAGCATCCATTAAGCCACGAGCGGTCATTCATCGCTTGACTTGTTTGACATGGGATTAAATCAAAGTTTTAGACCACTCATTTAGAGTTATTGTTTAGTAATAATAAAACCACAATCTGTCTTTATATTAAGTGTAATAAGTGACTGCTGTGTTTCAGCACCCCAGGTAATGGACAGCGCCCGTGTGGCCCTTAATGGTCCAAAAAGACTATTTTAAATCAATTGTATTATATATTCTTAATCTTTTCTAATCGCATTTTTGTAGTCTAACGATACGAGTTGAATCACTCGAACAAACGCGGGTATGCGGCATACACCTGTGGGCATGACTATGACACATTTTATATAGGCTCAACTTTTGTCAATTTGTAGTCAACAAGTCTGCAATCTAAGAGCAGATGAACATAAACAGGGTAGCCCCCCAGCAATTTGTTCTTGTCAAAAATCAAGGCCTTAAAAGTATTAAATAGCCTATTATAAGAAAGTATTACATTTTGTTCATTTAGGTCCTAAAGTTTGTCAAAACATGCTGATATTACAAAAAAGTAGAGTCACTGCAATAACAAAATATATTTACTGAAAAAATTGTATCTTTTAAATGCATGATCCGTTTATTCATGATTTTTTAATGCAGCACTGGAGTTTTTTTTTATATTTTTATTTATTTTTTATCAGAATTAGACTTTTAAAATAAACCCTTGACCTTCAGAGTGTAGTATGGATAATTCCTTAGTGTGAAATTCATACAAATTATTGTTCTATTGTTAATGATGTTGACATTAAATTTCACTCTAAGTGGCATTAAAAGTCTTAAAAAGATCTTAAATTTCACAACACAAAACCTGGAGCTTCCCTGATAAATTAGCCGTATTCATAGGCTACATTTACTAAAATTTGATATTGATCAAGCAGTTAATCATATAAACTACTAATTACTATTCAGATTATGTCTGAATTTGTCTGTTCAGCTCTATGAAATAATGCATAAAATATAATATTATAATTTGAATTAATTATAATTTCTCTTCATGTCAAGTTCAGATGGAATGAAAAAATTGCATCGTGACATCATTTTAAATTTATATTATTGATGCTTTGTGACTGTTGCCATTGCCACAAGGTTTAGAATCAAGTTAAAAGTGTGTGCCCTCAAACCAAAAGTACAACCTATGCTGTGTAATAAAGTATTTCTTAGGTGGCATGTATAGTGATGTATAGTGATCATCCAGTCAACCCCCTGGTGAGATACTGAAACATGTAATATTTAAAGATGAATGCCTTCTCTCATTAGGAAACAGTATATAAGCAAATAAAGCCATAATTAAAAGCACAGTAAAAGCAAGGAATTATTTATAAAGGACTCAAAAAGTCTGTAGAATTTAAGTTAACTCTAGTTGTTTGGTAAAAACATATACACAGAACAAAGGAAACAGAGTAAATTTATTATAGCCAAAACATTTTGTCAGTGTGACTCTTTTAGGCTGACAATTCTTGAGGCTAAATTAGTTTTGGTGCTTCTCTAATCAATGCACAGCTTTAGTATAACCCAGGAAAGAAAAACAACCTAATTTGAAAAAAAAAAAAAAAGTAAGTTTTTAGGACCATGCTGCAAAGACCAACTCCAAAAACATGGTATTAGACACAAATGCACCGAACAACAACCTTTTTCTTTATGTGCTTTCTGTCGCTCTTGTCTTCCAGGAGGCTAGAGGAGGCTTCATACAGACATGTCTGTATGGGTTGCACTGAAGAGGTTGCACTTTTATTATCTGCAGTTGCTAAGGCAACCCTCTTCTCTTGGCAAGTCTCTGGTGAACTGCTCACTCACACAGGGGCAGATGAACACATGCAGGCCCCGAAACGGGCAGAAGAGGGTGCTCACCTCCTGCAGAAAACAACACCACCACAGACATTACTTCAGAGACACTTATACTTGAAAGTCAATTAGGCATTTCTAATCACTATGGGAACAGGCATAGACTTTTTGTTCATCTATTTTTAAACCAGAAGTACAAATCTTATTTTAGCCATTTAGACCCATTTGTTACTAAATGTGATAAATTATATTTTTTCATAAATCATGAAGACTTTGGACAACCCATCTATGTTTACTGAAGTGGCTATTTTTAGTTGCTAAAACTATGGAAATTTGGAGTTCATGTTTCTAATTCACGCACAAATTAAAATGAAATTGCCATATCTGCATGTGTCTTACATGTTTGACCATATATGTAACTGCCCATAAATACATATTTGTAACAGTCTTAAGGGACTAGTAAAAAATGGACATTTTTTGGCATATGTTTATGACCAAATTTGGGATACCACTCAAAATGCCACAGGAGACAGTTATTTGTGCATTATTACATACTTCTTAATCATTTTTATGGTAAGTCCCCCAACCATAGAGACCATCTTTATTTACAATATGTATATTGTAAATCCTTTTTGGTGAAAAATTTCAAATACACTAAAAAGTACAGGAGGTCAGAGCTTTATGTTTCCATATTAAACTTGTTGTTTGATCAAAGCCCACAACATAATTCGTCATACAATGAAATATAAATACAGCAATTTTAATGGTTTGGGTATAATTACACTCTGTCTCAGGGTTAGATCATGCACAAAGCAGCTCACAATTAATGGCGAGTTGTAGGCATTAGTTGTCATTTAGATTATAGTGGTGGGCTGCAATCTGTCAATATAATGCATAAGATAATGAGACTTATTTGATGGAGAACATTAGTAAAATTTCACTGGATATGACACAGCTATAATTAAGGTTCATTAGAAGAAGGCATCAGACATAACACCTGAACAATTAGATTTTTTATTTTTTAATTATTGGCTGCCCACCTTTTGAATCAAAGTTTGGTCTTTTTTTTATTTTTATTTTTTTATACAAACCTAATTCCAAAAAAAGTTTGAAAAATAGAAAATAAATCAGGTGTTGAAACTGAGATACTTTATCATTTCATGGCAAATAATAGCATTTTTTTTTATTTAATGGCAGCAACATGTCTCAAACAAATGGTGATGAGGAAACAAGTGAGCATTTTGCAAACAATTAGCTTGCAAGAAGGACCATTTTAGAAAGCCATAGTCTCTGTTACTTGTATTAGATGTTTTTTTTTTTTTTTTTATCTTTATTTGCACAATTAAAAGTTCCATGATCCTATGACTGTTGGAACAAACAGCAACAACAATAAAAATTATAATCTATATGAATGTGGAAAATGCACAAAACAATTATCTCCAAATTTAGTTTTTAAATACTCCTTAAACTCCCCCATAGTTCGATTACGTACAACACAGCCATCATCCAACACATTTAGCACTCTTATGGCCAGTGTCAAGCATGACCTCTGCAGCATGCCGGCACCAGACAATTCTCCATTGGGAAACACATAAAAAGTTCTCCGCATATTATAGGATAAACATTTTTGTGTAGGGCAGTAAGGTCCCAGAGTGGTAGGTGAAAGCCCGCGGCACAATTTAAATGCAAAACATGACAATGCAAAGTTTCGTCTTGCTTGTAATGTCATTAGGCCCAGTATGCTGTAATGGTTGGAGGTAATCTCTGATTGATATGGCAAATTGAGAATTAAGTGCATGCACTGCCTTTGCAGACTCTCTAAACAATTTGCCGATGTTTTTCCAGTGCCGCAATGCAAAACTGAACAGTACTCCAATCGAGATCTGATATAGGCCTTGTATATGCGTAAGAGTAGCCCATTGTTTCTTGGTGGCAGCTTCATTTTAAGCAATCTCAAAACAAAGATTTCCTATAGAGCCATTTTGCATACTTCATCAATGTGGCGCTTAAGTTTTAAGTCACTTGTAAATAGCACATCAAGATGCTTTATTTCATTTGAAAAAGAAATTGCATGACCTTGAAAGATAACCTGATTGTTCAGAGAACTGACAGATGACTTTGTAAAGCACAAACACACAGTCTTGGAGGCATTAAACCTCATTCCCCAGTTATTAGCCCAGTCATCTGCAATGGCTGAAACATAGTTCAAGCCAGCAATAGCTAAAGCTGGGTATGCACAGGAGACAGTAATTAATGTATCATCTGCGTATGCTGCCGGAGTAACTGTAACACTTTGGGGTAAGACCATGGATAGACAATCCAACACAGTCAGTAGGTCATTTATAAACAATATAAACAAAGTTGAGGCAATAACACTGCCTTGGGGTACCCCGGATCGCATTAGTAAAGACGAAGAAAAAGACTGACCAATTCTTGTTTGTTGCAGACGATTGCTTAAATAATTTCTTATCCAAGCCAACATTTTTCCACGGATACCAAAAGCAGGGAGTTTTTGGAGAATGGCCTCATGTGGTAGTGATATAAATGCATCACTTAGATCCAGAAATGCTGCTACACAAGTTTTCTTTTGTTCAACAGCTTTTAACCAATTATGATAATCCAGTGCTAATTGGTCCAATGTAGAATGTTTAGGTAAAAAAACAAACTGATGTATAGATATTAATGAATTTTCCAGCAAAAATGTCATTAGTTTGTCATTTACAATACTCTCAAAAATCTTTCCAATACAAGAGGTCAGTGATATTGGCCGCTAACTGGAGGGGCTTGATCGATTTCTCTTACGTTTATAAACTGGTGTCACATAAGCTGTTTTCCAGATTTGAGGTAATTTTGATGTGCTGAAAGACAATCTAAATAGGTAAGTTAGCACAGGTGTGAGTTCAGCTGCACAATTTTTAAGAAATAAATCTGATATGCCATCAGGCCCACTCGCTTTTGTCACATCAAGTTTGTTGAGTTTACTGTATACATTATCTGGAGGCACATCCACATCAGTTAATAAGCCATACGGAGTCTGGGGTAAAAAATAATCCAAGTTTTGCCCTCTAACGTGTCCTTTACTAGTGTACAAGTGATTAAAGATGTCAACTTTCGCAGCATCATTTACAAATATTTGTCCATCATGAATCAAATCAGGTATTTTATCACCAGAGTTAGAAAATGTATATATCAGACTACAGGCCCCAATAATGTCTTGGTGAATAACTTGAGGCCAGTTTCTGAGCTTGCTGAGTATAATACAGATGTTTAATATGACTTATCTCAGCACGCAGTGCATTTCTGGCATTTCTAAAAGCATTTAAGTCATGGTCATTTTTTGATGTCTTAAAGTTTGACCAGCATGCATGTTAAAGCAACTTTAGACGCGTAAATTCTGGTGTAATAAAAGGTAAATGCTGTCTTTCTGGTTTTGAAACATGATGATGTTGTTTAGAAACAAAACAAGATAGTACTGAGGTGACTGCGACATAAAAACATCAACACTCGAGTACACAGCAGACCAATCGTGATCTCTGACTGCTTGACAAACTGCTGTCCAATCAGAAATTAATTTAAAATTAAATTATAATCTTTAGCCTCTCAAGTAGCTTTGGCATTAAAAACAGACATGATTGTTTTTGCATAAGGCTTTATGTGTTCATAGACAATAACTTCTGGACGTGTTCCTGATCCATGCAATATTTTGCATATAGAATAATCTCTGTTTTTAATGCAGTGTCACTTGAGATCATGAGCATCCAATAATAAACCCCTTATCTTACTGAAATGTTTCCTGTTAACCTAATTAGTTGCAAAATTCTCTCTCCAGCTGTAATCGAGATTTGCAAACCATTATGTTTTTATTTACATTTTACACATTGTCCCAACTTTTTCAGAATAGGTTTATAAAAGTAGACACACTCACAAGCAGATAGGACCATAAAGCTCAAAGTTAGCAAAGTATCATCTCTATATATTCAGTAATATAGGAGGACACACAGCCAAGGGCTATACAGCAACTGTGCTTTGTTTAATCAAAGCCTCCAAAGATATTGGGAACATTAACCTTTAGAGCCAGGCTTCTCTCCAGGTAAATATGCACATTAATGACTAAATAAGCAGGAGATTGTGTTGTTCAGCCTAAGGCCACAATAGATTGTGTTTAGCTTAACACAAGAGAAGCAATTTACTGCACTGTGATTTTTCTCAGGGCTTAAAGTGACACTGGCCTGTCTGTGAATACCCCCATAAGGAAAATGTATCATGGACAAGATCTAAAATGCATTTGCTAAATTAGAACAATTATACCTATTTTAGTAAGGATGGCTTCTTGGCCATTTTGGCTTTAAGTACACATTATTTGCCAGTAAATGTGAAAGTAAGGTTGTTTGGAAATAAATAGCTAGGCAGTTACTCATCATTACATGTTGATTTGAATTGAAAATTCATTTTATTTTTTTTTCCTGAAAAGATAGTAGTTATCTATTTTCAAATGCTCGTCAAATACACTACATGACCAGCAGGGGGTACTGTGAGGCCAGTTACCACAGTCATCTGTCTCCCACAGTTCTATAGCTCAGTTCATGGAAAACTACATTTATTTCACTTCAGTTCAAAGCAAATGTTTTGTAATGACCTCAGTGCCCATCGAAGTCCTTATTGTACAATAATGACCTTCATTTTTATAGTGTCTTTTTTCTGAATATTTCCACAGATTTCAGCAATGACCAGGGTCTCACAGCACCACACTAATGTGTGATAAAACAGAAAAGAGTATGTCTCCACTTCACTCACCTCACACCCACCAAAACTATCTATTTTTAGAACAAAGTTACTCTTACTTTCCAACATACTACACTTTATAGTCCTGTTTTGTGATTCTTGGCGAGATATTAGAGACGTTTGGCCTAAAATGTGAACATGAAACATTTTAGGAATTGCTGTGTTGTGTACACTTTTGTGGTTGGACCAAATGGTGATTCAGATGGACCTAAATTCAAGTGTGTGTTAGGGCATATGGCTCTTTTGCATGTATGGCTTTGGCAGACACATAGCTATAAGTAAGTATCCTAATAAGACAAAAATAGCAACAAAAGAGAAAAGAAAGTTAACTACATGCATACTGCAGGTTTGTGTATGAGGAAAACTGTAATGAGCTCAGTATTCCCTGTAGCTTTTATGTATATGGTTATCTCACTTGGAGTTAACAAGGTTGTTTTTAATATATATATTTTTTAATGAAAATATAAATTAAATAACTAGAAACACTGGGAGAGCGCAAACCTCCGCTAAGGCATTACAGTTCCACCCTGTGATCCATTTCTCCTCCCAATTCATAATCTTTCCTGAAAGTTTCATAAAAATCCCATCTGTAACATTATTTTGCCAACTGCCCTGTCTTGCAATAGCATCCTGCAAAAGAGAATCCTGTAAAATATTCATGGACCATGACAGTGATACAGGTTGCATTCCTGAAAGTTTTATAAAACTCCATCTGTAACATTTTGAGCTAATTTACTAACAGCCTAAATTGGCCCTGTCTCACAATTCTATAACATCCTGGATTATGACAGTAATCCACCAAAGACTTACTATTTGTTCTTTATCCCACTACTTAAATTTCCAAAAATCCCACGTGGACCCCCAACTATAGCACTCTTCCCTCTATTCAAAAGACTATGTTGTGTTTTTCTCCATATATTTCTATAAAAAGCATTACAAAAGACACTGACAGTTGGCTAAAAAGTGTTTTAAAGCAATATTTTTAACCAAGTATATAACTGTAATTCATTTCAAACTTAATGTCTTTTTATGTACTTAAAACAGACAGCCTTGGGGGCCCCCTGCAGTACCCTAACTCATAGTGAGCAACGGAACCCACTTTGGGAAACACTGGTCTATGTGCTTTAGATTGTGTTTTTAATTTTTTAAATTATCTCTGTCTTTTTATATTATTTATTTATTTATTTATTTATTTATTTATTTATTTATTTATTTATTTATTTATTTATTTATTTATTTATTTATTTATTTATTCTATTTTGTGTTTGAACTGTATGTATCTATCTATTTTGCTATGGAAACCCCTGAATAGAGGAAGGAGCCAATAAGGAAAAAAAAAAATCCCTATTATACAAAATACATAAATTAAATATATACATATACAATTATACAATAATTAAATACTTTTTTTTTTTTTTTTTTGGTATAGCAATTTTTTAATATCAGTTTGCGTATGATGATTCTTAACCATGCTGTTTACGACAAGCCCTGTTCTGTTCTCTTGCAGGAATGTGCTGGGATCAAAAGGTTGCACCTGTGACAACTGTGAGCGAGCCAAAATCTCACTATGTATTTAAATATATCTCACTGACATGTGCAACATATGGCCGAGGTGTTTACCCTCACTAATTTGTTTTATCTGCAGGAAAACACCTTCAAACACTCAATGACAAACTGACTCATCTGTGCAGTTCATCGACCTACTGAATGTGTTAGACCGTCACTAGCTCTAATCACATGCCAACACATAGTCTGTCTGTAAAACTCAAACAAATACAAATTCACATATTTACTTCCAAGTCCACTTTTAAATGGTTTACTTGAAGTCTTGCATGAGTAAAGTATAATTTTGTCCAAAGTCAGTCAAAGTCGTATGTGCCTCATTTACTGGATAATTAGGATTAGAAAGGCATTTAATTGAATTGGAGTCTGTAATGTAAGTGACCAAATCGAAGCTTGAAATGTGGTGCTCTTTGAAAAGTGATTGAAATGTGAAGAGTTTTTGAATTAATCCAACTAAAAGCAATCACCTTATTGTAGCTTTTTATGTTGCAGATAAGCACAATTTAGTTAAATTAAAATATCAAGTAGTATAAATTATTATCTTTTTATTCATTTATCTTTCATTCATCTTCTTCCACTTATTCCTGTTAAAGGCTGCAGGTGGCAGGAGACGATTCCAGGCCCAGCAACCATGGGCCAGGCAGGGTACACTGTAACCATTCACTCTTACAATAAATAACTAGGAGCAATTTAAATTCACCAATTTCTCTATACATGTCTTTGGACGATGGGAGGAAGCCAGAGAGAGCTGTATTCAGCTAGCCCAAGGATTGAACCAACAATCCACTTTGCTGAGAGGCTGGAGAGCTAATTCCTCAACCACTACGCATCTCTCTTTTTATAACACATCTGTTGTCTTTTAGAACAGGGTCCATTTCATGATTTCCTATCACAACAAACATCTTTTTTTTCTTCTTTCCTTTAAGCTTTTTCACAGCCATTCATCTGCCTCGTCTCTTCAGAGATTTGCATGATGTGGCCAGATGCCATTCCTGATGCAACCCTCTCCATTTATGTTGGGACTGACACCAAAATCCACTGCCTTGTGATCCCCTTGTTGCTGAAATCACTAAAAGACTTTTTTGGTATGGGCTTCTCAAACAACACCAAGCTGCCAGTCAGGAAAGTACAACTGAAGTTTCAGCCACTTCATTAATAATCATCTTTTGACCTCTGCATTTACATTTTGAGTAAGTTCCTTAATGTGTCCATGAAATAAGAGATGTCTGGGGGCAGCTGATTATGCCTCGGTGGTTGGCCTCTTTCGGTGGGATTTTCACTAGTGTCTGGAATTAGCATGGCTTAAATTCTCTCCGCCCCATAGCTAATTGAAACACATAATCTCTGGAGTTCGCCTTGCGCTTTGGGGATCCGACGACGTAGCGTGTTCTGGTTCGACAAGGCGTCTCTAAAAAGAGCCAAGCAGGGGAAACGTCTCTCCTGGTGTACCCATTCTCCACGGCTAAATAATTCACTTATTATGCTAAACAGAAACAGAGCTAGGTTTGAAGAGCTTGACAGATGGAGGGGGGAAAAACTTTGAGGGGTAATAAGTAGATGTAAAACACTCTTGTTCAATAATGTGTAGCAGTTAGCGGTGTGATTCAGTGCATGACTTATAGGGGATCCCCAGATGGGTGCATGGGGGTTGTCAGTCAGTCTGCGCATGTCGTGGAATTTGCTCTGGGAGAGATGGAGATGAATATTCAGGGGCTCAGCTGCCTCTAAGGGCCGCAGGGACCTCCACCTCCGCTATAAAGACACTCTGTTTCTCTCCACGTACATACAAATACAGTTTTTTATGTGAGTTATTATATGATCATGATAGGTTTAATTTTATAGTGTCATCACCAACAGGAGGCAATGGTCTCAGCATTGATAAAAGAGCAAGTAAGCAGTTTTGTCTGGAGTTTTGCCCCATCATTGTAATATATGCTTTTCTTCAGCAAAAACAACAAGCATTGGAATGGTTTTAACATATTTCAAGAAACAGTCCGAGTGAAAACCTCCACCAAGGCATTCCTGCATTCAGAAAGTGATCCTGATCCACTGGTCTACCACTGACCTTTCCCCAGTACTTTCCAAAAGTCTGTGGCTCACAGTCCCTAATTCATCCCAAAGGTCTTCTATCGAGTTGAGGTCAGGACTCTGTGCAGGCCAGTTCTTCCACACCAAACTCACTCATCCATGTCTTTATGGACCATGCTTTGTGAACTGGTGCAGTCATGTTGGAACAGGAAGTGGCCATCCCCAAACTGTTCCCACAAAGTTGGGAGCATGGTCCAAAACCTCTTGGTCTGCTAAAGCATTCAGAGTTCCTTTCACTGGAACTAAGGGGCCAAGCCCAGCTCCAAAAAACTACCCACATTATAATCTGAATTCAGTTATTTGGGTGGGTGAGCAAATACTTTTGGAAATTTTAGTTTATTTCTTTAAATTGATATTACCTGAAACCATATTTCCTCATGCTTCTCGTACCTCACAATTCCACTAATACTACTGCTGAAACTGAAAAACTGCTAAAACTAATACTAAAAAGGTTTCAGTATATCTTAAACTTCTTCTAGGTTTAGTGTTTTATCACTGCAATAGCACCTATCTGTCTCATGCACTGACAATATTTTTGTACAGAAAGATTATGCAATATTAAGTCCTAATTATTCCTATTACAATATGCAGTTGGGGTTTGAACATAAACTGTTGTCCTCAAATGCAAGAAAAAAATCAGGTTGTGTCACTTTAACATACTTTCTTCCTGAAACAAATCAACATCGTTCAGAAAAGCAAAAAGGGTAATATATACATTAACCTTTCATTTGGCATATTATGACTACATTTTGACAATCTAAAAGCTTGCTATTTGTATATAAAATCCATCTGCACTTTTAGCACAAAATCAACATACATTTTGGTATTCTTGCCATGAAATTGTGGGGTGGGGGGTGGGGGCAGAACTTGCCAATTTAACAACCAAGATGCATTTTTCTAAAAGCATATTCACACGCTGTGAAAAATAAGTGCTTTGCTAGTTTAGGATATTTTAAGATGCCTGCGGAAATGTCATAAAAATACAATTATTTGTAAACACCGAGCACACTGTATGAACAAAAAATAAAAGTCATGATCAATTTGGCATTTTGAAATGTGGCTTCCAAAAACAGAACATTCTTAATAAGTATGTTCAGTGTTTTCTCTGCTGCACTGGACCCAGCAATGTACTTATTTACCAGCTTGGCATCTGTGTTGATATTAATAATTAGCAATATAATTATAATCACTGTTGCTGTATGTTGCTCTTTTCAGTGAGCTGTAATCGGCTGAAAGCTACACATTCTAAAAGGTTCCTATGTAAACAAACAAAAGAGGAAGATGGTTAAAGGGCCGCTGGTGTACATTTCAACTTTATTTTAGTAAACTATATTCCAATGTACTTTGTAAATTATTTCTGACTAGGCTCCATCTGGTCTCTGTATTATTTAAGACCGGTACATAGGATTTGAATGAAAGAATTCCTGGGAATTTTCATTAAAAATGTCTATATTAGCCTATGTATTCATTTGTATCCCTTTAAGAAGGGCTTGCTTAATAACGAAGTCATGCCCATTGTACATTACAGTGCTGTTTACTCTTTAGACATCATTTCTTAAAGCAAAATCCAGTTAAAACGTAAAACAGAGAAAGGAAGGAAAGAGGGAGAGTAAGGAAAATGGGAAAATTAAAAATACAAAACAAATGTTTATCAAAGAAAATACAGACGACACCTCGACGTTGTTTTTACCTACACACGTGACTCTGCTGCCTTGACGTGTCTCCGCGCGTCCATTCCACAGGTGTGACCCTCCAGACCCTCCCTAAACCCACCACCTCCTCCAGCTCCACCAGCGGCGCCCTGTAATCAGATCTACAGGAGGAGCATCAGCCCACACACGGGATGCACAACTATCACCTGCTTTTCCTCTGGAGCTTTTTCTAAAATTAGAAAATTAATCAATCCCCTCCCCACCTCTCTCTATCTCTCTTTCCCCCCTTCCACGTCTCCTTTTCCTCCTTTTCGGTTTGGGCACAGCCATATCTCAGTTTACCTGATTAATGAAGAACTTATTTGTCTGGCTGTCGCACAGACCGTAGACTTTTGAAGGTTAATAGCTAAAAGATGGTCTCCATAAATCGTATTAGATTTTGAAATAATAACATTTTACGCTTGCGTCTCATTTCTTGCCTTTGTTTTTTTTTTTTTTTTTTTTTTTTTTCTGAAGGATGCTGGACAAGCAGATGCGTGCCCTTGGACACGGCTGTCATACAACAACAGTGATGCAAAGATGTGTCAGTGAGAGGTGGTGAAACCAAAGGGAGCAGGGAGAAAACAACACACATCTCGATAGAGTTTTCGCACTCGGTGATTGGACTCGATACGTTCGTCATGGTTTACGCACAGCATCCTGAACGAACATGCTGCACTGGCCACTGCCTCCACGCACCTGTAACGCCATACTATACAAAGAATATGATTCAGTATCTGATAACAGCATGAAAACTTAATTAATAGTGCGCTCTGACGCTGCGTATGGCTGGATTCTCAGTGGAAGGATCAACATTTGCTCCCACCATCCTATTCTTAAATCTTATGAACCATGCTTTTACAAGAAGTTTACTGACATTGTTTGTTACTAAATAGCCTACACATTATGTCCCAGTAACAGAAAGCATAAATAATTCACAAACATTTCCAGAGTCCGAGAAAACGCCATGTCTCACAGTTTTTAAAGAAAGGGCTTTATGACACACTCAGCTCTGGGCATGAACACGCTGGCTTCCATCCGCACACCTTTTTCTCCATTCATTGATGCTGCATTTCTTCCTGATATAGGCGCAGCGCCGCGATGCATCTAACATCAATCACGTCTTGCACAGAGCAGAGCGCATAGTCTCGCGTCTATCAGCTGGAAAGTGCTTGTGCTCTTTCTCTCTCTCTCGCCTCGGGTGTGGGATACGCACTCTAATATCCCGTAACAATATCATCCTCTCTTTGCTGATGCTGTATTAGTCACTAGTCTTTACTTGCCGTGCTGTTTCTTCTACCTAAAGTTGCCGCTGTGGACCTTTTCAGCACCACTTTTCCGTGGACAGCGTTCCTACTCCACAAATCAGTGGCATCGACGCAGCCGCGGATTTCTCTTTGGATACTATTCACCAACAATGTTTAGATGCTGAGAAGCGGGCAAGGTAACAGAGTAAGAACCTTATTTCTTTTACGAACAGAAAAGAACAAGACACGCTTTTGTGCTTTGGATATGGGTCACTTCTTCTGAAAAAAAGCGGCGTCGCGATGATAGAGCGGTAAGTGTAGCCACCTCCAGCCACAAAAATACAAGTCCTCAGAAAATAATTGGGCGTAATGAAACGTAACAATAATGACAAATGAGAATTTTACCACACCATTGATCTACACATGTTATACCTAGTCTATTGTCTGTATGAGCTACCAGTATTAAAAACTATACCCCGCTGCCTGTAAGAAGTGCAACGCCCAGGACTGTAGGTGCATTGATTGTTCTTACGCGTTAAGGCGCAGCGTTTTTGTGCGTGGAGCTGTGTGCCTCGCTGCGCTGCAGAGGTGCCTGAAGTCTGTCTCACAAAAATATGACAAAAGAATGACTCATTATGAAAACTGTTGCAGCTACGTGATTTTAATCTAACAATAACCCACTCATTCAAAGCACAGATATAACTGAAACTACTGACAACACTGAGTAGATCCAGTGTGGAAGATACGGGAACAGCCGCCTCTTTCTTTCTTTCTTTCTTTCTTTCTTTCTTTCTTTCCTTCTTTCTTTCTTTTTTTCTCAGCAGCAGCAGCCCCCCCACGTTCCTCTCCTCAGCTCTGGAACTAGTTGAGTCACGTACAAAGGGAGCACCCCGGCTGGCACGCTGGGTATATGGGGTTTGGGGGCTGTGTGAAATGTAGATTGTCAGTCAGAGTAGCTGCTGTGCAGATGTGGTAGGGGAGAGCAAAACTGGAGGGGAGAAGCATGGTAGAACTGCTGATGTTTGTACCCCCGAGCAAACTTGGATAGGCACAGGCACAGCTGTTACTTCAAAACCATTAATGCGCTGACACACGTGTATTATGCCCAATTTGCATACGGTTCTTATCATAGAAGTGTCCTAAGTCGAGTCTTGGAGCCAATTCAAAGTCGTAGGTCAGGCTTTGAACAGCCTGTGAGTGTGTACTATAATACTTTGAATATGCTGACATAGCCATATTTTCGAAAGTCTTCATACTCTATAACAGTACTTACAATATACAGTAATTATACTAGGTCTATAATTGTTTGTTGTATCACTCTTTACCACTAGATGGAGTAATAAGCAAGATACCCCCAGTCTAACTTAAATAGCAGGTTCTTTTACCATAATCTTGAGGTAAGAACTATAGATGCTATTCTGAACTTCTGGGATGTGCTGTGTTGACACTTTTGGGGCTATACGTCCTGGCACAGTAATGGCATGGGTTTGTGATAAATGAACACATGTCAAGTAAACACATAAGTATACTGTGAGCCTATAAAAAGTCACACCCAAAATTTAGCAAGAATGCCTTTAGCTTTGATCAGAGCATGTGTTCCCCGAGGCAACTTTTTGGTAAAACATGAAAAGTCAAAACATTCTGATTCATAACATGTTTGTATACTGTATTGATTTTGAGTCTTGTACAAGTAGTCTCCAAGCAAAATAGGCCAGCATCTCTAGAAAACTGAAGATTTTTTCCAATTCAGCAATGTTCATTCCCTGTATTAACCAGTAGAATTTAAATTCTGCATGTGATCTCTACTGTTTCATCACTGATTTGTGTGGCCAGTACATTTTTTATTCTAAACACAAGTATCCTGCTGATTGGGTAGGTTGGACAAACAGGTAAATTAGAATATTGTTGAAAAGTCTATTTATTTCAGTAGTTCAGTTCATACAAAGTAAAACAGAGAAAAATAATTCAAGTATGTTTTTAGTTGATTGTGATGCACGTGGTTTAGAGTTAGAACAATGATTTATGACAGAATAATCACAGTACAAATAATTTGCTTGAACTGAATCAAAATGATGTGCTATAATTCAGAATTGAATTACTAAAATAATTTTCCTTTTCCACAGTATTTTAATTTACTTGTACAACCAACAGGGGGCACTACCAACATACACAGAATAAACGGCATCTCCATTGGCGCAATTAAAAAACATACAACCAATCACAGTAACAAACTATTGAATAAAACCTGTACAATTTTAGATATGTTGGTCCAGTAGGATTGATTATTGAATTAATCCATTCCAGCCACAAATCATTCTATCTTAGTGATATTCCCAAGCCAGGATAAACAGAGAGAGAAGGGCATCCGGTGTACAACCTATGTCCAATTATTGCTTTGAATTACTGTACATTTGGCAGCTGATGCCTCCCGCAATGGAAGAGCCAAAAGGACAGAAGATGAATTAAAGATAGAATTGAATGAAAGATTTTCCAGATGCACTTCATAACACCAGGAAAGTGAATGGGTCTAGTCTTCTAAAAACAACTGCATGTTAAAAAAAAAAACAAAAAAACAAAAACTTGAACTGAAGAATATTTATCTTTGCAGTAATTATCCAGTGGCCAGACCATGTTGTCTATTATTGTCGGTCCAGGTGGTGACTTTTTTTCAGCCAGCACTGTATAATCCCTTTTAAATATGCTGCATATGGCCCCAGCGATGCATAGAGAATAAATCATCAAAATTCCTGACCATTACTTGTTCCTGTCTCAAGGCAGTTTGAAGTGTATGTCTATAGTGGCTATAAAAGCAGTATAAACATCAGAGTTATTCATAAAATGGGGATGACATTCAAAAAACATTGTATTGAAATACCTTGCACACAGAGACGATCCAAAGACTGCTTCCATTCTACTCTCCTCCCTCAGGCCCTTTTTATTAGCAGGGCCAGAGATTAGCTTTGTGCTATCTTAACTCTCATAGCTTCAATTCAACGTTGGAGGGCTGGGGGTACGATTACAGCCAAATATGCCATTGTCTGCAATCCCTGTGAACTTATACAGCCAAGGGGGGAACTATTCCTCATATCGGCGGGTAATTATCTGAAGACTCTGACTCAGCAAAAAGAGCGATTTTAATTCAATCTTGTCCAGGCATTTGTGCTCCCACGAGATAGATTTAATGTCTCAGGTTGGTGGGGTTATTCCTTGTTTCCGTGTTCTTCACAAACTGCGGTGACTGATAGCCTACCTGGATCCAGCTACAAAGTGCTCTTAAGAAATCTTCCACCCCAAGAGAGAGATTGGCTGGAATATACTGTGTGTGGAGATTGCATGGTGGGGAAAAGGAAGGAAGGAAGGGAGGGAGGTGCAAGGGACTTATTCAAACAGCCTTACATTTACTTTCCCTGAGCCTCGCCTGGCTTATCTTGTCCTTCGAGTTAGTTTAGCAAGTGCACACTCAGCAGAAGACCCCCGCTTTGCCTGCATGCAGCTAACTTCTCTTTATGTCATGGGCCAAAGTGTGTGCGAGCAGCTTGGCAAAAGATAGCATTGCAGCGTGCTTAATAATAGAACTTACAATGGATTCTGTGAAAAGACAAAACACTTCTTCACATCGCATTGGCTTCATAATGAAAATCACTTGAAGGAAAGACACAGCGATCAAAGTGATTGTGGCGATTCCATGAGAGGGAGAGGCTTGATCCTGTTTTGTGGTCTGCAGAGACACATCGGGCTCTCTGTGTCTTTGCACTGTAGCGGAGAGTAAGACTGCAATAAACAAACGTTCCCAAAACAGACCACCGGTGAAATTCCCAGTAGACCTCCTTCAGTTATTCCCTTTACAAAGGCTTTAGTTGGAAAGTGTGTATTGTAGCGTGGTGTATGGAGATGTGTGTGTGCGTGTGTGTGTGTGTGTCTGCTGTGTGTATAGGGCCCAGGTTCCAGATTCATTCTCCTCTCGGCAGACGCCATCTGCTCACAGATGAACGTTTCCAAACAATACCATAGTAAAGAGGAAATGAATAACATGGCTACACTACAAAGTATTGGGAAATGAAAAAATAAACAGGTCAGCTTACGTGGAGGAAAATAAATTAGTTGAAAGTAGTCAAAATATGGGTTATATATGCACACCCACATAGATGATATGCAGGTATTTCCTCTTTGCACATCTAAAGAGCGTTGTGGTTGATTTAACATTTTACATTTTCAAGAAGGACATGCAAACACACAGAAATTTATTCTGTAGGGTCTTCATATTTTCTCAAGGCACTCTGGTTTCTTTTTAACATATAAAAACATGAATATATTAGGTGAACCACTGATTCTAAATTGCCAATAGTGAATGAAAGTAATTGCATATGGTTGTCTGTATGTGTTGCTCTATATGTGTAAGCGCCGCTATTAAGTAGCCTTTGTGCATGGTATACAGGTCATGAAAGAAAGAGTATTGAAGTGTTAGCAATAAATTTGCATAAAATAATAAAATGCATTTGCTTCTATTTGTTGCTTAAAAACAGTAAAATAGTAAAAAGCAAAAAAAAAAAAAAAATTTAAATTAAAATATCACTGACTTTTTTGCTCTTTGTAAGATGGAAAATTATATACAACTGTAACTATAAAAATTAATGTTCTACAACTCCAATTGCAAAAAAAGTTGTGACACTGTTAATTAAAACTGAACGCAATAGTCATAAAATGATTTTTATTCTCAATAGAAAATATTTAATGTTGGCAATTAATCTAAATAGTTGCAAAATGCTGCTGTTCTTTTAGTATCACTGACTGTTCCACCCTTTTGTTGCACCTGACCCAACTTATTTGAGATATGTTGCTGCCATCACATTTAAAATGAGTTGGTGTTTATATTCTATTATGCATGAAATAATGGTTCTCTGGGAACAAACCAGTGCATTTGTTTTTTATTTACATTTCATACAGTGTCCCATCTTTTTTGGAACTGGGTAAATGCAGTAAATGCAAAACGATCTAAAATTGTAAAAAAGAAAATGTAACAGTCAAAAATGTAGATCTACTGTGGATATTTTACATTTTGTGGCTCAATAAAAAGAGCATTTAGCCTTGAACTAGAAGGTCTGGGCTGTAGATCTTTCCCATTATGAGAGAGGACTAGTGCCTTGGCAGAGCTCTATGCTCTCCGAGTGCTTCTAGTTTTGACTTTTCTTTGTCTTTTGTGTAATTTTGTGTACTTTTGTTGTACATGCGATGTACCTTACCTTGTGCATGGCCTTTCTTAAAACCTGTCACAGCCCTGTAGTAGCTTTCTACACACTTTTACACACTAAACTGCACACAAATTGTTTTTCTACAATCCATATCTACATGCAATCAATATTGTAATAACATTAAGATCAGGCACTATGTATCCGGTATTGCAACACTAGCACTCATAGTGAGAGCATCCTATTCTTAGTTTATGGATAGGAATGTCCAGTAATGTTTGTCCTTGTAACTGGATACTGCAGTCTGTAGAAAGACGCTCTATTATTTCATGCAGTTATTCTGTTTCAGTACATGGGTATAAATATAGAATGACGCAACAGGTTTTCGAATCTCCAAATTGCCTTTTAATGTTGGCAATGCATCTTACACTGTCATCTCCAACCAAATATTGACCGACCATTGTGGCTCTAATGCATAGCATGAATTCAAACCCTCATTCATTAATTTGGAAAAAAAGAATTGGATTTCAAATTAACATGAACAGAAAACATAAGGACATCGGGAAGGTTTGTAGGAGTGATATGGCACATCGAGATTCCTTCCAGGGTATTGTTGTGTGAAATGGAGTGTGAAATGAGTGCACTTAACATCAGCAGTGCATTATACACATTATCTTACACTGGGGGGTCGGGGAGAATCTTTTCTCATTTCTCTGAATCTGTCATAGACTCCCTTTTATCTTGACGCAAGTCCGAGATGAATGGACTTACGGCAAGATGATGCAATCCCTATTCAGTTCAAGCCCAAATATAGCGAATTATCACCTTATCAGCTTTTAGAGGTTTATGTTACATCAGCAGTGTCCAGAGGGTTTGTACTGAGGCCAGCTTTATCAGGCAGAACTATAGACTGTAACCATATATGTAGAGTACTATATATGGTGGTATATAGTGTTATGGGGTTTAGATCTGGATCAGTGGTTTTGCTTGAGATAATTACTGTCATGGGCTATTTTTGTCTGTCATTATATGCTGCGCATGCATATTGATATCATAATTTAATAATGATGATTACAATTTCATTAATAAAAATACTAAATATGTAAACGCCACAACATTTCAACAGTTCTTTACCCCCTGATCTGTTCTTGTAATTACTGACATCTAAATACAGTACTGTTCTTCAGTTATTAAGGAGCAGAGACAGTGCAGCTTTTCACCCTGACACAGCCACAAACTTTTCCGCCCTTGTCCCTCGAGATCTTTAAGGATATACTGTCTCAGAACAAACAAGTGATGGCAAATTAGCACAAACACTCAAATTAACGTAAACACTAGCAGCACAGAGCTGCAGAGCTGATACTTACGTTGACGCGCAGCCACTTTCACTTTCCAATAACCAGAGTGAATGTCAGATTAGTGTGTTTATACAATTTGTAATTTATTCAAGCCTCTTTACAGATAACTGTGTTAAGAATAGAGAGAATATAATCAAACATTAGTGTGAGGTCATTATAACAGTGGAGCTGTGACCACAAAAGACACAGTACTCTGGTACTGTGCTGTGTGCACCACATTAACCTGATGTTGTGTTGTTTGAGATACTGTGGTAGCTCTAATCGTTCAAATACAAATACAAATGTCCAGCTGAATAAAAACTTGAGACAAAGACAAAACTATGGCCAATAGTTATTTAATTAACTTGCATTGTTGTCATCCCCTGGACAGAATTAGGAATTGCAATTCCACTGCTTCCTTTTTAATCTGCCAAAATGACGGTCTTTATAATATTCTGCCACAGCTATAAATAATCCATCAATGAAGGAAAATTCTTGGTTAACATAATCTGATCTGAATTCATCATTTTAGCCCATGTGACAGTTACTACAAAGCCTACATAAGTTCACAGTTTTAATGAAGAGAGTAAGAAAATTAGATTTTAGTGGAAAACAAAACAAACAAACAAAAAACACTTGGTCTTTTTAAGATTGAAGTATTTTCTTCTTCTTTCCTTTTGGCTTTTCCCTTCCGGGGTCACCACAGTAATCCTCTGCCCCCTAGTGAGCAGTAGTTCACATTGATTTGGAATAGTTTTATGACATGTCCTTCCTGAAGCAACTCTATTTATCCAGGCTTGGGACCAGCACAAAGAGTAAACTACACTGGCTTGTGACTCTTTGTGGCTGAATTAAGTATAAGGATTAAAGATTTTTTGTACAAAAAAAGGTTTTATTTATTAAGCTCCTGTGGGCTTGTCTAAGCATCCGATCAACACTGATGACTGCCAGTAACAGAGGAAATGTTTCAGAGTTTGCCAAACTCATATAGGAAAGCTTAACCCTAACCTTCATTTTCATGTACTGTACTAGTATTTTGCAAATATGGCAAGTTGTTGCAAATCTATTTCTAATTCTACTACTACAACAACTACTGCTATTACTGGTTTTATAATTGCTGATACTACCTACATTTATTACCATCTACTGCTTCTGTTATTACTACTACTATTACCACTATTACTGCCTCTATTATACCTGCTATTACAACATCTATTATTTGGGTAAAAAAACACTTTTACTCATCTATAGCTTTAAAAATACTCGAGTAAAAGTAACAGCATCAAAACAATTTCACCTGTGTACCTCCACATTTGTATGTATTATAAACAGTAAAAACCTAAATATATAAAGTAGAAATGAGTATTTGGCCTGAGTGGTGATTGGCCCACAGGCTTCACTGCCAGCTTTACATCGCACCAACTGCATTTTCAGATCTGAACTAAAATATAATTTATAACATCCCTCACAGTACCAAACACTGGCTCCAGACCCTGCAATTTAATCAAACAATCAAATTGACTTTTTTCATAATCAAAAAATCTAATGGAAATCCGTAAACCAAAAATCAAAATCTAGATCAATCCCACATCATTTCATAAAAATCAGTGAAGCTGCCAAAGAGAAAAATTAAGACAGCCTTTTGGTTTTAGTACAGTACATGCAGCATATGGAGCTAATAACACAGGCTCTATGTAAATCTAATAACAGGAAGGAACTATGGTCCTAATGGAGGCATAAAAGTAAATTGGCTTATGCTTCTACCAATGTCAAAGGAATGCAGCTCACATACAGTGCATCCATATTTAACCAATGCACAGAGCGGGGCTGCATTGTAAAGCAGGCATAGAGCAGCGAGTGTTATCACTACAGGGCCTCAGCAGACCAAAATGTACTGCAACAAGAAATACTACAAAACAGCTGCAGCATTTTGAGTGAAATGAAGAGTAAGGTTTAGGCTACTTAAGGACTACTACTATTAGCATTACCATCCATATTACTATTAAACAAATACTACTGCTACTATTTATACTGGTGCAAGATATATTTTGGCTTTTTTGTCAGTACAGTAAATCTTTTGCCTTCTGGTGAGCAGTAATTGAGAATTTTAATTTGGCTAAGGTTTTATTCCACATGCTTTGGACTGGCACATTTGTCATTATTTTGTCAAGTTAACGTATGAAAATATGTAGTAAGTAAGTATCTAGTTATTTTCCGCCATTGTTCAAATTGATCGTTTTCTTTCTTTCTTTTTTTTTTTTTTTCCTTTTTGTTTTTACCGTTACCAAGAAACCACTAATTATAGAAGTACAGCACAAATAAATGCGTTACTGGCTTTTTTATGCAAAAGGCTGAGGCAAATTGAGATAATAACCCCAATGCAATCAGTATATGCTTTATGAGGTGATCGTAACACCAGACAATAGTGGGTGGAAAAATTTATTTTATCAGCAAAGTCTTAAGTTTGCTCTTTTCTCTGCACACAAATCCTCCAAATTAACAAAAGGCCATGATGATAGTGCATCCTTCTTCTTGTCCGCCATCCTCTCAAAAGCACTGCCTCTTTGCATTAATAAACCGCATTAACATATAGACCATTCCAACACACACTATATTTTCACCGCTCCGCATTGAAATCATGGTTGCTGTGAAAGCCAGCCCGAGACTCTTGAGTTAAGCTTATTCCCACTCTTTTCTTCCTGAAGACTGACAATTATAGTGATGTGACAGAGATGAGAATGAGAGCTGCCTATTTCCCCCAATCACCGATCATATTTTCCCTGCTTTTGATTCAGGGTTGTCTAATGTTTGCTGATTTCAATGCTTTTCCTGTTTGGCATCTACATAATGAAATAATAAAAGCAGATGTTGTGCAGAAACTATTGAAAAACATATTTATACTTCTTGTCTTTCTCACCTTTGCAGATCAGTACATTGGGAGATGATGGTAATTTAAGTTTATTGATGCACAGCGGAAATGCAATGTATGGTACAGTGATGCTGGTGCAACACATTACCTTTGCACTCTGAGTATAACAATATAATATCAAGAATAGTGAGCCATGTGCTTAAAAGTGGTGAAAAAAAAGCTGAAAACAACAAGAAGCAACCTTTTACTATAATTTTTATTTTATTTTATGTATATTAGTTAAATTAAACTGCATCTGAAGGAATGGCGAAGAGAATAGTTTCCTCTCTAGCATCGCCACACATTGCTTGTTTAATCTGTGTTTTTTGAGTTGGCATACTGTGATTATTCTGTCTCAGGTTCAACACATTTGATCAGTTAAAATATATCTTTTTATTTTATTATGGCTTGTATTTTAGGGTGATGGTGGGTCTCGAAGCCTGACCAGTTGAGAACCATTGCACTGCAGGATAAAAGGACTTCATTTTAGTACAATATCTTGCAGTATGGGTCAAGATTTCATTGGCAAAAAAACAAACTCAGAATTACTTTGGTAACACTTAAGCAACACATCAGTTTGGCCCATGTTCTAAAATGTGGAATTAAACCCTGTAGCTCTCCTGGCCTTTATTAGCAACAGCTTGTTCTGTTTTACACGTCATTAAGTTGGGAGCCCCTAAATGTAGAAAATTAGTGGAGCTTGTTGAATTTAATGTTTAGGAAGCTGTGAATAACTTGGAACAGACTCACACACTGCCACAGATGAGGATTTTCGCTCCTCTTAAATATTTTGTTGCACTTGCTGTCACTATTTACAGGATTACTTGACCTGTACCATGACTAAAGTAACTCATAGTAACACATTTTGTAACATGTAACACAATTTCAAAACATTTACTATATACTAAGAAACAGAGATTAAATACTTTGCAGTCCAATGCCATTCTACAACTATGCAATTGCATCCTACTATTAATTGTTTTAATCAAGTGTTGTTACTAAGATATGAGCTCCACTGATTCATAGTGACAACAAAAACATCGCAGCCATCATCATAACATAACCCCAAACTTTTGACATTAAGTTGCCATAGTAACCGCCCTGCAGACATGTTCAGTCCCCTCGATGCTGCTTGTAGCTGTATTCCCAGGTGTTTTCCTGGGGCAACTCTGAACTGTCAGATACACACGCACTAATGCCTGTGTGAGTCTCACTTAAGGCTAAATTTGGAGTATCTCAGTACCTTTAATACACTGTGCAGGACAGTTATGATGCAGGCCTCCTTCCTAACCCTGATTTTTAATTGCAACACATGTAGGACCTATAACATTTTTACACAGGGACTGCAAACAAACACAGGTGCATAGCTTCTTGGGCAGCATCCTCGGGACTAGGAGTGGGAGGAGTCTGTTTAGTTGTGCTCAGATTGAGTCAGAGTCAATTGCTGGGTTTGCTGTGATGAGATTAGTGTGATGCAGGTTCTGAAAAATCGACAGGACACAGGAGTGTGGGGGGGGGGGGGGGGGGGGGGGGGGCTTTATGGCTGCTATATGGTCGATGTGCCCTAGAATTTAATGTCTATGGGCTCCACAGCAAAGAGAGAAGTCTGTGATTCATTTAAGTTTCTAACAGCTGATTAAGGTGTCCGTCCCTTCTTTTTAACAAAGCGTGACAGGGTGACAGTCTGACAGTGAGACCTGCTGTATTTGGAGGCTGTGGGTTATCTTTTTGCTGGAAATTACTTATTAAAATGAACTGCACAGCCAGCAATCTCTGCGGAGCCATACATACAGGCACACCGAATGCATTGCGAGCTCCATTTGTTTCATAATGACTTAGACAATGGAGCCTGTTTTTGGCCTTTGTTCAAGTTTACCATAGACTTAACCTGTGTCTGAACTATTACAATTTAATTTACAGTAAGGTTTAGAGAAGAAAAAAAGTCTAGGCTTGTTTTAGAAGCAGCATTCAAGGTCAAGGAGTTGAATTTAAGAGACATACGCCAAGCAGACATGTTTTGGGTTGAGTTCATGAGTTGCAGAGGTGGGAAATAACTAGATATTTTAAAAGTAAGGTTTCGTTTTATACATATATCTTATTACCATTGTTGTGTGCCTATATTGTTACTACAGTGTTTACTCAAAACAATAGAAACACAAGCCACGCCAAGGGAAACAGTTCCAAACCAGAATCATACTGCTTTGTTCTGATGGTCATAACAAGGTCTATGTTTCGCTGTAGGGAATAACAACAAGGTTTTCACTTTTAATACTCACTATGACTTTTAATCCTCAAGTAGAACTGAGAAAGAAAGGCGTCAAGAAGGCAAAGGGGAAAAAGGCGCGAGGGAAGAGTTATTTTTTCTGATGATTTGTTGAACACAAAGAACAGAAGCTCAAGCAGACTTATCAGTGTTCACACATGTGGATATTTCCTGAATCGTCTTGCTCATGCTTTAATCCTCAACATGTGGGTATCATTAAGAGGGGCATCCTAAAATAAAATCAAAAGCTCACTATATCTCCTCTGACCAACTGCTGTGCACACTGACATAAAAAGGCAAAATTTGATTTCAGCTCTCTGAATATCTTTCCCTACCACATCCACCTACACTTCGCAGGGAGATCACACAGCATATGTAACGCATTGGAAGGCACGCACAGGCAAGAGGCTGTGTGTTCAGAAAAGTACTTCTTATCTTACTTATTACATGTATCTACCAACATGCAAATTACATGCTCTACACACATAGCTTTTGGCAGCTAAAAGAGTGCGAGACTATACAAGAGTTCTAGTGAGATCCTTCCAGCCCACTGTGGGTGTTTTGTCTTTCCCGCGGGGGACGCTCGTTGTTTTGCGGAGGCAGGTTCAGCATTAGGATTAATGAAAAGCTCCATCTTAGTCATGAAAAGAGCATTTTCACAATCTATTTAACATCACACATAGCAAAGGCTCACATTAGGCGCTGTTGACTTATGCTTGCCTACAGCACTGTTTTCCCATGCATTCATTGCACTGCTGTGATCTGCGGTGGGTTGGCTGCCCCCTCCAGCCTGGGCCCATCGAGACACTCGCATTTCTCATGCTCACTGTCAGGAAACTCATTCTTCATCACAGAACAAAATATGGCACACAACTGGAAATCAGTGGGAGTTATTCAAGAAATTAGTGTAATAAAGCTTTTTTTTTTTCTTTTCTTAATAATGGCTTTTTCCCAGTTGATAATGATTCATAAAAGAAATGAGTCAGTAGAACACAGAGCCTGGTATTAACCAATTTACAGCAACCTTTAAAAGTCAACAGCAACTCTCTGGGAGCGGGTCACGATTGCGATGTTTCTTCTATTTCAGTGGCCGGGCTGACCCGACAGTGACTAAAGTGGTGTAATAGATTCACACAAATGCATTTTCGAGCGAGCTGGAGTTATTTCAGTGGTTGCTGTTGGTGAGTGATTCAGAGCTAACGATTATAATTACACATAGACTACGGTTTCAGTGGGATCTTATTTGAGAATACAGTCACATGCAGACCAGGGCTTGACATTAGCACTACTAGCCAACGGGCCAAATGCTGGTAGATTTCCATTTTGGCTTGTAGCATTTTAGTCTCACAAGCCATTTTGGCCGGTTGGATTTTATGTGTTGATTTTATGTATTGTAACTTTTGAGTTCATTAATTCCTTTTGCTATGTTTGAGTGACCACACAATTTAGTACAGAGTAATTCATCATGATCTGAGAAAAAACAAACAAACAAACAAACAAACAAAATTGTAGTATGCTATAAAATGTGATAAAATAATGAAATAAAGTAAAAACACTAACTGGCTAGTAACTTTTAAAAAGAACTTGCCACAGCGAGTGAGCAAAAAAGTTAATGTCAACTCACCTTTGTCCAAGTTTAAATAAAGGAAAGAGAGCCAAACAACTACACTATCTCCCAATGCTGGTGGTGCATGCGTTTATCTGGGTATTTACCAGTATGCTAAATAATGTAATAATAATAAATTAACTCATAAATTAAATTAATAAATATCCTTGGCAACACATTGCACACATGCAGGAGTAGTCCAACAATGAACTGCATTATCCAGGTGCTGTAGTATGACTAAGAGAAATATGAATTACTATAATTCATAACCAGACTAAGGCAATAATGTGATTTTCTCGACATGCATATGAATGTAGTGAGTGACTGAAGTGGTATAATAGTCTGCTGTGGAAAGATTCACACAAACGCATTTTTGATCAAACTGGATGTTATTTTTGTAATAGCTATGAGTGAATTATTTAGTGCAAACGGTTGTAATTATACTAAGACTACTGTTGCAGTAGGATCATTCTTGGGATTACAGTGATTCCAGTGCAAAACCTTCCAGGAACTGTGTAGAGTGTGGCCCTATCTGCCTTTTGCCTCTCTCTTTCCTTAGCCCACTCAGCGATTTCTTTCCAGTGAGTGGCTGGCGTCAGACCGTTGCCTCTCTGAGCTTTTAAAAGGCTGTTAAAGGTCCTTTCTGAGACACGGCCCCTATCCCTCTGTTGCAGCCTCAGACCCAAACCCACCCACAAAGAACCTTAGAGCAATCACAGCTTCTCAGGATGTCAGCTAGCATTACCATAACCCTCCCCCCTTAGACGCCTGCGAACACAGCTCAGCCATGCAGAGGAACTGGGGCAAAGCAGAGGCACTCGCTCGTAGCGGCTAAGACACCGGTCATCTCAGCTAAACTGACCTTCGAGGGCCTTTCGAGGATCGGGATGTGACTGGGTGAGGAAGGGTTGTGTGTGAAGCTTGGATTCAGGGGCTGGCAAAAAACAGAGACTAGTGAAGAAAGCACATCTGAGGGTTAGTACATTATGTATGACGATGTAACAAGGCATATGATGAAAGCGTTATGGAGAATGTTTAGGAAAGAAATGCATTTGCTTTCCATGACTGCTACAACGTCCAGATCTGTGCAGAGTCAACACAATATGAGAGCAACCCTGCCTGTTGACATCTATTTTTACCAACATAAGCAAGACTAAATATAGTATATAAAAATATATAAACTCTTACATGTGGCAGGGCATAAGGGCACGATGGCTGAGTGGTTAGTGCCCCAAATGCTCAGCAAAGAGGACATAGGGTCGCTCCCTTGCCCAGCTGATTACAATCTTTCTGAGTGGACTCTGTGTATCTCCTCCATGTTACTGTTATTTCTCTGGGTGCTCTGGCTTCCTGCTGTCATTCAAAGACATGCATGTGTTGGGTGAACTGGTGGATCTGAATTGAATGTGAGGATAAATTGTTGTCAGTCAGTGTGTATCTCTATCAGCCCAGTTGTAACTTGCCTAAGGCCCATAGTTGCTGGGATAGACACCAGTCTCCTGCGATCCCTTGTGTGAATAAGCAAAAAGATATTACAACTATTTTGTACAACAAACTTTGATTTTTTCCACATTGCATAGGTATTTTCCAGCAACTGGAAGGTGGGCAGTTCAATCACTGCTTCCCCCAATTCACAATTTTGACGTGTCCGTGGGCAAGACACTGAACTCTACAGCCACATTGCTTACAGTGGGTGTAACTGAATGGGTGAGTGTTTGAGTACCCATGTAGGTAGAAAAGTGCAGCATAAATGCAGCTATTTTTAAAACTTCACGCATGTCTGGGAGACTAGATAACTAGTGGGGGCAACTGTGAATACTACAGTACCAGAAAACTAAGGTTTATTTCAGTTATAAATTATTGAGTACTGCCTTTGCAATTCTCATGCAACACAAAGGGATCCAGTAAAAAAAAAAAAAAAAGACTAAGATTAAGAGATTAAGAAGGGCACAATTGTTATCCAAATCACTTTTTAGCAAATGAGTGGGGGGCTCATTATGTGACCCCACATTCTTTCTCTGTCCTGGTCACTTCATCTGTCAGTGTAAAATGGCATGAGTGCAAATTCCAGTCGACAGGATATGCTCCCCTCAGGGACACTAAGTGGCATCAACCTGTCGTAGTCGCACACTGTTGCTGACAAGGTGATGATGAACAGGTTTCATTAAGTGGCAGAAGCAGGACTTTTCAGCAAGAGCCTGTTTCTGTTTGAATGTCAAAGAGAAGGCATTGGGACTAGAGCTGCTGCCTTGGGGCCTGAACTCCATACCATTTTATGTGCCAGGAAGTCTGTATGCTACAAAGATGCACACTCAGAAATGCATAGGAAGGCAGAAGAGAGGTACATTCCTGCTTGGATTGGTGTTCCCCCTGAAAATGGTTTGAATCTTGTCACTAGCTGTCAGGTTTGCAGACGCGGCAGTAAATATGTGGACTCATATCATACTATACTTTCTTGAAAGATATCCCTGGCAGCAATGATGCATCCAAATGGTGGCGACAGCTAACTATTCGAAGAGGTTTTGACTTGCCATCCCAGAAATCATGACTGGAGATCTTACTTAACTTCAAGTTGATTTTTGTGGTACTGATTGCTTCAAAGCAGAGGTGGAAAGGCAGTAACTAGACACTAAAAGAAGTAAAAATTGTAACAAAAGTACATTTTTTTGATAGGTAGGTAGGCTAGAAAACATATTTTATTACAAGATGCAGTAGAAGTAGTATCAGTAGTAGTAGTAGTGGTGGTGTGGTGGCTTGTTAAGATACATTCTCACACCAATAATCTATTGTGAAAAACTGTATACTTTATGCCTTGGGTCAAATATGAGCTCAAAACTGCATTCTGACTGATAAAGCCAGCTTATTTTCTAGGTAATCCTGCCTTCTGTAGCTTTATAATGTAATGTTGCTTATAAATATTGCACGCTGCTAATGAAATATTGACAGATTCCCTCCTCACTCTGTTATACTGCAGAAAATTTGACAGATGTTCATTTCTGCTGTGGTATAAAAAAAACACATCCACACAATTTAACACCGGGTCAGAAAAATTATCAGCCACCTGCTGGAAATGGATTTGAATTATGATACCAGTAAAAGGATATTAAAAAGATTAATTACTACAAACATTACTAATAACAGAGCCATAAACATAATCTCAAGAGGTATATGATCAAAAAGGGAAAGCCTTATTTCAATTGATTGCTGCGTCCATTACGGTTGAATGTAAATTCTGACAGTAGGAGGTCATAAAGCTATAAGTGAACATGAGGGGCTGAAGCAGTGGTGGAAAGTGGAGCAAAAGTACTTTTACTCAAGTATTAAGTCTTTATTTTGGAGGGAAAAAATACTTTTAGAGCTTGTGGTTAGTAATAATTCTAGTAGAGCAGTAGTAGTAGTAGCAATGGTTGTATTAGTAATAGCGGTAGTAGTCATAGCAGTCGTATTGTTAGTAGTCGGGCCAATGTTGGTTACAAAATACTTTTGTTTCTACTATAGGTACATTTTACATGCAGGGCCACATTTATGAAACCTTCTTATATGTGAAGATTTATACTTAGCCTCCTAAGTGGGGCTTAAGTAACTTTTAAGCGTTTGCCAATTTTTTTCTTAACTGGAAAATGTAACAGGGTGTTCCTTGTCCTAATACATAGTCTATACTATTTAAATGCCATGTTAATGAGCGGTGTTCATGGAGTCATCAGAGATACGTGCTCAGCTGAGAAGAATCTGTCGAGGAGAAGGTGTCGCCAAGTTCTTTTGAACAGTAAATGCCCTATACCACACACAACCTCTGTTTATACAGGTTTGGGACAGCGCTGGCTTGTGTCCCTTTGTGTACAATTCATTTGAGTAATACTATTTTGAAGTGACAGTACGTTGACTTGAGTACAGATTTTGAGTACTTCTTCTGCCTCTGGAGTACCCTGGCTGTCAGAGTGTCGTTCAGAAGCTCCCAGACCTACAATCTATCCAAAAATCATTACTGATATAACGAGCAGCAGCAAATCTTGACATTACATTGCCATGACAACAACGGCCTCAGAGAATCATGCAGGCATCACTCACTCTTTGTTTTTCTGTTTCCTAATGGATTCCTTTCTCAAAACTGTGGTGTCACTACAGAGTCTCAGCTCCAGCAGCGACAGGACTGTGCTCCCCGTTAACACTGAACAGCTCTATAGACACGGCTTGCACACTGTTCAATGGCATTGATTCTTTGCAATCCAGTGCTGGACTGGCTGTTTGGAAATCCCCAGTGTGGTGTGAGAGACAACAGGTAGAGCACATGAATAAATCAGATAGATACGGTTGAAAGTTCACAAACAAAGCAGGATCAGATTAATCTGTAAATTTGTATTGCAGTTGGTTGTATTTTCCTTTTTTTCCTTTTTTTCCTATGAGGAAAACTGTTTAATCACCTGAAACCATATTGTATGAATAATCAGTAAAAAAAAAAAAAAAAATATATATATATATTTATCAGGAAAAAGGAGACCTAGGCTTTATTATTACAGATGTTATTTAAGGTAAGCACTAAAGTTCAGCTAAATAATAATAATGGATTCAAGTAGTACTTTTCTACACACTCAAAGCTCTTTACATTAGTCCATTATTTATTCACTCCACAGTCACACACTGCAGTAGCCACAGCTGCCCTGGGGCAAGCTGACAGGTTCATGGCAGCCATACTGTGCCAACAGCCTCGCTGACCACCACCAAACCCATGTACCCAAGGACACAACAGCAGTATGAAAATAGCAGCCAACCCAGTCTACCTCTTAAGCCACTGCTGCCCCAAGTTTATTCCAATCAATTCCTATTATTATCTTGGGTCAGTTTTTGAGCTGGTATGTGTCAGTATTCTTGATAACCAGGTACTTAATCGTCTGACATGAGTTTTAGCATTTATTGTAATGCCATCGCAGTGGCAGCAGTCTAAGCAGGGATGCCTAGACTTTCCTCTCCCTGGACACTTCCTCCAGCTCGCCTGGAAGAACCCCAAGGCGTTCCCAGGCCAGCAGGGAGACATAGTCCCTCCAGCATGTCCTAGGTCTTCCCCAGGGACTTCTCCTGGTGGGACATGCCCAAAACACCTCCCCAGGGAGACACCCAGGAGGCATCTGGAACAAATGCCTGAGCCACCTCAGTTGGCTCCTCTCGATGTGGAGGAGCAGTACTGATTTTCATCCCAGCCACTTCACACAGGGCTGCAAAACACCCCAGTCCACACTGAAGGTTCTAGTTCAATGAAGCCAACAGGCAACCCTCATCTGCCCCATTGGACCCCATACTCATAAACCCAGTCACGCCCCTCCAGGTATCACTGTCACTGCCCATGTGGGCGTTGAAGTCCCCCAGGAGAATGACGGAGACCCCAGTTGGAGCACTGTCCATTACCCCTCCCAGGGACTCCAAGAAGGACAGGTACTCTGCTCTGCTGTTCCGCCCGTAAGCCGAGACAACAGTGAGAGACCTGCCGTCCTCCTGTGGACCCACCACCTGCGGGAGGAGCCATAAGGGGCTGGTGCAGAAAGGATTGGGCAGTGGTCAAAGGCAGGGGCCTTTGCGACCTGATCTCTGGAGAACAGAAACTGGTTCTCGGGGACATGGTATTTATTGTAATGTATTGACATAAACATTTTTATTTAACAACAGCAATATAATACAGTATATGGTGAGTATAGTGGTGTAAAGATCTAACGTTAATTTCTAATGGCACAGTGATTGTTCCAGCAGAGGAACATGTGTCAGTGTGGACCAAAATGAGCTCTTTCATGTGCGTGTCTTTGTATCTGTGTGTGTTCTGTCTCTGATTTGTCGAACTTTCATACTGACACATGTTCATGTTAGCCTCATTCTCATGAGGCTGTGACCATGATCAGACAAACAACTGTGGAGGTGAGATTATCCAGCATTAAAGGCTTTCATATACTGGTGATATTTTCACTTGTGTGTCTTTGTTGCGTGACTGTTGTTATGGGGACATGTACAGAGGCTACAGTTACATGGACTTATGAAAAAGAGCCTTATATACCAGTTTCTGAATGTCATATTATTATTATTGTACGCACAATGTCATTTTTCATACATTTAGTAAATGTGTATGTATTTGAATAAGCAAAAAAAAAAAAAAAAAAACTTAGTGGGTGCTCACCTTGCAGTAATTGTAGTAGAGATAAGAGCAGCGGGAGTGATATAGAAGCTGTTATAAGTAGTAGTAGCAGCAAAAGCAAACAATTTTAGTGTGCTGTAATTGAGTTTACAGTTAATCTTTATTTTAAGTAATATTTTGTTGAGTACATTTACTTCTTTAGTAATACTATTTTGAAATAACAAAACTTAGTACAGATTTTGAGTACTTCTTCCACCTCTGCCTATAAAGTGGGCTAGCCTGGAATATGTTATACGATGACACAAAAGTAAAGACGTTGTTTGTAAGCATATGTACAAAATCGATTTACTATCCGCATCCCCTGTGTGCATCCAGACATGTTATTGTCTTAATGAAAACTGCGATCAATTCCTGCCCTTGTTCTTCACTGAACCACTTTATACATACTACATTCAGTATTCAGATTCAGAATGATTTACTGTGAAATTATGATACTAACTGTATTTGTTAATTGCATTCTCGGTACAGCATAAAGATAAAATACTGTATTTTAAAATTGTAAGTCACTGGCATAGTAATTTGAGTTATAGAAAACTTATTTAAAAATACAGCTTACCACACTAGAAATAGACCAGTTATCTAGTTCAGAAAAATAGGGACAATTATGAGAATAATTTTACTTTTAGATAATACCAAAGAAAAGAAAATGTCTAACAGCCAAAGTAGTTTTCTTTGACAGCTCATTTTAGAGACCTCATTATCTTATCAACACAGAGTTCTGGTTTATAAAGGCCACTGTTTACTGTGATTGTTACCATAGAGAGAGAGGTGTTTGAGGTTAAGGGTGACATGGCATTCTATGTAAGGGTTACAGGGTCTGTAAGGGTAATGTTATTCACTGATCAGATTTACAGATACTGTATATAATGGCTGTGCACAATACAGTCTAATGCTTATATTACAGTGGGGCAAAAAAGTATTTAGTCAGCCATCAATTGTGCAAGTTCTCCCACTTAAAAAGATGAGAGAGGCCTGTAATTTTCATCATAGGTATACCTCAACTATGAGAGACAAAATGAGGAAAAAAAAATCCAGAAAATCACATTGTCTGATTTTTAAAGAATTTATTTGCAAATTATGGTGGAAAATAAGTATTTGGTCAATAACAAAAGTTCATCTCAATACTTTGTTATATACCCTTTGTTGGCAATGACAGAGGTCAAACGTTTTCTGTAAGTCTTCACAAGGTTTTCACAAACTGTTGCTGGTATTTTGGCCCATTCCTCCATGCAGATCTCCTCTAGAGCAGTGATGTTTTGGGGCTGTTGCTGGGCAACACGGACTTTCAACTCCCTCCAAAGATTTTCTATGGGGTTGAGATCTGGAGACTGGCTAGGCCACTCTAGGACCTTGAAATGCTTCTTACGCAGCCACTCCTTCATTACCCGGGCAGTGTGTTTGGGATCATTGTCATGCTGAAAGACCCAGCCATGTTTCATCTTCAATGCCCTTGCTGATGGAAGGAGGTTTTCACTCAAAATCTGACCATACATGGCCCCATTCATTCTTTCCTTTACACGGATCAGTCGTCCTGGTCCTTTTGCTGATAACCAGCCCCAAAGCATGATATTCCCACCCCCATGCTTTACAGTAGGTATGATGTTCTTTGGATGCAACTCAGCATTCTTTCTCCTCCAAACACAACGAGTAGAGTTTTTACCAAAAAGTGCTATTTTGGTTTCATCTGACCATATGACATTCTCCCAATCCTCTTCTGGATCATTCAAATGCTCTCTAGCAAACTTCAGACGGGCCTGCACATGTACTGGCTTTAGCAGGGGGACACGTCTGGCACTGCAGGATTTGAGTCCCTGGCGGCGTAGTGTGTTACTGATGGTAGCCTTTGTTACTTTGGTCCCAGCTCTCTGCAGGTCATTCACTAGGGCCCCCCGTGTGGTTCTGGGATTTTTGCTCACCGTTCTTGTGATCATTTTGACCCCACGGGGTGAGATCTTGCGGGGAGCCCCAGATCGAGGGAGATTATCAGTGGTCTTGTATGTCTTCCATTTCCTAATAATTGCTCCCACAATTGATTTCTTCACACCAAGCTGCTTACCTATTGCAGATTCAGTCTTCCCAGCCTGGTGCAGGTCTACAGTTTTGTTTCTGGTGTCCTTTGACAGCTCTTTGGTCTTGGCCATAGTGGAGTTTGGAGTGGGACTGTTTGAGGTTGTGGACAGGTGTCTTTTATATAGATAACCGAGTTCAAACAGGTGCCATTAATACAGGTAACGAGTGGAGGACAGAGGAGCCTCTTACAGAAGAAGTTACAGCTCTGTGAGAGACAGAAATCTTGCTTGTTTGTAGGTGACCAAATACTTATTTTCCACCATAATGTGCAAATAAATTCTTTAAAAATCAGACAATGTGATTTTTTTTTTCTCATTTTGTCTCTCATAGTTGAGGTATACCTATGATGAAAATTACAGGCCTCTCTCATCTTTTTAAATGGGAGAACTTGCACAATTGGTGGCTGACTAAATACTTTTTTGCCCCACTGTATATGAAAGAACCAGACTTTCACATTTTGCATGGAAATTGAATTGGTCAGTAAAATAAAGTCAGCGGTTTTAGTTCAATTTGGGTTCACTGTAATATTTTCAGGTACATTTTATAGCAACGCATAAAAAACATTCTTATTTTGATCATTACAGAACATTTTAAAGGGGCTATGCTTTTTTGTGCCTTTTTTAGGACATATCTAGATCGCCATCTTATGTTTTGTTGGTCAGAAAACGCAATAATTATTGAAAAAACCTTATGATGTCCACTGCAGTTTGGGGGTGGGTTTGTTGCTGCGTGACAGGCATGAGCTGTAGCAGTGCTTCCTGAATGGGACAACATGAGGGGGGAGGGGTGCAGGTCAGGTGAAAAAGGCAGACACGAGTGAAACCATCAGTTTTGGCCTCTCACAAACTCAATGTTAAAGAAAAGAGGATTATTCAAACATGCATGAATGACAAACAGAACTCGAGGTGTGTCTTTGATGAGGAAACAATATTACAACATGGTAGTGTTAAGTCTGGCTTCGTATGACTTGACAAGAAAAACACAAACAGGATGGATGCCAATTTAAATGATAATTTATTTAGGCAAAGTGGTCAAATAAAGTATTAACAAAACTAAATGTATAACCTATATGGGTAATCTGTAGCATCAGTAGTGTGTGTAAGTGTTGTATGTAAAAACTAAAGTGAAACAAACTGAAGAGTGCACAAACAAAGGAATGGTGGCTGCAAAAGAGCAGGCTGACGCAAGAAGAGAGCACGCGGGGCGCAGGAGGTCTGGTTATAAATGCTCCACAGGCCACGCCCTCTCCAGGTAGCGCAGGAGGTCTGCAGTGGCAGGCTGGCCACCTGTGAGGAGGAGAGAGGCGGAGGAGGAGGAAGAGGCAGAGCAGGAGACAGAACTGGGCTGTTTCTCAATATGCGTACTTCTGTGGCCTTGTGTTCTTGTGAACTTGTTTCTTGTGAAACGTCATCTCTCGCAGCCCAAGTCCTGTTCCAATTCAATTGCTGCTTCTCAGCAAGTCTGCTCCCAATCCCTGGATGTGTTTTTGATCCGCCCGTTTTACCAGAGATGCATCAGAGGAGACTTGTGCACTTTTGGGCAGGTAGAAATCCCAGAATGCATTTCGCATTGCACACGGATCGCTGCATGGATTACCGTGATCTGCCCCCTCCCTCTTCAGCACTCATGAAGCAGACACAACAGCCACGCGCCAGTGTCCACAGAATAGAATACAGTACTACACTACAGTATACACAAGTAAACAAGTACTGCCTGATCTATTGGCTTCATTTTCAACCTCTTCTTTCCCTTGTTAGACACTTTCAGTGACTCAAGCAGATAAATTAAAACAAACTTCCTCATGTTATTTATACGTATTAAGTGTAATATAAAGATGTTTTTAATAAGGACAAATGCAGGCAGTTTGGTTGTAGGATTATTGTTTTATACATCTGAAATATGTATGTATGCTTATATTTCTCAAGATTTTATTATTTATTAAGTATGAATAAATTAAAATAATAACAGTGGACACCATTTTTCATTTACTAAAAATAAGTATCTTAAGATGTTGCATTTTATTCTTGTGCATATAACAAAACAAAAGGTACATTTTATTAATGCAGGAAATGTATGAGTAAATGCCCACAGAGAAGATACTTCCTGTGTGTACTGTGTGTCCCAAAATCTGAAAAAAGCAAAGTCCGTCCTCGTGTTCTCCTCAAGTCCATTCTCCGAGTCTGCTCCCACAAGTTTGTAGCTCTGTACACAAGTCTGGAGTCTGCATACTAGGAACTGAGAAATGGCACAGACACAAAAGGGAAGAGGAGACAAGACAGAGAAACACAGGAAAAAGACAGGAGATCCTGACAGTTATTGGGCTATTTTTTGGAATTCTTTTTAGTGACAGACTTTTGACTTGGACTCTCTTTTCACGTGCTAATGACTCGACTTGTGTGACTTGGACTGAGACTTGAACACTGAAAACTTGCTGTGACACCTACAACACTGTGTTGTTGCGTGCTTTTTTATATTAGCCAGTTACTCTTGAAAACTGCATGTCAGTTTTATAGCCTGTGGCACTAACTTTTCAAAATGAAAATTGATTTCCAGGCAGCCATCTCCTTGTTTAGTAATTACCTCTGATACAAGCAGAAAGTGTCACTCTCTTAATGGACTTCCAAATATATTTGTGTTGGACATAATGGATTATGGATGGGAAAATAATTGTTTCAGCTAATTAGCTCACAAGTAAATGGTCAGTGAAGATGGCCACTGGTCACTTTTTTGCATTGAGCCATTCACTGTCTCACACAATGTAATGCCCACAAAATTTAGTCGATTTGGTAATTTCATTAAAAATGTAAATACATTTTTTCCTGACAGGATGAAGTCAATTGTAACATTGCTGATAAAAATATCATTAGCAGTCAGGTGCTGCACTCTAAAGCCGTCATCAGTGCCATCCTGCCCCTGAAGGCTTGTTACAGTGTTCAGGGTGAATGAGAGGAGCGTGTGGTGCTGTAAACTGATGTCTGAATAGTGACATGAATGCAGACAGAAAGATAGAAGCAGCATCATTTTGTAGAAGACACATCCTTTTCTTCCTCTTCTTTCTTACTCAGATAATCTCATTTGAGATTGCATTGTTGTGCTGTCCCTCAAAGTGACACGTAGCAATTACAGTGTTGTAAAGAGCTAGAGCTCTGACAAGTGGGCTTTTTCTTCACTTGGAGGTTGCACTGTAGAGAAACTTTCTTTTTCTTGTTAGCATATTTAATAACATTTTCAGTTATACAAGTGGTAATCCAAAGGTGTACAAATTTATTTCAAAGAACTTGAAAAACAGCATAAGTCTCCTTTAAGTAAAAGTGTTTTAGAAAATGTACTGTAGGAATTACATATTTAAAAAATGTACTTAAGTTAATTTTGTGCATAAAGTATATTATTTTCCATCTCTGTTTAAATTTATGTACAAAAATATGAATCTATCTAATATGAACTAATTTATTTTGGATTTACTGACTTGGTGTTAAGTTTTGAAACAAGGAGTCCTCTAAGTAGGCTGCCAGTGATGTCTTTTGTCAGCCTAATCCCCAGTATTTCTCTGTGTGAAGGCTAGAGTTTAACCACAGTCACTAAACTGTGTTTTACTGACTTCAGTGAAAAGCTGTCAGTCATAAAGAAGAGAGAGAAATCCAACATTCCCCAGTGACAGTGATAGAGCTGTACTGGTTAAATAGTAAAAAATACTGTTTTTGTCACAATCTAGGTCCAATAAACTCCCAGCCATGTCATCTATGTTACAAATATGAAAAAGCAATGGAATAAAAAGGTTTGTCTCCCTGTCTCCTATTTTCATACAAATGATAAACCATTTTGTGATGATCGATGGATTCAATCTGAGCATACACTAAAAAAACAATTGAAGTAGGGCACATTTTTAATTATAACCATTAAAAAACATATAAAAACAGACATATGTTATGGAGCCGTTATCTTATATGGTATATTCTAATTCTAATTGTTACGCTACATAAAACGGTTAAACTTTAGGACACTAAAGCCCACTGGGCTCACACACACTGCATCTCAAATTAAACTGGTGTCTCTGCAGTTGAAAAGGTTTTAACGTGACCAGCGTGGAGTTTTAAACAAGCGTTTTATCTGGTAATAACCTGACAAAATGATAGAAACAGGCTGTGTGAGGAGAGACAGGATTGTTGAATCGAGACACTGCTCGTGCATCTCCCCTCAGAGTTTACATGTATCCCTCTGTCTCACAGTGAGCAGAAAGCTGCCTTGTATTTACTGCAGAAGTACGAGGCAGCATGAGTTTTCAGCCCCGGTGGCAGTTTGAAATAGAACAGCTGCGTCAAGGTGTAAGCTGGCCTTAATGTGGTCTCTTACATTACGTACATGTAGTCACTTGATTGTCAGTTGGAAAAAAACATCTTGACTATTCCTAATTAGCTATATTTGGAGGCTAATATTAATTCCTCCATGTAAAATGTATTTGGTCTGCTTTCTTATGGCAAAATTCTTTCTGAGACCTGAGCAGTGATCTGTATTGCACACTGTTATCATATTCTAAACTTAAGTGGGTGTATTTTATTGTTAGGCCTGCTCTTTTAATGTAATATCACATACTGCATAATATCCCCACATCACTCATTTTTGTAAAAATACACACAACTAGCCAATTGCTCCACTGAAGGATGATAGCCTGATAACTGGGCATTGGTTTTAACCATTACAAAGTAAACTTACTGTAAAGCCTCTCTACACAGAACTAATAATACACATGACTTAAGTTCTCCAGTATTGACTGCTGCAGTAGTGTGCATGAACAAGTATCAGTGTCTGGGGAAACAACGCTATCTGCTTTATATCATGCCACGTCCACCACACTGTGCTAAATCTAACTGCTTTCACCTGCAGGCCTTTGCACTGCTACCCCAGTGTGCCAGTGAACATCTTTGTATTAGCATTTCAGGTCTTATAAATTAAGATTATTCATATTTAGATGTCACTTTAATTTAGCTAAAAACACCTGTGCCTTTAAGGCCCACTTTCTCCCTGCTAGCCCCGCCCAGTCCAGTCCATCAGCTCTATAAGCCCTTCGCAAACATAGTAGTTTACAACAATGCAGCTGTACTGCACTGCAGGGCTGAGGCTTCCTCTGACTACAGCACTCTACAGACACTACGGCCTCTTTATTATCTCCTATGTGTTCACACTGAATAAAGTTGCAAAGATTTGAGTTCAGACATGAGAGTAGAATCTCCAAGTGCTTGTACTGAAATGGTGGGGGGATAGCAACATGAAGCTAAGATAAATAAACTGGCTGCTTTATAGTGATTGCAATTTAATCTCTGAAATGATCAGGACGAGTCTGGTGACAGTGTATGTGCTTTAGAAATTTACAGGAGCACTTTCTGTTGAAGGCGGGGTTTTTCAAACGTCTATGTAGAGCGGTGAGGCCGAGCACCTCTGCTCATCCAATTACACAGTCATGAATGAAAGAAAAATTAACTCTGGGTATGTTTTTGTGAAGAACATAGTGTGGTAAAAGGTCAAATTAGCATAAAATATGTGGGAAATTTGTAAAATCTCAAAATAAAGTAAAAGAATTTCTGGGCCTCAGAATCAAGTGGGTAGTAATAGAAGTAGTAGATGGAGTTGTAAGCAGTTATAATACTAGTAGTAATATTAGTAGCAGTAGAAGTAGTACTAGAAGTACAAATTATGTGTATGGTAGTTGTATGTGTGGTACAAGCAGTAAGTAGCTTACTTTCTACTTAAGTTAGTAAGCTGTACACTATACTTTTTAAAAATGGATTTTTGTTTTTTGCCTTTATTGGATAGGACAGTAGGCTTACACGAAATGCTTTAGTATGTGTATGTGCACTACCAGGTGAGCTCCTTGATATTCTTCTTACTTTTACTGTTAGTGTTGAGTAATATTGTGACCATTTTGCTGCCGCTGTCAAAATTCACTAATACAAGACCATGTGACCATTTTGCTGTATGTGAGATGAAGTAAAGACAGTGAAGAGAAGATAAGCAGCTTTAATACAGTCATGACTATGTAAAAGTGCAAGACCTGCCTGCGGCTATAGGAAACAGGCCCTGCATTGCCAAAATGTGCTGCAAATCTTATTAGACAAAATTATTAAAATGTAAAAAAATGTATGTAAATGTTTCCTATAGCAGAAGTTTATCCTGGAGGTAGTTTAAAAGTGCATTTCTAGGTTAAGGAACAGGTGTTCATCCTCATGAGCAGGCAGGATAAGGCTATAATTTAATCAATTATGCATAAATAAGATTCCCCGCATGCATGATAAACTCTGTCTGTGAAAGGCCCTATAGAAGTAACACCTGCACTGCCTGGACATGTAATGTGGCATTGATAAGATAATATTTATGTTTTAATAGGACTTTGATGAAAATGTAAATGCAACAATTATTTGGCATTACTGGTTTGCTAATTTTATCATTTTAAATGTGAGATAGTGGAAAGTGGGAAAGCATGAACTGGATTTCAGTAGTAGTACTGAATTACTCTGTGCATAAATTGTGCTATACAAATAAACTTGCCTTGCCTACTAATACATAGTATCAAAGTGAGTAGAACTTAAACTTCTGCTCTGAGGTCAGTGTCGGACTATTGCAGTGTCTTTGCAATCTTATTTGCAGAAGAGATTGGAATATTATAATATTCTGAAGCCCTTTAGGCCATGAGCCAGTCTTCTAACATGGAAACAGATGCTCAGACAGACCTATACCGACCTACAGTATGTATGCAAACATGTAATTGACCAAAGCTTGCTGTAATGAGCTAAACATACTGGAGAGCACCCAGATCTGGACTCACACCAGCCATCTTTGTGTTTGCGGGTAAATGCTCAAAGCCCTTGTATCTTGGAATACAATGCACTAAAACACATCCCTTATTTCTAAGTGGTACAGAGTCCCTTATTGTCTGGATTATTAGAAGTTCTGAATCTACAGCAAAAATTTATTCTATGACCAACTTCATCAAAATGCATTTAAAGCACTTGTCTTCATTCTTGTTCACTTTGGGTCAGATTTATGAAAGGTTTGCGTGCATACCTAAAAAAGTCGTGCTAAAATTGGAGTAAACCCAGATGCAGCTGAGATCATTTCACAAGGAGCAGAATGAACACAGTTCAGATTTTTCTCCTGTAACTCAATGAATATGTAAAGCGAGGCGTTTTCACCTGAACACGCAAAATTCTAGGAGAAAATGCAAATGCAGTTGCTCTTTGGTTTACATACAGGAGCTAAATTTGAGTGTAAATTTTGCGGAGGAAAAAGTGCAGCTTTTAGTGCACAGATGGGGCATTGAAAATAAGGTATTATGCTTTAAACTGGCTTATAACAAAGATGCAACAGTAAAGTGCTGATGTGAAGTCGGAGGAAACAAAGAGACAGACTTTAACTGCAACACTTTTCCTTGATTCTCTCGCACTCTCCTGAACTTCAGCCTTTTACAGCTCCTGTCTCTGGTCTTTCAGTCTATTTCACATAACTCCTTACAGTGAAGATTAAGCAGTCTTTAAACGCGCCGTTAAGGCCATGATGTGATGACAGCATTAGTCCCATTGTGTTTTTTCCATTGCCTCACGCTGGCTGCGACGCTTGATTGACAGCTGCCCACAGTGGATCGAGGCTGCGCTGCTGTTTAATGTATGAGTGGTAGACATCAAAAGTATACAGACATTGAATAGGAATTTACCTTTCTTCTTTGTCTCTCCACTGTGGGAAACTCAAGTCACGCGACTGTGGTCAGTGCCAGAATTTTATAAGACAAGGATTGAACAAGGACAGACTACGCAAAGTTAATAGAAGAAAGTGAAATGCATTGCAATAAAATTATTATTCCTCAAAGACAACTACTGTCAGTGTAGTGCTGTTATGATGCTGGACTCTCATGTTGACTTTTGTGTTGCATCTCTGTCGGACAGATGCGGTCGGAGCTGCCAGAGCAATTCTCCCATTATTGGGGCGTCTTGTGCTCACACAAAATTCTCATTTACATATCAAATTTAAACATTAAAACTGTGTTCAACCTCCTTACTACCCACGTTTGAGTCCCGACCCGCCATTTGGGAACCGCCTGTTTACATTCTCAACCATATCGTCAGACATGTGATGTTTGACAGTATAAAGCATTGTCCTGATGATCCTGATAAGTCTTCAATCCACACTATACTTCCAACCAATGTTTTCTTAAAGATACGGCATGTTTTTTGGCTCCTCCATATGCTGCTGATCTTGAAGTGATCCTGTTGGCCATCGGCACTCTCAGGTGTGTGGTTTGATAAGACATAAATTCCTTAATCCTGACAGACAGCCGGGTCTAGATACAGCCAGTCAACAGATACAGTAAATCAATCAATGCGTCGGAGAAGTAACAGGCCTGTGTATCGACTTTGACTCCCCCTCTCCCCTCTCTGCTCACTGATAGTCCTCCGCCTAATCCGTCTTCACATTCTGGTGACAATCTCATAGTTTATTCTTCCAAACAATCTAGTCAGAAAGTCACAGAATTGTCATTGAACAGACAGTATGGAGAACAACAGTTTTCCTGCCACAGCACAAGTCGGTGTACTCTTTGTTGCCGTCCCATGTCCAGATAAATGAAGAGGACATACTAGGAGGTACATGATCTGTTGTGGCAACCCCAAAAGAGAAAAGCCAAAAGGAAGAAAGATTCCCAAACACAAAACCTTCTCCATTTATCTGGGCTTGGGACTGACACCTCATAAGATGTCAAGCGTATGCAAAGTAAAAGGTTTTTGTTTTTTCTTATCACCTGAGGAACATCTCTAAAGTCAGAAAAAATGTATCAAAGACTGATCTGAAAATGATTATTCATGCTTTTTCCTCATCTCATCTTGACTGTTGTAACTATTTTTATGTGTTTTATTAAGTCAACTCTTAATCGACTCCAGATTCTGCAGCAGGGCTTTTAACAGGAACCCTGAGAACAGTCCACATCACAAAATTTTAGTGATAACTTTTAGACTACACTACATAGACAGGCCCCCACAGTATATCTAAGACCTTTTGACCCTATACTTGTCAAATTTTGCTCTTCAATTCTTGGGTCAGAACCTCCTCATGGTGTCAAAAACCTGTTTTAAAACTTGTGGGTACGTGTCATTTCAGGCATTAGCCCCCAGACTGTGGGACGCTCTGCCCCTCTCCCTCTGTGTGACCGACTCTGTTGATTCCTTTAAAAAGCAGCTGAAGAGACTTTTATTTAGACAAGCTTTTAGTTACCTGGGTTTTTAGGTTTTAATTGTTATCTTTTTATGTCATTGTATTTTATTTTCTGTCACTGTACTGCACTGTGATTAATCTATGAAAGGTGCTTTATAAATAATGTTTACTTACTTAAGGTAAACTCTAAATCTCAGTTGGAGCTAATCCGTCATCTCAGTTTGGTGACAACCTCATACAGCAGTTCATTCTCCCAAACAAGGTTAAAAACAGGCTGATCTGACCCTCCGTGATGAAGTGTGCCAGGCGTCATTACCAAGCAGCACTTAGAGTCCACGGGAGGCAGGAGATGGTTCACCTCATGCCATCTTTTCTGTGGTCCATTAACCAGGCACACATCGTAAGCACAGAGGAGAGCGGATCTGGCTGCCAGAGGCTCAGAGAGACCGGGATATATTTCAACCTGTAGAGTGAAGTTCTGAATGATATTGAGTCCAGACCCCAAGGTGCGCATGGAGAGCCAGGTAGGAAATTAAAGCATTATATAGTGGAAAACGGCAAGGGGTGATGAATACCAAGTGGAGTTTTATCCCCATAAGAGGTGCCCAAATTCAAGCAAATGATGAGTAAAAGGATAGGAAGAAGAGCTGTGGGGGTTGTTTTCACTATTGTACAATACTATATACTATATGTAAGTCATTGAATCAACATATTTTTTCTACCATTTGTACCAACGTTATCTTTTCCTAAAGCAGCATGAAATTTCTCCCTCAGCATTTCCAGGGCAAGGAGTATCAGGGCACGTTCTCACATTTCAGTCCATTTGTCTCTCCGCTATGCAGCTCAATGATCTTAGCCTCCATTAGCACAGGCAAGCATCCAGTCCAAGTAAACATGAAAATAAATAAATAAATAAATAAAAATTGGACGGCCCATTTCTTTCTAACCCCCTGTTTGCTTGTTCTTCAGATGACTTACAGCTGCATCTGCACAATTCAGAGTTGGTATGCTGTCAAGTAAAAACAGAATTCAATGATTTGCAAATCTCATAAAGAAACACATTAGTAAACAAGATTTTAGTTATTGAAACTGAGATTCATTACAAATAATATCACAACAAAAGGTTCAAAGGCAGTCATCTGGACTTGATTTTTAAAGTTGAAGAGGTTTCACCTCTTATCCAAGAGGCTTTCTCAATTCGAATTGAGAAAGCCTCTTAGATAAGAGGTGAAACCTCTTCAACTTTAAAAATCAAGTCCAGATGACTGCCTTTGAACCTTTTGTTGCGATGCAATTCCCCTGGATGAGTGAGAGTCAGATATTACCAATAATAGCACTTTTTTGATGGCAGCGGCACATCTAAAAAAGTTATGGAACAGCAACAAAAATCTGGAAAAAGTTTTACTATTAAAGAAACAGCTGGAGAATTGTAACATAATTGGCAACACACAGTGAGATGTTTTCTTTTTCAGCAGTGGTGAAAGAAGTAAAAGTACAGATAAAGGAGCAAACAATTACTCAAATAAAAGTAAAAGTAACACCTTAAAATTTCTACTTAAGTAAAATTATACAAGCATGGCCGTATGCGAGGTCCCTGAGGTCTGGACCTCAGTATTTTAATTTAACCAGATGTAAACCAGGACTAAACAAGGACTAAATCAGGTCTAAACGAGGACTGTACCAGGACCAAACCAGGACAAAACCAGGTCTAAACAAGGACTTAACCAGGACTAAACAAAAATAAACCCAGACTAAACCAGAATGAAACCAGGTCTAAACAAGGACCAAACTAGGAATAAACCTCAGTTAATGAACCTCAGTATTTCTGAAATTCTGCATACGGCTCTGCATACAAGTATTTACTTTTAAATGTACTTGTAAGTAAAAAAGTCACAGTATTTCGCACAGACCTGACAGCTCATGAATGTGTTAAATGTGAGGGATTTTACTAATTACTAACTATTTTACAGATGAAATGAACAAATTGGTGCAGTAGAAGAGACTGAATCTGTCGCTGAGGTCTTCTCTCTTTATCATTCTGATGTTTCTAAAGGAGTATGACTACTGCATTTTTTATATTTAAGTACTGTGTTAACCAACTCATAAATGTAGCGTAGCAAAAAGTACAGATACTTGCGCTTAAGTGTAGTGGAGTAAAAGTAAAAGTACCCCTTGTAAAATTTACTCAAATAAAGTACAGATACATGAAAACGTCAGTAAAGTAACTAAGCACTTTTACTTTGTAACATTCCACCACTGTTTTCCAGCTTGTGCTCCATCTCAACTTTAAGATGTGTTGCTGCCATCCAATTCAAATGTATTACTCAGCATCCCACTTTTTTACAAGAGTTGTACATGAACAACAATAACAAATTTGGCCCTGTATTAACAAGTTTTCTGCATGTCCACAAATTTCTAGCCCAGAAATAAAGCAGCTTTCTAGCACTGTTGTCACAAAGTTGATATTTTATGAGATAAATTGCACCAGTGTTTCCTCAGGGCTCTTAGTGAAGGCAAATCAAACGGCCACTGTCAGCTATTGCATAATTCCATGTTTTAGCAAGATTCCCCACACATCTCAGGGTTGTAAATAAATCACATCTGTCAAGTGCAATTTTGCTATTTCTGTAATTAATATGGCCCCGAGTCCAAATGTCCCAGCGCCTCGTTCTGGTCGTTCCATATGAACACAAAACACGAAATGTCAAGAGAATGAGACTGGGATGAGATCAGCGCATTTTATTTTTGGGTTCATTTGGTTGCTGTTGTGCTCAAATGAGCCACAGTGCACAAAGAATATGCAGAATATTTTGAATAGCTTCTCTTGCAAAGTTGCACATCTTGTCTAAAAACTGCTCAACTCAAAAACAGACAGTATGGAGAAAAACAGTATCATCAGCAATGCAAGCTTAATGTAACAAAAAAATTATATAAATTGAGTCGGTCATAACTGGGTGGAATCTACATGTGTTAATGTGGGTTCTCTCTGCGTACCCTGGGTTGCTCCCACAGTCCAATTACATGCATGTGTTAGGACAATTGGTGACTCTAAATTGCCCCTAATGAATGAATGTAAGAGTGAATGGTTGTCTGTATATTTCTCTATGTCAGCCCTGTGACTAACTGGCCACTGTCCTGGGTGTTGCCTGCCTTGGACCTATAGCCCCTGGGATCCTAATTAGTGGGACAAGACTAAAATAATAAAAAAAAAAGTAATAATATTAAAAGAAACATGATCTTAAGGTATTATGTAAATCCTTTTTGGCCGCTCACTGTCTTTCAGGGGAGCAGCAAAGGTTCTCTTGGCATAGGTTTTTATGCCAAACACAAAACCTTTTCCATTTATCCAGGCTTGGGACTGACAAAATTTAATTCTGGAGTTTTAGCACCAGAGGCGAAGAACTAACCACTTCAGGGAGCCTTTTTGGACCTCATATATGATTTTATATAAAGGATTTTAATGAGTGAGAGTGTTCATTGTGTCCCCCTGAATTCAGACCAATGGTGTCTCTTGGTAATGCATTCAAAAGACATTTTAACAGCAGATATAACTGGTGGTTCACCTGAGCTTGAGTTATTAAGCATAGCATTATTAAGCTCCAAAATTCTGAAAAGCATTTGTTCTTGGTGTTGGTGAATTGGTTTAGCATTTTGATTTGTGGTTGTGGCGAATTGTGTTTGGGACTGATAGAAGAAGTTGTCAGAGGCTTTGCAGCTATAATTTAAATCTATTTATGACAGAACTGTCCAAAATAACTGTACTAAATTCATGCAGGAAATTGGACTGCCCAGGAAGTCGAATCGTTAACCAAGTTTTGGCTCAGTTAGTTAGAACTCCTTCTTGGGCCAATTGCCATTTGGCAGTCCCTCTGCCTCCCACGTTGTATTGTACCAACTGCCACTGTCCATTAAAACTGTGTTTTCTAAACAGAAGGCGAGTGCCCAAGGGTTGATTGCTGCAGATTTGGGTTGTCACATAATTTACAATTTTCTCATTATCACATAATTGGTAGACATCTCATCAAAAACTGTTGCTTTATCGTCATACCATCGAGCACATTGTTGCTTCAGCTGGTACAAGTTAAACAGTGCAGGTAAGGTTTGGATCCAAACTTAAACATACAGCATTTCCAAAGTTTCTAAAATATACAAAAAAAAATATTTTTAAAATTACTTTTGTTTTTGCTTTTTCTTAGTTTACACCTTGAGTGACAAGCGTTTCATGGGTTTTCATTTAAGCTAAGTATCTGGCCTCTGGGTAAAGACAAGCTAAACAAAATGAAGAAAAAATATGAGCTGCCTACAGATGACATGGTTAACTACTGCACATGCATGTTAGATCAGATGGAAATAACGTTGCCTTCTATTTCATTTAACTGTAATAAAAGACAATAAAATATTAGAAAATGAAATAGTCTAAACACAATGTACAGTTTCTCCTGATTTGCCAGCTAATATTGCTGAGATAAAGGCTTATTGTTGTCAATTTCCCCTGAGATTGTGCTGGGATCATATTTAATAAGAAAGGAATACAAAATACAGTGGAGTTGACTCTGTTTTGTCTTCTGTAACTTTAACAATATTTACACCTGGCCCTGTTAGGGAAAAGTGGAATAAACAAGAAGGTGCATTGAAATCAGAATGGAAGATAATATATATGGACCATTAATATGAGCAATCCAATAATAACTTATGTGTTACCTTACTCAGTAAGCTTTATTGCACCTCAGGTAGCTCCATTAAGAAACTTATCCTCTACTGTTGCTACTGCTCTAACATACCTCACAACTAAGGTTCTGAAATGTGTAAAAAAAGATCCACATGTATTTTTTTAGGATGAAAGGTGGCAAAAGAACTCCAGTATGTAAAAGTATTGTTAATTAAAAGTATCATACACAAGTAGAATACAAAATATTGTTTGAGTAAAAGTAAAAAAAAAAAAAAAAGGCAAATGTAAAGTAGAAAATACAAAGTACTTCCTGCTACTTCTGTTACCACTACTGATACTACTACCACTACTAATACTACTAGAAGTTTTACTGCTCCTACCACTATTGCAATTACTACTAGTACTGCTACCATTACTCTTTATATTACTACTATTACTTTCTATTTTACCTCCAAGGTCAAACATACCTTTGCTGTCTATAACATGTTTTGTACTCAAGTATAAGAAAAGTATGTGTGCTCAGAAAGTACATGTTCTTCAAAAATGTACTAAAATAAATTACTTGGGTAAAAATACCAACTTTTCACCTCTGTTAAGGATTTGTTGAAGTGTTAAAGCACAAATGAGAGATTACCACCATTGAAGCTGCACATATTTCAATGTAAAAGCGCTGTATATTGTCATGTGGGACTCCAACTGGTATCAAGAATGCTCCTTGTCTCCAGTGCAGCGTATGACAGCTGGCAATAAAGGCTCAGCTCATCAAGACTGTTCTGTTGTGCTGCACGGAGGCGGACAAAAAGCCTAGAGATGTGTTCTGTCAGAATGAGGCTTCCTTATTAGCAACTGTGTAGTGCTGGAAATGTTCCTTCTTCTGCATAATTTCCCTACACGAGATAATACATGTTAGGTGGTTAAAAGGCCCTTATTCATAATTATGCGTCTATTAACGTATGATCATCCAAAATAACAAGTGTTTTGCAATCTCTGAGTAAGCTCTTTATCTTCAGAAGGAGCAGGTCTTTTTCCTCAACACCTCTTTGTGGCAAAGACGTCACACAGATTAAAAATCAAACAATATGTTTCTGAAAGCAAAGAAATATGCTTTTAAAATTAAAGAGAGCTATTTGAATTCACTGTGTTGTCACAGTAGATACGGGATAAAGAGGGAGGCAGGGTTTTCTTTTTCAGGGTTGTCTTTTTAGTAAGGGATGGTGGCAGTTCTAATTTGGAAAGTTAAAGTTAATAGTTAACTTATAATTCATCTCACAGACTTTCTCAGAGACTCAGTGTTCCACTGACTTGGACAGTACGAATCTCTGTGATATAAAGTCAATATAAAAGCATAGAGGGAATCACTTTTAAATATGCTTCTGTATATTGACACAATTTCATTTATTCATCTTGTTCTGCTTATTACTATTAGAGATCACGGATTGCTGGAGCTTATCCTAACCAGCAACTATAGGCCTTAGGTGGGGCAGCGGTGGACAATGGCCAGTTAGTCTCAGTGTTGAAACTTAGAGACAGAGACAGACTCACATTCACTGGGGGCACTTTAGAGTCACCAGTTCATGTCCCCACAATAACACAAGGAGGACACACAGAGACTGTGTCGGCCAGCTCAGGATTGGCCCACAGCCTCCTTGATGAGAGGCAGTAGCACTTTTTCTCTTGAAAAACAATCTGTTTATATAGAGTCTATATCATCTTAATGGATGATTTCACAGCTAGTTTGACTTTGTCCTTCAAACACAGTCGCAGCCTCTTAAAGACTGGCCAGTGCTCTGGTCTCTGTTCAGTTTCCTCAGGGCAGCCTCCTCTGCCTGTGCTATTGATCTAGTGAGGAGCATCAACATGCTGGAGTGTCAATTAGGCAGCCCCTCCTGTCCATCTGTGAGAGTGGAGCCACTGCGCTGCTCCAAAAGTCTCCCCCATGACTCTGGCAGCCAGCAGCTGCTCCGAGCTAACCACAGACAAACGATCGTCTGAAAACACACATTTATTATAATCACCGAGGAGGACATGTTTAAATAACATTATGTTTAGCCCTAAAAACTACAAAACTAGAATTTCACAAAACAGTCAGATAGAGGGACAAGAAATGAAGCAGAAGCATTTTATTATGAGGTCAAATATATGACTCAGTCACAAATCTTACAGTAAAAGTGTTTTGTTTTTGTGTATTGCAATATAAAAAAACAACAACATTAAATAGCAGTAAAGAATGATTGTATAACTTTATATATACATCACGGTATTAGACCACAGGACTTGGTGGAGGAAAAGTCCACTTCTGTGTTGATGATTCGGTTGGTCTGGTTCTGTCAAAAAAAATAATAAAAAAATTAACTGACTGAACAAGCAGTAACACTCCTCGCCTGGAGGGGGTAGTGCTTCAGTATTTACTGAGGAGAAAATCCTGTTCTATTGGTCAAAAGTCTGCCTCTTATGCTGCTAAATATATCCCAATAATATCTTATGACAGACTTTTATAAATATTTAATGAAGTATTAGGTTTTGAACAGCAATATTAGTTGAATACAACTGTGGGCCCTCTCTAGAGCAACTACAGCTGTAAAAGCAATATTTCTGAGTTTAAAAGAGTATAGATCTTAAGTCTATTTCATCCAAAGAGCATTTGTAAGGGTGGTGAGGTGCAGGACAATGGAAGAACTGCCTATTTTTGTTGCATTGTATCTCTCAGCAACCTGAATCTACAGCTTCAGTTTGACTAATGGTGTTCAGACAAGCTCTGAACCTTTGCTAACCGCTGCAACACTTCCTAAATATCAACATGAATACTTGATGTGTTGACAGATGAGTAGGCGAGGGTGACACAGTGTAAAGAACTCCCACACATTATCTTCTTTCCAAAGTAAAAGTCTTGTAATAACTCAATAATAATAAGTATGTTAGGGCACTAATTAAGGTTATAGTTCATATTTATAATTTCTACTGTAGATGGTTTCCATGCAAAGTTTCACACTAATAGTATTTTCCCTCCACAGAAGTGAGGTGTTCTTCTTGTTACATATCTTCTGCAGCAGCTCACAAGGCCATATAAGAATGTACACTTATTTGCTTGAAGGTTATTGTATGGCCTTTTGAAATGAATGCATAGTGCATTTTAAAATGTGCTTTTGCACCTGAGGAAAGGTTGTTCTCCTGATATGAATCTCCAGTAATTCCTGCAGCTGTCTTTGACATTTTGTAGCTCGTGAGCGTTTGTGTTGTTTTGTTCCTGTTTATTGAGGTACGCCATTACCACCTAATCTGTAAATATACACACATTCTTCTTTCATTTACTGCCTTTGTAAGTGGTTTCCTTTGCAGGCCCTTTAAGTTGTTCACATCAAAGTCTGAGCTGAATTATCCCCATAGATATATTTGATTTAGGACACTGTTGGGGACCATCTCTGAACCCAAATGGAAGCTGCTATAACACTTTTGGTATGGTTACACTTACAACCCTGTGGCCTTTTGAAGAGGTGGTCTGTCTGATAAAGCAGGGATCACAGTGCATGTTTCAGTAGATTAACGCTCGACTGTGATTTATTCACCAGATACAGCAGCGGGCCCACACACAACCGCACTCAGATCTCTTAGATATAGCAGAAAGATTTATGAAAAGACAGGTGAAAAATTCATCTTTAGACAAAGGCGTTGATTGGAATGATAATAGCTGATGTGATGTAGGATGTCTCCACTTCAGGTGCACAGATTGTGGTTTCTCCGTCTGAGGGAGAAATACCAGCTTTTCCTTTTGTACAAATACAGTCGTTTGATGGCATCTGTCTTCAAATCTGCAGCATAGCGGAACACTATCTCAGCAGCGCCATATTGTTTTATTTCTTTAAGGTGGTGTGCTGTCAGTGTTGGCTCTGATCCTCAGACAGGCAAGAAGTAATGTGTACATGTTTGCTTATGTATGAATACTGTTACTGCAAAATAAAGCACTAAAAGTAAAGGAGAGAAAGTATTTAGTATGAGGTTAAGTAGAAAGTAGCCTCCAGTCCTAGTAGTACTACTACTATTACCAATACTTTACAATACTTACAACTGCTATTAATACAACTGCTACTATTACTACTAATTGTGGTACTAGTAATACCACTACTCTGCTACTACTACTACTACCACTACGACGATTACTACTTCCCACTTTGTTACTGAAGTAAAAAAAAAGTAAAAGTACTAACACTACTGCTATTAACACTACCACAACTACCACTAGAACTAATATTACTACAACAGCTTTTTTTTACTATTATTTCTACTACTGCTATTACTACTACTAATATTACTACGAATCATATTAGTACTGCTACTACCCACTATGCGTAAAAAACCCCAAAATGTACTTTTAGTCATCAGGGATACTAAAAATTGACTTTGTACTTAGCAAAGAGGTCTGTTGTCCTGGGCCTCAGGGTCAGAGGGGCACAGAAAGGATCCCTCTTCTTATATTTTCTATTATAATGGGCCCATGTGAAGCCCTCTTGCCCTGGGCCCCAGCAAGTCTGTCAGCGGCCTGATACTACTACTACTACTACTACTACACAACTGTCAGAGCTGCTACTACAAGCCAGTGGTGGAAAAAGTACTACAAACAGTAGTACTTTTTTATTTAAGTAAAAGTACAGCTAAAGGAGCAAACATTTACTCAAGTAAAAGTATGACATAAAAAAATCTACTTAAGTAAAAGTATAAAATTACTTTTAAATTACTTGAATAAAAAAGTAAATGTATTTCACACAGATTCAAGAACTCATAAATGTGGTAAATGTGAGGGATTTTGCTGAAAAACTGTGCTGAAAACTAAAGAGTGCACTGTGGCAGAGCAGTTAGTGTTCTCGCCTCCCAGCAATCCATCACACAAACTCTCTGGGTGGAGTCTGTACGTCCTCCCCATGTTACCGTGGGTTCTCTCCAGGTACACTGGCTTTCTCCTACCGTCCAAAGACATGCATGTGTTAGGTGAACTGGTGACTCTAAATTGCCCCTAGTGAATGAATGTGAGAGAGAATGGTTGTCTGTCTCTGTGTATGTTTCTGTGTCAGCCCTGCGACAAGCTGGCCCCTGTCCAGGGTGTACTCCGCCTTAGGCCCAAAGTTTCTGGGATAGGCTACAGTCACCCCTAACGGGAATAAGTGGAAGAAAATGAATGAATAAATGAACTGTGCTGAAAACTGAAGATTAATGGTGAAACAGAAGAGACTGAATCTGTCAGTGAGGTTTTTTCGAGGAGTGCTACTTTACTTGAATTTTTTATACTTATGTACTGTGTTTACAAAGACGACATGGCAAAGACTAACGATTTTAAACCAAACTCAAAATACTTTTTACTTCAAACCCAGTCAAAAAAGTAGTGAAGTAAAAAGTACACTTTCTCTAAAATGTAGTGAAGTAAAAGTACCTCTTGTAAAATTTATTCAAGTAAAGCACACATACATTCAATCTCTACTTAAGTAAAGTAACTACGTACTTTTACTTTGTTACATTCCACCACTGCTACTAGCCTGCTACTACTATTACCACTACTGCTAATACCCACTTTACCACTTTATCAAACATTCACTCAAATCCGTTTTAAAAAGGTACAAAAATTCTCAAAGATGTAGTTAAGTAAATTATCGGAGGACAAGTATCTGGTTACTCTCGACCTCCGCTGCAGATGCTGGACGGGCTGCTGTGTGGTTTTCTGTGTGGCTCCCGGAGCAGAGGTGACGTGTCTGACTTCTAGTTGTCATCTGCTCTGCTACAGTTAAAGTGAACCTGCGGCGAATGGGCTCTGAAAAATTACTTCTCACTCAGTAGGAGATGGTTGGGTGTATTCAAAGGACCTTGTCACTTGCAATACGCTCTCAATGAATCTCAGCCCATGCCGATCCCAGGCTTCCAACCCACTCCCCTGAAAAACCAATGTCTACAGCTCTATTCTGTTGCCGTGTGCTGGGAGATTGCCCCTTCAGAAGCTATTATGGTCTCTAGCATGAGCAGGATCCCATAAGTACGTACAGGATGAGGTGGCTTGGTGGCACATACTCTAAAGCACAACTCATTTCCCTCTGTAGCCATGTTTACACCTTAAAAATTATAAAATACCACAAAATTTCATGGATTATATGTAGAACCTTGTTTTTGTGTTAAGTTTAGACTTCAAATCTAATGGTTAAGGTTGCAGTCAATGTGTGACATAGTACAGTGTTTCCCACTCAGGGGTGTGGGGACCCCTAGGGGTACGTGAGCACTGTGCAGGGGGTACTTGAAATTATTTTGTGATTTTTCCACATTAAACTACTAAAACAAGCTGACTCAAGTGCCCCTGATGGAAAGGAGGTGAAAATTGCCAAAAAAATAATGTAAATAGGTCTATTATATCGTATATTCGTTACATATTTATAAGTGGTTGTTTCAAAGGGGAGTTATTCAATGACTCATAACCATAACACATTTAATTTTAATAAAAAAAGGCCAGAAATCTGAAAAAAGTTGCAATATTACTGAACTACTGAATTACTGAAACTAAGTTTCAGGTAATTTTTTTGATTTTGTTACCATTGTTATGAGTTATCAGAGCTGATTCACCTCTGCCATGCCTTTAAACTCCTAATATACAGATTTTTTTTTTTTTTTTTTTTTTTTCAGTTGATAGAGAAAATAAAAATGTATTTCCAGAACCAAAGTGGGCGGTCACTGTTGAGCTCCATACAAGCAACAAATAATGAGTATGAATCAACCAGATCCTTCTCATACATTTATAACCCTTAAGACACAGACTTTGACATCATAATAAGGTGAAGGGTTCTTTGTTGGGATGGTCCTGGAGCAACTAGAAACATGTTCCCAGAATGCCAGCCACACGGGGAAATTAGATCTGTACTATACACTGTTATCTGTCTTGCCTTTGCAACTGAAAATCCACCATAAAACCTTTTTACCTGAAAATGAAGTTTGAAATCAGCACCATGTACAACATTTTAATCTGCATAAAATCTGCATATCATATTCTCAGAAATGTAGAATAAAAATAAAAAGAGTGGCCTCATACAGCTGCCTCCATGGAGCTACTAACACAGCATTGGATTTCAAAGTTTCTCTCTTCACTCTTGTTTAATGCTGCATTATTTATGGGAAAAAACATTTATCTTTTCATTCCAATCTAACAAACATTTGGTTTAGAAACTTAATACTTGATAGCATCTGTTTGTCATGTTTTATGTTTCCTGCAGCAAACAACACAGCTCAAAATATTATCTCAATTGAAAATCAAATATTTTAATTTAAAAAGATAATTTGCAATACAGATATTTTGGAAATTGTAAAATCAGTGTTTTAATTAGGCGATGCACAAAATACACAATAAAATAAGTCAAACCCAACTTAATAAACATTTTCAATTACTTGTTACAAATTAACTGCTTAATATTGTTCAGTTATTTGTCTTGCAGTTTTAAATTGGAAGCCTGATTAAAATGTGCATAATTTTAGAGGGGTTTGCCAACCAAGATGTTAAAATCCTGCTCTTTCAAAAAGAAAACTCAGAAACATTAAACACCCTCACAATACTCTCTTTAAAGGGGATATATTGTGCAAAATTGTCTTTTTTAGTTTTTTACATGTTATAATGTTGTTCCATCATCAAAAACATACCCGGAGTTGTGTTTTGTTTCATTCAAGCCTGTTTCAGTAATCCTGTATTCTCTGGTGCTGAGTTTCTGAGGCCTCAGAACGCTCAGTTCCACAAACCTCTGCCTGTCCAACAAAGCCCCGCCCACTCCTGGAAGCACTGACCAATCAACAAGCCCTTTACATCCAATCTGCTCTCATTCATTTACCCCCCTCCATTTTGTAGTAAAATTGCATCACCCCAAAATGAAGAGCAGTGTTTTTTCTCTGTGTCTGTTCAGAGCCTAACAGATCTGCACTCTGCTGGTCTCTTCACCTGTTTCTGTACTGACGATTAGATTCAAGTGCTACTACAGTATTTGGCAGTACAGTTTCAGGCATACCAACACATTATTTTATAGCTTAAATATGTCTTATTTAATTTTTTGTTTGCTCCGTCATCAAAATGGAAAAAAACAACAAAAAACAAAAACAAAATGCATGTGCAGTTTCACACAGAAGTCTTGTTTGCTGCTAAACATTAGTTTGGAACTGTGTTATGTTCAGGCAAAAGTATTTATAATATTATTTTGCATAAATATAAATAGCCTATGTTATGCCTCCCCCACATGCTACTATGTCTTTTTTTCACTTTGTCAGTTACAACATTAACATGCAGAATTAGACATATGCAGCCCCGAGCCTGTCACAACATTATGACACTGGCAGCGTGTGTCACTCTGGAGGTTGATAGATGAAAATTGAGCGTGTGGGAGCTGACTTCAGTCCTGTCAACCTTGAGCACCCTTTTGAATGTAATAATGGCAAATGTAGGTGTACTGTGTAAAACCCATGAATGAAAAAGAAATGAATTTAGGTTCAGTGGGTCTCCATTGCACATAATGCTGCAGTAACAAGGTTCAGCACTGAAAGGCTCACACCAACATAAAATGTGAACATTCTCCTCTGCACTGTCTCACTGCTTTTCTTTTTTTCATCTTGTAGGAATTCAGTGTGAAGCCTGTGGACCTAAGCAGGCCTGAGGGCTCTGACATATACTGAATCCCTGCCCAGGGGAACGGCCAGATTAAAAACTTCTGATTGAGGTGGAGAGGAGAGAGGGAGGCAGAAGGAAACACAGAGGAGGAAAAGCTTATGGTTCACCTTTGTTCTTTGAGCTCAACGTGAAGGATCTGTATAGGGCCCTGTGTATATAACAGCACACAACAGGGCCGCTGCCCTCCGCTGTGGTCGGACCGTGCTGTGAGGAGGAGAAAACAGGATTACACTGTGAAAGCTCATATTCCATGTTAATTGAATGCCTGGGAACGAGGACAGACATGAGACGAAGCCTTCTCTGTGCCAACCGCTTCGAGAGCTATTGCAATTAACCCTGTGGCCATCATAAAGTAATACCTGGCTTGTATTGTTCTGTGATTGCTGGGTTGTACGCGTTGGTCATGTTCCAGGCTCTGGTGTATAGACCCTATTGGAGCGGCCATCATGGAAACAGCTTGATCCTGCCTCTGCTGCTACTGCTGCTCCTTCATGGGCCCCTGAAGGCGGCTCAGGCTGCCAAACCCAAAGGGCCCGGACACACACATTTGAACTCCATCCGCATTGATGGCGATATCTCTCTGGGTGGGCTCTTCCCAGTGCATGCCAGGGGCCACGATGGCAAGCCATGTGGGGAGCTTAAAAAGGAGAAGGGTATCCACAGACTAGAGGCCATGCTCTTTGCCCTTGATCGCATCAACAATGACCACAATCTGCTGCCAAACATCACTCTGGGGGCCCGAATCCTAGACACTTGTTCACGGGACACTCACGCCTTGGAGCAGTCACTCACCTTCGTCCAGGCTCTCATAGAGAAGGACGGGACGGACGTGAAGTGCCGGGACGGGGGATCTCCCATCATCACTAAACCTGAGCGGGTGGTGGGCGTAATCGGAGCCTCCTCCAGTTCTGTCTCCATCATGGTGGCCAACATTCTGCGCCTGTTCAAGGTAAGGTCAAACATTATAAATGTAATATCCAGACGTCTTTGTAAAGTCTGAGTGGCTCAAAGCAGAGAGCAGGGCTTTGCTGCTGAATACTGCATGCTGCAGAAAACTGGGACCTATTGATCAGTCTGTGTATGTGTGAATAATTAATGAGACATGGGAAAATAAGTTCAGCTATTCAGTGGTATGAGAAGACTATGTGTGAAGTCAAAGGAAAACTGTACGGTTTTCAAGTCTCTGTAGATTTCAATGGACCACATTTCCTCTGGATTTTTTTATTTGTTCCTGATAGTAAGATTCTTGTATGGTATGGAATGGTATGGTATGGAGGATTTTTGAGGTTAAGATTAGTTCAGTTCAAGTGGCTTGATGACAAAATCTGGACAATAGCTCTCAGCAAAATGTCTGCAACTCAGTGTTTTTCTTGACGCATGCATTTTTATTTTACATTGCTTAGCTGAAATACTGCAGTTTCACATACTGAATGACTTTCTCAGTAATGCTTAAAAGACTTTAAAAACAGCTTTGAGTCCTGATACAAATCTGTGCCCCCCTTCAAAACTTACAATACAACAACAATATGCATAACTGTTTTGCTGAAACAGATTATTATGAACAAAAAAAACAAACAATTTCTTTGACAAAGCTTTATGCTTTGCTGCTGGCATTTACAGTTCTACATTTGTCTTATAAACAGTACATCCTTTAAAAAGTATAATCCTGACAACCTTTCAGTTCATAACAATGTTTTGCTCATATTCTGTATCTGGGAATCAGCCCCTGTCTATTACTGGAATCTAGTGAATGCATTTATTCACTATGTCCATAAAAGTCCATTTCAAATCTCTGGTTCCACAGAACGGACACCTTCATAAGTTTACCGAGACGGCGGTGTAAATCATCAGTGTGACAGGTGCCCTCTGGGAGCTGTTGCTTAGCAGTGGAAAGCAATACCTGTCATAGCACCACACTTTAATAAGATTATATTTCCCAATAGCTTTTCATTATTTCGGTCAGGATGTATATTTAACTACCTGGCCTGAAGATCTGCTTAAATATTTATCACATGTTTTCAACTTCACATCAGGATAATAGTGTTTCACCCAACACTGTAATTTACTGCTTGGCTGCACTGCAAAATGATACTAATTTTCGTATTCTTTTGGGGCCCAATTACATATTTCAGCAGAAAAAATATCTTCAATATAGTGTTAAGTTTATTCATATTTGTTTAAAGTCAAAATTGGTGCTGATCCATGGTGTGAAACTTACACTTCAAAACCAGCATGTAATTTTTAAAGATTTCTCTTTTCTGCATTCATGAATAAAACTTACATCACCTTCATCTCACAACAAAACTCCTCACTAATTCTCTCATTTTTCACTCTCTCAAGCAATTCCTGTTCTATTGGTCTACAATAATTAATTTCCACACTACACCAGGTCAACATCAGCTTTTGAACACTTGCAGACAAAAGCAACAGTAAAAGCATAACTGTAGACAGTGCCAACAATGGAGAGTGATAATAAAGCACAACATGAGCATGACATGAGCTTCTGCACCTGTGTAATGAAGCAATACTAATGTACACTATAGGCCTGCAGTACAGACAATTTTACTGTTTATAAATAATATAGCTGTATTTAAAAGACTGGTGCCATGAGCTTAACAATGTCCTTTAAAAATAAAAGCAATCTCACAGCAAAAAGATCCTGTGTTCGATTCCCAGACCGGACGGGCCCTTTCTGTGTGGAGTTTGCATGTTCTACCCGTGCCAGCATAGGTTTCCTCTGGGTGCTCCGGGCCGGTGCTCAGATTGGCCCATAGTGGCGGTGTACAGTTGCAGTGGCTCAGGACTAACCCTCCAGCTGATCTACACAATTTTGTTGCACACCTAATGAAAAATAAAGCAGTTTACCTTTACCTTATGTCAGTGCCTGGTTAGAAAGCCTTAGCGAGCCTATGCTCTACTGGACAGTTACACAAAATGTAGTGGATTACAATAGTTTGTCAATGTTCAACATCGTGGCACTGTGGGGCTCAAGCTTGATTATACAGTAGCTTTTAAACCTGAATATGTATGGGTGTAGGTAACCATCAACGCAACCAATGACCTATAATAAATCCCAACTTGGCTTGAAAAAAACCTATGCTAAATTACCCAGGCAAATTATTAGTTGTGTCAACCCCTGAAAGAAAGGAAGATCTTTTATTCATTTTCATTCACTTTTAAATTTTGTATTCATTGTTCACCATTAAAACCCAAATGGGAAAATCAGACTCACGACTGCAACCCCTGACACTGGCTTTACTTCTTGTAGAAGAGAAGATTTAAAAGATTTTGGGTCGCAGACAGTTGAGAGATATTGGACAAAGAGGCCATGAGCAAATGGATCTGAGTTCTGACTAAAATACTCAATGAGAGCAAGAATACTGTCTCACCAGGTCATCCCAGGGCCAATATCATAGCTCTGTCTTTGTGGTACTCTGCTTCTTCAACTCGTTTCTAAAATGCTTAAAGTAGAAGGAGTAAGAGTGTAGTAGTAGTAGCAGCATTGGCAATGTTTGCCAAGAATGTCATTGGTCAAACTCCTTGATAATAAAGCCTAGATCATGTCCTGCAGCCATTCCCAAAGTCAAGAATGTCACAGTCATCTTAAAAATCAGAAAACCCCACGTGCCCCACCCCCAACAATAAGATTTCAGACTATCATGTTTTTTTTCCATAGATTTCTATAAAAAGAAACAAGTTACCCTTTAGAATAACTCACACTATTGAGTATTATTTAAGTATTAGTTTGCAGTTAGTAACCAATTATTAATTATTTACAAAGCATTACTTCAGCATTTATAAACAACAATTTAGAGTTATAAACTTTGTTTATTGTTTAATTCTTTAGTAATAGGCTCATGTAAATCAGTGCAAGATTATAAACAGCAGTAATTCAGGATTTTTATTTATTTATTTATTTATTTATTTATTTATTTATTTATTTATTTGGGACAGCATGTATTAATGAATGGCTAGTGCCGTAAATACACCGGATTATAGCTCAGAGCTAATTTCCATCCGTAGTCCCCACTCACTCACTCACATTCACACCGGCTTCCTGGTTTTCCCCAGCGGTCTCTCATCCAGGTACTGAACCGGCCCTATCCTGCTTAGCTTCCGAGGTCTGACGGGATCGGGCATCCACAAGGCGGTATGGCCTAAAGGATCTAAAACATGTTGTATTTAATGGTAATTACATATTTATTAATGCTTTATTACTGCTTCATAATTGTGAGTTAAGTTGAATAAAATAGCTTCTAAGTAGTGTTTTAAACAACTATGTAACTGCACTTAATTGCAATTTGTTTTTATGATTATAATTTTTAATTTTTTTTTTTATGTACTGAATGTAGAAAACCTCTGGCTGGAGCCTATCCCAGCAGCTGTAGGGCTGTAGGTGGGTATGCACTGGACAGTGACCAGTTTGACTCAGGGCTAACACACAGACAACCACTCACATAAACGCTCTCATAGTCATTTTTCTACTAAAATGCTGGAGAATGTAAATGAAAATGTGATAGCTTGAAGTCAATTTGCAACCTCAAATGTGCATTCTATAACAGATTCATGCACTAACTCAGTGTTTCCCAACCAGGGGTATGGGGACCTCAAGGGGTATGCAAGCACATTGCAGGGGGTACGTGGAGTTATTTGATAATTTATAGTATCTTTATTTATTTGGCTTTAAAAGACTAAAATAAACCTAAATCAGGACTAGCCCAGGATTATACAGAGGGATGGGACACTAAAGAAGGACTAAACCAGGACTAAACCAGGCAAAAAAATTAGGACTAAAACCAGGAATAAACCAGGAATTAATCAAAACAAAACTAGGTCTAAACCAAGTCAGATCCAGGTTAAACCAATACTGAACCAGGACTAAACCATGCCGAAAAACCAGAACTAAACAAAGACTAAACCAGGACTAAGCTTGGTCTAAACCAGGACTAAACCAGGTCTAAAAGCAAAAATTAACCAGAAACAAGCCAGGTGTAAACCAGAAATAAACCACGTCTAGACCAGGACAAAACCTGGACTCAACCTGGAAAAAAGATCAGGCCTAAAACCACAAATAAACCAGGAATTAATCAGAACTAAACTAGGTCTAATCCAAGTCTAAACCAGGTCAAACCAGGACTAAAACTTAGACTAAACCAGGACTAAATCATGTCCTAGGGGTACACAAAACCAAAAAGGTTGGGAACCACTGCACTAACTCAAAACAGTGATCACACAGAGGCCTGACCATGAACTCCTCTCCTCTCTTCTCTCCATCTGCTGCTCATGAGAGATGCCTGCATGCTGACAGAGGTGAGATGGGACAGGCGCAGTAATGAGCGTCTCCTGCAGGAAGCCTCCGATCATTAACACACTGCTTATTCCCTCTTTGTTAATGCACGCAAATATTGTCCTTGCATATTTAATTTAGACTTCTCTGATCTTTGTTCGCTTGATCCTCAATGTATATATTAGCGCAGCTCTCCTCTGCCCACGTACATTTCTACAGTCGGGGGTTAAGGGAGCCGCTCGCCTCAGACTGGCTCGAGTGTAGGAATGCGGTGAGGATTTGTCAGTTCATCCTCCATTAGCAGGCCTCCTGAGTTGGAAATTGAAAATCAGTGTCATATTGGAAAACACTTTCCAAGGCAGTGTCTAGTCACTCACTTTGGTTAATTAACTGACTGTTGTTGTGACGATTAGAAGAGAAAGTTGTGTTGTGATGTAAAGCAGTCAGGACACTGGACACATAGATTAAACAGTAAACATTTGACAGAGAGTGGGATGTGGTTGTTTGGGGTCCTGGGATCAACCAGTGGAAAGTAAATATATATTTTTACTTAAGTACTTCAATGTACTTTCTGAGAGTTTTGCTTTTTTTTATTTTAAATTAAACAGCTGATGTGTAAGTAGCAGCAGTAATACTATCATCATTACTAGCAGTAATAGAGGGTAGCCTGTAACATCCGCTCATGTAATAATCCCCACAAACGTAATAAACCACAAATGTAATAAAAAAAATTATGATTTAAATGTAATAAACCTACATATGTAATAAATTCCCACAAATGGTGGGAACATCAGCAAATGTAACAGCAAATGTAACAGATTTCTCACTGCAAACTGTAATAACAAAATTTTCCGCAAACGTAATAACTATTACATTTGCAGTTGTTTATTACATTTGTGGGAAGGTCATGACATGTCTGCAAATGTAATAAATTCACACAAATGTAATAAGAATATTTTTATTGGTGCAGTGGTTCCAAAACATTTTCAGCGGGACTTGTCTTATACACAATTCAAATATTTTCTTAGAATGCATTCATTTATTTATTTTGTAGGCCAAGATGATCCTATGTTATAGTGCCTTAAAAGACAGCAGCAGATTTGCAGCTTGACCAGAGCCAGCTCTAACCTTTCTGAGGCTCTAGGGCTCTATCAGCTGTGTTACATGCACTTGTAAAACCTGACAAGTTAGGTTTACTCAAATAAATTGGAAAAACCAAGTGCACCAATTGATTTAAGTTTATTAACTTAATTTATTTAATTTCATAAATTTACTTTAAATGAGTCTTCAACAAATTTTGATGAGGTATATGAAATGAATCAAGTTTATTTACCAATTCTATTTGATATATTATAACTTAAACCGTTAAATATTTTGCACTAAAATGCTGCATTTACTCAAACTCATTTAAAAGTGTCACTTGTTCATATTCCATTTAGGTTAATTTAACTTTAATTGATCTTACTTTCACAACTTTAAACTTTGGTGGGATTACTCAATTCTACTTGGGTAAACGGATTGCACAAAACAGTTTGAGTAATATGAACACAAAAAGTCAGTATTCTTATTTCAATTAAATTTTTATAAACTTGAACCTGGATAAAAAAATACACTCTGAATATTGCTGTACATTTTGACATTTATAATGACCACAAAAAGCTGTATCAAACGTAAATTAAGCACCTATCACAATAATACTTGCAATATTTGTTGAGCATTTAGCACTTTGTAAATGAAATGCATATACGCTCCAAGTCTATGTCAATAAATCAAAATACTAAACAAACAAAACAAAAATGTAATTTTCTGTGGCACTGTTCTGTGTTACCTTAGTGTTTTCTATTGCTGTATTTGCTGTAGGTGCATATCAATAATCAAATACTGTGGAAGAGTGAAAAAGGTTTTGAAGTCTAAAACAAAATTAAACACATTATAGTTATATTTAAGATCATTTTTACAGATCATAATTAATGTCATTAATTATTTTTTCTGGTTTTGCACAATATTCATTATATATATATATATATATATATATATATATATATATATATATATATATATATATATATATATATATATATATACAGGCAACCACCTTGCCTGTATGAATGAAGTGTCTTGCCCAAGGACACAATACAATGTCAGCAGCAGGGCTTGAACTGCCAACCTTCAGGTTAGTGGGCAAATGTTTCTACCAACTGAGCTACTGCCACCCCAAAATCCTGCAAACTGTTAGAATGGATTTTTGTTAGTAGTGACAAATTTAACAAGCTTGCAGCAAAAAGAAAAAAAAAAAAAAAAAGAAAAAAAAAAGAAGAAGAAGTAAGAAGAAGAAGAAAGAAGAAGTAAAAAAAGTAAAAAGTAAAAAAAGGGTTTGGGTTGGCCTACAACTCACTGTGTGAGCACATATGTTTGTATAGGCCTACACATAGGCTACTGACAATTCAATAAATTTATTTATTTGTCACTTTTGGTCACTACATGCTTACAAGTAAAAAAAAGAAAAAAAGAAATAAAAAAGAAATAAAAAATAGAGATAATAATTATTACATTACCAGATGTTACATAGCCCCAACATCTTAAAAGTATTAAAAAGGTATTAAATTTGATGTTGCCAAAATCAAGGCCATATAACTTCTCTCTAAGCCTGTTGTCTTTTAACTTTTTGTCCTGTTATTATTCAAAGTACTATTCAAATGAGGGGTACAACTCTTAGCCTGCCTGGCATCTCATATCCCACCAGCAGAATACTTGACCGCTCCCCCTTTCTCTTTTATTTCTCTTAAATTGTCAAATTGGCATGTCCAAGTCAAGTTTTTCAGTGTGGTACTTGTCAAAAATATATTTTAGATCAATACTTTGTAAGTAACAACAGAGAAGTCTGTTGTCTGTTGCAAGTTGGATGGGAATTTGGCTACAATTTCTATTATTTACAAATATCATGGTCATTTTATTTATTTATTTAGTACGTTTTTGAAAGCTACTTTTATATGGGCCGCGTAGTGTTGCAGACATAAACACATTTGTTGCAAAAAACTTCTCCACAACACAGTAAATGCTGTTACCACCAAAATTTATGACTCCGTTTTGAGATTTTTAATGCAGAACTGGAGTTATTTCACCTGTATTAGACTTTTAAAATAAAAAGTTTCAAAGAGTAATACTGATATTCTATTGGTGTAAAATTCATACGGATTATTGTTCTTTTGCTGGTGGAAATCTTGGCATTAAATGTTATTCTTTGTGTAAAAAGTCTTTAAAAAAGTCTTAAAAAATCTGGAGCGACCCTGTAATAGTATAGCAGTGTTGGTGGTTAGTGATAGTATAGTAGCATTAGTAGTTGTAGTAGAAGTAGTAGCAGCAGGAATAACATTAACTCAATGTACTTTCTGCAAAAAGCCTGGTGCAATACATTAAAGTGTTTGCTCACCAACCAGGTGGGCGGTTCCAACCTTGCTTGGAGCGCGGACTGTTGTCCTTAGGCCAGACACTTCACCCACATTCTATCAGGAAGGGCATTTGGCATAAAAAAAAAGTGAGTAAAGTTTTTGTTGATAATTTTTTACTTTATTATTATTAATGTTGTTGACTTGTAACAATACTTTTACTTGAGTACATGATATGTTGACTTCTTCCTCTACCTCTGGGTTCAACATGTCAGCAGAAAGCATCTGTTGGTCTGGCCCTGAAGCAGCAGGGTGATGAAGCGAGAGAGCAGAGGGGCCCCTGGAGAGCAAAGTTTACAGGCTTCTCATAACAGAGGCAGCACTAGCCCAGCATCATTTACTGCATGATGTAACAAGTGTGGAGCGCAAGGCTGGGCGAGTCTCCTGGTACCATCGCTGGACATTAATGTTTGTTTTAAATGCATTGAATGAACATCACTGTGCATACAGATGAAGCCAAGTAAACTGCTAGATGTGTCGACATTTGTACACAAATGAGCTTGGTACATGTGGCCATTACCGCTCACTGAAAGCCCCTTTTTTTTAGGGGGTGGGTGGGTGGGGGGTGGATGAGGGGTCTCCTCATTCAAACATTACCATTAACTGTGTGACGAAGCATCTCTCATTCACTGAAGTGGCTAGTCGTAAATGGACCACACAAGAGGATCCCAAAGCAGAGGAAATGGTTTTTCACACCAGAGAGCATATAGCTTCAGTATCTCACTTATCTTGTCATTATTCCTCTATCAGTTTGTTAATGCTTATCTAGCTGAAGATTTTGCTACTTTTGCAATTTTGTGATATAGTTGCATGAAATGATTTGAATGTGCGCATTGCCAGTCTTGTCTTTTTTTTTTTTTTTTTTACCACAGCGAATAATCTGCCTCCGTTTAGTCCCGATCGTCTGCATCCTCTTCCTGGACACAAACTAACTCCTAATACTAATGTCCTGTTATTATCCCCTTACTTGACTTTAAGTTAATATATAAGACCTCTGTTGATGTGCTCAGTAGATTTTTTCAAATTAAAATAACCAAGAAAATGTTAAAGATTTAGAACATGGTTGAGTTAGATGATTGTCTGCTGCTTTTGTTGTTTGGAGTCAGCATCTGCTGTACATTTATTTTAGTATTGTTATATTGTGTCTTCCTTTAGAGTGAAGTTGGAGAAATGTGTGAAGAGATAGGCGTGGTTTCTAAATTAGATGTTGATTCTATGATGCTAGGTGAATTTAGAGATAGTAACAATGATTTTGTTAATTTGATTAAAACAATTTGTTTTAAAGCTACAAATATATTTTTGTTGCATATTACTTATTTTAAAAACTTTATAAAACCCCATTTTACACTTGAGAGATATATGGCCGAAACAGAACATGAAGTTAAAAAACATAAAAAGAGATGGGACATTTTTAGTAAATGTCTCATGTATTTTATTTGTGTGTAGTGTCATTTGGAATTTTTTGTTTGTTTGTTGTTTTGTAAGTGTGTGTTGTTGTTGAACTGTTTGTTTATTTAAAAAAAAAATGGCCTCTCTCACTGCCATAAAACTCTTATTTGGTCTTGCTCTAAGCCTGTTGTCTTTTTACAAATTTATCCACTATTCTTCCTCTGTACATGTCCAGCAACTGTCATTCTCACCTCTCTGACTTTATCTCCAAAACATCTAACATGAGCTGTGTCTGTCTCAAACCTAATCCCATCCATCCTTGTCACATCTGAAGTTCTGTTACCTCCAGCTCTGCCTCCTGTCTCTCCCTCAGCGTACAGTCCAGTGTGTAATGAATAAGTTAACGTTTGGTCACTGGCTAATCACTTCTGTTACTGATGCTAAGGTGTGCTTTGATATTCTACGTTAATTCAATGGATTTCTGACATTTGGGTTCTTTCTTAGTTAAAATGGCATGTCATGAGAAACCATTGTAGCTTATTTCTCATAGTATGAATATTTTCAATGTATTTTCTTTAATTAGCACTTAACTGTTAAGTCATTTCAAGTTCTAATGGGTAGCCACAAACCATCAACAATGTAACACACACACACACAAAAGATAAATTACATAAATTGCTGATTAGAGAATTCTCCGAGCTGCCATCTTTGACGTTCGCATGAATTCCAGAGGGGTTACATACACAATAACAACGCTGATAAAAGCATGTAAATAATGAACCACTCTTATGAATAATACATTTTATTGCACATTACTGATAGGAGTATACTGTCTAACAGCCGAGCACTGTGATCTCTGTGGACTGCATCAAGATATTTTTTCCCAACATGTGTTTGTGTTTTCACAGATTAGGTGTATACATAAGGCAGGTACCAAGTATCTTTCAAGGTTTCACTATTTTTATGTGATTTTCTGATGTATTTGGGCAGCTGGTCTGCGAACAGAGCCCCTTTTTCTCTGAGGTATTCACCATCTGCTTCATCATATTCTCTCAATGAATTGGCTTTGTGTTGTTTGAAAATGACAGTTTGTGCTATTATTTGTTGTAAAGTTTTAGGAATTTACAAACGAAAACAAAACGAAAGTGATTTGCATATTGATTTGGCATACGTTTTTACGACTGATGCCCTTCCTGACACTACCTTTTCCATTTATACAACCCAGTAAGGAACTACTTGGGTTGAAGTCTTTATGTTTCAATGTGTTTCTTTAATAGGAAAATAATTATTAGAAGAGTGAGTGTGCCAGATTGTGTGACTAGCTCTGTCTTCCCACCACTAGATGGAGTAATGAGCTGCTGCACTATTAGGCCCCAGTCAGCACTGCACTAACTAATAATAGTTTACCTTTGGGCCAATTAGGAGCTCCTGTCGTTGGTGTGACAGGACAGGTATTTACTGGGGAACTGACCCATAAATTGTAAATGGGAGTCCCGTGGCAAGCAGGTTTGACACTTTGGAGATTTATTATACAATTACACACTGCAAATACACTCACCAGTGTACCCCCTGGACGTCTGCAAACAATGAACAAGAGACACTGATATTTGTAATGGATCTTGTATACTCAGAAAGATTGCTGTTGCAGTGCCTCGCCAGTCAGATGTAAAAGTCAGCTACTATATTGTGTTTTATTTATTACACAATTGAAAGTCTCAAGTAGAAAAGTACAGGGCAAACTGGAAACGGCACAAGTGCGCGAAATTGCTATTTATGCACAGATGTTATTTCCCATCCCTTGGAAAGGCCTATACTCAGTGATGATGATGGAGCTGATACAAACTGAAGGTTATGAGAATGGAAAACAGCTTAACTGCTTTGAAAATGTCAGGTATTGTTCTGAAACTGCAACGCCAAGGAGATGAATATCATTTGCCCCTATTTCTAACTGTGAGTTTGCACAGCATTATCTACCACATCTAAAATTATTTGTTAAATTTAGCTTTACATACAGTACTTTTTTTTTTTTTTTTTTAACAAGGAGACTGCTTCTTCCAACTATTCAAAGACATGTGTTAGGGGAAAGGTTTCTGGGTATCTGTGTAAGCCCTGTGAATAACTGGCTATTGCTCATTGTATCCCCCGCCTAAGGCACACAGTTGCTGGGATGGGCTCAAGCCACCTGCCATTTTTGTCTTTACTTTTTTTTTAGACTTAGACTTAGACTTAGGCAGACGTTATTGATTCACAAGGGAAATTGCTTAGTCACAGTAGCACAGTTTCTCAAAAACACAAGTAAAATGTAGTATAGGTATAGAATTGATACAGCAATAAAAAACAAACAAACGTATAAACTTATAATAAAATATCGCAACAAAAGGTTTAAAAAGCACTCATCTGGACTCGTTTTTTAAAGTTGAAGATGTTTGACCTCTTATCCAAGAGGATTTCTCAATTCTGAAATTGAACTGGTAAGAAAGCTGGTTTATATGCTCTTAGGAAAGAATTTTAGACCTGAAACTAAATTCTATTTGTCCAGGGGGCTAAATATACTATGAAAGAGCCTGAGTGGTTTCGGGTCATTAGGAGTCCTCAGCTGGAGTGAGGGGGACAGTCATTAACCCTCCCCAGCCTGGTCAGCTCCTTCAGATGTTAATGACCTGAGTAAAATTGGTTTGTTTTGTTTGGGTTTCAGGAGACTGTTGTAAACAGATGGGAGCTTGTATCTGAGCCCACCATTTTGGTTAAGAGAAGGTTTATCTTTTTTGACAAAGATTGCTTCTTTGACTCCTCACTCAAACCATCCTTTCTCACTGACTAAGATTCGGACCTCACTGTCTTCAGAGGAGTGGTTTGTGTCCTTCAGGTGGAGGTGTACTGCAGATTTTGGTCCACTGGAGTTGGCCCTGCGGTGTTGGTATAACCTCTTGTGCAGAGGTTGTTTGTTTTTCCAATTTAGTGTTGAATAAAATACAATGGAATAGATCAAAGTTTACAACATTTGTATATTTACAAATCTACAAAAAATAAATAAAAAAGTAAATATACACTACATACAAACAAGTGGGTAGGGATAATGCTGTGCGATGATATGAATGAGCATGAACATGAATAATACAGGGTTATCTGTGAAAGAAAGGTGAGTTGTTGTACAGCTGGACTGAAAATGGTATGAATGAAGTCCTGTAGCATTCATTGTGGGAGTGGAGCTGTAAAAGTCTGTGGGAGAAAGAGCTCCGCTGCAATTGAGCAAGAAAGCACTGTTATTACTAATCTTTTAGAAAGGCTTTAAAATGTATTTGTGTGCAAGTGCTCTAGGATCCAAGTACAACGTGGTGTACACTGCTACAACCTGACAGCCTGCAAACAGCCCATCAGTTGCAACATATCTCACATTTCATGAGTCTATCAGAGGGGCTCCTAAGATCCTGCTGACCGCCCAGCCCTGTCCCATGCAGGGAGAACAGAATATCCCATATCCATATACTCCACCACAGGATTACAAACTAACAGCATCTCTTCCGCTGCTGCTGTCTTTTACAAATGACCATGATAGGAATATTCTATAAAAGCCTTTCTCACACATTATTTGAGAAGCATTTTACCTTTCGCCACCGGGCCGGTACTCACTTATAATGAAGCAATAACCTGAGCCGAGCCTCTATAGGAAATTTAATCAAGTCCGCAAATTCAAATGTGTACTTTTGTGTCCATTTAGATTGGGCTCAAAAGGACAAAATTAGGTATTTATAAATTATACCCTTTCAGCAGCCGAAGTTCCAGATTGCCCTAGATTTTCACTATATTTTGTGGTCCTTGCAAGTGATGGAAAGTTTGACAGCACCGTACACTCTGCAGAGTACTCTATTCTACGAGGGATGTAAGATTTTTTACACTGGGTTTCATCACAGTTTGGCGTAAGTATAGTTCACCCATTTATTGCATTTCATCACTGCTGGAGCCCACACAGTTAGGACACTGTCTGAACGTGAGTATAGTGTCTGATAAATGAGGCCGTCTGCCAACATAGACACCACCACGAGTTACTAATTTAGATAAGTTATACCCACTATTTGCAGATAAATGTAGCAGTATGGGTGAGCAAACTAAAAACATTAAATAAGATCATTTTAAACTGCAAAAACTAGTGGTTGTTGTTGATATACAGTACTGTGCAAAAGTCTTAAATGTGTATCAACCTAAAGAAATACACACAATGGTGAGAAAAAGAACAAACGTTGAAAAAAGAAGCATTCCCTGTAGAACTCTGCCATTGGTCCATGATCTTGCAAAGGTAAAGATATTTTACCCAGACCTGGACTTAAAGCCCAAAATTTCCTAGTTCAGAGATAAATGCTCTTTCCATTGATTTATAAAACCTTTCACAACAAAAGGTTTAAAAGCAGTCATCTGGACTTGTTTTTTTAAAGTTGAAGACGTTTCATCTCTTATCCAAGAGGCTTTCTCAATTCTGAAAGTGAACAGGTAAGAGAGAAATATAAAACCTTTATGTCTCTCAATTATAAAGAAAATCTAAAAAGAAAACTAATAACTTCCTCTTTTAGTAAATGAAGGTAGTATCTTTGGCCTCTAAGTCAGAGTGGTACAAAATCCATTCCTGGATCTAAACATTGATTTGGACCCACGCCAAAATAATTTTTTGTCCTTGGCCGATTACTCACCTTTACTGAAAATGTAAACAACAAATTTTAAACAAAATTAAAAACTCCTGTTTTTAGTTAATTAGCATTTTCACACCTCACTCAAACTTTTGCTAAATTACTTTTTGAGTAAATATTTCATCCTATTTACTAAACTTAACTTATTAAAAGGTAGGATTTGTGACCTGCTATGGTGGTCCTCCACATTCCTGTCTAGCATAACATACAAATTCTTATTATTATGTAGCCTTTAGCTTATATGATCATTGATATGGTTAATGCTTCATTGTATTGCTTATGACATGCAGCCATATTGTTTACTCAAAGGGTCTACACAGTTTTCCTTTAACCTAGCCTGTTACAGCCAAATTTACAGCCATGTAAGAAAAAACATATGGTGTTATAAAATTTCACACTTCATGTCACCTTGTCCAGCTCTTTTTACTCCTCTGTAAACCTCCCTCTGACACTGTGAAATGACAGTGCAGTGTCACCATTGATTTAGCACCTCATTTGGGGGAATGACAGCTAAATCAAGATAAACTGGTATCAGTCTATCCAGACATCTCACTGCAGCCCTCTTATTCTCTGAGCCAATGACAACATGATTGCACACACACAGGGCTTTATTAGAAGCCAATTAAAACTCTTTCTTCCTTACTGAAAAGTAATTTCATTTAGTGCAATAAGGTGAATAAAGTCTAAACTGCGTTTTTAACAGCATTGTTTGGCACTGTGTTCTTTTTACAAAAGGATTGTATCAGCATGACAGTACCACAGTGATGTGTGCAAACAAGCCATTATATGTGGCACTCGTTGAGTTTTTTTTTTTTTTTTTTTTTTTGTGCTGTTATGTAAAGCTCTTGGAAATACCCTAGACACCAATCAGCCTTTTCAAGTGACCAGACTTTTTGGTTGTCTTACATCCTTTCTCCTAAATGAGACACTGGCAGACTAAGGGCATTTTTTATTTTTATGCATTCATGTGAGGTGTAGGGTATACCAGTTTTCTTTTGGACTCAAAGGGCTATAAACCCAATAAAACAGGTTTTTTTAGGGACCAAATGAAGGGGTAGAAGTCTTTATCTGTCTTTTTTTTATTCATTCTTTTATTCATCTTCTTCCGCTTATTCCTGTTAGGAGTCGCAGTTACTGGAGCCTAGTCCCAGTAGGCCTAAGGTGTACACCGTGGACAGTTAATCTCAGGGCTGTCACAGAGGCGCACACAGACAGACAACCACTCACTCTCACATTCATCCACTAGGAGCAATTTATAGTTACCACTTCACCTAACCACATGCATGTCTTTGGACGGTGGGAGGAAGCCGGAGTACCCAGAGAAAACCCATGGTAACACGGGGAAGACATACAGACTCCACCCAGAGAGTTTGTGTGTTGGCCAGCCAAAGGATTGAAGCCACAATTTTCTTGCTGGAAGGCAAGAACACTAACCACTCTACCAACGTGCTCCCTCCTCCTTTTTTTTAAAATAGTTTTTTAATAGTTAAAAACCAAAAAAAAAAAAAAAAAAAAAAAAAAACTAAACATAAAATTATTTTTAATTATTTTAATAATGTGCATGTTGTTTGAATATATTTACCTGAAACATACACAGATAACAATCTATTTTGTGTAAAACTTATTAATTTATTTTTAATAATATCAACAATAAACAGCACAAAGAGCTCAACAATGATGCATAATGGCGGTCTAATTTGCTGACTCACATAACCCACAGAGAGCAAATGTCATCATATCAGATGGTCAATATTTTTAAGGAGCATTCTTATTAGATAGAATAAAAGCTGTATCATCAAAGGGATGATAGCAAGGTCCATTGTTAGTTTCTAATTTTAGAACCAGAGTCTCATTTTGGCCGGGTAACTGAAGCCATTGTTGTGCCCACAGATAATGATCCAGCTCAGTTGATCTATTTCTCTTTTTCTGTATATTCCTGTGCCTTGTTTTTCCCCACAGCTTCCTCCTGTGCCCTCTGTGTTCCCCATTAACAAACTGCTGACTAGCCCATGTTCAGGATCTTCTGCAGTCTTGCTTTTCCCCTTTATCATTATGATATGAAATTCCTTTGACAATCGTATTGATTTTCCCCTGTCGAGATTTTAAGAGTCACCCACGGTTATCCTTGGTAACCTGTCTTTGTCCAGGAGAGTATAGTCAGGATGATCCGTGTCATTGCATTCTGCTCATGCACGGTCTGTGGCTGCAGCACCGGCTCTGACTCAACACATGCGAGCAGCGTTTGTGCAAGCTGTTTTTCCCTTAAACTGCTAAATTCTGAATCAGACCCCCATTACACAGATCCCACAGAAATGGCTTTTTACTGAATGTCTCAGATTTGATGGATCTGGCAGTCACTGGCTGTCACTGCCCACAGGCCAGTGACAGCCATGGTTTGGGGCACTGTGTTTCCAACATTGTCCATGCACCATTCTCATAATGTGCGGGTGACATTTTGAAAACTTCTTGTCCTAAATAGTTATTGCTATTAATATTGTGGCCACAACTCAAGACTTTATGCTATTTCTCCATTTGTCTAGACATGGGGCAAACATTAACAATTGTTATCCATTACTACCACAATATATTATATTATTATTGTATAGTTATTATTAAATGTTACAGGTAAAATGCCATTTAACAAAACTCACCATGCAATCAGATATTATATTTATGTTGCCCTCACACTTCTGACACATACAGCTCAAGTTCTGTCTGTACCAGTTGTTTATGTCTATTTGTGGATAACCCAGTGTTAGACTACTCACCTTTAAAACTCATACAATGGAAGCATAGCCAGACCCGAATGTTCAATGCTGCACTGTCTCCAGGTTTTGTACTGATTGTAAATAAGCCTCTCCTGTCTCGGATATCAAAAGTGTCTCCAGACTTTTATAGCTCTACGACAGCACATTATCCCCCAACTAACAATACTAAAGACAAAGTTATGAGCTTAAGACAGGTTTTTGGCATCTTTGTGTATAGATAGAAATGGAAAAACACCTTACACCTTGAAATGATGCGCAAACCCCAAAAGATGAGTCACCCTAGAAGCTTCCATGACCTCCAAGGACAACCTAACTGTAAATAATGCAGTTAAATGTAATATGGGCTTGAGCATTGTCTTGTGCGTTTCCTTTAGGCTGTTCCCTTAAGGGGTCACCACAGCCATTCATCTGTCTATGTCACCTAACCCTGTCCTCTGCAGGATACACACCAACTGCTGTAACTTCATGTCCTTTTTTGCTACATCCATAAATCTCCTCTTTTGTCTTCCTCTGGGCTTCTGTTTTAAGGCTATAAGACTATAGACTAAATGTCCAAATTCAGTCTTGTTCAAATCAAGCAGCTTTAATAAAAAGGTAAAAAGCACCTTACTTTACTTTCCACTTGTGAGATTCTGCTTCTGGAGGAGTAAGCATCAATTCACAGTGAGTCATTAGTCATTAGTAAAAAGACGAGAGTTGACTTGACACAAGGCCACAAGACATTTTATAATCATACAGTATAATGATAAAACTATGACAAATATGTCCCCAGGGCTTTGAACAACAGAACTTACTTACAGGAGGATCCATTCATTATATATGCATAACGCTAAAAAGGGCAGGTTTAAATAATTTCAGTGTTGAGTGTCTATATACCGTACTGTGCAAAAGTGAGGTGGGAAATGCTGTTAACAGAGTGCTTTACCAAATACAGAATTTATATATTTTTTCTTATGAACATTCCACGAAATGTCAGTAATAAGCCAAGGACAAAAATTATATATTTTTGTGGTGGGTCTAGATCACCGTTTAGATCCAGGAGTGTTTAAAGGGATTCTGACCCATTTTGAGATTTAGAGCAAAGATATTATCTTCACTCAATTACTCCCTAAAAGAATAAATGATTGAGACAGAACAAGTGCCTTGACAGAGGTATTTTTATAGTACATTTGTTGTAGTTTTGTATATTTTTGATTCACCATTCTTTGTTCAAAGCCCTTACTTATAAAAATTTACTTTTTTTTTCTTTACATTTATATTTTGCCTTGTGATCTTCTCTCTGCTGAGTTAAATGCAGATTAGATGCTTGTTTATTCCCATGAAAATCTTTTTAACTGAACAAACACCTCCAAGGAAAGACAGTTACAGAGTCTAAACTATTTACTTTTATCATTTTGTATGGAGATGTGGTCTTAAAATAGCGACACTGTGCATAGATGCTATTTCTGATGGTCCTATGGCAGCAGAAGTTATATGAAAATCATGTAATTCACTCAAGTACTTCAGATGATCAGAGCACTCTTAAAACTGCAGAGTGAGCTGCAGCTGATGCAGAAGAGCAGCTGGCAGAGTGGTAAACATGAATACACTTGGCTGATGTTGCCTGAGGGACAACAAAACAGTAAAAACATTACACACATATCTAAGTTCACATTTCTGAACCCAATTACTGCTGGAAAATGAAAGACGGTTCTTGTATATGGAGCACAAATAAAAGTAATTGACTCTGTTCTTCCAACTCTACACAAGGTGACATACAAATGACAAATTCAGATTATAAAACACAAACTAAGTTCAGAATAAGATGTGGCTGTGGGTAAAATAAACAACGGGAATTGTTTGCATATCACAAACTTACAGTATTTTAATAGATAACATAACAAACAACATTATCAGGTTACCATCTTATGAAAAATAATATGTCATTTTGAGTTTGATGGTGATATGTCTAAAAAACAAGCTGGGACAGGGGAATTAAAGACTGGAAAAGCAGATTAGCAAGTTAGTTCAGAATTTTCAACAAATTTGGTTAATTGGTGTCATAATTAAGTAAACAAATAAGTATAAAAGAAGAATTTTAGACTTGTTTATACTTTGCAATCTTAATATGTTGATTTTGCATTTCTTTCATCAGTATCACCTGCTTTCCAGTCTTTTGTTGCCCCTGTCCCAACTTTTTTGAGATGTGTTGCCACATCTAATTCAAAATGACCTATTATTTTTGATGAAATTATAAGCTGTTTAAACACCTGATTTGTTGTTTATGTTCTATTGTAAATTATATATGGTTCTATGAGATTTTTTAATGGTCAGATCACTCAATATGTTTTTTTTATTTCTCTTTCTGTGTCTGCTTCTCATCAATACATTACTCTTCCTGTTTATTAACCCTAACCCGATGTCCAATATAATGATAAAATTTCAAACACAATTTTGGGATTTTTTTATGTGCTTTCTCTGGTTTGGTAAGCAGTTGGCCACCTGCTGCGTCCAAACACATTCACTGTCATTTTAAGTGTCCAGTGGTGCGCTCTGTGGAGGGGAAGTGGAGTGATTGAGGGACTCCTGGTGAGTGTGAGGGCTGGTGAGTGGTGTCATTAACTGTGATCCAGGCCATATCCGCATTCTTCAAATAAATCAAGTCATTATGGGAATAGTTGCCTACTGTTGGCAGCATGTGTAATTACTCAAAGATATGAAGCGATAAGTCTCCATGTGATGCCCATACAACAGTCGAAGAGAAGAGAAATAGGGAAAAGACTGTTGTTATAGTTTGCATGTTTGAGGAGTAAGTAATAATCTTATCAGGAGGACTAACCATGGCATATTTACAAATGTATACATAAACATTCAATAAACATTCAGAAATATATTGGTTTTTGGGTCCTGCACCTGCATTATTGATTTGTTGGTCATTACGAAACAAACTAAGGCTATTTTCTTTTCAGCACTATTGACAATCTCACAGTCTACACTAACCACATCAACACAGCACTGAACATAATTTTATTCTTCTGTCTAGGCATTAGTTTCAAGAGGCAGATTATAATTTTAGTTTTAGTGGCACTTGTGTAATAATGATGCCTCAACCAGACAAAGATGCACAAGACAGTGGCAGCATTTGTTGAGTTTAGCTGCTGCTGACATCCTCCCTGTCCTCTGCTGCTGTAAGGTTTGTAAACTCGTAAATAGTGCCTTATAATTGGTGCTCTGAGAGGGCACAAACATTTTTTTTAACTTTTTTATTATTATTTTTTATTTTTTTTATAAAAGGGAACAAACTAAAACATTAACAAAGACTTTTTAAATAGCAAAAATGATTGATTGCTGTTGATATATTTAGTCAGCTTTACTTTTGTATTATTATGTAGCACCCAGATCTGATCATTATAGTTCAACTTGCTAAAGTTTAGCCAATAAAGTTGAATTTGCAGTGACTGACTGATTCATAACATCAAAATTGTTATTTACCTTTAGCTTGTCATTCTAAATATACTAAAATACTAATTGCTTACATAAACAGCTTTACATAAAAACATTTTCAAATGTTTTCTAGCCAGATTTTGACATTACATACATTTAGTCCTTGATTGCAAGCTGCTGAAACCATTTTGATTATTAATATTGTTTTTTCTATTTGATGGCAATGCAAATTCCTTCATAGAAAATGTATTATGGTCTGATTAGCTTGTGGCACCATTCTTTTGAATGCCACCATATTGTTTCCAAACATTAAAATGCTCTATAGTGCAAAGTTGTAGTTCAGGACTGTCTCCTGTGCATTTGTGTGTAAACTGTGTGAGTATATTACTCTTGAGAGATCACAATTTTGGAGTTTTTGTGGTGACATGATGAGACAAATCTCTGATGATCCCATTTTTCTTTTTTAGTAATTAATAAGAAGTCTGGGGGAGGTAATTTGCTGCTTAGTTTGTTGTTGTTGATGTAAAGTCCAAGTTTAAAAAATAGCTGGGCAGGCAATAAGAATACCAAACAGAGAGAATTGGTGAAAGTCCAAAACATGACAGAAAGGGGGCATGCAACCACACTGACTCCACACCCGAGTGAACAAACACACAGCTCCAGACTGTGACAAGTTGATTTATCGCAGTACTCACTTGTTGGCAAGTCCAGGTGATGGATGCAATGATGTGTCTGTCCTCACTTCATACTCCTGTAAACATCTCAGTGGAAACAGGGTCCACTGTGAATACTGCTTACACTTCTGGAGGTCCTATATCAGCTGAGGTGGAAGAAGTACTCAAATAAAAATACTGTTACTTAAAAAAAATAATAGTACAAAATTGTTAGATGAGTATGAAAGCACTGAATGTTAAGTTTGCATAAGTTGATAGTACTTGCTACTACTACTACCAATAATACTACCACTGATCAGAGGTGGACAAAGTGCTCAAAAGCTGTGCTCCAATAGAAGTACTGTTACTTCACAAAAAAATATTTTTCTCAAGTAGAAGTAAAAGTACCCAACAGTAAAAAAGTATTGAGTATAAAATATACTTACTAAAAAAAGTACATTTGAATATTTTTCTTCTTCTTCTTCTTCTTCTTCTTCTTCTTCTTCTCCCCCCCGAGTTTCATCGCTGAACCTTTTACTTTCTAAGACAATTTAAAGTTTTACTCAAGTAAAAGTAAAAATACAATCATCCAAAAAAGTATCCAGTTACTGTCCACCATTGATACTACATTACTGCTATTACTAGACCCACTACTATTACTGCTATTATCACTGCATTAAATGATACTAATATCTCTAACTCTTCTCCAAACCCTCTTCTTTAGCGCCACCAACCTCCCTCATTGAAATCAACATGGTTCTCCTCCTTGTCCTCACTACATCAAACTCAGTTAACATTCATAACACCACTGTCCATCCCTCCCCTCAGGTTAAAAGTCTGGGTGTAATCCTCGACCGCACACTATCATTTCAATCTCACGTCAACAATATCTGGATACTTCCACTTGCATAACATCAGTCGCCTCCGCTCCTCTGTCTCCCCCCACACTGTCGCCGTCCTGGTACACAGCCTCTTCAGCTCCATCCTTTATTATTGTACCTCTCTTCTTTTTGGTCTCTCCAAAAATTCCCTCCAGAAACAGAGGCCAAAAATGCCAAGATGAGGAATTAATCTGCGTTATTCACGTCACTTGTCAGCTCTCTTAATACTGTGCCTAATCAATGTATGATCAATCCAATAGATCCATCCATGGTACACATATATTGAACTTAACACTTCTCTACTCTCTGTGCACACTCTTGAGCAAAACCCACTTTCTCTTGTTGATATTGTACCAGCAGTTATTAAACCGGAGGTTAGAGAAGGCCAGGGTTAGCCAGAATTACGAGTAAATTACCACACTCAATCAAAGAAGCCAAGCTCATGATGCATTATTTATACCTAACCAGTTTAAGTGGATTCTTGGTGTTACCGCATTCAGAAAAATCCACTCTCATACTCTCCACAATTGCACTTTGACCTTCATCATTTGTAACAGAAGCGGATTTAACTAAAGTTCAAGAACCCAGTCTGCAATGAGCTTGTAATGGCAGCTTAGACCCAGAAAAGTCAAGCAAAGAAAAGAGTGACACTAGATTGAATGCTAATCTTGGGCCCAGACTATAGCGTTGGGATCTTCGGCTAGTGCTAATCTGTCTAAGTATTGATTTTATATTGAGCTACACAAGCCCTAATATATCTGTTGACAGGAAAAAGGTCAGTGTGGTTTATTATTGGACAAGATGATGTATTGATCCTTTGATGGCCAGGTCCGCTCATCGGGGCCATCATTACCACTCCCACAACAAAAATACAGGTGATTATGACAGCAGACTTGGTATCTCATCATGGTAAGTGAGTCCTGTCACAATTGGGAAAAGGCCAGTCCATTGCCGCAAAACATCATCAACTGTTAGAAGTCTTCACCTCTTCAATCAAGTGGCATGTTGAGAGTAGATTGATTGTCAAGCTGTTCCAGTGTCAAAAGCCAGAGAAAGATACAGTAAGTACTGCAATGGCTGATTTTATTATTGCTTGTGGACAACCTGAGAGCGCATGGTGGCAGAGTGGTTAGTCACCAGCAATTTATAACTGGACTAAGAAGATGAATAAATAAATTACCATTATGCTCATGACACAATATTTGAACACAGTGCTCATAACAATGATCAGCAATCCACCTTCAACAAATAACATCCTCTGGTGCTATGAATTTAAATATGTCTTTTTGTTTTTAATTGTACTGAATGTGGTCTTAATGTGGGACTCTATTTGGACAAATGTAAGTTAAGGTAATTGGGTGTCATAGGCACACATGTTAATGCCAGATGTGTACAGAACAGCAATAACTAGATTGTTAATAGATGTAATACAAGGTATAAATAAAGTCAAACTGATAATTAAACCCTTGCCTGTTTAGCCCACACTCGATCTTGAGGCTCCTGCTGAATGGTCGACTGAGTAATTATTTAGGCAAGCTTGTTTTCTCGACACTTTGTCAATTCGCTTTGACCTGTTGTGTCAGTCTGGAATTTACAAATGGCAAACAATGTGAAGAGATGGCAAACAAGCTCTCTTCCTGTGTTGTCTCTCTGTGGATGTTTGCACGTACACACTCCCATCAATGATGCAGGCGTCTCTGTGCCTAAGTGTGTCAGACCTGGCTGTCTACTTCTGAAAAGGCCACTGGATCTGCAGGGAATAGCAGAGCAGTGTTCTTTGGCCTAACATTGTCTAATTCTGTATGTAGTTTTAGCAGAGAGAAGACAGTTCGCAGGAAGGCAATGAGAGAGCCCATTACACACATGTCTCACAGGAAGCAGATGATGAAGAGATCTGGGACCCGCTCCTCCCATAGAAAGTGCCATTGGCCATGATACTGTGTGTGGACCATATACAGTGTGACCGGCATAACATACACATAGAGGAGCCCTGGGGACAGTCTTGTATCAAACTCCTGTGTTAATAATAGAAATAAATGAGCACACCTTTGTTGCTGCAGGAAAAAGTAATACTAGTACTACTACTCCATCTTTGCTTTTGTAAGTTTCAGTGGGAAGTTTTTAATGCTGTATGTATGCATGCTGTTGCTCTTTCCATATCCCTTCAAACTCTAAATCATTTTTCTTGCACTTTTGATTTTCAGACTAATATTATAAAGCTTGTGATACACAGTGAATATCTATACAGTTAAATGTTTTTTTTTTCAGAAGTACTAGAAGTAACAGAAAAAGTGTGCCAATGTAATTTGAACAGAAAAAGCACAACCCTAATTCCAAACCATAAAACCATATTTTATTGCAATTTATTTATTTATTTATTAAGATTTAACATTCACATTTGAAATATATCACCATATTTTTTTTTTTCATCCAAACACAATCCTAACACTTTTCCCCATTTATATAACAACCACTTGAGCAAAGGCAAAGAGTGTGTTGCTGACTCTGAATCATTCCGTACAAGGAAGTTGCTTGTAATTGGCCATCTAATGTAGTACAAACATATTTAATTATATTTGCTCAATAACAAGTGCATTTTTTGCATACTGGGATTAAAAAAACAAAACAAAAAACAAGCGGGACGCAGTTGTCACTAACAGAATAAACTCATTTTTCATGGCAGTTTTGCTCTCTCAGCACTCATCTGCCTTAAGACTGTCACAGCTCTGTCACTGTGAGAGACGCTGCGTCAGGTATGCATCATATACTCATGTTCTCCATTGGAGAAGACACCCTCACTGTCCAACCAGCTCTTGATAAGTGTGTCTTACAGAATAGTCCACAGAGTATACCCTAGTAATAGAAAATCTAGCAATGTCAGAGAGTTGCTATTTATATATAAAGCCCAAAATTTATTTCCTTTCAGCCTAATAGGTAAGTAAGGAGCAACTGGAAAGTAGCTAACAAATAAAATACAATTCTATTATACATAATACACCATTTGAATGCAATGATTAATAGCATATGCAAACTGAAAATGCTAATGTTAACTTGTGTTTTTTCTCATACTTTATTTCATTCAGAAAACTAAAACTACAAATTATAAGTCTAAGAGTCTCATTAACAAGAGAGGTATTTTTACTGTAAACGGGCAACTGCAGCTCCCAGTTTACAGTATATGCGTCAGCATTTTACCATGAAGTTTGCAGACATTTTTACAGTGTGTCTCTCAATCAGTGGTTCTCAACTGGTCTGGCTTCAAGACCCACCATCACCCTAAAATGTCAAGCCACGACCCAAATAAAAAATATATTTGAACTTATCAAATGAATGAATAAAACATTCTGCAGTTTGAACCTGAGATAGAATAATAGCCTATTGGAATATCAGTCTGCCAACACAAATAAGAACAAAGATAAAGATAAACCAAGTGCTGAGAGGAAACACTCAATAAGCTGCATTTTAATTTAAACCCCTAACTCTTCACTGAAGTGACTTCAGCCTTTTTAACAGACTGAATAGTGCTTTCATGCACAGGCACTAAATAAAAAACAACTGAGAAGTAGGTTCAAAGACTCAAAAAGACTCAAAATACTGTTTGTAGCTTCATCTGAATACATCAGAACGTCCTATTAAAACAAGTCACTTATTCGAGCTCTGATGGCTTCAGTCTTTGAGAACAACAGTGACACTGCACATGAGTCCAGCCAAAGTTAAATCACTGTCCCATATCCGCTACTTGTGTAACCATAGCAACGGCAATCAGCTGAGAAGGCACACATGTTCGCTCTGGAAGCCTGGGAGCACAGACATCCTCCTCTCACCTGTAGCATGAAGGCCGCTGCGCTGTGATCCCTCTGCACCCCTCAGCCCGGCCACTGCTCTGCCGAGGGCCTGCTGTTCTTCTCAGAGCTTCGACGGGGTTCTGCAGGATTCAGTGGAGGGTGAACGGCCGGACTCAGGAACACGAGGACGCTGCGGGTTTACAGAAAGTAACCCCGGACTTAAACTCACCTCCCAGTTTCTACACTTTATAACAGAGAGGAAAGCTAGAGAGCAGTGGCAGACGTGGGTTTTCAGAAACTAATGCCCCGGACTTTTTAGAGGCCACTGTGCCATGGGCCCAGGCCGCGCTCGGTGCTCCTCAGGATTCAGCGGAGGGTTAGACACAGTCGCACGAGGACCCCGCGGTTAACAGAAATTAGCCCCAGACTTAAACATACCTCCCCAGTCCTTACAGTCTAAAACAGAGAGGAGAGCTGAGCATAAAAGTGATGAAAGAGAGATGACTTAAAACTAAAGCGTGGACAGGAAAAAGTAACAGTGACTAGTGTCCTGCAAGCACTTTGCTCCACGCTCTTCATCAGAGAGCACTAAAAACAGTCCCGCGACCCATCAGTTGAGAGTCACTGCTCTAAATGACTCAGTACAAAGAAAGTGCTTATGATTGGCCAACTACATATACAGTACATGTAGGCTATTTTACACATTATATTTGCAAACAATGCCAGATAGGATTATATGAACTGAAAATGCTAAATGCAAATGCCTAAATTGTCATTACTAGTTGGTCTCTAGTTACTTGCCAGTTTAAATTATTTTCCGAAAGAGAGAGAGAAAAGTTTTTATTTATTGCATTAAGATTTACAGTTACAAGATATAATTTTTTAGTCACATTTCTGAAGTCTGTTGACCTTTGATAGGCTTAAAGGTGTGTGGAGAGGTGTGTTGCCTCCAGCCCCTCGCCTCCATCAGGCTGTCCCTCTAAGATGGATGACAGTACAAGAGGTGGGCTCATTAGTGGAGCCAAGGGGCCAGCACAGCCAAGGACAACACTGACCCTCTGTGTAAAGCCCTAATTTAAGCCCTCTCCAAGTCCAGAGCAGAGAATTTCTGCTGCTGTCAAACGAATGGAAATCTGGAAGGAAAAATAGAATAGTTTTTGGTCCAACCACGAATGAATGTGCCACAAATGTCACTCCTTACTGGCTGACGATAATAAATGTGTGATACATGCTCGGGGCTTCTCAACACTGGGGACAAAAACCGTTTGGCAAATACCACCATAGCAGTGGTAAAAACTGAACTATACACGTACAACCTGGTTTGGTTATTTTTTACAAGCAGAGGTGGAAAGTAACTAAAATACATACTTTTACTCAAAGGAAAGAAAAAAGCATAATTTCCCCAGAGTAAATTTTAACATGTTTTTTTTTTTTTTTTTTTACTTTACTTATCTCAAGTACATTTTTTGAAACTTTAAATAAGTAAAAGTAAGTTTTTACCTATGTGGCTAAGACAGTATTAGTAATTAGTAATTAGTAACAGGTATTAGTAATAGTGATAGTAGTACTAGATGTAGTAGTAGTAGTAATAGTAGTAGTGTTTGCAGTAGCAGTAGCAGTAGTAATTGTAATAGTAGTAATAGAAGTGCTAGTAGTAGTAGTAGTAGTGGACATGCATCTATTGATATATGGAATACTACTAACATTTTGTTTATTACTTGTTTAAAAAAAATCTGAAAGAACTGTCTGTGTAAGAATTGAATCAGTTCATTTGTACTTTTATACACGAACAACCATGAAGACCTTTTCTTTTGGCTGCTCCCTTGAGGGGTCACCAGAGCAAATGACGATTAGGCATAAGTACATGTTTTTGTGTAGTCTGTACGAATCATTACTCTTAATAACAGTTAAATTTTTTTTCAAGATATTTTTGGCCTTTCATGGCTTTATTTGACAGGAAATCCCAGGAGAGAGCAGAGAGACACATTTAATAAATTGTTGGATTCTGAACCCACAACACAGTTGTGCTGTAGTTGCTCTGTATATGTGCTGCATGCTACAAACAGAGCTATGGGCATTCTATATTTTAATTTTATGAGATGAATGAGTGAATTTTTGCTTTTCATTAAGTGTAAGTCAATCACTACAGTTTAAAATAAATGCTTGAAATATTTCTGTGTGTGTTCTGAGTCTATAGTGTATGTGTTACACTTTGAAATGAAGTCTGAATTACAGTGACTTTTATTCTAATTATTGAGATGTAACAGTAACTAATGTAATCAATCCACAGCAGGTCACAAGCCAGTGTACTCTTTGTGCTCGTCCCAAGCATGTTGAGGTTGGGCTGGGCAATATGGCTAAAAAATTAAATTTAGATTTTTTTTTAATTTTCAGAGAATTTGTATTTATGTTTCTCTCTTGATGTTTAACCTTTAATCAGAATATTGTCTATTTAGCCTATATAATATAGTTATATATGCATGCTAATTGCCTACAAGCAATAGCCTACTAAAGCTGCAGCAATGTGCATTACTCTTTCAGTAAGCAATGGAGCACATGGCTCACTTTGGTTATTTTTTGCCAGTTAACTGCCACTTCTCTAAACAAAGGCTATACATGGATAAATTGACTCCTTTCTCTGTGATTTCTTTTGCTTTTAGCATCTGCAGAGAGTTTTAAGCTGCTTTGGGGTGAGCAGCAGCATTAGCCACAACACAGAGGACAGAGCAGCACTTAGAGGATGGTATTTCCACAAAGAGATTAGATTTTATAATGACTATATTTGACATCATTCAAAATTAAAAACAAAATTTTCCCAAAGTTATTTGATTTATTGCCCAGCCTTAGGTTGAGTTAGGAAGGGCAACTGGTGTAAAACCTATATGCCAAATTATATATGAATCACTGCATGCTAAAGAGATAGATGGTTGTGTATTTTCTTTAACATTTTCAGTTAAAAATCTCACCAGCCTGTTATAATGAGGCTGCATCCAACATGATAAAAGTAACAGTATAATGTAAATCAGTCAATACAATCTTAAATCTAGGTGATAACAGAGCTGTCAGAGGCACAGTGCAGTGCAGGAGCAGCAGCAGCTACGAGCTACAAACCCCTGCCAGAGCAGTATGGATGATGCAACAAGGTGAGTAAGAGCTCACACTTGTAGAGATGATTGTAAATGAGATATAAATACAGTGCATGATTCAGGGGCTATACTAGAGGTGCTGTAGTACTATTGTTTGGCAGCACACGGATAATAGCACATTTGTTGAAACATGACAGTTGAAAGGATCACTTGATAGAAACCCAGCAGGTGCTCTCACTTGTAACAACAGCACTGGGGCTTACACCAGAACAGATGATGCAAAGCCCAATGTCTTCAACAAATGTAAATAAAAATAGAAAGGTTTGGAAATCTCATAAAACAATATTTTAATAGACCATACTCATTATATAATACAGCCACAGGGAACAGTTTACTTCTTGTGTCAGTCCCAAATCCAGATAAATGGAGAGGAATGGTATCCAGCATAAAACCAATGCCAAATCAATGTATGCTGCATTGCTTTGGTGACCTTGTAAGAAGACCATAATCAATATACCAAGTGTTGAAACTGAGATATTTTACCATTTAATCAATTATATTTACATTTTAGACATTGCCCCAACTTTTTAAGGCTTGTGGAGGCTTTGTAACAATGCCATTTTATGACTTTAGATTCGAAAGGGGATGTAAGATGTCTGCTTGGCGTCATGGGTCATTGGTAACATCAGTGTTTCCAGGCTGCCGCAGAGGAATTGGTAAAAACAACTTCAGATCGGTTCCTGAAGTTTGTAGCACAGAAGTAGATGTGTCGGGCAGACAAAATTACAGCTGTCACAGACGATGAGCTTCAGAGATGGTGTGAAAAAGCTGTCAGAGGAGATGATTGTGGGAGGAATGAAGCGGCTGCAGTACTTCAGTGAACTGCCCGGGCTGGGAGGGTTTACAGACTGTTCATTTGGTAAAACGTGCAAACATTGTTAGGCCCAATCCTCCAGAGATGGCACAGGGCCTATTGTGATGAACAGCAGTGCATGAACAGCAGTTACTTATTTTTATTTTATGTTTGCACCAAGGACCAAAGCAAATTCCTGGTGATGTGAACCTCTCGCTTTCTATGGCAATAAATACTATTCTGATTCTGATTCTAAAAAAGCCCTCATTGTTTTTGAATAGTAATCATATGCAGTGTAATCCTGTGCAGCCACTGAATTAGGTCACATTTGGTACATTTCTAAAGAGCTACATCCAACAATTTTGGCAGTTTCGGCAAATCTGCCCCAGCTCCAGGCCTATGATTGCCGCTTGCAGCCAAAGTTGCGTTTCTGTTGTCTATGCCTCTATGAGTTTTGTTTTTCTTAATTTCATTTTTTTTTTTTTTTTTTTTTTTTTTTTTTTACAGAAAGGTCAACTGCAGCATACACAATTTTGGTTTAACCCTATGCTATAAGTAGGCTACTCTACCAAACACCAAAACTATGCTATACTCTACATACAATGCTATGGTAGGTTACATTTGAATTTACAAATCTATGCTATGCTACGTAAGCTACACTATACTTAATACATGCTGTGCCAGACTGAACTATTGCTATGGTATGCTATAGCAGTGTTTCCTAATCAGGGGTACAGGGACCCGTAGAGGTACACACACACTTTACAGTGGGTACTGGAAATTATTTCATGATCTGCTAAGAAAATATTTGCGATTTTTTCATTTTAAACTGTTGAAACTTTTGAAAAACAAGCTCAAGCATCTTGATGATCATTGATGATTGACTGATTAAAAATTACTGAGAAAAGGAGGTGAAACTACTAGAAACATTATTTGAATAGGGGTATTATAAAGCTTGTTTCAAAAGAGTTATTTATATTACTATTTTTTCTTGTCAATTAATCAGGGGTTTTAGTTTTTTAGTAAAAAAAATGGTAAAATGAGTCAATTTATAGATAAAATAAAATAAATATTTTTTTTTATTTTAATTTTTTAATTATTTTTAACGTTATATTTCTATTAATTATTTTTTTTTATCAAAATCTTAAATAAAAAATTTATATGTATTGTTATTTTAGGGGATTTTATTTGTATCTTGATTTAAATTTTCAAAGCAAAAAGTACAGGAGTATAAGCTTTTAGTATAAAATGTCTTCAATACCTGGGGTATTAAAGAATACATTGTACAATGATTCTGCAGAGTTTACACACTGCTCACATGTCAGACAACCTGCTTTTATTCAAACTCAAACTCTTTCGGATAAACATTTGCTGAAACGTTGATTCTCACACAAAAATACATCAACCTTTCTTATAACTCCAGATTACTTTTGCATGTAGCAGATATAACAGAGCATACAAAGGATAACATACCATAACTTATTATTTTTCTATACTTACTGCATTTCAGTCCTCAGTAAGATTATAATCTTGACTGTGCATTTTCAAATTCCTCATTGCATTGTGCAGGCCGCCAAGTAGCCATTTAAAAAAAAAAAAAACATGGCTTTACCAAGAAAGACGATGAATCATATATGTCAAAATGGAGTAGGCTTCCATTAAGTTTCATTGTGACAGTGAGATTTTCTTTTTATGCTGGAAGTTAGATGTTCACATTAGCCTGCAGTTTCTGCAGCGTTGGAGATTGATGTAAAACTGGGGCTGCTAGACTTGGTGTAGTGGTAAAATATAGATGAACATCCCATAGTTTGCTCCTGACACGCCGTATATTTAACATTTGCTGAACCCTGTGGCCAGTACGGATATCCTTAGCTTCACAATGAAATATTTAAACAGATTGGACTGATGTAACATTAATGAACTGCACATGGTCATTTTTACTACACTCAGCGTATGAAGAAATATTCAAAATCTGTATTGTTATGTACAGTCATGTCTATATAGGTATGTACTGATAAGTACTGTTAAGTACTGATAAAAAAGTATTACTTCTGTAAAAGTAAAAATGTATTAAATGTGAACTTTACTTAAATACAAAATATTTGCAAGCACAATTAGAACTACTACTAGTACTACTAACGCTACTACCACTGTCACTAGTACTACCACTATCTGTCACTAGTACTACTGTACTAATACTGCCCCCAAACCTGGCTCTAATACTACCCATAACTTTCTGAATTGACGTTGAGCGTAGTATCCACTTTTCCATCAAGGTCAAAGAAAGCTTTTATTCAATTTTCAATCTTTGCATAGGTACAACAAAAATTGCAAGCACAGTCAAAGTTCTACTAGTTCTACATTTGTTTCTCAAAAATGTACTGAAGTCAATGTAAAAGTATCTTAAATGAATTACTTGAGTAAATTGTTCCACCTCTGGAAGTTTGATTGGACAGTGTTGGTCAGTGTTTTTAAGGCCTTCCCTGAGCCTAAAGCTGAAAAAACTTTCACATATTTGTAAGCTGTTTCCCTTTTCTTCATGTTCAATTTCTCTGTGTAAGGACAAGAGAAGCAGAGCTGTGAATAGCTCGGAGGAGACAGGTTTATCGCTATCCTGCAGATACATGCAACACTAAATCAAATCTTTGTGTGAAGTGATGCCGAGGAAGGAGATTTTCTGTTCGAGCTCCTATAACACTGGCTACCTCTGACACTGTGGAAATGATCTGAGCTGGGAACACTATCAGTGCCTTACAGGGGACAGGAAAAAAGGCCTAAAAGTCACAGTCAAACTTTTCAACATGAGTCACAATCCTAATTTGGTCATTTGGCGGCATATAGCATTTATAGCAGCAGCGCTGAAAATGTAATATGTGGCAAAAGGGGACTTTTTATGTTTGATGATAATTGAATTGTCAGGAATAAGTGTAGCATATAATTGTATTTGGACATTTTGGGGAGAGACCTTATTTCTAAAAAAAAAAAAAAGAGCTCAGAGGTGAACAAGCTCAAGTTAATTAAGCGTCCCTTTCTACAGCACACATCTGAACCTGTGGGAGTAGCATGAACTAATCCCCAAAATATCTCTTTTTCTGCTTCAACCTTGCTCTCTTGTTTCAGATATTTTTCTGTTTCTGTGTTTAATCCCCACTGTTCCAAATAAGAAATGTATAAAGTACACATTTGAGATTAGTGACAGCGCATGAACTGATGAAACAGCCACAGCCATGTCTCTCAGTGATATGGAAATCCTATTGAATCAATTCTAACCACTGCTCTAAGCGATGCCTTGTTACTTTGGTCCACTTGCACATTTTGTTTATGTTGGTACTGGCTCTGTTTTCTGTTTTGTTGCTTATTTATCCATTGCACTCAGAAGTAGTTTGATCTGGTGTTGGTTAGACATTAAAGTTTAAGCTAAAAAAAAAACAGACTATTTCTTGATACAGAAAATTTGCATTATGCACACACAAGGCCCTATCTTGCAATGGTAAAGAAATAGTGTATGGTATATTAAGATATAGCGGGATCTTCATTGATAAATTCTACGGTATATGCACTGAGCCACAAAAACCTATCTCCACTAAAAGTCATCATTAGTTCCTGTTCCTGACATTTTGTTTCTGGAGTATATCTTTGGCCAATGTGTACAGAATTCATTCAAAAACTCCTCAACCCAAATGCATTCGTGAGCCACACCAAAACTAATAATTTCTTCACTGACCCATCACTGACCTTTGCTAAAAGTGTAATTAAAATCCTACCCATCTTTTTTTGCGACAACAGTGGGGCAGGAGGTTATGGGCCCTCTGATTGGAGGGTTGGCGAATCAAATCCTGCTCTACACAGTGCATACTGTTGTTGTGTCCATTTCACACCCACATTTCCTTACTCCAGTCACAGTACTGTATTTTCCGCACTGTAGGGCGCTCCGGATTATAAGGCGCACTGTCATTGAATGGTCTATTTTCAAACTTTTTTCACATATAAAGCGCTCCGGACTAAAAGGCGAAACAAAACAGTCAGATAAGTCAGCCAGTCAAACTTTATTCAACACATTCACCATAACTCTCAAACTTGTTCAGTTGTAACGAGTGAATAAAAAACACAATCCGAGACCGCTAAATCAAACGATGGCGTATTCACAATAACTCATAACTGTTCAGTTAACGTTATAACAAAATACAACACAATGCACTCACTTTTTCTGTTCATTCCTCGTCCACAAATCCCTCAGATTCTTCATCTCTAATGTCCGAGTTAAACAGTTGGGCGATTATGGCAATATTGTGGTGAAGCACAGTATGTATACTCCGCAATGCTCCTGACTACGGTAGCTGTAAATAAATTCATATATAAGGCGCTCTGGATTCTAAGGCGCACTGTCATTTTTTGAGAAGATTGAAGGCTTTTAAGTGCGCCCTATAGTGCGGAAAATACAGTATATGGCGGATTGCAACAGGAAGTGCATCCAGAGTAAAAACTTGACAAATCGGGTTATCTTGCTAACAGACAAACAAACAAACCAACAAACAAATGACAAAGAAAACACAATTTTATTATTGGAGGAAATTATACTGGCTGGTCAGGGTTACAGCATAGCAGAGCATTTTTTAAACCCAGTTTTCAAAGTAAAATCGCATACTATTGTTATACCGTATAATGTAGGCTTTCAGAATATTAGCCCCCTATTTTGAACACAAGTGGATGCACATAAAAACTAACTTGGGGTCCATTTAGGAGTATGCTACCTTCCTATTTCACAGCAGATTCTGTTTTATCCTCCCTCTTATCCCCACTTTCTCTTGTTGATTATGTCCCATTCAGTCCAGAACTCTCTCTGGGGCACAGCGCTAAAGCTGCTGTCTGATGTCAACCTCCGTATTACTCAGATTGATAGCGCTTGTTGAACCATAGCTTTTGCTGCGAAATAATAAAAGTCTGGTGTTGTCTGCAAGGGTTTTCTTTCACACCCACCAGTGAAAAAGAAGTCAAGCCATTTCCAATCGAAGAAATCTCCCAACAATGATCTTGTGGTTCTATTTCTGATAACTTTGGCCATAGATATTTTAATTAATGTGCCCTACTTTGAAAGGTTCCGCTTCCATCTTGCATATTCTCCATGTGGCCTTTATCAGAGGGGCAATGCAATTCTCCTCCCTTGGCCACGTATCACAGAGCAAACGATAGAACGCAGTCTCTCAAAAGAACTCCAGTGGGTATTCATGAAAAATGCATGAGTGCCGACTGCACATGGATGCTCCCTTAAGCTGAGGCTCGGAAAATATGACAGTGACAAACAATGGTCTGATATGTCAGCACTACAACAAGAGAGAGGGAGGATCTGAGTGAATTTGCCAGTGCTTTGCTGCCTATATGTTTATTACAGACTCAGTAGGGATAGCCACAGTCCCTTAGGCCCTGCTGCGGTGCACTCAAGCCTCCTGGGTATTTTGACTGCCACAGATTTAGCTCCAGTCTTGAAATTGACAAGAAACACTCTTTGCTGGGGCTTGTTCTACTTAGATGTTAAATCAGAGGTTGTAAACGCTGAATTTCTCCCACATGGCAAGACTACATTAAAAGTCCATTCTTTAGTTTTTAGATCATTCCACGGAAAGGAAATAAGAAAATGGTAATGATGTCTGAGCATTAGTCAGTGATAGATACCAACTCCAGCCACAAGGGTTCAGTAAAGAGATTAAATAATTAGTTTTAGTCAATTAGAAAAACCTTTCTAAGACTTTAGCACAGTACTGTACTGCAGCTAAAAACACATTATTTGGCCATATGACTTTTCAGTAATTGAAACAATTATTATTATTAGGCCCGAGCCCCAAGGGTGGCGCAGGGCCTATTGTGTCTGCACAGCAGTGCGCGAAGCGCACTGCCCAAAAGTGCGCGAAGCGCACAAAAACAAAGCGCGAAGCGCTTTGCCATGTACACACTCATGGCAACAAGTACTACACAAACACAAATACCTCAGGTATGGAAGCCACATACTTGTTTTCGCTCAGAATCAATGGAAGTCAGTGGGCGAAGCCCACTCATAAGTGCGCGAAGCGCACAAAAACAAAGCGCGAAGCGCTTTCCCATGTACACACTCATGGCATCCAGTCCTACGCAATCATATATACCTCAGGTATGGAAGCCACATACTTGTATTGGCTGAAAATGAATGGAAGTGACATTTGACCCCACGGTCACGTGGGGGACCTCGAGAGCTTTCCGAAAATATATAATTTGCGGGTATAATGTAAACGGATATATTGTTTTTGCTAAAATTATTATTATTTTTATTCTTCTTTCTTTTTTTTTATTTTTCTTCTGCTCTTTGAGCGCTAATTTGACCCCCTGAACATTTGTGAAAACTCACCAAATTTTGTCCAAAATTCAGGTTTGCTGAAAAATTTTGTTTTTTTTAGGCGCCATACTTAACAATACAAAAGTGGCGCGACAGCGCCACCTACAAAATTGAAAATACATTGCACCAATGGGAGTCGGCCGAACGTAAAGTTTGTCGCAGCCCCACCAAATTTGGTACACACATTGCTGAGGTGGAGCCAAACAAAAAATATTATTATGGCCACGCCCCCTGACAAACCAGAAGTCGGTAATCTTGGATTGAAATCTGCGAAGTGCTGAGTCAGCAATTTTGCACGCGTCATACTTTTTCTATCTCCTCCTTGGGCGTTTAACGAAATGACCTCAAAATTGCTCTACATCATCTACAGAAGTGGGGCATTAAAAGTTATCCAAATTCTTCGCAAAAGTTTTACGGTTTTTGTGCGGCGCAGCCGCAAAGTTTACGAAAAAAATTTCAATTTCGCCATACTTGCAATTTGCTACAATTCGCACATTTTAACTCCAATATGGCTCAAATTTTAAACACTCATAAACCCTCCAAGCCTAAACCCATTAAATAGGAAAGAATGAAATTTGGCACGATAGCGCCCCCTATAGAATGAGACAAATATTTATATGGTCAGTAAAAAATTTAGTTTTTCAAAAATTTACGAAACTTGGCAGAAAAATACTTTATGTGACACCGATCACAAAAGCCAATGAGACCCATGTCATATTTTATACTGTGTTGTCATGGCGATGACTGAAACCTGCCATTTTATTCCAATGGGACTGAAACTAAAATTTCTATGGACAGAAAAAATTATACTTGAATGAAAATTTGTCAAATTTGGCACAAATATTCTTGATGTCATCCTGATCAAAAATTCCAATGGTACCCATGTCGTATTTGATTCGGTGTTGCCATGGCGATGGTCGAATTCTGCCATTTTATTCCAATGGGAATTCCATTCAATGCAGTTCTATGGAGTATTAGGACGCTTTTGGCAGTTTTTTTTATCAAAAGGTACCAACAAAAATTTTGGCAAAATGGTTTCTCCTCTGCCCCAGCTCCGGTTGCGGCCGGCGAGGGCCTACCAATGCCGCTTGCGGCTTTAATTTTTATTATTATTATTATTATTATTATTCTTTATTTTTCTTCTGCGCAAGGATCGCTAATTTGACCCCCTGAACATTTATGAAAACTCACCAAATTTTGCCCAAAATTCACGCGTGCGTGAAAATTTTTTTTTATATAGGTGCCATACAGAACATTACAAAAGTGGCGCGATAGCACCCCCTGGAAAAATGAAAATACATTGCGCCAATGGGAGTCGGCCAAGCGTAAAGTTTGTCGTAGACCCACCAAATTCGGTATACACATTGCTGAGGTGGAGCCAAACAAAAAATATTATTATGGCCACGCCCCCTGACACACCAGAAGTCGGTAATCTTGGATTGAAATCTGCGAAGTGCTGAGTCAGCAATTTTGCACGCGTTGTACTTTTTCTATCTCCTCCTTGGATGTTTCACGAAATGACCTCAAAATCGCTCTACATCATCTACAGAAGAGGGGCATTAAAAGTTATCCAAATTCTTCGCAAAAGTTTTACGGTTTTTGTGCAGCGCAGCCGCAAATTTTACGAATTTTTTTTCGATTTCTCCGTACCTGCAATTTGCTACAATTCGCACATATTAACTCCAATTTGGCTCAAATTTTAAACACTCATAAACCCTCCAAGCCTAAACCCATTAAATAAGAAAGAATGAAATTTGCCGCAATAGCGCCCCCTACAGAATGACACAAATATTTATATGGTCAGTAAAAAATTTAGTTTTTCAAAAATGTACGAAACTTGGCAGAAAAATATTTTATGTGACCCCGATCAAAAAAGCCAATGAGACCCATGTCATATTTTATACTGTGTTGTCATGGCGATGACTGAAACCTGCCATTTTATTCCAATGGGACTGAAACAAAAATTTCTATGGACAGAAAAAATAATACTTGAATGAAAATTTGTCAAATTCGGCACAAATATTCTTGATGTCATCCTGATCAAAAATTCTAATGGTACCCAAGTCGTATTTGATTCGGTGTTGCCATGGCAATGGTCGAATTCTGCCATTTTATTCCAATGGGAATTACATTCAATGCAGTTCTATGGAGTATTCGGATGCTTTTTGCAGTTTTTTTGTCAAAAGGTACCAACAAAAAATTTGGCAAAATGGTTTCTCCTCTGCCCCAGCTCCGGTTGCGGCCGGCGAGGGCCTACCAATGCCGCTTGCGGCTTTAATTATTATTATTATTATTATTATTATTATTATTATTATTATTATTATTATACTGTATTTTCGTCTACTCTCACCTCGCAGCAAGGTTTGATTTCCAGACCATCTGGGGCCTTCCTGTGTAAAGTTTGCATGTTCTCCCTGTGTCTGGGTGGGTGCTCCAGTTTCCCCCATCAACCTAAAACATGCACAATAGGCTAAAACCTCCAGCTGGGTGCTCCTGACCAGGATCATTGCTTAAGATCTGGAGAAGGATCCCTGGGCACTGCACTGTGGCTGCCCACTGCTCCTGACAGATTGCCCCAGCGACATTGAGGGATGAGTCAAATGCAGAGAATGAATTTCCCTACTGGGATCAATAAAGTAAGTAAATAAATAAAATAAAATAAATATTTCATCATTATTTTTACAGTTTCTACAGACTTTCAAAAAATGCATTGTGTACATGGCAGCCATAAAATCTGCATATTTCCTGGCTTACTATCCCATGTGCTCACAATGCAGGCTCATCCGCAGAGATTATATTTTCACATGCTACAAACCAGACTGAAGCTGAGCTCAGCAGCAGCAGCACGAGCCGCACAAAGGCGATATTTAACACCAGCCATGCAGCCTCATAAAACGCTTGTTCCTGTGTAGTGTAGGAGCTAATCTCATTACTGTATATTCAAGCCTTTGGTTGGTATAGGCGCTTCCCTTTGCAGCTCCAGTGGGCCTCTCCGGAGATTGGACTGGGAGAATTAGAGTGGGGCACTTAGCTCCCGGCACACTTCACTGTCAAATCTCTTCAAAATACACAGAGGAAAGATTAGATGATACAATGTGAGGGCCGTATCTGACTGACACTAAAGCTTTATTTTTTTTTAAAGAAATCTTCCCATAAAACAACCCTGTATTTGAACCTGCAGTCTAAATAATGATGTGTAGAGAGCGCATTGTTAAAAGAAACCTAGTTGTTTGCACAGCGTCAACAATTTATAACATACAGTTTCTTGCTAGGCGTTTCCGAATGACTATATACACCATGTCTTTTTCAGCGGCTTTGACAGTTGTAGCCATGGGGCATAACCATCGATTCAACAGCAGTATGTTTGAAATGGAAAAGATCAATCAAAAACAAAATGGCTATCAGATTGTATGAAATCTAATAATGTGACTCACACAAGGAGCGCTCTCTGCACTGGTGTAGCCATCGATCTCATTCCCAACTTCTGTTTCAATTAGACATGTCTCATCAATGACATGCCCATAAAAATACCAGACTAAAACATCATTGTCTTTTAATGTGCTGCCCAGTAATACAGATGCATGCAATATGAGGAACAGAGTCTTCAAAAGTGGATCTTGCTTAAGTTGGTCAAACCTTTTCTGTAGTCCGACAGTCCTTGATCTCGTTTGAATTCATCGGGGCAATCAGAGAATGATTACAATCAAACCTTTGTACACTACTTGTACAAAATCATATTATTAAATAAAAGCAAAATCTGTGCTTCTGCATCTACACCAATCAGGCATAACATCCTGGCTACTGCAGGTGAAGTAAATACCGCATGATTATCTCTTCATAGCACAAGTTAGGGGGCGGGATATTCATGACAGCAAGTGAACATTCTGACCTCAAAGTTGATGAATTAAAAAAAAAAGGAAAATGAGCAAGCAGAAGCATTTTAGCTGAGCTTGACAAGGGTGAAATTGTGATCGACGACTGGGTCAAAGCATCTCCAAAACTGCAGCTCTTGTCGGGTATTCCTGGTGTGCAGAGGTCAGTAGCTGTCAAAGGCAGCAGATGAGCTATTGTGGCTCAATTCATTGAAGAAGTTAATGCTGGTTTTGATAGAAAGGTGTCAGAATGCACAGTTTTTCACAGTTTATAACATTATTGGACAAAAACACATAGGTAGGTGGTCATAATGTATCTCTGTGTTGTTTTTGTGCTTGAGGGAAAAATATGTTTTAGCTGGTTGCAGTATGATGTTTGGGGTAAACTATATGTGCAGTGAGTGACCAAGACCAGTGCTTAATTTGACTTGGATCCTGCCAGAACAAGATCCAGAAACTGTCTTATTTTGACAGAGTGTGATCGGGTAACTGTTGGCTTGGATCTGGTAACTTATGCACCACTCAGAACAACAGCTGACTACATTTGACTCTTTTGATCTCCTAAGCCTGTGTTAAAATTCAGATGTGTAAACAGTTGCACAAAAACTAATATTTTTATAATTACGAGCCACACTATATACTTCTCTCACACTAAGTTAAGAGCTTAATTTCCGCTTGAACAAATAAACACTAAAATATACAAAAAGTGCAATGAGTCAATCAGTTGTACAATTATTGAATCCAGGTCCTTAATATGAATTAGATTATCATCATTTATAGACATTCTGATAAAGAGAGAAATGCTTGTTGGGTAATTTATGTAAGTCACAGAAACCAAAGGCGCAGATTCGCCAAAAACATAAATAACTGCAGCGCTCAAAACTTCAAAAAGACAGTCACATTTCTCAAATGAAGCTGATTTGCAGCCTAAACTGAGCCTCTCTGCACACTTCCAAATGTTGTCAGATCCCCCTTGTCCAAATTCAATCTGGTCCCTTATGTGAGGTCACGGGTGGCCAAAGGACACAGGACTACGTTGGACACACAAAGTAAAGTGATGCAGGGAGGAGGAGGAGTCTAGGACATGACTGTGGTGTGGGATACATTAAACAACTAGATACTGTAAAGGATTTCCTGGCTATAATGTATAATAATGTTAACAAATATGGTAAAATATAAATTAAAATTGAGTACAAATGAGCAGTTGCTTGGTATTTTGGCGTGTGTGTGTGCGCCTATGCATTGTGTTCTGTATACGTTCCTGTATCAGTGTTGGCCTTATGGACTCTGGTGTCAATTTTCATTCTGGCATCATTTGATTTACAAATTAAGCACTGACCTAGGTCTTTAAAAATACAAATTAAATTAATTAATACTTGTATATATCTTATCTGTATAAGTCTGTCACAGCCATTTAAATCAAGACAGAACTTTAGTTACTCTCAGCGAGACAGAACACTTTGTAGACCTGCAACCACCGGTGCATTTTGCGAAAAGATATATTTTCTGCATCGTATTGTTTTATTTGCGTAGCTGTCGTTTTGTCACCCATTTCATGCAGACGTTTTGAAAGCGGCCCTCTCTGAAGATAGTGTAACAACATCCATCTCTTCACCCACAAAATGGTGCGCGCTCACAAAGCGGTCCCACCAGATAAGGCAGGGTATCACACATCTCTAAATCACTCTGTCTCTGCAGAATTGCTCAGGTTTCCTCTCAAAACATTTCATGCGTCTTTTGAAATCCGAACCATAATAGTGTGAGAATTCATCACCACCCAGACACCCTTATGCAAATCCCCATTTATTGTGACCTTCTTTTTTCCTTTTTTATGAAACAAGGATGACTCACTGAAAAAGGGCGTCTCAAATTCCATTACCAAGGAGGGCTCTGGGCCTGAGCTAAAAGTGAAAGCAGGCAGCCAAAATCTGAAATATTTAATTAGGTTGCCTGGCATTGCAAAAACATGAAAATGAGGTACTTCACTGAAAAAGGCAAAACGTTTCTATTCAAGACACTTTTTACCAGTTGATTAAAGAAACATCGCCAACAGCTGTTTTCTTCCCTTTGCTTCTGCTGACATTTGGCAGAATATTAATGTCGCTTTTGACTCTACTAAATAATTACTCCTTTTATCATTTCAAGCTCATTTCACTCTTCACACCTAACTAACTTCCCATTGTTCCATTCTGATTCTTCCTCGTGTTTCATGTCTGCCTCTTTTTACGGATAAAGTCTCGCTCCGAATCTCCCAATCAGCTTTGCTCACCTCCCATGGCTTAAATATAAGAAAGGAATGTGTAGCGGTGACATTATCAGCTCAGCGTAGTCTGGTTAAAATAGACCATGACTATCAGCTTTAGCGATGGACCAGGCTTAGCATTGGCCCGTTAGCTTTTGGTGTCTTTTATGTAAGCGTGACTCTGTGCTTATCAGGTCCCTATACCGTGTCCCCCCTGTGATATCTGTGACCACAAAACGGCTTGAAAGCAAGACATTACAAGAATTAATCTGTTGCCTTGTACTGCAGTGTTATTTATAAGCTCTTGTTTTAGAGAAATTGAAGTCAAAGTTTAAGATCCAAAAGGTTGTTTTTCATAAAGTCCTTACAGTTTTAATCAGATGAGGTTCAATAGAGAAATACAAAGCAAGACTAAATTAGAGCATCTTCAGAGTCTGTCGCTGACAAATGATCAAACACCATCGCCATTTTCTAATTACCCCTTGTCTTTGTCTAAAGCCATGAAATTATGTCAAACTTTAGAATAGACTACACCCATTAAGCATAACATTATGACCACCTGCCTTATTGGTGGTCACAGTGTTATGACAGCCTGTCATGAATGACAAAGAGTTGGTATTCTCACCGGTCACTTTAAAGAGCCAGCTCCCATCCATGGGCTGTTTCTTTCTGAAAGGATCTTTTCAAAAAAAGGGGTAGATAATAACAGAGAGGAGAAACCAGATCAGACCCTCTGAGCTGAGACACTTGGCCTTCCTCAATGCCAATCTGCCCTGAAAATAAAAGTCAAAAGTTACAGTTTGAGGTTGGCTGTTGCTGTTATTTTTACTAGCCATGCTTTTTGTTAGAGGTGTGTGTTTAAATAAAAAAAAAAGGTCAACATCTGTCTTTTAAAATTTATGCTTAATTATAAGTGTGTTTACGCAGCAAACTCTGATGCACTGTGTACTCTGAAAGTGTCAGAATACACAGTGCACCAAAACCGGCATTAATTTATTCAATTCAAACAACAGAAGCTTGTCTGTTAGATCAGACCACACTGGCCAGGCGTCAGTCTCCATGTGCATCATCTGTCAAAGATTCACCATTGTTCCTTCCTTAGACCACTTTTGATATTGACCACTGCAGACTGTAAACACCCCACAAGAGCTGCAGTTTTGGAAATGATATGACCCACTGACAAGGGTTCAAATCCTTAATCTTGCCCATTTTTCCGGCTTCTAACAAGGGGTGTAACGATACACCTGGTTGTAGTGTATCGTTTCGGTACGGCTTGTTCGGTTCAGTCTGCTTGTGTACCATTTCGGTAGTATTTATAAATAAACATAATGATTTAGTGCGAGCTTAAGTGCGGTGGAGCTAAATTTCACAGGCAAGTTTCCGCATGGATGCTGTTAAGTGACGGACTGCGCTGTTGCCATGGCAAACAAGAAGCCAGAGCTCTATTATTTTCTTCCCTCCCTATGGTCTCCTGTATGGGAACATTTTGGTTTTCATTTGGATCGAGCTAAAGCAATAACTCACACGGACACATGGCTTAGTCCTGGTGTAACAGGTTTAGACCTGGATTAGGATTGGTTTAGTCCTGGTTTAGATGTGGTTTAGTCCTGGTTTAGCCCTGGTTTAGTTATACAGTAAATACATTAGATAAATACTGAGGTCCGGACCTCTGTGAGCCCTGTGGTGCGTACGGCCGTGCCACTTAGCACAGATGGATGGCCATCACAGGCTACAGAAAGCTATTTAACAGTACATTACATCACAGTAGGAGAGAAATATGTTTTGCAAGTTTTTTTCTGCTTTTTTTGTAGTAAAAATGTACAGAATCAAATTCTCGAAAAAAAAAAAAACCCAAAAAAAAACAAACAAAACAAAAAAAACAAAAAACAAAAACAAACAAAAAACAACCTGAACCAAACCAAATTGTGATTTTAGTGTATTGCTACACCCCTACTCCTAACACATCATCTTCGCGGACAAAATGTTAATATATCCCACCCACTAACAGGTGCCATGATAAAAATACATTTGAGTCTTGTTTTAGACCTTAAATAATAATAATAATAATAATGCATTAGTCTTACATAGTGCTTTTTTAGACACTCAAAGTTGGTTTTTGGTGCATTATTCATTCACTCCTCAGTCACACTCGGTGGTGGTGAGTTACTTCTGTAACCACAGCTGCCCTGGGTCAAACTGACAGAAGTGTGGCTGCCATTTTGTGTCCACAGCCCCTCTGACCACCTCCAATTCACACTGACACATTCATACAGGAACGGTGGGTGTAGTGTCTTGCTCAAAGACACAACAACAGTATGCATTGCCAGGGCTGGAACTACCAATTTTCAGTTTAGTGGGCAAGCATCTCTACCAACTGAGCTACTGCCGGACAGAAGAGATTGAAAGGAAGGAGAGAGAATGATTTGAACCTGGGTCGCTCAAGTATGTGGTAAGCGTTCTACCAGGTGAACCACCAAGGCACCCTGACATTACATCTATATCAAAAAAGCTATACTCTACACTGCCTTCTTTTACCCTTGAGTCTTATGAAAAGTCAATGCCTTACTGTATGTACTTGTACTGTATGTGCAAACCAAGAACAGATCATCCACACTTAAGGCCAAACAAGCCTTTTTCTCTTCAGAGGGCACATGTTTAAAACCCAATCTGCATCTATTACATTAAAAATCAATTACCAAAAAGCTCTAAACAAACAACCTTCGCTACAAAAACGGTCATGAATTAATTTTCTGGTCATTAGTGGCAATGTGGATGGGGGCTACTTATCACAAATGATGCTGTTTATCCTCTAATCAGTGTGCTACCTCCATAAGGACCTGTAGTGTTTCCCAGACCACCTACACTTCTTCATCCACACAGTCAACCAGGACAAATCCTCTTCTATTCATCTGTAGGTCAAATAAATGTGGAAAAAAAAACAAAAAAAAAACATTTGGGAACTGAAAGGAAAACACACTTAACAATGCTTGTTTTGGCAAATGATGGCAATTGATGCTGCTCTATCACCCAAGTAATTAATGTGGTAACTAAAAATGGTGTATTATGAGGCATTTGATGCTCAAAATAATTTGTTCAAAGCCATTATTGATTAACATATTCTTCATAATTTGACTTCTCCACTTGTAGCGTGGTAATTACTCTGGTCGACCCTGCTGATCTGTGGTGTACGCACTAATGAGCTTATGAAAATCCCAACTTCCTCGAACACTGCTTTATATTAATGAAGCGTACCGTACTGAGTTAGATCTAAAATTAAAATGTAAAAAGTGTAAGGATGAAATTGCTCTGTTTTTCAGCGGCCTGGATGGCATCTCCTTTGAGAGAAGACACACAATGGCAGAAAATGGGGGGCAGCGACGGTGGAGATATTGAAAGACAATGTAGAGGAGGTCAACGGGGGTGAGAATGAAAGGCGGCCCATGTAATTAGGTGGTGTAATTAGCTTGAATTAATCAGCCACGCAACATAGCAACGAGTCTCGGTGCACCTCCTCAGTATTGTATAGAACCAGGTGCATTACCATATTACTATGCAGTATTAAGTTGTGTTAGCTTATAATGTAACAGGTCAACAAAATAGTAATAATTAGCATATCTTTAGCTGATTCTTTATATTTTTACCTCAGCTTTCCATTTAATGTTTACCACACAGTGACTACAATAACAGAGACCATTTGCAATAGCGTTTCATTTGCAATGTATTTACTGTGATGGAGAAGTAGGTCTAGACGGCATGTTCAATGAGTATCAAGTCTTCATTCACTAACCCTAACCCTATCTATCTATCTATCTATCTATCTATCTATCTATCTATCTATCTATCTATCTATATATCTATCTATCTATCTATCTATATATATATATATATATATATATATATATATATATATGTTAGGGCCGGGAATCGATAAAAAAAACAAAAACGAATTAATCGCAAATCTGAAAAACATGTATCGCGATTAATTACTGGTAGTTATTAATTGTGATTAATCGCATTATGAATTCATGTACAGCCACAAAATTGTAAATTTAGAAAGTTTATTTTGAATTAACCTTCTCATACTTTACTGTAAACTTGTGCAATGCAAACAAAACTTGCAAAGAAAATAAATGAATAGTCTCTTTGAGACTTGTAACTCAGACAAAGTTTGCCTAAATAAGGTACAACCAACAAATACACAAAACTTGCTTAAAAAAGCATGTGTAATCTCTTTTAGAACTTTACTTTAGAATAAGTTTAATTATTCAATTAATAGCAATTGTTGTGGTTCACAATAGTGTAAATACTATGAACTGTGTTACTCCAGTGGTAATTAAACTCATCCTTGCATAGACTGCACATAACTTTTGTTTTGTCTATATTGCCGTCTGGTGATGATTTGAAGCAGAATTGTCCATTTAGCAATGTGTCTTTTTGGTCACTCATATTGCTTTTGTTCACTTGCTGCGTTAGGCTTGTTCAAGATGAACCGCGCCTCACCTGGATTGTGAACGAGAGTGCACGGCTGCAATGGCTGCACTGATAGTGAAGTTGGACAGTTTGTGGCTCATATCACGCACCATCTTCTCGCATGTGTTGAATAGGATTTTGAAAATAAATGCATTAAACTGATTTGTAAGAACTTTTCTGTCTCGTGCTTGACCACAGTCTGTGTTAATGAGGTGCTCCTCAGGAGCTCACAACATGAGGCACATTCAGCAGTGGTTCTTAGGCTTTTATGTCTAAATTTACACATTATAAAAGTTTGTTGAGATTTCTACCATGTTATAATGTTCTCATCAAAACATGCCTGTTTGAGTAATCCTGTATTCTCTGGCATTGCCGTTTTGAAGCCTCAGAACACACATTTCCACAAACCCCCGCCTCCCACAAACCCCTCCTACTCCAGGAAGCACTGACCAATCAGCAAGCCCTCTACATCAAGTCTCCGCTTATTCATTTATCAAAAAATCAGTATACAGCTCTGTTTCCGCTGATTTCTCAGTAAGTAAACTGGCTCACAGTATATTGTAGCTGGAGTTTCTGGCATCCCATGAGGAAATCAACCCCCTGACCTTCTGCATAAAAGCCAGGGCAGAGACTTAGAAATTTTAATACTGAATCATAGTAAATCATATTTGATAAGATTTTGTTATTCTCTTTGTAGACTTTTATAAATCTTTTGGCCGATTAAAACACCAATTAGAGTTTCATGTGTTAGATTTTCTTCTGCCTTGAAAAATTTAAACAAATTAATTCACACAGTGTACAAAACTGTAATAGCTTAGTCAGATTATCCTTTAATAATTCAGCAAGATTTAATATTAGCAGAGGAATCAAGGGGATCCACCTCTACCAAATCATTTTGTTAGTAATGCTAATCCCAGCTTGACAGATTTACGTACACTTAGGGTGTGTTCACACTTGCTGATCTGCAGGACTCTTTTGGGTAAAAGTCAGCACCTGTGTCGATGATGTCATTGGTCTGGTTTGAGTTCACATTGAGCTCTGTCAAACAAACTGAACTGACTGAGGGCGCAGTAACACTCCTCGACTGTAGGGGGCAGTATGTCAGTATTTACTAAGAAAAACAAGCCAAGAAGAAACCCTGCTCATCTACGGGTCAAAAGTCTGCCTGTTCAGCCCCAAATATACCATTAATATCATACAGCACAATATTTAATCCAGTTTAGAGGCTATATCAGCTGAACACAGCTGTGGACTCTCTCTGGTCATTAATATGAAATCTGTGTCGTTTTAGCTGTGTTTTTACATTTGTTTGCTAATGTTAGCAACCTTTTATTTTATTTACAGTAGGCCATAGTTGTATTTTTTCCTAAAAGTCACGCTAGATGCGCCTATGTTTTTCTGCCCTTGGTAACCTGCCCACTCCCTGGTGTTAGTCTGTAGTTGAACACACCCATCAATACACAAAATATAAATAATACTATTAAAAACAACACTTGCAGACATACACAGATATACTACAACCATACACACATTTTCGCAAGTAATTGTGGTCAACTATACAGCTGTCTTTATTCTTACAAAATATAAATAAAATACCAAAAGCAGTTGAATGTCTTAGAGTATTTTCTAAGGCAGCAGGGCTAACTGTTGACATTAATAACAAATGTGAAAGCTCACTTACAGAGCTGTATGTATTCCAGTCAAGGACAACACATCTTAGACCACTACAAAATATGCAGAAACTAAACGTAAAGAGTAGCCTTGCACTTTGAAACCCACTTGCAGGAACTTAAAAAAAATAGGCGTTATATAATAGGAATAATAAATATAGGAGAAGGATTTATGGATTCAAGGCAGAGGACTTTATCCTTTTACACAAGTTTAGCATCTCTATTCTGCCAGTGGTCTGGGATGCCCCATGACCAGGTTTGCAGGGAAGAAAGAATCTTTGTTCTTTTGTAGACAGAGGGCATCCAAGCCAGAGACATGGTGTTGGTATTACTTTACTGATATGACATTATATGAGAAAAGATAGCTGGTCGCCTATAATCATTAGCCTGTTGTAATAATGATATTTTTGTATTTAAATGTTTTTTTTTGTTTGTTTTTGTTTTTTTTACCTAATAGCTTTTATTGAACTTTGGTACATATGCTGTTAATGTATAAACTCAGCTACATGTTGAATGTAAAATATATACTTAGGTTTTCAGGTCCTGGTTTTAGCGTCCCATCCATTGCCCACACGTCTTTTGCTTATAAAGAAAAAGCATTATGTCAGAGATATAGTGCTAAAAAGAATAACTCTATATCCCAGGATGTACCATACATATAGAATATAGTTAACAATAGTTGCCTTTACTTTATGTTAGATTTAGTATGCCGTCTACATCAACTACTGTCCATCAACACTAATTATCCACTGGCCACTTTCTGTCTCTTTCTCTCCTTCTTGTCAGAGATCAACCCTCGCCCTCTGTGACCCTGTCTGTGTTAGAAAGCTGCCCATCACAACATTTAATCATTTATTCAGCCGGTCCTGAGAGCAAACTGTGAACTGCCATCCCTCCCACTCTGTGCCAGCCTGCCCAGATCCACTGATCAAGAAGCACATGTCAGGAACCAGTGTCCAGGGATGCCATCCCGGGGCTATGTGAGGGTTTGCTTGACACATTTCCTTAACCACCCTTCACTAATGGGCCTCTTGTAGCTACTGACACATGCAGAATATGATGTTTCCTTCTATAGTGTGAGGTCTGGAGGAGTGACATCAATAAGCATGCAGTGGGAAGGCTATGGGGGGGTTATTCAATCATATGGAGCAGCAACTTTTTACAGCAAATACCATTTATTAAACTGAAATGAGCATAAATCTAGATTAAGCCAGGTCTAAACCAAAAATAAAGTAGGTATAGACAGAAAAAATTAGATGTGGCTAAACTGAATCAGGTCTAAACTAGGACTAAACCAGCACAGAACCAGGATTAAACCACACTACACTACTGGATCAGGCTCTTAATTAAACTACCACTAAAGTACCACTAGAAGGGCCCACCTCCCACAGTTTGAGAAACACATATAGAGTATTTTAAACATTCTTTCCCCTGTTAGATTCCAACAGGAGAACAGTAGTGCTTGTGAACTCCTGACGTGTTGGCAAGTGGGTGCAGGCAGACCGGGGCATGTCATACTCTATGTGTTAATGACTTTGTGAATTCTGACTGGAAGCGTGATGGAGAGATCTCATTAGGAATATGCCACACCTTGCTAAAGAGGGAAAACTGGATTTCATGGAAGAAGCTCGGTGCCGACACTTTAGTTTTGAATGACTTGCTGTGACCAATAGCATTTTCTCCAGCTGTTGCAATTCTCCAGCTTATTCTTGCGGCCAGGCCAGACTATCTACTGACTTGCCAATAAAATGTCTCTTGCCACTGGGAAAGTGCAGGAACTGTCAATTGGTCTCACCTTATCTACCTTAAACATGCCTCTGCTGACTGCATGCTTCTCACACATTTTTCTTTATTGCCGTTTACATTGTTCTCTTATTCGGTCCAATCTCCTTCCTGCAACATAAATTAGTCAATTACCAACAGAATATTACAAAAGTGATGCTCAAAACAGACACCACACCAAGTAATAGAGAATTGGTTACAAACAAAACAACTGCTTTTTTGGGAGAAAATGCATTTTTATGGCTGTGTAAAACCAAATGTATCAATTTTATAATTTAAATAAATGTTTTTAAATGAATATTGTTGTATGTACAATACCTGCGCTACATGAACATATGAGAGCATCAAAGGAAAATACTTGTATATACTGTAGAGCAATGTTTCCCAATCAAGGGTACAGGGACCCCTAGGGGTATGCAAGCACTTTGCAGGGGGTACTTGAAATTATCTTATAATTTATTTCCAAGATGGTAAGAAATGCAAAGCATGTGCTATATTTTAGTACTGAACTACTGAACCATATTAAAGAAATGCAAGTCTAAGGTATGTCATTGACTGATGAAAATGATGTGAAATTTTTAAAGAATATTATTCAAAATATGATATTTTATTACATTTTTTAAGATTTAGTAGCTTACTTCAAAGAGGAGATATACAGAAGATTAAAATTTGTCCTTATAGTAAATTTAATATGGGTCTGAAATTTTTTTTAAAGTTTAATTTGAACATACATTTTAAAGTAAAATAAGTAAAAAATAATCGGTATTTACTACTACTCTCACCTATGGTCATGAGCTTTGGGTCATGACCGAAAGGACAAGATCCCAGATACAAGCGGCCGAAATGAGTTTCCTCTGCAGGGTGGCTGGGTGCTCCCTTAGAGTTAGGGTGAGGAGCTCTGTCACCCGGGAGTAGAGCCTGCTGCTCCTCCACATTGAGAGGAGTCAGCTGAGGAGGCTCGGGCATCTGGTCCGGATGCCTCCTGGACGTCTCCCTGGGGATGTGTTCTGGGCATGTCCCACTGGGCGGAGGCCCCGGGGAAGACCTAGGACACGCTGGAGGGACTATGTCTCTCGGCTGGCCTGGGAACGCCTTGGGGTCCCCCGGTAGAGCTGGTGGAATGTGTCTGTGGAGAGGGAAGTCTGGGCATCTTTGCTTAGACTGCTGCCTCCGCGACCCGGTCCTGGATAAGTGGAAGAAGATGGATGGATGGAATTTATGTTGTTATATTTTTGTATTTTCATTTTAAAGGCAAGCGGATTATCAATTATTTTATTTATTTATTAATTTTATCTTGAATTGGAGTTTAAAAGAAAAAAAAGTGGCAGGAATTTGTATTTACAATAAAGTATAAAATGTCTTTGTACCAAAAAAACACAAATGAAGTTTTTTTTTTTTTAAAGAATCATCAACATGTATTAGTATTTCATGGTATAACAAAAATCCCAGGGGGTACACAAGATAAAAAAGGTTGGGAAACACTGCTCTAGAGTAACTATGCACAAAGTAAAGGGATATATTTCAAGGATTTATTTATTTAATTGTGATGTTTATAGTTTACAGTTAATAAAAATAAAATTTCATATCACATAATGTTCTATCACCATAATAAACCCAGCCAGAAGGAGTACCAAGCAAGTTTATTGAATTCCTTTTGCCAGTTCCAAGCCCAAATAAATAAAGAGGGTAAGAGACAGATACTTTGCTGTAGGGATATTACATAGTTATCATCATCATTATAATCAAAATAAATAAATGCTTGAAATATTTCACTCTGTGTATGGATTCAATATTCTATAATATATGTCTTTCAGTTTCTGAATTGAACTACTGAAGTAATTTAACTTTTTGATGATATTCTAATTTATTGGTATGCACCTGCATGTTTTGCATATTTATGGGCTTTTTTCATACCAATAACATCTACAGAATGTGTAGAAATTAAGCATTTTATTCATCTACCACTCCAGGCTCAAGTCAACGATGTGACAGTTCATGGTATAAATAATTCATATGGCTTATGAGTGTTCTCATCACTGACAGAGAAAACAAATGTTTTTTCTCAGAAATAAATCCAGGTAATTGCAGAGAATTAAAATGAGGGAATTAGATTTATTGCATAAATGAACTTGTAAAAAAATATATGCTATGTGTCTTTCTAGGTATGTGACATGAGTGTAATCTATACCTGATTAAAACATATTTTTCTAAATGCAGTAGTGTTGGTTATGAAAATTCAAAATTGCATCTAATAGCAATAAGAGTGGATTTCATAAACTGTATTAGTGGATTCTGCTTGCAATCTAGGTTAGTGACAGATGACTGACAAGTAAATGTGGAGCAGAGAGCTGTATTACCTTAAGCATATGGTCTGCGTCAGAATTGTAACTTACTGTGGGTTTAGCTTTCTAGCTATAAAACTGTAGTACACTATGTGCTATAATACTCCTGAATGTAGTGATAGTATATAGTGGAAAACAGTGGAAGAATATAGACAGAAAATAAAAAGATTCGGTGCACACAAATCATCTATTTCAAACATTTATTCATTTAATTTTGATGGTGGTATACAAAACATAATAATTAAATGAGATACTAGATTTTGGTGTGTCATTAATCAGAGGAGGGAGTGTTTCCTAAACAATTTGCTGTATTTCAAATAAGCAACAAAAAGTGCTCATGAGTGCTTTTTATTTTTCTTTGATTCTGGTTTCTACTACAAAATATTTTTTTCGGTATAAAAGAAAATTGGTCAAATTTAGCTTCTAATAAAAAGAAAAATATCAATACACCCACCTTTGATATCAAAATGTAAAATCTCAACATTTCTTATACCACTACTTGAAACATTTAATATGCATAGGTACTGCAACATTAACATTTCCACATAATATTATTCTGATTCAATATGAGGCATGTGACGAACAATATTTATCTGCTCCAGCAAACAGGTTGTATTGGATCAATACGTACTGCAGTGCTACAAGAAGAGCTATCTGTTTCTTTCTGAAGACACAATATGAGGTCTTTGGTGGTAAAACTGATTGGTCACTGAGAGGTCCTTAAAATCAGAGCTCCAAACAATTGTGGAAACATAGATGACAAAGGCAGCTGTGTGGATTGTTCTCAAAGGCTCTGATTGAAAGCTGGTGTCAGGAAGGCTGCAGCAATCAAAGGACTTGTGTATTTCAAGCCGAAAGAGGTCATGTGGAGAGCAGGATAAATCCACCGCCCCCATCCACAGAACAGGCATCTGACGGGACTGCACACTGCACAATCAAATGTACCACTGTCTATGCATCTGGTTTGTTATGAGTATGTTGTCTTGACATGTTTAAAACATGTCAAACCCAATCCAACAAGTTCAATGTGTAAAATAAAAAAAATATTAAAAAAAACATAGGAGTGCTCCAGTATAGCTATACAGATGCAACCTCGGCAACAAGGGTTTGTGTCCAGACTCCGACACTTTGCCGAATGTCTTTCCCATGATTTTCTGTCACTACTCCACTGTAAACTACTGAATAAAGCCTGAAAATGTTCCACAAAAAAAAAAAAAAAAAAAAAAAAGCTTTCATTTTTTATTTACAATTTACACATTGTCCCATGTTTTGTCAGAATTAGGTTTGTATTTTTTTGCGACACCAGATAGCATAGTAGATAGATAGTATAGTGCCCTGGACCCCCGAATTTGGGTTTGGAAAAATACTGGACAAAGCAATGCAGTGGTGCATGGTGATGTGACAGGCCACATGGGACAACCTTTTTCTTTTAGTGATCATTGTACCACAGATAATTGCCTTTGGCATACCACTGACACTGCTATTACTTAATATGTTTATAATATTTTAGGACAAAAAGTACAACAGAGATGAACACAAATCAAAGACACCAATTAAATGTAAATAAAAGAGAATGTAATGGCAAAAAAAATAAAAATCATATAAAACCATATTGTTTTACCATTAAATGAAAATAATAGCTAATTTTGATTTGGTTGGCAGCAACACATTTCAGAGAAGTTCAGGCCTTTACCACTTCTGTTATCCTGTCACAACATTTTTGAGATATGTTGCTGCCATCAAGATTTAAATGAGCCAGCAAAATAGCTAAGAACACCTGTTTTAACACCTGAAACATTAGGATGTTTATGTTCTTTTCAGCTTTTCCCATCTGGGGTGGCCACAGCACATCAGCTGCCTTCTATGCCATGCAGTAATTTGCACATTGATATGGCATAGGTTTTACTCCAGATGCCCTCTTTGACACCATTTATCCAGGCTTGGAAACAGCACAAACTGGCTTGTGACCCAATATGGTTAGATTATGTTGTTTATGTTATATTGTGGGATTTACAAATATCTCTGTGTTGTGTTGTTTAGTGTCTCTGTTTTTGCCACTGGGTTTGTAGGTTTGTACCTTAGAGCAGAATGTGGCTAACTCTAAATAATTTCATTACCTTTTCAGTGTTCCTGTTTTCTGAGACAAATCAAATGGCATAATGCAAGAATATTTTTCTGCAAATGTTTGTAAACCGTGGTACACCGAGTACAGTGTAGTGCCATACTGACCAGTATGTTAGTAACTGCGCGGTAATTGAGGAGCTGCCTGTTGGGCCTTATTGCTGCCAAAATGGCAATTAGTGGAGGCACGCAGCACCTGCTCGCTCCACCAAAAAAAAAAAAAAAAAAAAAAAAGAACTCATCAGTGGCTGTGATACTGCAATAAGAGCTAAATATGGCGTGCACACATACAATGATTAATATGTTACTTACACGCATCAGGCATAACATTATGACCGCCTGCCTAATATGCTGCCGCATAAGCAAAAACATTAACATTGGATCAGACCACACGGGACAGCCTTTGTTCCTCAAGAGGCGCATTTGTGGAGATGCTCTGACACAGTCATCTCGCCATCAGTTTGGGCCTTGTCAAACTCAAATCCTCATGCTTGTATGTTTTTCCTGCTTCTAAAGGATCAGCTTTGGGGACAAAATTATGATTGGTGCATGTTGCTTGAGTCTTTGAGCTGTGCAACCATGAAACCAACATCTACAACATACTGCCCCTTTTTCATTTATGTCTATTGGTGACACCCTAAACCACATTAGCAAACCATCTCTATGTAATTGCATCATTACCACAATTACACAGATTATGTTTTTCCCCAACTCGCTGAATCACCTGCATTAACCCCCATACGACTATTACTTGTAACCAAAGACACGTTTTCATAATTAACAAACTCTATGATCATCAATAATTTCGTAGACAATTCATTAAAATACAAAAGCAGAGCAAAAATATGGTAGACTGTGACATGGAGATCTTTGAAAGTACAGAGAGAGAGAGAGAGCTTTCTGCGGTGAGCTGCAGACTGGAGGTTAGGTAAAACGACATATGTGGTATAGATAATTGGCCTAAACTGTCATCTGGACACATAATGATGATAACACGTTTTAGGTTTGACAGCTTTGGTGCTATCCATTTTAAATGCCCCCCTTCATGTATATTGTAAAAAGTAACCAGATCATTCTGTCAATTAAAGGAGATATATAAGGTGTATGTGCTCACCAAAAAGTCAAACTTATTTTTTTCATTTTTAGGATACTGTATTTTTGGCCTTTAAGCTTTTTTAAACTGGACATGACAGAAAATCATGGAAGAGAACAGGACGACCATTCAGTGTGTCATTGGAATTAAGACTCGAACACACAAGAGCTCTAGTAGTTCTGTATATGCATTGCATACTCTTCCAACTGAGCTAAACAGTGGCACAGTCTAACTGCTGTTAATAATAATAATAATAATAATAATAATAATAATAATAATAATAATAATAATAATAATAGCGCATTAGTCTTAGGGTGTATTCATACCTGCCTCTTTTGGTCCAGTTAAAATGGACCAGAGTTCGTTTCCCATATGTGCAGGTGTGAATACACTCATGTGAAACTCTGGTCCGGACCAAACAAGTGGACTGAGACCCATCTGAAGAGGTGGTATTGGTCCGCTTCCAAACAGACTCTGGTATGGTTCGCTTATGATGTGAATATGAACCGGCCCCATCTGGCCCAACTACAAATGTCATCAGTCTTTTGTAGTTAATAAGCCACCGTAGCCGGGAAATAAAACGGCAGTGGAAGTCACGGGAAAGTACTGGCCTTGCTCACTGTCTGGACCAAGGCAGCATAGCTTTGTGCGCGGCGGTTTCAGGGCAGTGCTCAGGCAGCGTGCTCCTGTCACAGCTGCAGACAGGTGAGGGCGTGTGCCTCTGCTCCACTGGCTACTGTCCTGTCTGCCTTTTAGACTGAGCAGCATCTAAACAGTTGCACACTTTGCACTCAAACCTTTCACATAGGCTAGTTTTGAATTTGTTCTTATGTTCAAGTAATGGACCAGCAGTTGTTGTGCGCTGTGTGCCCTGGAGCTCATTGTTCTTAAGGGCAGTGCCCCCTGTATCGCAGCAACAGACAGGTGAGGGGCGTGCGCTGCTCCTCTGGCCACTGTCCTGTCTACTCTTAGACAGGACATGGTATTACTATAGCAACTTGCACACTTTTCACGCAGTATCCTTTCGTGTGGGCTAGTTTTTGGACTTGTTTTTGAATATGATCATAGTGCAGCGTGATCACTGTCTCTGACAAGCCACCATGTCCCCATATATTTCTATTGCTGATGTGAAACGTGCCGTTTTACATGGATCAGAATATAACTGAGGGAGGCTACAAGCTTAAAGTTCAAGTACTCCAAATGAACCAATTAACTTACCTTAGGTCCAAATATACACAGGTAATGTGGATGCAGGTTGTGGTCAACAGAGAGGCTGAGGCAAAAGTAACGTTTAATGGGGTTTATTACAAAAAAAATAAAATAAAAATGAATCTAATATAATGATCGCCAGTCTAAGGGACAATAGTTAAAATGCTAAGGGCTGACCGGCCGCTGGGCGCACACGGTGAAAGGCCCCTAACGGTCTACAGGGAAAGAGTACTGACCAAGCTCTGTGCTATGCATTCATACAAGCACAATAAACAGTAAGGAAAACTAAAGCATGCCAAAGTGAAGGGCGTGCAAATTACGACTACACACAGAAGTGATGGGACTGAAGTGAGAAACTTGATCACCAAAACCCTCCACCTGATGGGCGACCACACTCGGACCAGGCCCTATAGCAGAGAGACACGGGGTTAAAACACAGACAGACACTAATCGAGAGAAAGTTCCAAACTAAGACTCGTTGAGATTACCGATTCAGCAGGCACGTGCAGAGACTTCTGCAGGGGCAGGTGCTCAAAGCGAAAAAGGGGCACATATGTATAACCAGATTTTAAAACACTGCAAGACTCTCACACAACTATTACATTTCTGTGTACACAATGATATATTGCATCCTTACAGTAAGGATGAAGCTATACATTTTTTGGGAATTTTGGGAAAATAATAAAAAAACTAATGAATGCCATGACATCAGCGAAAAAATCCAGCTAAACTAACAGGCACGAACAATGGCAGCCAGCGCACTGGGCTTCGCTGTATGTAAAACATAGAAAGGCGGGAGCATACACACAAATAACACTCAGATAACAGTAGAACAAGACTGCCTTACCAGGGCAGGGTAGAGGAGCAGAATATGGCTGCGATCAGAGCAGTTTACCTGCGTTACCTGGCCATGCTTTATAATGCAATGCAGGATGTGGGGGCTTTGATACTGGCCAGCCCCCTACAGCTACGGAAACACCTCTGGGACAATCAACCTACTACAAGGAAGTGATTCAAAAGAGGAACGTAAAAAGCGAAATATGCATTGAGATGGCACGCAAAATGGCACAAAATCTGGTGTGCTATTTACATGCTCTGTCATGCTTTTCTGTGGTGCTGAAAAGCAAAAGACAAAAAAAAAAAAAAAGATGTATACTATATATAACTGTATACTGTATACTGCTTCGCCTGTATATCAGCTGCGCCTGGCGCCCTGAAAGAGCCTGAGCCTGTGGCGAATGGCTGTGGTAAGGTGGGGCGTGTACTCTACATGATCCTTGTGCATGCGGAAGCCCGGACACGGTCAGGCCAAGACGAAGGTGGGCACTGCCCTAAGCACAGTCGCGCACGTTCTACCACATGGGACCAGAAATCTTGAGCAGAAGCTTTGCTTCACCAGCTCAGCTTAATCATTTCCTCATTTGAAAGGCGGGCAGCAGGGCACTTCTTTTCCTCTTTGGCCCAAGCCCAGCGCAGGTCCAAATTCTTAAACTAAGTTTTGTATCAAGTCAAAAGAGCAGGGGTTGGGATAAAGCTCCTTCCTGTGCCACTGTCTGGTCCACCTCCTGCGCTAAGAAGATCCAGCCCTATGTCTTTTGAGACAAAGCTAGAGAACATTAAAACGCTTCAATAGCTTAACAACAACAACAAGGCCTTAAACAGCCAGTGCTGGTAAATTACAATATTTATAACTAATGAAGAGAACACAACTCATCTGACAATGGATAATAAAATATAGCTTATTTTTGTAAACCTTTTGGGGTTGCAGTTACAACGTCCCCAACAGTTCCGGCGTCCACACATGTCTTTGTGTTGCCCCACCCGCGTCATTTGTGGCCAATGGGTGCAGCGATCATCACACACATGTTTCTATTTACAAATTTTAATAATCAGGACCAAAGAAGCGCACCAAGGGACTTTCCTGGTATGGATACGCCCTTATATAGAGCTTTTCTAGAAACTCAAAGTTGTTTTACAGTTTGGCATTATTTATTCACTCCTCAGCCACACTCGCTGATGGAAGTGTGGCTGCCATTTTGCACGGCCCCTGCGACCACCAACAAACACAAAACCACATTGATGCATTCACACAGGCAATGTTTGTGAAGTGTCTTGCCCAAGAACACAACAGTATGCAATGCTGGCAGCAGGGATCAAACCATCAACCTTAGTGGGTGAACATCTCTACTGCCTGCTGCCCCAACACAGAAAAGTTAGTTTAACTCAGATAAACTGGAGGAAACTAACTGCCCTAAATAATTGAATCATTTATGTTCTATACCAATTTTTATGTATATGGACCTTAAAATAATGTTATTAACGAGACAAACTACTCTAGAACTCACTGTGTCATTCTGTGTGAGTTATAGAGGTGCTTTTACCTAACATTGATCACAATTGAGACAAAAGCTGCTTTGGAGCTGGATTTTATGTGAGGCTCAGGCATAAAGCTTGGTAGTGTCTTCCCATTAGTCTGCGTTTCAAGTGTTCTTAAGGCATTTCTCTGGGCTTTTAAAACTCCTGCTTATTGTCAACAAATGCAGACTTGCCGCCATCAGCATCCTTCAGACTAATGAAAGTCAGAGGCTGAATTTTCGTCATTGTAGACCAAATTTATTCACTATTAGGAGCCAGGAGCTACCCGTCCCATGAAAGAAAAGGAGCACCTGCTTGTACAAATAATGCTTACATTTGAGGCTAATGCACCCAGTGTTGTTCTGCTGAATTAATGAATACTATATGAAAACCATGATGGACAGCTGTTTAAAAAACTGTGCTCCAAGGAGATACATGAAGTATCAGGTTTTGTAATTATACTGAAAACACAGCTTGCTCATTTAATGTTGTTTCTAAAAATGGAAGCAGTGTGATTTGTGGCCACTTGTACTCTACTCTTACATTATATTTAAATTAACATTTGTGCAAAGATTTCTTCAAAACACAGGCAGCACAAAGCTTTAAGAGAATCACAAACTATGATAAACAGACCCAAAAAATTCTCTCATAATCTTCTTCCATTTACCTTCCCATACCGTGGCTGGGGCCTTTATTGCTGCAGCTATGGTCCTTAGGCAATGGTATGGTAGACCTTGGAAAAAAGAAGCTGGAAATGACAAACCAAGTCTCAGATTTAGTCTCACATTTATTCGTTTATGCCATTTAGATTCACCATTTTTTCTAACACTTCTGCATGTCTTTGGATGGTAGGAGGAAACTGGAGTACATGGATAGAGACACGCAGACTCCACTTTGAGAGTTCGAGAGTCCACAACCTTCTTGCAGACCGGGCCTTTTCGGTTGTTGGCCCCAAACTGTATTTACATATTGTTATTTGTAGTTTATGTGCAGCACTTTGGAAACTGTCTTGTTTGTAAAATGTACCATCCAAATAAAGTGGATTTGGATATGCACCAGAAAGCCCCCCCCAGTAGTGTTTTCTTGTCATTTCTTCTCTTGTCTTTAGTGTGGAAGTTCATGGGTTTGATTCCCCCACTTGGTATTCAGTCACAGTATTTGGCTGCTCCAGGAAGGGCATCTGGCATAAACCCTGCCAAATTACCCATGCTTTTGGCGAATCCTATAAATTTGCTAAAAAACTGTGATCAGTCCTCCATACTGTAGTCCTTGGGTGGAAGCTTTGGCAAACCCCTGTTATAGACCAGTATTTTCAAACTACAGTATCACTAAACCTCCTCTGGAAAAATGTGAGATTAAAAAGCTGGATTTATGGCCGCCACGATGCTCCCTGATATCCACTAGTGACTAGTTATATATCCGTCAAAAGCAACCGAACGCAGCCTTGTCTCGGGAGTTGTAATTCAGATTGTGTTCAGCTCGGCTTTCTTTCATTTAACAAAGAGCTGCTATTTATCAATAAAGTTTGAATAAAGACACAGTCTGAAAACTCCACCAAACAGTGAGCCCAGTAATGATTCATGAGCAACTGTGCATATCCAGTCATTTTAGTAAAGGCCTATAATAGGTTATTGACCAGCACCGAAGTGAGACTGATGTAGCTATGAAGGCCTTTATAATTGAACTCACTTTGTGTCAAATTCACAGCCATTCACCATTTTTTATTTCACAAAATTACTTTCAATTTATGTGAAAATCAATAAACACATGTGTTTGGGGCGTGTGCAATAAGAACTAGAATGAGCTTGGACGTATAGAGTATACATTACATTTTCACATTGAAATAGAGCCAGATAGAGTAGGGAAAATCTATTGCTATAAAGATAACTCATTGCAGCTCACCAGATAAAGGCAGTACCATATGGACTGGTCACCGGCATTTGACCACAACATTTTTGCCGATTAGAAAAGCTAAAAAAAAAAAAAAAAAACCAAAAAAAAAAAACAATATTACTTGCATTTACCGTAAAGTGACAGATATAAAACTGACTGATTAATGGCTTTTTTTAGCTGTACAAATTGGGTTTTAGCAGTATGATGATAAAACAAATTATGGTGAAAATCATATGAGTGCTTTCTATTTATGATTGCACGGTGGTTCCTAATAGATCATTATGATATATTTTCTTTTCATATTACAACACCTGTGCTGCGTCCCCGGCTCAGGGACTAGCATAGGAGTCCACAAGACATAATGGACATGTGGACATGGACAGGATATTGTATTTCAGCCTTGCATATCTATCGTGGGTGTGATGTTAAGTTTAGTGTATGCAAGAGAGACATGGTGGTAAAGGTGTGGGTGTAGTGTTGCTTCTTGTTAGTATACTTCCAACCACACATTTTTACTGAAGCAAAGATTGAATTTAATAAGCAAATGTTGTGTGAAAGCTTCATATAAAAGAAAAAACAAGAAAACAAATTGCAGTGCTTTAACTAAACTTTGAATGTAACTGTTCCGTTTGATTTGCTTGTTACCTGAAACAAACAGATGGCCAGGCCTAACTGCACACACATAAGAGCACAGACTGTCAGGACAGATAAGGCTGCAGAGCCACGCAGGACTCTGTGTTAAAGTGGCGTAGCTTAAAGGATGACATACAAGCAATGACCTCTTTTCAGGGGTCACTGAGTGTGATTCGACGTTGTAATGCTTAGCTTTGGGCACAAACTAAATGTTGCTCTTTGCTGCCACTCCAACCCCAGCAGGGTAATAACTCGCTGGCTATTGATAATCATTTCTCTTTATGAGGACATTCTATATCGCCTTTATTAAATGGGATTTTATTGGTTCTGATCTTTCATCTTGGGACATTTAAAGCCACACAGCTGAGAAAAATACTATATGTAATAAACTTTTATAGTGTTATGAATTATTTCTAACATTTGGCATCTAACATTTTTATGTGATAATTTAAACCTTTAACAGTACTGGTTGGTCTGTGAAGCACAACAATTTGAACTCTGTGTTCTACAGCTTATTTTTTATTCACCCTCATATTATGTTAGAAAGCTGACCATGTTTTTTGTGTTGGGTGTCAAATTTGACCCGTGAGTTATTAGCCTTAATACACGAAGGACATTATAATTCAGTACGTTTGTTTTTAGTCACAGGTAACTTGTTAGGCATTCATGTACACAATCATATTCAATTTAAAATTTGGCTTTAGATATGATCCTATCTTACACTATAGCACTCGTTTTTATTGTAGACATGTAGGCATTACAATTGATATTTGGGAAATGGGTAATTGTTTTTTTGTTTTGTTTTTTTCCTTTTGACTATGACTAAGATCGTAGCCTGCCGAGCCAGACTGCCTTACTTGCTTTTCGCAAGCAGTACAGTCTGGTTCCCCTCTTGGAGCAGAGCATTTCTTCAGTTTGATTTGGAAATGGCCTAGCACAGCTGTTTTTCTGCATCATGTCTTGAGCTAACCAAGGTAGCGCTGTGTACTGAGCTAATTTAAAAACTTCTCTGACCTGGTTAACGGTGTTTAGTGCTCTCCTTCGTTACCTGTTGGTTCTTTGTTTCTCTGATTGGTTACTTCGCCTGTCATTGTTCCGCCTCAGAAACTTTAGTGAGGAGATACCAGACTAACTTCTTTGTACAGAAAAGGAAAAGAGTTTGTCTGGCAGGCCAGGCTACTAATATTATATATGGACTATAGAATAGAAAATACCTCTAAAAATAAAGAGCTTATGGGATTTTTAAACTGAAATAGTTACCTCTGTTGTGTTACAAGTCAAAATGGACTCCTACAGATTTAAGTTAGGAAAAGGGGGCAATAGAGGTTCTTTCTATTTTTCAAAAATTTGGGGCAGCAGTAGCTCAGCTGGTGGAGATACTTGCACACTAACCTGAAAGTTGGCGGTTTGAGCCCCGCTGCTGGCATGGCATACTGTCGTTGTTTCCATGGGCAAGACACTTCACCCACCTTGCCTATGTGAGAGTGTGTGATTGGTGGTGGTCGGAGAGGCCATTGGCACAGATTGGCTGCCACATTTCCGTCAGTCTGTCCCAGGGCAGCTGTGGCTACAATGTGGGAATGAATGAATAATGCAGTTGTAAAGTGTCTTTGAGTGTCCCATAAAAGTGCTATATAAGGCCGATGCATTACTATAAAAATAAACTTCATTGTGACTAAAATTGAAAATACAAATTGGACATAGAAAAACATTAACAAATCGAGTTTCTCTGTTTGTATTTTTGGTGGGTTAATTACAGAGACAATGTGTTAAAAAAAGTTTCTGAGGATATAATAAAGTCAAATTAGAAAATATAAAAACATATTTTTATATATTTTTTAGCTTGTTCATAGGTCAAATTTGACCCAAACACAACATAAGGGTTAATACCATTATTAAATATCCACATGTGGACCATTTTGTCTTCTATCGACCAAATATTGCTAAGTTAGAGCTTTGGGATGTGAACAGGCCAGAAATGTCAGTTGAGCATAAATGATTATATAAGTATTGTCCTCATTAGTGTTTGTGGGGTGCAGTGATGTGTGTGAATGATGGCTGCAGCCCATAACAATACAAGCATATGGTTCAGGTGATGAGGCTGTGCAGTTGTTTTTGTGGTGTTGAACCCTGGAGCAGTGTGTTCCCACTCGTGCCTCTTTGTCCCAGCACGCTGATGCCTGGCCCGCTGCATGAGTGTTAGTGACAGATGATCGACCATGCAGACAGAGGAATCCCCCCTGCGACGCACAACAACACACTGACGTGGCTCAGGTCCATTTTCAGCACTTACTGCATGGATTTGTTTCATTTGATGTAGAAATGTTGGAAGTATTTCAATATCCTCTGGACTACTGGCAGTAAATGTTTTTACTGCCAGTAAATTTTACTGTCAATGATCTGCACAAACTAAACCAAGTAGTGCACCTAGTAATGGAGGTTTAAGTTCAATGTGGTCTAGAGAAGTTTTTGGTACACAAGAATTTTAGCTCGCCAATTTTGAGCACCATAATTACATTGTTTTCATCATAACATGGCATAAAATTCATGGTGCTTGGTCCTTTGCTGATTTTCATAATGGTTAGGAAGTGCTTACTGTGAACCCCCTTAGGCAGTGTTTTTTTTTTTTTTTTTTAATATAATAGTACAAATGGAAATGATTAACTGCAGTACAACAACACATCTGACTGAACATGTAATCATTTAGCAGCAGGTTAGCGAGGACAAGGCATCACTGCATGAAGTATGAAATAACAAGAAACCACAGATGGAAGAAACACTCCAAATGTCGACTTAAGTAAAAGTAGCTACTTCGAAATAATATTACTCCACTAGAATAAAAAATAGTCAACAAAAAAATTGACTTGAGTAAAAGTAAAAAAAGGATTCAGTGTAAAGTTGGCATGGTGTTTGAAATTAGTTTCTTGCAATTGCACAGCCAAAACTACTGTTATCACTACTATTAATACTAGTGACTGTAGTACTGGTATTAGTACTACAATTACTTTTACTCATACTACCTCTACTCAGTGCTTAATTTGTAAATCAAATGATGTCGCTACGAAAACTGTGCTTTGACACCGGAGAACGTAAGGCCAGCACTGAACATACACACAACACAATGCTTAGGCACAAACAAATGTCGAAATACCAAGCAATTGCACTTTACTCAATTTTAAGTTATATTTTAACATATTTGTTACCATTATTATACATTATAGATAGGAAATCCTTTTACGGTATCTAGTTGTTTAATACATCCCACACCACAGACACGTCCTGGACTGCCACCTTCTCCCAGCATCATTTTACTCTGTGAGTCTGTGGCAGTCCTGTGTCCTCTGGCCACCCATGACCTCACATAAGGGACCAGATTGAATTTGGACAAGGGGGGTCCGACAACCCTGATAAAAAGTAAGTTGGAGATGGTGGAAGTGTGCAGAGAGGCTCAGTTTAGGCTGCAAATCAGCTTCATCTGAGAAATGTGACTGTCTTGCTTGACTTTTTCAGTGCTGTAGTTATTTTTGTTTTTGGTGAATCTGCGCCTTTGGTCTGTGTGACTAATGTAAATTACCCATCAAGCATTTCTCTCTTTATTAAAATGTTTATAAATGATAATTCAATTTATATTAAAGACGTGGCTTCAATAATTGTACAACTGATTTAGTCGTTGTATTTTTTGTATATTTTAGTGTTTATTAATTGATTGTACATTAGTTTAGTGGCTGAGGAGGGTGAGGAGCTTTTATTGTGAAGCGTTCAAGTGGAAATTAAGCTCTTAACTTAGTGTGACAGAGACATAAGTTGCATGGCTATTTATAAAAATATTATTTTTTGTATAACTGATTTAGTTACCGGATTGCACTCTGTCAAAATAAGAGAGTTTCAGGATCTTGTTCCAGCAGGATCCAGCTCAAATTAAGCACTGCCTCTGCTACTGGTACTACTTCTATAACTACTACTGTTACTAGTAGGTTCAAAAAATACTTTTAGAGATTATATGATTTTTGAGGAAACAAAATAATTTTGCACAAGTTAATTTTTGAAAAATAATTTTTTTTTTTCCTCAATTATTTTCTCAAGTACCTTGTTTTAGCTCTGTCTTGGTCCCATATTCTCAGTGGTGTTTTTGCCTGAAATAAAAGTTGTTTTCCACGTTATCCACAGCAGCTAATTTAACCAGCATAAGCAGGTCACACAGGTGGCTGTCCCGGTTGGCAGGGTCAGAGGAAATCTCCTATTGGCTCCTGCCTCACTTTGTTATTGTGCAGGTGTGTATGATGTGATGCAGCCGCCTGCCGATAACCCCCTCCGAGGATTTGAATGACACGCTTGCCTGGGAGCGGCGGGAGGCCCAGCCGTATCAGACTGTGATGGATGGCATGAGGATGCTTTCAATGATGAATCTCTGAGACTGGACCAAGACTGACGCTGACACACTGAGCTGCCAAAAACTGAGGCGGGAGTTAGATCGGCTGTGAATGTGCTGTCAGACATGCCCATTCTGGTGAAGGCAAACACAGACTGTTGTCTCTGGAAACTTCAACATGAATCCGGGATGTACATATGCTGCTGATTACTGGGCGGCAGTTTATTTTCATTCTGAAAATATACATGCAGCTGCTGTATAGTGCGTCTTTATGTCTATTAAGCACTAGAAATAATATAGTATCAAAATGCAGTGTATATATTTACAGTTATCTTGAGACTTGGCATATAAAGTAGCTGACTTCATATTTTTTTATATTCAAATGCAGACCTGATGAGAAAATGGTGGAGAAAATCATCATTTAGCCAAAGAATACTGTTCAAAGACATCAGTACAGCTGAACTGATGACTCTAACAGTGTTCTTGTTGTTGAGTCACTAGTTTTTGAGTCGAACAACATTGAGTCAACATTGCTGAACCTAGACCTGACCTACTGCAGGGAGGCTCTTAACTATTTGCTTAGTTAAATCCAGGTGGCGACTTTGTCTGCGTTATGGTCCACAAGTCTAAGTCCAAGTCATCAGTTCATGATTCCTGGTCTGTGAGAAGCGACAACTCCAAGTCTGAGCCCACACAATGAGTCTAAAAAATGAGCTCAATGACGAGACTCAATTCCAAATCCAGGACCCAAGTTCTCGATCTCTGAACTCTATCTAGTCAATTAAAACAGTGTGAATGATTGCCTGCCTGTGTTTGTGAATGTTTTTGCTGCGATTAATTGCCTCTCCAATAATACTCTAATTACCTGAGTACCACATGCTGTTAACTGCTAAATGGTCTTACAACACTGTGAAGTCAGCTGCTCTGGCAAGTCCTACTTGTTGTTTCACTGCTCTGTATGTGGGAACACCAGCTTTGTCTTTGACGTTCAATGTCTTGTTATAATGCTGTAAATAATATCAATCTAAAATAATTTATTGAATGTGACCACCCCTGCCCCTTTTGCTGTCCTATGTTTGACCATTTGTTAAACTAAATAAACCTACAACCCTTGCTTCAGTGCAGCCTGAGCAGGACAAGATGGGCATTGGACCAAATCTCCTTATATCACATATCAGCATTGGCAGTGTAAATGTGCTGGTTGTTCTGGCACAGTGAAGTGGTTTCATTTTCACTTAAACGGCAGTTGGGCTGTTACGTCCCGTGGATGGCTGTGTGGTGTGGTGAGTGAAGGGTCACTGGACACTGGTGTCAGGATTGGAGATAGATAGCGGGAGATAGCGGGGAGTCGTCTCCTCTCACTGGCAGCTCTTTAACAGAGGGCTGCTATTTTTAGAGCACTTCAAAAGACGTTCAAACAGAAGCACACATGACAGATTTGGCACATTATACCAACACCTTCCACACACTGCACCGTCTTTGTATAGAACCATAAAGCTGTGCTGCTCAATTCAAATGCAGTGTCTGTGTTGTGGATGTTTGAAAGGTGTGTTCAGAGTTGGCAGTCTAATTCGAGGTGGCGTTACTGTACATGATTGAAATTATTAGTTAAAATGATTTAGTTAAATTAAAATTAATATAAAGGAATGACTCATCACTAAGATCAGCTCATTCTTTTCACTTTTATTACCTCCACAGAGAAAGTTATGTGTTCGACAGCATTGGTTTGTTTGTTGGTTGGTTTGTCTGTTAAAATAGCTCAATGGTTAGTAATGGTCAAATCTTTATGGCATTTTCAGGAAAGATCAGATCAGACCAAGCAAGACAATGATCCAAGAAAGACATGATTTAATTTAGCATGAATCCAGGATTTTATAAATAATGCTGCACCATTACAAGATACTGTAGATGCAAATATAACTCCAGCCACAGTGGGTCAGTAAAAGAACAAACTATTGTTTTTTTTGTTGTTGTTTTTTTTGGTGGTGTGGATCTCATTGCCTGAATCCAGGTATTTTCTGTAAATTATTTACCATTGTGAGAGACAAATGCTTTCCAGTTCGAGTCCAAGTCTGGGCACTTTCAGGATCAACAAAAGAGATATTGAACAACTGATTGTAAACATTTTTATTCCAGGATATAATACTTGGATGCTACAAAAGATATTCTCTTGTTGTTATTCTTATGAAATAGATTCATCTCTACTTTCTGACTTTTTTGGAGGTAGATTCCTTTGCTCTGGAAATATTTTAGTGAAGGACACCTCTTACCGAAGCTCGCCCATCACTTCCCATGAGCAGCATGAGCTCAGTGATGTTTCCATGCCCTCTCTGCTCCTCCTCACTGATATGTCAAAATATTGAAGGTCAAATCTGAGAGATGGACATATGAAAAGGTCTGAGGCATGCTCACAGATTTTAACACAGTCCCTCTTTGGACAGAAGACTGGATAGTTGGACTGCACATCATAATTCTTTAATGTACTTTAAATAAATTAGGCTGCATTATCTGAAGTCACCAGTCACTATTTAGGTTCAATTAACTGCTGATCTCAACTGTGCTGTGTTATTTAATTAAACAGACAAATAATATAGATGCTATGAATGATTGCTTTTGTGAAAGTCTAGAAAATAATGAAGATTCCTGCTCTACACACTCTGTCTGTAATAATGCGTCTGCTTGAATCATAGCCAAATGTGGCTATTGTGTTCAGTGCTGTGTTGCTCTTTCCACAGCAGCCAGAATCTGTTTTGTTATATCATTATGCAGGAATTGGTTTTCTATTCAGGGCCTGAGCTATTTGCTGCTCCACTTACCCTGACAGTAACAAAGTGAAACTTTAATCTCGCCTCAGTGTCAACAGCAGCTGATCGCAATTAAAGAGAAAGCCTGGATACTCGAGTGCTGCGTTTGACTTCTCAGAAGAGTTCACCATATCGCTCGATGCAAACATTCAGCTAACCTCCACTTATGGTCGTAGGTAGAACAACTTCTCTTCTAAACTCAATTAGGAGCACTGTGAAAGAAAGAATAGTGTGTTGGTTTGTGTGTTGAGTGTGTTGAGTGATAAGATTTGTTTTTTATGAAACTGATACTTGATCATTTTTATTTTGTTCTAAATGTAAACTACTGTTCAAATCCAAATAAAAAAATTGCACTGATCATATAGCCATCATTGAAAATCTTTCATTCTATCAGTCTGTAAATGTCTTGATCTGGACTTGGCGAACAAAGGCACTTTTTGTAGTGTTTTTTTTTTTTTTCCTTTTGGCTTTTCTTTTCTGGTGCTGCCACAACAAGTCATCTGCCTATTAGTGTACAGTCATTTGCATAATGATTTGAAAGAGTACACTGGCTTGTGACCCCTTGTGGCTGGATTTTTATTGTAGTCTCATTTCAAATGGTGTCATCTTTATAGGCTATTGTAACAATGAAATAATAAATATATATATATTATTTCATTGTTACAATATATATATATATATATATATATATATATATATATATATATATATATATATATATATATATATATATATATATATATATATATATGTGATAGAGAATGACCGAGCTAAGATCCTGTGGGACTTCCAGATCCAGACAGACAAAATGGTAGTGGCGAACCAACCGGACATTGTGGTGATGGACAAACAGCAGAGGAAAGCCGTTGTGGTTGACATCGCAATACCAAGCGATTGTAACATCAGGAAAAAGGAACACGAGAAACTGGAGAAGTACCAAGGCCTCAAAGAAGAACTTGAGAAGGCCTGGAAAGTGAAGGCAACAGTGGTGCCCGTGGTCATCGGAGCACTCGGGGCAGTAACCCCAAAACTGGAAGAGTGGCTACAGCAGATCCCAGGAAAAACATCAGACATCTCAGTCCAGAAGAGCGCAGTCCTAGGAACAGCAAAGATACTGCGCAGAACCCTCAAGCTCCCAGGCCTCTGGTAGAGGACCCGAGCTTGGATGGATGAAACCGCCCGCGGAGGGCGAGAGGACAATTTTTTTTTTTTATATATATTTTATCTGCATGAAGCAGAAAAATACTGCAACAGTATTTGTAAATACAGTTGGCTGTATTTCCCTCATGGACACACGTGTATAATGCAGTCACTGCTGTGTTGTGGCCGACACACAAAGCTCCTGCTGGGACAGAATGAGGAACTTTTTGCAAAGTGAGCATTACTGCTCTCAACTCTCTGACATCAACACAACAAAGCCACACACTGACATATCCAGACACACACACATGCTCTGGAGTATGTCAAATATTCAACATGAACACACAATAGCATTGGATACTGGTTTGATACACACTGAAATGAAAACAGCTAAACAACTGAAACTGAACAAGTAATCTTACAGATCAATAAGTCTATTTTAATGCACTATTAGCACTAAATGAAATCACAAACAGCGCAATGACCGTGCATAGACTATTGACATTTAATACTGGGTGACTGTGAATAAGTACTTGACTTATTACTGGTCTTCGCTGATGCTTTGCTTAAAAGTAACCATTTTTATGGTAAAATGAGATTGCTAAGTTGTGAGGATAAAGTGTGTTTACTCATCCGTGTTTTCCATATGCAACTTGATGAAGGCAGATGCTCTCTATTTGGACTGCACTGCGGGTGCAAGGATCTGTCAGGTGTCGGAATTACACATGCAAATATAGTCAGCTCTTTTCAAGGCAGCAGCACATTTGGGGGAAAAGGGCTGCAGCTCCACATTAAGTCCCGACATTATCATCATTAGGCTGCTCCTCTTCAAACTGGCGTGTAAAAAACAAAGCAAACATTTGACAGAACGTGGCACCAGGCTGTCATTAAGGCATCTGCGAAACTGTGTTTCTGAGCCAATGATATTAGTGGTGAGAGAGACTTTAAAAGTTTAAGTAAGGACTTTGGAAATGTCACTATTTAAATATTAGCATTAACATAGAAGATTAAAATGCCAGACACTGCAGAATGTAAATCAGTACTGGGTCTATAGATCAGAACAGAAGAGCTGACGTGTCTTGTAAATTGTCTAATGCTCAAATTATTGTTTTGAATTTTTGTAGAGTAATGTGAGGGTGATTTACTAAACAAACAAGGACACACCGGCAGAGCAATATGTTTAAGTTGAAAATACCTACTTTTAGTATTAATTAATGTTGTAAAACACTAAAACAAACCGAGAATGGATATGAAAATATTTTCATTCTGGGCAAACACCTGCTTGTCACACTGATCATGTGACAGATTGTCAGCCTGACATGGTGTTACATGGAGCCTCTATTTTAGTTTAAAAGCCGATAACAGCCTCAACAATCCCACAGCTCTGCAGACTGTTATATGTAATCAGCAGGAAGTCTCACGTCTGCAGTGCATGTGTACAGTGCATGTTTAGTCCTGGCGGCGTAACCCAGACCAAAGTGAAAAATCCCCTCATTCCTCTCTGACTTCCTGTGGTCATGTTGTGCATACATATGAGTCACAACAGACGGTTCAGTGCAGCCAGTGCAGCTTTCTGTGGCTCTATCTGTAACAATGGAATAACACAGAAAAGGTCAGGTTCATAAAGACCAAAGCAGAGCAGAGGCAAAACAACGAAATGTGTGCTTTAATTAGTGGAGGCTGGTTTAATTACACCGACATAGCAACACAAACTCTGGAATTTCAGGAACTGCTATGGGAACAAATAATTCAAACTAATTTATAGGTGTTTCTGCTGTTCTGTTAAGCTCACAGAAGCTCCAATATGGTTACTGACAGTAATTCTGCTTACATCCTTGTTAGTTATAGTGCATGCTTTGTTAAATAAAAAAAAAAAACTTATTACTTGCATATCCTTACGTGGCCTGTGTGTTTACCCTGTCATTATTCCATGGCTGCCTCCTGATGTGGCTCACTGGGAGCGGGATCTCCAGGTCCCACTGTTGAAGTGAAGTACCTCTGATTATGCCTCTAACCTGTCATTGTGGATATTTCTCAAAGCCCTGTGTGAGCGTGGACACTGCTGCAGGGATGAGACTCACATACCACCAACAAACCCTATGTACACTATATAGCAAACAGAAACTTCTGCCTCTGTAGTTTTTCTGTAGATTTGACAAGGAAGTGGGTAGCTTTTCTAAAGATAAACATTTTTAAACTAAAAATGCTTTTAGCAATTATTTCTTTTATTTTGTCATACATGTATGCTCTATCTTAAGGGGAACTTTCTGTAATCTGACAAATTACATAGAAAATCTTGTGCACAACAATCTGGAAAATTCTTGTTTGCACAGCTAAAAAAAAGCTAATACAATATAACAACTGATTGCAGCTTTGAAATTAATAAAACTGTTGAACTAATTGGCCAGTTTTTTTTTTAATCTCCATTTTATGATACTTTTGAGCTAGAAACTGGGTTTGCAGACTTTCCTATGTACCATGTGAAAACTGGCCAAGACTATAACATGTGCTTTTACCTGGAATGTATGAGGCCCCTGGGGTATTCATCTAGAGGGTTTTTGCCTTGAAGTCACATGTTTAATATCTGGGGTTATCTGTGCACCTGTCCCAGCCAGTCCCCCGTCTGTAGTAATGAAATGCTGCATGTGGCAAAGGGACATGAGGAGCCAAAACACAGGACTGTTTTTCATTAGAATCATGAGAGCCCCTTCTCCTCATTTTGTGGAGACACAGCAGAAACATGACGACAGCCTCTCATCAAAAAGCCACAGTGTGTTTCATTACCAGGAAACACCTCTGCCTTCTGTTTGCTGAATGGACCAATAACAAATGTATCCTATTTACACCAACACGATTTACCCATTATTAAAGTGACAGAGTACAGGGCCCAAAAACTCCCCTGGACCGAGACACAAAACAGCCACCATCTGAAAAATGAGTGGTCGCCCGAGGCAGCAGGTCCATGTTGGAGTAGATTTTGAGTTTTTGTCTTTTTTGACTTGTGTTATGGCTACATAATTTAAAGAACAAAAATACTATGCTTTGTCTTGAGGGTAAAATGAAGCAAAGAATAAAAAGATGAAATGTTAGGATGTGCATCAGTATAGGGAGAAACATAGTAAATACGTTTATTCACAATTTACATTGTAACATTTTGAGGAAAAGTGAATAAAAGTAGTATTTTTCACCTAGGTGGGAAAGTAGGCAATAATAGTGGTAGTAGTAGTAGTATTAGAGTAGTAATGGTGGTAGTAGCAGTAAGTACATTCCACTTAAGTACACTATATTTTCAAAAGTATTTGCTCACCCACCCAAATAACTGAATTCGTTGTGGGGTTGTTTTCAGGAGCTGGGCTTGGCATCTTAGTTCCACTGAAAGGAACTCTGAATGCTTCAGCATACTATTTTGGACATTACCATTTTCCCAACTTTGTGGGAACAGTTTGGGGATGGCCACTTTCTGTTCCAACATGACTCTGTATGTAATTCTGTAAGAAAACTGTACTTTTACTGACAGAATTGTCATCGTCTGCTCATCATCTACTGCAGACATACACAGGCTCATCAAAGTGACACTGACTTTTCTGTGCTCCAATGGCCGCCACACCCACTCAGATTTCACAGATGGAAGTGAAACTGACAAATTAGCAGCAATAATGTCATGTTATAATATTACTATGGACCAAAATCTCTGTTTATCAAGACAAAAGTGTCCCATGTGAAAGGGTAGGTTAGTGTATAAAACTAGTGACTTGTGTAGTAGTACATACTTCAGACCAGCTACTGTAACATCTGTTTTGGTTTCTCTCTGCACAGATTCCCCAGGTGAGCTACGCCTCCACAGCTCCTGAACTCAGCGACAACACGCGCTATGACTTTTTCTCCCGAGTGGTCCCCCCAGACACGTACCAGGCCCAGGCCATGGTGGACATAGTGAAGGCCATGCGCTGGAACTACGTGTCCACTGTGGCCTCCGAGGGGAACTATGGAGAGAGTGGAGTGGACGCATTCATTCAGAAGTCCAGAGAGGACGGTGAGTACACTGGGTCTCATGTATCACCGCTGTCACTTCAGTGAATGGTGTGAGAGGAGTTTATCCACAGACTCTGTAAGAGATGTGCAAAAAGTCAGTTAGTAATGTCAAATGTTACATCTGAGTACTCTAAACACGTCTGTACGCCCTCTTGTAAAGATAGTCTTACTTTAAAGTAGTATTACTCAAAAAAAAAGAGAATTGAAAAAGAGTATTGAATGCTAAAAGATTTCTCAAGTAGAAAAAAGTAGAAAGTAGAAAGTACTTCTTGCTGCTACTACTGCTACTACTAGTACTGATAATACAACAACTGTAGCTACTACTACTAATAATAATCTCACTGCTACTGCTACTACAAATTGCACTACTATAAATACTGACATTACTACTAACACCACTACTACACTGATAATACTACTACTGATACTACTACTATGACTACTATTACTGCTTCCGCTACTATTACCAGTACTACCACTGCTACCAAGGTAAAAATGCACTAATTTAGAGATTCAAAAATGACTTTTTTTCTACAAACATGTACTCAAATAAAAATGTGTAAAATAAATAAAAAAGTACTCAGAAAATACAATGTAATAAAATAAAATGTACTTAAGTAAATTAGTTGATATGTTTCTGTTGTGGCATATTTAGAGGTGTAATGACTTAGAACTGCAAGTGTTGCTAATGTTCAGTTTTTACTTTTGCTATGTGTGTTTGACTTTTATGAACTAAATTAGAGCATAACACAAGTAAATGTCACCTTAGAGCCTCATCAACATTTACAAAATATTTGCATTAGCGACACAATGCTCCCTGTGGATGAAAGCCATCTTATTAAAAGTCCTGAGTGATGGATCCTTGTTAGCGTGACATGAAAAGTCACCAAATACAGAATGCTTCAGTGTAATGGTAGACTAATGACCACTCGACAGTGCTGTCTAAGAAAATATTACACACAAAGATTTTTGAATAATTGGGATGAATTTAGATGTGGCAACTGAACAGAGAACAGAGTATCATAACATACCATGGCTAAGTATTTTTTTTTTTTTTATATGTATATAAATATATAAGCTTTACTCAGAGGAAAGCTCACTTCTAGGTTGACTGGAGCTTTTAATTCTTTTTTTTAAATTATGATTCAATTATGATTCTCACAATTTAATGGCATTCAGTCTTTGTTTGTAGCCTCACTAATAAACATCCTATAAGCTACTTGACACCCCAATCACTGATTCATGTTTATATAACTATTATAATAGCCCTTAGGAAACTGTGACGTTCAAAGGCATATATACACAGCAGAAGCTATAGTGTAATGTTTCTATTGCTAAACTTTTTCATGTTATGAGACAGTTGGAACAAATGACAAGAGAGAGAGGTTGCTGGTCTAAAAAGGTGCAAGTATTCTTTCTAATTTGTTTACATTTGCTGCTGTCCAGCTCTGGAGCACTTCTCTGGTTTTAAGAACACATATACTGCAGCAATACTCCCACAACGTACTGAATTAGGTATGATACTATAAAACTCCAGTTATATCAGACTAGGGCAATAATTCATAATTTTCTCTGAGTGGTTCTCAAGCTGTGGCAGAGGTACCACTGGTGGTACGTATGTCTTTCTGTAGTACTCGGGAGTGTTGATCATTTTTGAAGTTGAAAACTATTAAATAGATGATTACAGGCCCATGTTTAGGGCTTGCTTAGTTCTGGTTTAGACCCTGGTTTACTCCTGGTTAAGTCCACCTTTGTGTTGGTTTTGGTCCAGATTAGTCCAAGTAGAGTTATGCCTCCCTATTTTAATCTTGGCTTTAGACTTGGGTAAATCCTGCTTTATGCCTATTTTACTGAAATAAAAATGGTACATGGGGAGGCAAATATTTCCAGTGGTGGTACTGTGAAAAAGTTTGAGAACCACTGCTCTATGTAAACGTCCTGACTGCATTAGTGAACACTGCACTGTCATTTTCCTGTTTGTCTTCATTAGTATTCAGAATAATTTGACACTGATCACTTGAGTCCTCTCTCTCTATCCCACATTAGAATCTGTAGCACTGGGCTGTGTACTGACAGACGGCTCAGTGTATTGTGTAGTGGACTGCTCCTCTCTCTGTCTCTACCACAGTCTACTCCAGCTGCTCTTGTCTCCTTTGTTCTTTCATTTCAGCTTGTCTTTTAGTGTGTGCCCAGCTTTATTCTTCCTCAAAGTGACTCTTTCATTTTGTGAGGAGTAAATAGCAAACATTTCCAAAATAGCGAAATGGCATTTTGATTTGAGCAAACCAGCTTACGGTTGTTAGTGTTAAGCTTTAGCTGATGGATGTGTGTCCAGTTTCCATTCTTGTATTAGTAGGGGAACAAGTAATAGTCAAAAATATTTGTAGCATTAGTAATAATAGTAGTTGTAGTAGTAGTGATAGCACCACACCAGTCCAAACCAGCTCATATTTGTCTTACACTTTGGCTGCAGGTCCAATCTCACTTCATTCTGAGCCCAAAGACTTTCAATATAGGATTTTATAGCAGAGAAATAATAATCTGTTTCAACCATAAATATACAGAAAGATTTTCTATTTGGCCCAGCCTTTAGAGACTATTTTATTGATGTTTATACCCATCCAACAAATTACACTCCATTCAAGGAGATCCCAAGGAGCATGAGTAGTTCTGGTGCAGTAGTAATTAACAAGATGAGGCTTTGGGGGGGTCTGGTCACGTCCACTGTTCCACTGTTCCTGGGCAGAACGAGAGAGACTTGGCTGGCCACAGTCTGAATACTTCATCGCCTGGGCATGAGTCAGGGACAGAAAATTGGAAAAAATGAATAATGAGAAGTGCATAGTAATGGTGGAATACAGGTATACGCATGGTGATAAAGAGGTTAGTGATTTTGCTTCACAGCAAGAAGGTCCTGGGTTCGATTGCTGGATCGTGTGGGGCCCTACTTTGTGGAGTTCTACACAAGGATCTACAGAAAAGAGCACAGCTGTGGTCCAAGTCTGAACCAGTTCTCTGAGGCTAAACTCAATTTAAAAAAAAAAAAAAAAAAAAAAAAAAAAAAAATGCATTAAAAATAAATAAGGTTTTGTTACATTTTCTACATGTTAACAGCATTTATTTTGTTATCAGACAATCAGAAACAGTTTCTTGACACTTGGCCTAAAAATCTTACACCTAATAGGACCAAAAAAAGCTCAAAATGTTCAAAAAGCATTTTAGGTTTTTTAGTCCTGTGTCTAGTTGGTGATGGGCTGATATATTAATGTGGTGATTGTGTGACATATCTTGACAAGAGACATTTGAGACTCGTCTGTAGTTGTCTGTAGTCTATAGAATACGAACTTAAGCAGTTACAATAAGTGTAAACCATATAAATACATTTTTTTTGATAAACAGTTATCATTTCTACATAGTGGAAATTGCTGTGATACTTCATAAAGTAAATTTCTATGACTATAAACCAGCAGCTGTATACATACAGTAGACAGATTCTTCTAACATAGAGACAATATCTGCTACTTCTACCTCAATTAATCAGTACCAGTAAAAATGAATCGTGATTAATAACTACCAATCGCAATTCATTTTTTTTCTTTCAGATTTGCGATTAATTAGTTAATTTTTTTTTTTAATCAATTCCCGGCCCTAGTTGTGATGCAAGCCATCATATATTTCCTAATAGAAAGTCTCTCCAAGTTGTTACAGTAATAGCTCAGCCAATTCTACAGAAGTACACTGTTCTTATTTTGCCAAATATAATAGTAGTGAAAAGAATGTACCAAGGAAAGTAATAATGTGAGTCATCTCCACAGTAACACCACAGACTGTAGCTTTGGGACCTGCAGCTCTCCCTTTGGCCCTGCGAACACAAGAGTGTACAGTGTGGGTAAAAAGTAGATGATGAAAGGCAAATCTGAATGCCAGGTGGGAGTGTTTGATCTGCGGTTTTGTATCTCGTCTCGAGCAAACAATGCCTTGAGATTGGAATCTGTGGCCTCCTGTGTTAGTGTCAGTGGGGTATTTGAGGTGAGTGGTGTCTCATCTTCCATGCACTGACCCGGGACATGACCCGCCCCGAAGTGGGACACACACCAGCAGATGTAGGATGGACACAGAAAAATACTGTAGTTCTGTAAAAAGCACTTCAGGAAACATCAGATGTACCAAAGTGCCTATAGTGAAGATTAATCCTGGACTTACACTACTGACTGTGTTATATATTCATCCATGTGGATATATGATGAGATGTATGCAGTTGGACATCAATGATGTAAATTTACTTGAGTACTGTACTTAAGTATAGTTTTTGAGAATCTGTACTTTACTTGAGTAGTATTTTTAGAGGCAACTTACTACTTTTACTCCACTCCATCTAAAAGATAAATGTAATACTTTTTACTCCACTACATTTCTAAAAAATACATTCTAGAAATTGTCTTAAAACTGAAAGACAAATGTCAGTGTTCATTTAGTTTTTTGTTTGCATGTGGTTTGTCCCACTTACACCCTGAAGATAATTATTTACTAATTGTAATTTGTGCTTTAAGACTTTTTGTAAAATAAATATACAAAAAACCTCTCAACTTATATTTGCTCTCAGGAAGTAAAAAGAACCTCTGGTCACAATCAGGAAGTGTTTTAGCTTTTGCTTTGAACATTATTTACATGATTCTATAATTAAAAAAAAAAAAAAATTATTAGTATCAGCATAATACCCAGCCTTATTTATAATATGTATGGCTCATTTTTGCTGCAGAACAATCTTATTTATTATGGTTTTATAAGTTGATCCACTCATTTCTTCACTAAAATGAGTCTGATGTCTCAAAGGATTAAGAATGTATGAATATGTATTTTATTCTTATTTCTGGAGCTGCAAAATAGTGACTTGAACGTAGTCAAAATTTTACCCAAAATTCTTGACTGCACTCATTTGAAATACATTGTGGAAAAAAAAAGATTACTTAAGTATTTTTGAAAACATATACTCCAGTATTGCATATATTAATGTCATATATGATAAAAGTATTGCATAAACATATATTGTGAAAATAGGTACATAACCTTTACAGAATATTCTTTTTTGGCTTCCTTGTATGGTCTGGACTGGAGTTGAGACTGAGGAGAATTAGAGCAAGCAGTAGTGCAGCCTTATGTCAGTACCAGTAATGGAAACAACTCAACATTGACACAAGCTATAAATTCATTATCTATGTGAAAAGTGTGCAGGAATGTGATGAGACCAGTGATAATGTGCCATACAATTTGATTTACATTACTTAGAAATATCAGTATCCTATGTCTTTTTATTATGGAGACATCTTTATGCAATTAAACTATGGCAGATATAGTTGTTAGCTGTTTCACACTGGGTTAAATTTCTTTTTAAAGGCCTCTTTTCCACAATAAAGGAATGAAGTAGTCATCTGGGGTCTACTCCGTTGTCTCTTATGACACAATATTTGGTAATAATAAACACACACAGGTTTGTGAGTGCAGGCCAGAGGGAGGAGGCTGGCGATTGAGAGACTGACCAAGTTTGCTGCTCTCAGCCTAAAGAAGCCCAGAGAGTGCCATCGTTGACTGTAGGCATCCCCTTCTTCGCAGAGCTGTTGATTACTGTGGAGCACGCCCCGATAGATGTCATTAATCAAGTTAATGAAACACAATGCCAATAAGAACCCTAACAAGATTCCCTTTCAAACGAATGGCCTGCCTGACAACAACATGAGAAACCCTTTACATCTGCTAATGGAGTGAGCGGCGTCCCTGTTTGACGGGCAGGATTAGAGGCATTAGCCACAGAGTTGGGATAAGAATAAGAACATGTGGGGAATGTAAAATGAAGAAGAAGAAAAGGAGAATGGTGCTGCATCGCTCTGAGGTGATTTATTTGTAGATACAGACACTGATAATATTAAACCGTGCTGAACTGACAGAAAGCTGCAGCAGCACCAAACTACTAATAATAAGTAGTTCCTTTTGGTTTTAGAGGAGTAATTCTAATTTTAGTTAAATTTGGAATCAGTTTTACTGCTGTTTTAATCCTGCTCTGGAAAGTAGACCACTGCCTAATCTTGGTTTAGGCACTGGTTTTGTCCTAGTTTTGTCCTGGTGTAGACCTGGTTTAGTGCTGGATCAGTTATTACTTTGAAAGCCAAATAGGTGATACTTTGAGTTTAAGAATCACTGTTTTAGAGAATGGCTAGGTTTAAAGTGACAAGAGGAGTCCAGTGAAGTGCTGTAGTGAATTGACTGGAGGAAAGCAGGGCTCCACCCAAAGCACCAGGGCGACATGTGAACATCTGTATTGGTAATGACTGCTGTCACATGGGAAGGAGATCTGCGCACACTCAGCAATGTTCCCCCTTTCATCCATATGGCCTTTTAATCTCCAGTTCACAGCGGCACGTGGGATGTCAGCCAGTTATGTCTTTATTTATTATGTGACATCACACAAATGACCCCTGAGTGCCACAGATACACCCCGCTGCAATTTGTTTAAACAATTACTTGTCATTGCTTAATTGGGCAAAGCAAATGGCTGAATAATCATCGCTCATCTCCTGTCACTCCTTCACCTGGGACCCCCTGTCTGCACTTATTGGTTAAGTGGCTTTTTATGCCTGAATACTGCAAAAGGCTGTTCTCTAACACAAAAAGTCTTGAACGGAGCTAGTTCAGTGTTGATATTGATATGGAATGAATATAGTCATCAGTGATTCCTAGTTAGTATAGACTATCAATATATACCTTGTGTGCCTCAAAAAGGCTCCTTAGGAACTGATCAGTCATGTAATTCAAGTTCCAGTCACTCTCGAGTCCTCAGTCTTCCTGTCCAAATCCGAATCACTAAGACTGATCCAAGTCAATTGTAATAGGATTTTGAGTTGAGTCATTTGCACTTGAAGCCCAACTCTGAATGAACTGAAAATAAACTAAAGTGAAGTCTGAGTTGAGTCAATGACATGGCTATATTTATGAGGGAGATACACTGACATGATTATTGGTATTTCAGTTTTGTATAAACACATTTCATAACAAAAGATACAATGTTTATCTTTGCTCCGAAATATAGATTGCTACAGCATCTGCTTTCAGAGTTAAACACATACTAGACATTCGACTCAAAAGATCCCTGGGTCCAAGTCCGAATTATTGTCCACGAGTGTCAACAAGTCCATGTTATTGTCTCGTCTGAGTCTAAGTCAGAGTTATTGTTCACAAGTCCAAGTCTAAGTCTGAGACAACAGTTCAATAGGCCATGTCAAGTCTCCTGATGTCCTGGTGTAGAGCTCTCAAAACAGTAACTCAAGTCCAAGTCTAGTACTCCATTTCTGTAAGCCAAAAGAGAAACATTCACCAACAAAATGCTTATGTACTGTATGTGAATATTTATACATATAGCCCATGCGCATTATGGATAATTACTGTGTATAAAATAGATGCAAAAGATGACGCTGATCACTGCTAAATTTGTCTCCAATCAGCAGTCTACTGTGTGGATGTGTGGATTAATGTGGCTCTCAGGCTGCAAAAATGAATTTTGTTGGTAAATAAGAACAGCAGCCAAACATAAAAGATTCACAATTGGCCAATGATGAAGAGTACACAAAAACCCATCGCTCTTTGCTTTGGAAATAAATTTTGGGTGTTGTAGAAAAAAATAATGAGAATTTAAGACAGTGTAATCAAGTCTGTGTTATTCCCAACAGCAACCAAAGTCTTTTAATTAAATGACTTAAGACAATAATGTAAATTAGTCGGCTCATGCAACTAATCTGGATTACAATTGTGTAACTAATCCATACAGCTGCTCCACTCTGTATCAGTTTCACTTCTGTCACAGGGATAAGATGTTCTCAGCTTTTACTGGGCACTTGTAATGGGCTTAGTAATTAGTATTAGCATAAGACAAGTCAAGGATAAAAATACATCAAATTCATATAAAAATCATATAGGAATCATATAAATCTTCCATGCTGTTTTTCTTTCCGAGTTTACATGTAAGTATATATTTTGTGAATGCACAATGCCACACACTTTATGGAAATGTTCCTGGCAAGAGAGTTGATGAGAATTGATCACTGGCTGCACTGAAAATAAGATCCAGTGAGAGAGCAACAGTTTAGGCATGGGAAATCAATGTAAATATGCAGTTGTTGGTCAAAAGTAATACATTCACACTGATCATTATAGATAAATACATTTCACTTTCCACCCAATCTACTGTGTGTTACTGTTCTGTAGACCATGAAAACATTTTTCCTGCAAGTCTGTGTTGTCTATTCCCCATGCTGGATTGGCCTTATACCAGTGGTGGACTACTGGTCTCATTGTGGAGCCCAGTGCAGATAAAACATAAATAGACAATAAAGACAATAATTACAACAAGAACAAAAAAAAATCTGATGCAGGCAGTTTTTCCTGAAGACATAAAGCACCTTAAGAAAACCAATACTGAATGTTAATACATTTTATTATGTTATCATATACTGTACATATACATACACGTTTGAAAAGGAGTGGGTGGAAGTATAAACTTATTTAGTCCCACCTCTTTTAACCATTCAACATAAATTACATTGTGTTTATATCCCATGCCCTGAGTAAATTAAACATAAGAAAAAATGTGGTATACTACTGAACCATCCAACATGCCCTGCATTATTTACAATATACCTACGTTTCTTTATATTTCCTTTTAAACTGTTTTATATTTACACACTTTTTTGATTCCACACTTTTTTGATAGTCTGATTCCACATACCAAGGACTAAAACTTGTCCTTGTTGACCTTTTTGGCCTTAAATAATAATTGTGCAGTAAGAAAAGCAACTAGATCTGAGAATTGAAGTAGTTTGGACTGGAGAAATAGAGAGTTGGTATTTCCTTTTGCATGCAGTGATTTGGCAAAGGTTTTATGCCTGACGCCCTTCTGACGCAACTCTCTCCATTATTTTGGGCTTGGCACTGGCACAAAAATTTTAAAGATTTGTGACTCCCTGTGGCTAGATTAGGCCTCAAATAGAATAAACAATGAAATTAGATTTAACCTAATGTAATGGTGGGCTCAAGGGAATAGACTCACATGCATGGCTCAAACACAAAGGTCCAGTTCAAGGTGTTTATAATGTGGCAAAAAGATTGGTCTAATACATAGAAAACAGGTCAGAAAACACATAAGGCTTACGTAGAATGTTTAGGGCTGATATGCAGACACAAAGATGAACTGATGAACTATCACAGGACAAAGGGAAGAATGGACTTACTATACACAGGAGGGAGTGGTTACAATTAGACACAGATGAAACACATCAAGGAGGGTCAGGTGATCACACGCGGTGGAAAACCAAACAAAGACAAGAATTGAAGGGACCAAAAACAAGACATGAACGTGAGTAACAAAATACAACCTAAAGTTTGGGAACCATGCAAAGCTTAGCCTCTCATTGGTCAAATCTTGGAACAATGAAGGTATGTGTATTTTACTCAAAACTGATAACCCCTTCAGTGTGTATGTATACAGTACATTTTTGAACTTCAGTCTGACACAAAAGAGCACACAAAAAAAAAAAGAAGGAAAATGGACCATGCCACAGACAACCGATTTTGCTTGCACATATGTGGACATTGATTTCTTTACCTGTGCTGCTGAAATTGCAACACAAATTACAATATAAAATCAGCTCTGACCTTCTGTGAAGCCGTGATCCCTGAACCACATTAAAATTTTCAATCAATATCTTCTTCATTATGAGATCCACGGACTAGATTCTTTCATAAATTCTCTAGGTAAACAGGAGCTTTCAGTATACTGTGACACTTTACCCATTATCGGTGTATTGTAAAAGCATTGTGCATTTATGAAGAGCCGTTAGTGAGTCATAATAAGAATAACTATGTGTCAACTGTGACTCGCTCCTTTCACAAATAAGACACACAGCCAGGAACCTTGTACGACAAAATCCAAACGAACAAAACAAACCTCAGATAGAAGTTTTTCCGTCAGAAGTGTGTCTTTGAGGAGAACTGGAGCTAATGAGCAGGTGGGATGAGACGCTCTCATGTCAGCTTCAGACAGGATTCTGACAAACATTCTGTCTGTGAATGAGGATATAGATCTATGGCAGGAAGCACAGATCATATATACACACTCTATTTCCAAAAGTATTAGCTTATCTGCCCTTACATATGAACTTAAGTGACATCCCTTTCTCAATCCATAGGGTTTAATATGGCGTTGGCCCACCCTTTGCAGCTATAACAGTTTCAGTTCTCCTGAGAAGGTTTTCCACAAGGTTTAGGAGTGTTTAGGGGAATTTTGGACCATTCTTCCAGAAGTGCATTTGTGAGTTCAGACACTGATGTTGGACGAGAGGGACTGTCTTAAAGTCTTAACTCTAATTCATCCCAAAGGTGTACTGTTGAGTTGAGGTCAGGACTCTGTGCAGCCCAGTCAAGTTCTTCCACTCCATCTTTCAACTCGCTCATCCACATCTTTATAAACCTTGCTTTGTGGACTAGTGTGCAGTCATGTTCGAACAGGAAGGGCCATCCCCAAACTGTTCCCACAAAGTTGGGAGCATTGAATTGTCCACAATCTCTTGGTTTGCTGAAGCATCCAGAGTTCCTTTCTCTGGAACTAAGGGGCCAAGCCCAGCTCCTGAAAAACAACTTCACACCATAATCTCCCCTCCACCAAACTTCACGCTTGGCACAATGCAGTCAGACAAATATTGTTCTCCTGGCAAACCACCAAACCCAGACTCGTCCATCAGATTGCCAGATGGAAAAGCGTGATTCATCACTCCAGAGAATGCATCTCCACTGCTCTAGAGTCCAGTGGGGGCGTGCTTTACACCACTGCATCCAATATTTTGCATAGCACTTGGTGATGTATGGCTTGCTGCTCGGCCATGGAAACCCATTCCATGAAGCTCTCTGCGCACTGAGCTAATCTGAAGGCCACATGAAGTTTTGGAGGTCTGTAGCAATTGACTGCAGAAAGTTGGTGACCTCTGTGCACTATGCCCCTCAGCATACGCTGACCCACATTTAATGTAGACTTGTTGGGACTTGTTGCACAGGTGGCATTCTATGATGGTACCACAATGGAATTCACTGAGCTCCTAGAGCGACCCATTCTTTCACAAATGTTTGTTGAAGAAGTCTGGATGCCTAGGCGCTTGATTTTATACAGCTGTGGCCATGGAAGTGATTGGAACACCTGAATTCAATTATTTGGGTCAGTAAGTGAATATTTTTGAAAATATAGTGTATGTTACAGGCAAAGTGAAATGCAGGCATTCTGTAGTATGCCTAATTTTTTCACTTTGCCTGTAACATATACATAGCATATATAATTACAAATAGGATGAAAAGGCATTGGTCTTTTTAATAAATATACAAAAACCAGAGTAAGGGTAGTATACCAACTGACAATTTTAATTCATTTAAACAATCAACCAACATATAGCATTGTAAGTATACGCGGTATTATGCTTTCTTAAAAATAATATACTTTTTATACTACATTAAGCATTGTGAATGATGTGTATTCTACTTTACAAAAAAAAATATTTAGAATAAATGCACTCAATAAATTATTACTTGAAAATACTGCTAACACCAATACAAATACTACCATTACCTCAAATATTACTATTACTTACTACCTGCTTTTTACTGCCAGTAATATTAATACTAATACAGCTACTGATACTACTCCCACCCTATCTACTATTACTTCTACTACTGCTCCTAACGACTTTGCCACACAGTTCAAAAAATACTTTCAACTCATTTTATACTAATTTTTAATAAAAGCACATACTGTATTTTGCTTTGTAAAAGCAAAAGTAATACCATATTCTGAGTACATTTTCCTGAGTACTTCAGCAAATTGCTTAGTGTACTTGTAACCTCTGATTTATGATTTAAGTGTAATTATTAATTTCGTGCTGAAAATCATGTACAATCTTCATATTGGATATCTGGAGATCTAATAGCAAGTCCCTGTAAACATGAGAAGCCATTTTTCGCTTGCATCCATAATAATTTCATATCTTGTTCACCACCTTTGCAACAATTTCTTAAAACGCTGCTTCCACTAATAGGACACAAATGTAATTTTACTCCAGCACTAGACCTTGAAGGGTCAATTGTAAAGCGATGGAAAAGGCTGGATGTGGTGAGGCTGAGGGACCACTGTTATGGGGGCTGGATGACAACAAGCTTCGGTAACACTGGCTTGGACATTATGGCTGATTGTCAGGGGCAAGCAATCACAATACGTTCCTCCTTCTGATAACCTTGATGGTGCAAAGTGAATTTGATTTGTTGGAAAAAAAATAGTTATATTGGTGCATTTTGAACAAGATTTCCATAACGTAATAGGCTGCACAGTGAGCAGCAAATAGGATTCCAATTGTCCCATTAGCCCTGATGAAATAAGGAAAACATCGCAGCTAGGACAAACATCAACAATTGATTGCAGGGTTATTCCTGACCAAAAACCACTTTCACAGGGTAAAAGGAGGATTTAGCTCTGTATTTGCATATTCGCATTACCAAATGTGTTTTTGGTTGTTACACAATATTGTTATTAAAGCTGCATTAGGTGAAAACCTCTTCCATTACGCTTCCAACCCCAATTCATGCATCATACATGATGACTAGGCAGCATTTGTTCTATTGTGAAATAAATGAAAGTAAACCCATTTCACATCACATGACAAAACTAAAGTTTAGATCTAACCTTAAACTTCTAACTCTGAGTTCAGTACAAGACCAGTGCCACCATAACACCATAGGTCTGACTTGTTAAGCATTTGGTAAATACATTATCAATATTCGATGCTTTTCACTTTGCTTCTTTTTACACTAGCCTATGTTTATGTTTTTTTTTTTCTTTTTTGGGGGTTGTTTTTGATTTGTCACAATGCATAAGGCCAAAGTAGCCAGTGCTAGATTAGCCACTTTTTTATTTATTCAGTTTTGGCAAGTAACATAACCAAACAAAACAAAACAGTAGAAGTCTCATAATCAGGAGTGTAATCTTTGCAAGCATGTGACTGGCTGAATATTATCATTAACATCTTGTTAATCCAGCTTGGATCATGTCTGAAGTCCTTGTCTAACTAAAGATCATTCCTTGTATCTTTTGTCTATTGCATATATAAAATTAATATACTCTTGTTTCCAACACTGCATAGCTAACAGATTCAAGAAAACATCATGCAGCATTCAGGAGTTGGGTTACGATTGGACAAATTACATCTCTTATTGAAGTTAAGCTTTGTCAGACTAATTTGATTCTGAATAAGTGATTTTGCCTGACAGTACTCAAAGGTTAAAATTTTGACATAATGTCACTCTGACTCACGGTATGTCATTTCCATAACAAATGATTGGGCACTTAAGGTTTACTTAAAACAGAGCAAAAGGGAGGGAGCTATTGCACAAGGGTACTGCAGGACATGATACAAAATGCAAAGGAAATAATTTTTTAATTCAAGCAGTGACTCAGCTGTTGCTCTAATTCATTACTTGTCAGTCGAGTGAAGTAAAATAAAGCTAGATATCTTAAATGTAGCCTTAACATTTGGGCCTAATTTAGTTTTAATCCAGGTCCACTGTATCTTTACCATTGCAAGATAAGACCAGTGCCTTTTAGTAGATTCTTTACCATTGTGAGATATAAGGGTTTTGTGGGTTAATAGAAAGACCATGCAAGAAGCTCCTTGATTTTGAGTTGAGGTCTGGGCACTTTATTTTTATCATTGTGAGATAGGACCAATGCCAGATGTTCTAATTCTTCTAGTTTTAATTTTCTTTGTGTGTGTGTGTGTGTGTATTTTTGTAGCTGTCTAAGACTTCTGCGAGGTACTCTAGCTATATTTTTTAATCTCATAAACCCATGTTGCTTCTGTATCGATCCGGTTACTCCCATCAGCATGTTGTGTGAATGGATTAAGCTACCACACAAACAAAGGGAACGTGGTGTCCCAACATGAGCGGCATGATCAATGGCAGAGACAGGCCAGGTCAACAATTTCAATGCCTGCGTTTACTGAAGCAAAGTATTGGAGTGAGAGGGGCTGCTGCATTGGAAGGTGCAAACCAGAATCGATACAACAGTTATCATCATTTGCCAGCGTTATTAATGGCCTCGGCCTGAGTCGGCACACAGAGTAACACTCACTTGCATTTAGGCAAGCCACTCCGGGCATTTGTGGTGCCTGCTTCCTATCAATCACTGGTGGCGTGCATTGCTCTCAGCAGTGGCATGGCTACCTCCACTAACCTCACAAAACACCCCCTCAATCATGTAATGAATGGCATCAATTATACAGCCATGCTGCCAAGATATACAAATGATTGTGAATGGGTCAAATTCTAAAGGCGGACAGAAGTGAGTGAGCAGGTTTAATTCACTTTCTCACACTGTGCTCCTCCATGCGGCTCTATTGAGTTTTCATGAATTTTAAAAGCTATATCCACCTGTTCACTGGTGACAACAACATCAGTCACACACACAGAAGTTGTTGCCAGCACTGGAATAGGCACTTTCTCTTTCCCCATTCACAGCAATCAGGCATAACATTCTGACCACAGGTACGGGTACGGGGCAGATCCGGACAGTATGGAGGTGTTTCCACTACCGAATATGGTCCAAAACACCCCCCACCATCCCACTTTTGGACTGCTTTGGAAACAGTGGAGCTATACCGTGCTGTGTGTTGATTGGTCGATAGATAATCCTCACTCAAGCAAAAACAAGCAGCAAGAGACCATAAATTAAAGGAAAATGTTATTTTAATTAAGTGTGTCTTAAAATCAAAATAGCCATATTCAAAGAGGGGACGTGTAAAATGTTGTGCCAACTCTTAGTGCTCCTGTGTGTTTCTAAAGCCAATACACCATCACCAGACTTGTTCTGATTATTATAGCGCTTAAATTGCTGTCACTATGAAGCAGTAAGCACATTTATCTGTTAGCAGCATGTTGCTAATAGGCCAGCTAATGAGTCATTTTATGCTCTCTCCATTAGTGATAAGACAAGAAAAACTTCCACACATTGTCTAACTTGCACTACAGTGATGATTTATTTAAATATATAACACAGCACCGTTTCGGCACTGGGCCTTCATCAGGCAAAGGCCCTTTTATGCTCTGTCCATTAACCACCATAGCCAGCAGGAGGCAACAGACACCTAATCTAAGCTTTCTTTGCAAAGTCAAAGTAACAGCTGACACTATATACATTATTTTAATTTATAAAATGTGAAATACTAATGCAAAGGTGTCCAGATTATTTCAAAAAGCCTGAAAAAGCTTAATATGTGCTCTTTAAACACATAACAAACTCATGTTGTGACATGGAGAGTTGTTAAAATGTAGTACTGTATAACATGGTGAATTTGATGCACAGAAAGATAAGGCTAAACAGGAAGCAGTCTACTGCCCACAGTTTTTAGTTCTGCTCCTATTTTTGTTGGGAGTTTACCACAGGGAACCAGTCACACAGTGATTTGGCAAGTTTTAATGTCGGATGCCGTTCCTGTTGCAACCAGCCACATAATGTAACTGCAGTAGGCAATGTGGATGAAATGTCTTGCCAAGTATATGTGCTTCGAGCAAAGTTTAAACTGCCTATCCCCCTGTTGGCGGGTAAGCACTTAACCCACTGCACCACTGTCGCCCCAGTAAGCAGTCTGCTGTTTACTGTAGCTCATACAGCTTTACCTCCAAACTCACACTGCCACACATCATTTACACATTTACTTTTGCCTTTTTACTAAATACTGCAAAGACATTCATGTTTTAAAAGTCTGCCAATGTCCTGCATCTACAGTGTCACAACCTGTACCGTAGCCCCAAGTGGAAATGTGTCCATAGAAAGGTGTGAAAATTATAGTGCCTCACAGTTTGTTATGTAAGGGGCTGCATATTAAGCAGATGGTCATAATGTTATGCCTGATCTAAGTACATATACATATACAAATGATTCAGAATGGGCCAAAGTGTAAAGGTAAGCAGAAATAATGGGTAGGCATAATTCACTTCTCACACTGTGCTCCTCCATGCGTCTCTATTAAGTTTTCATGAATTTTAAAAGCTATATCCACCTGTTCACTGGTGACAACAACATCAGTCGCACACGCAGGATACAGCCATAAGGCACCAGTGTTTTTCCACTATGAGGTTGCTGCCATTTCTCCAGGATTTCAGGACATTTCCCACTGGTAAAAGGAGCTCCTACTTAGAGACCAAAGAAACGTGTCATCTACCACTTCAGACGGCAGACAGAAAGACACAGGGCTTTTTTGGTGGAAGCTCCATTGTTTCCACAGAATATGGCAGCTCTGTTGAAGAATAGAGGTTGAGTTCAGTCACACATCATGGCAGTGTAAAGAAAATGAACAAATCCATTTTTCCAAACTGTCAAAATAAAACTGTCGAACATAAATGAACAAAAAGACATATGGCTTAGTCTTTGTAAGTGAAAAAAAAACAAACGTTTTCTGATAAATACACAGTGAGATGTGACTGACTGTTTTTCAATTCAACTTAAAGGAAGAATTACTCAAAATCTGTACTCAAGTAGAAGTTGAAGCACACAATAAAACGATCACTTAAGTAAAAGTGAAAAAGTATTGAGTTTACCTAGGCAGAAAGTACTGCTACTAACACAGTTACTACTACTGCGACTTGTGCTACTAGTGACAATACTATTGCTACCACCTATTACTACTGCTACTACAGCTATTTCTAAAATATTTTTACTAAGGTTACATGAATAACAGTACAATGTTCTCAGAAAGTAAAAAAAAAAATTAAATAAATAAATAAATAAATAAATAAATAAAGGGCCTAGACGTAGAGAACTGAAATAGTAAAATTAGTCACTCTCAAAATATAGCAGTCCTCTTGACACAGATAAAAACTGCAGCCCTGGGTCTAAAGCTATACCGCCATGTCCAGAAGATTACCTCCCTTTAGCACAGCTCCTGCTGCGCTGACCCACACCCGCAAATTGAAATGGTACGACTGCTTTAGAGGGTACACACCGGGAGACCACATCCAGGATTACCATATCGGACCCACTCTGATCCTCTTGTCTCTTCAAGCTCCTTATTCACTATCATCATCATGCTGCAGTAGCTGGTTTTGTGAATCACCTGCAGTGGCATAATGATGTGGGCTGAAGTCTGAAAGCAGAGATTAAATATTATAGATAGGAAAGGGATTTTGCTGCAGTATTAACCATTTTTATATTGATCACCTGTAAATGCATTGCTACAGTACATGTTATTAGCCCTGCCTCACAAAAAAACAAACAAACAAAAAACAAAAAACAAAACAAGCTAAAGAGTTTGGACAATGTGAAGTTTGTTAATATTAATTCACTATTTTTGGACAGTGGAGGGAAGTCAGAGTACCTGAAAAGAAAACAGGAACATATGAAGGCCACCATAAATCCACTTGTCTACATTTATGTATACTCAAAGTGCTTTACATTGTTTTCAAAGTTTATAAAATAGATGACTGACAGCTATTTTAACTAACTGCAGCAGGATTTCTGGGATATTTTTATACACTGTTGGGCAGGTTTTGGGTGGGTTTTCGGTTGCTGTTGGGCGGGTTTTGACTCTCATAGCTTGCAACCCTGAATTGCAGCTTGTGATTCTGGTTCATTAAGCCATATGATATATTTTTAGCTCTATACGATGGCTTTGACGACTTTCGATTTGCCACTGCAAATCGTCTGCCTCCTAGTGTGCAGTGATTTGCATTTCTATGTATACAGGCTTGGGACTGGCACAAAGAGTACACTAGCTTGTGACTCCTTGAGGTTGGATTAACAAAAATGATTTTGGTGAGAAAAAAGCAAAACAAAGAGTCCAGAGAAAAGCAGTGTTCAAATCTTAGGGTATACGTAGTTGCTGCAGAATGAAGTGTTGCTAATTTGCATTAATATTGTTTCATTGTTTTACTAAACTGGTAGAATTTTGACACAGGACACAGATGTCACGGAGACATCTTGTACTCTTTTTATGTACGGCCCAATTCCTCCATCAAGTGCTCTCTTATAGTTGATCTGGGAAATGAACAATGTGTGCACTCCGCTGTGAATTCTCTACAGAATTCTTGACAAGGCTTGAAAGATAAAGAAGGTGTCAAATAGTCAGATTTCCATGTGCTTCACTGTGGAAGCAGAATACCTGTCTGTGCATGCAAACGAGGATGCTATTTTCATTTGTGGATTTTTGAGCCATGCCCACTAATGTCCACCACATTTCTGCAACTACTTGTCCAGCATTATGTAAACATTAAGAAACATATATTATGTAGCCTATACTAAATACTGATGCTTTTATTTTGTTAAATGTTAAATTGCTATGTTAAATAAAATGGGTTGTTAATATATCCTCTCAGTTTCTGACATTGCATACATGTAGCTTATTGGTTGTCAGTTGTCAAAACCATCTTCATTTTTAATATTTTGCGATATTTGGTGGCTAATGCAAATTCCTCCATTAAGTCCAAGCAAAGGCACCATTCTTTAGAATGCAACCATATTATTTACAAACACTAAAAGTAATAATTAGATCCTCAGTAATCAGATGGATCACACCTATACCGCATTGCACTGCTGCCCTTCAAAGTGAATGGTAAACAGTCAGTTTTACTAATGCTGAAGCTTAAATTCCACTTTAAACGAAGCTGCAACCAATCTATTTTCAACATGCACTAATCCAAATTATCTTAAAATACAAAGCTTTTCCACACTTTGCCTTCAGACACAACACTAGCGTATTTACGACATTATGCATACTAAATACAAATTAGCACATGGAAATGAACTGCTGAATCCCTGATATGCCTATGTGTCTTTAGGAAAAAAACTTAAAAATGTACCCACAGCACTTCTTCGGGTCGCCAGCAAATTAAAGCCTCATCATTATCTGACTTCACTCATATTGTTTATTCCATATTAAATGAGGGGAATCTGACTGCAGGGAGTAGACGCTTTTAACCAAGGGCCTTGGATAATGTTGCTCCATTGCAGGCATTGAAAAATAAATAGTGCAAAAAGTGAGGAATAGCATTGGCCTAAAGCATTAAGAAAGTTTGTAGTTTGCAGGCTGGCGCAGGCGGCTGAATTTGGCTGCAGGATTTAATTTGAGTTTGGAACTACAGTCAACAAGCAAAGTAAACCTGGATTCTTTATTGCAGAGGGCTGGGCAAGTGACATAACCTCAGGAAATATTAGCATGTATAGTGTAAGTGCTACTATCCATTTTTTTTCTGCTCCTTCATTAGACACTGGTGGTGGTGATGAGATGAGGTAATCAGGGCTGCTGAAGCTGAAGATGAAGAGTGGTTCTGCTGCTGAGGTGGTGATGAAGGAGAAGGAGGGTTGTTCCACTGCTGAGGAAGTGATGGCTGGTAGAGAGTTGTTCCATTGCTTAGGTAGTGATAAGGAGGAGGAGGGTTTCAACATACCCTGCATAACTGGGTGATGATGCAAAGAGGATGCTGTAAATTCAGGATGCTGAAAGATGATTGGCTGAGACAGAGCAGGGGATGATTCTTAATTAGTAAGGATGCTCCAATCAATCATGGCTAAAAACAGAGTGAACGGTAAAATGGGCCGATCAGAAGGGAAGATCAAATAACATCAAACACGCAAGGCTCTCATCTACTGTCCTGCAACTCCAGTTTTATTCTGACGGTGTTTTGAAGTTAAGCCCTTGTTATAGCTAACATACACTTGCCCTGGAGTTGCTGCTTTATGTTCCTGCTGTGTTCCCACCTGCGCCTGGAGCACATGGGACAGAACAGAGGTGCAGCAATGTGTTTATTTGCCAACGCAAATGGAGCTACAGATAACCCACTAAAATTGACCGTATTTTCCGGACAATAAGTCACTCCGGAGTATGTCGCACTAGCCAAAAAATGCATAATGAAGAAGAAAAAAACATATATAAGCCGCACTGGACTATAAGTCGCATTTTTTGGGGGAAATTTATTTTACAAAATCCGACACCAAGAACAGACATTATTAATAGAATAGAGAACAACAGGCTGAATGGGTGTGCGGTTTGCTAACGTAACACATTGATGGTTATTCGGCTACATAGCATAAACAATGAACTGAATAGGTGTCTCGTATGTTAACGTTATTCACACATTATTAACAGTTATTCACATAACTATAGCATAAAGAACATAATATAACAAGTTCACCAAACTCACAATCTCACTCCTAATCACTAAATCTTTTAAATTCTTCCTCCTCGATGTTGCTTACGAACAACTCTGCCAACTCCAGAGGTAGACGACGCGCTGCTTCCTCCTCTGCGTGGCTGTTGTCATCATCAGTTTCATTTTCAATTATTCAAGTTTTTCTCAGCTGTCTTTATAGCCTAAGTTGTTAGTGGTAATGTTTACATTTTAAATTGTCAGTGGTACAGGTGCAGCATATACTGGTACGCAAGCCTAGAGTGCCCTCTAACAAACACGTGAAATAATTTAATATGTAAGTTGCACCTGAGTATATGTCGCACACCTAGCCAGACTATGAAAAAAAGTGTGACTTATAGTCCGGAAAATACGGTACATTAACAGTATCAAGAAAGTTCAGAACCTGAAGTGTGTCCTGAAGGATAAGAACCAGGAGCCCATGAAACATGCTTGTGTCTTATTATGTTGAGGCTTTTGCTTTTATTTATCTTTTTAAAATCTTGGTCACCTCTAGAACAGCATTGCATGTTTTATAACCTTTAACCACGTCTGTAAAGGGCTAGACTTCTTGTGATTTATAGTTAATTCCAGGTTTATGACCTGAATTTTTCATAAACAAGATATTTTCCCCTGTTGTGGTTCCTACATTAGCAGATACACTTCTCAGCAGATATAGTGGCACCCAGGCCACAGATTAAGCCACACACATCATATCACATGTTTTTATTCCTGTACCTGTTTACTACTATTTACAGATAGCCACTCTGGGGCCTTACCTTAGATGGCTCTTATCTTTGTAATGACTAATGGCCTACTTTAAGTAATGTTCACTGTGCCTCATGTTATAGTGTAAAAACTCAGTGAAAGCATCGTCAGTCTGGCCATTGTGATGACGTTGGTCACATATTAAAAGTAATAATATATTTTTGTAAACATACAAAGAGCCTTCAGCATTTTAGGCCAGACTTCCTCAGGTCTTGAACACCACAAAATGTCCTTTTATTGTTAATTATGTTGGCTGAACAAATATTGTACTCTTTAAATATGTCAAATTTAAGAGTTTACTATTGCAGCATCATCAAATTTGTTTCACTGTGAATAAATCTCTACATAAAGCTTCAATGCTTAATATTCAAATATGGTACTTCATCCATTTCTGGGGAAACCATTACACTGCGGCCATTCTGAAACTGTATTCAAATTGTATGTAAATATTTCCTGATTGTGATACAGTTTACATTTTCATTTTAATTTCCCTTTTCCTGTTTACACACATTTCTTCCTGACCAATCCAGTGACAAGCCTTTCACCACTGTTTATTTTATATTAGTCCAGACTGTTTGAATGACAGGTGAGCACCACTGAAGCACAACCGAGATAGCTGCAGCTACTGCTGTGTGGATTTAATGTCAGTATTAAATGTCGGCTGCAGAGGAGACTGAGGGCTTCTCTACTAAAATGAACAAGTTTAATTTACCATCTGTCCCACAGAGGCATTATTCCTGGTGCTAAGTCTATCCGGTTGCATCCAGGGGCATTTTGGTCCATTTCTGATGCCCTTTGGGTGTTGAAAATGGACTCAGACTAATTTACACTGTTTGTTTAGAGGCTATATCCCCCTCTCGCTAAAAGCAAAACAGGCCGTACCCTATTACAGGCTGTTTCTTTCTTATTTACTATGTAGCCCTAGCCCTGTCTGAATACATTGACCTATTGTCTTGTATTGTATGTTATATATATATATATCTTCAAACCAGACCATTCATGACTATTTAATGTTCATGGTATATTCCCAGGGCACATAACAACGACTACAAAATACATGCACAATATATATACTATATACATTAATGAATAGAATAAATACAGCATTTTTATTGCTTTATCCTGCTGTTTTGAAATAGTTTTTTGTTTGGAACACTTGTGAGGATTATGCATGGTTCTTAAGTAAATTACTTTTTCCACTTCTCAGTGTGCAACTGCAAAGTAAGGAAAAATGCAGAAGCCATACAAGATACAGCAAGCATCTTTAACACTCTGAATGTAGCACAAGGGGTTTAGTGGTATTCACGATGAAATGGATATGCTCCATAACAGGAAACTGCCTTTTAAAATCTGTACTAACCTTTGAAGCCTTAAATGAGATAAAGAATATAGTGGTTCTAAAGTGTTTTTTACTGTAACATTTGGGATTTATTGGCATTTTGGGAGCTTTGAGCTGGAAAACAGAATTGAATTGTGCCAAAATAAAGAATGCTTGAATTTTAGTGAGACTGTTTCTGCTTGAGATTTCAGGGAAAAATTATATCACCGCTGCTTCACATTCTTTTCATCTCGCCTCTTTGATGCAAAATTGGTTTGGTGCAGGCGAGCACTTAACAACATCAGAGACTGTGTGAGAGATTTTCTTTTTCTCACATAAACACGAGATATAGTCCTGGTTTGGGGATTGTCTTGTGAATCACATAGAGAATGTTCTAGCTTAATGTAAAATCTTAAATAGGGTTAGAAATCCACAATGGCTATGGTTGGCAATAAAAAGCTTCCAAACAATGGGCAAAATTAAGAATTTGTGTTAGTTTGTGTTGCCCAAAAAACTGAGTCAGAGTATCTCCAATACTCATGTGGGGTGTTCCTGGTCTGCAGTGGTCAGTATTTATCAAAGGTGGTCTAAGGAAGGAACATCGTGATCATGCAGGTGGTCATAATGCTTTGCTTAATTAACCTGTGTATCTGATCATGCTTAGTGAATCCTAACTCATGTTCCTATCTGCTATTATCTGCCTACAGTTGATTGTGGGACACCACTTAGCTCTGAACCTTTCAGAAGAAGAACTCCCTTTACTGAAGAAGGAAGGAAACACTGAAGCTCCTTTCTTACCTCCTTTCCTAATTAAAGATGTTAAACTACCTCTGAACTGAAAACATGCAACCAATTAATCAACAGGAGCAGTGGCTGCATTTTGACAACCAACAAGACAAGACATGAAGCCTGTTTTGTTTTCGATACATTTAGGAAAAGTTCTGGTTGCCAAGATTAGCTTATCCAAAAATCTATGGGCCTTAGGAAGGGCTACACCCTGGAATCTGGAGAGATTCCACAATAACACTGGGAGCACATGCAGACTCAGTCACTTGCCACTGTGCAAAACAAGTGCAGTTTGTGACGATGAAACAGATTTGATCATGTATCTCTCTGTTTATTTACACACACATCCCACATCACCAGTCTGTCAGCCCTATCCATCTTCTAATGTTTGACCAGAACCACAGGTCAGGTCAAATGATAGTAACTTCTAAAGGCTGGTTCCCCTGCTTCTCTGTTCTGCCATGATAACCTCCAAAAAATATAGAGGCAGGCTGGACCCTCGTGCTGAGCCAGGTTCCTGTCTGCGTTTGGTGGCACAGGGCTATAAAGCTCAGAGAAAAGGAAGGGAGCTGCCAAGACGCTTTGTGGGTATTCGGAGCTGAAATGGGTGCTGCAGTCTGTCCTGCTGGCACGGACCTCCGCTTTTTAGTAAAAGCATTTGTTCTGATGAAGAAGAGCAAATCCTCTCACTGATAGCTGGAAACTTTCTGCCTAATTAGGATGAGCACAAGAACAGAATGAGATATTTATAATGTTAACTAACACTGTGCAGCTTGATATGCAGGTTTTACTGCCAAGCATCATATAGATGTAATGACTTATGACGTATACATATAGATATAGACTACTTTCCTTTCCTCCATTCTTGTTATTAGGTATAATATCAACTTCAGCATATTTAGGTTGTTTTTCTTGGTTTCTATAGCAAAGAGGTATGGTTGTACTATCATTATGACCCTGTTTTATTTTTGGCTCTAGCTATTCACTCATCATAAATGGCAACAATATGCAGACTGCTAGTGGAGGAAAACAATTACTGACTATGAATAGCTCAGATGATGAGATGGATACAGTAGCTTTAAAGTAAGTTGCTAAGTTATCAGCTAAAATAGAAGACCTGACAGTAAAAAGGTAAGCCATCTTATCCCACTCTCATTGTGCACTTATAATAAATTATAATATATATTATATTAAATATCATGGAAATTTAGAAATGTTAAAGTTAGCTTACCTTAGCTAGTACAGACACATATATTATACTTATTAAACATAAGAATATAATATTTTATTCATTAATGTACTAAGTCCATTATCAACAGAGTTCGGGCAAGCTTTTTTGCACATGTGCCAGTGTCACAGTAAGATAGTTAGTGTCTAAAACTGTTCACTAATTGAGTGCACTATATAATCAGCTATTAAGCTTATATATATATATATATATATATAACTATTGTGATTGAAGGGTTAGGAATTAGGGAGTGTATTTGGACACAGCCTATGTTATCTGGGTTACAGCATGTAGCACTGAAAACTAATACTAATAATATCATAACAGCTAAGCATTTTCACAACTGTCTTCAAATGAAAACATGTACAGCTCCATATATTTTATTTCATTGTCGAAAATCTAACCTTTACTCCAAACAGTTGTCATAACCCTAAAAAAATTATCCACAAAATCTTTTGTCCTGAATCCTCTCAGAATTTAAAATAGCGCTCTAATGAAAAAATATTGTGAGCTAAGTTTGTCTTTTCAACAGCCTCTGTCCTCGGGCTGGGGAGGGCACAGCTTTCAAATGAATGGAAAACGCCTAGACAATAGATCATCCTCAGGGCTCCCTTCTTTGTCTTCCTCCCATAAATATAAACCAGACAACAACAATAACAGCCAAATGTGCCTGACAACTCCCACACTGAGATATCATAAACATATTGAAAATGTATTTTTGTATCATATTTGCCAATCCTACGGTGGCGACACTGCATTGAAATAACAAAATTCAACACTTCACTTCTCTGTGCTGTTTCTATGGCAGACAGGCGTTTAGACCCTTTGAATTTACACACTATGCTTACTTTACCCTCCCCCTGTGAGTGCAACCGGTAAAGCTGCGTTCTATAAATCAAAGGGAACATTGGCACTTCATAAAAACATCTTAAAGGCAGATAGAAAAACAGCTAAATCAATCAGTCAATTAAGTGATGAAAGTGGCGAGCTCCTCTGCGGTGTGGCGCTTTAATTGTTTAGGAAGCAATGATGGCATGGACACAGGACATCCATCTTCATTTGTCACGAGACAAAATATTCACGTATTGACATCACTTAGCTTAACATCACTTAGCTCGATACACCATTGCTAAGGCTGTATTGATTTTCAAACATATATATGTACAGTATATAGGTATAAAGGGCACCAGAAACACTTCAAATGCATATGTTGATATTAATTACAATTTTCAATTTATAATTATCCATAATAACTCATGTAAAATGATTGTGAGTGTGAATGGTAGTCAGTGTATGCCTGCAAGACTTGCGGTTAACTGGGAATTGTCCAAGGTATAGACAGCCCTACTGAAAGATGACATGTAGAAAATTAATATTTACCATATAAATATATAATCAAAACTGGGCCACTCCGGTATGTGAAACATGCTCATGAAAGTGCCCCCATACTATTATATTTATAATCCAGCCACACGTGATAAAACCTCAAAAAGGAAATCTGGAAGACAATACTAACATATTTTTATTTTGTATGCCTCAAACAATACACCCACTAGTAGATACCTATTCAATTGATTCTACACTTACAAAAAACAAAACAAACATTTCTTTCTTTCCCTTGGTCTGAATTTTTTTTGCAGGTGTAGAAATATAGTCCCTGGTCCGGACCAAACAAGCAAACTGAGTTCAATCTGAAGAAGTGGTTTTGGTCCAAAGAAACTTCTGTACAGTTCATTTTATGGAATCAATGTAAACCAGCCTTGATCCAGCCCGGATCCAAAAAAGCATTGGAATTAAAGGTTTATCCTACCTGGGCATATTGGAATTGAAATAATTATCTATAGACAGACTTAAATTCATTGCTCACTGTTGCCAATTGCTACCATTGCTACAAAATCAGACAAACCTGGTGCTGTAAGGAGACACACTGCCACAGTTACTGTATGTTCAGATGCGCACATGTCACAGCTGCTACAAGAAATGCAAGAAACCTGTGGCAGTCATCATTCACAACATAAATATGGCATGCAAGACCTCATGATTGTTTTCCTTTACATCCGCATTATTGATGTGCCCTGCCCAAATAATTTCTGTCTAATGTGTGCAATGGTCGTTACTTGTGAGGTTTTGTTTACAAATTATGGTCCATTGGCAAACAGAGCAATGTGAAAGCAAATCAAACTTAAATCTTTATTTGGTCAAGCAGACCAATTACTTTCCTAGTGTGAATACAAGCATCTATTTCTCTAATCTTTCCTAAATTTCCTATATATGCTATTTCTAGTCACTATATGTGGTGTGACTGAGAGCTATTTTGTTTAGTCTGATGCAGCAATGAGAAGTCACAGGACAGGTTTGCCATAGTATCCCTTTTGCAAAATGGATGCCTCATTACTACTGAACACAATCACAGAATGAGGCAGGATTACTCTGTCAGATGGCTTTAATTGCTTACAGAGCATTGATAACTTGGACAGAGGTCACCCATCTCCTCCAGTCACAGTAGAAGACATACTGGACAGGTCATTTGGGCTTACTGAAATCACTTAGCTCCTCACAGCAGTCTTGAGGCGGCACTTGTTTTCTTCTGCTTTTATGAAAATATTCCTCCAGGTCTGCATTCATTATGTATAACATGAGTTCTAGAGCCAGGCATAATGAATGGGCAGAAAGCACTTGTTTGTTGCTGCATATTTTTGCTTATATATCCGCCGAAGAAAGTGAGTGAGCGGCGCTGTTATCTCTAAGGCCTGCCAGCTTAAGGGCTTGAATTTTCCTTCTTGGAAGCTCCTGCATGTGCTCTCAGGCAACAGGTCTCTCTAATGACGGGAAATTATGCTAGTGGTGCGTCAATTATGGTGCAAAAATACTCCCTAGCATAATCATATTTTGTGGCTTAGGTTTGCAGGTCCCTTCCCATTCACTCTATCTTTTCACAATAGTACAATTAGAATACAAAGCAAAAATGTACCAGGAAATTATGTTGTATAAGGATACTGTACTACTCACAGTTATAGTAAGGGTTGTTGTCTTTTATGTGATATTTTAAAAGGCTAAAAGGGACCTCCGATGTAGTAAGTGGGCCATGTGTGATCCAACAAAGTGGCTTTATAAAGCGCCAGTGGCTTGTGAAGACCTATTTCCTCATCATTGTCAACCTGTCAGTCCAAATGACCTCATCAGCACAGAAACACAGAGAGGGGCAGCACTGCGAACCTTCTTAACAGCGGGGGCCCAACCATCAGGTAGCCTCCTCCGTATGCCTGCCTGGATCTGCTCCACTTTTTAATTAGCACTTTTAGAAGGTACGCAGTAGCTCTCTTTCAATGAAGTGAACTCTCTTTATAACATGCCCAAGCTGTCCATTTGATGGATGTTAGACATTTTCCTCGTTAAAAATAGCCTATATAGCCAAAATTTTGTATCAAGTTGCATAGTATGAATTGTTAGTGCACAATTTACACTGTAGCCTATACATTCTGAGCAAACTACAGTGAATACAGCAGCATTTTCCTCATATTCCTTCAAATTCATGTATTTATTTTTTATTTATTGCCACTGGGGGTCTTGAATGACTGGAATGTACACTGCTCAAAAAAATAAAGAGAACACTAAAATAACACATCCTAGATCTGAATGAATGAAATATTCTTATTAAATACTTTGTTCTTTACATAGTTGAATGTGCTGACAACAAAATCACACAAAAAATATCAATCCCATGGAGGTCTGGACTTGGAGTCACACTTAAAATTAAAGTGGAAAAACACACTACAGGCTGATCCAACTTTGATGTAAAGTCCTTAAAACAAGTCAAAATGAGGCTCAGTAGTGTGTGTGGCCTCTACGCCTGTATGACCTCCCTACAACGCCTGGGCATGCTCCTGATGAGGTGGCGGATGGTCTCCTGAGGGATCTCCTCCCAGACCTGGACTAAAGCATCCGCCAACTCTTGGACAGTCTGTGGTGCAACGTGGCGTTGGTGGATGGTGCGAGACATGATGTCCCAGATGTTCTCAATTGGATTCAGGTCTGGGGAATGGCCAGGCCAGTCCATAGCATCAATGCCTTTATCTTGCAGGAACTGCTGACACACTCCAGCCACATGAGGTCTAGCATTGGCTTACATTAGGAGGAACCCAGGGCCAACCGCACCAGCATCTGGTCTCACAAGGATCTGAGGATCTCATCTTGGTACTTAACGGCAGTCAGGCTACCTCTGGCGAGCACATGGAGGGCTGAGGCCCCCAAAGAAATGCCACCCCACACCATTACTGACCCACTGCCAAACTGGTCATGCTGGAGGATGTTGCAGGCAGCAGAACATTCTCCACGGCGTCTCCAGACTCTGTCATGTCTGTCACATGTGCTCAGTGTGAACCTGCTTTCATCTGTGAAGAGCACAGGGCGCCACTGGCAGATTTACAATCTTGGTGTTCTCTGGCAAATGCCAAACGTCCTGCACGGTGTTGGGCTGTAAGCACAACCCCCACCTGTGGCCGTCGGGCCCTCATACCACCCTCATGGAGTCTGTTTCTGTTTCGTTTGAGCAGACACATGCACATTTGTGGCCTGCTGGAGGTCATTTTGCAGGGCTCTGGCAGTGCTCCTCCTGTTCCTCCTTGCACAAAGGAGGAGGTAGCAGTCCTGCTGCTGGGTTGTTGCCCTACGGCCTCCCCCACGTCTCCTGATGTACTGGTCTGTCTCCTGGTAGCACCTCCATGCTCTGGACACTACACTGACAGACACAGCAAACCTTCTTGCCACAGCTCGCATTGATGTGCCATCCTGGATGAGCTGCACTACCTGAGCCACTTGTGTGCGTTGTAGACTCCGTCTCATTCTACCACTGGAGTGAAAGCACCGCCAGCATTCAAAAGTGACCAAAACATCAGCCAGAAAGCATAGGAACTGAGAAGTGGTCTGTGGTCACCTCCTGCAGAACCACTCCTTTATTGGGGGAGTCTTGCTAATTGCCTATAATTTCCACCTGTTGTCTATTCCATTTGCACAACAGCAGTGAAACTGATGTCAATCAGTGTTGCCTCCTAAGTGGACAGTTTTATTTCACACAAGTGTGATTGGCTGGAATGTACATTGCTCAAAAAAATAAATGGAACACTAAAATAACACACCCTAGATCTGAGTGAAGTGTTGCTTGCTAAGTGGACAGTTTGATTTCACAGAAGTGTGACTGACTTGGAGTTACATTGTGTTGTTTAAGTGTTCCCTTTATTTTTTTGAGCAGTGCATAACAGCAGTATGGGGTACATCTTGGACAATGACCCGTTAGTCACACAACACATACAGAGAGAGAGAGAGGCAGCTATATACTTTTACGTTCATTCACTAGGGACAATTTAGATTCACCAATTTATCTAACACACACATGTCTTTGGATGGTGGGAAGAAGCAGGATAGAACCCATACCTAAAGGACACTAAAGGGCACTTTTTTACTAGGCAGAACGGTACGGGACGTGTCAGTACAGGACGCCTTAGAACGTGTAGCCCTAAAACTTACTCATGTTTCCATGACTCTGGGTCCAGAAGACCCATGTGTGTTACATAAACACTGAAGTCACACAAGCGCAGCAAGTTGTGTTAATGAATGAGATTAAAAATGTGTTTGAAACTCACTTTAAAAAATAAATAAATAAAGGCAACAATTTAATAAAAAGACGAGTGTAACTCCAGGTGTGTGTCTGTGTGAGGCTGGAGCTAAAGCTGTATTAGCTTCAGTAAATAGGAGACTACATCAAGTTGACCACCAGCTTTCGGTGCATTAAATTCATTTCTCTGTGCCACTTTAACACATTTTACCCATTGAACATATTGCTGCGTTCATGACACATCAGAATCTCGGAAGTCCCGATTTAAAAAAGCAGACTTCCGAAAAACATCTGTTCATGAGTTCAGCTCAGAAAACACATGCAGATCAGCACAATAACAACAAAACCATATTTGCATTTTCATGTTGTTTTATAGGAAACAAATAAATACTCAAATAAAACTGTTGGTGTGACACTGAGTTATATCAGGGAATGCTCTATTTCTACTTTAGGCATTTACTGATAAGTGAACATTCAAAGATGTTTTATATAAAGATGAGTACATTTTTGCAGAGGTATAAAATCTTGTTCTAAAAAACAATTATTTCCCCGTTAGTAACCACACTGTTTACCGCTCACAGAGGGAGTCCCTGTGATTGTGACGTCAACTTGCGAACACGGAGTCAAACACTTCTGCACGAGTTTCCGAGCAAAAATTCTCCTCATATCTGTACAATGTTTGTTCTGCCATTTAGTCACTCATGACCAAAACCGAGAAATGCTAGCTTGCTAGCCGCGATGTGCCGCTCTCTCACTGACTCCAGACTTAAGCACTCACTGTTGCAGTTATTGTTTCTCACCCAGAGACAGCAGAGGGAGATGCAGGACGCTTTATTTGCCCCACAACAGCTCATTTAATTATGACATGGACAGTCACATCTCCCAAATGTAAGGAGTTCCTCTGTGATTCATTCGAAAGTCCGTAGAAAACTACAGATTGTCTTTTGGCAGCAGGGTTGTTTACTGGAAATGCCGTGATCCATTTGCTTCTCCTCTTTTTAGATTTTAGTTGTCTATCAAAAATATCTCAGATTAGTTGTTGCATATGTTTGTATCAGTCAATTTCACAGCAACTCTCTTTCCCATTTTAGTTAACTTTTGAGTATTTGCGCTAATAGCTATCATTACATAAAGCAGCTTTGACACTCACAGCAGTTATTTCCACATGCGGTGACATCATCTGCATACCCTGTATAACCATATGAGTATAACATTTGTTTAATACAGTCTAAATTAAAAATTCAACATTTACATTTGCGAAGCAAGTGCTGTACTTCGCTAAACCAGAAACAGCTGTTCCTAATATACACTAGCTTTATTTTTAGAAAACTTCGCCTCAATATTAGCTCGTCCACTCTTGGAATATGGCTGTTTATCACAAGGGCAAGTACATGTTTGGTTAAAAAAAAAAAAAAGCTTTTATTTCTGTTCTTTGGCCTGTAGTTTTTGCCTGAGTGAGGATTCTCTCTCTCAGCTCGCAGCAGTGCCCACCTCTAACTGTTCCAGACCGCTTAACCGTGCTGGACCCCATCAGGGAGCAGTGCCAAACGTAGAACATTTTGGAGCACTTTTTGGGAACACTTTGGAATGCTTTGGAAAGTGGAAACAACCCCAAACCAACCTTTCCCACCTCGTTCCGACCTAGTGGAAAAGCGCCTGTAGACACTTGAGAGATTGTAGTCGACTGGCCTGAGGATCAAGCCTCCAACATCTTTACTTAGAAGCAAGAGTGCTAATCACTAGGTCTCTTTTGTTTAAGGCAAACTATGATCCTATTTTGAGGTACCATAGTTAAAAAGTACCTATACAGTATTTTAAACAGACAGTATGCATTATTCCTTGGATTTGGGCATAAGGATCTAGTGCTGTGATGGTATATTGTAACTGATCTGTTAAAAAAAACCTTAAGACACCATATAGGTTTTTATTATAAAGGATTTTTAAAGATGACAATTCAAACTTTCAGTCTCATTCTTGCATACTTTTGAGACTGCATTTAAATAAGTGCACAAACACGTTGACTCAGAGCCAGATGTTCACCATAAACTCTTCAGTGTAATATAATGTGTGAGTATTTTGTAGTTGTGATTATGTTAAGTTTTGTGTGTTTCTATTGTGTAGTAGTAGTAATTCATTGGAAACATGAGAGGAAGTACTATCATTATGAATATATTTAGTAAAGCAGTAATTGTAAAAAAAAAAAAAAAAAAAAAAGTGAGTCAGTCAATCAGTTTGTATCACTAAGAGAAAAGATGAGTCAAACTGGACAAATGACAACTGGGTTTCTACTGCACAAAATACAGTATAAACACGGATATACACTTCTGAATTTTTTTTTTTTTTTTTTTTGTCTTGTTGTGTCAGTCCTAAATTGGTCCTCTGTGTTATTTGCAGAGGAAGTATAGCTGTGATTTGGAGGTGAAATAAACGAAGTGCCGAGCTGTGAATTGCATACAGAGAGCTAGGGGTTATGTATTTGTCACTGCACATAGTCATTTGACACCACTCTAATAACGCAAATATTGCTTATAGCAGTGTATAAGTATTCGTGAAACATCCATGAAATGTTCCCTTTTTGAAGGGAAATGTAGATGTTTAATAATAAGGGCTACAGTACAATGCAAAAGATACATTTTTAAGAACAGGGCAACAAGGTGCAAAAACTTAGACTGGCCTGCCAGAGAAACTCTTTCCCTATTCTATACAAAAAAGTAAGTCTGGTACCTCTTTGGTAACATTTACTTTCTGTGGCGGAACAATGACAGTTAGTGTAACCAATCAGAGAAATGAAGGGCAGGACATAAGCAGCATGCCACTGACCCAAACAAACATAATTTTTTGCTGTTTTTTCCATAAAACACCAGAATACGGCATATTATGAGCAGCTCTGTGCTTATTTCTGAACGGAGACAGCAGCAGAAGCTAGTTGTGCAAAGACCTGTGGAAAGAGCATATATGTATTTGTTTATGGGTTTGTTACATTGGATTCCAACAGGACTTAACTGTTTTTAAAATGGCAACAAGACAAAGAAAACAACCATGCTAAGGACTTGACAATAACGCAGACTTCAGTAGAATCAACAGCTGATGAAGGAAAGCACTAATGCTGTTAATCAGGTCAGAGAAGTTATTAAATTAGCTCCATAGCTAGTGCTACATAGGTTAACTCTTCTGCTTTCGTAAAGCATGATGCAGATAAACGGCTGTGATAGGCCAGTTCCTAATCAAACCAAACTGTCCTGCTTGCAAAAAGCAAGTAGGGGGTCTGGCTTGCCCGGCTAACAAAAACACACACAGTTGTAAAAAATAAGGATAATCAAAACTTGAGGTGCTTAGAGAACACAGATCTCTGCCGACTGTAAGTCCCCAGACCAAAACCTTGAAGATTTTCTAGTTCGGGGGTAAATGCTCTTTTCACTGAGCCACTAAATTTTTTATCTCACCATCTACTAAACCTTATAATTTGTCCCTTTAGTGAGTATAGTTAGTATATTTGATCTGTATCTCAAAATGGTACGGAATCCCTTAAAACACTCCTGGATCTAAACTGTAATCTGGATCCACACCAAAAGTCCTCAGTTTGTCATCGCCCATTACTACTACTATACATTTTCATAACAACAATAAAAAATAAAGCTCTGTTTTTTTATTAAAGCACTCCATGTTAACAGCATTTTCACATCACACTGTGTTGTTGCTCCTATCAGTGCAGAGTGATAAACTGAAGTTGCACTTGGCGGCCTTTTGTCATTTTTCAGAGTATCACTGTTGCCAAAGCATGCTTGAAAATTCAGTCAATTGGGTGGCACTGAACTATGACACTATTAGAGAGTCAATTAGGTAAGCCACAGTGTAAAGCTCTCCTATTCCTGGAGTTTAGTGTGGGAATGGAGCTCTGCCTTTAGGCGCTGTGGACTGTAGTCATAAGAAAGAGGTCAGGCAAATGTCAATTGCTTTTGATTGAAACAGCAAGTCCTGCTTTAGAAAGGAGTTGAAATATAATAAAAAGGAAGAATTGTCCATATTAAAGAAGTCAGACGACTTTGGGTGGTGCAAGGAAGCCAGCGGTAACATAGCATAAAGATTTTTCAGTCAAAAAGATCAAGGTCAGCTGGACCTAGGATCAAACCCTTGACCTTCTTGTTGAGGAGTAGGACCGCTAAAAACTCAGCCACCGTGCACTGTGTAATTCAAATTGTATTTCCCAAATTGTCATCCCAAGGTCCGATATCATCCTATCTTAAGGCACAGTTAAAAAAACGTCTTGGAAAAATGGAAGCAAAGTTTTAAAAAAATTGACAATGCAAGATGTGATGTTTAGGGAGGCAGAGGAGGAGCTGGTTTGCATCAATCTAAAGCTTAACACAGAAGCTGAAGGTCTGCTCCAAATTTGAGTTTGAGGTCATACAGTATATTAGTATTTTGAAGTGGAAACATTTACATTTGTTATTTAAATAAAAGCAGATTAGTAGCTATACTGTTGCTGCAGGTGAGTGGCGGAGTCGTAAATGTCACAGGGGACCAGGTAGTTGAGGTTTAATCAAGCCGTTTCTTTTATATGTAGTCTTTTGTTAGATTTGCGGAATAAAAGGTCTGGGTTCCTGAGTTTAGTGTGATTCTCCAGCTCTGCCTTTGGGCTCTGCCGAACTGTAGTCATAAGAAAGAGGTCACGGAAATGTCAACTGGTTTTGATTGAGACGACTGCCCCTGCTTTAGAAAGGAGCGAAAAAATAAAAAAAGGAACATAATGTTGTCTTCTTTTTCCTTTTCTCCTGTCAAACACTTTAGAAAAGGGACCACAGCCTATGTCAGTTCATCTGTTAATGGTATATCTCAGGTGATCAAAGCAGCCAAATGATTAGCCTGATGGAAGGCCCTATAATTAAAAATCACATTTCTTTTTACTTAAATGTAGCATGTCAGATGTCACTTCTGTTCGATGGTGCAAACAACTCTGGAGGATGATTCATTTTGGCACAGCGTTGTGGTGTTTAAAAACATTACTGCAATTAGGTTGATGCGGGCGAGGCTAACGAAAGGTCAACATTTAAAACACTGACAGGTTTTGACGTACATCATGGCGGCATCCAGGGAATAGAAGAGAGGTCGTTTTGTCTTTTAGTGACAACTTCATTTCATTATGTGATTATTACACCCCTCAAAATAATATAAACATTGCCTGCATTTAATTGTAATATTGAGCTCTGTCTGCAATTCCGATGCAATACTTCAGAATGACAAATAATTTGGTGAATAATTTCTGATAACCTTTGTAGGAATAAGAGGTAGAAGATGAAACAATTAAAAATACTAAACAGTTTCAGCATGATAATTTTACCAAGGTAACCACAAAGCCCTTATATCTCACAGTGAATTTGCTGACCCCTTATGGTTGGAGTTAGTATTGTTAGGCTTATTGCTTAATAGTACAGAATTATTTACAACATTTCTGGATTCCAATGGTGTTTAGACACTCATTTTTTCATCCATGACCAGAGGTAAAAAAAAAAAAAAAAGTAATAAAGTAAATTTACTTGAGTACTGTACTTAGTATAGTTTTTGAGAATCTGTACTTTACTCGGTAGTATTTTTAGAGGTAACTTACTATTTCTAAAAAAGCAAAAGTAACTTCTGCAGAGAAATTGTCTTAAAACTAAAAGGCAACTGAGTTACACCTTAAAGATAATTATTTACTACATGATGCTACTCATATTTAGTCTCAGGAACTAAAACTGAACCTCTGAACACAATCTGTAAGTGATTTAGCTTTTGCTTTGAACATTATTTGCACGATTCTATAATAAACCAATTTAAAAATAATTTATTACTATGACCAAAATACCCAGCCTTATTTCTAATACATATGGCTCAGTTTTGCTGTAGAACAATCTTATCTATAATGGTTTTATACGTTGAGCCCCACATTTCATCACTAAAATGATGTAAAATCATTATTTATTGATTTTTTAATTTTTTTAAATTTATTTTACTTAAGTATTTTTGAAAGCACGTACTCCAGGACTTTAATTCAAGTAAAAGTCAAAGTCAAAATTTGACTTAGCAACTTTGATATGTATTGAAGTAATAGTTAGTAAGAGTTATTTTGCTAACATAATTACCAACCAGCAAGTAAACCAAAAAATTATATATTATTCATTATTATTGTAGGTATTATTACTATTAGATTATTACAATGGCTTTATTTTCATGTCATAGGAATTTTTCCCACAGAGTTGACATGCCAGTGGAGACATCTTGATATACAGTACAGAAATGTCAAATAACAGTAATCTGCATCATTTTGCATAATTTTATTTTGTTGTTTAATATCCAGGACAAGCTTGAATAAGGATGTACAGGTGACCAGGTGAAAATCCACTTTTATACTGTACAACCTTTTCATACCTTGAGTTAAAAAAAAGAAAAAAAAAGGCAAAACAAAACTCACAGTCCGGCGAGAAAAACATGCATAATTGCATAATCAGTGTGAAGAGCATAGGGATGTCTGGTAATAAATGTTAGAACCTGTTTTCGACTTTATATGTGGATATGTAAAAGCAGAACATAAAGCAAACACAATGAGATCCCATTAAGTGAAGGACACCGTGGCGCCTTCAGCAGTTTTCACACAAACACATTAAAAGGATCACATCTGTTCCTCTCTTTGGACTGGGGCAGCTCAAATACTCTTAGAACATTTTATTTGGATTTACAAGTTTTACTGCAGTCACAGGAAACAAGTGTGTCCTTTTAGGGGTTCATAGGCCAAAGAGGAATGCTTTAAAAATAAAACAGCCTACACAATGATAAATCCCATCAAAACAAATGCATTGTTGTTGGTGTCCTGTTGCTGCTTTACATTAATAAATTGTGGACAACATAAATGAATGAAAGATTTAATTTAATTGACCTGATGAGGACTCTGATCCTGATATTCTGATTTAATGATATTCCCCACAGTGAAAAAGAGTGATGTTATCAAGTCTTCCCAAATTGTTGTTATAATTTTATGACATTACAGGACATCTTTACAACAGAACTGATTGATTTCAATACTTTTCGGTCTTTAAAGTGGAAATATGTCAGTAATATTATTACCCTATAGAGTCATCAAGCATTAGTAAATAGGTCTTATTTATGTATGCGGCAAACACTGAAGCACATTAGCATTTACACAAAGCTGTGATGCATGAGCCCCGCTCCCTCTCCTTTAGCCTTGTTTTGCTTGTGCACTAGCTTTACCTTTGTTTGTTGCTATGTGCTTGGCTGCTGAACCATCGTACATATAAAATAGAATAGTAACTGCAAAATTCTTATCCATTACCATATATTTTGAGTTAAGATGACCCAGAGTCACTTTTTATAGAATAGAAAAATATATGAATAATAATATACAGAAAGGCTATGAGTATTTATGTATAATCTACTACTATACAATAATATAATATAAATACAATATTTGCTATTACTATTAATATTGCTATTACTATTACTGTTACAACTAGACCTACTACCACTGCTTCTTCTATTATTACTTATCTGTCTATTACTAGTACTACTGCTGCTGTTATTACTAGTATTACTACAACTGCTGCTTTGGTTAAAGAAGTACAAATCTGAAAGTCTTTGATACTGGATCTGGAGATACACTAACTATAATATAAATCACATAAAAAACAACCACAACCTAATGTATGGTGTATTTTCCAAGAGAATAGCTGTGATGTCCCAAGGTGTGCCTCAAAACAGTGAATAATGGCGGTAAAGATTTCCTTCTGCCCAGATACAGATTAGTGCCAAAAACTAATCACCAGTTCTTGCCCCTTGGCTCCAGTCTGAACCAAGTTTTATTGAAATCTGTTAATAAGTTCCTGAGAAATCCTGCCAACAAACAAAACATAACCTTCCTGGCTTAGAGAAATGGCATTGATTTTTTTTTTTTAGTTTGAGGTTATATTTCTCCAAAGAAGCCACGCACACAGAGGATTTTTGCACATCACTCAAATATTTGAAGATTATCCAATTCTGAAGAATATGTCTTTGGAGAAAAACAATTACTAAATAGTGACTAAATAGAATGAAGCAACACAGAACATGTCCACAGAAAAAGTACAATATTATGAACATTATTACATTATTATACATATATGTATAATAGCCAATAATATCCAGGGCCAAGGTATGGTATCAAAATAGCAACCACTTGTATTGTGGTAATGAGCAGATATACTTGAACCCTTTACACTCATCACTCTCTCTTCTGAAATCTTCAGGGTCGCCTTGTTGTTTGTAAACAATTGATTCTGCAGTACATTCTTCTTCCTTTCAGTTTGTCCTTGGAGTCACCACAGCAAACTATCTGCCTCATAGTGTGCAGCATTTTACACATATATTCTTTTGGCATAGGTTTTACATCAGATGCCCTGGATTAAATCTAAATCTGAAATACCATATTTTAATATTTTTCCACAAGTTATCATACCATGTTTATGTTTAGGTCTATGTATAGTAGATATAGTTTTTGCATTTATTTTGCAGATTACAGTATTTGGAGATTGTGTACTTCTTATTTTCCTTTTGGCTGTTCCCTTTCAGAGGGCGCAATAGTGAATCATCTGCCACCATTTTGCCCTATCTTCTGCATCCTCTTTTCTCCCATCAACTTATTTTATGTCCTCTTTCAATACATCCACAAGCTCTAAGCTCAGCATCCTTCCCCTGATATATTCACTCTCTTGCCTCTGTACGTGTCCAAATCATCTGACTTTATGACTTTATCTCCAAAACATCTAACATTAGCTGCCCCTCTGCTGTACTCATTTCTAACACTTTAAGTTTGTTATCTAGTAAAAGTCTTAAACGGGTCCAAGTATTCGTGCTGTTTATCGCTAATATCAAAGTCAGCAGGATTTCAATCTGAGAAAATGCCAAGTTGTGTTCCACATGTTAATTACTCACTTGAGTGGCTTCACAGACTAAACACACAAACAAACATGTGGTGGACAAATAACAGTGCTAAGATGTACAATTATGAAACCCAGTGGTGCAGAGCAACAACAAATTGTGTTGCCAGACTTAATATTGTAGTATTTCTTTACTTTAATTGAACATGGTTATGGACACAGCTTTACTGATTATGCTATTGCACAATCTACTCTGAGGGGACATGCCATGAAAAAAAAAAAAAAGTTCAGCTGAAGTTTTTGTATTTTAGAATAAATGCTATTTTTAAATTAGATTTTTTTTTGTCTTGGCACGACAGAAAAGCAGTAAAAAGTTACACTCAGTGCACTTGGCAAGCAAAGTGAATAATTTGCAAGAAGAGATTATTTCAAATCTCCTCACATATCCACACAACAGCCTCCTGACGCAAAGCAAGCCAACAGCAAACCAAGAAGAGTCCTCTTTGTATTGTAAATGCGGCATATAAGGTACAGCCATTACAACACTGCTACTCGTATATCAAAGTATTTTCTAGATATCCAGTTTTTCTGCAAACGTGAACTTCTGTGACCTTTGTGCACTTTACTTTTTGTTTAGAAAAGTGTTTAGGTTTCAGCTGAGTGCATTGTGATAGAGGTAAAGTTTTGCATGACATGGTGGCTCACCTGGTAGAACATATGCCTAATACCTGGGCAACCTGGGTTTACATCCGGCTTGGGTCAGTTTGCTCCCTCTCTTACCCTGTTTCCTTTCAGGCTATACTGTCTTTGTCAAATAAAAACTGACAAGACAAAAAGGTACTCTTTTTATTTAAACTAGTTTTTGATGTCAGAGAAGTAGTTGTTGTTTTGAGGGTTCAGACTTGTGTCTCAGACCTTTGAATCAATGACTCGGGCTCAGACTTGGGTTGCCGGTTGTACTGTTATTGTATTTTATTGTGACTACGGGTGCCTCTTGTGCTGCTTCTGCCACTTGTCTGGCACTCTTGTTAAAGCGATTTTTAATTTGAATGAGTTTTTTATCCAGGTTAAATAAAGGTTTGAATGAATGAATGAATGAATGAAAGAAAAAAAAAAATCACTAGTTTCTGATTTGCTTTTCACAATTAAAGCATAAAATGTGCAGCACTGCTCTGAGCAAAACATAATTTAATGTTCTGTTATGAAATAGGTTTATACGAAACTAATATCGCAGTATAGTGTTCAGAGTTGCAAGCTCTTTAGTACACTCATTTTGGTGACTCAAATCAAACTTTAAATTTATTTGGACTGACTTGGATTGATTTGGTCCCTCGGACTACAACTTAAGGTAACTACAATTATGATTCATCTCAGACCATTCTTTAGTTTCTGGGATTAAAACACTGATTTGGTCCAAACTCTGACTGGACTTGGACGCTTCCCTAAGTCAATAGGACTCGACTTGGACTTGCACCTTAACTCAAGACGACTTGACTTGGACTTGACTTGAATTTTGAGGTGACTTGGACTTGAACTCCCACTTCAAGTGCCAATGACTAGTATCAAAAACCAGACTAGCGTCTCTGACATTGATTTTGACTCCAACACTGAGGACTGGGTTACTTGGACTCAAAAACTGGTGACTCGACCACAACACTGTTTGATATCTCTACACCGCTCACTTCCATGAGGTTTCACATGGGCACATCAACATTTCTCCAACATATAATCACATTGACTGCTGGTACTCAGAAGTCTTTTGTAGTTCAAGATGTTGAATTTTGAACCAGTTTTATTTTCATTTTAGTCCTACTATAGTTGGGGCTAATCCTGGTCTGGACCTGGTTTAGCCCTGGATTTAGACCTGTTTTTGTAATGGTTAAGTCCTGATTTAGCCTTAGTTTAGTCTTGGTTTAGTCGTGATTTAGACCTGGTTTAGTCTTGGTTTACTCCCATGTTAGTCCTGGTTTAGGAAAGATTTAGGTTCATTTTAAAACATTAAAGATGGTACTTGAAAGTTAAATATTTTCTGCACTTGGTGTGAAAGGTTTACAGATTACAGTACAAAATTATAATGCTTCGTTGCAGCAATGCCTTGCAGCTCACAAACTAACTGCTGACTCAAGCAGCAAATTACATTGTGTTTTAATTCAAATTATTACATGATATGAGAAACTATAGCTAAAACAAGACAGGGCAATTAAGAGAGAAACCCTGTCAACTTCTTTGAAACTTTATAAAGATCAAATTACTGAACAATACACATTTGGCTCTTGTGATATAACATCTAAAAACCTGTCCAGCCCTAGCCTGCTCTAGTTTTAAATATTGACCCTGCATTATAACTGTAAAGCGTATGTCATCATATTGGAAATTAAGCTCATTACTCTAACCCAGGTGGGTACAAAATCTATACAGGAAGCAAATGAAGCTGGAAAACACTGTACTTAAATATAATGTAGAAACTTTATATCAGAACACAAGTATAGTTTACATTTGGGGCCACAAAATAAGGTCTCCAAACATGTCAAACTTAATGCTTCATACTATTGTAATCTAGACTTGGCAACAATATCTAAAACACAGAATAGAGGCAATTCAGTGCTTACTTTTGAATGAAATAGAGTATACAGACCTCTTTAAAGCTGACATCCAGCGAAATTTGTGATAACCTTCAAAAACAACAATCATACTATGATACAGATCTATATTTGAGTTTATTCTCTAAAGCTGCCCTCAATATAACACAGTCACTATCATCATTGTCCTATCTCATAATGTTATAAGCCTTTGCTGTGGATGTCCCTGGTTTGCTGTAGAGGGCATGGAACAAACTGTAAAGTGATTCAAGTGCTCTTTGTCTTTTCTCCTTGTTATGATAATAATCGTAATTGTAATCATACTGCATTAGTCTTATAGACTGTTCTCAGTCACGTGACTTGGTTTGATGGCGCTGCCATTTTGGATGGCAAAAAGCCGGTGTAGCTGGCTAGCGATTAGTGATCATGCATAGAAATTGAGTTCATATTTACCACTTTCTACACCGGTTCAATACTCAACGTTAAGTGTTCAGGTCAGACAGCGATGCTTAAGACTCATATGATATCAAAATTACGGGTTACCAGCCTTCAACACACAATCCGCTTTGGAATACCACAACGTTTACAATTATTTAGTCAATCAATCGACAATCTCACTTTAGAGGGGCACATATAAAAGCTCACAAGAGGCAGAGAGCTCCTTAGAGGCATAACAATATTTAGTGGCAGGATGGTGACAGACCTTTAGTATGGAAAGTGCCCTAAACAACTGTTGTCCATGTGAGTAGGCAGATGAGAGACGCAGATTAGTGAAAAGGCAATATAAATACTTAAAGTAGGCTTTCCGCGGAGGTTTACAAGTCTAAAATTATAAATCAAAATTTAAGGCCTTAAAAAGTGGCAAATTTGCTGAGATATGGAGCATTAGGATTTATATGTTTAACCTCATTCAATCTGGCGGCGACTAGATTCAGAAAGAAACTCTGCGAAAACATAATTTGCAATTATTATTTTGTCAATAGAGGCATGATATACATCGTTAGAAAGCTTATGTTCTGTACAAAATGGGAATTAAGTTAACTTTATGCTTAAAATAGGACATATGTGTAATTAATGACAATTCCTTAGTATGTCAAACCAAAAAAACAGACTTTTTACCTTTGAACACTGGTTCTGTCCAAAACCAGTCCAATCCAGGATAATGCTCAATCAGTTCATATAAATCCACAAGTAAATATTGAGATATATTTCCATCAAAGTATTCCATGTTGTGAAAATAATCCTGTAATCGCCATATCCTCACGCAGAAAAGAACAAATACCAAGCTGTCCTGAACATTGCATTTTCTTTTTCTCTCCCGTTTGCTAAATGTCCATGAAAACATGTTTACCCTGCTAATAAACCTGAGCAGACAGTAAGAACTGACCTCAGATCAGTTTTTACTTTATTTGACGATTACAGCAGGAGCGATCTTTTATGTGGCTTTTTTAAAGAATAAACTTTGTCAAACAGTGCAACATTAACTTTTTTACTTCAAAAGACAGCTGGTAGATGCTATCACAGATATAGGACACATTAAACTATTTGTGATGAGTAAAACAAATTTAATTTGTTAGGCTAACAGACAGCAGGACTGATCCAAATTGGGCCGTGACAATCGGCTTTTGCGATCCAACATGGCGGCTCCGTGGAAATCACGTGATCAGATGACGCTGTGTGAGAAGGGTCTATATAGCACTTTTCTAGACACTTAAAAGTGCTTTACAATTTGATGCATTATTAATTTATTTCTCAGTCACACTTGGTGGCTGCAGGGCCTTGGGTTCAAGGTTCAATGAGTCTTTATTATCCTTGAGGGGCAAATTGTTTTACAGCATTAGTACACACACACACCACACAACAGTAGATAGCAAACAGTAGAATAAATAGAATAAATAAAATCATATAAATAACTGATTTAAAATACTAATGGCAACGGGAATAAAAGGGTTTTTGTATCTATTTTTCCAGTTTTTTTGAGACAGTGTATCTGCAGCCAGGGTGACTTGGGTCAGAAGAAATGTGTTGGGCCCTTTTTAAAATCTGTGCCCTGTAGATGTCCTGCAGGTCAGTGAAGGTTTCTCCTGCTATTTTCTTACACATGTGCACAATGCCCTGAAGGTGCTTTTGGTTTTTTAAAGAAAGTGCTCCAAACCAACAAGTAAAAGAAAAGGTAAAAGAAAAGGAAAATACAGATTCAATAAAACACAAATAAAACATTTCTTTAAAAGTGCTATCAAATTAAAATTTCTAAGTTTGCGATAAAAATACATCAGCTGATTAGCTTTTGTGCAGTGGGAAGACTGACGGAAACGTGGCTGCCTTTTTGCGCCTACAGCCACTCTGACCAGTACCAGACACATTCACACAGGCAAGGGGGGTGAAGTGTCTTGCCTAAGGTCACAGCATTGCCGATTGCGGGGATCAAACCGCCAACCTAGGGGTTAGTGGGCAAGCATCTCTACCGACTGAGCCACTGCCGCCCCTGTTCTCTGTTCTATGCAGACTGACAAAGTAATTCTTCTTCCCTTTTGGCTCTTCCCTTCCACAGTCCCCATAGCAAATCATCTACCTTCTAGTGTGCAGTGATGTGAATATTGAGTTGGGATATCTTTTACATTGGATGGCTTCCCTAATGCAACCCACTCCAAGGTCAATATTTTCAAAGTAACGCCACATATATAATGGCTAGAACAATCACCAATGAAGGTGATTTATCAGTGGGATCATTTGTGTGTTGAGAACAATGTTGCAGTCTGGCCAACAGTTTGTGGTGTGCGCTAAGACAGCATCCCTAAAGACTGTTATGAGTCCAGTCCAGTCAGTAGGAGTTGAAGTTGGAGTCCCAGTCCAAGTAAAAAAGAAGAAAAAAAAAAAAAAAAACTTACAAAAGAATGTCAAGTTGAGTCAAGTCCAAATGAACTGAAGGCGAGTCCAAGTCTAAGTTGAGTCACCAAAATAGATGTAGAAGTAATTAAGAAATGTAGTCAAGAGGCAGGTAGTTATCAGAGCGAAACTATTTTTATCTTTGGGCTTGGCTATTATTTCATGCTACTACTGAAAATATAGAGACGTGTGGAAAAGACACATTAGTACATTTAGCTAAATAAAGTTCATTGCTGTCTTTGCTTTCATAAAAAGTAAACTGTATACACATGCAAATGGCAAGTGCCAGAGTCTAAAGTCAAAGTCTTGTTTACAAGTCTGATCCTAAGTCCCAGTCACTGTTTCACAGGTCCAAGTCTCAGCCCTAAGTGGAGTCATTTAGTCTTAATGACTCGACTCGACTCGAATCCAGAAATGTAATATTCCATCTCTGGTTGATGTGTAATAGGAAAACTTGACTGTTTGTAATTTTGGTATTTTCAGGTATTTTAGTGAATGCCTGCTAGATGCCGCGATGGACCTTCAGATTAGACTTCTGCTGAGAACATGCGACTGGACTCGTCGAGTTTTGTTACAGTATGAAATTACATTTTGAAACAGGCGATTTGAAACAGTAGTAGCACAATAACGCTTTCTCTTATGGACATGTGTAAGAAACCTCTATGTAGCATACTAGTTACATAGTTCACTCTGACTATATTAGTTTGAAGAATTTTGATAATGTGTGACTGCCAAGGTGTGGTGTATGTAAGTATAAATGTGTTTAGTTTGACAGCAGCTAAAAACACTTGTTCAAAAAATGACACTTTCTTATCTTCCATTTTTGTGTCTCCTCTCTGCAGGCACAATATAATCACAGGTTTATGTATGTGTCCACTTTTGAGCCGCTGTGGCGTAATCTGATTTGTGGATCTGGGCTATCACATAATTCAAACAAAAACACACCGCTGCTTTCAGATATACCGTGTCTGTTAGAGCGCTCTAGAAGGCACCTTGATGTATAAAATAGAAAACAAAAGGCAGGGAATTGAGCTGAAGCACTGACAGACTCATTGTGGCCAGACACTGTGGTGGCCATTTGTCACTATTAGTTTCCATTAACTTGATTTGAGAGAGTCGTCCACTGCGGGATGTGGGCAAAGTGATAGTGTGGCTTGCATGCTTCTCACTTTATCCAAAGCCATCCATTTAAGTATAAACACCCGAAATGACCAATAATGGAGATAGTTTGAGTCAACTGGACAAGTGGGTCATCACAAATCGGCAAAGTGATGAAATGCCTCTCACGGATGCTGTTATAACACACACAGCCCGGAGCGCTTCTCCCAAATAGTGAAAGATGATTTGGAGTGTCGAGGCAGTTAAATTGTGCGTACCCGAAACATCACTCTTAAGATGTGACACAATAATATTTTAGCTTTAAACCTTGCCCATAAGGGAAAAGATGTCAGTAAAAGTTACAGGTAAACAATCAAGAGTAAGAGTAATGTCTGGGCGGTGCTGTTGGCAGTCAGGCTGGACAATATACAAGCTTTTTAGAAAGGCTATTATTACTCTAAATTGATGGTTACATGCCAATTACACAGGGCAGGTGTATAAAACTGACAAGGCCAGGCATGTAAACCGATAAATCAATATGAATTCTTTCAGTAGAATCTGGTTGAACAAAAATTATACTTTTTATTGTTTTGTTTTGTCATGTTTAGTTTTTTTCTAATAGTAGTAATGGTGGTAGAAAGTATGTAAAAAAACAGTGGTGAGATCAGAGATGTAAGATTTAGAGACAGTGGCACTGAGGAAAAGACAGGAGGCAGAGTTGGAGGTAGCAGAGCTGAAGATGTTGAGTACATCAGAGGGACAGCTTATGTTAGATGTTTTGAAGTTAAAAGCAGAGAGGCTAGATAGTGATGGTTTGGACAAGTAGGAGATATAGTGAATATATTTGGGGTAGAAGGATGCTGAGGTTAGAGATGCCAGGAAGATGTCAAGAAGAGATTTGTGGATGTAATGAAAGAGGGCACGAAGTTAGTTAGGGTGCAAAGGATAGGATTAGATGGAGGCTGATGATTTGCTGTGGCAACTGCTGAAAGAAATAGCCAAAATTAAAAGTAGTAATACTGTCTTTCTCCCATCAGAAAAAGTATTCATCTGCAGTATTCATCTGCAGTTGTATATTCACACACTAACTTAACACAAGCTGCGATGCCTTTAGTGAACAATTGGCACTGCAAGAAGTAAATCACGCAATGGTGCTAAAACGTAAAAACACACACAGTATGTATTATTGTTAGGAATTAAGGCTGACTGACACATCAGTTAAAGTATGTGGCATGTTAATGATTTATTTTAAAATGTATCAAGACCAATCATTTAAGTATGGCCATCTAGACCCGTTTAATTTTTAGTTAACTAAAGTGGGTTTGCAACCCCTTCTAATCCAAATCAAATTTATACCAAAATCATTCCTATCCGATCAGTCATCACGATTCATCTAAAATGGGACTCATTTCAGTTCTTTAGTTGTTCTACCCTTTCTATTTGGATTGGTTGTAGATGTATTAAGTTGCATTCAGAGGTAGTTTAAGGACCCTCGGCAAGGATCATATCAAAAAATAATCAGGACAGCTGCTTTTGTCAAATAAATTATCTTAATCCAGGCCACAATGTGATACTTTGTAATCTGCAAAAAGGTGAACCCTAAAACAATATTCAACATCTGCAAAACAAACTTTTGGGTCACATCCCACAATTTGAGAGCCATAGGTTTACTGACATGGTAACTGGCAGAACAAAAGCGTGGTATTGTGGTAAAATAGGTTACTTTTGTCAGTTATCATATATGTGTAAATAACAAAGATTTATTTGTCTGAAAAAGAAATGCAACTTGAATCCCTTCATTCAGTGTCTCAGGGTCCATACGTGTCTAGGCATGTACAGTAATCAGCCTGTGCTAATATGTGTGAGCTCACTTTAGGTGAGATTATTGTAGGTGGTACACAATAAAATGACTCTGCTGATGGAAAGGAACGTGTCGCTACAATTAATTTGTGATTAATCTTGTTTAACAATTTCCTGTGGACACACTCATGCTGCGTTTCCTCTGTGCTGCTTTACTGAGGCATCATGGTAACCTGTCAGGCTTGTTTCGCTCACTTTGGAGGACAGTAATTTCAATGTACAGCTACAAGTATAGCTCAGTGCCTATGGAACAGTATGTGCTTAGATATTTCCATCCCACAAGCTGCAAGAACCACAGATACAAAGGTACAGCAAAGTCCAGGAAATCTTACCTGAGAAATCTGGGAAGTCCAAACTCTACTTCAGGTGGACTAAGCACAGAACATGTTTGTATATACATTGAACTTTCCACAGTTATGAAGCTTCAACTGTCATACTTATATAGTATAAAGGGATTTTATTTCAATCTTCACAAAAGCCTTAGGTGTAGTCAGGGCTTAATTTGTAAATCAAACAATGCCGGAACAAAAATTGCGCTTTGACACCGGGGTCCACAAGGCCAACACTGTTCCCGGAACATACACACAACACAATGCTTAGGCGCACACACGCGCCAAAATACCAAGCAACTGCTCATTTATACTCAGTTTTAAATTATATTTTAACATATTTGTTAACATTATTATACATTATATCGTTTCACTTCAGTGTAATGTGTTAGTGTACGTTTGTGTGATTGCTCAGCTGATCGAGAAATCAGAGGCTACGCGTAATTACTGCGCTTTTGTAGACTCGCTCTGTCATAGACCTACTGTGTGCAGCCACCAGTCTGAAGCAGACAGACTCATGCAGCTGTGGTCTGTAAAAACAAAGTTTAGACTAGGAAAGGGAGTACACAGCAGCAGTAAGCTCTCAGTAGCCTAATCATGTCTCTCCTTTTGCTTTCGCTTTTTAGTGACTGCCGTGGAGCGCGCAGTCTTCTCCGCGTAATGGCGTTTCACGGCTCCAGGCTCTGTGAGCCTCAGCGCGTTAGCTCGAGCTTACAGATGCATTTGAACAAACAAAAAAGAACAAACTGCTGTGGATCCATGCCCCGTGCGCACATGGGATATAGCACATCGAGGGCGCGTGGCGTAATGTTACCCTGGCCATGTAACAGTGACACTGGCGTTTAACTGGCCCTGGGTCTCATCCTGTGACCCACGGTCAGTGCATTAGCTCTAGCTTCCATATGCATTTGAGTAAAAGAACAAACTGAAGTGGCACTGCCATGTCCCGTGCACTCTCTGGCTCATTGGGGAAATAACGCTGCACATCCAAATCACGTAGGTACCCTCAGCGTAACCAAAGTCAGGACAAACGTCAACAGATTTACTGTCTTCTGGCTGTTAGCAAACCCATCACTTTTGACTTAAAGAGCAGCAGTCAGCTGTAGCTGCACTGGCGTTTGCAAAAACACACAGCCTACTATGGCTCTGTGCGCTCTGTGGATGCAGCAGGGATTGGGCGGGGTCGGGGGACATCTCAAGGTGCACACAGTGCGTACTGCCGTACACCTGCAGACACCACTGGTGTTAACAGTGGTGAACAGATCTTTCAGTTTGACGTGAAGGTCTTTTCCACCAGATTCCCTGTACACTCTATAGACACGAATTACAGCGCCGCGACAGTCTGTGTTGAAGCGCTCACGCGGAAATGAAACGTGGCTTTTATGTTTAAAACATATGCACTTCTGTGTAATTACACCTCCGAACTAGTTGTGTATGAGTTACCGGATCCAAGCAAACAGTTGCCGGATCGAACCACGTCAAAATAAGGGAGTTTCCGGATCCTGTTCCGGCAAGATCTGGCTCAAATTAAGCCCTGGGTGTAGTGTATATGGACAGTTCTGTCAATGTTTCATTATTGGAAAATGCCTCTCAAAGTCAACAGCATATTTTGAAGCATACTGTTCTTTTGTTAGTCAATCACTCTTCAGAGAATTTCAACCATTTTAGATGTATTCCCAAGGCAGTCTAACAAAAGGGGCTTCAAAGTCATTGGTTCCACTACCCAAGTTGTGATCATTTAGTAAATTAAGTGACATTGTGATCACATCTGTGGTGTGCTGGTTGCTTTTAAACAATTTGTCTTGTACAATAAGAGCTAGAGCTGGATATGAAAACAAACAAACAAATAAACAAACAAAAAAAACTATACAATAACTGTGTTAAACTGACAACATGACAATATTTGAATACCCTTTTTTTACAGTAAAAAGTTTCTTTAAATTTCATGAACAAATAAGACAAAACAGTAAATTAGTACTAAACCAGGTCTAAAAAAAAACTAAATTATAGGACTAAGCCTGGGTAAACCAGGACTAAGTCATATCTCAACCAGGTCTAAACCAGATCTAAACTAGGACTAGACCAGGTTTAGACTAAAACTAATCCAGCATAAGAGCAGAACTAGATCTAATCCAGGAATACATTTTGATGAAACAAAGATAAAAACTTGGCATTTTTAAACTTTGGTCCCAATAAGATAGTTTGCTCTATCCATAATCTCTGTCAGATGAAACAATAAATAATTGTGATTTATTTACTTTCTTGCATTATGAACATTGTGGTAATCAATACAGCAATAATGATATATTTGCTATACTGTGTATTGTGCAGCCCTAGTTAAGGCATTATTCCTCTTTCTTGTTTTTAGGTGTGGTGTGTATATCCCAGTCAGTCAAGATTCCACGAGAACCAAAGCCGGCGGAGTTTGACAAGGTCATCCATAGACTCCGAGAAAACCCGAACGCACGGGTGGTGATCATATTTGCCAACGAAGACGACATCAAGTAAGGCTAGAGCTTTGAAATATCTCTTTGATGATTTAAATACCTTCACTGTCGTGGAGAGACATGAGGATGCATGCAGACTACCTGTGTAATGAGTAGCAAAACAAAATCAAAGTGGTGCAGGTAGGGATCATGCTGACCTTATCCAGTGCAACATCTGTTTCCTCACCTTTGCAGGCGGCTACTCCACGCGGCTAAAAAGGCCAACCAGACGGGACACTTTATCTGGGTGGGCTCAGACAGCTGGGGCTCCAAGATCGCTCCTGTTCTGCACCAGGAAGAGATGGCGGAGGGGGCAGTCACCATCTTGCCTAAGCGTCAGTCAATCAAAGGTACAGAGTAAATAAAAGGTCAATCAAAGCAGCACTGGAGAGCAGCAGATTATTTGATTCCAACAAATAGAACCAATAAAATCAAACATTGCCAAGAAACCCATCCTACTTAGTTAAATAAAATCCATTCACACCATAAATTCATATTACTGGTTTTAAAGCATTGTGATTGGGACAAACATGCAACTCTGACTGAGCATGCTGCTACAATCAGATAATTTATCATACTTTGATTAAGGTTAATAATCAGATGAGGCTATTACTCTGAAAAAGGTGTTTTTATGCTCATATTTAGATTAATATCAGAGTATTGCATGTTAGTGCAGTCACTGACAGCTATTGACCCATTTTTTTCCAAATATTTTGTTTTTTGTTTATATAGTTTTTTATTATTATTATTATTATTATTTTTTTTTTTTTGTTTTTTGTTTTTTTGGCCTTTCGGGGCTTTTATTAGATGGAACATTAAGTGACAGGAAATCCAGGGAGAGACATTTGGTAAATTGGCAGAATCCGCACTCAAACTCATGACGCAGAGGCGAGCTGTAGTCACTTTGTATTATGCACAACATGCTCGACCAACTGAGATATACTGTGGGACATTTTCTTTTATTTTTGAACAAATACAAACAACGAGTGATTGCCAGACAACAAAACACCAAAATGTGGCACCCTCTTACACAGCAGCCCTGCCAGGTCACCAGGCAGGTAACCCAGCAGAGGCTGCCGCATCCTCTTAAAAACACCTCAATCCCATTTTTATCTAAATATAGATTACTTTCTTAAACAGTTTTTTACTATGTTGGACAAACACTTACAATCACTGATGTGCCTAGGGTTTGATCGTTACTTCATCAGCCGGACTTTGGAGAACAACAGAAGGAATATCTGGTTTGCCGAGTTCTGGGAGAACAACTTCAACTGCAAACTCAGTCGTCATGCTGTGAAGAAAGGCTCCGGACTCAAGAAGTGCACAAGTAAGATATTCTCCTTTGAGAATGAGCTATTTAATGTTCTCTTTGTTAAAACTTTTTAACAGCTTAAAAAAACAATCTTTAGGATGCCTTGAGGGAGGTGACACATTTTGGTGAAGGTGTTTTGACAGCGATGCCCACCTCGTCTTGTGGATGAGCTATATACTGCACACTGAGAATCACAGTTCATCTCACAGCTCCTCTCGGCATTCCTCTAGATTTCTGCTGAGTCTGGTGTGTTCGTGCACAGGGCTATAACAAGTGAACAGTGAAGCCAAGCTGCATGGTTAAAATGCTTCAGGCTTTGTGCCATACCTTATTCAGTGCAGTCTGTATTTTGGGGGAAAACAGCACTTTTTTATCAAGATTAAACAGCAATTAAGTTGTAGAACATATATTTAAATGATGGGGGTCAAACTAGTTTTATCTTGGTATTCCCGGCAGTAGTATAATTATAATCCTCTGCTTAATTACTCTTAAGGATGTACAAAAGTCTCCTGCTGCTGGTGAGCTATGCTTACGTACTGGAATGTCGACAAAACTACAACGTCCCTAAGTGTTAGACCAGGCATTTATAGGGCAACCAGGAAAATAACCTGACTGAGTCCACATGAACTGTATAGTCTAGGATACACCACTAACTTACCACTTACTAACTACTGCAGAGTGTGCAATCCATTCAAAGTAGTATTCAAAGTATTACAATATATTTTAAATGAGTGCAGTCAAAATAATTGGGTTAAATTTCCGCTACATTCAACTCACAGATTTGGAGTTTTAAAAATATGAATAAAAAATATATAACTTTGTAATCATACCCTCTAAAAATGAGATGTCAAACAAATTTTAGCTCCACCTTAAAATTAGAATAACTAGAGACATGTTTGTACAGAATCAGGAAATAAACAGGTGTAAACTATGAATGAAGCAGATCTAACCCAAGTCCAAACTGGTATGACTTCATGTTAAAATCAGGAATATTCAAACAAAACCAGAGGGTAGCTATAGTTAGCCAGTACTGAACCTGGTTTTAGTCAAGTCGTAAAGTATCAATGTAAATTAGAAACAACTATCTTTAGGGTGTATAAGTGATGAACTACACATAATTAAGAAACAATTATAATAATAATTTTTTAGTTTTAAGACAATTTCTCTGCAGAAATAAGAAGAGCTTTTGTTGAAATGTAGTGGAGTAAATAGTTTTGTATTTATTTTTCTAATGTATTTATCTTTCAACCTCTGCCTGCAACTAACTGGTCAATGTCCAGGGTGTACCCGACCTAAAGCCCACAGCTGGGATAGACTTCAGTGACTCGTAACCCCTAAAGGAAATAACCTAGAGCTAGAACTCAATGATCTAATGTTCCTAAATTTAAACAAAGCATGGGTAAGTTGTCACTCAGAGCCTTGACTGGGAGCTGTACACAGATGCATTAATAGATAGGCAAATTCACAAACATAAATAGCATGTTTCTATTTATCAGGACATTATCTCCTCTTCCTGTGCAAACTAATAAAAGACCTTCTGCGACGCTGATGACACTAATGCAGCACATAGCCTTCCAGCTAACAAGTACAAGCTCATTCAACCAGGCTAAAGATAGAGCACTTAATTCAGATGTGGAAATTAGATTTAGTCTGAAAGCACATTTGCAAATAAAACTCTATTTTAAAACGTTTTAAAATCACATTTAGGAGCAGATTATGCATCCTTTGCCAGACATGTTGCATGCATTAAAGTGGAATTCTCCTTGATTAAAATAAATGAATTTAATAAAATCTAACTCCTATGAAAAGACCCATAAAAATAGCTTAGTTGGCTGCAAGGGCACAACATACTTAATGAAATTCTTACTTGCATTGTGTTACACAAAAGGATTAAAAACGATCAGCATGGACTCAGAAAGCCACATTTATACCACTGTGCATTTATTTTTCATTCTGTAAGAGTTAAAGTCTGAGTTTCATAAAACTGTAGATGTAGGCCTTTGAATTTAATCGGATAGACATTTAGCAATCAGAAAACATACCAATATCATGCAGAATAAACAGACCTTTAACTGATGTAAGCTGAAAAATATACAATCAATTGGAAAGTATCAGACAATGCCTGGAACATTTTAATTATTGGGTTTTTATTGTGTGTTTAGCTTGAACTACAGTAGTTCAGTAGTAGGAATACGTCTTGAATGAGAGGGGTTCCAAAAACACTTTACTAAGAAATGGGTGTGGGTGGCCAGGCAAACAGCATTTTATCAAGAATCTGTATTATGGGACTTCAGGCACAGCGCACGACCCACAGGCCACATAAGGAAAGAAACGAGAAGACAGCAAACCGCTAAGCCACCACACTGCCCTGAAGCCACAAGGTTGTGCACACTATCTTTACATTACACAAGACAAGACCACAGCACAGCACTTGGCAGAACACATACAGGCGAGGAGGCTTTATACAACAGACATATTTTGGCTTAACTGCAGCAGTGTAGCTTAGGAAACAAGGATTCAGTGGGATTCATTCTTTTATGTACAGTAGACCATTGGCTTTATTGTGCTTTTTGATGTCAGTAAAAACATGAGTGCAAAGATTGTTCCTAAAACATAGTAAGTAACCTTTCATTTTGATCAGTGAGCAAACCAAAACCTGCAGATATTAACAATACCATTAAGTTCACTTATTGTATTGGTGGTCTTTAATGAATAAACCCTCAGCATACAGAAATGATTGTAGTCTGCCGTGGTTCTGCCACTACCAGCATAACAATGAATCACTTTCTGTGTGAATGGGAGACTGCTCTACTGTTCCAGGATATTAGTGTAACAAATGACCACAAACATCATGTTAACGCAACACAAAGCAGTATTTATAATTGTTAAACTCTCACTACCCTTACCCCTGAGTGCTTCTTGTTCTTGTCCTCTATCATTATGAAACTTGGAGAAATGGGTTTGTTACTCTTCAAGCTGCTAGTAAAACACGGGCAAAACATTCTTTTTGTCATTACTTTAGTTTGTTTCTAAAACCTAAACTACAAGCTATGAAATGCACTATATCTTTGTGCTATATACTAATAGAAAAATACTAAAATATTGCAAACAGCTATGCTAAATGTTCCATGTTTTCAGGGGAATATTCAAGACTTCACATTGTTTGATTCCTGTTTGTTTATAGGCCTTTGCAGTATTAATGGTATTTTTAAGGGATAATACATACTTGTCAGCTTAGTTCTGAGAAAATGTAGTAAGGCACAATGAGAAATGATAGATGGCTGTATCTACTTTGTCCCCGTCCCCTACTGTGCAAGTCAAAGACTGCCTGCTGATGGAGCAAGTAGCTAATGGCACACAAAACAGTGTGATTGTGAGACATGTAAAGTCTAAGATTGGTATGTGCCAGCCTTAGTGCCTCTGTTGCCCAGTAATCATATCTCCCATGACGTGTGGTGATGTGAGATGGACCCTTGGGTAAAAAAAATTAAAAAAAACTCTGAGTTTAGTCTCTAGTGCTTATTTAGATCAATTACTGTTCAAAAGACATCTAGGCAGAAGTATAAAGAACAACTCAAATGGTAAAGACTCACAAGAAGTGCAGTGTCAGAAATACTACAATACTAATAGTAAATGTTTTTAAATGTTTATGGGCCTTTGGAATACATTCACCTATGTCGTGCAATGTCAAATATCACTTAAAAGGAATGTTTTTATGAAAAGTGTGCATATTTCAGTCATTTTTCAGCAATGCGAGAAGCAATTGAAATGATCACACTGAGCATTTTATCAAGGTTATTGAAACAAAAGTTGAAAAGAAGCACACATGAATAACATTTCTTGTCAAAATTCAATGAAAGTGACTATTTTTTAGGCTCTCTGTGATGGTGTGATTCATGAGCTTTTTCCTTTAATCACAAGCAGGGAAAAGGAAGATAAAATCCAACCTAACCATTAATGGCATTTTAAGAAGTATCAGAAAAGGGTATAATGAATGCTTTAATTGAGAAAATGGCATCAAACTGACCCAAATACATCAGAATAATTGCAATTTGGCCTGTTGATATTGACTTTACATTTAAGCAGTTCAGTACAAATCAGGTGAGACTTCTATTATTAACTATATACAGTACTGTGACACAGTACTTTCCCTCAACTTTTGATTCCAATAGTTTGGTACCATTACCAAAGGATGGCACTATACACCAATCTGTTGGTTTGGTATTGGAGACCTTCTACTCAGGCTAAAATAAATAGTAAAAGAAAACAAGCACAGAAAACAAGCAACCAGCAACAGTCTGTGAACTCGGCAATTATACATTATCATGCTTGAACAGTGCTTGTGGTGTCCCCCAGAGGCCAATGTTGGGCCCCAAATTATTTAATCTTTATATTATTGAGCCATGCAATGTGTCAAATATTTTGAAGTTGGTTTTGTTTGGGGATAACAGTTATCGGAAAAAGAGAAAAAAGTGGTTTGAGTCAGCATTGATTTGTTTGTTAATCTATATAAGATAATTCAAAAAGTAATTGTGAGATTTTTTGTCCGACAAAGGTCAGTAATGGAGCAAGGATGAAATGTTTAATTTTGGAATGGATCCAGATATTAGTTTGGATACATACTGTGAACTTGAATCTAAACTGCCCTGAACTAGAAGGTTTGAGTCCTGCTCGTTATATCTTTACCATTGTGAGAGGCTTTAGCCAAGGTCTTGGCTGTGTAAGTGCTTCTGGTTTTCTTCTATGATCTAATTAAAGGTGACACATCTAAATTTTCAAAGTTTCCTGCAAATACAATTTATATCTTATGTAGATATACAACTCGCGTAGCTCATATATGATAGCACATAGAGCAGTGGAGCCTTATCCCCTTCAGTTTAAACCTTTCTGTCACATTTACTTTGGAGACTGGAGACTGAGCTGACTCCACCATAGAGCTGCCATCACTCACTTGGCTAGTTACATACAGTTCCATATTCATTCTACACCATCTGTACTTGATGGTGGGAGATGGTCTTCCAGTATTTGTTTGAGGTTACAGAATAACAGTTCTCAGTGTTTCTCGCCAGTGTAGAGTTGATCCACTGGCTGTCTCTGTGAGGACCACATGGGGCAAGAGGCAGAGTTATGTGTCCCGAGAGGGTTAGACTGCTCCAGCTGATCAAAGTACACGCACTAGTGGAGTGACTGAGAAAGAAAAGAGATTTGTCTTTTATCTGTGAATGAAGGAGATGTAAAACTGATATTGATTAATGTGGAGAGGAGATGTAAGGTACTGCAGGGACTCTTAGTTTTCTGCTTATTAATGATTTAGGGAAGAGGTTACTCAGATAAATCAAGCATGGGACTTTTTCATTTGGGTATTCATGTTCAGGTGGTTAGTTTGCTAAATTAGGCCAGCAGTGCAGAGTTTTTACATGCAATTTTTTTTAACTAACTCCCTAAATCATTAAGCTTTCTAAAGCTTACTTTACCCGGGCTAATCACCAGTGGTAATTATTCTACTCCTTATCAGAGATGAGCTTCCATGCTCCATTAAATCTCCATTAATGTACTAGATTCAAAAAACACACACAACCCAGATTACATTTGGCCCGCAAAAAACTTGTGGATGACACCTTCTAGTAGCAATTGGCAAATATTTGTTCTAAAAGTATTCTAATTAGTATGTATTACTTTGGCAGTCTTGAGAATGCATAGAGAATGAAAGACTGTAGTTGTGGTTTGTTGCTGGTAAAAACGTAACGGTCTATTGTTTATAAAATCATTCAAAGGGTGAAATCGTATGGTGCAGCTAGGGAACAGGGAAGACATTTTGATTTTAATTGACAATACTTCCATAAGAAGGTTACTTTGTTAAAGTAGAGCTTTAATAAAGAATAGTTGATGCGAGAAACTGTTTTTATGTCAAATTATATTAATTCTGTTACATTTGACATAAGAATTGTTTGGTTTATAACTCAAAGTCAATGGAGCTCAACTCAGTGCCCGCCACCCTCTGGTGACGAAAGTAAATTTCCCATAAATTTTTCCCATAGAAATTTTTAAAAATGTGTATATTAAGAGTTTAAAAGCTTGGCAATCAGCTATGTGTTAACTCATGACCATAGAGCAATTCATTTAGATTTTTTTTAAAAATCAGAAACAGCAAAGCTACAAATGTATTTTGCAGATTTTTCAAGTTTAAGATAAATATTTTGATTAAAATTAACTGTGCTATGGTCATAAGTTACCACATCGCTGATTAGCCTCCGTTGAGCTTTTAAACTCTTGCTATATGCAGATTTTGAAACTATGAGAAAAATGAATGGAAAATGTACTTCTGGCACCAGAGGGGGGCAGGCACTGTTGGGTATAATGAGTATAATCTTCAGAAAACAGAACTCAGAAAGATGACATTCAGAAAGACAGGTCATAATGTCTATTTATGTCTCTACACTCAGAGCATCTCAAATGTCATCCTTCTTTTTGAAAAACATTCAACCTGACAACAACAATGCGTAAGATAAGAAGCTTTATTGTCAGTGAACAGCAGTGCAAAAACACTGAAAGTGACACATCTGATTAGTGCAATAACTAAAAACAGCCACACTAATATCAGACACATAAATATAATATTAAAGTAGAACCGCACTGCATATTCTCAAAATATCAATAAGTGCTCTACAATAAAATGTAACTGCATTAAAAGGCAAGATGGATATACTATAACTATGCATTCACTTTTCGTAAGGATATAAAATGCTTTTCTTTTCAGGATCCTGTATCTCCTTGTGTGTTCTTTCCTTAATGGATTTGTGCTGCCATCTTGCCATACACTTTGTCCATTATCATCACTCATTCATCCACGTACTGCTTCTCAGTTGTTGTTATGTGAAAGCAAAACTCTTACTCATATAACATTAAGATGTACGTGCGTAGGCATACGGCCAGTGTAACAGCAACAGCAACAGTCCACTTTGAACTTTTTTACTTTTTCTTTTTAAAAATAGCACAACTATTTAGAAGTATTTTAAGACAGTAAAACATAGCTTCAGTTTTGGGTTGACTTTAAAGAGGCAGTCAAAACGTTTTAGCATAAAAAAGAGAAAAAATGGCCTGTAGCTACAGAGAAGGTCAAAGGTCATTGCCCACACACATCACAAAATGTCCTGAGTGACACTTCACTGTGAAAGACACCCACACTTTGCTGCTGCTTTACTTAATCTAAATGGATTTCTCTAAAGCAAAATGGCAGCCTGGAAAATGTGTGAAAGCGAGCCAAAATGCCAACGAGGACAGAGCAAAAGATGGTTTAAAAGAGGGAAAAAAGACAATATGAAGTTAGTGTGGGTGGTCTGCCAAGCCTAAGAGGAAAAATATTACTCCTGTACTCCCACTCTGGTTTGCAGGATTCCCTATGGCACACGCATGTTGGCCAAACTGTGACAATCTCAGTCCAATCTCAGCCCTGTAGCTCTTAATTACTGAGCCATAACCTCCAACAATAATTCATTCATTTGAAAAGCTCCAGAGATAATCGGAGACATTAAATGCCTGTGGTCTGTGATGAGGAGGAGGAGGTGGAGAAGTAGCAAATGAAAGATGGCTGACAGAAGGAGATCTGGGCTGATTCGGGGCTAGCACTCACTCAGATTGAAGTGGCTGTTGAAAATTGCTTGAACCTTAAGAGGACAGATGTTGCATGATAAATGGCTGTCAGTGCTGAATGCCTGGGATTGGACCAATAGTGTCCACGATGTTACCAGAGGCTGATGGATAGAAAAAGCTGTATTGTTTTGAGATCTCTGGATGTGTTTGCTGAAATGTGATGTTATGTGTTTTTTAGGGCTTCTTACATATGCCTTCTTGAGTTGCACCACACAGCTACAGAGCAATCAAACAGCCCAGCTTTATAGACCAGTCCTTGGTCAATTTTTACAAGGGAGCAAACTAAAACAAATGAAACAAATTAGATGCTATTAAAAGTAGTATTTGTGATGATTTGTGATTTAAATTGAGCACAATGACAAACCTTTGTGGTCTGCTAGTATGTATGCTTATATACAGTATGCAATTATTAAAATGGCTTCAGTGCCAGCCTGTGGCATTTCACCATGCAGTCCATTGGATGGCAAGTTGCCCAATCATTCATAAATTGTGATAATGCTAATTCCTTCATAGAAAATATATTGTGGTCTGATTAGCTTATGGTACAGTTAGTTTGAACACAGCCATATTGTTTACAAACATTATATAAAGGTCTATATGAATTACAAATGTTGTCATGTTGTTACACACATTTTTATTTTCTGAAAAAAATTTCTGAATTTGATTTTAATAACACGGTCATCTCTGCAAGGCCACCAAGATACTAACGCTATAAATACCACTGATTGTATATTTTTTATACAGATGAGAGTTGTCAAAATAGCACTGAAAAAATTTGACATGACAAATATATCCATGCCACTGACCTGTCATATGTTCATCATGCAATTCTGCTGCAAACTAGCCAGTAAATGTGCTATGGAGACTGGAGCAGACAAGCCCATTATATTCTAAATTACACTCTTTAATCTTAAACTCAGCAGACCGCCACCCACTGAGTAGTTAATAACCTCCTAAGCCTAATTGATTTTCATTTGTCAGGTATATAAATATATGGTTTTATTGTTACCCACCACTGTTTTTTTTTTTTTTTCTTAATCAGAATTGAGCATACTTTTTTTTTTTTTTTTTTTTTATTAAAACAACAGTGAAATATTACTTACTACATCTGGCAAGCAGAAACCTGCTGGATGCCACTTTCTTGTTGTAGGCAGAGAAAACAGAAAATGAATATACATTACATTTAAGACCTCAGATTTTAACTGTAATGTGTAGTTGTGGTATGTTAATTCGGCCCACATGGGTTCACAAGCCAGGGTACTTTTTCCAACAGCCTCAAGCCCAGATAAATGGATGGCTTGCGTTAGGAAGAGCATCCTGTGTAGGAGGCAGATGATTTGCTGTGGCAACCCTGGAAGGAAAAAGCCAAAAGAAATGTGCTGATGAAAACATATATTGTTGTTTACAAAAGGACTCGAAGGAAAAATGTGTGTTTAGTTGGTGAACAGAGAAGAGTTTTTGTTTTTAACTGATGAGATTTCCCAGAGGTGAAAACCTTGCACTCCACATATTGGAATTGATCTGCTCCTCTGCAGCGATCCAGATATTTACCTTCTAGCTAATTGCACAAGGCAAGGACCATTCAGAACAGTAAGAATCAGACTCACTAAGGAGCCATGCATTTTCCCTCTATGCCTTTTGGCCTGACGCCACTCGTCCATTTAAAAGCCTCATCTCATTCCAAAAGGTTTGCACTAAGTTGTTCCCATCCAACCTGAGCTGCTTTCAAAAGTGGGAGTAACATGGAAAGAAGCCTAAAAAACAGGTATTAGCTTCCACAGCCAAATACCCGTATATTCTTTTAAATCAATTTTACTATGGGAGCGATTTATGCATATTAGTTCTGGGGAAGAAGCTTTAAATATGCCGCTTTATCATCATCATACTTGAAATAAAGGTCAAAGACACTAGAGAAAGCCCACAAGAAGATAATTCTTCAAGTTTCATCAAAACTACTTGAGCTCTAACTGAATAAATTGTCTTGATTGCGAATGATAGTGGCTACACATCTATTTTCTGATTATTCCAAACCTACTTGTAAATGTAAGATTGTCTATTTTTTGTCTTTTCAGATCAAGAGCGAATAGGAAAGGACTCCAACTATGAGCAGGAGGGAAAGGTGCAGTTTGTCATTGATGCTGTTTACTCTATGGCACACGCTCTACACAATATGCACAAGGAGCTCTGTCCCGGGAAGGTGGGCCTCTGTGCCAGAATGGACCCCATCAACGGCACTCATCTGCTCAAGCACATTCGCCGGCTCAACTTCGCAGGTCAGTCACTTTCTTTACTGCCAAGCAAACTGTAAATGGGACACATAATTCACAGAGCCACCGAGAGGGATGCTACTGTTACCGCAGATTTGAAAACATTCTCGCGTCTTTAGCATCTCAACACCTTGGTTACAGTCTTTTGTTGCATGCATGACCTATTTTTCATTTCTTCTGAGAGGCCTGGCATTATACAAAGCTATCGTTCAAGTTCTCCTTCATGACTGGCATATTAAATATAACCACTTTCACACAAAGACCAGTGATGCAGGCCTTCATTATATAGACACTGGTGTTTTAAAGCAAAGCAATTCGAGACAATTAAAATTCTTTCATAGGATTTTGAGTATGCAATGTTTGTAGAGATAAATTATTCATTTGCACTCCTGCTCTTCAAGCTAATTTGTCATTCTAATATCTACTTGTTGCATGAGCAGAATGTCAATGTGGTGTTTAATTTTTATCAGTAAAAGAAAATAAAATCATTCTTGAATGAATGAGTAATTTTGCATGCTTTCCGTGTTTGATTTTCAGTTAAACCTAGCTGAGCACATGCATTGTCAAATTTAAAAAGATCTTAATTTAAACTACTAAGAAAGAGGCCATTTTTTCCGGACCACAAGACTCTATTACACTATTTCTCTACTTTTAACACAAATTTGCCCAAAGACAAAGTATGTTCACTGACCCACAAAGGTATATCCAAACAAGTGGTTAAAAATGTGTGTAATAAAAACAAGTTTGGGCTTGCAAAACAATTCCATCTTTCAGCTAGGACTGGAGTTTACATCACATTGTTTTTTAATCCTAAAACTGTCAGTGTGACTGAATATAACATTGTTGCAATGACAATGGGCTCTGCAGGGTCTAAAAAAACTATACTGTGGAGTATCAAAGTCTTTTAGAGTCAGCTACTATTTTGTATCTCGGGGCAAAAGGTGTCTAGTACAGACCATGGCTAAACACAGAATCATACCCACTGCACAAAAATGTTCTGTATAAGACAGATGTTTTTGTAATCCTAGTTATCTAGTTATACTCTAGATTAAATAGATACTTTATTGATCCTGAAGGAAATACTCTAAGGCATCACGACACATTATACTCACACTTATTTACATGTGTCATCCTGATTCCCTATTGGTTTTGTTCTTACTTTCTTGCATCATGAGCAAAATGACACCGACCTCTAGATAATTCTTTCTACTGCCTATTATATTTATAAAGAGAGAGTTAATTGTCAGTCTGAGCTACACACGCTCTTGCTTTTATCCAAAACTTCATCCTAAACCTTGAATGAGACTCAGAGTCTGTCCGTCTATTAATGGAGCAACTTTTCAGTCACGTATTGTCATGCGTAGACTAGCTGTAGACACGCCGCTCACTGATTACATCAGATGATTTCTAAATTAGCTGTGCATCCAAATGAACCCACCCAGACTGTGTGGAGTGGACCAGTGTTATTACAACAGGCCCTGTTGGTACCAACCTATGGCCTTCAACACATACCGTAGCTATATTCTATTTGCAATATCTATATCCCACTGTTATCATTAATGTCCCTAGTGTAGTGAAATTAACTACACTACCAATAACTTCACTACAATTTATTATTATTATTATAAACCATTTAGCCACATAGCCAGTTTTTGTCATGTTTTTATTATTTAGACAAGCAACATATTTTCTTCTTCTAGGAGTTTAGCAGCAATTGTCATCGAGGTTTATAAGTGCCTAACCAAACAACCATTACTACTGAGATGCCATGGGAAATTGACTTAAAAATACATACAGTATATGGCCCCATTTCATTTTATATTTCATTTCTTTTCTGCTTCTGTAAAATGCATCATTAATCACATATTATGTGCTGACAACACTGCCCCATTGCTCCAATTTAACGAATGTGTATATGATAAGAGCGCTTAAGATGAAAAACACAGTTTGAGAGCAGATGTTAACAGAGGTTTCTCCAGCCACCAAAATTCTTCCTCAAAAAATCTGATTTAATAATAATAATAATAATAATAATAATAATAATAATAATAATAATAATAATAATATTTATTTCTTCTAGCAGAAATTAACTGTTTTCTACCAATCATTTAGTTGTAAATAATGATTCTGTTAATCAGTGTTTGTGTAGCTCTCACTGGGTCAACCAATGGGAGACAAAATGGCCGAGCAGGACAACTGTCTCCTGCAACAACAGCAGTTAGTAGGAAGCCCTTAACCTCCTAACCAGACCTGCAGAGCGACCCAGAATCACAAAGCAATATGCTGCCAAAAAACAACTGCTGCTCAATACACACAGCACGTTAGCTTCCTGCCTGTCTTTCTCACTACTATGATGGACTTTTGCTGTTTTTACTGCGAGCGTTTTTCTCCAAGCTTGTTCTTTTTTTTTCTTTTTTTTTCTACTTATGACAAATAAGAAATGTGTTTACCTAAACTGCTCTTTCAAGGTCCAGGGCAGGAATTGAGGTAGTAGTGAGTAAACTGCATTAATGTTACAACATCATCTGACCAGAGGGGTTGCCTTGAGGTTACACTCCGCTCCATCTAATTGCATCAGCGCACAGGTCTATATTAAAGTTGTAGAGACACTGTACATAAAACAACATCAATACTGAGCCTGGAGTTGCTGGACTGCGTATTACATTTTCAAAGGTAATATTTATCTTTTATGGACGGTAGCAGGTTACGCACTGGTGCAAGCAAGCTGAATCACTAAGACTAGATTCAGAATGAACTATAGAAAAAGTAGGTCATTTTGTTTGTTGTGGTGAGTCATTCTTGAGCTCCACTATACAATCTATTATTACACATTTCAGTCTATCATCAGCAGTTTTCAGGGGACACCTGCTAAAATGATTCCCGTCTTTGAATTACAGCTTAGTCCAGTAAACCATCTATAAATGTATCTCCCTGTGGTCGTATTTCTAATAAAGCACAGTTTAAAGGTCAAATGACAAAGAGATGTTTAGTACCGAATTTCAAAGCCTGTAGCTGGCCCCACTGCCGGTCCACACTGCCATTTATTAGCAGTATCAGTGGACTGTGGGCATGTCAACAGGGACTGCCGTCTGCAGCTGATGACAGATAACCTTTTGAAAAATATAAAAAGTAATCTGACCAGTGTTTGACTGGTAAGCTATGCATTTGTACTGATCTTTCCAAAACACTGTTTTACCACTTTTTAGATGGTAAAAATGAATGGTTGGTGTTGGTGTATTTGTTTAAATTTAATTTAAGGGTTCACAGTGGCAGAGTAGTTAGTGCTCCTCTCAGCTGGGTTTATTCATCTGATTAGCTGACTCACGGTGTCTCTCAATGGAGGCTTAAAGTATCTGAAGGATTCATTCTAAGCATAGGCAGACAAACTATTATGGTCTGCCACATTTCTGTGTGGTTTTTGTCCAGAATTACATAAAAAATTGAGAATGTATGATTAGCCTTTAGCTTTTATGCAAATTATATGTAACTATATTCGTATATGTTAAATGCAACAACTAAACATTGATACAGTCCCTAATGTTTGCTAACTAGGCTCTGACATTTCATTGGTTAATTGGTTGTCAGTTGCCAAAGCCATCCTAATTATTTAATTCATTCATCTTCTTCTGCTTGTTCCTGTTGGGGGTTGCGGGTGACTGGAGCCTATCCCAGTAACTTTGGGCCTCAGGCAGAGTACACCCTGGACCTGGTGGTCGCAGAGCTGACACAGAGACAAATATTTACTCGGAGCAAATTTATAGTAATCATTTCACCTAACACATGCATGTCTTTTGACTGTGGGAGGAGTCTGGAGTACCTGGAGAGAACCCACTGTAACATGGGGAGGACATGTAGACTCTGCCCAGAGAGATTGTGTGTAGGCCCAAGGATCGCACCCATGAACTCCTTGCTGGGAGGCGAGAGCACAAACCACTCTGACGCTGTTCTCCTCTATGGAGAATTCACTGATTGCCAATGCTAATTCCTCCTTTGAAAGTATCTGAGGTCTGTTTGGCTTATGACACTATTCTTTCAAACACAACCAAAAACTAAAACTAAAACAGTTCCAAGCTGATTCTAGAGTCATCCAGTAGCAGCCAGAGCGGGAGAAAAAAACCCACCTCAGGTCCATCTTAAGCGCTGTTTGACGCCCTTTAAACAGGGGCCCTACCTCCATCCCCACCTTTACATTCAGCGTGTGGTGCCAAACTTCACTCTCTCCTCAGTGTTTCATGTCTCTCACTGTCACGTCAAGGCAAAGTGTTTTTGCTCTGCCACAGACAAAGAGCAGTGGCCTTTCTGGCACATTCTCACCAGGGACGCCCGTTATGAGAGGAGAACAAAGGTGAGCTCTGAAGGTTTTTGCCGAGCTTCACACCGATCGCCTCTCCCAAGGATGTGCAAAAGTCTTTCTGTTCAAATACTTTGTGTTTAATATGAAATGTCAGTTTTTCCCCTTCCCACACATAAATCTGACAGTTAATCGAAAATGTGAGAGAAAAATATAAAATGATCTTTAGGTTCAGATGTAAGGGTTTTGTAGCATGTTGGCCTTCAGGACACTTCTACAACATGCTTCATACAACAATGCAGTGGTAGATTTTTATGGAGGAATTAGCATTGCCCATAAAACTATAAATTATCAAGATAGTTATGGCAACTGGCATCTATATCTACATGCATTTAATGTCAGGGCCTGGTTAGAAAACATTAACGAGCGTATTGATGTTTGCTTATATTACTATTATCTAGCAATTAGCACTACATTAGATAAATGCTAAAAATAAAACTGAAAATATTTAGTTTGGACATCACCATAATCAAATCATAATTGTAATACTTATTTATTATTATTTTCAAATTAGGGGTAATTGATTCATTGACTTTGAGCATACATAGTCTACTACATTTCTGTTGCTACTTGTCCAGCATATATGACACATTAAATGAAATGGCTAAATGTCGATACACTTTCAAGGTCACTTTCAAATTTGATATTAGTGGCTAGTGATTGTGCTTGTATTGTCTATTTACTATAACTAATCCAAACAATATATAGCCACAGCATTCACAGCTAAGTGTATGGAGCCCTGTGCACTGATTGAGTTATCATTCAGACATTGTGACACCGACAGAGCGGTAGTAGAGATGTACTTAAAGAGTTCAGGTAAATTCTGCTTGACAAGGCAGCGTGCAGGTCATTAAGAGGTAATGACCGGCGAAGAGGGCAGCAAGCTGTGCGGCCATTCACCAAGGTGTCCCTCTAATGCAGCCGAGTGGAACCAGCACATGTTGAATTAATGGCCGTACCCCTGCTATTCTTAAGGTGTATGTGTGGGAAGTAGGAGGCTTGCTCGTACACTTATTAAATATTACATATAATTAAACATGGTCCATTAACTTCCTGAGAACACAAGTAAAGAATAGACCATGGATCAGCAGAGGTGTGCCCAGGCAACAGCAGTGCACAATGCCATGAAGCAGCAGGCCTCGGTGGAACTTATTATGAGCCCGACTAGTGAGTGTTTAGACAAGCAGTCTGTGCCACATGACAGGTCTAATTCCTCCCCTGCAACTCAAACATGACCATACTGGCCATTAATGCAGTGCTCTAAATATAGACTGCACACACCATGTCCAAAAGAAGGACAAGAAGAAGTCATGATGTGGTTTCACCAGCTGATGTTGCTGATGTTTTATAGTGAACAACTGTCTTACACACACATAGAGTTTATCCCAGGGTTGACCCATGAAGAAAGACAATTTTAAATTCCGATACCTTTAACCCAGTGGTTCCCAACCTTTTTGGTTTTGTGTACGACCTGATTTAGTCTTGGTTTGGACCCGGCTTAGTCAGGGTTGAGTCTAAATTTAGTCTTAATTTAGTTCTGGTTTTAGACAGAGTTTAGTTGTGTTTTGACCTGGTTTAGACTTGGTTTAGACCTAGTTTAGTTCTAGTGTAAAAGTTTGTTGCTGGTTTGGTCCTGATCTTAGTTTAGTTCTGGTTTTAGACATGGTTTAGTCCTGGTTTAATCTTAGTTTAGTCCTGGTTTGACCTGATTTAGACTTGGTTTAGTCCTGGCTTAGACCTGATGTAGTCATGGTTTAGTCCTTGTTTTGTCCTTCTGTTGTCTCATAACTCTCTATACTCCAGGGTTAGTCCTGATTTAAATTTATTTTGGTCTTTGAAAGCCAAATTTATAAAGGTACTATAAAGGATTAAATAACTCCACGTACCCCCTGCAATGTGCTCACGTACCCCTATAGGTCCCTGTATCCCTGTTTGTGAAACACTGCTTTAAGCAATAGAACTCCAAGACATGAAGTCAGAGTAGTAGTTTGGAGAAGTAAAGATTCTAGTTTTGGAGAGAAATAATTCAAAGAAATAGACCCTCTCAACTCGCTGGAGTGACCTAAAGTTACAAAATAGCATTACCCAGGTTAGTGTCATCTTGTATAGAACTAAAAACAAAAAACCTTTACAAGTGATTACGGAATCTAGACAAGCAGCAGCCTAGTCAATGATTGAGGTCATGGATATTTTTTTCTATTGACTTTCATGACATATAGTTTAATAACTCTGGAATGAAGGTAAGCGCTGTTGAACCTATGCAATCTGTTTTTGTTTTTGCTGGTAATATTTATCCCACTTGTAGAACGTATAAAAAAACAGAATGCAGTGATATTTTATTCACAATAGAAGATAAACAACATATCAGGACTATGCTGCAGTGTAGCTCAATTATTAGACCTGTTTTCACCGAATGACACTCCCTGCTCTCGCCCCACAAATTTCTGTCACTACTCTACTGTCCCGTCCCCTTATCATTTCATGAAAAATACAAGTTCTTTTTGAATTTGATGGCAGCAACATATCTCAAAGAAGTTGGGACAGGGGCAACAAAAGAAAGGCAAATGCTACTAATGAAAACAGATGTGAGCATTTGGCAGCTCATTTGATTATTTGGCAACAATGTAGTCTGCTTAGTATAAAAAGAGCATTTTAGAAAGGCAAGTGGGCAAATGTACACATTTTTAAATCCCCATTGCACTGAGGAACCTCTTGTTTTGTGGCAGTTGTGATTTTGGATTACAATCAACCATAAATATGTATGTCAAATGTAAGCCTTGTGAACTGTGTCTATGCAGTGCCTAGAAAATAAGTTAGAGAGCTACCAATATATAAAATGTAAAAGAAACCACGTGAGCGGTGCACTGCTTAGATCCCGCTCTTTGTTTCTCTGATTGGTTACTCCGCCTGTCATTGTTCCACTGCAGAAACAAAATGTTACCGAAGGAGAACCACACTAACATCTTTGTATAGAATAGGCATAGGAAATTTGCATAGAAAATTGTCTGGCAGGCCAGGATATGTGCCTGTGGAGCTGTTACATATAATCATATCAACAGTGTATGCTGGTAATGTTGCAGTGTTATTCCCTCTAACGGACCACTGTTGCATTCAGGGTCCATTTTCCCCTCTGAGTTACTGTAATGTCCATGTGAGCACTTAGGGGCTCGAAAATCTAACCCCCTGTGCCAATGAAAAGACGCCATCCAAGCCCACATGAAATCTACAGGGAATAAATAAAGGCCAGCCCGATTAAGATCTACTACAAATGTTTCCTTGCCATACGTAATGTTATTTATATCAGCTTTAAGCCTCTATGCTTCCGCAGAGTCAGTGTAATCCTCCCATGATCACTCAAAGCTTTGTGATGTGGGCGGTATTGTCACAGAAGCCAGTGTGAGCAAAGCTGTAATGCTCTAATCCAGCTACTCATGAAGATGTGGATTAGGATGCTACATTTTTCTGTGCTGAAACAAAGAGTAGAAAAATCCATCAGCAGCAAATAACAAGGTTTTCCTCTTTTTGTTTGTGAACGGGTTGTTTATTGTTATTGGAGGTAAATAAACATAAGGCTTGAGCTTATGAGAAAGTTGTCTCTGCAGGTTCTCAGTCATCCCGGTAATTCTAAATAGTTTTAAAGAAGGTTTTAGAGTTGGTCTTCAGAAGATTTTTTTGGCCTGCAAGGTCAAGTAGTTTAAGCAAGTTAGAGAAGCCTTCTTTTAGACTTTTAAGCATTTACTGGACAGAGATGGCATAGAAAGGCAGAGAACAGGGTGAGAGAGACAGGGCATGACTCAGAACATATCAACCCAAGCCAGGTTTGAACCTGAGTCGCTCAGGTATGTAGTATGTAGTCTACCAGGTGAGCCACTGAGGCGCCCAAAGAAGCCATCTTTCTCAAATTAGCACAAAGCTCTCTAAACAGAGGACTAAGTTTCATTCAGCAACTGACAAAGAGCCTTGGATGTTTGACAAAGTGCCTTGGAAATATGACTTTGCCCAGGCGGCTTCTTTTAAAGCCTTTACATTTTTAAAAAAAAAGTTGCTATGAAAAGCAATTAAACAAAAAGTTCCCTTGTTGTCCTTCTAAGGAGACACTTACCATATGCTGCCTTGGTTAATCAGATCCCTGCATCAGTACTGCGGCCTGTCTGGTTCCACCGGGGAGGACATGCAGGGGAATCTTTGGTGTGCTTTATATCTGACATTTTATTAAAGCTTGTCTTAAAATGGCACACAGGGATAGGCTGTTAAACACTCTTATCACTATGATAGAGGAGCAGGAGACACCTCCGGCAGGCCAAATGCGGAGAAGAGGTAGAGGTCAAAAAAAAAAAAAAAAAAAAAAAAAAAAAAAATCTGTCATAGCTTAAATGGCTGATTGAGATAAGAAGGATTATCCAAGTAATTTCAAGTAATGTATTCCTTTTCTGTTGGCCCTGCAAATGATTGATGATTTTTCAGTATCACAACTAATCCTTAAGGTAAATTCTACACAGCAATATCAATTATTTTTGTTTTACTTGTTAAAAGCTATCCAAGGCGCATGTTAATGCAGCAATTGTCAACAAAATGATGTAAGCGCCATTTATACATTTCTTATAATTATTCATTCATTATTTTTAATTACAAATTTTAGTTTCTGGACACATCTCTCAAATCCACTTATATTTACTGCAAGAAATGAGCAATATGGTAACATGTTTGATAAAGGTGAAGTCAATAAGGCAACATGGATAAACAATGCATAAACATGTACTCTTCTGACATAATACTACTGCAGATAGCTGACATAATGGTTATAATTGTATTTACTTCCCATGTCAGTTCTTACAATGTTGAATAATATAGCTGCTGTGTATTTACATGTAGCCTATTTTATATTTAGTGTTAGGTCTAAATATATGTTGGGTTTAAAGTATATCATAATGTTTGCTAAATTGTCAGAGAAAATATGTTACCTTATTAAGTGTCATCTCAATTCTTAATACAACTCTGTAATTACTTCAGCAACACCGGCAACGCATTAGCTGCCTTTTCATTGATTCATACAGGCTGGAGAATTGTATCCATCAAGCCACACTGCTGATGACATATTATTCTCTCATTTAGGCATTGCGGGAAACCCAGTGCTCTTCAACGAAAATGGAGATGCTCCCGGACGCTACGAGATCTATCAATACCAGATCCGCAACAAAACGGCTGAATACAAGATCATAGGCCACTGGACGGATCAGCTCCACCTCAATGTAAGTATTAGCCTTCAACACAACTCAGTATTTTTATTGGAATATTTGTACTTTGCAATCTTACCTATCTACCAAATTAAAGCCAGTAAAAATGGTCATGCTGATGATGGATACAGCAGGAGTGGTATCTGCTGAAACTCTTACGTCAACACTTTTTGAAGCTATTTAGCATTTATTTGCCTCTAGAATTTACAGTTATAATATAGTTTGAACGCAACAAATGATGCTAATGCAAATGAAATTATGTAATTTTCCCCCTGTCACTTCTTTGTCACACTATCGACCCAATTTAGTGAAGCCCATGCAGTGTTATTTTGTTATTCTTCTGGGCTAACTGAAAGATGTGGGACACCACACAAGATTAGGAAACCGCTGTCTTTGGGCTAAAGAAATTCAGCTTGTTTTTTTGTTTGTTGTTTGTTTATTTTTATTTCACAGTCATTTTGGAATACTGGTGCTATCAAAACTAATAACACTAAAATCTAAGATCTTCCCCAAGATTATTTATGAGAAAACATAAAAAATATATATAAAATGATAATTATAGCAGCTAAATGAGAGGAAGGACTAAACTTATTGGTACCAGGCGCCTCTGTATAAGGCAGGGTTTTGAGTACAAGTCTTTCTCCTACCACTTGTTTTTTTCAGCTCTGCAGAGTCTCATCAAACTCTCCTGAAGCATGTGATAGTGTTTAGAGCCATCTTCAAAGGTGTAAATATCCAGAGAGTGCTTAAATGATTAACAGGGCGGACTGTTGATGAAAAGAAAGCCATTACAGCTTAAGGACACACATATTTAATATCATCTCTCCAGACAGCATCACTGACTTTTGAAACAATATTTTAAGCAGGGGCGTGTGTCGAAGCAACAGCATTATCAAAGTAAATTACATAAAGGAGCAAACAAATTATGTTTTGACAAAAGCCTTGGGCAGCCACAAAAAACATTGAAGACATGAAGCAGCTTGAGTGAGGCTTCATCTTCCTTGTCTTTTCTGTGTTGGTAAAAAGGACTGTGGTTTGTGGTGGGCGCCTACTGTGGAACTTGCCAGCTCAGTCCAAAGCTGACTGTATTTAATTAGGGCTCTTTGAGTTGTTAATTAAATGCACATTTAAAGACAAATTTACCGGCTTTGGATGAACAACCGCAATTGAGTAAAAATTGATAACTTCACATTAAAGAGAACAAAGTGTCTTGAAATGAAAAAAAAAAAAAAAATTATCTTTGCAAGTACACTTATAAAATCCTCAAAGGAGAGCGGTATCTTGAAAATGAATTTGTGTATCCTCTGATCTTGGACCGTTTGGTATTGATTCTTACAACACAAGCTCATTACCAAACTACAAAAAGGACAATGTCAGTCCTTAGAAGAGGTAAACTCAGTGGATTGCAATCATTGTTTCAAACACATCCTCATTTTAGTCCACCTGTATGTAATGTATTCTTGTGTGTTCTTATTAAGAGGATCCCAAAAAACGTATTTCATAGATTTGTTATTCTTTTCATTGTGATTTCCTATTTTTAAAAGTAATATAATCTCCTATCATGTCTGCCAGGGCAATCACAAGCCAGTATAATCTTTGTGTCAGGCCCAAGCAGGGATCAATAGAGAGGGCTCTGTCATGAAGGGCCAAATTAATATGCAAATCACTGCATGCTAGGACTGGAGGCATGTAGGGGAAAAGCAATATATATACTCTGCTACACTGCAAAAAATAGGGTCATGGTTTGCTTGAAATAAAGAAAAATGGCTTGAAACAAAACAGAAATAACTTAAAACAAGTTAAATATTTAGCCTAATAGTAAATAAATCCAATCTAGTGAAAAAATTACTCAAATCAAGATTAATAATCAGAGTCATTTTAACTAATGCCGATATAGATCTTTTGCGGTGTACAATTCCTAATAATAAAAATATGAATTACCTGCTCACATATTTATTCTATATCTGAGAATGGTTTAAAGATAAACATATAAAATGGCATGGATCTAATAACCAGATTGTATGTAATGAAATCTGGGGAGCTTTTGAGGCCAGTATGAATGCAGCTTATGTTACATCCCACATCCCACAATCACTCACTACTTTTCACTTGCCCTTCACATGTTGTGACCTCTCTGAGGAAAATTCTTTAATCTAAACTGGAAAGCTAAGTTTGACCCCAAGTTTGCCCTCACTCTCAGTATCCATGCACCACCAGAGCATACAGATAGGTCCATAGGTCCATCTCACCTCTAAACAAAAAGTCTAGTCCGTCCTTGAGCTTTTGAGGTATAGTGTATCCTCTGGGATCAATAAGCATCACAATGGTTCCTCTGATACAGACAGCTTACTTCCGTTTATATCAGTTTGTCTCTAAATCCCAGACCATTCATGTGTATGTGTACTTTCCTTTCTGCAGGTTCGCTCAATGCAGTGGCCCGGTGGACTTCGACAGATCCCCACCTCAATATGCAGCCAGCCCTGTCAAGCTGGAGAGCGCAAGAAGATAGTGAAGGGCATTCCTTGTTGTTGGCACTGTGAGCGCTGCGACGGCTATCAGTATCAGGCGGACACCTACACTTGTAAGATGTGTCGCTTTGATTTGAGGCCCAACCAGAATCACACGGGCTGCGTGCCAATCCCCATTGTGAAGCTGGAGTGGAGCTCACCGTGGGCAGTCATCCCTGTGCTCATCGCTGTTGTTGGCATCATGGCCACGCTGTTTGTGGTGGCTACGTTCATACGCTACAATGACACTCCCATTGTGAAAGCTTCAGGCCGAGAGCTGAGTTATGTGCTGCTAACTGGTATCTTTCTGTGCTACGCAACCACATTCCTGATGATTTCATCCCCAGACGTCGGGATCTGCTCCCTGAGGAGGATCTTCTTGGGCCTCGGCATGAGTATTAGTTATGCAGCGCTGCTCACGAAAACCAACCGCATTTACCGCATCTTTGAGCAGGGCACAATGTCAGTGAGCGCCCCCCGGTTCATCTCCCCGGCCTCCCAGCTGGTTATTACCTTCACACTGGCCTCTGTGCAGCTGATTGGTGTGTGTATCTGGTTTGCTGTTGATGCGTCCAAGGCCATCATTGATTACGAGGACCAGAGGACGTCTAACCCTGTGATGGCCCGCGGTGTGCTCAAGTGTGACATCTCGGACTTGTCTCTCATTTGCCTGCTGGGCTACAGCATGTTGCTCATGGTCACTTGTACAGTCTACGCCATTAAAACTAGAGGGGTGCCAGAGACCTTCAATGAGGCTAAGCCCATTGGCTTCACCATGTACACCACATGTATCATCTGGCTCGCATTCATCCCCATCTTCTTTGGCACGTCACAGTCCACAGAAAAGGTAAGCTTACACACCTGCTGTTGCTGTACTACTTTTTGGCAGACCTTTACTTTTCACTTACGGGAAGTGAATAGATACAAATCTTATTAACATAGAACACATTCAGACTCTCATTAATTACTTCTAGATACATACTGTAATAATGACAGCCCCATAACAAAGATTCTGAAAACTTTATAATCTGATTTAATTTCTCAAAGTTATTTTCACATTATTTATTAACAGTGGTTAGTTTATGCCAATACACATACAACTGCACATTTTTCAGCTTTCTAACTTTTCAAGCCTGTGTTTGACAAACACTTTAAAAATCAAGTTAATGCAACTTTCCAGCTGAACAAATCAAAGCATTGTCTTGAGAGAACTGAATTTCTTTATTATGTATTTCATTTGAGTTTGGGAGTGCATCACGTAATAGGAGTGCAGTCAGCATGCAGGCCTGTGACTCACATGTATGTGACGGCTGTATGCCACAAAGCATTAGTGGCCAATGAAGTGTTTACACAAACACACACTCACGCTCGTATTCCCATGTCAAATCAATGTGCCAACCTCATGAACCACAGACCTGGAGAGTCTCCAGTAGGAGCGTTGGGAGAATACAGGTCAAAGGCTGTCCAAAAGGGACTTACAAATGTAGGCAAACACACAATCAGAGGATGCTGTGTGGTACAAAGCCAAAAGGCTGCAACAATGACAAAGTAGAATTGTGTAGATCCTGCTGAGAGAGGGCTTTGGCAGTCTAACAAAAGAGACTCTGAGGGTACACAGGAGGACAGTGGTGAGGGGAAAACCTTATTCTGGCATGGACATTATCAAGCAGTGCCAGTGTGAACCTGACAGATGCAACAAATTAATCCTTACCTCTTTCCCTTTGGGATTCAACTAAACAATTCATCAAAAATGCTGGCCTCAAAACCTGGCTGTGATAGTTACCTTTGTGTAAGGCCGTCCCAAGAGACCGAATGTGTGCATTGTGTCACGCTCAGCATCCCCAAAATAATTTCTTTAGACTATAAAGCCACTGAAATTCTGCATATGACAGCCTTGTAATTCAACCAATGCAGCGTGCGACCCTGCAACAACACGAATCATGCTTGTGCACAATAATGAACTACAGGAATTACTGCATCTGTTCCATCTATGTCTCAATTTGATCAACAACAATTTTACTTTACTTTATTATTTTAGCAATGCATAATACACAGTCTGAATTGCTGTTTGCCAGAAACTTTGCTAGTGAAAGTAAGTAATGGCCTTTATTTTTATTTTTATTTTTTTTACATTTTACACCAGACAACAAAAAACACACCAAGGACCCAACTCGCATTATTTTTTCCAGACTCTTGCACATCTACCATTGGGGTCTTTGTTTAATCACTCCATCTCCTCTCTCTGAAGATGAAAGAGAATTATACAATCGCACACAGAGAGATTGAACAGCTTTTTTGAGGATGAGCTAATCCATTAGCTAGCATGGCACTGAATGGTAAAGCACAGTAGAAAAAAAAAAAAAAAAAAGATCCTTAAAATGGTCCCTCTGGCTTTTTCTATTCCCACACATTATAGCAATGGTACAAATGTGAGATCCACTTCATCCCTGAGGTACAGTATTATAGCATTGACTAATTACACTCACTAGCCATTTTATTAGGTATGCCTGTTGCAATGCTTCTAAAAGTATCTAATTACGCAGTCACATGAGAGCTACTCATGTATTTAGTCCTGAGACCTGCTGAAGTTCAAACCAAGCTTCAGAATGGAAACGAACAAAGATTTAAGTGACCATCTGGAAACAGTCTCGCCATTTTTCTCTGACCTCTGGCATCAACAAGGCATTTTCATCATAGAACTAACCCTCACTGGATGTTTTCTCTTTTTGGGACCATTCTCTGTAAACCCTAGATTTGGTTGTAAATGATAATCCCAGTAGATTAGCAGTTTCTGCATCACCAAGACCAGTCCATGCAATGTTCAAAGTCACTTAAACACTTAAATTCCCATTTCTTCTCCATTCAGACGTCCAGTTTGAACTTGTTTTTTTCCAGTTGCCCTGGCCTGAGCTATACTCATAGGACACACATGAAACAACATTTTAATTATAGCAAACATAATGCATATTTTTTATTTCTTTTACAATAAATATCAACTTTGTCAATAAGCTGAAACTCACATGTGTATTGATGATGCCATACAGCAACCAGTAGAAAATAATAAAATGGTCAAAGCAGTAATATCATGCATAATGGGGAGAGCATGGAGAAACATTCAGCAACATGCAGCATAAATTACTTTATTTGTTTATTACTGCACCTGTAGTCCATGGTCTGTCCTGAACTAAAAGCTTTGGTCTTTCTGATCTTTCGCCAAATTGGTATCTTCACATTTGTTGGTCAATTTCTACAGTCCATAGAGATTTGCATGTAGGTTCTCCTAGATCATCTGTCTTCATGTAAACACTTGTGATGGCTTATCAGATCTTTTACATAAACAATGTTCTTATTTAGGGAATTAACATGGCACAGACGGTCACCTCATAATCATCCTACTGTAAATGACAAGGGCCCTGTACAGCGTTAGGGCCCACGCTGACATGCCTTTCATGGCAATTAAACGCTCCATTTCCTCCATCTTGATTTACCTTATCTATTGGCCTGTGCGCTCATCACCAGTTTACAACAAGCCCCTGCATCATCAGTTATTTGTCATACGTTGCCAGGGTAGATGTAACAAATGCCACAGGAGGCTGCCTGAATTGTTCAAATGGGGACATCTGGTCTATCTATAGAGCGTGATCGGAGTGCTTTATAGATGTGACACCTGCTTACCTGGAGAAACAGCCTAAATCAGAGGCTGTCTCCGAGATAGAGGCAGGAGGAGGGACGTTGCACAATAGCATGCATAGAAATGAGCCTTGTGCACAATGGACTCGGTTCAAATTCAATCAGCCCACACAAAGCCACCCGTCCTGCCATTCTAATGCATGAATGGGCTGATGAATTGAGTGGTGTTGTTTATTTCTCTATGAAGTCTCCATCAGACTGTTGGCACTGTCAACCCAAAAACAAGCAAACTGCTGTAGCTGCACTAGACAGACAAAGCCAGAATTGCTCTAAGTTCACAGAGAACCAGATGTCACACACAGGAGCTGCTGCTGAGGCAGACGTTTACCTGTTACGCTCGATCTGATTTCTCTGTGTTGCTAACAAGGACCTTTCCGGCACAGAACCAGTCACCTTATTATGATGCCATAATATGATGAAGTTCTGGCTGTAAAAATCCTTTTATTTGAAACATTGTCAATTATGAAAATATACGTAGAATACTTGTCTTGGATAATTAGAGTTAAGTTTAGGCCAGTAGTTCTCAAATTGTGGTATGGGTACCACTGGTGGTCTGTAGGCTTCTTCTGGTAGTACTCAGAAGCCTTTTGCCATTAAAGTTCTGATTTTGGTTAAAATAGAGCCTGCTCTGTTTCAGGCTTAAATTTCATACAAAGACCACTGCTTTATCCTGGGGTCTCATCTATAAAACTGTGCGTGAAATTCTTACTAAAAGTCTCCGTACGCCAGAAACTCAAAAGCTGCGTACGTTAGTAAATATTCACACTTATAAAACCAGGCGCACACACAGCTGCACGCAATTTCCCTTTTATAGATTTCACCTGGAGTAGAAAGGTGCACACGTAAACCCACCTCACGTCACGCCCTCTCCACGCCTCGAATCCACCAATGAAGGACAATGCAAAGTGACTTAAACATGAGCTGCTAATGAGAGGGTTACACTGAGAAACACAGAAGAGGGTGGGAGGCACGTGACGCTCCACGCAGCACTACGCACACACGGTCATCTGTATTGGAAAGAGCATGACGCTTTTCTGATTAAAAAAAATAAATTATTGCCATGACACAATGAACGCCCCCTTTCTCTTAATATAGACAACTTTAAACATTAAAAAGAAGCTTAAAACGTAACAAATGTTTTATTTATCACTTTTTGGGATTTCCGTGAGCTGTGCCCTAATTGAAACATACAATAAATGAAAGAGCATAAAATGTGCGGGAAACATCACGATCTTCTGTTCTCACATGGATATAATTTTTCTGTGGATGCTGTGCGTGCACACGGAGGTCTGAGTAGAGGTTGTGTGGAAAGAGAGGGGACAGAGCCACGGTGCAGGTGCATGTCCTGCGTAAAGACAAATATCAGATGTCCATTCAGTCTCGTTTTGACTCTGTGCTTCATTAAAACCACACAGCGATGATATGAACCGTCTGTAGGAGTTGTTTATGCTCATGTCCGATCATTATTTCATAAATCCAGTCACAGATTCATCAGAGATCACCTCTGCTGTTAGTTCACACCGCAGACATTGACGGAGCCAGTGCGCAGCGCCCTGTGAGTGAAGTTATGAAAAATCATATGGCCTTCCCACAGATTTACACACTACTTGTTTAAATAACAATACCTGAATCAAATCCTTAGTTTTTTTTTTTTTTTTTTGAGAGAGATATAAAGTGAAGGTGAACTGTATCAAACGCACAGCAAACATGGATTTGTCAGACTTGCGTCACTTCAGGAGCTCGCCATGAGGGTCGCCTTTTTGCAATGTCTCCAAAAGGTGCGCATGGAAGGTACAAAGTTGGCGTACAGGTCCGCACATTCTCACGCCAGGTTATTTTTTTATAGTTCACTACCTTTGGTGGAAAACACGCCCTGTTTTGTACGTACGCAGACTTTATAGATGAGACCCCTGGTCTTAGTGCTGGTCTTAGTACTGGTCTTAGTGCTGGTCTTAGTGCTGGTCTTAGGGCTGGTCTTAGTACTGGTCTTGGTGAGGTATACTATGAAGTGAGTTTTCTAGTTAAGCTCACTGAGTCAAGCCTAAACCCAAGATTCCAGTGTCACAGGTCCCAGTCCTAATTCAGTACTGGTCCTGGAGAGTATTTGATTTAAATTTTTTCGGTAATGTATTTTCTGGGTTAATCTCTTTTTTGTTTCTCAGTTTAGACCTGGGTTGGTCAAGATTTAGTTCTGATTTATTTCTTTAAAAAGCCAAATATTTTCTGTGATGGTGAAAACTTGAGAGCCACTTCTGAAGGTCAAGGTTAGAATTATTGTGTGGGGTGGTTTATACTTGGAAAATCTATCTTGTCCAGTTTAGGCAAACCTAATTTGAATGTGGTAGAATATTGCTCTATACATGAAAACATTACTCAACTTGGAGTTTAGTCAAACTAAACATGAACTTACCCAGAGCTAAGCCTTAACTGTCTTTCAGCAACAGTCCTCCCACACAGTACCATTTTGTCCTGCTATAGACAAACAAAATTATTCACAATATCATCCCACAGGCTCAATAATGCATAATGAAGATTGATGCTGTGCCACAAAGGGATCTATGGTAAACATCTTGGACTTCAGAGAACAATTGGTGCGTTCATTAGGCCTATAGCACTGCAGCACTTCTGGGTGCTGGCTGTTGACCCGTGGGTGCTCCGGTAATGGGTGAAGAGGCAGAAAAGCTAATCAAGGCTAAAGAGTAGTGATCTTAATAAATGACACTGTCCCGTGAGAGTGCATTACTGTGTCCCCTCAGGCTTGTATTTGTTTATTAGCTTAATTACTGCGTAATTATTGTGGATTCTTCTTATGTAGAGCCCCCCCCCCCCCCCCCCCCCCCGCTCAGTGTTTTCATAACATACTGAGAAATGGGAATTAAAAGCATTCAGTGATTATGATAATTTACATCCTGAAGCTAAAGCTCCTGGGCAAAAATAGCAAATATTTTTTACATAGAGTACTGTGCAAAAGTCTACACAATGTTTTAGGCTATGAAGAGAATGGTGTCTACATATGAATATATATATATATATATATATATATATATATATATATATATATATATATATATATATAGTATAGTATAGTATTATAAAGTACTCTTAGTTAACATAATTTCTTCACACCTTACTAAAACCTTTGCACAGTACTGTTCAATTAATCTTACACTAGCGCAGAAATGCAACTGTGCTGCATTCAGTGGGAGGTGAGAATCTTTATCTATATACTTATCAACAAACTTTATGTACAGTACGTGCCATCTTTTCACCAAAGTAAGTCATTAACACTGCTGTTCCTGTTTTTGCTGTTATTTTCCTCTAGCATATGTTGATGGCGATGTAATGATAGGTATATACTAAATGAGGTGTACAGAAAGCTGTTTTATGAGCCTGCGCTCAAATTCACTGCAGTGAAGAGGAAACAGTGCCGTGCTGGAGATGGAGTTATTTTCTGGCACGCCTTGGTTATCTTCTGAAGCAGCAGACAGGCCTGTATCGATTTAAAAGATCAATAGGAAGTGTTTCAGACATGTTCTAGGTTCAAGTACATAATGGAGTAAATCTACAAGACAGGAGCTAACACATGTGAATGTATCATTTACTTTACAACACAAATATGTTTTCTTGATGTCAGTATATTGGTATATAAGTATCATACCAGTACTGATATATAATATTCTGTGCCATTTTGAGATATGGACCAAAGATACTCACCTAAAAGTACAAATCATTAGTTTTAGTAGATTCTTATGTTCTCAAATTTGACCCTGAACTAGATGATCTTCCAGTTTGAGTCCTGATCTGGGCACTATATCTTCATTTTTTACTGTTCACTGAGATAGGACCAGAGCTTAGACCTTGGCAGATGTCTAAGCTCTCAGAGTGCTTTGATTTCTCACGTTTACGTATTTTTGTACATTAATACACTAAACTGTCTAAAATGTTTGCACAATTCTGTATGTGTGGACAACAAATGTTGCCATAGTTCTTATATCACACTGGTACACTAGTATCATACAATGAACCTTTCAATAAAAAAGGACATTTTCCCATTCTTAGAGTATTGTTTTTCTGAAAGCTATGGACATTGTAGTTTGTGTAGAACCAAACACACACTTTTTCTGTTGACGTGAGTAACAGCTTGAGTTCAACAGCCTGTCCCAGAGGCAGCAGAGAGCGCGCCCAGAGCAGTCCACTGGTTAACAGTCCCCACAGCTGGTCCAGGACACTACATCTGTCTCTGTGTCCCAATGCCTCCCCGTCTCCAGTCTATTCTCCAGCCAGCACTGCCACAGGAGAGAAACACTGGCTGCAATAAGACATGGCCCGTTTGAAGGCAATGCACAAGAGAGTCAGGATTTTCAAAACAAAGCAAATAAGCAGGTCACTGTGGGGTCAGGTTAGTTTATGTTGGAGAAATTTACACTGTACATAATGTATTCATTTATTCTGTAGAATCTGTTAAGTATTGTTTTAATGATTGTAACACATTTGTATTTTTCAACAAGCCCTGGCAATATAATACACATACATAAAGCTGCACATATTATATCACTAATTAATTGGGTTTTTTGGGGGGGACGTTGGCAATGCCAATATCTGTATCACAAGAATTGAAATTCATCGCAATAATGTTATAATCTTCCACGAGACAGAAATGTACACAGTAAAAATAAGTGTGGTAAATTACAAAACACTGTCTCTCTCCTCTGTGGGCAGAGAATTGGTATCCATTCCATAGTGCCCCGGGCTGGAAAACTAATTATTTGTTCCTTTTCTGCTCCCATGTGGATGGAGTTTGCATCTTTGGCCCTATCTGACAATGTTACAGAATACACAACAAATATGAATAATTTCTTTCATAGCTCATTGCTGATCTGTCTTTTTTTATATTTTTTTTATTCTGACCATCACTTTTTGATTTAACTTACTAACAAACCAACCGCAGCAATAACTTCCTTGCTTGAGGTAAAACTGCTGCCCCCCTTTTCTAAGCCATAATAAAGTGTCTTCAACAATGTCAGCCAACACTGTCAGACAATATTAAACTCTGATGATGCCATTCTTTTGTAGATCTGACATAGACTATTCTTTTACTCAAGTGATAATGTGTAAGCACAAACACAGCTCTGTGCTTATGTGGAAGAGGCTGTGGGATCACAGGTATAGTGTGTTAAAATCTATATGTCTGTATTTTTCTGCTATTGCTGCCAACCCATCAACAGAGTGTGCTACAAATTTTTCTTTTTTTTTTTACATTTCATTTTTTACAAGCTGGCAATTTATGAGCCAGAATTCAGATCCAGTGCGTTGGCAGCATTAGTATGATGTTATAGCCACATTAAAACTAGTACAGCAGAAAATTAAACAAACAAGGTGGTCTTGGCTGGTCAGGCTTACCCTCCATAAATGCAGATGAGCTACACATTTAAAACAGCTTCATCACATAACTCATATTAAAGAACTGAATATTGGCCATGGTGGTTTCAACTGAACACCAGCTTGGCCAACTCACGGGTCAACGGATGCTCTAATTAGAAAGATACACAGCAGATGTCACTTGTACTGTAAAGGCCACTGCGTATATAGAAAAAAATGACTTGGCACCAAAAGGGATCAAATAATAACAGTAATGGGACTTTGGGCTGATAAAATGAATACCCCTGCATATGATTGATAAGGAGTGAAGTGCAACACTATAGCTCCATGCAGATACAATTCTTTGTCATGATGTTTGTCAAGATATTTTTGGGGTATGATTCAGATTTCATAGTGAACTTCAGTGACTTCAGATACTCAACTTAAAATCAAGGTTGCAGTATTTGATGTTATAAATCGATGTAAGCATCTACTTGTACGCTTGTAGGTGTACACACTAACCTTATAGTAAATAGCACAACAGGTTGGACAGTGGCAGAGTGGTTACTGCTCCCGCCTCATACCAAGGAGGTTGTAGGATTGATCCTCTGGCCCCTGACCACAATCTCTCTGGGTGGAGTCTGCCTGTCCTCCTTGTGTTATTGTGGGTTATTTCTGAGTACTCCAACTTCCTCCCACTGTCCACTGTGACTCTAAATTGAATAAATATAAGAGTGAATGGTTCTGTTACTATATAGCTCTGTGTCAGCCCTGCGACTAGCCCCCAGATGTACCCCACCTAAGTCCCATAGTTGCTGGGACAGGCACCCTGCTACATTTATGGAAACAAGCTGAAGAAGAGGAATGAATTAAATATCAGGACACTGAATCGTGGGCCATCTGCTTATATCTTCTACTCTGTCAGTAATAATAATTTTTAGCTTGCAGCTAAGATTTAAATGCTTCTATAAATAAAACAGCCACTCAGTAACTTTCATTGATGTTAAACACACAACTTTGTGGCTAATGCTAATTTACCTTTTGAAAATGTATTGCAGTCTGCTCAACCAACATGCTGATTACGCTGATTACAGATCTATTTTTGGGCGTTTTTCTGTCCTAGATGTACATCCAGACCACCACACTGACCATCTCGGTGAGCCTGAGTGCCTCCGTGTCCCTGGGGCTGCTGTACATGCCCAAGGTCTATGTGGTCCTCTTCCACCCGGAGCAGAACGTGCCCAAACGAACACGGAGTCTCAAGGCCGTGGTCACTGCCGCCACCATGTCCAACAAGTTCAACCCCAAGGCCGGACTCAGACCCAACGGAGAGGCCAAGACTGAGCTGTGCGAAAGCCTCGAAACACAATGTAAGAACAAAAATAATAATGAAACAGCTGTCCAGAATCCTTATTCAAATCAATGTCTTCTGTCTGTTTGTTTATTTTATAGTTTATTTATTTATTTGAGCAACATATCAAATGATATAGAAGTAAGGCCAAACAATTACAATGCAAATGCTTAGCATGCTCAAAAGCAGTAGAAAGAAGTATAAAAACTTATGAGATCCTACCCCTATTTTCTTATACAACAAAATGCGCTGCTCACTGTACAGTATTTCATATCCATAAAACCAACAGCAAACCAAAATAATATCAACTTAATTTCCTATATGTAGGCAAGGCAAGTTTATTTGTATAGTACAATTCGTACACAGAGTAATTCAAAGTATTTTACAGGGGAAAAAAAGGCAAGTTTAAAGGTACAAAGACAAGGGTTACAATTAAAACAATAAAATCAAATTTAAAAATTATAATTAAGAATCAATTTAAAATTAAATTAAAAGAGAGGAGTGCAGATTAAACACTTTCAGTTGACATATGCACAGCTAAAAAGAAAAATTTTAAGTGTGGACATGAACATAGTCAGAGTAGAGGTCTGTCTCACATTGTCAGGAAGACTGTTCCAAAGTTTAGTTGCATAAAACTGAAACCAAGTTTAGTCCTGACTCTGGGCACCAGCAGAAGACCTGTCCCTGAGGACCAACAGGTCAGAGATGTACTTTGGTGCTAAGCCATGGAGAGAGAGCGTAGCTGTTTGAAAGTCTATTCTCTGAGCAACAGGAAGCCAGTGCAGAGACCTGAGGACAGGACTAATATGGTCGTACTTCCTGGTTTTAGTCAGGACCCGAGCAGCATCCTTCTGGATGTACTGCAGCTGTCTTATAGCTCGTTTTTTGGTCAGGGCCACTTTCAGCCACTCCTCCAATCTTCTCACATTGATTGAACCCCAGGTTGGCTGACACCTAACTCTAATCAGTTCTTGAAAAGGTCACTAGCCAAGGTTCCAATACTTTTTCTACCCTGTACTGGTAATGTTTACATAAATGCTCAATAAAAACATAAAAAAAAGTTTTGGTTTTTTTTGCAGTATTAGTTTAAGCAGATTGTGTTTTGTTATTGTTGCAACTTAGATGAAGATCAGATCACATTTTATGACCAAATCCTAAGATTTCCAATACTTTTTCTTCCAACCTTATATATATATATATATATAAAAAAATTGTCCTCTCGCCCTCCGTGGGCGGTTTCATCCATCCAAGCTCGGGTCCTCTACCAGAGGCCTGGGAGCTTGAGGGTTCTGCGCAGTATCTTTGCTGTTCCTAGGACTGCGCTCTTCTGGACTGAGATGTCTGATGTTTTTCCTGGGATCTGCTGTAGCCACTCTTCCAGTTTGGGGGTTACTGCCCCGAGTGCTCCGATGACCACGGGCACCACTGTTGCCTTCACTTTCCAGGCCTTCTCAAGTTCTTCTTTGAGGCCTTGGTACTTCTCTAGCTTCTCGTGTTCCTTTTTCCTGATGTTACAATCGCTTGGTATTGCGATGTCAACCACAACGGCTTTCCTCTGCTGTTTGTCCATCACCACAATGTCCGGTTGGTTTGCCACTACCATTTTGTCTGTCTGGATCTGGAAGTCCCACAGGATCTTAGCTCGGTCATTCTCTATCACCTTTGGAGGTGTTTCCCATCTTGACCTCGGGACTTCCAGACTGTACTCTGCACAGATGTTCCTGTACACTATACCAGCCACTTGGTTATGACGCTCCATGTATGCTTTCCCTGCCAGCATCTTACAGCCTGCAGTTATGTGTTGGATTGTCTCAGGGGCCTCGTTGCACAGTCTGCACCTGGGGTCTTGTCTTGTATGGTAGATCTTGGCCTCTATTGCTCTGGTGCTCAAGGCCTGCTCCTGTGCAGCCATGATCAGTGCCTCTGTGCTGTCCTTCAGTCCAGCCCTTTCTAGCCATTGGTAGGATTTCTCGATGTCAGCCACTTCAGTTATCTGTCGATGGCCGAATGACATTCCAATGTCATTGCTGTAGATCAGTGAGTCAATGTCTCTCTCGCTCTTGGCGTACAGCTTGATATCATCCATGTAGAGGAGGTGACTGATGGTGGCCCCGTTCCTGAGTCGGTACCCATAGCCAGTCTTGGTGATTATCTGGCTGAGGGGGTTCAGACCTATGCAGAACAGCAGCGGGGACAGAGCATCGCCTTGGTATATCCCACATTTGATGGACACTTGTGCAATTGGCTTGCAGTTGGCCTCAAGGGTGGTCTTCCACTGCCTCATCGAGTTTGCAATGAAGGCTCTTAGAGTCCTGTTGATGTTATACATCTCCAAGCATTCCATGATCCATGTGTGTGGCATTGAGTCATAGGCTTTCTTGTAATCAATCCAGGCGGTGCACAGATTAGTGTGTCTGGCTTTGCAATCCTGAGCGACTGTTCTATCTACCACCAGGTGTTTAGCTCCTCTGGTGTTTTTACCAATGCCCTTCTGTGCTGTGCTCATGTATTGATCCATGTGCCCACTTATCTTAGCCGCTATGATGCAGTGGGAGACAGGTTATTGGTCGATAGTTGGATGGGGCCGTTCTGGATCAGGATTGTCTGGCCTTCAGTTAGCCATTCAGGGTGGGTTCATTTGTTCATTTGTTCTGCCAGGCGCTCATGGAGTGAAGTTAGCTTTTTCAGCCAGTAGGTGTGGATCATGTCAGGCCCTGGTGCTGTCCAGTTTTTCATACGTGAGACTCTTTCTTGGATGTCTGCCACTGTGATGGTTACTGGTTCTTGTTCAGGGAGGTTGCTGTGATTTGCTCTTAGATCCCTCACAGCCACTGTGCACTGTTGTTGTGTGACATTGTTCAGTCTCCAGCCTTGGTGGGTCTGCTCTGTTGTTATTACCTTGCCACTGAGAGTACACTTTAGCTGGTTGAGTTGAGAACAGCCGGTTTATTCGCCTTGCTTTGATTTCTCTCGTGTACCTCTTTAGTCGGGTGGCCAAGGCTTGGAGTCTTTGCTTGGCAGTTTCCAATGCCAATGGTCTTGGGTGCTTGTTGTTTCATTGCACCTTTCTGGAGCTCTGACAGTTGGCTCACTTCTCTCCGAGTTACCCTGATTTTAGCTTCTAACCTTCTTTTCCATTTCCATCTTTATGGTTGCTCTTTGGTTGATAGCCAAGCTCCTCAAGGATCACTGCTGCTGAAGTATATATCAGCTCATTGGTTTCAGTGATGGTCATCGTAGGTATTGTTCCCAAAGCTGCATTCACATCTTCCAGGAGTCTTTCTGAAGGTACTTCACTCACTGGTGTCGGGGTTGCCTGGTCTTCATTTTAGCCATAATCTTATCTCTCAGGGGCTTATCTTATTGGGGCTTCGTACCCAAATTCTGGATGGGGAGTTGATGTTAACTCCCCTCTGACCTTGCGTCCTGGCTCCCCCTTGCCGTAGCATATGTACAGTACAGTCTATATATATATATATATATATATATATATATATATACTGTACTGTACTGTTTTAAGGGCAATATTGCTTTTTAATGATACACATTTCCATGTAAACAAAAAACATTTAAAAGCAAATATATACGGTACATTCCTTGTCTCACACAGTTTTAAGTCTTACAGTACAGATAATCAGCCTTGCTTGATGGTCTGTGAGCTTATAAAGCTGAGTGAGGTGTTTTTAGTTTAACAGACACATCAAAAATAAATAAATAAAAGTAATTAAATAAATACATTAATAATAATAATAATAATAATAATAATAATAATAATAATAATAATAATAATAATAATAATAATAATAATACACAAAATCAGCAAACTCAATATGTATATCCAAAAAGTGTCTGGAAGTCTCTAATGTAGTTTTGATTGAGCCCCAGTTTTGACCAGTGAGTCCAGAAGTCTCTCTTTATAAATCATAACTGAAGTGAACTTTTACTGTGGTTACAAAAGCTTTAACCCTTTAAATAATATTCAGTATAGTTATTGCATAGTACATGTTTTTCTAATATTGTGCTTCCCTAGTTTCCAAGTAAGTCTGACAAATCAACGCTTAGACACGTAGCAGCGTGAAAAAAATATCCCTAACTATTAACCGGTGTACCATCTTATTTAACACATCATTGATTTTAGTAAATCTCCTTGTCGTTGTTCATATACAATGAGGAAAGCAGTGAATGCTGCTTCCAGGCTTGTAAAATGCATTAAAGTGTTTACAATTGAGAAGAGGGGGCGGGATTAAAGTCATGTAAGAATGAATTACTGTTGTCACAAAACAGGTAGGTGGTAATTCAACAATGCACATTTGTCTCCAATGAAACTCAAAGATAGAAGAGGGAGGAAAGGATGGTATTGTTGTTGGTGAAACTTAAGGCAAAAGTAGGAAAAAAATACATGCTACTGTGTCTTAAAAGAACAACATTTCTTGGGTGTTAAGTCATTTTAATGCACTGTTATACTCACTCAGCAGGTGGTCCAGGTTTTATTTAACAAGGACTAAATTAAAAAGATAAGAAAAACACAACAAAAGAAAAGAAAAGAGACAAGTGAAAAAAAATAAAAATAAAGTGCTCTACCATTTGTTTCAAATGCCATGGTAATAAACAATAAATTATACCCTGGCGCTGTGAGTTAGCAAGGACTTACATTATGTATCATTATGTGTGTCACAATGTGATATACTGATACAGTATATCACAATGCTGTAACTGAAACAATATACTGTTTTGTTTTGTTTTTTTATATGATTTTGTATAGCTGTCATGAATTGAATAGAAATAATTAAAAAGAGGCCACTGACACAGCATGGCAGCCACTCCTCCGTCAGTCTGCCCCAGGGCCGCTGTGGTTACAGAAGTAGCCAATATCAGTGTGACTGAGGAGTGAATAAATCATGCATTGTAAAGTGACTTTGAGTGTCTAGAAAAACGCTGTATAAGATTGATGCAATATTATCATTACTTTAAAAATGATACAGCAATCTGCCATTTGATACAATCTGATCCCGTGTCATGAATGACCCCCAGGCCTTACATTTGGACATGCCTGTATTCCAGGTGTGACGCCAGCCTGTATTCGTTTCTTCATCCGTCTCTTGACTGTGGTTTGAAACCGCTTGAATGCAGAGATGTACTGTGAGGTTCATGGCTGGTGAGGCACTGACATTAGAGCAGGAGTCTCCAACTAAAATTGCTCGGGGTCCACAGAATTAACCTTCTACCTCTGCTGGGGTCTGAAGAAATGTATAAAAAATAATAAATAGGCTATATTACAGTCTTTTTATGTATTTATTCTGGAGTAATGTGTATAAAAGTACAATACATATGATTTCTGTTTAAAGAAAAACATGTAGTTATCATTTCCACTTTGACAACAGCTGATGTTTGAACTTGGGTCAATTTCTGATCATACTGGAAACGGATTTATAGACAATTTTCCACTCTCCTCCAGGCACTAGTATTTGGATAACTCTATTTTATTCATACTGAATGCTAACGATTTAGGGGAGTGCAGCTTCATAATACAGGCCAAATGTGCAAATTAGCGGCTAATTAATATGCACGAATCTCTGTCCATTCATGCCTCATCACATCTGGTTGAAAAGCACAGGTTATTTTCTGATCAGATGTTTGAAGTAGAGCTTTAAGCTCCGGCATTGTTCTTTCTTTATTAATTAGATCCTGTTTTAATTGGTAGTCCAATTTTGAGAAAGTTTTAAGATCCATGTATCTTCCATTTGGCTTTCATTTGGGGCAGCAATGTGAACCTGTGTGCTCTCGTACGCCTCCTTCAGTGAGGCAGAGTCCTGTCTGCTTCACCTCCAGCTTTTTTATCTGTGGTTTTATGCGATTAGCAAAACTAAATAACACAAATATTAAACACATTAGCCTGACTATGGAAAATTAGAGTGCACATTAAAAGTGTCTGAAAACATTATATTGGAGATGTGAAGAGAGACTGATACAGGCACTTGCCAATTACAAGCCTCAGCCCAATTAGTGAGGGACTGTGCAATCTGAGGTGAGGTGAGGCTGCTGGCTGCCACACTTTGCGTCTCGCCCATGGATTTGAACAGGAAATTTTGAACAGCAAATTCAGCATTTTTGACTATGAAATCATGGACATTATTGGATTCAAAAAGAAACTCAATATAAAACACAGACCAGAGAACTAAAATTGAAAAGAATTTTATTTAATCATTATTTGTTTACTCTTCATAACGCAGGTGAGGCTCTGCCTCCCGTAACCACACGTCCCTGCTTGAATGATTGGTCCAAGGACTGAACGCAGAACTGAGCCAGTTGAGGACAAACAGTGTCTGCTTCCGACTCCTTAGACTTTCTTAGATTTATTGTGAATTAAGTTCTATCTGAATGAGAAGATTCATTTTACATTCCTGTTCCCAAGCACTCAGATAATGGCTCTCTATTGATCCTGTCCAGGAGACCACTTTTAATTTCACAATTCACTTAAGTTTAGGTTAAAAGGAGATTTAGTTTTTTTGTATCCCTTTCTTCCATAGACCACTGCTGCTACAGTATCAATAGGATTTATATAACGTTTAGTACAATTTTGTGTAGTATCACACGTGAAGTGAGTCACCAAAATGACTCAGGTGTCTGTTTGATCTCTTTCTCTTGCTTCCCTCAGGCAGGAAACTCTTTTATTCAGGCGTTCATTCTTCAGTCTGGCCTCTACTAATAAGCGGAAAGCCAATTGTCACATATTTTGAGGCTGTATGTAGTCCTTATTTCCGTTAGAGCAACAATGAGAAATGCTTCCCTTCCCAAGAAAAGAGCTGACAATGTGTTTATCGTTAAACACAAAAATCTAAATCAATACCGCCTGTATGACAGTGCACAATAGTGTACTGCCATGACATGCAAACACACACACACTATGTACCATTAAGTTGCTACTGTGGGTTAATGGGGCCTTTTGTTACAGCAAGACATAGAATTGATGGCCAACAGCAATTTATCCTGATAGGGTTAGCGTTTACAGGAGCCATATAGTGCACAGCGATTTAAATAAGCGCCATTTGTCATTGTCGTCGGCAGTGTAGATATACAGCTTGATGAAATTGAAAAAATCCTGTCTGGATCCTGTCTACACCAACCCCCACCCAACCCACCAAAAATGCCAAGATCTGTTGGAGATATGTCGGGATTTATCTTCTTCACCTCAGCAGATCGGCTAACACACACGGTCTGGGGAGACACGGGAAACCTTGAGGTCTGATGGCTGAGGAGGAGCTGGTGTGAGCACTGGGCTTAGTGGGAAGTCCCATACACTTCTGTTGAGGCTGTATGGAGGGGGAAGAGAAATATCGAGTTTGATGGCACACTGGTTGGTGCACGGATGATGGATACTGTAAGTGGAAGAGTGACTCCAGGATGAACACCAAAATCTTCCTATTTATAAAACTAGCACAAAATTGGTCACTTAAAGGGGCAGGGACTGTTTTCTTGCATTTGAGGGCTTACCTAAAACATATTGTAATGGAAATAGACCTTAAAATGTAATGTAGATGAGAATGTCCCTCCTGTACCCCAAGCTTTGGCTGATGTTAGAATAAGCCATGCTCCTACAACCTCCAGCGTCCTGGCTGGTGTGTAGGAGCACCAGCCAGGAGGTTGTAGGTTTGATCCTGTGACTAACTGGCCACTGCAGGCTCCAGTCACCCTTAACAATAATAAGCAGAAAAAAATGATGACATTTTAAATTGATGTTTACCATGATGAAGGGATTAGTGCCTCTGACTTTCAGCAAATAGTTTGTAGTTTGATCCTCGGGTAAAACACATGAATGTGTTAGGAGAACTGGTGACTCAAAATTGTCCTGTGACTTTCCTGGATGGCCTGTAGTTGGTGGAATAGGCTTCAGTCACCTGCAACCCTTATGGGAGTGAGCAGAAGACAAAATATTGAGAAAGCTATTACTATTGTAGACAAAATCAAAGTGATGCATCTAAGATAGAAACTTGTATGTGAAGCAAATCAGGACAACTTTCTGCTGACATTTTATATTTAGTATTTACAGTGACTGGAAAAAAAACAACAGTGTACGGCAAAGAAAACATGTCAAACAAAATTAAATTCAACAACAATAGCTGCTGTTGTTAAACATTCAAAAGTCAACCTCAGTGAGAGTGAAAACACAAACAAAAAGAGTATGCAATTTAAAAGGTTAGGTTAACATTGTGCATAAGTCTAACTAAAAATAAACCTGAATGTGGCTCACAAACAATGTAAACTCTCACCAGTGAATGTGTGAATTAAACCACAACACTTGACTCCATAAATTTATCTCATTTAGCTGTCCTTTTTTTTTTTCTCTCTTACAGCTTTCTCGACAAAGCAAACATACATCAGCTACAGTAACCATGCGATCTAAAGGACAGAGTTACCCATGGTTCATCGCCACCTGAGGAATTTCATGGATGGGTCATGTTCAGGTGAAGATGACAGAAGCATTGGCTGAGGATGTGTCTAAGAGAAGCCTAAAGAAGCGTCAGTATAAAACAGCGCTGCTAACAGTACAATTTTAAGGTTTCATCTCCCGTCTGCCTCACAAACAGTATTAAAAGAAAAAAAGAATAGTTGCATGGCAGAGGCCTTGAGACTAAAAAATGGGACTTTGAAGAGTTTACATTTATGCCCTTTTTCAAAGACTTTGCATTGGTCCTGAACACTGCTGACCAAACTGAATTTCAATCAAGACTTTCAGGTTCCTAATGTTGTTTCAGGACATCTTCAAGGAGTATCCAACACCAAAAACCCATCAAACATATTTCATGGATTTCTAGAAGAGGTTTATGTTTTGGCTGGAATCAGTGATCATCTCAACAATGCAAAAAAACTTTCCCTCGCTCATCAGGGATTCCCCTGGATTCATACAATGACTTCACTTCACCTATAAAATGGTCTCTGCCGATTTGAGCATGCCAGTTTCAACATCCTGTGTTGTGTTGTTAAAATAAACAAAGAAAATAAAAAATTGTAACTTTGGAATGCGTTCAAACTCTGTTGCAGCGTTGTTACTCTTGTTTGGGCCGAAAGCCTACTGTACGTTACGATGTTCTCAAATGGTGAAGGTCTAGTGAGTGTTTCTGTGTGCTTAAGTGAGGCCATGATTTGTATTACCAGCTAGCCCAAGGCTGCCACTGCCCACTGCGAACCTGTGTGCGCTTTCAAACAGTAGCTAACGGCTAACAGAACAGCAGACAGGGATCATACGTTAGGGTGTCATCATGGGTGACCCTCCCATCACTGCCACTGGCTTTTTCCTGCTCACTCCAATAGTGTTAAGGGTAAAGCTAAGCTGTACAGATCCATTAGGAGGGAATTAAGACGAAGTGTGCCCTTGAGACCATTATGCAGTCCTCCCTGAAGGTGATATCTATAATGGACCAGCTACTGAAAAAGAATTCATCACATACATATCCTCATAAGGCACTTTCATGATAGGGAGAATAGGTGTTAGGAAGTAAGAAAGCTTTCCTACACATGAAAATCTAATAGCGAAAGTACACAATATCTTGATCAATCTCCCTGAGCGCGCTGAACAGATTTATTGTTGGCTTTGTGCAGTATAGAAGCCCACTCATGTCTTGGGGAAAAACATAGTGGGGTCATTTGTGTTGTAAATTCAGTGCTGCTTTCCATGCCTCCTCTGTATTCCTTTCAACACCATTTGTGTTGCAGAATAAAATGTGAGTGCTCACCAAATTAAATGGCAAGTTAATGTATGTTATTAAATAGACTGATGATGTCTGCTTTATGTCCTGACATATCCCAAAAAAATGGGGGAAAATGTACAAAAAGATACAGTGCCTGGCTATCTGACTATGTATTTGTAAAACCTCATAAAAAAAACTAATGAAGTGTGTGAAGCATGTATTTTTTTTATACAAAATTTTATTTGTATTAAAAATTGTCTCAAACTTCATCACTTTTCTAGTTTTTGTCATCAACACACTTCCTATTATAGTTATTATAAACTTGATTAAATAAACAAACATCCACAACACTATTGCTTTTGATATTTCTGATATCTGTGATATTTTTGGGGCAATCTCTTCAGTGAACACACACTTCTATGTAGAGAGTGCAAAATGAAAAGATACAAAACACACATTGAAATATACTGCAAGGCGTGCTGCTTTTATAACATATAATAAGGTGTGATGGAAGCCAAAAAGTGTGGAGATGTTTTAGGCCAGTCTGAATGGTACTAAATACTAATTAGACATGTATGATGTATAGCTCCTTCAACAATAGCATACATCCTTTTTCCCTATTGTCCTGAGATGAATTATGTGCTTGTAAAAACATGGTTTGGGCAATGTCTCCCAATAGAAAGTTTCCATCGGCAGTGCTGGATCTTCCTATATGCAGACTATGCAAACTCTAAAAAAAACTGTAAAAACATACCTGCTTGACTGGGAATCAAACCTATGAACTATACACTACAGAGGAACACCAAAATCAGCTAAATGTGGCTAAATTTAAATTGATAAAGATAAGAGGTAAGACAGCTATATACACACTGTATATTTTCAATATATGGACGGCCCCTAAGCTGAATTTAGCTTAGAGGACCCCGGGAAGGTTAGATCCAGCTTTGCTCATAGACAAAGATATCACTGAAGTTTGCTCACTGTAACGTTTAACCTTAAGCTTTTGTGCTTTTAATGACACCTAACCAACTAACAAAACAAAGTACTTACATTATCCAGTACTTGTAGTATTACACTTAATCATTACACTAGAAACATGCACATTTTCTGTAACTAAAAATAGAGTTTGACAGTGACTGACAGCGCTACTGCTCATGTGTATTTACAAATTAAGACAAGTATGTCAGCCTTGAAGAAAGAAGACAAAAGCTGCCATGGTCTGAATACAATGTTGCCACAAGCGTTCTGATAATAGCAGTGAAAGGACAGAGAATTGTGGGAGGGAAACATAAAATTATTTCAAATTAATGGTTAGCCAGTGCTTGAATCCCAGACCTCTGTGTGCAGCGAGCTCTCGGGATATCTCATCTTCTCCACGCCTCCATGATCCTTTAGCCCACGATACAAAAGACTTGAAAATTACAGTGTGTGCATGGCAAGTGTTGTAAATGTATGCCTGAGTAGTGGGTTGGTGCAATACACATGGCACAGTGTACATCATCTTCAGAGAGAGGACACAGAATGAGGTGCGCCTGTGTTTGCTCTCACCAGGCTACACATTTGGACATGACGCACACTGTACAATGGCTGATAGCTTTGATAAGAGAGAAAACTGTGGAGGCTGCTGCATTAACACCAAAGATATCCCATAGTTCAGTTCTCTTATGGCCTCAAATAATTCTCAAATAAGCTGGCATGATTACACCCTACTGCTAGATCTTTCAGCTTCTTGCTGCTGTTCTATAGTCCTCTGACATAGGAGCAAGCAATTAATTCAGAAATACTGGGTGACTGCCAAATAAAAACTTATATATGGTAATATATTGCAAGAAAACCTCAAGATACGTTTTAATAATAATACAGTGTCAGAGCAGCGAGAGACAATATATATGATCTTGTTTGTCTGGACCTAGGCTCTGGAAGAACACCCAGACAAAGACCAATGTAGTGTCAGTTGTCAATCCCTATATATGTAGCTTTAAAACTTATACACTATCACTGTGCACCAGAAAACTCTCATTTGCATTCCCATTATGTATGCAAATAAGTAGACCTGTCAAATACTCATGTTATCGTCACAGTGTTTTTGCTTCCAACTGTTTTCTACGTCAACATCTGTGTTATCTTAAATAACCTGAAAAAGAAGAAGGAGAACAACAACAAACATACACGGTGGCACTGGAAGGGGTTTTTCCATTTATATTTTTTAAGAAAAATGGCCAAACATTATGCCAAAACTGAGGTGGAACCTTCAAAGGGACTATATGATGCAAAATCAACTTTTCTGAGTTTTCTAATGTTGCTCCTTCATCAAAACCATACCTAGAGTTGTGTTTTGTTTCATTCACGCCTGTTTGAGTAATCCTGTGTTCTATGGCACAGCCTTTCTGAGGTCTCACAAACCCCCACCCACTACAGGAAGCACTGATCAACAAGTCCTCTACATCCAGCCTTGTCTCACTCCTTCATCCAAAAAAAATGTATAGCTCTGTTTCAACAGTTTTCTCACAGCTATGTTTATTCTATAGTAAAATGGTATCACAAGAAGGTTAAGAAAATACAAAAGTATTTTTCTTTGATTGTGTTTAAAAGACTGTCACAGTTATGCACTCTGCTGCTGTCTTCACCTGTTTCTTTATTGCCTGGAAATTCCACCTTAGGATCAATTCGATTTCTAGGGTGGAGCAAACCCGAGTTAACGGACAGCGGAGTTAGCCAATCAGAAAATGGCGGACGTGATGTTAACAAAGCGACAAGAAAGTGAGAAAGTAAACAAACGGAGTAGTGAAGCCACGAGGGAGGAATGAGGGAGTTATTTCAACATTACCGTAACATACCACTGAATGAAACAAACTCTCGGCTCCTCGGTGCGCCATCTTGATTGTTGTCAGTGAGGAGACGCGTACGAGTGATGCTGCTCGCGAAGAACACGTGACTTAAATAAACCAATCAAAATGCACGGTACGGTTTGGATTTGAGTAAACCACTGCGAACGGCGTGGTGACCAGACTGATATTTCTCTGTAGAATAACACAGAGACAAGTTTCTTTATGCCACCAGTGGGGTACTTATTAAAAACATTTTCTTTTTGCCAGATAATGTTTTTAAAGGTTGTAAAACATGCAATGCTTTTCAACAAAGATTGGTTTAAAATGTGAATAAAAGCATATTATATCCACTGCGCTGCCTTGGTGATGGTCAGCCACTGTAAAAACTGTATCTTTGCGGGTGGATAAAGGTGTATTTGTGAAGAGAGCGCATCATGGCCTGGAAATCCCTGGCCAATTTCTCACTACCCTGACTGACTGGATATGAACACAATTTTTAATTTACACCTGGTAATTAAGGTTGGCCTCATTCATTATCTTTTTTGAACAGCGATACTAGTGAGAAGGATATTACTGAAACAAAAACTGATCCAAAAATCACCCAGAATTTGATATCTGGGTGAGACTTTAGCAACCACAAAGCCACTTCCTCTGTAAATATTAGCTTGATTCCAGTCCAAAATGGGCAAGCAACAATAAAACCTTTCCCAAAATGTGTCGCTGGAATTCTGCCACTGGTGCACATATCAGCAGCAGCCAGCAGAGACCACAGCGAGTCACTAAAGACTTTCCTCCCAAACTGAGCCAAAGACAGGAGAAGCTGAAATTTCCTCCAACAGCTGGCTTCTTCTTACTCCACTGAACGCCACTGTGAAAGCCACCAATTTACCTCAAACTTTAGGAAGATTTCAGACAAGTGAAGAAGATGTTTTCAGGCAGCATAATGACAATGCATTGAGAAACACTTTTGTGTGGGCAGCAATAATGACACAAGGGGTTCGGGCCAATCTGTTCAAGCATATAATTAAAGAGAGGGTGGGATAGTCACCAACAATGAAAGAAGAGGTTTAGCCACACAGGATAATAACTTGTATGAGCAGATGATTCTAGTATGCAGTGGATGGAAGAAGTACTCTGTAATAAAATAAAAGTACTGTAACTTCAAACTACTCAAGTGAAAATTTGTCAAATTAAAAATATAGGTCTAGTGAGTGGAATTTACTTGAGTGGAAAGTACATTTGAAAGTTGTTTTTTGCTACTTTTTAGCAAATTCTTATCATTTAAATACTACTACTGCTAAAGGCACTACTACTACTACCAATACAGCTACTATTATTACTCATACCTTCTAATACTACTGCCACTACTACTATAATTACCCACTTGGTCACTGAGGTTATATTTTTTACCAGTTTTGACACATGTTTGCTATATTTACTCTGAAAGTAATAGCAAGTTACCTTCCCACATTTTGGTCCAATTCTATTAACCAGAAAGAGTAGACTGATTGTCACCAACAATATCTGGGTTCCCATTGCCTTATTTTAATGACTTTTAGAAGTATCACATCATGAGGATGAAAATAAAAACATTCATTCTCCACAAAATATTTACTCTCCCTTCAGCTTGATTTCTGTAAAAAAAAAAAAAAAAACAGTTAAGGTGCATAATGAAAGATGGAGATGCATGTGACGAAAAAAACATAAAACCCATATGACTGTTGGTGTGTGTACATGTCGACACATGAGGAAACCAAAAATATTAATATAAAACACAATGACCTTCCAAAGATCCTCCTGCCATTGTCTGTCCTGTATGTAAGGGGCTTGATGTTGTAATGCCCTTGCTGATAGTGTCTGCATCACAATATATGTATTTGCTCATGTTTAGCGCATTATATTTGGCAAGCTGTGCGGTTAGAAGGCTTTAGAACTGGCCCAGTCTAACTAATTGCATGTAAACACATCTAATTCTTTTATGAACTTTGAAAAGATTTGCTTCACATTTGCAAAAAACAGCTACATAAAGAAGAGGTTTTGCCACACTCAATGACTTGTATGAGCAGATGACTCTAGAGTGCAGTGGATGGGCCAGTGATGTGAATCCAGGAGGAGAGCTGCCGAGCATGGACCCTCTTCATTGCCACAATGACAGCTGCTTCATATTAGCTGACTAAATTAATTCAGACTCTACTCACACAGTCCCGGAAAATATTAACACACACAGGATAGATACAGACATGGAAATCCATCACACAAGCACTGGATTTGCTTTAGTAATCGACTTTCATTTGTAGCATTATTAATCCTGTCCCATGTTCTCGAAATGGTCTTGGCACCCGTTCAAAAGGCAATCTGCGCATGTCAATGTCCCTGAAAGTGTCTATTCTTGCAAGAAAGTTCTCCATAAAGTCATTTAATTTGGACTTAAGTCATCACAGACAAATTGAATTTAATAAAGTGTTTAAAGTGTATGGCTGTTGGCTGAGTGAGGGAGCTCAGAGCACAATACAGAAACAATCCTGAGTGTGAATGGCTGAACCGACAAAAGTATTGTTACTTCAACAGAGAAATAGAGGTAAAGAAGTGAAAGATGTAGAGGTAAAAGTAATAAACGAAAATCTTACTTGAGTAAAGATAAAGAAGCAGTAAGTGAACAGTTTATTTTTGAAAGCTGCAAAGTCAGCAAAATACTACAACTGGCAATAGTGTCAGGTCCTTTGCAGACACCAAATGTTCAGAAATGTCACACAAGTATAACGTTTAAAAGATTTAATTTAACAATTTAAAAATAGAAGAAACAGGACAGTTAATAAAATGCCCAGTGTTATCAGTACATGGCCATTTTTCAAACCCCTGCTGTGCCCCACAACGAAAAAAAGAAAACAGGCTAAGACTAAAATGATTTCTCTGGGATAAAAAACAATATAAAATAGAAAAAAACTGGACAGTCATAAAACCAAAGAAAAGCAGAGGATATTGAAGTCCGTAAAGTGCGTGTGCGTCCTCTCTTCTCTTCACCCACGTGTCCGTGCTCGCGTCGGCCAAGAAGGAGAACAAAAGGCCCTTACTCTCAGGACTCCACCAATGCCAGCCACACACATGTGAAATGTACAGAGGGTTAGCGTTCCTTTACTTAACTTGTGATAGGCATTGAACGGTATCCCCTGTCCGGTACGTCTGTCTGGGCCTCCGTTTCCTTCAGGTCCCGCCGCTGCCCGTGATCTCACGTTGCTATGCACTGTGCAAAATAAGTGAGAACTTTATTGTTGTACCCGAGCGGGGCTTAGGCATCATACACACACACACACACACACACGTGAGGTTGCATCCCTTTACTTAGCTTGGGTGTGGCGTTGTACAGATCTCCGGAGCGGCTCGTTCCACGTCCCGCCGTGGCCGCTCAGTTGTCTGCTCCACCGTGCTCCCGCGACCCCCTCGTGCACGCGCTTGTTCTCCTCTGCTTCCAGGTCCCTTCCTTTCGTCTCCCCCTCGTCTGCCCTCTGTCTGGCTTTTAAGGGAGTACTGGTGGGTCGACAGCCAATCACATTGGGGTAGATCAATTAGTCCCGTTTTCTCTCCTTAGTCCTTAAAATGAACACAGCACACAAAGCACGGCAAACTTGTAAAATACACAATAACTGATAAAACCAACAAAAACAATACACTCAATAATGGGCTAAAATGAGACGGAAAAAAAGCTATAAAATTAAATCACACTCCGACAATAGCACTACTAATAAAAATATTACTACTACTTATTCCTTAGATTTTTACCGCTACTACTAACATTACTACCCACTTTGTCACTGAGGCCAATAATATTAATTTGGAGACTTTGAATTTATTACAAAAAAGTACAAAAAATGTGCACTCAAGTGAATGACTTCAGGAAAAGTATATAGTTACTGAAAACTATTATGGGTCCATGCAACAAAGTATATAGGCCAATGCTTATCAATATATACAGCAACAAAACACTTCTATATATGTCTATTCACTGCTCAGGCATTACATTATGACCACCCATGGATGAAGTGAATACCGCAGATGATAACTGTTAGTGGGTAGAATATGAATGAATGAATATTTTATTTGAGTGTCATACACAAATGTGCCCAGCCCATACAGGCTTACATGACACTATTAACATTTACAAGAAAGATGATGCCATATAAACAACTATACAACAGCATAAATACATTATTAATATGCTCACATTAACTGACAGGATACAAAGCTTGTTGTCTCAGTATATAAATTTAGCCAAACCAAAAGTCTAATTTTTAAACAGCCAACTCAAAATATGACCATCCGACAGCCAAAACAAGTTTGGATTTTTACATTGAATTTTCTCAAATAGAAGAATTCTTAAATCATTAAACAATGGACAATAGAACACAGAATTAAATTCATCCTCAACTACCCCCAAGTCACACATAATACACATCTGTTCTCCTCTGGAACTCCTTTGTACCGCCCCACCTCCACTGTCAGAGGCAGGACTCCTGCTGTCAGCTGGGCACAGAGAGACCTCTGTCCTCTCTTTAAGTTACATGTAACATAGGGCTCTGTGGAAAAGTCTTCCTTAAACTGAACATAAGTTCTTAGTTTTGATTTATTGTACACCTCTAATTTCCACTGCTCTTTATGAATGTCAAACAGCGTCTGCCTAAGATTAGAAATTTTACACTGTAGTTCACTGAAAAACAAATATTGTTTATTTACTAACCAAAATATGTCAAAAACCTCTCTTGACCAAGACTTTTTGTGAGCTTTGTCCCAGTTCAAAATTTTTCAAGTAATTCTATCTCCAGGTAAACGCACAAGGCGGTTCCACAATCAAATTACTTCCCCCCTCTGTTTAATCAGACAGGATATATTAGACAGCAAGTTAACATTTTGTCCTCAAAGTTGCTGTGTTAGAAGCTTGAAACATGGGCAGTGTAAGTATTTGAGCGAGTTTGACAAGGGGCCAAATTGTGATGGGTAGCCAAGTCTTGTGGGGTGTTGCCACTCTGCAGTGTTCCTGGTGTGCAGTGGACAGTATCTATGAAAAGTGGTCCAAAGAAGGACCACCTGGGGAGCGAAGGCTGGCCTGTGTGGTCTGACCCAACACACAAGCTACTGTAGTGTAAAGTAAAAAAAATGCTAAAGCAGTTATTACTGGATCTGATAGACAAGTGTTTGTTTCATATGAGGCTACAAACTAGTCAGGTAGACATCACTTACCATGTAACAGCTTAATCCACGTTAAACTTAGTGATTACTGACCATTAGAGTTTTAAAGTATATGGATGTGAGCTGGCTCAGGGCACAATGTGGAGACAATCCCCGGGGTATGTGTGTATGTGGGGTATGTGTGTAATAGCTGAGCAGATAAAATGTGTGCTCTATTGCCCCTTTACCCCAGGGTGCACCTGAAGATAATACAATAGAACCACCCTTAGGTGACACAAGCCGCGCTGGAGCACATTTGTCTAGGATTGAGCACCAATTTACACCAGGATTGAGAGATGCACTGCAGTGATGTCTCTCTCTTAGGAGCCCTTTGAGTGAGCTGGGCTGCGTGACTTGGCTCTGCGATAGTATACGGTCATAAACAAACTCATGACTAGCACAGTGCAGAAGATGAATGCAGAGGCTGAGAAATCCTTCAAAAAGCAAGCTTACAGGCATAGGCTGCAGATGTACAAATGTATAGAGTCAACAAATAAATTAGGACAGGAGTAGAAAAGTAGAAAACAAGCTTTCATGATGTCAAGAGTGAGTCTAAAATCACCATTATGTTTATATTCATAATTTATTAAGCTTTTATATTTGATAGAGATGTGTGATCAGAGGTGTAATGCTGTAGCTATACACGCGGCATATGCTATGTTGCTATGGAAACAGTAGCTCATGAATATCTCGTAGTTATTGCACAATCAAAGGAGTCAAGTACTGACAGCTTACAGGCGCCGGGATAAAAACAATGTTCATAAGAATAAGAAAAATAAAGTGATTCAATTTATTGTAAAATACTGTATGCATAGGTACATATAACCACAATTATTAATATCAGTGTTGTACTTTTCAACCAAAGTAATTAAAACCCCCCATTTTTAAAAACCCAGTTTTTTTTCTCAGTGATGGTGGGATTATTAGTTTGTTGGTCGTAAACTGGTTTGTTAATCAAAGTGTGACAATAAAAAACAAACAAAACAAAGTGTGACAATAACTAATGTTAGGTTTTTAAAGAATTTTCAAGAAAAGGTCAGTAATTGGATTGGAAGAATATTATTTTTTGGTGTGGATCTGGATTATCATCTCTTTTTTTTTTTTTTTTTAAGGCTCTTTACCATGGCAAGATAGCGCCAAAAATACACAAGGGGTCAGTAAAGAAACAAATGACTTTCTAAAATCAGTACCACATACAATGCATGTGGTTAATCAATGATATATATTTTTATTTTAGCACAGGGCATACAGTGCATACATTTCTTAGTTCAATAAACTTGTGTTTGTATGAATAGACATAGTGACTTCATAAACCATCTCTTATTATTGGGGATAATTGGAGGTAACAACTTTTTGAGGGAAAATATTTAACAACCCTAAGGAAATATAAACCCCATAGGTCCCCGCAGCTGTCTAATTATTCGAGGAAAATACATGAAGTGGCTTCCAGAGATGAGCACATTTGGGGCAGGTTCAAAAGCGTTTGGGTACAACAGTCAACGACCTGGCAGGAAAGCACTGTATAATTAGCATCATATCCTGAGAGGTTCCTCGGCAAGGACAAAGTCACTAAAGCAAGAGTAAAGCATGTGGACAAGTCGATAGGATGAAGGGTGAAGCTTGTACCCCAAAGCAAAGCAAGTCAAAAGGCAAGAACAAGGGGCAAGGACTCACTAAAACAAATGGTATCAAGCTTTGATATCAAGGTTTTTTAAAAGATGAATGTGTGGCACAGTGGTTCTGAAACTGTGGTATGGCTCCCACTGATGGTATGTAGGCTCTCGCTGGTGGTACTTGGACAGTCTTTAAGATTTTTTGTTTTGGTTTAACGTTAGCCTTAAGTTCAGTTGGATTTCATGTGTTAGTATTTTCCGGAATTGGGTCAGGTGAACTTTTTTTTTTAGGATTAAATAAAAGCAGCAGCAAAGGTAGGTATGCTATTGTTTGGGGGTCAGAGATAGTGTTTTTGTCCATGTCTGAAGAAAGATTTTGGTAGTGTAGATTTAAAGTGCCTTATTTGTTGTGGGATATTTCTTATTTACACCCACCTTCACCAAAAAAAGCTCTTTTCCAGGACTAGGGGTTGGGATGCAGTCTAACAAGCAGAGATTGGATCACCTTGCTGTCTTGTTCTCTTCTGCTGGAATAAAACACAGGCAGACTGAGGCAGGAAATTGGTGGGACAAAATAACCATAATCCTAAAAAAAAGAGCGTAAAAGGGAGCACAGTTCGTGTTGCTATTTCTCTGCAGAGAATACTGTATCACATTCTTTTTAATGACACATGTACAAGTATACCCTTATGTTACTAGCAACAACATTATACTTTGACCATGCTCATTGTCCATTTTACTCCGACTTCTCCAAAGAACCGGTCAAACTACTCTGGTCTCAGTCCACATGCAGAGACAGTAACACTTTTACTTTACTAAATGAAACTTAACATGATATTTTTTTCATGAAGACAGAGTAAATTATTATGCAACCTCAGAGGGGTGCCCAAACTTTTACATATGACTGTACACACAATTAAACACTAGTGCCGGAGGGATCCATAATATGTCTTCACTGGTCTAAAAATGCATGAGTATGTCTCTAAACACTAATGCTGTTCTGTCTAATGTTATTTTTTGGCTGTTCACTGAGTGCTGGCGAATGCCTCTCCAATAAATAAACAGCACAATAAATGGACAATAAAATGCATTATACAGAGGCTCCACTTCAATTAGGAGAAATTCAAATGACTACCAGCCCAATTGGAGTCCCGGGTTAACATGCAGTTTAAAACTCCTGTTATAATCAAAGTAAGCCAATACTCGGGTTTACTTGATTGTGTTCTTGCCAGTGCTGGTTTGTTAGTTGGTTCGTTGGTTTGTTTGTGTGTGTGTTAGGAAGATAACACAGTCCTCTTTCCTTTTGGCTTTTCCTTTCCTGAGCTGTCTTTCAGTATGCAGTGATGTTGCATATTGATTTGGCATAAGTTTTACATCGGATGCCCTTTAAAGCACAACCCTCTGCATTTATCCAAGCTTGGGACAAGAACAAAAGGTACTTTAGCTTGGGAGTCATTGTGGCTGCATTGCAAGATAATTTCACAAGTAATGGTTGTATAAAACCTTGTCAGAAAACACAATATGATAGAACTTCCCTACCATTTCCACATACTATTGGACTATCCTCTTATCACACAATACTGGAAGAAAATTCATGGTGCCCTGCTGGATGTCTTAAAATGTGTCATCCCTTTAGGTATTATGAGTATTTATTTTGGATGCATATCACAGGGACGGCGGAAAAAAGACAAACACCTATTCAGCATTCTGCTAGTTGCCAGAAAGAAGACAGTGACTAGGAAATGGCTGACACAGGAAACGCCTACTCTAACAGCATGGATGGACACAACAATGGACATTTACAATATGGAGGAGATGACAGCATTTGTGAAATACAAGCAAGGCATTTTTAAATCGTGCTGGGAAAAAATTGGTTCAGTATATGTTGCTCTGGAGACCTGATTTTATTTTTGGTAGATAGCAACTCAAACATTCACTCCCAAAGGTTCCTAAAATTCTCATGTTCATGTATTCTTCTGTTTTTATTAGATTTCGCTTTCACTGATTTGGATATTTACAAAGAAAGTGCTCAATATCTAATGTATGCATACCAATAAACTATAAAGAAATAATAGTAATAAAAAAATGTAATGGTTTTATATGTCAGTAATGGGAAGAAGGAACAGATGTTTTGTTGCTTATGAATAGAGCCAGGACTAAAATGTCTCCAATTTGCGTCCAGGCTAGACACATCATTATTATTGAGAGAAAGGGCCAATGCCTTAGCAGTGGTCTGTGCTCTCTAAGCTTCAAGTTCTAATACTGCACCAAATTCAAATGAAGCCATTATCATTAATTTAAAAATGAAAATGTAATCAGAGGGGGGTTGTACAAGTACATTTAAGGAGAACATTTACTTATTAACCATTGTGGGGCACTTGTCTGTTTCTGTCATTAAGTACAATATGTAAGTGTCATCCACAGCAGATAAAGATGTCATTGGCCCTCTTATCTCTGAGGTTGTGATTTACAAAAGAACACACTCATCTGTCTCTGGAACGCACACGGGGATCTTGTCCTGTGTGCAGTCCCGTGTACGATGGATCTAATTGAGCCCCAGGGAAATGTAGGGGGACCGGTGAGATGCTATATGATGCGATGCCTAGGTTAAGGAGAGACACTGTGGTTTCATGTATCCCCCAGGGGAAGAAAACAAGTGCAGGGAGGTGGGTAGCGCCTTCTGCAATGAAACTAGGCCATCCTAACAAGGACTGGGAAACACTGTGACAGTAGGATACAGAGTCGCGTGTGCTGCAGCCAGGGTCTCTCATGTGCACTGCCAATATTTTCTTAATTTGCCATGCACCATTTCACTCAGTGGTTTTAAGCCGCTCTGGCTCCAATGCTTTACAGTGTGGTATGGTAAATACGTAGAAGAGTGGGTTAGGGGGTGGTTTGGTTTAGTATCTGCAGCGTAATTAGACAAACAATCATGAAGAAAGGGCAAAAATGATGATACAGTAATTGAAATGAGCACATACAATATCATTTTTCTGGAGTACAAAGAAAGTGTGTGTGTGTGGGGGGGGGGGGGGGGGGGGTAGCTCTGACCCCCTGGAACGACTTGCCGCTCCCCTTTGCTACAGATAGGTTGCTATAGGAGTTATATTTTTCATGCAGCTCCACAGCGATCTGCAGTGCTACAGCCGAGGAAACACAGGCAACAGGCACCAAACTTCAAAATAAACTTCCGCTACACTTTCAAAGTAAAGGATCACTGAACCAGCAGTAATGTAAACACAGTGCATTAAGAAGTTAATTCTTGAGGGGGAGAAATGTAGCATAATTTGCAACACCAAGCAGCCATTTTACGAGGTGAAACATGCAGAAGTTGAATGCCTGGCCACAGTTTTGTGTTTAGACGATGAGTAGTCTGTTAAAAAGAGACCGACACCAGCAGCTCTGTCGTCCTTGGTGTAAATTGACGCTTTTAAACAGACGTGCACAAATCGGTCTGCTTCTGCAATGTCCCCGGTGTAAATTCGGGGTGACTATAAAGGACTAAAGTCTGCATGTGCTCCCTGTGGGACCATGAACTATCTCCTGGTACTCCAGCTCCCGTTCATCATCTAAATACATAATATTAATGCATCAGTCTAATTTAATTTCATTTCAAAGCATTTCTCTAGTCACTCAAAGTCTCTTTACCATGAGGTCCATTATTCATTCAGTCCTCAGTTACACTCAGTGGTGGTACTTCTGTAGCCACAGCTGCCCTGGGGCAGACTTATGGAGACGTAACCGCCATTCTGCACATATGACCTCTCCAATCCCCACCAAACACACAATCACACTAACACATTTATAAAAGGTAAGTAATGTGGCTTGCCCAAAGACACACCGACAGTATAAACAGGTAAGTGAGAGATTTGAACCACCAACCTTATTGGATGACCAGCTGCTCCTGGGCCATTGAATCTTAGAAACAATGGTATGAGTAAAGATTGTTCTCAGTCCTAGTGTTTGTTTGTTTGTTTCTTGTTGCTCATTTCCTGTTTTATTTTGCTGTGTCTAACTGCTCCTTTCGTTCCAGATTTACTTCCATATTCCTTGTGAGTTTTTCTATGTGTATGACCTCTGCTTTGTATTGTGACCAGATTTTTGCCATTCCCTTTGCATTTGTTTGCCTCATATATTCAGTAAACTTCTTTTACTTACCTGCCTTGTTGAGTCGTGCTTCGGCATCTTTCCATTGGTGTTATCAGTACGTCTCTGTGGAAGCCTTGTGATTTACTGGCCATCGTCCAGAGTGTACCACAGCTAAAGCCCATAGTAGCTGGCCACCTGCAAACCCCTGACAGGAATAAGCAGAAGAAGATGAATGACAATTTACTGTATATAAAAGTGGACACAGCCACATGGATTGCTATTCACTGGGTTGAGAGTAAGTTCATGTTTTTGTATGGATCAGACAAATTGCAAACTATGACTAGTAAATACAACTTTTAATTACTTTATAACTTAATGTTTAAGCACACGCCAGGGGAGATCCGTGCATGCATCTATTTTTGTGGCGAAACTTTACAAAACTTCACTACTACTTAAATTGAGGCCACTCGACAAATGCATTTCTTCCTCTTTCTTTTCAGCTTTTCCCTTCTGAGCAGGGGTGAAAGTAGATTTTTGCTTATGCCGGTACTATAACAAATTACGCCTACATATATATTTTTAATGGCAGAAAAAGCAGATACGCGGTTGAGAATGAATCTTGACTATAAAAAAAAAATATAGACATGGCTTATACGGGGTTTGACAACAAATCAATGCAGCGTGGTGACAGCGTCAGGGAACTGTTTTCCCTTCAGCCCCAGCTCAGCAGATCAGAGCAGCCACACTGCCTGCGTGAGACGCAAGGCTCGACGGACGTAAATCGGACATGGTGGCTGGCACTGGGCTGTGTTTTTCACCCAAAATACATACAAAATTAGGATAAATTGTTATATTTTGGCAACTACAATGAGCATTACCCATACCTGATGAATTTTGTGAATGGGGGATTTCTGGCTCTGATGGACCATGAACGCGAACTTTCACTTGTATTGTAAAATACAAGTGGAATGTCCAGTCTACAGAGAGTAAACATACGTCTCTTTATTCAAATATAGTCACCATAGGTCTGTTATATGTGGCTGTGCTCTCATATTGACTTCTGAATGGCTTTTCTGTAGAGAAGGAGCTGCCAGCAGTGAGTTGCTCACGCAGCCGTGTGTACAACCTCGCGTTGCAGCGATGCAGCTGTGATGCCAGTACACTCGCTGCTGTGCCCGACACAGCCCGTGTGTTTGGGGCCCAATACACACCGGACGCGCTGATGCGCCTCAAAAAATACGCCCCTATTGTTTTCTATGAGAGCCCTCACACCGGCGCGTGGCGGTGGCTGAAAACACATGGCCCCTGTACTTCTGCAGTAACAAAGATGGTTCTCTGCTCCATGTGACACAGACACACAGCTGTAAACACTGAGGGACAGGGACTGCTAACTCGCTAATAACTCATTAATAGAACAGCTCAGTCTGTCCTCACACAGCCTGGGCGACTTCTGTCACTTTGTCCGGTTATTGACAGATAAAACACATATTTTAAACCCCGTGTTGTTTATGTTAAAGCCTTTGCAAGTGCCGCAGCGCTCCCGTGTGTGCGTTGGGCTTAAGACGAGCATGTGTTTGTTTAAGGAAGCGAGACAATCAGTGAATGATGAGAGTGGAGAGGGACATTCTGTGCATTAAATCACATCACGGAGCGATCATAAGCCACTAAAAACCACACAGACACATATATGATGAGACAAAGTCCTGCCTGGTTCACATGCTTTATCGTCAGATTTTCTTTCTCTCATATGAGCGACCGCGGTCCGCAGCTGCTTTCTAATGTGCATTAAAGCAGCAAAGACCGACAGCTGATCTCCTTCCACCAGGTACTGCGTACCCCGTATAAATCTGATGCCAGTACGTAGTACCGGGCCGTACTGGCTTACCTTTACCCCTGCTTCTGAGGTCACCACAGTAAATCATCTGCTTTATAGCTTCCAGTAATAATTGACTTATCATAGGTTTTTACACCAGATGCTCTACCTGACACAAGCCTCTCCACTTATCTTGGGACCGGCACAAGGAGTACACTGGCTTGTGACCTCTTGTAGCTGGATTAAAACAGAACATGTGGTCAAAACATACACAGCCTTGAACTTGACTAGTTTTGAAATTGACTAGTTTTTTGACTAGTTTTTTTTATTTAAAAAACAATTATTTATTTTTTTATTTGAAGCATAGTATTTACAAACAAGTTTACTAACCCCAATCACAGATGTTAGCTTTCCTTCCATAAACTCCTTTGTCTTAACTTTGGTGTTAACAAAAAGTGTCTGAAAACACAGCCTCAGACTCCAAGGCTGGGCTCAGCTGATAGAATACTCTCCTGAACTCCAGGGAAAACGGCACAAAGGGGAAGAGCGATGGCCCTCGGTGCATGGAGAGCCGTTCTGAAGAGATAAATCTTCTGGGATGACAGGTGAGGGAAGATAGTCACAGGGGAGGGTCGTGAGGGGGGTCCCTGGCTGATGAGGGGCTGGTTTATACTGTGGAAAGTCTGCAAAATCTGAAAGTGTTAAGGCTTGAGCAGAGCTGCCAGTGAGAAATTCTACAACATGTAATTGAGAGATAGAGGCAACCATCTCCGATAATGGTCCAGTAATGGGATAGCACCTTTAAGCAGATGGAATGCAGAAAGAAAGAAATTTTGGATAATATGAGGAGGAAGCATCTTCAGCCTACAGCTTAAACCAGCAGGGCACAACTGCAGCAAGTTTTGGCCAATCAAATCCTCACATAAAAGGGAAAATTCCTTCTATTTGAATAAGGGATGCCCCCCCTGGTTAGTCGGTGAATACAGCTTGTCAAAGTTAAATTAATGGAGGAGGAAAAATCATACTGGAAAAAGTGCCTATTCCCACTCTGGCTTTAACTGCTTACACAGCAAATCAGTGCAAAAAGAAATATTGAGAAAAGGAGAGCAAACTGAAAAGTGCATAAATTATAGCAATGCATTGACAAAATTGTGGTCAAAGGCTGAACACAAAGCTAAGACAAACCGTGTTTTGATGTAATGCATTATTTTGATGCAGTAACTTTTGATGTGGTCAGTTGGTAAAACAAAATAAAGCACAGAGTTATGTTGCTTTGGGACAAGTTTCAGAGGGTGAAAGAAGTGGTTACTGTCACTTTTTTTGGGAACTAGCATTATAAATTCAGCCACAAACAAGTCATGAACCAGTGTACTCTTTGTGCCAGTCCCAAGCCGAGATGATTTGAGAAGGTTATCCAGTGCCAATTGAATATGCAACTCTGCACACTGCACACTAAGAGCAGATGATTTGCTGTGGCGACCCCAGAATGGAAAAGCCAAAAGCAGAAGATAGTAAAAAGCTTATTTTAAATTGTGTGTAGTCCAAAGCTCATGATCTGAGAGAAAAAAAGAAGTTAAGCTAAGGGCTAAATGCAAAAATGAAGATGTATAACTCAAAAACACAACTGTGGGAAAGAGTCAGCAATACTACATCCACTTTCATTAAAGGAGGAGTGTAATAGAATAAAAAATATGGAATACCCGTATATGCATTAAATAAAAATGAGTTATTACAAGAAAAGTTGGAGAATAGGTTTTGCATTCAGTGCATGGAGAGCTAGTGACAGGATCCAGCAAAATGAAAACCCAGGAGGCATTCAGGTTAGCAGCTGGAAGCATCTTGCTAAGGGCAAAGATGAACTGCAGAAGAGAGAGCAAAGGTTATAGGGTTCAGGAACATGGGATCTGGTTCACGATTAGGTCAGCGACTACAGATAAGTAATAAAGAGAAGTAAAAGTCCAGAGCAGTGGAGGGAAAAACACAAAAATGGGTGCAGAATGAAAACTGTGAGAAAATAAAAGGCAGAGATTTCCTTAGGGGAGACCAAAGAGTTATTAGGCGCTCTGAAACATTGTAAGATGCAGAAAAAATAGGTTACACACTAAACAATATCAGTATAGGAGAGGATAGAGTGTATACAGAGGATAAAGTGGTACACAATGAGTACACAGTCAAGATCCACATTTGTCTTGTCCCACGAGGGAATCTCCAACAACTTCATAGACTTTGTTACGAAGTAGGTCAAGTCTAGATAGAGGTGAACCCAATCCCTGAAGCTGTTAAAATGCGTGATTTATGAGGAACCGTTCGAAGCCCCTCACCGCAGTGACACTGAGGATGACACTGTAGGTAAATGTGATGCATAGGGCTAAAAAAGCATTCTACTTTTATGAGCTCAGAGGGGCATCCGGATATGCAGCGCCCAATGTCTCCACACACAGCACTTTTAGCAGTGAATAGCACTGAATAGCAAAGTTTTTTCTGGTTTTATATTACGCAACCTAACCCAAGCACTTAGAGAGCACAGACCTCCACCAATAGTAAGGATATTGTGTCCAGATCAGGACTCAAACTTAGGATCTTCTTGTTCAAGCATAAATGCTCTATACATTGAACTGGAAAAATCTTAAAATCACTAAAAATCATGTATCCCTTTACAGCTTTGCCCTATCTTGCAAAATTATTTCAAAGAGTTCTGGATTGAGATGGTGTTCTGGATTTCCACCAAAAATGAATTATTTCCTCTATGTCCCATTAGTGACCTTTTCCTGAAAAATGTAAAAATCTAACCAATACTTCCTCAGTTATCTTGCTCATTAGTGGAGAAGAAAATTCATGTGTGCTTAACTTTTTAAGACATTAATTAAAATTAGAATTCAACAAAGAGCAATTTTAGTACAGTCATTTCTACCTTACTGTCTATCCAATGTTACAATAACAACAACTGTATTTACTGGTATTTAATTGTTTCTCTAACTTTGTAAAGGTCAGTGAGTATGTAGAAGACATGATGTCTTTAAAGTGGCGCTTGACCCCAGAGGCAGAGCATGAAAGAATTATGAAACTATAAAGTAGAGATAAAAATGTTACATTTAAATTGCCAATAGTCCATAAATTGTCCATAAAACTGAAGTATAGCACATATCCTCTACATAATTTTGAAATGATTTACAACATTAATTACTCAAATACAAAGTTACATACAAATGAGTACAAAACACAGAACATCACCAGAAAACGCCATCAAAAGGTTTAACAAAGGTTCAATAAAAAAGTTTGAAATAAGAAGGTAAAGAGCCTTTCCTGGCTAGCCAAACCCATTCACTTTCCTAGCGATACAAACTGGGTTGGAAACCCTCGTCTTCAACTAGGGATGGTAACTGATAAGATTTGATCAATATCAACGCCGTTGTCGATTCTGCTTATCAATCCAATTCTTTATCAATTCTCTTATCGATTACTGATAAATTTGTGAATAAAAATTAAATAGATTTGTAGCTATAGAGTTTCTTATGAAGCAGAAATAGAAGCTTATTTTTATTTTCATGCATGTGGGTCTATTTTATTTTATTTTTCTTACTAAACAGAAGTAACGTATTGAATGTACGGCTGTTAATTTACTAGAAATGTATGCTTTTTAAATAAACAGGATGGCTTTAATATTTATATAGGGGCAGCAAGGGCAGCTTTGCACCGGTCTGTCTGAATAAACCGCTCATTAAACTTATTAAACTAAACAGGAGTCTGTGTTACTGTGACTGTGCAAAGCAGGGAGGGGCCACATCAGCGTCAGACAGGTGGACCAGGATTCAGCGTCAAATAATGACCAGTTATCTAAAAGAGTTTGGAATTTGTGTTATGTTTCCTAGTTTCCTGATTGGTTGTAGATCTATGTATGTTTAACCACATTTGTAAGTCACAGATGTAAAGTACTTTCACACTGGTGAAATAGATGGTCCTCACACTTATGTCTGTTTAGACTGAAACGATCCTAAAATGAGAATGAGGTAACTGGTCAGAAGAAAAAAAAAAGATAGAATGTGTGAGGCAGGCTGGCACCACACTATAAATATTTGGAGCTTCTTGGCAATGAGCATCTCTGTGAGGCTCACTTTTCTTGGGATTGATTGGGCTGTTAAAGCTTCCATTGAGATTAATATATAACCTACATACTTTCTGGACTGGGACTTCTGTTCTAGTCATAAATAAAGCTCTGCTGAAAATGACTTTACCCACTCTAGACTTAAGGCCAAAAAGTGTTGGATACCTTATTTGTCACATATGGCACCCTTTAGACTTGCTGCTGTAAAGAATTTGCTGTGCTTTTCATTTAACCTATTTAATCACACTGGCAACAAGATCCCTCATTTTTAAGGTTCTACTGCTCTTATTATATGATATAATAAGTTATTATCAGTACATATAGTACAGTTGAGGAGTTGTGAAGAAGTCTGGTGAGTTTCAAATATCCTGGGGTCAAAGGTCACATGACCACAGGTGTTTATACACAAGGTACACCTGGAGAGGAGCTCAGCCTCTGCATAAGTCTCCAACAAAAGCTTATTAAAGTAAACATGAAGCTAGGAGGATGATTTTTGGTACACAGCGGCTTTCAGGTCTCTAGTATTCAGATATGTAATTGTAATTCCTCTGCTGTGTTTGGCTTGGACACAGGATGAGTGGAAACATGCTCGACAACAATTGTTGCCAGTGGGAACACACACACACACACACACTGAAAAACATGATAAGTAGACTTTACTTGAAAAAGTCCAGGAACCCGATTGCCTTGAAAAAAGTAAGCTAACTTAGTTAATACACACGAGTGAAAATAACTCACTAACTTCTAGTAAGGTTTACTTGAAGACTAGCAGTGTTTAATTGAATGTTTCTATTACTAATTACTTGCACATTCCAAGTATCCTTTAATGATTGTTTTCAAGTTTTTACTCCTGAGGTTAACCAAGTTAGTGTTATTTAACTAATTAGTTCTACTTAACTAATACAATTCTGGGCAGCCTTAAAAAAACTAGTAAGTACAACTTAAGATTTTTCAGGAAGTTTCTCCTTTTATTTATGAACACTCTCAGTATGGCCTCAGCATAAGACAATGGTCAAAAAATGGGTACATAATACTGTGATAATACTGGAGGCAAACTCAAAGGTATTGAGCATCTTTTTAGGACAGTCCAAATGAAGGCCATATATAAGTCCAAAGGTCAGACAAAATGCTTCAAGGAGACTGCTAACACCATCCATTGGCACAGTACCTTCGAGCATGACACAGTTGGTTAAGGCTTCAAAGTTGAGGGTCAGATATAACAGTCATGATACCAACTGGTACAAGTGTTTCGGTAAGATTAAAAGTAAAATAAAAATAAAGAAAAGTATTAAAAAAAAATAAACTCTACAACAAAAAACAATACTTACATAGCTGACTAAGAACTCAACCCAGTTATCACCAAAACAGTTGTTTGGCAACATCATTGTTCTACAGCCAGTGAGAGAGGAAAAAGCAGTCTAAGCATATTTATTTAACTTTATCTAAGTTATAAAATAAAAGTGCACAATACCAATTCAAAAAGATAGCATATAAAATAAAATAAAAACTGTCAAAACATACATTTCCCCTGCATCCTACTTGATTCTGTTTTGACCATCTGAAAAACAAAAAGTAAAAATGATAAATGATATATGGAACATTTCACAAACAAGATGACTACTAGATACAATTAAATATCTTCTCCGTGACCCCTTCATAACAAAAAAAGTTTAGTACTGTATTTCATATTGCTCAGGCCTGTCTATACACCATAGATGTCTCAGAGCTTCAGACCTCATGTCTAAACCAGGACTGATCTGGGTCTCACGCACAATGGACCTCATTAGGTTATTTCAATTTTAAAATTCTGTGTACAGTTTATGACCTATGATAAGCTCCATGGTCACACACAAACCCACACACAGTTTCAGTGTTTTTCATTAGTTATCATGGTTTAACAAGGCACCATTTGTAGTCAAGCATAAGTACGTTTAATATGTTGGAGAGAGGTTTAGCGCAATGCTAAAACTTAATTTATAAAGACTAAACGCAGATATTAACATGCCTTGGTCTTTCCTTCAACATTAGAACAGGACTTGTTGCTTGTTGTTCCATCTTACCTCATTACAACCAATATCAAAACCAATACCATGAAATAAAGTTTTAATTGTATGTTTTGTTTGAGCAATTGCTTATATTAGATTTAAACAATGTACAGACTCTTTCTTTTCAGATTAGTATTAGTTTATAGCTTATCTTGTAAATAAATCTGCTATGGCCATTGCTTTTGTATCATATTTTAGGCTACAATCTTTTTCCACGATGTATAGGCTCATAAGTCAATAAGTGAATGACTTACCTCCGAATATTAGTGCTTTCAGGCATGCAAGGTCCACCACGTGTGTCTTCTGAATCACTCGCCCATGGACGGGACATGTGCTCTTAGTCAAAACAACTCACTGAAACAGTTCAAGTTCACATTAATCATATAATTACAGTTAGAAACTTTTCCACCATAAAAAAGCCTTTATACTCACACTTCACTGGTGAATTTAACTGTTTAACAACAGACTAGTAAACAACACTGAATATTTTTAAGAAAGCAAGACTATTACTTTTTTCAGTGAGAAGGTCCCATATAGGGTCATGTATTGTTTTATCTGTAGTGTTCAACTCTCTGTAGGAGTTTAACCCTGGGTCAGATTGGGACTTGGTGTGTGTGACCTTGTGCTCCAGCCTGTAATTATACATATTTTATTTCAAGCCACTGAAACTATATGTTGATCATTTTTTGTTGCAAAGTGTCAGACATTCCCATTGACGCTGTGTAGAACAAGAACAAATTGAGCTTTCCTCAGCACTAAACTCTTCACCTGCACATGTCCTCAGTCTACAGACTACAGCTGTGTAAGAAAAACACAGTCATCACAGTTTATCATGGAAAGAAAGCCCAGTGGTGGTTAGAGACAGGGACATAGCCAAAAAATATAACTAAAATTCAAAATCCTCACTAAATCTTCAGTACAGACAGGCACAGAATGAGGTTTAGCATTTTGTGACATTACAAACTGAAAACACTGATATTATTTATAATCTGAACATATGGAACTAAAATACTTTAATTTATGAAAGTCAGTACATGACTTTATAAAAAATTATATATATACATGGTCCAGTGTTGCTTAAAATTATGTGCCATTGTTATAGAAATATATTTTATAACTTTTTGCTTAAAGTAATAATTTTACACCTTTTTAGAACAACTAAAGACTGTAATATATTGTTATGTTTCATTATATTTAGTAAAAGCTGACTAAACACTCAACACTGACCACGTTATCCCACCAGCAACAATTGTTACTGAGCATAAACCCACATTTTCAGTTAAATTGTTAAAAACAACAACTGATTGTTTTATTAGAGCACTGATGACATATGAAATTATCTTTTTTATGTCTAAGAAAAGTTTGGGATTAAACAGATTAATTAGCATGTTTTTGTGTTAGAAGCCAACCCAAGTAAGTAAACTGGATTCAGACTTTTTCGAATGAAGACCTGAGTGAAAAGGAATAATATGTTGCTTTATTTAACCTGTCCTGTCTGTCTGTTATGAGATGTTTTGTGCTTGAGGGTGAGCCATGGGTTTATCGTGTACTTTAGAGTGATAAATATTCAAGAATGTGACAACTTAGTTATGCCCATTCAGATCTCACATTTATTTTTATACTTTTATACTGCCTACATTTTGGGAAGTGAAATAGAAACTTGCTTTTTGCCTACAGGTAATAGTTTAGTGTCTCACTTCTGTGTTTGAGCACACTTTCCCAAACCTAAACTTGCTCAAATATATTTACAATAATGTAATGTAATGTAACTCTTCAGTGTTGCCATGTAATATTTCTAAAAAGTCATCTAAAGACTGTTTTCATGTGATGTGTATGGTGCCACTCAGTTATATGAGAGGAGTTCTCATGTTATTCCTCCTGACATGTTATGTTCTACTGGGAATAAAATATGGTTTTATGAGATTTGCAAATCATTGCATTCAGTATTTATTTACATTTTATTCAACTGTCCCACATTTTTGGAATTGGGGGTTAACTAAATGTTTGCCTAATTAATTTATAATTGCATAAGCTTAGAGACAGATAGATAGTTAACTTGCAGAGGCTCAGTGTATGAATAAGATGCATGAATAATAAACTGTACATTCATCAGACATTGCAGTGTTCTGTCTAAGGCCACTTTGCTTTGTTGGGTATTTTTCAGCAGTCTTGCCTTGAATCTACGTCCAATTATCTGCTCAGATATTCTAAAAAAAAGGAAAAGGTGAGTCACAAAGATGAGACAGCGGAAGAATAAGACAGGTTCTATTAATAAGCATATGGCAGGAAAAGGCAAGTCTAAGGTGTGGCCAATGATCTGTATAACCTTAAATGATGTTTTTTCTACTGCAGTCTTTCCAAAAGTCAGGAGCATCGCAGCCCCTTTAAAACGTCAGACAATCCCGCACGGACCCCCGATAATGAAACTTCCCTATATTCAAACATCAGTGCCATTTTAAAAAAAAAAAAACAAAAAAAAAAAACATAGACTGTTGGCTAAAATTGCTTATTTGAGTGATATTTTTAAATAAATACTTTATTATAACTCATTTATTTTTGTATACTTAATGATGACTCTGGCGGCCCCCCTGCAGTACTTTTGCGGCCCACCATGGGACCCGAACCCCACTTTGGGAAGCAATGGCCTACTATATAGAGAGTTGGAAGAAATACTCCAAATCTTTACTGTAGTAAAATAACTATTACTTCCAAATAATATTACAATCACTACAACTATGGCTACTACTATTATCACAGCTACTACTCATACTATTACTGCTACTTTGATGCAGAGGTTACCTTCCCATTTAGAATTAATAAAAAAATATAAGTGAGTAAAAGTAGGCCTACAGTTTTCTCCAACAAAATAACTGAAGTAGTCTCTTTTCTTAGTTTCTTTGTAGTTCTCTTTACTTTTCCAGCAAAATGGAGGTGTTCAGTGAGATTAAGCATGTAGCTTTTAGCTTTTAGTGCTAATTAATCCTATAAATAAGCAGCTAAACATTAAACCATTTGCTAATGTTTTCCACCAATTAAACATGTCAGTCAGAGCCATTTGCCAGAACCATTTTGTTTGTGCACTTTTTTCTATTTCTAGTGACTAATGGTTCTATTTGTTATTAAAGTATGTTTGATTTTTTTGTATTATTTTTTAACACATTTGTGAAGGAAAGCTAAAGGAAAGCATACTAAAAACAATTTTAATTATTCATAGTTTGCCACATTTGGTAGCTAATGCTCCATAGAAAATGCATTGTGGTTTATTACACTCATGGCACAGTTCTTTAGAATGCAACCAAAGTTTACCTTATCTATAACTTAATCCCCAGGCTTGTCTCGACCTATATGTCTCTGTAAGACTCCCTTGCAATAATGGAGATAAAAATAAACGTCACTCTGTCTATTTCCTCTCACACAGCCACAGAACAAAGCAGCCAAGACAGTGATTACAACCAAATGCCTTACAAAAACCAAATGCACCGCTCTAATTAAAAGCCAATACAAACATCTGATTACGTAATGAGTGGGAAAAGTCTACTGCGGCTGTAAAGGGCAGACTGGGGCTATCTCTCTGTGAGCTCCGAACCACACTACTCCTCTCTGATGTGTCAATTAATTGTGAGGAATAAGCGGCTGTAGTCTGGCTCGTGCACAGCCAAATGCAATAGTCATAAAAGTGACACATTTCAGACTCCTAATTATGAACCACCATCTGCATAGCATCTCAGGGATTAGGATGATTTGTTTGGGGAGTCCTGAACAGTAAGCCACAGCGAGCTAACTGTGGAACAAAGGAAAAACAATAATGCATGACGGAAATTGGGGAAGGTTTAAAATCTGGACACTTATAAGCTAATCATTACAATACGGATGTTTATTTTTGGTCATGTTGGCAGAAATACAGCGCTGCATTGGAGTGATTGGATTTGCTATTGTTATATGGCCACAGTGACAGAGCATGAGAAAGTATTTTTGGCCAATCAAAATCAAAAGTGGCCAGCATTATTGGCACTGCAGAATAACAATACATGCCAATAAAACTTGGGTTTAGATCTCACCTTGAATTTTAAGCCTGTGAGAGGACCATGCCATCCCACAATTATCTCCATCTAATCAAGTCAATGTGCTGCCCATGTTATTTTCTGTTAACTAATGTACCAGTGTCAATGGCTTTATTAAATTGGGCAGCATTCACCCACCAACTGGACGGTCGAATTACTGTGTGTCTGGTTTGCTGCAGCAACCCCCGAATAAAAAAGGAGCAGCCAATAAATGGAAAAAAAACAAAAAACACTGACTGTGTTTACATGCACTAGAATACTCCGATTATAATCTGAATATGAGCACACTGTTTTAGAATTACCTTAATCAGATTAAGGTCATATTCAGATAAGCCTTAATCTAAATAAGACACCTGGAGTATTCTGATCTTAATCAGATGTTTGCTGAATGTAAACACCTCAATAGCATTATTGCTTGTTCTCATCTTTTTTGCCGAAGTAAGGTGGCTTCGAGATGAGCAAAGGGCTGTTATTCTTAGCAAAACAAGCTAGCGGTAAATAGTTAGTTATTAGCTCTCACTTTGTAAAACAAACACTGTGTTTATTTTTAACATTATTAGCATGAGTCAAACTAGTGATGTGAAAGGTTAAAGGCCCATATTATGCTCTTTTTGTGTGTCTTTTAAATTAATTTAGGATACCTCTAGATCAGCATCTTACATCTTGTTGGTCAGAAAACACAATCATTATTGAAAAAACCCTATTTGAAGAAACTCATCATTTGACTCTGTGAGAACCACTCAGATTAGTTCCCTGTCCCTTTAAGAGCCCTCCCTCCTCGTGGCCCAGCTGCTGGCACGCCCCTTCAGCTCCTCACAACATCAACGCTCATGGATGTATTATAGAACTGGATAATGAATGACGTTACGACCGCCATTGTTTTCAATGACTGTGCTCATTGGCACGCGATGCTAAAAAAAAGGTTTTTACTTCCTTGTTGTGTGGCCCATATAGCAGGTGCACTGCGACCCTAATTCTGAACCCTAAACCTAATTCTGAATTCAACTGGAAGCCAGTGAAGTGAAGCTAGCACAGGAGTAATATGTTCTCTCCTGTTAGTTCCTGTTAATAATCTTGCTGCTAATCTTCTAATAATCTTTTGAACAAGCTGAAAACATTTTAATGAGTTTTTAGGGCACGCTGCCAGCAGAGAGTTTCAGTAATCCAACCTAGATGTAACAAACGCATGGACAAGTTTTTCAGCGTCACTTTTAGATAAAATATTTTCTGATTTTGGCTATGTTACGTACGTGAAAGAATGCTGTTTTACAGGCTTGGTTTATATGAGCCTTAAATGATAAATCAACAACAACTACTGTCAGTACTATTCAGTGATGTAGAATGAGATCAAAAGCTTGGTGAACATACCTGACAGTGATTCAGCCTGTTGTTCTGTGTGTTATTGGGTAGTTGAATAACTTGCCTTTCCAGATTAAATATCTAGTCCAGTGCGACTTATACATGTTTTATTCCTCTTCATGATGCATATTTGGACTGATGCGACTCATACTTCAGAGCAACTTATAGTCCGGAAAATACAAGATGTTTTTTTTTTTTTTTTTCACCCTGTACCTCAAAAAACAACAAACAAAACTGAGAAAAAGAGTTAGTTCATCCAATCACCAGTGTTTATCCAAGATACCACATACAAACATAGTCTGTGGAAGCCCTCCCAGATGGTTCTGTGTAACATCTGGTGAGTCAGGTTAAGGTTAGGTTAGGGTGACCACCTGCCCCACTTTTGGTTGTACCACACAGCCATTTAGGCATCTGTCCCACTGTCCCACTTACTCAGAAAATGTCTCTGTTTTTCATTGGAGATCAGTGGATCTTTTAAAAAGTGAGATTCAACTTAGGAAAAACAAGGACAGGACAGTATTTTTTTGTGTAAAATGTAGAATAAATAGACATGGCTGGTGTGTTGCTGCCCTTCTTTCAGGAAAGGTCTGTCCATGGAGCTTTGAGCTTGGGTTGGTGCTGGTTTGTTTTGAGAAACTGTAGACTGCTTTGATTTTTTTTTTTTTTTTTTTTTTTTATCACAATGAATAAAGTGTCAGTACAAATTCTAAGTAAAGACATTACTTTGCAAAATGTGTGTTTTTGGGATGAAAACAGCACATCACATGTTTTAGAGGCCCTAAACTGAAGCAACTTGTACCTCAGTGGGTTGGTAAGTTAGATTTGTATGTCAAAAGATCTATTTCTTGAGTGGTCCCACCTTGTTCCACCAAATCACACAACTTGTCCCGCTTTTTGTACTTTTTGAGGTGGTCACCCTAAGTTAGGTAAGGAGTAAAGTAAAGAACAAGGTAAGGAGCAGATATTTTTAAGATAGGTTTAAGTTCAGGATGTGACATTAAAACTTAAGCATGAGTTGAACACAAAAGACTTTGACATTCATTAAAGTTTACCTTAAATAGAGCACAACATAAAAAGATAAAACACTTCTGCTGATGAGAAGGAAGGCCACAGAAGTTTGTTGGAGGGGGTTGTGGAGGGAGCATACCAAACTAGCATGAAAAGTGTGCATTCTGAATACAGCAGTAGCATGGCTTTGAAAATGTGGGTGGACAGAAATTGTCAAGTGGCACAACTTATGTTTGAAAATCTGTAGAGTGGAAATAAAGATAAATGTATTTTTGATTTTGATTTAGTCTCAGACAGTGCAAATCTCACCGTGAATACCATCCGTCCTATTGTGACCATTTGTTTTTTGACATTTTCTTCTTTCTTAAGGAACCCTGAAGCCAACAGAATTAGAGCCTACACTGATCAGGCTTAATATTATGACGACCTGCCTAATCCCTATGCTTTCCTATTTTTTCTGCTTCTAACACAAGGACAAAATGTTCACCTGCTGCCTAATATATTCCACCCACTAACAGGTGCTATGATAATCTTTGTCCATTCACCTGTCAGTGGTCACGATATTATGCCTGATCAGTATAAATAAATAATATTTAGCTGCTTTATTGCAAAGGAGCTAACACTATGTAGAATGTGAGCCGAACCTTCAAGTGAAGTAAAAAAAAATTAATTTTGTTTTGACAAAGATCTTGAATTCTTACATAAGAATCCGAAGCTAAACTCTGAGCGTGTTGCAAAGAGGAACTGGGACTGATTCAAATCACGCAGCGGCTCAAAAAGCCAAACAAATCTTACACAAGTGTCGGCAGCACTTAAGAAAATGAGTCCGGGGATCTGCTCTGCAAATGTGTAGACACCGCTGTAGCTCACTCCACTTAGACCTGACGCTGAACACCAGTCTGGATTAACCTGAAAACCAGCCTTCTTCACACTCATGTACAGGGAAAACACCATAAGGAAATACATACTGTACATGTTTCTTAAAGCTCTTTTGGCTTTCTCTTTACAGACTGTTAACAGCATCCGGCCGCTGTAAAAGCAGTCTTGTCTGCCGTGTTGATTGATATAGTCATTAATGGATAAGTGATAAAGTGTGTGTGGGGATGCTAGTACAACATGTAAGCTCACAGATAGGAGAGAGAATAGATTAAAGCAGCACTGTTACAGTCCAATTAGAGTTTATAGATTACAAGTCCAATCAGAAAGAAAACAAGCTCTGTCTCACAACAGCCTGTGTAATCAATGCAGCACATGGTATCCTATGCAAATATTCAAACCCGCAAGGGGGCATGAGCCAATGTACTTTTTGTGCTGGTCCCAAGCTGGATAAATGGAGGGGGGTTGGGTCAGGAAGGGCATCTGGTGTATAACTTTTGCCAAATCAATATCAGATCACTGCATCCTGGGAGGAAGATGATTTGCCGTGGTGACCATGCAAGTACTTTATTTGGTTTGACTGTTAGGTCAGTTTTGCAAGTAAAAGAAAACCAGATAATGAGTTTTTCTATAGACCAACATGTAAAAAGCAATCGTTTAACAGTAAATGGTTGAATTGTGCACTATTTATTTAAAATATGTTTATATTTTTGTATTCTGTTATGTTCTATTTAGCTCATTGAACAGACAATCAGAAATGTCCCTGTGTTATATAAGCGGTGGGCCAATAGCTGTATTATGCATCTGATAGATCCATATCGAGGGAGGACCCAGTTTTTTCATAACAACATCTACAATTTTCAAGGACTCAAAATAAAATTGTTGCCTGTCGTACTTCTGGCACATTTTTGTAAATCTGCATCTCCATTTTCTGTAACATTTTTCCAAGATGAAGACAGTGGGCAGCTAAATGTTATTACCCAATCACACGCTCAGGAACTACCTGCTGTCGGAGCACCAGCACTAAACCCCACCCACCTGCGCTCCTATGACAGAAGATGAGCAGCTGTCACTAAACCTCTGGGTTAGTTATAGAGTTAGCAGTAAAGCCTAAGACCTTTGATTTAATTTATTTTTAGCAAAATGTATCATCTAATTATAATTTTAGGGCTATTCATTAACTTGATAGCTTTATGCTTTTGTGAGCTTTACTCTTAATCAAAGAACATATCCTGTCTATTGTATATAAATGAATGAATAATAGTGATAATAATGGTGAGAATTTCTCTCAATTAAACTCATAATCTATCTTGACACCTTGGATGCAAACACACAGCCTAAATGAGTATGGTAGAGGTATACACTGCCACAAGACACTATGAATGTCTATAATCAAGATAAAAAAAGAGCTCAGAAAAATGAAGAATATTGTTTTATTTCATAATTACACTGGAACTCCTGTTTAACTCCTGTATCTATAAAGGAAGCGAGAGAGAGATTATGACAAATTCTGAAATTAAATGGTCTATAATGTGTTATAAAGCTATTAGAGCGTTGATATTTGTAACTTTTACAATTGCACATCACGCAATGTGGCTCTTTATTTATAAATGTAGCCTATTCATCTGTTAGTATCCTGGTGCACTGTGCTATTGCTAAAGATATAGGCTTAATGACTTATATTTCCTGTGGTAGCAATGTGCAACGCAAGATCAATTAGGCAGCAATCGCGTGAGGAAAACAAGAAACGGGACTGGAAAGAAGAAGGTCATACTATGATACTTACACAGAGACTTGATCCTGATTTGTTTGTATTTGTGCTGCTGTCAGTCAAACAGCTGGGATAGGGCGCACCTTCTGATTGGTCAGTCATCAAAATCTGAGCGTACTATTGGTTCATGAAGTGTCATCAGACATGGCGTTTGCCTGAAAATGTGCATGAATTTCAAGTGGTGACAGTCATAATATAACTGAGGATAATACTTTGCACTTTCTATATGTGAAATTCTGTGTCCTCCCTCGATGGAGATCTATATTTTCAATAACAAAAGCAAATAGATGGCCTCAGCCCACTGCTTAATATGATACATGGTGCAAGAAAAAACTAAATTACTATTTCCTCCTCCTCTGTTTAACTTTGGCACCTTACACCACATACTGGGCTTATCCAATTATTTTATACAAATTGGACAAAAAAGGAAAGTGCCCTTATTTTCTTTCACATTGGAGACCTGAAGAAAGACAAATGAGGTGCAAAGGAAACAGTGATGTGTAATCAGACACAAAAAAATACAACCTTTTTTTTGTATTCATTTATCCTACGCATTTTGGACAAGGATGCATTACATACTGATGCCTACATATTTGGTCCAATTAGACTCAAGCAAACCTGGAGCCCGCTATTTTTTATTTTTTTTAAGATTGTGAAGTGGTTTGGGACACAATCTAATGAGCTTACCTTGTCCACTGTGTGCACACTGTGATGATGTGTGAGACTGGACGAAGGTGACTGGGTCTCACGTACTGGGACACGGCTCGCACCATTGCCTCATCTGTTGTGGGTCAGTGCAGCAGGGACAGAGCAGCACCTCCTCTAAACACAACACAGGAAACAAGACACGCTTTATGACTCCATGCTGGCCATAGTACTTTGAGTCAGTGGCATTGTCATAGCTGCGGAAATTTGGACCACTACCTGACTAAATCCATGCAAGAAAGTGGCATAAAAATCCACTATAACCATACAGCAATGCCAGACAAAGTTCTCCAAGGTAAGTTTTGCTCTCTCTCATCCACCTTTTTTGGTTTTTGAAGCCTGATTTTGACAAACAACGGAAAAGGTTTTAGTTTTCTGAAATCATTTTGATACATAATACTTACATAGAGCTTTTCAAGATACTCAAAGATGCTTTACAATTAGTGAGCAACAAGATCTACCCTGAACATAACATGAAACATTTTTTTGCGGTCCAGTTACATTAAAACTATACACTTCAAGTTCTTCTTCAAGTGTCAAAATAATGGTATGAAAATGTGGCATAAGAGTGGTATTGGAGGAAAGATTTAGGGTATGACTACACCTGAGCACAAACCAAGATGTATATTTCAAGATGTTAGTAATGCTGACACTGCACCAAATTTGTAGATTGGCCCACCCACCGTCCTGTTACACATTAGGGATAAATGCTGACTACTGCGCTTTAGTTTCTGGTAAAACAAGAGATATTTTTTACAGCTACCTTTAAAGCCTTCACTACTGCAGATTCATTGGCTGGACAGTATCTGCTTAACAGGCGGCAGGTGCTCTGTAACACCCGCACCTCCTCTGAGCTCCCTGCTGCTTTTGTTTTAGTACAATCATGGGTCCTTGAAGCCGACAAAATACTTTCATCCTGCTCTAATGACTCAGGGTACCAGGAAGGGAAGAACTCAAGATGAAGGTTCAACTGAGTTTTAGAGGTAAAATAAGTGAATACAACTGAATAGCGCTCTGATTCACCGCCTATAGACATATTGTTGGAGGATGAGGTGAGGTGAATGACTAAGACTGCTGCTTTGATTGAAAATTACAGTTTGCAATTCAATGTGAAAGATTTTGTGGTAAGTTAACTTTATTTTTAAGTTTAAAAGCAGGGATATTCTGAATTAGGCAGCAAGTGAATATTTTTTCCTTAAAGTTGAAGCAGGAAAACAGAGGAAACCACATAAGGAATTAAGTAAGTTTGACCAAACTGTAGTCAGAGCATCTCCAAAACTGTAGCTCTTGTGGAGTGTTCCCAGTCTGCAGTGGTCAAAAGTGGTCCAAGAAAGGAGCAGAGGTGAATCAGTGACAGGTGATGCACATGGGGAGCAAAGGCAGGCCCAGCTGTAGCTCAAATTGCTGTTAATACTGGTTCTGATAGTAGTGCAATGCAGTGTGTCGCCGTTGAAAGATCTCACATGACTGCTCTCTGGGAACAATTCTCAAACCTGCAGCTTCTAATAATGTGTGGATTCATGCAAATTACAAACTCATGCCTTTCAATTTCAAAGACTGAATATTACACTGGGAGAACATATAACAGAGCCAAAGGAGATACTGCAGGCCTGTAACATGATGCCAGCGTCCCAATAACAAGGTAATGTGGAGGAAATGTGAGGAGAGGCTGACACTAATGGTATGGTTGAGCCTCTGTCTCTGCGTGCACGCTCAGTATCAGTGTTGGCTTCAATAGCAGCGATGAGCTATGTGTCAGAACCACTTTGTCGGCCAGGGATCATCCAAAGGAATCCAGGATTTATGGAACGTCTTCATTAATCTTCTTGTCTTTTTTAGCTTGAGGAGCTTATAATAAAAAAAGCTCGGCTGCGCACAGTGTGACATGGGGCGAGCCCAATGAGGGTTCAGACTGTCGACAGTAATGTACAGTAGCTCTAACCTAGAGGCAGCACCTGTCACTCTCACAGACAGACTGGGAAAAAGGTGCTTAAAGCCAAACTTTCTGGCATGTCTTAGGGCAACAGTTGATAAAGTTTGGTTTGAATAAGGCACGCTGGAGGGGAATGGTCACCAAGATGGAGGCTGATAAACAAACCGTCTACTTAAGTAAAACTACAGAGCAAAACTGTTGCTTGAGGAAATGTATATTTAGATAAAAAGCTCATACTACTACCACTACTAATGAAGCTACTACTACCATTACAAATATTACTACACTACAGAAATATCAATATCTACATAGATAAAATGACTTGAATTCAGATTATTTATCTTGATTTGAGCAAATTTCACTGGATTGGATTTATTTACTTATTAGGTTACTTATTGGCCTAAATTATTTGACTGGTTTCAAGTTATTTCTTTCCTAATTCAAGCTATTTTTTTTTTTTTACTAATTTCAAGCAAAATTATCTGTCCATGGGGTAAGTGGAATATTCTCACCCCACAGACAGATAATTTAGCTTGAAATAAGTAAATAAAGTAATAAATAACCTAAAACAAGTCAAATATCTAGCCTAATAAGTAAATAAATCTAATCTAGTGAAAATTAGAATCAAGAATAATATTCTGAATTCAAGTCATTTTAACTAATATAGATATTAATTTTTTGCAAGGTACTAAAGTATGCATTAGGGGAAAACTACATAGCTTAAGACAAAGGCATTAGAGAAATCATTTATTTATATTTTAGTCAACTGGGAATCAGTCAAGGCTTTAGGAGGCTGCAACTAAAAAGGCTTCAAAGCTGAAATCAGTTTTGTCAAGCAATACCCTAGTTGTGAAGGTAGCAAGAGGAAAAAAGGTAATGTTATTTATTAAAAACGAACTTTTTAAGAGTCATGGCCAAATCTAAGCTCACAAACCAAACATAACATGAAAAGTATTTAACTTTAGCCTTTTCAAACTACTTGACACTCAGATTCTGTACCCAACGGAAAGTGAAAACTAAATATGAAAATGAAAAGTCCAAATACTGGATATCCAACACCTTTGTTAAACTGACACACAGTGGGTTTGTAGATCATAGAACAAAAGGTTATGTGATTTCTCTTTGAGAATTTGCCTTTTCTCCACCCTGACTGCTCTGTAACTGTAAGAATAAATGTTTTCGGTCCTTTGCTAGGGGCAGTGATTATCAAAAGGTAGGAAGGCCAACCTGTTTAAAACCTATGCCAAATTAATATGCAAATCACTGCACACTAGGAGGCAAAAGGAAAGCAGACATGTGCCATAAAGCTTGAGACAAATAACTGTAAAGAGTGGGTTACAATAAAATAATAAGAGATCCCATAATCAGACTAGTTAAGGGCCACTTCTCTAAAGCTCTATAAAATATAGAAAATTATGATATAATTATGAAGTTACCAACACTGCACTGCATGAAGTGTCGTGGTATTTCATAAGCTGCATGATCAAGGGTTGCATATTTATTAAAAAGGTAAAAACACGGAAATGAAAGTACAAGTATAAAACATGGCACTGGCACTGACACTGACTGGCTGTGAATGAAGGCTCTTTTTTGCTTTTCTATTGTTTATTATCAAGCGTCAAAAAAAACCTTAATTTCAAACAGTGAGACGTCAACCTTGTTCTGAATGACCACACAAAAAATAAAAAATACACCTCCACATCTCACAAAGGACCATAGATAAGCTCTGAAATGACTGTACACGACTGCCTTTTATAATAAATCTTCGCACATTCATTATTTTGACCCCGGGACCTGCCAGACTTGACTACAAAATGAAATGCATTCATAGAGATTTCTCCAGAGTCATTGGCCAACAAATTACTGCACACACTGACAATTCAATGTACCATGGCAAAGACATGGGCAGTTTTCTCTTGAGGATCGAGTCTCTTGCGTTCTCACCCCACACCTGAGACAACCAACTGAACAGTTATTAAATGAGTGTGTTTCATTAAAATATATCAGGGACTGGTCTATCACTGCGTAGAGTTATTGCTCCTGTCTGGTGTAGCTTTGCAGTACTCACAGGGCTCGTATAAGGAAGACTTATGGTGACCAACAGAGAGACAGAGAGATATATAATAGCCAAGTATCACATGATGAATTACTGCTTTGGTTAGTTTTTTCTGGGTACTTAGGGTTGGCGGTGATATATATACGACCCCACCAAAAGGCTGAAACACGGTGGAGCGCTGGTATGGGGCAGTCTGTTAGGGCAATTTTGTGTGTGACAGGCCAACAAGGAGCTGGTAACAGGTCAGCAGGATTGTGAAGACAAAGGGTGTAAACCTAAAATTATTTTGGTGTGGCATGACCTGTTTACAACACCATCATCCATCACTAAACCATACCAGAGTTTACCCTTTAAATGGCAATTCATTTTTATTAGAGGTATATTGCTAGTAAATACATGAATTAGAAATGGGCCCCATGGGAAATCTGCTTGTTGTATTTATCATGCATATAAGCAGTTTTTAACTATCTTAGCCCTACATTTTACTGAAAACTTAGCAAAATTCAAATGTTCTGCAAAGGGAAAGCACTTGCCCTAGAACAGTGATTCTCAACTGATGGGTTAGGACCCAAAAATGGGTCGCAGAACCATTTTCAGTGGGTCACGGGCCTTAGCCTGGAAAAACAAACAAACAAACAAACAAACAAAAGCATAGCATGCTGGGTTTGAGCACGCATAGCGGCCAACAAACGGCCTTCTTCAGGGTCATTTCCAGCACTCTTTCCTCTATTTGGGGCGATGGTAGTGCAGTGGGTTAAGCATTTGCCCAGCAACTGGAGGGTTGCCAGTTCAAATCCCATCTGAAGCGCATACTGTCATTGTGTCCCTGGGCAAGACACTTCACCCACCTTGCCTGTGAATGTGTTAGTGTGGCTGTGTTTGGTGGTGGTCGGAGGGGCCGTTGGCGCAGATTGGCAGCCACACTTCCATCAGTCTGCCCCAGGGCAGCTGTGGCTACAGAAGTAGCTCACCACCACCAGTGTGATTGAGGAGTGAATGAATAATAGATCAAAAATTGTAAAGCGACTTTGAGCTGTGTGAAAAGCGCTATATAAAATTGATGTATTATTATTATTTGTGTGGGTTAATGCACAGCACCTGAGAATATAGGAAGTGACATCACAGACTGAGACACCTATAGGTAAAATATTTTGGTGTACAGATCACATATTATTTAAAGATGTACAGCACGAGAAGCAAAAATCGTTTTACAAAAACAAAAAAGCACAAAAAGCAAATAATTAAATAAACACTGTCTACAATAAGAATCTTCTCTTCTGTGAAAAAACAAAAACAAATATGGTTTCTGCGGGGCCTTAAAAAATCTAAAATCTGCCTAGATGTAGACTATTAGGTCTTCTATACACTTAAAGGTCTTAAATGTGACACTTACATTTGATGCTACTACTTAAAATGTCTACCTAAATGCTCAAAGGTGTTTTACCCTTGCTAGATCTTTTCTTACTGGGACCTAAATGCTTTGTGGCGCGCACTGTCGCAGATGGTCTCACCTTGAAATAGGTCTTAATTTTAACAATCTTAACAATGGTCTTAAAATCGCCTAAAAAAAAAAAAGTCCTAAATTAAACTTTTTGAAGCCTGCAACAACCCTGAAATAAACTCCTCAACAGAAGGGTGACATTTTATTTTGTTTGTACATGAAAACAGTTGATTCTGTAAAAAAAAAGGCTGAAGTTACTGATGTGAAGAGTTGAGGTTTAAAATTTAAAGTGGTAAGTCGTGGGTTGTCTTTATAGGATGCAGGTAGGTCCCAAAGCCAGACCAGTTGAGAACCACTGCACTAAGAATATTTGGTGGTGATAACGCCTTTCAGTGTTTGCCATGTTGGTTACAAGTAGGCAGCACATAGGGCACTTTATGCTACTGGCAAACCCCTCCCACAGACTGCCACACCATGGGTGAGTAGGCGAACCATCAGTGGTATGGTAAGGCTATATTAACATTATCAAATCTTTATGTCTTGTATGTATTCAAGTCAATAGTAGAGGGAGCAGTATTAAAAAGATCATCCTAAGCCTGCCACTGAATTTGTACAGAGCGCTACGGAAGTTTGGGTAATGGTATTTGATTAAGCTATCTATACATGTACATATTATCTTTTATCAGATGTGATCAAGGTTAATCTTACAAATGTGAATTAGTATTTCAAGTTCACTGTGATCTTTCTTGATCCTAGAAGCACCTTTGTTCAAATACAAGAGCTGATACTGAGCGAAACTATCAACAGAAAAAGACTCATCTCCAAAAGTACCTCTTGATACAGCCCTGGTACAAAGTTGAATGAGAGCGAAGCTTCTCTAGTTACCATTCTGTACTGAGATGCTGAAAAGGAAACAGAAATAAATGCTAATCTCTTCTTAGCATGCTCGAGGGTAATTCACGACGCGGCCACAAATCTTTTATTGTTTGATCCACACATTAAAGTGAATCCAGTGGGAGGTATTTTAAAACCTCTTTACTGCATCCTCTGCCTGTCCTCGGATGACCCTCCTGCTTTGAAGCTTCAGCTCCAAAATGTTGCCTTCAGAACCTAAAAAACAAAATTCCTCGCATCCGGAGCCATTACTGGATGTGACAAGATGGAGTCTTGCAGAGATGATAAATGTGTTATCTTTTTGAAATCAAAGCTCAAAAATCATTTTGTTATATCTTTGTAATTGATTGAGTCAATGTCCTTTGCGCATTTATATATTTTCACAAAGAAAACCTGCAGATAATCTTCATATTTTTTTCTGAATTATTAACCATTTATAAGTTAAAATACTCCTAGTGCAATAAGAAATGCTTAATGAATATGCATGATGAATAAATGGAATGTGAGAGTGCCCCACTGCTGAAAGCCTGTATAAAAAAAAAAAAAAAAAAAAAAAAAAAAAGTGGCTTTCCCCTGTGCAAGCAATCCAATTTTACCTCTGATCCAGCACAGCCTTTATGCCTGCTAGGAAATGGATGGCCATTTACAAATGGAGCTCTTTCTGTTTATGAATATACATACTCCAAGACACCACTCATCATCAAAGGGGAATTTTCATAATGCAATCAATACGTGATGGTCTGGCCAACTGCACTGAAGCCCAATGACAACACAGCTTTGTATTTCAAGGTCTATAAATTTCAAGCAGCGAGCAGTTTTCATTTACAACTTTAGATTTTGTGGGGGTACGGTTATGAGAGAGGTCCATAGCCACACAGCTCAGGAAATCCTCTAAAGCGTTACACTGTCATCTAGTGGTGACAAGAAACAAAAAAAAAACAAGAGGGAGGTTAGTTTCTAGAGTGCAACTTGAAGTCAGGAGAGATACAACCATCTCCATAAGTGTATTTTGAGCTGAGATTTGCATTCGGCGGTGGGAGGGAGTGGGTTTCAGAACCAAAGAGCAGTGTAACTAAAAGTTCTGTGGAGCGCAGATGAGCAGCTTGAGTCTGGAGAAGGTCCACTGAGGAGGAGTGAAGATGTGGAGAGGAAGTGTAAGGCTTAAGGAGGTCAGAGCACTCATGTTTTACACCACAAAATATGTAATGTTACAGTCTGTGCTAAAATGTCAAAGATAGAACAATAATCAGTGAGATGTACCACTAAAGGCTACGAGCTGTGTTTTAGGATGAATTGTATGATTTTAGCATAACATTTTCTGATGACGACGGTTATTTCTGAATGATCCTCTACGTATCTGAATTATAGGGGTCAGTACCAAAACATGCAGAATAAACTACCCCTGGATTCAATTGGATAGACATTCAACCAATCAAAAAACAGTTATCCCACTCCAATTCGGGTACCGCAACAGTGATTCCAGAGCAGCCAGTAAATGTAACTGGTTGGCTATTATTTATACTAAAACCATTGTGGACAGTATGGTAGGTTATGGAGGTTTAAGGAGGATTTTGTAGGTGAGGAGGAGGAGGAGGAGGAGGAGGAGGAGAATTTTGGGATCCAGTGATGCAATCTGGGTTATGTCACAGGCAAGAGAATATTGGTTGGCCTATTGTGAGACATTGAGATGGAGGGCAGCATAAATTCTATGGAGGATTCTGCTGCTACAGAGTTAATGTGCTGACGTTTTAGTGTGGATTATGATTATTAATACAGTATGTCTGCAATTACTGGGCCTCATCATGAAACAAAAACTGGCACAAAGTTCAACATGCTCTCTGTCTGCTCAAATTAGCTGAGGTGAAAGTTTTTTTTTTTTTTTTTTCACTCCTGACGTGCACAGTCAGGTGTGATAGTTGTTAGAAGAGAGAGGGGGGTTAGCAGTAAGGAGTACTGTACACTGAGGTTGTGTACCCAATCACTACTAACAAAAAATGTTAAACGAACATTTATTTTTTTTGTTTGGATATTTCTTTTAAAAACATTGTTTAAACCAGTGGTTGCCAACATTTTTTGTCTTGTATACTCCATGTCCTACCATGAGTACCCCCTCATTCATACATCTAGATGATTCTTCAAAAAGTGATTATTTAAAAAAATAAAATAAAATCTTTAAATCTGCGCTTTAAATCTTAAAGTCTTTATTTGAACAAAGATATTTTAGTTTATTGTAAATGCAAATTCTCCTGCTTTTTTTAAACTTCAATTCAAGATAAAAAAAATTTATATCAAATAAAAACATACATTGTATGTTCAAAATATGAATAAACATAAAACATTTGAATAATAATCTTACACTAATAGATAAATAAAAAATAATAATAATTTGAACTCCATTTAAAAACATGCAACAAAATATAAAATTCTAATAATATTCTTTAACAAGTTCATCTCCAATCATAGAGTCACTTTAGTTTGAAAGATTGCAAATATTTTTTTTTATGATCTTCGAAATAAATTGTACAAATTATTTACGTACCTGTACCTCTGCTTGGGAAACACTGGTCTAAACCACAGAGGAATACTGAATACCTCAAAAACATGCACAGTAGACTAATCCTCCAGCCAGATATTCCTGACCAGGATCCTGGCTCAAGATCTGGAGAAGGGTCCCGGGCGCTACACCGTGGCTGCCCCCTGCTCCTGACAGGTTGCCCCAGTGGCACTGAAGGATGGGTCAAATGCAGAGAACAAATTTTCCTACGGGGACGTTAAAGTATACCTTACCTTACCTGACTCCAGCCCTCCATCTGAATTTTTGATATCATTAGAACTAGAAAGTAAAAACAACCTGTGATAGTTTCCATTAGAGCTTGTGAGGTAATACTCAGAGGAGTGCACATTAGGCTTATTGACCCTGGAGTGAGGTCTTCAGTGGAAATGTCCAATTCATCATCATTAAACATGACTCAGTTGATCTCCATTGCTGTTTCTCAGTGCTGACAATGCTATCTTCTGTCCTCATTCCAACACTAGGAGGAAATTCGATCCGTGTGCCGCTCTACACTGACTGACAATTTCTTTCCTGGGAACTATTTTCGACACCCTGGCCACACAGGAACTCTGAGACGCGTCTCTGGTGCAGTTCTGCTGCAGAAAGATTTGAACTCCCTAAGTTCAAGGAGCTGAGTGTGTTCAGGATTAAAGCCACAGTTTACTTTGTCAACAGCACGTCCAAAAAATATCTATGCGGTGTTACATAATACAGACAGGTGGGGAAACCTAATGTGGACAATGGCTGAGGGGACTGCAGGACACTGAATTTGTCAACAGTGTACACAAATACACTCACAATCTATCAAAGGCAACATCATTCTTTCACTTCAGCAGCTTTAATTGACGCAAACGCATGATGGATGAGGCCAAATGGAGATAAATTTCCCCCAAATGCTCCCGTTAATCCTGACATGTCACAAGAGGTCGTATCCATTTCTACCTGACCCACTGAAACGACCTACATTCACAATAATATAGGTTACAGTGATGGGGAGGCTGTAGTTCCAAAAAAGTTTAAATCTAAAGCATTCACTGATTCATTTATAATCAGTGGTGGTTATGGGCGACTGGAGCCAGACAAACATCCACCAGGGGCACCTCAGAGTCAGCAGATCACCTGACACATACATGTACTCGGATGGTGGGAGGGATGTAGCTAGATGCAAAGGGTGGGCCGACATCATATTAAACTCTATGGATTAAGAATGGGACATCACTTAAGTTCATATGCGTGTAAAGGCAGGTGAGCTGATACTTTATAATATAGTGTATCTATGAGCAGCAAAGTTTTTCTTGTCAAGATAAAGGGAAAAAAATAAAAGAGTCATATCCTGTAGCCATGGCGACCGCAGAGTTTCTTGAGATGCTATTTCAAGTGAACTGAAGATATTTTTGTTTGATGTGGATGTTTTTGGAAATGTCAACTACATTTTTAACGTGACCGTAAACATATAATGAAAATTTAATCAGTCAACTTCTAACATGTAGTGTATATAGTATATGCTGTACAAACTGCTTTCTCATTATGAATAATATATACTGAAATTGTATGTTTTGACTTAAATTGTATGTTTATTACTTAAATGTTTTGCATCTGCCCTTCATGCTCCCATTTGGGCAGGTCGTCACTGTAAATAAAAATAGCTTCTCAGCTGACTCATTTTAAAACTAATAGCCTATATAGAAATGATTAGTAAATCTAAAGATGTCAGAAAGGCTGTATAATTAATACTTTTGATAATAAGTGCATTCTTGCACACATTTATGTTGATAGAATAAGGGATGTATGGGTTAGCTGCTGCTATCTGAGAAAAATCCATCTACAAAAGTGAATAATCCAACTCTGTCTCCATGTTTCCATATGAATTAAGGTATTAATTAAGGCAGGTTATATTTTAAGGTGTAGATTTGGTAAAATTTTTTATTGTTAAGAAAATAGAGGCAGTGTCAGGAGGAGTGGTTGAGGTAGAGGTGTGATGAAGGATTTTTGTGTAATGTAGCTTTATATAAATTGGTATTTTATTAATTTATATTATTTATTTCAAACGTTTTTCTCTGCAAATGAGCTAACGTGACTAGTGATTTCTGTTGTGGATTCATATGTTTATCAAAGTCTAAAATTATATTATTTTGTACATAGAGTGACCTCAAAAAGTACTACTTGTGGGACAAATGGTGCGATTTGGTTTGATTTGGTGGGACAGACTCGAGACATTAATCTTTTGATATAAAAATCTAGCTTTACCAACTCACTGAGATACAAGTTTAGGGCTTATAAAAAATTTGATGTGCTGTTTTCATCCCAAAAACACACATTTTGCATAGTAATGTCTTTACTGAGACTTAATTCATTGGAATAAAAAAGATGGAACAGAAAAAAAATCAAAGCTCTCAGTTTATATATTCTCAAAACAATCCAGCACCAACACCAGCTCATATATCCAGGAGAGGACTACACTGAAACACAGGCGCAGCAACACAAAAACCATATATTCCAACCTGAGAGAGGATGCCTACAAATATTTATTCTACATTTTACACAAGGAATAGTGACGTTACCCTCTAGTTCTTAACTTGAATCTCTATTTTTATAAGACCCACTGAGCACAAATGAAAAAGAGGGACTTTATTACAATAAGTGACAGGATGGGGGACAGATGCCTAAATGGCTGTGAAGTACAATCAAAAAAGGGACAGATGGTCACCCTATTTGTACATCCAAAAGTATATCAACGTCAATATATTTTATTAGTGATTTTTGAAAGTGCAGATGTTAAAGTTTATCATGAACAGAATTACTTCTGAGAACTAAAACAGGTTGAAAAACTTCACCATGAAATGTACGCTGACAGGTTGACAGATGGATTAAGTCTCACTTTTTAGTTCAGCTGTAAGAGTCTGACAGAAGTCTTAAAGAACTCCTGAAGCTCTAGGAAAATGAAGGTTGTCAATGTGAGAAGGTGGCAGCAGCTCAAATGTCCAAACACAGTTTACTGTAGAGGAGGAGTCGAGCTGAACTGGGTCAGACTCTTTGGACCAGAACATCATCCATCATGTGGTGGGTGGTGAGGGGGACAGGAGGAAACTGATGACACATGGGTTATCACTGATGATGATAAAGAACCAAATCAAAAAGATACAACACACTGGGAAGTAGGTTTTATTGTCATGTGTTGAAGGTTGTGTGTGTTGGAAAGGCTAGATCACATTTTGGTATTACACCAAGTGGGACGAGGAAATCAGGTAATGCCATCTATCTATGTGTCTAACCAAAACATTTTTTTCATGGGGTAAAAATATGAGCAACAAATTAGTATTGTAGTAGGGAATTTACCAAACAGGGCCATTCATTCACTCATTCATGGATTAAATCTGGTTGACAAACTATTGCGGTCCGCCATATTTGTGTTATTACTTGTTCAGCTTAAAAAAATAAAAAACCTTTATTATTCAGTCTTTAGCTTATATGGCGATTGCTACATTAAATAAAATAGCAACATTTTACCATTTTTTTTAAAATCCAGATCTGACATTACACACATATAGGTGATTGGTTGCACAGCCCTGTCTCAGATCTGCTGCATAGGATCTGATAGTTGTTTCTTACTAATTTGTAGATGCTGAGTCCAGATATGCTGTTAGTTTTGCTTTAGAACATCACAGCTTTTCACAAAGTCTGATGTCCAGTGTAGAGCCTTTTTGCCTAAGATGGATCATAAATGTTAGAGCTATTGCCAGATATACTGCCACCAACACAGGAAACATTATCTTTATATACAATAGGTGGGCAACATTTATCACTTTTCCTCTGATTAGCCCTTAAATGAATGCTAGGCACACTTACATGCACACAAAACTCCTGATTTCAGGGATTTATAATGACCAGTGCAGAACAGAAATGCAAGCATAGCCAGGTGATTTCTGCTACATTTGTGGCAACAACATCCAAACAACAGCAGAAAATTACAGACTTTGTAAAAAAGGCATATTCTGCACATCTTGAAATGAAGATGATGCTCTGAAGCTTGGTGCCCAGGACAAACCATGGGCTCCTCATACAGTGTGCCGGGCTTGTGTTGAGAACCTTAGACAGTGGACCAAAGGAAATAGAAAAAGCTTAAGTTTTAGTATTCCAATGTCATGTCATTACTATGAAGAATCATAGTGATGACTGTTATTACTGTATGTATAAGTGTGATTTGCAAAACAGCATAAACCTTTTTTTTCTATATGCGGGGCAATGATGTCATTTGCCAAAACCATCTTGATTATTCATAATTTCCCAATTTCCTCATTGAAAATGTGGGGGTGCTCCCCTTATGGCACTATTCTTTCAAACATACAGCCATATTGTATACAAACAATGGAGAGACCTGTTATAACGGCTACATAGAAAATACTGAAGGACATACCAGAGCAGAAAACAGCTCCTGTGAATCTGTTTCTTGTAATTCTAGTGGCACCTTACAGAAACAAGATACTAATACTAAATACTGACACAGTGAGTATGATAATGTTTGAGCAATAAACTCAGACATAATTAAATCTATTTTATCTAAAACAGCCTGCACACTCCAACACTGTGCTGCAGAGAACTGAATCAACACTACAACACTAAAATTTAAATTTCATGATGTGTTTAGATCCCAAACTACCCAGTAGCTAACTCCCATGTTTCTCCTTCCAGTCCTTTGTGTATCTAACTTCTGTGTGCAGCGGATTGTGGCGCATTCATTGGACACATGTCACCAGCAAAAAGGTCCCAGGGTGGAGCCTAAATGACTGCGCAGAGCCAGGTCTGCAGTATTCCAAGTAAAGCGGACTCCTGGCATGCATTAGCAACAGGTGGTGCCTTTATGAGTGGCCCGGCCCGGCCCGGGTGTAGCATGACAGCGACAGCTCCAAGTTTATCACTGCAGTCAAGAAGAGAGAGACGTGAGGGGGCGGGGCCAGCAGCTCAATGTCACAGGATCACAAGAGGCATGCTATCAAATTTAAACCTGGAGAAGCAGGAACACAATCTTCAAAATATGAATCCCAAAAAGTCAGAAAGAGACATTTTTCAACTCTATATTTTCTTGCGTGTTGAGAAGTAAGGTGGAGCTGTTTCTTGGCTGTAAATAGAGACTTCTCAGTTACTGCCTTCAGCGGCCAAATCACATGATGCACCGAGATTCCAGAGAGGCCTCGACCCCCTGACCCCGGGCTTAAAGAGCTTCAGATCCAGACACATGACTGCTGATAATGACTTGTCACAATTAAACATTTGAAATCAGCAAAATCATAAACTAACCCTTTATTTTGTATGAGTGACATTTTTAAGGTCAAAAGGTGGGGAATAGTAGAGAGACAATAATTATAAATTAACATTTTTTTTATCCTTGGTGTACACTTTGAATATATATTTAGGTTAATATTCAATAGTAGTATTAAAGTAGGCCTATGGTAAATATACTTGGAATAATATGCGCAACAAAATCATTACTTGAGTTAAACTAAAAAAGTATTGGGCATAAAGTTTACTTAAGTAGAAAGCACTTGCTACTGTTACTACCACTACTAGCAATACTACTACTGTTAGCACTACCATTGTGACTATGTTGTGCTACTGATACTACTGTTGTTGTTGTTGCTGCTCTCACTTTATTGGAAGCTATACTACTGCAACTACTCTGACACTATGCTAGTTAGCTGTGCTTACTTTGAAAGAGACATTAGCTTGGAATATTTAGTCATTCACTTTATTTATTATATATTTTTATCTTTACTTTATTGTGTATTTGTTTGTTTACAGAAACCACAGATTAAAACCAGTAAAATATCAAGATGGTCTGATTCTGATTAGAAATGCAGTTATAACTCAAGTCCAAGTCATTCATAACCAGCCAGAATCAGATAACAGTCTCCAACAGCCAATAGTTTAAGATATGATATGATATGATATGATAAGATAAGACGAAATAAGCCTTTATTGTCTCTGAGGGGGAGAAATTTGACTTTGACATCAAAGAGCATATAACATAAAAAGCAAGCCAAACATGACTAAAAAATCCATACCTAGCAATCATGATAATACTTTTAACAGTTCATTCATCCAATCAGCTGCTATTGCACATATTACAGAGAAAAGAAAAGGTACTGCAAATAGTAACATTTTCAAAACTACACAAAGTATATTGCACAAACTCATGTTCTAATGTTTTACGCAATTTAGTATTCATTGCACAGTCAGACACTAATTCATTCCAGATTTTGTTTACATCTGTGTGGGATGTTGACACCACCTCTTCTTCATTGAAGGACTGTGTGCCAGGACAGGAAAGCCTATTCACTGCTGCTAAACTGTCATTTACCATGTATGAAGAGGTATTATGTCCTAGTGCACACCTCTGTTCAGCCATCTGTATGTAGAGTCATATTTCAGCTGCAAACACTGACTGCTCATTAGGGTTCTGGGATTTAGAGCATCACACACAGATTGGTGGCACTGGAATCTCCCTTATAGTGTGAACCTATTTCACTAGTGCCATATAATTATCACCTTCTCATTTTCAAGTATGTAAACAAAGTAGCCTCTTGGGTTTTCTAAACAGCAGATAACATACATGTATGACTGCACACTGACATTGACATCTGCAATGTCTTTTTTAGTTCATTGAAATATCTAAATATGCTTATAGGTACATAAAAAACATGAACTAAAATGGCTGAACATTGCATTTGCTAATATTTTAAAAATTCTGCCTCTGCCCTTACATACATGTACTCTATTGTTTGTTTCCAAAACCATCTTGATTATTTATAATGTGCAGTATTTTGTTTTAAAGGCTAATACCTCCAAAGAAAATATAATGTAGTCTGCTCTGTTCATGCACCATTCTTTTGAATGTTGCCATATTGATTACTAACAGTAAAAACGTCAATTGAGTACTTTATTTCTCATTAAGGGAAACATTGCAATTCTGTAATAAAACACATAAATAACACTTACAACATAAAACTTGCAATTTAATTTGCAAAACATTAGTAATTGTAAGTCACAGTAACCTGTCATGCTCACATTTGTTTTGTAAATACAACACAACTCACTTCACTACTGAGGAAGCCTTCTGACTGTCAGTGAAGCACATTCTTGTTTTAGTCCTAAAAGATAAAAATGCATGTTATTGAAGTTATCAAATTAGAAAAACATATGTGCTATTAAGAAAGATACAGAAAGTATTACATGCAGATTCTGTTTTTGATCATAACACCATCAGCAATGTATTTCCATCTGATTCCAGAGGCCAGAGGTTTTCAGAGTATGTTAAATATGTATGCCTCGCCAGAGATGACCCTAGTGACTGTCTGCACTTTTTGAGAGAAGTAATTCTTTGAAAGTATAATCCAGTCAGAATGGACTTTTCCAGGCTGTTGGCTCTATGACAGGATGTGCCGAACACCACTTCAGAGGCAGAGGAGTGTGAAACGCTCACATTCGATTACTCTGGAGGTACAGGCCCCAGTTTAGGAGCCTCTTCTACCTCACTGCTTCATCTGTTGACTGTAGAGAGGTAGCATGTCTCTAAAGGTTACTCTGTTTATGTGAACTGCTCCCTTCAGCGGTCACTCGCTGGCTAAAGCATAATGGTACAATTCTGCATGAAAAGATAAGTGCGACTCTGACTACAGTTCTCCACTAAAAACATAGAAGAATAGCAATTGTCTGTTCTAAAGCACTACCATACTTCCCCCGTCTGTCTGGAGGAGCTCTATAAATAAATATACTTTCAGAGCAGTAAATCATCACATGGGATGACCTCATTGGCCACACGGTTCTTAAGAGAAAGTGGTGTTACTTTTCCTTGATCACATGGTGCAATGCCTAAAGCTGTTAAACATGCTTCATTGAAATGTTTTCAAGATTTCAAAGTTAAAATTGATATTTTTTTCAAGACCACTGTTTATGCAATACACAAAAGATTCAATTTACATTCAACATAATTCTCAATTATTACCAAGTATTACTCAAAAGTGTATTTTGCGACAATTACTGACTCGATTTTGACACCATCAAATGTAATAGCATCTTAATACTTCAAACGTGGTGTTATTAGTCATTATTAAAATACATCTTAAATGCAAATAGCTAGAAAAGTGCTACAAACTACTCTCATAAGTATATCTTGTGAAAACTGGACAAAAATGATATGTTATTATAGGGCTGCGCAATATTAGAAAAACGTGATAGCTATATTGAACAGTGTGATAACAATATGACTGGAGATATTTAGATAAAGGTGTAGGCTTTACTGACAACAGACATACTAAAAGTTCAGTCAGATGGAGGACCATGACAATATTGAGATATATTTAGTGTCTTAATACAAATATTGCTTTTGCCAAAACTGCGATAACAATTTAACCCCGATAATTTGGGCAACTACAAAAGCAAGGCACAGACATACACTCATGAATTTTGACTTTTATTGTTGACCTAAAGTTACATAACTCCTCAGTCTGGCACTGATGTAGCGGTAAATTACAGACCAAAGAAAATGAAATGAAAGAATAACATGAGATTTAGCTTCAGGGAGCAGACTCAATGGAAGGACGATATCAAAGAAAAGGTAGATATGGCAGCGAAATGAGGTGGAAGAGAGTCAGCAGGGAGCCAAGATGTGCAGCAGTGTATTAGAAAGAACAGCAGACAGTTGTAAGGAGTCAGTAGGCACGCAGGTCAAAGAATGTAAAGAATATCAAGCTATCATTGTACAAGTGTGAGCCGTGGTCTGGAGAGCAGCAGCAACACGAGGAAGCACGGAGAGGTGGTTAGGGCACACATGCACATATGCAGAAATAAACCTGGAAGTTGACCTATGTATGTGTGAGCAATGTGTGTTGAGAGCAGCAGTTGGCAATGAAAAAAAATCACGCACAGAATCTGTTGACAGCAAGACTTTCATAAAACAATACTGGGAATGTTGAATGTGAGAAAGAGTTGCACAATAACAGTAAAAATCTGCAAAATGTGAGCTTTCATGTTCATCTGTGGTGTGTTTGTTCCACTGTATTGAGTTATAATTCATTGTAGAGCTGTATGGAGGCAAGAATCGAGCCATGCAATGTCAAAGGAGGTGATCCAGGTAAAATACGGTGAAAGGTTTAACAAGAAAGCCCTCTTTTGTTCTTTAGAAGACATTTTGTCCCTCATCCAAGAGACTTTTTGAGTTCTGAGGGGACTGGTGTGTGAGGAGAGTCTTATGCACCTCACAGAGGGGGTGGTTAAACCAGACGAGACTCAGGGCAATTAGCAGCTGAGTGGCCTGGGTGAAAGTCAGAAGGAGTCATATAGACATGCATTACTGTCCTCACAGGACTGACCCGTCTTTATAATAATAATACAATATATACCAGTATCACAAGACTGTACTGTATAAAAGACAATATATTGTGCTTTTTTTTTTTCTTTTTTTTTCTTTTTTTTTTTTTTTTTTTACAAAATGACCTAAGAAAAACTGTATACTAGAAACTGTACTTCACTACATGGACAAACTGCTAATGAAATACTACATACACCAGAAGAGTGCTGCAACTGTATTTCACAAACTAGTTAACTTTATTTTCCAAATAATCAACAATAAAAAACAACAATAATAATAATAATAATAATAATAATAATAATAAAATATATTGTCAAAACTCCTGATTTTATGTGCTGGTTTAGTCCTACTACAAAATATTTTTCATTATAAAAAAAAAAATACCAAGTCAAAATCAAGTAAAATCTGCCTCAGTCAATAAGACATGTTTTTGATATCAATACAGTTTAGCACAACCAAATATTACTTTTTTCAATGTCTAATGTGTTGTTATCACACAATTTATGTGACTTACTCAAATTACTCTAAGCTATTAAGATGTGGTCAATATTTTATTAATATAACATGGTCATAAATAAAGAATGACAATAAAGACAATATAAGAAAAAAAAAAAGAACTTCAGCCACAGCGGGTTACAAACCACTGTACTCTATGTGTAAGCCCCAAGCTTGGATAAATGTTGAGGGTTCTCTCAGCCTGAGCATCTGGTGTTAAACCTATGTCATATAAATGTCCAAACCACTGCACATAGAAGGCAAATGATTTGCTGTGGTGAACTGGGAAGGTACAAGTCAAAAGAAGGAAGACAAAAGACAACAGTTACATGGAAATAAAAATGTTATGTTCGCAAAATACCTGAAATTAACTATGTTTTCAAAGGAATCTGAAGTCATGGATGTGAATGTTTGATCTTCTGCTATACTTACATACATCTGTAAAACCATATTGCAAAGAGAAGCAGCCTATAAACAGCAGACTCTTACATAGCACATAACCATATTCACCAGTTGCATGCGTATGTCATATAAATAAAAGTAGTTACTTCTCATTCTGCTCCAGAGCATGACCTAAGCAGGCAACATGGCCAACCCTGAGCCCTATAAATCAGAACAGACCTGTGGAGTCAGTTTTCTATGTATGTGAACCAGTAAGCCAGTTAAGTAGCTGGCAAAAATGTATGTATACTTAAGCATTAAGTCCTTATGACTGTATTACATTTGAAAACATGAAAGCTTGGGCTGCGGGTGACCTCTGCACTCAGGACACACAGAGTCAGTTAACATCTGATAAATAAACATATCAAATATTACCACATAGCTGAAAAACAGTATGTGGTCTCCTATATCAAGCAGGTATGGATACACTTAGGAGGCAAATGAACTTCTTGAAAATGATACATGATACACTTTGACAGACTTATGGCTCTAGGTGCTCGGTGAGGTCAAAGCTCACCGGTTTTACTGTCGGGGCAAGAAATGTTTAGCCAGGAAGGAATGTAGTAAAAAAAAACACAGTGGAGGGGGTCAATGCATACCTGTCTCATTTTCAATATATCACTGATTGGTTTACGTGTAACCCAGCCACATGGGGTCACAAGCTAGTATACTCTTTGTGCCGGTCCCAAGCCTGAATAAATGGAGAGGGTTGCGTCCGGAAGTGCATCCTCATGGGTCAATGAATTGCTGTGGAAGAGAAAACATGAAAGGAAAGAAGATTGATTGGTGAACATGATTTGTTGTATCATGATTTCAGTGCCATTTTCAAACAAACAGCAGACATTTCAAGAATCCAAGTGATGTGTGTAGTGCCCCGGGACAGACTACACCAGTTATTTACAGTTGTCGGCCATGTTTTAGATGTTTGTGGGAAAATAAAGTAATAACAGCTGTTTGAGGCACAATGCCTGGTGCCATGGGGGTCGCACCTACAGTAAGAATCATTTATGTGTTGAGGTCTCTATGGACAGCGGCTGGCATGCTTCAGAGAAGGTTAAAATAAATCTGCACTTAAAACGACACACACTGAGAATACCAGTGTCTATCTATATAAAAGCTCAGACATAGAGAATCAAAGTGCTGCTACAGTTATGTTTGATGTAATTCAGTGAGTTACTTTAAGGATTTTCTATTGAGATGTGCACTCAAGAAGAATGTGAGAAAGAAGTCCTTAAAATAAGAGTTTACTTTAGAGATGTAATCAAAAAGCTTTATTTAATTCCACAGATTAATACTGTTCTGGCCTTGGTGCTTCATAGAACTGACAAAAACACCAGAGAACAGTGTACTATTAGGTCTTTTAATTGGTTTAAAACATAACAAAGTGCTTTGCTTTATTACCTGCTACTAACAGGAATATATAACCAGAAAAAAACACTTATACAAATTAAAAATAAACGTATATCAAGATGTAAGACTTAAAGATAACACTTTAGAATAATTCACAACTATTACGCAGTAATGACGTATTAAAAAATGTGTACTTACCAATATTTTAATAAATACTTAGACAATCAACTAATACTGATGTTTATGAGTTCATACTGGCTTACATGAGCTTATTACTCAAGAATTAAACATTAATAACAATGTTTATAACTCAGTAGTGTTAATTAATGTTGGAGTAATGCTTTATAAATAATAAAGTGTTACTGACCCCTAACTAACGCTGTATAGAGTTACAAAAGTAATTCCTATCTTTACATATTGCAAGTAGTATACATGCACACAGGGATACAGCCAATTCTGAGAAGTATTTACCTGTTGTTTGACCCAAACACCATGTTGCCCCATGCCCTTCCATCCCCCCCAGCTTCTCTGCCCCCACCCCCCACCCCTCCACCACCAGTGTCTTTGGAGTAACCGTGTATACAAAAAAACCTTTTGGGCAGTCTCTGGCTCTAAGGCAGTAGAGGAGCAACGGGCACACACAAGTTGCACACTGCTGGAAGGATATTTTATTACATTGAAAAAATCAGCAACAGCCAGCACAGTGAGCGCAGAGTGGTGCCTGAGAGCTGAACACTGGACACTGTGAGCAGGTAGGTGGCCTAGGGAGATCTGAGGAAAAAAAGTAAAAAAACTCAGAACATTAGGAATTGGTGGGTGATAGTTTAGGAAATACAATTCTTGCATCAATAAGACATCACTGGGATTACTGTAGGCATCTGATCTGATGTACATCTATTGCTCTTCAAGGGCAATAATAAAATAGCAAATACCATCTGTGTTATCTCATTTCAGTACCTTGTTCGCATTTTATTTAATTGGGTATACATTTAACACTGAACAGGAGTTTTACAGTGTGGCCACAGATTTGGTTATGGAGCGTGGAACCACTGTAGAGAGGCATGCAGATTTCTCAGTTTGAATTTCACTGTCTGAAACAGCGGAGCTAGATCCTGGTGGTGAGGTCAGTGCTGTGAGGCGCTGCACTAAGTTTAGACCAAGAAATTAAATCGATAGAAGTCAGAAGTGTCTGGCAAGTTCAAGTTGCTTTTGGTTAGAAATACAGTTCTGAACAAGTTTAGACAGTGTGTAAAATATACATAAAAACAGAATGTACTGATCTGCAAATCTCATAAAACCACATTTTATTCAAAGCAGAACTTAAACATCATACCACTTGTTGAACCTGAGATATGTTATCATTGTATGAAGAATAATTTAACAATTAACATTTTTAATTTGATGGCAACAACACATCTCAAAAAAGACGGGATAGAGCAATCAAAGACTGGGAAATGTACTATTAAAAGACATCTGGAGGAGCATTTAGCAACCAATTAATTGTTAACATTTCAGTTAAGATAACTTCAGAAAAGGAGCATTTTAGAAAGGCTTTTGTATATTTAGTTTTGGATATATTAGATGTATTGAATGCTTCAGGTCCCCTAGCGGCACAGCATTAAAAATAGACGTGATTTTTATCCTGTAAATCACTCCAGGAACACTTCCAGAAGTCATTATCTTTCAACACAGATTGCACAAGTTATCACTGGTGCATGCAAAGGAGAATATCAGCATGGTATAGAAACACTACTGTCTTTAAAATGGCTAAATAGTAATGGTCAAATGAATCAAAATTTGAAATATACAAACCCGGTTGGTCCAGAGAAGACAGCAGTGTTTTTGTTCTATTTTTGAGATCTGCAAACCACTAGGCTTTGTTATTATTTACATTTTACACAGTGGTACTACTTTCTCGACATTGGGGTTGTAGGAAAAGTTGCAGATAATGAGGTTTGCACTAGTTTTTTTTTTTTTTTTTTTTTGAACTGATAAATGCATTTTGATTAACAGAATGACAATGAGCTTCAGTGGTCTGGAAGAGTAACAGTTATGGCCAAGTTAGTGTATAGTATATGAACAATTGGGTACATCCGAGAGGCTGAAAAAGCACCATTAGTAGCTCATTTGTCATCAAAAGGCCTTGTCATCAGTGTGAGTTACATAGCTGAAAACACTTTCTGTCTTGTACACTGAGCTGCTGTCAGTGACGTGAGGAGAAATGCGGCGCGAGACATTTTAGAAGTTGGTATTTCAAGAGTACATGGTCAGTGGTGCAGTCATGTGTGGTGCCTGGCTAAATCATTATAGGACATGTCATACGCTCATGCACATAAAGATTTCTCAGTATCTTAACAATTGTTTGTGTTCACTTCAAAGAGGGCAACTGAAACCAAATAAGGATATGGCATTATAACAAGCAGAGGTCAGCTTTAAGTTATGGATACATGCACACAGAGATACAGCTATGCTCAAAACCACCCATTTTGATTTGATGAGTCACACAACAACACACAGAAAAAATTGTTTTTTCATGCCAGCGATGACAACAATACATACAACTGCCAAAAATAATACACTCATAGATTAAAAAGATTAATTACTGGAGCACTGTATAAAGGCAATTCAAGTGGTGCATGCAAGTATCAAATGCAGAATGAAGGCTTATTTTCTTTCTGCTACAGTGGTCCAACATTTCCAATAGCCCTGCTCTAATTTTAAGCCTGCGGATGGTAGATGCTCTTAAAGTGACAAGCCACAAAGTTAGTTAGTAAGGACACTCCGGGTGTAATTTAAGACTTTTTAATGACACTTATAATAGAAATGAATGCCGAATTCTGACCCACCCACACAGAATTCTCAATTTAAAGCCACATTTTATTAGTTACTGAATAAATATATTTATTACAGTTTTTGTGGCTGTACGTAAATTTAGAGGCAGTTTTTTTTTCTAGTTTTAGAGCTACTCTGATCGGGGGTAATAGTGTAGACCACTTTTGCCCTGTTTAGGCAAAGTTTAGTTCTGGTTTAGATATGGTTTATTCTTAAATTAGTGCTGGTTATGTGCTGGTTTAGTCCTAGTTTAGTCCTGGTTTAGTCCCTGTTTTGTCCTTATTTAATAATGCCCTTTTTAGTCCATTGAAGACTGGATACGAGGTAGGAGCACTGTGCCCACTGTGGAGCTGAGCCCAGGGTGAGGTGGGGTTAGTGGAAAGCTACTGGAGCGTGGAGTCCCTGGGCATGGCAACATAACAAACCAGGAAGTGGGGTTGGCAAGTAGCAGTAGAGGCTAGTTTTTTCAAACGCGACTAAACCACATACGTACCTTTTACCATCTCTGCCAGAGTCCTGTTCAAGAACACCACAATCTCCTCATAAGCATATGAAGAGCATTAGGTTCACCTGAATCCTAGGCTAACCTTCTAATATGACAAGAGAAAACATCATGTTTCTGCTGCTTTGTCTGTACGGAGCAGTCAGGCTCTGTAACTGGTCTGAGCTGGGGAGCTGATGTCACCATGCGCTGCGCCCAATAAAAAAATAAAAATTAAAAAAAAAACATTAACTTTGTTGCAGTGGCAGAAAAGTCATTGTACTCTAGCTCTGCAGTGACAAATACACGAGCCACTGCACCCTATGTGAAAGGGCCTTTATAGTTTGTTGCAATTTTTAAATGTAAAACCTGGCAATAAGATTTAATACTATTAAGGTCTAAATTTTGAGTACACCAAAATAAAGTTTTAATACCTTTAATACTTTTAGGCTTTGGAATTATTAATAATTTTTGCCCTTGAAAATGCCATCATGCGATAACAGCAGTAATGATCTGTAAAGGTGCAAGTGTTGAGCAGAGATGCGTATGTTTCTTTGACTGCCTTCTGCCAGTGTGTCTCCTGTTGCAGGCTGTTTTGTTTTTACCATATGCAAGGTGTCGCTCATTTTCTAACACCACCCAGAGCCAGGAAGACTGCTGAGCAAGGAACATATGCTGATGCTTGTGCACAGCTAAATTAAGATGATTTCTCACTTAAGGGTTACATTTTGTAGTAAATATTTCAGTTTTGGAACAGCTGGTAGCAAACGTGTAGCATTTAGCACTGGTAAAAACGTTACATTAGATTTATTGGGCAAACTGATTGGCTGATGGTACAGCAGGCATAAAAAAGCCCATCATAGGCAAATGCAAGCACACACAAACAAAATAAAATATGATGGAAAAGTCAATTTACTTTAATGGTTCTGTTAAAAAAATATATTATAGAGTTTCAGTACACACAAAGTTAAATTATTCAAGCATTTAGTTGTTTTAATTGTGCTTATTAAGTTAATGAAAACAAATCCAGTATCCCATATCATAAATGACATTGCAAAATCATTATTTTCATCACAAAATAAATGAAAAAAAAAACATTTCCTCTATGTACTGAATCTACAAATATGCATTTCACTTTTCAAATTGAAGCACTGAAAAAAAACAGAAACCACTTTTCCACAGTGTGTGCCTGTAAATTGATTTGAACACGTTTGTCCTGTTTTGATTGGCTTTTTAAAAAATGTCCACATTAAAAATCACAGTTTCCAGCATCAATTTTAAACAAGTCCAAGTTCAAATGAGGCAAATTGCAGTTTAGCAGGAGCCATCTGTCAAAGCAGACAGGTAGTTCTCTTCAAGCCATTAGTGACACATTATGCAGTTAATAATGATTAGTGAACAAACACAACTGTGCAGAGTTATCATTAAACGCATCAGAAGTAGAAACTCAATACTTGCACCTAAGTAAATTCTGTAAAAAAGGACACTTAAAAAACTTAAACTTAAAAAAATCTTACTTTACTTAATATTAAAAAGGTAAATGAAAAATCACTTTTTTTTTTACCTTGATGGCAAAGAGGTTAACACACCTTGTAATCAAAGTCCCATGTTTGAACCTAGTATTACTTGTAGTACTAGTAGTAGTAGTGATTATTGTTAGATTTTGTACAATACTATACTATGAGTACCTTTACTTTACCTGAGTAATATTATTTTAAACAACCAGCACTTTTTGAGCACTTCCTTCACTATTCACCTACATTACTGAAATGCAAATCTTTAAGATATAAAGAAATATAGCCAATACACCTGATGTAAACAGAAGCCAAGCATAATCAGAGCACTCACCTCTTTAGGCCCATAGTATTTTCTGGAAATTGTTGTTGTTGTTCATCTGTAAATTAAAATACAGAATGATTTAGTAGCCATACATAACCACACCTCCTACAGATTGCTGTCCAATAAGAGGGTTACGGTCCCTGAACTTAAGTCATTAGGTCAGATTTTACAAGAACAAAAAATAGTAATGGCATTTAGTGTCGCATGTGACCTTTTATAAGTTTACAAGGGTGAGAGAAGTTTGTAATGAAGTTTATAATCCTCCTCCACAGTGTCAAATCACATCTGGGGCTTTAAAAACATCACACATAGTCACATCATATTCTCTTTGATATGTCTTTGTAGTATTTTTGCAGTGGAGGTTAACAGTTTAGAAATAGAGAAAGGATATATAGTGTTTTTAATTCATATTTTGATTCTTGGTCGTAGAAAAAGAGCTGTTTATTTTCTTGAACCTTTTGTATGATGCCATTTTACTACAAAATGAAAAAAATAGCTGTGAGGAATCAGTGGGAACAGAACTGTACACTGTTTATTTTTTGTTTGTTTGTTTGTTTGTTTGTTTTTTATTGGATAAATGAATGAGAGCAGACTGGATGTAGAAGTCTTGTTGATTGGTCAGTGCTTCTTGGAGTGGGCAGGGGTTTGTGGGAGAGGCGGTGGATTACTTAAACGTGCGTAAATGAGATAAAACACAACTCCAGGTATGTTTTTGAGGGAACAACATTATAAAATGGTGGAGAGCTCAGAAAAGATTGATTTTGCATAACCTTATTTTACTTTGTAAATTATTTTTATATGTATTTCTGTTTTTAAATGAGTAAACTTTTTTTTTTTTTTTTTTTTACCTCAGTGGCAAGTTCCCAAAGTTGCAGAAGTTGCAGTAGTACTAGCAGTAGTAAGCAGCATTGGTAGTGGTGCAGTATTATTTGTAGTAATAGTAATAGTAATAGTCATAGTAATAGTAATAGTAGAAGTCATAGCACATAGTAGCAGATGTGTGTTGTGCCAAACTGTGAATCTGCTGAGAACCACTGTACAGATATCCTAAAGAACATTAACACACACTGAACTACCTGAGTAATTAATTCATTTTCTGTGACTTTTAAACACTTAAATCTCTCAAGTGTGAGATAAAAGGTTAGTCTGAATATCATAAATGTGCAGAAGCTGCAAAACTAACTGTATTTAAAACTTAGTCAAATGCCCTGTCCTGTTTATTTAAAGCTTTAACAAGTTTTTTGCTCAATTATCACATGCCAGAAACAGACTCCAGTCACAACATTCATCATCATGTGGAGAGCAGCAGACAGTGTAATGAAACTGGATGCTGCCTCTTGCTGACTGGTGAGAGGAACTGCACTGTGACAAGGGAAATACACTCTACACTGCAGCAATAGCTCCAAATGTTGAACACACAAGTGAAAATTGTGACAAGAAAACAACTCTGTGTTATTGTGACTGACACAAAGAGTATGAGCCTGACAGGCTTTCTCACTACTTTAATGACCCACAAACACGTGTCAGTAATCTGTTTTGTTCCCATGTGTTTCCACAGAGCCTGATCCAGCAGAGCTCTACAGGACAGCAAAATGTGGAAGAAATCAAAGGTGACCGATCAGACTGCCGCTGGGCAGGCAGGTAAGTGCAGCACTACTGAAGCCTCTGTTACAGGTCAGCCTATGGACGTTTGTCTCTGCCTATGTTCTTTCTTGTTTGAGCACTGACGACAATGCTGAAGATGATGAAGAGATGGATTCATTTGGCTTGTACCAAAGCTCAATGTGACTCAAATATATGACAGTGCATTAAAAAAGAGCTATAAGAAAGAACACCTTGGATGGCTGCCATGCTGAAGATTACATGAGCCACTGTCTTTTTTTAAAGAAGTGGGATACGAAGGCATCTGAATAAAGCACTATTCTGTTCAATGTTGCACATTTCCTTTGAGAGAAAATGAAGATAATCCCTGGAGCAACTTCTTTGTCAAGTGGAAGAAGTCCAAGTAACATTCAAGGGATTTCAAATCCCTCGCAGTACATCTTCCTGGATGTCAGGAAAACTCAACAGAAGGCAAGTTGTCATCAAGAAAAGAAGAAAAGGCTATTTCTACTAAAGTATACCAGTAGCAACAACTTGGGATTAAAAGTGAGTAATTAAAAACATTTGGACTGTGGACATAACCAAAGATAACATTCAAAGAAGTCTGACATCACTGAAGAAATGCGTTTGTGCAAAACCTCTAGACAACAGTAGTTAAGTTCAAGGATTATCTGTAAAATTATGAAGTATCAAAACGACGGACTCCAGCCAGATCTCCGACTGAAGATTAGATCTACTGTGGTCATTATTTTAATGAAGATATTATGAAAGCTTATTTGAAATTAATTTCTATCAATTTGTTCTTCCCCAAAGAATGTATATACACTTTCTCTCAAGCACTGCATAGGGATCATCCTGAGAGATCACCCTTGAAAAACCGCCTGAGCGCTCTTCAAGCTAAGTCTAATGAGCAGTTGCACAGCATAACTACCACATGCTGCTGTAACACCATACTGCTAACACTATGCAGTACAGCTACCACTAACCTCTGTGTTTGTGATGTGTCTGGGTTGTCTAAACACTGGCTTGACTCCAGCTGTGTGTCTCTGTGCTTCCCGGTACCATTGGGTTGTACTATACTTTATGTTGTTGTTGTGTGTACTATGTCTCGGTAATCCTGTCAAAGTTCCACACTGCCATGGTGCTTGTGTCAGGATTCATATTTACCTGTCCTGTTCCCTCTCCTGCCTCTCGTTGCGTGTTAAGTCGGCGTTACAGAGGGATTTCACCCAGACGACAAAGGTATGCAAGCCATAACGTCATCTATCACACAAACAAATGACCTGATATAAGTGCATGCTCCATGTTTGATGTTGCATGTATGACGTGGTCTTCATCACTACAGAGAGGTTTCATTGAAAGCGGATGATGGAACCTCCTCTTCAAACTTATATTTCACTGTGGCATACTGTATTTGGCTATCTCTCAAGGCTCACACCAGGTACAAAAAATAAAACAGAAAACAACTTCTTATCCATTTGTGAACAGCAACAACAGATAGCCAAATGTCAGTAATAATGTTATAGATTCAACAGTGTACTGACAGATCTCTGTGATTATTAGGTAGCAATGGTAGCATTTTCAGGTAAGTTCAGTTCAGAATGGCCCTAATGACCTAATGGTATCACTTCCACTAAGTATTTGGTATTTGGTTACAGCTCCATTTCAGTAGGCAGACACTATATTTACCTCTTAGACCTGAAGCACCAAAAAGCATCACACTACAGGTTAAAGACATTAACAACATATATTTTATGTTATAATATATATAAATGTGAGGGTCAAAATACAACTCAAGTGCTGTTTTTCTGTAATAGTAGTAGTAGTAGCAGTAGTACAAAGGAGTGGAAGAAGCTACACTGAGCTACACAGCAGTAGCACCGGTAGAAGATTATACTCCATAAGTACTTTTACTTCTACTTGAGTAATATCATTTTGAAGTAACAGTGCCATTACTTTAGAATGAATCTGGTGTACCTGTGCAAGACTGTGCTGATATTATATTTTTACTGACCTTCTCATCTGTCCAACTTCACATGTCATTCTCTTTTTCTTTTTCTTTTTTTTCACCTAGACCAGGACTTTGAATAGAAACCGCAATATAAAGTCATTGAATCCAGTAACCCTTCAATATGCACTGTACATGCTATTAGCAGAGTGGTGTGGGCAGATCTTAAGACAATAGAAATGGAAAGCAAATAATAGTTCTGCATGTGTTAAACAATGATGCAAAGGGGCAACCAGAAACAACAACTTCAGGAATTTTATTTAAATTAGGCACCGCAGCTTCTTCATAATTCAGCAATTTATCCTGCAAACCACTTCATAGTGATTAAAAAACAACAAATAAACAATTAAACAAGTTGGAGAGCAATCGCTAACAAGCTAACAAAAACTTACACAAATCTTGTCATTCAGTCTGGCTTATAAGAAATATGATGAGTGCAGTTAAATTTATTTCCAGCCACAGGCATTTCATAGGAGGACTGGGTGGAAGATGATAGCTGTCAAAACATCCCCAATAAGATATCCAGACTGGTGCTGATTTTAAACACACTTTAAATGTACATACAAACATATGTTATAAAACTAGAAGGCAACCGCACACAATTTATTATGAAAAACGTTGCTTATGACAGACCAAGTAAAAGTACAAAATGATAACTGCATTAAAAGTTTGAGTATGATAAATTTAAATTAATATTTTCAAGCCACGCGTCCCTACTCCCCAGCATAAACATTTAGCCTCATTGCCATAATAGCAGTGTAATGGTCTGAGTGTAATGTTGCAGTGCATGCTGTACATACTGATCTGAAGCACCTGCCCCAAGCAATTTACCTCCAAACTGTCTGTGCTGCAGGACATGGATTCCTCTTTGACCTAAAAAAAAAAATATATGTATATATATATATACATATACAAACATAGTTTATACTCTGGCAGTTATGCATATATAATTAAAAATGTATACCAATACTCCTCTCTCCTGTCAACTTAAAAGAAGGATTTGAAAAATATAAAAAATAAACAAAAACAGGAGATAGTAATAAAAATATGTGCATTGTAGAAACACAAGTGCTATATGCAATTAGTATTTGACTATTTCTATTCTGGTAGTTTGTTTAAGCTTTGTGACAATACAGCATGAAATATCATTGTAGATTGTAGCCAGTCTGGCCCAAGGATCAAACCCACAACCCCTAATGCTGGAGGGCAAGAGAGCTAACCACTCTGCCACTGTGCACCCAATTAAAACATAATTTTAATAATTCCCTGATATGCAAAAAGAAAAATGACCACTCTTGCATAAATTAACCTAAAAGACCTGAAAGGCCACTGTACCATTCCATCGCATAAGAACATATCATTTCAGGCTATGATATGAATGAACTAAAATATGCCAAATAAAGAAAATAGAAAAATAAAGCTTGCACCTAAAAAACACAACAAAATGTGAGTAAAAGAAAAAAAATTACATCTGCCTATCTTTGTAATCCATAATACTGTATGTGAGTTGTGAAGATGATACATTTTTCATGTTCATTCATTGAACTAACTTTTTCAGTAACCAAAACATTACATCACTGACTCAAAACCATAAAAAAACACTATTCAGTTATGCATGGTTATAAAAGGAATAACTAATATTATTAACTGTCCATTGTATTAACTGAAAACCATCACATATTAACAGATTAAAAACTGAAGTCACCTGCACTAAGTTGTCTTGATTTAAAAATATTAAACATGTGGTGTATTTACTGCACTAATGGCATTTCTAATAACTATTCCATATAAATTGTAAGTTTAATTCAAATTGAACTTTGCAGCAATACCACATGGAAGTAAACACAACTGTTTGTAGTAAGTAAAGATCTACAGTATGGTTCATATGGCTATCCAGTTTTCTCAAAAGTTAGAATTAGATCATATACTTTTACATAAAAATCTGGCCTTAAATATTCAGCTTTATGTGGTTTATGGATTATGTGGTTTATTCTTCAGTAATTTGCACATCCTCTAAATACACGTTTAGATAAAAAAAAGCTGAGGTTTTGGACATATTCACCATAAACCAATAAGTTGCTGTTGATTAAAAAAAAAACGAATCATGCTATTCTTTTAACAATCAGTACAATATTATCATAGTGACGTGTATTATCTGTGACTAGGCATCAGGAAGAAGTCCAAAGTGCCTGGCGTCATGATCACTCAGTTCCAGGAGGAGCTTCCTGAGGGAATGTCCACTCCAGATTTCACCCGCAAACCCATCGCACTCACTATTCAGGAAGGTACTGTATATACACCCAATCATTATTATACATTTATATCATATGCACAAACAATAACTAGTGTATTCCTTAAATAACATTGTTACAGGTAAAGCTGCGGTCTTTAAAGCCATTGTGGTTGGCACTCCCACGCCCACGGTGACCTGGAGCCGAGCTAACGGTGAAATAGTTTTCCACCCGGATGTGTGCATACAAAAATATGATGAAGCTTCTCATGAACACCTACTGGAGGTAAGCTCTGCAATGTAATAACAATTAATTTTAAAAGAAAATATCATCATTTATGAATACTGGTATTTTCTCTCTGACAGTTCCCTAAGGTTGCCCCAGAAGACGCAGACACCTATAAGTGTTTGGCGAATAATGAGCATGGAAGAGCTATTTGCACTGTTGTCTTGAACGTTATTGCAGGTAAGGCACCTTACACACTTTTTTTTCTTAGTCCTGTTGTGTACCTTAGATAATTAAATCAAATATTTGATATAAGTTCTTCAGTGTACATCAGAGCTGGTCCCAAAGGGGAATTACATTAGAGTGAGAAGTTGAACCATGTCTGAGAATAGTAAGCTTGGTGTAAGGCAAGTGTTGAAGAGATGAACAAGAGATGAAGAGATGGACAAGGAGTGCAGAGACCTGCTGTCGGCATGGTAACCAGTATAAGAAATGGGCCCGGGCACTGACTTATAGATAAGAGCAGCCATACGTTATTTCGTTGTCGCCAGAACATTAACGGCCCTTTTCAGGTGAAAACAAACCAGCTGCGAACATGGAGAGAAGTTGGTGGTCAGGCCAAGCGCTGCTATGATCGGTTTTTACTTCCAATAATAAAAGAAAAACACAATTCAAGATTTCCATTGCTTGCTCACAGACTAAAAGAAACCAAAGGACGAGATTTGTAGCCTCAGGTGAGACACAGTGAGAATGGGAAGGATAGACTGACCATCTAGACCCCAGTTTAGTGTATAAGTACAGTATAATGTGTGAGATGTTCAAATTTAAAAGTGGCAAGTCACTCTGTTAATGTTTATATCTTAATCAATATTCCTACCACATAAAACATTTACAGTATTTAGGCTCTTAACTTTTAACATACCGGGCATTGTGGATGCCCGATCCCTTCAGACCTCAGAAGCTAAGCACGGTAGGGCCTGGTCAGTACCTGGATGGGAGGCCGCTGGGGAAATACCAGGAAGCCGGTGTGAGTGAGTGGTTGGTGGTGGTCGGAGGGTCCGTTGGCGCAGATGTGTGCAGCCGAGCTTCTGTCAGTCTAGCCCCAGGGGAAACTGTGGCTATTAAACGTAGCTTACTATCACGGAATACAGGGTGAATGAAATACCCCTTCCCTTCTGTGTAAAGCGCTTTGGGTGACTTGTGTCATAGGTAAAGCGCTATATAAATACCATTCCCTTCCCTTTACTTTTGTTAGTTTAAAGATTTAAGCTAGCTATATGACACAATGCTTTCATATGTTAGCAATGTAAGCTTTTACTGACACTGATCTTTTTAAAAGAAATTTAGATGTAATTTCAGTCCGGACCTAAGTTAACAATAACACATTTATGTAGGTCAACATTTTACTGATATTGTATTTGTCATAAAAGACTTGAAATAAACTATACTGTTGTTATACTAAACTACGTCCACTACATGGGGTCAAAGTATAAAGCCAAATTTACGTCTAAAGCCTCTGAATTTTTGCTGAGTTTGTTTACTTCTTCTCTAGGTACTCAAGGAAATTGTAACTTGATTAAATGTATTAACTACTAAAATAGAAAGTACTTAGTGCTACCAGTGTTGTTACTACCACAGCTTGGAGTTTCTCTCAAAGTGAAATAACATTAATATAAAAATATTATGTTGTCCTTGTCTTAGTTACATAAAAATATCAAGAAAGTGAAATCCTGGCCACATATCCATCCAAGTGACATCAGTGCATGCTCTCTGTAAGTCGGGTTCCAGACTTTGATGATGTCCAAACCTCAGATGGAGCGCAGGGGCCTGTATACATGTATAGAGAGGCACAACTTTTAAAAGAAATATCCAAACAGAAAATCCTCAAATATTGAACAAGTTCATTTTTGTTTGCAACTGGGTCTACCACCACACCATAATAATCTTGTGGCTTAAGGCAGAGTCTACTGACAGCAATCACGCCTGTGTGCCTTTGCCAGACATAGCCTATATATGTTCCTTTAACTATTGTGAATCATATGTTTAGGAAAGAGGAGTGTCCATATATTTTAAGTTTATATGTACTTTGTTCATTTGTTTACAGTTGGATTCTCAAAGACCAAGGAGCTTCAGAAAGTCCAGGGAGAAGGTAATGTTTCACATGACATACAAAAAATATTGGACAGTATTTGTAGATCAAAAACACTTTTCCCTTCAGTTTCCATAGAACACTTTAAGAAAACAAAGCATATAAAAAAGAATAGACCTTGCAGAGCTTGTAAACAAGATGGTTGCATTGGTGCCATATGCTAAACGGACCACAGCACATTTAGATGCTATACTGGACAGGCACAGTAGTTACAGAAATTACTGTGGTGAAATTGAATGGTTGTTGTTGAGATTTACTTTAATTAATAGCACAGAGATCTGTTTGTCAGTTTTATTTAATGAAGTTAACTTAGTAAGGGTTAGGTAAGTAGGTTTGAGCATACATTGATAACTATATCATTCTGTAACTATTCTTCTAGTCTAATATAAACATCAAGAAACCTACATAATTTAGCCATTAAATTATAAATATGGTAATTGCTGTATTAAAAAAAAAAAAAAAAAAAAAAAAACATAAATACACTTGCTAATGTTAACTTACCCAGCACTGACATTACACACATGAAGTCACATTGTTGCCAGTTGCCAAAACCATCTTGTTGATTCATAATTTACAATATTTGGCTAATGCTAATTCCTTTACTGCAAATGTATTGTGGTCTGCTTAACTTACTAAAAACTATTGCAACATTACCACATGCTGCTATACTGATGTTACTCACATTATGGTTTCCACAGAAACAACAGACTTCAGAAAAAACCTTAAGAAAAGGTAAGAGAAAGTTAACATAAAAAAAAATACTCTACTTTCAGAAGTATAAGACGTTTGATTTGGTAGAAATCCCGATGGAACTCGTGAGGAAAAGCCAATGGATCCAGAAGAGAAGGTTTGGGAGATTCTCATGAGTGCAGACAAGAAAGACTATGAGACAATCTGCATAGAGCATGGCATCACAGACTTCCGCGGCATGCTAAAGAAACTCACGGAAATGAAGAAAGAGAGGGAGGAAGAGATCGCAGCGGTATGTAGACCATAGTTTTATCTTTGTAAGTTGAAATTCCCTTCAACTTTCCCACTTTTTTTCCTGCTTTCTAGTTTGTTTCGCACATCAGCACACTCAAACATATTGAGGTCAATGATGATGACTGTGCCACAATTGAGCTGGACATGGACCTCAAAGACCCTACCAGTAAAATCTACTTGTACAAGGTAAGGCCTAAGCTCTAAACTCAGATTTTGCTTATATAGACATTGCCAAAAATATGTCACTGTGTTTGCAATGCTACAGGACGGTGTTATGGTCGCATTTAGTAAAGAAGAATGTGATGGGATGAAGCACAATTTAAAACAAGTTGGAAAGAAATATGTCTTTACAATCAAAGGTTTGGGTAAAGATGATGCCGGACTCTACTCAGTGGATGTGGAGGGAGTCAATGTGTTCTCTACTAATTTTAAAGGTAAGTTAGTTGCTGGACAAAATCAACATCAATTTGTCAGGTGTCAGAGCTCTAAATGCCTTTTCATTTCATCGTATGCAGTTCCTGAAGTGGACTTTGCAGTGAAAATCCAAGAGGTAAAGGCCGAGGAGAGAGAAGACGCCATGTTCCAGTGTGTTCTGACAGCGCCTTTTGAAGGGCTAAATTGGTTTGGTAAAAAGGCTCCACTGACAAATGGTGAGAAGTTTGAAATCAGTGTGTCGGAGGATAAACTGATCCACAAGCTGATTGTGAGGGACTGTATGCCTTTGGACGCTGGTATCTATGCTGCCGTGGCTGGAGTCAAGTCATGCAACGCCTGGCTCATAGTGGAAGGTGAGTGAAATTTTTACTTTTTAGTCTGTTAATTATCCTTTTAGGTTGTTTAACATGGTACTAAAACATATATGTCCATCTTAGTTGGTCAGTAAAAAAGAATTTCACTGTGCATTGTACTGTGCACTGTTTAATTGTGGTTAAAACACACTTGAACTAGGAGTAAGTAAAGAAATAGCTGGGTTAGGTCATAGGAGTTAGGCAATTATATAGATTTTGCATATCAACACTACTACTAAACTACTTTAGTGTACTTAGTAAAATGTTTGGTATATTTTAACCTTATATTTGTGCTTTCAATATTTAACTGCAGTATAGTAATCTACATATTTACTTTTCACAAAAGACTATTCTTTGTTAAAATGTTGATTCATTTTCTACTTTTGCCATTTGTAGCTGACAAAGACCCAAAGGGTAAGAAAGGTACACGAAAGGGTACCATGGCAGGAGCTGCCAATGACGAGGAATTGTTGAGAATAGCTAAAGAACAGCAAGAAAAATATGAGAAAGAGATGGCTGAGAAGCTGGAGAAGGCTAAAGAGGCTCAAGCTGAAAAGGAAGCAGCAGAGGCAGCAGCTAAAGCTGAAGCTGAAGCTGCCAAGAAAGAAGCGGCTGAAGCTAAAGCAGCAGCCAAGGCCGCTGCTAAGGAAGCTGCTAAAGCCAAGAAGGCAGCGCACATAGCAGCCATGAGAGCCGCCAAGGAGGAGGCTGCCAGGAGAGCCAGGGGTGAGACAGCTGGAGGAGAGGGAGCAGACGGTGATGGAGGAGTCGTAGGAGCTGAGGGAGCAGCAGGTGGAGCAGGTGGGGCTGGAGGTGCGGCCAGTGCTGGGGCTGCAGGAGGAGAAGCCGGATTCGATGATCTGGACAAATTTGATGAAGATGAAGAGTTTTCTGATTCTGAAGAGTTTGAGGGAGAAGATGGCGAAGGAGGAGGAGCAGGAGGAGAAGCGGGTGGAGCAGAGGGTGAAGGAGCTGAGGGAGGAGAAGGAGGGGAAGGAGGTGAAGGAGCAGCCGGGGGAAAAGGAAAACGCAAGAAGAAGCGAGCTGGCCCACTCGTCCCAGACACTGTTGTAGGTAAGAAAATCACTACACTTGTCTTTTCATGTTGTTCTGTCAATGTGTGTCAGAAATATACACTGATTAAGACTATGACTTAAAAAAATAATCAGTCACAGAATACTAACACAAAAGTCTTATTCAACCAATTGTTTATAATACAATTTCTGGCAGTTATTTCCCATTGTTTTGTTAATTTATGCACAAATCTTGCATAACTACAGTATGACTACACACAGGTCTACAAAAGATGTTCATGTTGGTTATGTTTACATGTATTAAGCTAATCTTGGTCTTATCTTCCTCTTTAAAACTCAAACTTCTTTTCAGGATCTTTAATCAATACATTCAATTACACCACCTAAATGTAACTGAATGAGAATTATGAAAAAAAAAAAAAAAAGGGCTAATGTGTTGGGCTTATAATGACAATAGTGTAAATGGCTATGTGTTGCTGCTGGTTATTGCTAATAGGAGATGAGGATGAGGCTATAGATGAGGAAAGTGCTATTCAACAAGGTGGAAAATCTGCAAGAAAAGGAAAACGTGCCAAAAAGAAAATTGCGGAGGTTGAAGCCGCCGCAGTGGGTAAGAGTTTAAAGGATGCATGACATAGACGAGTTACTGCTTCTCAAAGTCATTTGCAAACTGAAATGACTTTGGATTTTGAAAAGTAGAAAGTTTTACACCCCAGCTAAATTAAAATTACATATGTATAACGCTGGCAATGTACGCAGCTCACAATCCTTGCCAGATGATTATACAATGATTTAAAACTATACTGTCCTTGCTTGCACAATTTTACAGCTTGGAAATAGATGGACAGTGAGCAGAATAGTGAAGAGTAAAACGTGTGCAAAATTTCTTTTTATGCATTTTTTTTACTAAATATTTGCTTTGTAAAAAAAAATCAGCACTTATCCCATGCTAATTAGATTTATGAGTTATTTTTTTATACAGAAGGGTGACAAATTTGTTCCTTTAGGAAATAAACTTGTCCTAATCAAGCCACAAGTGGTCGCAGGCCAGTGCATACTTTGTGCCAGTCCCAAGCCCAGATAAATGGAGAGGGTTGCATCAGGAAGGGCATCTGGTGTAAAAAGCTTTGCCAAATCAACATGCAAATCACTGCACACTAGGATGCAGAGGATTTGCTGTGGCGACACAGAAAAGGAAAAGGCTGAAAAGGAAGAAGAAGGGAATTGCCTTGCCCTCACTAATAGTCTCATCATGTGTGATAAAAATATATTAATATTATTCTGGGGGAACCAATATTGGCCCAACCTGCACAAGGCACTGGACCAACTAATTTATCAAAACCATCAACAAAAGATGGAAATTATTTAGCATGACTGAAGATGATCCCTTTACTAAAACTCAAGGTACAATTATATTTTACCATGTTGTGTTGTTGTTGTTTTCTTTAAGTCACCCATCTGTATGTCTCATATCTCATTTAGTGAAAATTAGCGTGTCTAATCTTAGTGATGAATATAGATGTGCTCTATATTTGTCTTTTTGTGATATATGTGCTTTTGTGAGTTGTCTGATATTTGGTCTGTCCTCATGTTCATGATGTCTTTAAATGTTTAATGCAAGCAGAGGGAGGAATATATATATATATATATATATATATATATATATATATATATATATATATATATATATATATATATATATATAGTTTTTTTACAAACAAAAATAGACCTTTGTTAAGTTGTGTCACTTATATAATGTCAACATTATGTAAGTGATTAAAAAAAGTTCGATTTAAACTTTTCCATCCCCCTGCTCTGTGAAAATCAGTGTGTGGTGTGACTGGTGTCATTTCCATTGTTGCTGTAGATCTTGTTTTGACGCCTCATGTGGAAATGTTAATTATTATGGTTACTGTTGTCATTAATGGTTTTTGTAAGGCATATCCAACAGAAATGAAACATTGGTCTGATGATAATGATGTCCTCTAAAACTGAAAAGCAAAAGGCAGAGGAGAGAGTGGTGCCGGTGGTGATGATAATGGCACGGGGCCAGCAGGCAGCGATGGTGAGGCCACTGAGCGTGATGAGCCACGAGCAGCTGGCAAGCGTTCAGGCCGTGCACGCCAAGGCCCATTGATCGCCGAGACTGTTAGTGGTAAGATTACAGACGCTGCCTTATCTGCCGCATGGGAAGCACTGTACACTGAATAAAGTCATCTGATGGGCAGATGACTTTAACAGTGGTTTTGCAGCGTGTAAGCACAGAATGTACTATTGGATCACATTTTGAGAAATGAATGATCACAATGACATTCTGACCATGCTCGCACTAATGATTTACATTCAAATGCTTCATGTGCTAAAGCAAATCAAAGAAGCCTTATTTCTAGCCTTATTCCATTAGGTTGGATCAAACAACATACTCTTATACTATGTCCTCCTGCGTCTGTACTGTGTTGTTTGCTTGCTTGTGTACCAGTCTGTGCTTCATGTCAATAATCTTGCTTGCTTTTTAAGTGTTGATTCAGGATGAATCGGTGCCTTGAGGTCACTAAACAACTGCACAAATAGGTGCTTCCTTAGTTCTTCCTACACCTTCTTAGCATCTGAGTATGTGAAGATGGAAGACAAGTCAAGCTGGTGTTGGAGGATTCCCATACTTTGAAAGAGCACACAGAAGATGGTACATCAATACAAAGAGTTAGTTTCCTCTACTGAGCCATGAACCATCTGTCGTCCGTGGTACATTGCTTTATAATTTATGTGTCCTTTAGAGCATTCTTATTACCATAATACCTTGGTGATTCTTATGAACCTTGCCAAGATTCCTAGAACCCAGAAGAAAAGGTTGTTTGCACACAAGTCAGTGAAGCTACAGATGAAGACCATCATCAAGTTTCTTTCAATTCTGAATTTGTTCTTTGTATTTATTTGCAGTATTTTATGGATTCTGTAATCTCTTCATTTTCAGTATTAGCAGATCTGCATTTTCACATGTATTTTGTTACTATAAAATACATGATCTCAATGCAGAGAAACTGTAAAATATTGTAAATGTAAAGATTAAAGGTAAGTGTGTATGTAAGTGTGTAACTTCTTGTAATGTTATAATAAATGATAAATATAAGATAATAAAAAAGAATAGAAATAAAAAAAAACACAACGCAGGTGTAAGCTGTGTTCTAACTAAGTGGCTGGTAAATCTTCAGACCCAGGAGTGCACTTTCACGCTGGGCTTTCCGACTGCAAAGCCATCGTCGGGGAGGCGGCTGAACTTGAGTGTAAATTGAGCAGCGAAGACTGCAAAGGACTCTGGTACAAAGATGGAGACGAGGTAAGTGCAAGCAACTGAAGCAGATAAAGGGACATTTTACTAGCTACAGTAATGGGTGTTGCTGTTTTACAGATTAAAGCGGATGTAGAGGGTATCACCATTTCTCAGGAGGGAAGTTTCCACCGGCTGAAAATCCATAAAGTCACAGAGCAGTTTGCTGGGAAATATAAATTTGAAGCAGATGGCCGTAAGACAGAAGCCATGATTGTTGTGGAAGGTATAAAATGCCTACTTACTAATTTATAGAAAGACTAGAACCGATTACACTGAGCACAGGATAATATACACAGATCAGGCATAAAATTATGACCAGTGATAAGCGAAGAGACTAACCACAATAACCACAAATAATAAGCAGGTGGTCATAATGTTATCGGCGTATACTGTGATCCATGTATACTGTAAAGCAACATAAATATTACTCAAACAATGCCACAACTGTACGTCTTCACTATTTTAGATCCACCCAGGTTTGTGGCTGAAGATCTGGAAACATTTAAAGCTCCAGTGACGGTGAAGAAAGGCCAAAAAGCCACTTTTAAACTGCCTTTTGTTGGACGGGATCCCATCAAAGTGCAGTGGTACCTGGAGGGTGAGGAGCTGTCAGATGATTCAAACATCAAGATTGAGCACTCTGAAGGCTACAGTCGTTTGCTTTTAAACAAACTGCAGCGCAAAGACAGTGGTGAAGTCAAGATCAAACTGAAAAATGAATTTGGCACTGTGGAAGCCTTCAGTCAACTTGTTGTGCTTGGTATGTTCCAATATTTTTGTACTGATGTTTTTTTTTTTTTTTGCCAAAGGTACAGTACTGTGCAAATGTTTTTTGAGGTGTGCTCTTCACTAAGAGTTATTTGACAAATACAGAATTTTATTATTAAAATTAAAATTTCAGGAAAGGTTATTAACAGGCCAAGGATGAAATGATTGATTTTGGTGTGGATCCAGATCACTATTTAGATCCATTAGGTTTTTAAGGGATTTTGCACAATTTTGAGATAAGGACCACTCACTAAAAGAAAAAAATGTTACTTTTAGTAGATACTTTACTATTGCAAGATATAGGGGTTTGAAAAGAGGATTTGTGCCTGAGCTAGAAGACCTTCAAGTCCACGTCTGGGCACTCTATCTTTACCATTGCAAGATAGGACTGCCTTGGAAAGGGTCTACGCTCTTAGAGTGCTTCTAGTTTTAATTAATCTTTTTTTGTGTATTTTTGTACATGGATACTCCTTTTTTGTCCATAATCCTAACCCATTCTCAAAAGTGTGTATAAGACTTTTGCACAGTACTGTATGTGACAAATTCTTTGAAACAAAGAAAAACATGTTTTGGACAAACTCATATTTTCTGACAGATAAACCTACTCCACCGATGGGACCTCTGGAGATTGTTGAGGCTACTGCATCTTTGATTGAATTCAAGTGGAGGCCCCCAAAAGACAGTGGCGGCTGTAAGATTGATAATTACATCCTTGAACGAAACCAAGTCGGTCGTAACACATGGAAGAAAGTCGGCCCAATCGGTCCTGATGCCAAGTACAGGGACTCAGATGTAGACCATGGCAGAAGGTACTGCTACCGCATCCGAGTGGAGACTCAGATGGGAATCAGCGAACTGATGGAAACTGAGGACATTCAGGCAGGCACCAAAGGTATTTTAAAAGACCAGTTTTGTTCTGATATTTAACCTTACATCACAATGTATGAATCAAAAGTCTCTAATTGAGTTACAAATTTGCAAACTTTTTACAGCTTATCCTGGACAACCATCAGCGCCAAAAATTGTCAGCGCCTTCAAGGACTGCATCAGCCTGACTTGGTCTCCTCCAGCCAACACCGGAGGAACTAACATTCTGGGCTACAGCGTTGAAAAACGCAAGAAAGGCAGCAACCTGTGGGGCCTTGTGCACCCACCTGATGAGATAGTCAAATCAGGTTTATGTGTCATTATGTGTTCATGTGATTTTTTTTCATTCAAAGGTTAAAATACCAATATGATGCAATTTTACACCTCTTGCTCCCTGCTTCAAATTTTTTTTTTTTTTTAGTACTAATTCAGGCACAGCCACTAGCAGGTGTATTTTGAGTCTGTCCCAAGCCCTGATAAATGGAAAAGGTTGCGTCAAGAAGAAAACACCACGTAAAACCTGTTCCTAATTAATCTGTAAATCACTGCACACTGGCAGGCAGATGATGGCGGCATGGTGGCATAGTGGCTAGCATTCCTGCCTCACAGCAAGAAGGTCCCAGGTTCAATTCCCAGACTGGGTGCAGCCTTTCTGTGTGGAGTTTGCATGTTCTCCCTGTGTCTGTGTAGGTTTCCCCTACCACTAAAAACATGTACAATAGGTCCCCCATGGGGCCAGGACTCCCCTGCAAAAGAGATTCTGAATCTCAGTGGGACTTTCCTGGTTAAATAAAGGTCAAAAAATAAAAATTTGCTATAGCAACCCCAAAAAAACAAAGTTTTTCCTCTGTATCACAGTTTCTCTGTGTAACAAGAAATATCCAATGCTAAAATACAGACTTTCTCTAACTAGCCATTATTCAACAGTCAATGGGAGCATCCTCTATTGACATGTGCCAGCAAATTAAAATCATTACTACCAAAGCCTATAAGATCTTTTGAGAAAATTCAAATGATTCTTTTTTTCATATATGATTCATCTTGCAATATGCTAATGATTAAACTGGTTTTCTCAAATCCAAAACAACAATTGTATATTTTTTGTTCAGCTGTTCCTAACTTTTCTGTGGTTCTCTATCACAGGCAAGCTGTATCCTGTTAAAGATGTAGTTGAGGGGATGGAGTATGAATTTAGGGTGGCTGCCATCAATAACTCCGGAGCAGGAGAATACAGTAACCCATCTGAGTTTGTCTTTGCCAGAGACCCCAAAAGTAGGTGTACCAGAAGAAAGAAATTGTATACAAGTACTTTACATCAGCTACACCACAGTATATATATATATATATATATATATATATATATATATATATATATATATATATATATATATATATATATATATATATATATATATATATATCAGTATAACTTATGTGTTACAGAGCCTCCTGGTAAGGTCATTGACTTCAAAGTGACAGACTCCACCTGCACAACCCTGTCCTTATCGTGGACCAAACCTAAAGATATCGAGGGGGTCGAGGATGAAGCCAAGGGATATTTTGTGGAGGTCCGTCCTGCAGAAAACACAGACTGGGACCGCTGCAACACAAATGCACTCACAATGACAACCTACACAGTGAAAGGCCTCAAGTCTATGGCCATGTACTGGGTCAGAGTCATCGCTATCAATGAAGGAGGACAGAGTGAGCCACAGGAGCTGGACAACTACATCTTAGTTATGCCTCCGCCAGGTAAGGGAAGATCCAGTGAATTGTAAGACCTGCTAATTTTACCACAAAAATAGCAGTTGCTTAATGAAAGATGAAAAACTCTGCCTTAATAATGCAATCTTATGTTTTCTCATGTAGTGAGACCAAGGTTCACAGATGCCAAAATCAAGAGTTTCATGATTGTGAGAGCGGGAAATTCTGCGAGGATCAACATTAACTTTGAGGTAATTTACTGTACTGACAATATCAGAGGAGAAAGTAACTAATTACAAGTACATTTTCTACAGCATACTTTTAGTTAAATGGATTATTGAGGGGAAAATGTTCCAATCCATTTTGTCTCTAAATGAGTAAAAGTATTTTTTGACCTTGGTAGCAACGTGGGGGAGTAATATTAGTAGTGGTGGCAGCAGTAGTAGTATTAGTCCATAGTAGTATTAGTAATAGTCAAAGTAATAGTTCTAGTAGAAGTAGCAGCAAAAGTGGTAGTGGATTAAGGGAATCTTTAAAAGCTTCGACTTAAAAAAAACCCTCTAACTACTGTTTTACATAATAATCTTTACAGTAATGTTACTTCTACTAGAGTAAATTTATTCTGAAGTAATGATACCTCTACCTCTTGAGTAAACCCCTGGACATCATTAGTACTTATAAGAAACTGAACTACAGTTAAGTACTTTGTTTCTTTTTCTCATTTATACCTTAGCCCTTCTTGGGAGGATTTTAGGCAGTCACTAATTTTTTCTTAACTGAAAATTTTTCTTCTGGAAGAACAAATCCAAGAACAGGTGTATTGTTTATTGTTTATTGTTATTGATCGCCATTCTGAGGTCTGAGGACTCTTACGCATGGAAATTCAGCAGTTTTATAATTTTATTAGACCCCCCAATGAAACAAAAAATATTAATTTCAGTCTGATTGTAGATTTTTTTTTTTTACAAATTATTCCTTATTAAAATAATATTATTTAAAAGAAAAACAGTGATCAGTGGTTATAAAACAGATCTCGTACTTGCTACAGTGCAGCTTTGAGCAGCGACCAGTCTCAGCCTCAGTGTCTGTCTCTGCCACAGACCCTGCGCAACAAAAAGATGAAAGCCCCAATTAACTTCATTGAGTTAGTGACAGAAATAAGCTTCTAATGACTGTGTCTTAGTGTTTGTGGACACTTCTAATCGCTGCTGAAGCTGTAAAACTGCTGTAGATGTAGTTGTCAGAGCGCTGCTTCCCCCTGAGTCTGCTGTAGACAGATGTCACTAAACTCTTGTCTCATGACCATATATGGAAATTAGGGGGCGTTTCTTGTCCTAATGCATAACTAATTCTATGTAAATACAATGTTAATGAGGAGAGTGGTATTCTCAGTTCTTAGAAGGAGTACTAGGAAACTTTTCTAAAAGATCATTGATGAATGAGGCCCATTGTTTTTTGTAGGCTTCCCCTTGGCCTGAGGTGATCTGGCTCAAAGATGGCGTCCCTGTTAGTAAGAAGGTGACCATTAGTAATGCAGAGGGCACCTCACAGCTGCTAATCCCTTCTGCTGAGCGCTCAGACTCTGGGATCTACACCATCATCGTCAAAAACATTGTGGGACAGGAGACATTCAGTATTGAAATTAGAGTCACAGGTAACTTTGGTCAGAATTCTACTGAGCAAAAGTTTTCTTTTTAATTGTGTAACACATTTCTTGGCTTTTGTAGACGAGCCCAAGCCTCCAGGCCCTGTGGATCTTGATGAAAACGTTCCAGGAACAGTCACCATTTCTTGGACTGCATCTCCTGATGAGAAGAGAGACGACAGGCTGCACTACATGGTGACTAAACGCGACTCAAACAAACGACAGTGGCACACTGTGGCCGACCGAATCTTCAACAACAAATTTACAGTCTGCAACATCATGCCGGGGCGGGAGTACCAATTCCGTGTGTACGCAAAGAACGACATGGGGTCCTCCAAACCATCTGAGTCTACAAAGTGGCTAATTCCAGCCAAAAGAGGTAGGCATTACATCAACTATCAAACAGATGCTATCATTGCAATTTTAAAATTCAAAGAATAAAATAACTAAGAACCTGAGACTAAAATAGTTGTGTCTTTTGTCTGAAGCTGGCCATTTCAGGTTTGCATGCAGACTTTAATACACAATGACCACAAAATCAACTAAATGTATTAAGGGTTCAGCTGAAATTCACTGTCACCAGTCAAGGAAAAAACAGAAGTGGCAAAATGGTTGGCACTGTCACCTCACAGCAAGTATGTTCTGTGATTGTGTGATGATTCATGGGCTCAGTGAGGTCTTTCTGTGTGGAGTCTGAATATTCTCCCTTTGCTCAACCTTATAACATGTAGTCAACGGGCTAATCCTCCATATAGAGTAGGCATCGGTCCAGGTTCTCCAGGTGAAATTCCATAAAAAAATTTAACAAGAAAAGCAAAGTTTGTCCAGATGACTTTCTTATTAAACCTTTTTTACTCTGGATACATAGATTCTCCTGACCAGGATCCTGGCACAGTTTGTACTGCTCCTCTCAGGTTGCCCCAGTAACACAATAAAGTCTACCTTAACCTTAACCCTTGTCAAAGATGAACGGCAAAATATCTTCTATGCCTTCTTTGTTAAACCGTTTTAAAGTATTTCACCTGGGTGACTGGAAACCTTTACAGACTTAACTCACACCCAAAATCTAATTTTACATATTTCACAGGATTTCCCAGAGTGTATTTAATCATGTTTGTAAAAGGTAAAATAAGATCAAAAATTAAATGAATCCAGCAGTTCTGTATTCATTTGCTAACTGTTTATCTTAGATCTGTTTGAATACAACGTCTCAGTCTCTTTCTTTTCCAGAAAAGTTCTCTGTGCACGTCCCTGAATCCAAATCCTGTGACCTTCAGTGTCCTCCCAAGTTCCTTATGCCTCTGAAGACGCACACGGCTCCCCAGGGGTACGAGTGCTACATGAGCTGTGCCGTTAAAGGGGACCCCACCCCTCACGTCACATGGCTCCGCAACAACCTCAGCCTGAACACCAACACCAACTACTTCATCTCCAACACCTGTGGAGTGTGCTCCCTGCTTATACTGAGGGTGGGGCCTAACGACAGCGGCGAGTACAAGATCGTGGCCGAGAACCCACTGGGCCGAGCTGAGTGCTCGACCAAACTTACAGTCAGAGGTAAAAGTGTTAGCATCTTTTTAGCATAATTCTAGTAGTATAAGCATCTTTATTAATGCTCTACGCTCACTTTTTTTTTTCAGAATAAAGTTTGACAGTTGAAGATGGCTCCAAATACAAGATTTTGTTACAGTTGATAAAAGTAATGGTGAAGTTGTTGAAAATAATGACATTGACAAGTGTTTGTTTGCTGCATTTTTTTTTGTTTTTTTTTGTTTAATTGTTATTCAAGCCATTTACTGAAAGTGAAAGAAGTACTCAAAATCTGTGCTTAAGTACTATTACTTTGAAATAATTATACCTAAGTAGAAGTAAAAGTTATTAGTTTATTAAGAGTAAAATCATCAAATGTAAACTTTACTTATGTGCAAAATTAAAAAAAAAAAATCATCAACTAATAAAAATCAAATGTACTCAAGCCATTGACCGAATGTGGCAGAAGTACTCAAAATGTGTACTTAAGTGAAAGTACTGTTACTTCAAAATAATATTGCTCAGGTAGAGGTAACAGCTGTCAACAAAAAATATTAAAGCAAAAAGTATCAACTATAAGGTTTATGTGACATTTTGGTTGTGAGGTGAGTGTGCTCACCCTGCCACCCATGGTAAAAAATACTTTCACTCATTTAGAAAAAAAAAATACTTGAGGAAAATTAAGTCAAAAATTTAAATAGTATATTTTTTTTAGAAAATGTACTTAGGTAAATAACTTGTGTTAAAGCGTCTTGTTACGTCCCACCCCGTCATTATTACATTTGCCTTGTCACAGTTACATCATGTCCTCTAATGACAGATGCTTGAAAATGTGTGAACAGCTAGTGTGCTAAATACTGACGCTATATCAAATAATTGTCATTTGTAATATTTTGGAGTGCACTTGAGTTTCCCAAAGCTGAAAGCTATGTGTTTGTGTTTACATGTTTGTTCTTGTGTTTCAAAAAAAATTATGTTTATGTATTTTGCTAATTGTTTTCCCTGTATTATTACTTGGGGAAAAAAAAAACAACAGTTTGATTTGATACCAAAAGCAACCAGACATGTCTCTTCACCTACTGTATGTATAAATGCCTTAGCAGAGGAAGTGGCGCAATTCAAGGACATTTATGTTTAGTTTTATGTCAATAATTTATGTGCGGTCTTGTATTACGTGTCTGTGGGGTCAGACTCCAGTCCAAGTTTAGAGTCACTGAAGAAGAGAGGGTCAACAGTTGCCCCCCTGGGCTAAAACATGACTGACCAGGGCAGGATGACACCTCTCAATTTCAAAGGCAAACGCGAAATAATATTGTTTAATAAACGCCGCTATGCAATGACTTCTATCTCTTTTTTGTTCTAAGTACATTTGCATACTAACCAGTATCAATCAAAAATATTGTCCAACTAGAATAACAGGCATGGTTACAAAAACATTATGCAAGTTTTCTTATTTATTTTTTGCATGCAAATCAAAAAGATGCAAACACAAAACAAATGTAGAGTTAGAAATAAAAGCTTACCTCTTCAATTGTACTGTTGTTCTGAATATTGCCATCATGTGTAATTAAGCAAATAGTGACGAGCTCTTGGCACTTGTCCCATGTCACTTCCCATGAGGCTTGCCTTTTATTAAGGGCAGCCCAAAGCCTGCTGGTGCCATAGTAAGGCTGAAATTTCAGTTTTGAGGGAGGGATTAGATAGGGTCAAATGCATGCATTTCTAGCTCTACCCCCTTTTTAAGCAGCTATACCATTCACGCAGGGGCCCAAAGTGCATGCTGGTAAACCTATCCCCACAAGCCACTGTGAAAAAGCACTGGGCTAGGTGACTGTCTCTGAAAGACTTTATTGCCTCTCAAAACGGAGAGAGCACAGAGTCAGCTGCAACCTGGCTGGCAACAAGCAGAGGAGAGGAGCACTTAATAAAATAGTAAGTTATTTTTTATTGTATGGAAATGAAGTTAGAATACTTAATTGTTTTAATCACTAAATTAATGAGAGTCAATATGAGTTTCAACTTGCATATTCACACAACTTCAGTATGTGTCTTTGCTTGAACAATCTTCAAAATGCAGCTAGATGATATTATTATGATATTGATACGTTTTATGATATATGTTTCCACTGAAAATCAATTATGAGTAAAAAGTGTGTAAGGTAGTAGTAGTTAATGATTTGTTGTGATGTTAAAACACATATGGATATAATTGGATATCTAAAGTGCATGGGTAGCAGTAAAATGTAAGTCCAGAGGAATACAGTTACATCTGTACATATGTTCTTACACATTGCTCATGGACCAACACCCTAACATCTCAGGCAATGCTATTTTTTCTCATGGACAAATTTAGAAGACAGGCAGCAAGTTTTTTGAGTGCACAAAACTGTTAAATATGCAGATCCTTCATCAACTCAAGTAACACAAAATAATTTATTCTGATTATTAATTACTTAAATTACTGTCAAGAATAACCCATGAGTTAGAAGGTTTCTTTTTCTGATGAGCTAATAAAGCTGGAAAGAGGGTCAAGGTATGAACAGGACTGATAAGTCTACTTTAGAAGCTTTTTGAACACAATGTAGGTGATACAAAAGATCATTATATAAATATAAAAACAAATCTATATCTTTGAGACAAAAAAAAACAAAACAACTAAAACAAAACTGTATTCAACATTTTTTCAAATGTAATTACAATAACACATAGAGTTTAATATTCTGATTAACCTAATTACCTTTCATCAAAGAGTTACATTTTGAATTTTAGAATGAACTGCCCAGAGACATTGTCAACAGGTGCTAAGTGAAACCCACTCCTCCAGCTACAGGCTGTGAAGTGTGGGCCATGTAACCCGAAGACGTCACACTTTCTGCTCCTCAGTCATTTACTAAAGTTAAAAAGGAAGAAGTACGACAAAAAAACCACAAATGTGTTTTATTTTTCATATGATACATTTTGGTGTGATTTTTTTACTTGAGAAAAAAGTACAGATAATGGCTGTTGTTTGTTGGTAAGCCATAGAGTCCCTCTCTGAGTAATGATAGATGATAGTTTTATGAGGTATGTGACCCCCTGCCTGCAAAATTAGGCTGGAATTTACAAAGGAAGCCCTGTGATTTGAAGTATTTGGGATACTTTCATTCCTGAATTGTTCTAGGAACATCACCTTCACCCCCAGTGTCCGAATACAGTATGTTTTTACATTATTGTTATGCAATTATTTTGGTGTACAAGATAAATTTAATTGCAATACTAAAGTTCTTAAATCTAAAATAGGAACAGTATACAATCTAATCTTATAAGTGAAACAGCTCTAATCATACATAACTGCTTAAAATTATGAAATTACACCCACATGTAATTCTTATGTATTTAATTTCTCTCTCATTATCAGGGACGGTGTTGTTCAAACCAGGATGTTTAAAATACGTAAAACTAAAGAGGAGGAGCCCACGGCTCCGGGCCAGGGTAAGTGAAAATTGTATAGAGCATGAGGATTTAGGTTTATTCTTGTATCTGAAATATGACTGACCTTGTTATTCTATGTGATGCTGATGACAGTGAGGATTAAAAAGCGGTCAAAGGTGCCTGGAGTTATGATCACACAGTTTGTGGAGGAGCTCCCTGAAGGCATGAGCACCCCAGACTTCACCCGCAAACCCATCGCTCTGACTCTTCAAGAAGGTAACACTCCAGTAACAGTCCATCCTCAAATGTCTGCTAATGTCATATGTCTTTTTTTAGGAAAACCAGCGATTTTCAGGGCAATTATTACTGGAAATCCAACTCCAACTGTGACCTGGGCAAGAAATAATGGAGAGATTGATGAAGAAAATTTCAAAATTGTGTTTGACAAAAGCTCGGGTGAACACCAGCTACTGGTGAAATTATATAAGAACTATAAAACATATCACACTTTGTAAATTACAGTAAACATTTTAATACAAACATGCCCCTGTTGTGTCCTAGATGCCAGCTTTAATCTCAGACCAAGCCGACACGTACAAGTGCTTCGCCAGAAACGAGTATGGAACTGCTGTGGTCACTGCCACTCTCAATGTGATTGAAGGTACAAGTCTTAATTCTTTCCAGAAATTAGATCTGTTCTTGACAAACAGTGATGATGATAACAGCACCAAACTACTCTTTCCATTTCAGTCGGTTATAAGAAAAACAAAGCTCTTCAAGCATCAAGAACAGGTACGGAGACAGCATTTATTAATAACATTAATTGATGACAATTATCAACTGATGAGACCATACTGCTGCTTGTGTCACAGCCATTCGAGAGTTGCCTGAGGATTTCAAAAAGAACTTGAAAACGTAAGGCAGTATGAACCACACAAAACTGATGTGTTATACTCCATTTTAAATATTTTGGTACCTTTTTTTTTGTTTAAGTGTTGACTTTGAGCCTAAAGAGGAGCAAAAACCAGAGATTGATGAGAAATTCTGGGAGCTATTAATGAGCGCTGACAAGAAGGACTATGAGAAGATTTGTGCCCAGTACGGCGTCACTGATTTCCGTGGGATGCTCAAGAAACTAAACGAGAAGAAAGAGGAACGAGCGAAAGAGCAAGAACGGGTACTGAAATGCACCACAGTTATATCGTAAGTATACAAGTACACATATAAAAACATTTTTCATTTGGATGTATTACAGGTGATTGAGAGACTATGCAACCTAAAGCCAGTTGAGCTGAGAGATGATGGCAATGCAGAGTTTGAACTTGAAATGTCACTGAAAGACCCAACCAGCAAAATCTTCCTTGTACAAGGTAAGATATGTTGTAGACGATGTTTTTTTTTTACAATTACAATTTAACAATTTATAATGCAACTTACATATTTGTTTTTTTATACACAGGACGGTGTTATGGTTCCTTTTGATGCGGACACAGATATCAAACACGGTCTGAAGCAAGTGGGAAAGAAATTTGTTTTCAGCATCAATGGGGTCAACCCTGAGGATGCAGGGATGTATCAGGTGGAAGTAGACGGAGTGAAGATTTTCTCCACTGACTTGAAACGTAGGTTAAAACAATATTAATTATTAAACACCTTCAAAAGCACCACTTCCCAATTTTACTACTGCCATCTGGGCTGGCGCTAACCGTAATCTGGTACCTTTATTTATGACAGCACACTGAGTTTCGAGCAAACCATAAACTTCCAGAGTTGATGTAGCATTTTCTCCACCCTGTTAAGTCTTGCACCGTCAATTTTATCTCTTTTTTATTTTGCTTCCCTTTTTTTTCCATTTGTTTTTCTTTTCAGCACAGTATGTAATGTATGTATCCAGCGATAAAACTGAGATTTCTCTAACTCTCCCCAACTACCATTTTTCAGCAGACAATAGGAGCCTCACTTGTTTGATTGTGCCAGAAGATTAATAGTCAATATGATTCCAAATACAATATACTATCACACAGGTTTCTTATAGTTCTAAAAAACTCAGATAGTTTCTTTTTAACCTTTGTCAATTATAAACACTATGCTGTATAGTCCCAGGTATTGATTTCCTGGTCAAGATTCAGGACGTCCACGCAGAGGAGAGAGAAGATGCGTTGTTTGAGTGTGTCATCTCGCAGCCCATGCCAAAGATCACATGGATGGGAAAGAACATCCCGCTAGAGCAAGGAGAGAAGTTTGACATCCTGGTATCAGAGGACATGCTCATTCACTCACTGGTGGTCAAAGACTGCATGGCCCTGGACAAGGGGATCTACGCAGCTATGGTCGGAGCCAAGTCCTGCAACGCCTGGCTCATAGTTGAAGGTACTGTTTGAGTTGTAAAAGTGTCTGATAAGGGGCTGGGAAATATGACAAAAATATATATTTATTTCAAATGATTTACAATTGTAATAGATTTTTTGTTTGCTCAATATTTGAAGAAAAAGCATTTTAAGTTATGTCTGTTATAAATTTTTAAAACTATTTGCACACACGAGTGCTAGACAATTAATGTTTCCAAAGTTTAGAGCTTACCTTAAAATTATAACTTTAGCATGTGTAAATGCGTTGCCAATATTATTATTTATAGTTGTCTTTTTTCTAGAATTCCTGATAATAATAATAATAATAATAATAATAATAATAATAATAATAATAATAATAATAATAATAATAATAATGTATACATCTTAAGTGATTTCATCACAAATTATTCCTATCACAGTATTCTATTAGGTGATGTCTAATTTTTATCAATAAATAATATACTTGTGAATAAATATAATACATTTCTTTACCATCACTGAAATATGTTTTGTATTGTATATTGTTTTAACAGTTGACAGTGACCCAAACAATCGTGGTAAAAGAAAGCTCGTAAAACAACCCGTGCTGGTGGTGGTGGAGCCGATCTCCTTAAGATTGCCGAAGAGCAAAATGCTAAAGTCCAAGCGGAGAGAGAAGTGTTGATTGCCAAGGCCAAAGCTGAGGCCGAAGCCGCTGCTGCAGCTGCTGCCGCTGCTGCAGCTGAAGCTGAGGCCAAGGCTAAAGCTGAGGCTGAAGCTAAAGCTAAGGCTAAGGCAGAAGCTAAGGCTCAAAAAGCTAAAGCTAAAATTAAAGCTAAGGCCGATGCTAAAGAAGCAGCAGCAGAAGCTAAGGCAAAGAAGACCAAACCCAAAACAGAGGATGGCCAGGAGGGAGCTGAGGCAGAGGCTGAGGACAAGGAGGAAGAGGAGTTTGATGATGAAGATGAAGAGGACGAGGTGGAGGAGGGAGAAGGAGACGAACAGGTAGAAGGTGCTAAACCTGCAAAAAAGAAGCCAAAGCCAGAAGGAGAACCAAAAGAAGGTGAAGCAGAGGCGGAAGAGGAGGAAGCTCCGGTTAAGGGTAAAAGAAAGAAAAAGAGAACTGGCCCACTGGTCCCTGATACAGTCATTGGTAAGCCACACAGAACCATTAGGAAAACTCTGCTGCTGTTTGAATGATACATTTGGGAATAAGCCTCTTTTATGTCTTTCAGAGGTCGGGGTATACTTACATGTGGTTTGTCAGATGTAACTGCAATCATTGGGACTGATGCTGAGCTTGTGTGCAAACTCAACACTGAGGACTGTGACGGAGTATGGTACAAAGAAGGACAAGAGGTTAAAAGGATTACTTTACAAGACTTTTTCATAAATAATTTATTTTGCACCTTTTGGTTTAGATGCATGTACACTTTATTCTCTTGCTTCTTTTCAAGTGAATTTCTCCACCTGTGAGAGTTTTATCTTCCTTTACCATTGAAATGCTCATGTATTAAAATAATTGTTGTATGAGTAATTGTAGTTTAATATGCATTTCTGCTTTTCAGATTACTGCTACAGATAATCTTTGTATTGTTAAAGATGGAACTTATCGCAAACTTATTATAAAAAATTGCAAAGAGGAAGATGCCGGAAAGTTCAAATATGAAGCTGATGGCCGTAAAACTGAGGCTTTGCTCAAAGTGGAAGGTATTATTATCAGAACTTGTTTGCAAATATTCAAATTCAGTCATTTTATACATTAGGTCTGTACAATCTCTCTATTAAATAGATCCACCCAGATTCAACCCTGAAGAACTGGAAGAATATAAAAAGCCTGTGACAATCAAAACTGGGAAGGATGCATCCTTCATGGTCACTTTTGTTGGCCGGGAACCCTTGAAAATCCAGTGGTTTAATGAAGGAGAGGAGCTGATCGAAGACTCACATACTAAAATTGAAAGATCTTCCACACATAGCAAACTGGTGTTGACCAAGTGCAATCGCAAAATCTCTGGAGAAATTAAGGTTAAGATTAAAAATGAATGTGGAGTGACTGAAGCACTCACCAATCTAGTTGTATTAGGTAATTTTCTACACTGCAAGTTCCACAGAATTCCATAGGTGCAGTTATCTGACTTGGTTTCTGTACGGTTATTACAGATAAGCCAACACAACCCCTGGGACCAGTGGATATCATTGAAAGTTCATCTACTTGCATTGAATTTAAATGGAGGCCTCCGAAAGACAATGGAGGTTTGCCCATCACTAACTATATTCTTGAACGCCAGCAAATTGGTAGAAACAGCTGGAAGAAGTTAGGAAAGATTGGTCCAGAGCCTAAATACAGAGACATAGACGTGGATCATGGTAGAAAGTACTGCTACCACATCAGAGCAGAAACTGATCATGGTGAAAGTGAAATGATGGAGACGGATGACATTCAGGCTGGGACCAAAGGTGAGTTTTCTGTTACTGCATCAAAATACACAGATCAAGACTTGATGTCTAATTTGATGTACATGTTATCAAAAACAGCATACCCAGGACCTCCTTCTACACCCAAGGATCATCAGTGCTTTTAAAGACTGCATAAATCTTGCTTGGAATGCCCCTTCTAATACAGGAGGCACTGATCTTTTGGGATACAATGTGGAGAAACGCAAGAATGGTAGTAACAGGTGGGATCAAGTTAACCCACCTAACGAGTTCATCAGAGGTAAAGACTATTTGTATTTTTTTATTTAATATTGTGAACTAGTAGCTCTTTTTGTCCCATTTTGAAGATGGTACAGTTATTGCTATAGTGTTAATATGTTGTAATGATTTATATTAACAGAGAAGAAGTATGGTGTGAAAGGATGTTGTTGAAGGGTTTGAATATGAGTTCCGTGTGTCTGCTGTGAACATATTCTGGAGCTGGAGAACCAAGCTCTCCCTCAGAATTTGTCATCGCTAGAGATCCTAAAAGTAAGTGATACTGAATATACTTGAGATCAATGTATTTAGTTCAGAATTGAGATGCTTTTTGTAAGACTAATATTTTAGGACATTTAGAATTCTATATTATTGAATTCAAGCCACACAAGGGAAAAGCCTAATAAAAAGAGGAAGAATACCTTTTATTGTGATGCATCTCTCAATATTTCTCACAAATTTCTCCAGAGCCCCCAGGAAAAGTTATTGACTTGAAGGTGACAGACTCCACATACACCACACTATCTCTCGGATGGACTAAACCCATAGAGGATGAAGGAGTCCAGGACTGAGGCTAAAGGTTACTTTGTGGAGCTCAGACCAGCTGAAAATCCTGAATGGGGCCGCTGTAACTCCAGCGCTATCATTGTGACCTCCTATACTATCATGGGTCTTAAGTCCATGGCCATGTATTGGGTAAGAGTAGTGGCCACTAATGAAGGTGGAGATGGTGAAGCCCAGGAGCTGGAAAATTATATCATTGCAATGCCACCACCAGGTAAGTCAATATGGGCCAATAAACAACATACACAGATCAGACGTAACAAAATGACCACTGAAAACACAGATTATCTTTCCATCATGGCAACTGTGAGTGGGAGGGATACTATTAGGCAGCAAGTGAGCTTTTTGTTCTTAAAGTTGATGTGTTCGGATGGGCAAGTGTGTGCATTTGTTTGTTAGACGACTGAGTCAGAGCATCTACAGAAATGCAGCTCTTGTGGGGTGTTCCTGGTCTGCTGTGGTCAGTATCTATCAAAAGTGGTCCAAGGAAGGAACAGAAGGCTGCTTTGTGTGTTCCATTCAAACAGACAAGATACTGTAGCTCAAGTTGCGGCTGAAGTTAATGCTGAAAGGGGTCAGAATACATTGCGTCATAGTTTGTTGTGTTTGGGGCTGCGTATTAGGTATAACTACTACTAACAGGCAGGTGAACATAATGTTATGCCTGATCTGTGTTGATTACAACAATACATTTAATGGGTGGCAATAATCTATTACGGTCTTGTGTTACTATAGTGAGACCGCAGTTCACCGACAAAAAGCTCAAGAACTTCATGGTCATGAAAGCAGGAAATTCAGTGCGAGTCAACTTCAACTTTCAGGTTCTGTTTACAGCACACAAACTATAAAAAGAGCATACACGCCACAATTGCAAAGTAACAATACACTTTTTTTCCTAATTTTGTTTTTGTTTACAGGCTTCCCCATTACCAAGAATCACCTGGCTTAAGGACAGCCTTCCTGTGGGCAAGAATGTGACTGTGAGCAACTCTGATACATCCTCACAGTTAATAATCCCCTCAGCAGAGCGCCATGACACTGGCATTTACACCCTTGTATTAAAAAACCTGGTTGGACAAGAAACCACCAGTGTGGAGATCAGAGTCACAGGTAAAGACTCCATATTTAAAATGTCAGCCCCAAATATGAACCTTTACGAAATATATTTATTATCCTGCAGATGAACCAAAACCTCCAGGCCCAGTGGAGCTGGAGGAAAATGTGTCAGGAACAGTGACGGTCTCCTGGGCTCCCTCTCCAGATGAGAAGAAAGACGATCGTCTTCATTACATGCTCACCAAGCGTGATTCTGTCAAGCGCAGCTGGCAAATTGTGGCTGACCATCTCTTCAATAACAAGTTCACGATCGTCAACATCATGCCAGGAAGAGAGTACTACTTCCGTGTCTATGCCAAGAACGACATGGGAGAATCTAAACCCAGCGAGTCTACAGTGTGGGAAGTTAGGAGAAAGAAGGGTATGTTCAATTAAGTTATAAATAAATAGACTTCTATTAAAGTGGATGTTGGACAGTTGTATGGTCCATAGCACTGAGCCTGGAGACATGTCAAGAATTTTGCTAATTAAATTTTAAAAGTTGAAATGAAAAGGACAAATTGTAGACCAGCAATATTTTGAAGACATTAAATGTGAACCATAAAATCTAGCGCCACAAATACACATCTCAAAACCAACTAATTTATCTGTTTTCTTTTTATTATGGTTATTTCTTTCAGAAACATTCTCCGTGAACATTGCAGAGTCTAAGGACTGCAACTTTGAGGCACCTCCATCATTCACTGTGCCTCTGAAAACACACCAGAGTCCAGAGAGCTACGAGTGCTACATGAGCTGTGCGGTGACAGGAAACCCCAAACCCCACGTCACTTGGTACAGAAACAACATCAGCCTTAACACCTAACACTAACTACCTCATCACCAACACATGCGGCGTGTGCTCCATGGTCATCCTCAAAGTGGGCTCCAAAGACAGTGGAGAGTACACCGTCATCGCAGAAAACTGATCTGGGAAGAGTCGAGTGCTCCACTAAACTTGTGGTCCAAGGTAAAAAATATAAATAAATTAAAATACTTTTAAAATTATGTAAATGTTTTCAGTTGGCATCATGTTTTGATAATGTCACTTTCCTTTTGTTTTTCAGATTAAGATGCCCCAGTGATTGTCAACTTGTACCACTTGCCAAAAAAATATGTAAAAATCATTTAAATGTGCTGTCAGTTGTAAGTTGTTTGAGATGTTTCATTCTGAATACAGATTATAATACATTTTTAGCACAAATTTGTATGTCTGGAAAAGGGCAAAAGCACTTTGAGGGGGAAGAATAATTAATATAATAAACTGCCTTTATTCATTATTTTTAACTTAATCTTTTTTGCAGTGTGCCTTCAAGTTTCTAGGATTTATCAATGTGTTGAGGTCAATAAGTGTGTTTCCATATTGCTACGTGCATGTTATATTATAGTAAATGTTTTATTGTCCGCTGAGAAGTGATGATCTGTCTTTTGTGATGAAAGCACCAAGAGAGATTCAAATAAGCTCTAACTTTATGATGCATCAAGTCACTGTTGTATACTTGCAAAATATAAAAGAGGTTTTAATCTACATGGCCTCGCATTTAGGAAGGATTTGATGGTAGAATCTCTATATACTTTGCAAAACAGAAGGGAAGAACCAAGGGTGAGACTGAGAGGGGGCGGGGCTTGGACCTGTGACTGACAACTATTTGTAATAAACATCATCCACACAGCAACATGAGAGGGCTGGGACGAGAGCGCAAAGTTGTAACAATCTATTAGGAACTACTGACGAGTAATCACTATAATAATAATAATAATAATAATAATAATAATAATAATAATAATAATAATAATAATAATAATAATAATAATGCATTAGTCTTATATAGTGCTTTTTCTAAACACTTAAGGTCGCTTTACAATTTGGTGCATTATTCATTCATTCCTCACTCACACTCAGTGACGGAAGAGTGGCTGTCATTTTGTGCCTACAGCCCCTTCTACCGCCACAAACACACAATCACACATTCACAAGGTGGGTGAAGTGTCTTGCCCAAGGACACGACCTTCGGGTTAGTGGGCGAACGTCTCCTACCAACTGAGCTGTTTAGACTGTTTCATATGACCATAATAAGGAGATTTTTGGCTGAAAACCAAATTGTATAGCTTATCAGCTACAAAAGTGATATTGGTGGTGAGTTACACAGAAAAGTCCTATGACTTAAGTGTTTATGGAAACACATCTTAAAACTGATATGCATGTTGATATACCATCAAGTGCAAATCCATCTATTCATTGTAGAAGCAAGGAGAGTAATTATTACACTTAAGCTTTGTGATTACAATGACAGTTATAGATCCTTAAAGCATACTGTAAATCTATATTTAGTCACTTGTGGCTTTTAAGAAACGTGTTGAGTTTCTGGCTCACCCTAGACCAGACACAGGCATTTACTGACCATGTCTATTATGTTTCTTTACATTCACAGCTTCCGAATGGCCAACTGTTACAGGGCTTCACATTTCTCTTTTACTGCACATGGTAACCACAGAAACACTAAAAACAGTAGATGACTAGTTGTATTTTTTTAGCATTTATGCATCTTCTAAGGACATAGCAAACTTATTAGTCACCACATGGTCTCTCAGCCATAACAAACAAACTAAACCTACATAGTCAGATTAATAAAATGGTGTGGAAAAATGAAATTATTTCTATAGTTGAATTCAGTAAAGTGATCATTATATGTCATAATCATTAAAATTAAATTAAGTAAATGTTTTAACTTCTAATTTACTGACATGACCCTGTATACTTACATTTGTGTTTATTTTCAGGCAAAATAAAAATAAATTAAATGCAGTATTCATATAGCATTGGCTAAGCAGACATTAATGTTCTGGTTTAAATGCTGTAAGCCTCCCAACTTATTGTTTTGCGTTACAGAATTCCTGGCTCTCCACATTAGTGACCCCTGGGAGTAAAGGCTTCACACAACATCAAGCCTCTCACATTAGCCTGAGCCCATGGCTGAGAAAAGCTCGGCTCCTGTACCATGCATCCCCTTTTTATTACACTCCCTGAAATATCCACACACTCTTCGTGCTCACAGTGACCACTGCACAGTTGTTGATAATAGCTGTGTGCCTCGGTTGGGCTTTAGAGCGCAAGCTAAAGCAGACATTAGGATGTGCATGAGAAACTTCCTGTAAGGTGATATGTGGGTGCAAAGCATACTTGGTAATTCTCTCATAGTGAAAAGGTATGTCTGCTAACACACACACACAGGCGTCTCTGACATGCTCATTGGTGCTCTTCAAAACATGCATGATATTTTAGAATGGGCCAAAAATGCAGTTCAGAGACAATTAAAGTAAAGTTGGGATCTTTTTCTTGTATACTGTACAAGGAAAACTGTTAAATAACCTACTAGCAAATAATCTGCCTCTCACTCTGTAATGTAGCCTGGCCTGCCAGACAAACTCTTTTGCTATTCTATTCAAAGAATGTTAGTCTGTTACCTCTTCGGTAACATTTTGTTTCTGTGCCAGAAAAATGACAGAATAACCAATCAAAGAAACAAAGGGCGGGACATAAGCTGTGCACCGCTGACCCAAACAAACATGGATTCTTGCAGTTTTTTTCATAAAACACCAGAATACACCATATTATGAGCAGCTCTGTACTTATTTCTGAACAGGGAGGGCAGCAGAAGCCAGTTCTACAAAAACCTGTGGAAAAAGTCTTGTTTTTTTTCTTTCATGTGTTTGTTACATCAGATGTCAACTTAGCTGTTGTTAAAATGGAAACAAGATGAAAAAAAAAAAAAAATCACACAGAGAACTGGACAATATTGCAGACTTCAGCAGAATCAACAGGTGATGAAGGTAACGCTCTAAACGCCATTAATCAGGTCAGAGAAGTTATTAATTTAGCTCGGTAGGCTAGCGGTACCTTGGTTAGCTCTTCCGCTTCCATAAGAAGCGCTGCAGAGAAACAGCTGTGACTGGCCAGTTCCAGATCAAACTGGAGAAATGCTTCCCACAAAGAGAGGAACCAGACTGTCCTGCTTGTGAAAAGCAAGTAGGAGAGTCTGGCTCACCAGGCAAGATCTGAATCTGATCTGAATATTGATTTGACATTTTACACCAAATGCCCTTCCTAACATAACCCTCTCCATTTTTCTTGTACTTGTACATACTAATTTAAGTATGTCATGAAGGCTTTCTTAGTCTACATCTCTTGTCAACACTGAAATAATGGCTGCCAATAATAAAGAGAAAGTTGCTATTCCAGTGATAGCTACAATTTGTTACACACAGAAACAGCCCAAACAAAATGAAAAGCACAAGAAAAGGAGAGTAAAGTGAAATTCAGAAAAATGTAGGTAAACAAGTCATAAACACATATTTGCAGGGGCAAACATGTCTACTTTTAAATAACGTTTAAACGTTACGTTTAAATAACATAAAAGCAGAAAAGATTCCTATATTTGTGAAGGTATATATATATATATATATATATATACCTATATTTGGTAGAAATAGGGGAGGGATATTTTTCCTGAATAATTGAATAAATTAGTAAGACTGCATAAATTCAAAAAACATATAAATAATTTCCTATAATAGCCATTTACGTACAGTATAGTATAGCAGCTATCAGGTGACATAATGCTAACAGTCCCTATGCCTGGCTCACTTCCCAGCAGGTCTACGCCAGGATTCTTGATAAAGCCCAAATTAAACTGTGGTGGCTGTGCACCCTATCACCTGCAGGCTTTTCTCTATACAGCAGTGGAGCCATTTACTTACAAATTACAGTGACAATCCTTTAACTCAGGACAATTTACATTTAAATTAGTTTCAGGTAATCTGGCCTAATATAACTGTCAATAGAAGAGAAGGGTTCAGTTCTAAATGGTTTGTATTTGCCAATAATATTGATATATTGATGATTACTGTAGTTCATCACCTCAATTTAAAGAAAGCTCAAACTAATCATTTATACATGAAACAAGACTGTAACTACCAAGACATCACTTACTGTATTTTGATCAACTCAAGTAGCATATTCAAATTTCTACATAGGTAAAATTAAAAATAAAAAATCTTTCTCTAAAATATACTTAAAGTAAAAATATGAAGTAAAAGACACATTCAAAACTATTTCATGTTTTAAATGTAAGGGATTATGATTACAAATTGTTCTGATTATACCAATGAAACTGAAGAGTGTGAACCTGTGTGGTATCTCCGGTCACCTGCATTTTGATGTTTCTACAGAGTACTGCAGGCATAACATATCTACAATAAGGACACAGCCAACTTTAAACCAAAACTCAAAATAATGTGGAATGCACCATGTAAAATTGACTTAAAAGTAGGGCTAGCTAAATTTTACAGCATAGTGCTTTTACTTCCCTTAGATTCCAGCACTGTCAACTTTGAGAGAAATGTATTTGTTTTAATACTATCCACATTGTTTTTTAAAGGACCTTGGTGATTTCTGTTGTTGATGTGGATAATGTTTGCACTTGCCTATTCCTGCTGACACACTCAATAAACACGATGTATTTTGGGTGGGTGTGAGCAGGACTTATAACAGCTTCTTAACATGTGAACAGCACTTTGAGGATCTTATAGTGTCATAAGTGTCAACGTAAAATCAATAGGCTGTCAACAACAAGTTTATGCTGAGCATTACACTTTCACACAAAAGACTGTAGAAGTTTAGCTGTAGGTCCTCAAGAAACACTGAAATGTTTTTGTTCTACATGTGAATAAAATATATTTTTTATGAAATTTGCAAAGCGGAGTCCTAATATTTTTTTGTAATAAACCACATCTCCTACAGAGGCCATTCTTCAAGAAGCTGAAGTCATTCCACAGTAGGACTTGTGGACAATCTCAGAGCTCCCTCCGCCCACCTACAAGCTTTTGATTTATGCCCAAAAACAAAAAAGCATGCAGTTCCCTTTCTTGGCTGGCTCCAGTCTCACAGTGTAGGGAGCCTGTTGAAGTCATTGGCATTCCTCTCAGGACTTAATAGGTTGACGACGAAGGAGGCAGCACTCACAGATAGAGACCAACTCCTGTGGAGCACAGAGCTGAGGTAAGTACCATCATCTTCATCAAGGTGTTAAGGATTTAGAGCTTTACCACTATACGACCAGTGCAGGGAAATCAGTCCTGTCCTGAAGACTCCTTAGTGAGAAAAACCAGTAAGAGAATTTAAAAAATACACAGATGATTTTGTTACTACTACTGCTGCGTAAAAGAGTTTGAGCTTTCATCATGTCCATCACTTCATACAAATAGGCTTAGTGTTTCTAGCTTTGAGTCTTTTGTTTACGTGCTTACTTATATTTTGTTTTTTGTGTTCTAAATTGAGACAAACAATGCAAATTATGGATATTTTTTTAACTAGCACAATTTGTAAAAAAAAAAAAAACAACAAAAAAAACAACACATATATAACAATATTTTTAAATAGAATTTAGTGACCACATATACGTTCTGGCGGCAAAAAATAAATAAATAAAAAAAATTACAAGAACAAGAATACTAGATTAACAGGATGACAGTGTTTAAACATGTCAAGACATGACATGACAAGACATATTGTAGTGAGTAATAGATTATTAATGTAATGATTATATTTTTTATAGATTTTTCTTTTTGTGCTGACATTTCTACACAACCAAGACAAATATTACTTGTTTTAGTTGCATTTTTTAATTTTTCCCTCCACATTACTTAATTAAAAGTTAAGTAAAAGCCTTAGGTAATATGCTATATTAAGCCAAGGTGCTACCTCACATCTTCAACCTCTATGTCAGTTACCCGAGATAGCCACTCCCTTTCTGAACATGGCCTTAGCTGTGTCTCGCTTTTAATCATTTTTATGATGCTCTCAGGCTCGGTCTCTGGGTATACTGTCCCATGCTATATTTCAGCACTGGTCCAAAAAGCAGCTGCTAGAGTTAACAGCAGCATGCAGCGTAGGCCACATGAAACCCATAAAAATCAACTCTCACAGCAAGGAGCCCTCCACAGACGAGCCGAGCCCAGGCCAAGTACTAAACAGTATTAATACTTGTTAAGTGCCCAAATTGTATTGTTTAATGATGACAAACTGCGAAGTAATAAAAGTAGACATTGTGCAACTTCTGCTACCACTTTTCCAGTTCATGGAGTACAGCAGTATCAGTAGCAGTAATACCAAATGAATACTAATTCCCTTTGTGAGAAAACGCATTCCATACAATGTGAAAACTATTAGGTGTCAAAAGTTGTTTAGCCAAGACAACCGCAAGAATAAGTTTTTCTATGGTGATTCATCTTCCTGCGTGTTGGCCAGGATCCAGCAGAGACTAACTCACAGAGACATCATGTCAGTGGTGATTTACAGGCATATTAAGACGTTGAAATGGGCTGTTCTCAGTTTAATGTGGCATGTGACCTATCAGGTGACAATCCTGTTTTCTCGTCTTTCAACAGAGCATCGACACCATAGGGACATCACGCGCCTGACCAGGCCAGTGAGGCGTTTCACCAAACACTACACATTAAACACAGGCTGGGAACAGGGCCCTGAGTTGCTCTTTCTGGGTAATAATAGAGGCAGTATAGGGTTAGGGCTGTTTCTTTTGGAATAAGTGGAGACAATGCCAGTGACAATGTTTTTTTTTGTTTTGTTTTTTTTTTCAACAAAAGTTTGTACTTTTACTTATAAAGTACTTCTACAGTTTTTACTTTTACTTGAGTAACATTATTTTAAAGTGACAGTACTTTCACTTAAGTACAGATTTTTATATGATAGATTTATAGGATTATTTTATAAAGTATGACTTGGTAGTTATCAAGGGATGACATTTTGCCAAGTCAAGGTGACAATATGCACCCTGCAAGCACGAATGATGCATAATTAAGTTTAAAAATTGGTATTTTGTAATCTCCAAAGATCAATTATGAAAAAGTACATTGATTTCTGCGCCATATAAACTCAAACATTTGCATACATAAAAGGCAGCTTGTTAAATAAACACTACCATTCCTGCAAATCCTCTTAAGCCCTCGCCAGACTGAATCTATTACAATTACACATTTCATCAGTCTATTTTTTAAAGTGACATTTATCTTTCTAAGTTTAGCTACCACGTGGGTAATGAAAGACTGCTATGTACAAGTCAACATCCCTGCTGCGAATGGAAGTGTCAGATCATATAAGAGGTTCATTTGATAAGGACATCATCATTTAAAACACTGAGGCAATGTTACACTATCAGAACAATTACATAATGAGAGAAATGCTATATGCCAGGTCTAATTTAAGAGATTTTTTTTGTTTTGGGAGAAATTAGGACATCATGTGTACCTGGTAAGGGACTGTATAAGATTCACACATTATGGAATATTATGCAGTATAATTCTCAGATTTTTTTTTTTTTTTTTCTACTGCCGTCCCAGGTGCCAATCCACTATTCACCACCAACAACAGTGCTTTTGTGCTTTTATTTAATTAACAAATGTAAAACTGGATCAGTGCCTCTTCAAAATACTAATATATAACATCAAACTGAAAAACATTTAGCGCTGTGTTTAGCAAAAGTCTGATGCAAACAATTGTGTCTTCCATCATCATTTTTTTAATCTGTGTTTTACCTTGCTTCCCTTTGTTCCAGTATATCTTTTTTAGCACTTTTTGTCTGTGTTACAAGCCAATCGAAGTGTTCCTTATTGCAGTGTGCCAGCAGATTAAAATCCTTAATAATACAGCCTATAGAACATATTGATTTTCCTATTACAATATTCTTAGATGGTTACACAGATTACAAACTGTGTAGTTCTTGTTTAATTGTACAACATAATCACAATTAAAATGATAAAATATATCTCTTGTTGTGTACTGACTGTATATGTTTCGTTTTGAATTGAACTACTGAAATAAATTGACTTTTCCATGACAATACAAGTTTTTAACATGTACTGTATACTATATATTTTCCAAAATAGATGGCTTGTTCCCTAGCTGACAATGACAACTTATCCATTTTCTTTTAAACAGTTTGGCAAATCCATCTGTGAATAAAATAGCTCAAGATGGTCAAGATTGTTCGAAAATCCAAAGAAGCAGATGGGACAGCTGTGGGCCAAGGTAAGCACTGAAGTGTGACTCCATCTAAGAATAATAACGGTCTTTAAAAGATAGTTATTCGTTTTATACAGAATTTCTTTATTCCAAAGTGAAACTTCTCCAGGGACACTGCGTGAAAGCTGGTCTTTCTGAATTGTATTTTACATTTTCAGGGGGCACTGAGTCAACTGTATCACTGCTGCAGTATGGATAATTCTAAATATTTAATGACTGCTGGGCATTGGCTGTGTTATGCAATTTAATGACAGCACATCACATTTTTATGCCCTGCAGCGACTGTCATTTATCCATGCCATATTAGATCCAGTTAAGTTAGAAGAAAGAGACAAATAAACATAACTATCTCATTTGTGTTAATTGACAGTTGAAGAATGGTGGGTTGTGTAACCAATAGCTGACAAGGAATTGTGAGGTCTGGTTTCCAGAATAAATACATTTTGACCCCATAATCTTAGTACAGACATTTTTAGGACTTGAGTCAAGTCATTGTGCTAATTTTTGAAACTGCACTCTAGCTTAAGCCTCAGTGACCCCACTTGAACTTGAGTCATTATTTTACTGGCTCAGACTTGGATCTGTGAAAGATGATACGGACTCGGACTTGTGGTTGATAGCTTGGACTTGGATTCAGACTTATGAACAATAAGACGGTCTTAGAGTTGGGCTCTTGCGACGCACACTTGTGTCCAGTTTGCATTTAAGCACAGGCTTCGCACTATATTTCAGTCTTAGCAAAAACAAATATATCAATAATAAGTTTTCTGTTATGAAATATGCATGTACAAAACTAAAATACCACTCAAGTTTAGGACTCCGTCTGGACTCAGAACTTCCTTCAGTTCATTTGGACTCTGCTTGTACTTGAACCAGATCATTTTTATGTGATTCAGATTCGTACCTCAACTCAAGAAGACTAGACTTGAATTTGACTTGAAATGCTTTTGGTGACTCAGACTTGGACTCCTACTTCAAGTGCTAATAATTTGACTTAGACTTGACTTGGCCCAGACTTTAGTGACTTGGACTAGAACACTGAGGACACAGCATAAATTAGGAAACTGGTGACTTGAGTGCAAAACTGCAGCTGCTTCACACGACTAGTTCATATGGATGATATTAAACATGATCAGTATTTTACCACAATCCTTAAGGTTACATATTCTCTACTGCTGTGTCCTTATTTGACTGTGTGCCGGTAGTTTTAATTTATAGAAATTATTCATATCACAGTGCACTGTGCTGACATGTGATATATATGCTCTGTAATATATGCCTTATCAGGTCCTGCTGCAGAGATTTGCAGTGGTACAGAAGGTATGCTGAGGGAACATTGGATAGCTTCACAGTTTTTTCCCTAACCCTGCATGAAGAACAGATTTTCTTCAGATTAACGCGTACAAATGTGTGTACGTGGATATGTAGGCAAATTACTACATATCTGTTTTGGTTGTATTAAATGTAGGTGTAAAATTTGATCCAATTTTCTGATAAACTTTCAGTTTCAGACACATTTTAGTACAAAATGTGGAGATTATTGCAGCCAGTAACATGATACATTCTAATACATTACTATTAGAATGTGCTTAAGCATGGTTTATGCGACGATTTGTAAAAGAAAGAGCATCTCATTTAAATATTGCTCATGTTTTTTGTTTTGTTTTGTTTTTTTGTTTTTTTACTTTTGTCAAATTTGTACTGTTTGACTTATTCCCTTGATGACATTTTTTTTCAGTGGGGTTCAAGAAAAAGTCTAAGGTCCCTGGAGTGATGATTACACAGTTTGTTGAGACATTGCCAGAGGGGAAAAGCCATCCAGATTTCACTCGCAAACCGATTGCTTTGACTATCCAAGAGGGTATATGCCTATAACACATAATACATTAACATAAATTTGAATGACAACAGTAATAATTAAAATCGGTTTGCTTGTACTTGTGTCCTGCAGGCAAGTTTGCTTTTTTTAAAGCCATTGTCGTGGGAGACCCGAAACCGACTGTGACATGGACTCGAAATAATGGAGATGTCTCTGATACCTCCAGATACCAGGCCAAATATGATCCCAACTCCAATGAGCATACATTCGAGGAAAGTGATGTAGCTTGATAAAATGTTGGTTATCTTATATGAGGAAGCAGCTGTAAAGTATCAGAGAAACCAAAGTCATTCACTTTTGTGAACCATTAATATTAGTTCAGCTTTTTCAGTAACTATTTCAGTACAGTACAGCCAATCAAGACACAATTAAGACACCTTCTTCCAATTGGATACCATCTTGTTTACAATTTTAGTTCCATCACTCAACCTAGAACCAACAATTTAAAACCACTATTTACATTTTCACTGTTTTACTTCGAATTAATAGGGTATCCTCATCTTAATAGTCAGCCTACACTGTACAAAAGGTTTTAGGTACGCACACAGTTATAAGTTGGATCAAGAGCTGTGTGCAAAACCAGTGGCCTCTGCTTCTAACTCTGTCGTTACCTCATAACAAGTATCATCACTTACTGTATATAAAATATATGCCATTTTAGATAATCACTTATAAGGAGTAGTATTAGCAGTAAGGAGTCAGGAATATGGTCATCTGGGGTTAAAATTAGACCCTTAAACACAGATCACTTACAAGGCTCTAATTTTTTTTTTTTCCCATTTTGTACAGATGGCCAATGTTCAGCCGGATCAAGCAGATACATACAAATGCATCGCCATAAATGATTATGGACAAGCCTTTGTCACTGTTGTTCTTAATGTTATTGAAGGTAAGCACAACAGGTTAGTGGTGTGACACGATCTTATTAAACCCTTCCAAGTGTTTTATACACTCAAGTTTATTAGCCTCTAATCCTCATGATTAGCTTATTCCCTTACATCGTTGCATAATTATAATAAGATTTTCTCTTTTCATCTTCTTAGTTGGTTTTAAAAAGACAAAGACTACTGAACAAGCAGCTTCTACTGATGGAAATTTTAAGACTGCCCTAAAAAGAAAGAGGTATGTTTCAAAAACATGCATCATTGCGACAACATTTATGATGTTTATATTTAATCTACAATTACAGCAAAATCCGTCCAAAATCAGAGCAAACTGAGAGGAAAGAAGGGGAAATTGACCCCAAGTTTTGGGAGCTCCTACTTAGTGCAGACAAGAAAGACTATGAGAGCATCTGTGCAGAGTTTGGAGTCACTGATTTCCGTTGGATGCTTAAAAAACTGAATGAAATTAAGAAAGAAAGGGAAGAAGAACAAGCTCAGGTTTTTCATTTTTGGTTCCTGCATAAAGTTAAGTGAATACAGGCTGCCAAATGTTCCAGGTAATAAAAGTATTTTTTTGTTCAGTTTGTCAAGAACCTGTCAAACCTGCGGCCCATTCAAGTCAACCCAGACGGCTGTGCATCCTTTGAGCTGGACATGGATCTGCTTGAACCAAGCAGCTCTATTTTTATTTACAAGGTTAGTCTGAAAACTACAAGCACTCGGAAAGAACAGGACTCAACCAAGGCAACTCGCAGCTGAAGAAGTCTGAACACTTGTACTGAGGGGTGAGAGGCAGACAGCATGGGGTATGACGGCTAATTAGTGTGGCTATTAGCAACATGGAGCTAACAGATAAATGAGCAGAGTTCTTTGCATGCAGTGACAGTGGCTTAAGCTCTGAACTTGTCACTACATGTATTTGAGCATATGTGCAACATAAGTGAAAAGAACGAGACTCCACACCCATCATAAGACCCACTGCATTTGTGTCATCAGCTGTCCGTGTATAATTCACACCTCCAGGGGCCGGGCTTGGCAGGGTCTCTACACATCATTCACACATGCAAGTGCCCCTGACATGACACTAGGGCCCCCCCAGAATTATGTCAGGGTGAGATCAAAAAACAAACCAGTGGCAATAAAAACATAACTTGCTTGGTGTAGGTAAAAATGTCACAAAATGTACACCTGTGTTGTGTGTGCTTTGATGACTAACAGGATGGTGAGATGGTTCCATACACAAAGGAAATGGGTGAGAAGATGAAGCACAGCCTGAAACAAGTGGGAAGAAAATATATTTTTAGCGTGAGGGACCTGCTGCCAGACGACGCTGGACTGTACCAGCTGGATGTGGGAGATGTAACTATGTTTTCAACAGAGTTCAAAAGTACGTCTTCTGCTAGCACAAAATAGTTAGATCAATCACATCATGGAATATAACAGAGGACTTCTGCATGGCCTAAATAGAACATTATCATTTGTTGTGGTTAAGCTAATTAACAATATAATTTACAATTGTTTCTAGTTCCCATGGTGGATTTCTTGGTGAAGATTCAAGAAGTGAAGGCCACTGAGAGAGAAGATGCAGTTTTTGAATGTGTTCTATCAAACCCATTTTCTAAGATTAATTGGTTTGGCAAAAATCTGCCACTAGAACAAGGAGAGAAATACGATATTGAAGTTTCAGAGGACAAGTTAATTCACAGATTGGTGGTCAAAGACTGCATGGTGGTCGACAAAGGGATTTACTCTGCTTGTGCGGGAATCAAGTCCTGCAACGCATGGCTTCTGGTCGAACGTAAGATATGTGGTTTAACCTACACCATATATTGGGTAATTATTTCATTATTATACACCAATCAGGCATAAACCTATGACCACTTGTCTTATATGCAGCCAATACACAACAAACTGAAATGCACTATGTATACTGACCACCGCAGGCTTACACCCGACAAGAGTTGCATGCTCTGACCCAGTCACCTAACCATCACAATTTAGCCATTGTCAAACTTGCTCAAATGCTTACACTTCTTACACCATTTTCCTTGCTTCTAACACATCAACTGTAAGAACAGATTGTTCACATGCTGCCTAAAAAATCCCACCCACTAACAGGTGCCATGATGAGGATACAGTCTGTGCTATTCACTGGCAGTGGTCAGAATGTTACGCCTGATTGGTGTATACGCCTCAAAATAATTATGGCTAACTTTTTTTTTTCCCGTTTAGCTGATAAGGATGCAGAAAAGGGGAAAAAGTCTGCACGAAAAACCACAAGAGCAGGAGGATCAGGCATGGACCTACAGCAAATAGCCCAAGAGCAACAAGTAAAGTTAGAAAAAGTGAGAGAAGAACGAAAAGAACAAATACAAGCAGCTAAAGAAGCTGCAGCAGCTGCACCTCCACCTGAAGCTCCTGCGCCAAAACCAGCGCCACAAAGTGAGACACTATATCGTTACCATTGCGAGGTAGAACTAGTGCTTTAGCAGAGTCTTCTCTCTCTGAGTGCTTCTAGTTTTTAATGTTTTCTATTCTATTCTATTCTTTCTTCTTCTCTTGTCATTTTTTGTATTTGTGTACACTGATACACATTTCTTTATTCATTGTCTTTCTTAAAACCAGCCTAAGACTTTTGCACAGTACTGTATATTTACTTCTTTTTCAGTGCTTTTTACTCAATAGATCTTATTTTTTGACAGAAGCTGAGCCAGAAGCAGCACCTGCAGCAGCACCGGAAGCACCACCTGTTGAGGTCGAGACCACTGGTGAGATAAAAAGGAGTTTAGTAGCAATTAAATGAGAATGCCTACTGTAATAGCAATGGCGCTAACTGTCTTTCTTTGGCAGCAACATGCTTTTTTCTGTTATGGTTATAATTGATGTCTGGCTTATTTTATGTTGTATTGTCTATTCATTATAAAAGACTTATAAAAGACATTATAAAAGAAATAAATGTTGGTGTGCGTTATAGACAAGCTACAGCTATGTCAACTGTCATGCTGTCTTTGTATTTTATGGATTTTTTAACTGGTAAAGTCTCACAAGGTGGCAATTTTACTTACACAAATAATGAGTTAAGCGAAAGACTAGAGTGAAAAATGAATCTTGATCATATATCATATCATATAGAGAAAGGTAGCTAAGGAAGGTGTAAAATTAACAACAAAATTAACGTTTTATTTGTTGTTGCTGTCTGCCCACTCAGCCGGAGAGGCCAATGGTTCGGCAAATCTCCATCAACTTGAAGGAGCAGTGGGTGGTATGAAGGACATGCATTACTAAAAACAACAACAATAAACAATTACGGATATACTTTATATTTGCATTAATGTAACACCATTAACTCCAAATAACTTAAAGCATTTTGAAAACCAATACCACCGAAATCTTAAAGTTGAATTTCTTATTAAATGTGACAAGTAAACAAACTAAATGGGCGCTGGTAAAAGGAAGATTATTGCCTTCACAATCCCTGCTACATGTTGCTTGTTGCTTCTGGCTTTTTGCTTCTCTGTCTTGGTGCTTGCTTTTAATGTCACCAGAATGTAGTTTTTATAATAAATGTTTTTAACTGTTCGCGAACCATTTATGCTTAACAACAACACTGGAAACCAATTAGACAGGTGCATCTCATTTAAATATCAAAGAAAAGTGAATGTACATATTTCAGTGAAAGTGAAACAAATATTGATTGAGTACACACAGAGTGAAATATTTCAAGTATAATAATATTTCAATCATAATCATTCCAATTAAAATAAATGATTTTGATTGATATTTGATTGATATTTCAGTCTGTGTGTACTCAATAAATATTTGATAAATGTGTTTAAAATGAACTATTGCAAGCTTTTCCTCAATTTTCAATTATTTTAGAAGCACCTGCATTACTGAGCTCAAATAAATTAAGATGAAGAGCAAAAAAATTGTTGGTGTTTCCTTCACAATTTGTGTAATCCTCAACTATAAACATGCTGTAAGTCAATATGCAAAATGGAAAGTAACTTTATGTTATGTCACCTAGAGCCTGGAATTACCTGTGGACTCTCTGATACTTATGCTCTTCGGGGAAACCCGCTTGAACTAACAGTGACAATGAATGTTGAAAGTGATGGTGCCTGGTTCAAAGATGGAGAGCCGGTAAGGAGTTATTTTAATTTTTAGATCAATTTGTGTTTAAGAAATGCAATGTCTCCTTTATAGTCAGAACTCCATAATAAATATTGCTTTTCTGACAGTTATCTTCTGGTGATGGAGTCACTGTATTCAAAGAGGGAACATCCCATAAAGTGAGGATTGCTAGCTGCCAAGATGATGACTCAGGACTTTACCGTTTTGTGGCAGGGGAACTTAGTACACAGGGAAAGGTCACTGTCGGAGGTAAATTTTACCCAATTCTATTACAAAAGTGCAACTGTTTTACTAAAAATGATCGTAATCCTGCTTTGTATTTTGTAGATGTACCTGAATTTGACCCAGATGAACTTCACAAATTCTCCAAGCCCGTGGTGGTTAGAGTGGGTCAGAACGCAGCGTTTAAGATGGGCTTCCCGCCGCAGGTGTTGCTGGTGGTCAGCTGGTTCAAAGATGCCACTGAGATCAAAGATGGAGGAGGAGTGAAGATCGTGCGGGAGTCCAACCACAGTCGGCTGCTGTTCAGAGACTGCCTGAGGACAGATGCAGGAGAAATCAAAATCCAGCTTAAAAACCCTTTCGGGGCAATAGAGGCTACATCTCAGCTTATTGTACTAGGTAAGAAATTGTGTAACCTTATATTATTAACCTTAGGTATTTGATAAAACATAAAATGATCAACTTAAGGGGTGAGAATCTAAAGGGCGTAAGTAACATTTAGGGCAAAATTTTACAAATTTTTGACTCACACTACACCCAAACTGTAAAAAAAAATTACAATCATTATTTTTTTAACTCATCTTACAGCCAACACACTATCCATTGTTCAGGTAAAAAGTATTATTATTGATAATAATAACAAAAACTAAGTATACTAAATTTAACAAAACTATTTTATAATTTTAACAACTTCTCCTGAACAATAGATAGTAAGTTGGCTGTTCGATGAGTTTAAAAAAATAATGATAGTGAGTAAAACTTAAAGTTGAAAGTTTTTAATCATATGAATGTTAAATGTGGTGAAAAAAAAAATTATTAAAACTTGAGATTTTGAGTTGGCCCCAAAACTCAGAAACCTTGAGGGATCCTGTTGCCTTGAGTTTTTGAGTTTTTGCAACATTTCTTTTTTTACACTGTAATATTATTGTTTATGATTTTAGAGTAATGAAAAAACGGAAAGCTATGTGTAAAACGTGGGATGCCCAAAGGGGCCCAAGTTCATATAACTGATATCATTCAGATCGGAATGGGCATTAAATTGTTGGTGTCTAAAGGTATACGTAAGGTATGTTTAAAATCCAGCCACAGAGAGTCACAAGCCAGTCTCTACTTTGTGCCAGTCCCAACCCTGGATAAATATAGAAGATTGCATCAAAAAGGGCATCATATTGATTTGTGAGTCATTACACCAGGAGGCAGATGATTTGATTTGGCAACCCATGTTTGCTGTGGAGACATGGAAAAAAACTAGAAAAGACGATAAAAAGGTATGTTTAACTAACGGATAACTGCTGTGCATATGAATATTTAAGCTTTTTGGGACTAAAAAATCATACAAAATTCAGATCTAAGTGTGTGTGACTTTTTAGTTAATAAGCTAGTAAAATGTCACTTAAGGCCTTTAGATGCTCACCCCTCAAACTAATGCCACACACAATAACAGCAGTTGTCATAATCCTCCTAATTCATTGTTCTAACAGATCGGCCTGGTCCACCTGAGGGTCCCCTGGACACAGTGGAAACCACCTCGACTGTAATTGAAATTAAATGGAACCCACCGAAAGATGATGGTGGCTCGGCTGTGACACACTACATTATCGAGCGCCAAGTCGCCAGGCAGTGTCTGTGGACCAAACTCGGGGACGTCTCGGCTGACAAGACCACCTTCAGAGACAGAAATGTGACTCACGGGAAGAAATACAACTACCGCATTTACGCTGAAAACCCCGAGGGCCTGAGTGAGCCGCTGGAGACCGCAGACAGCATTATGGCTGGAGTAATGAGTAAGTATAAAAAATAAGCCTCATTTTAAAACGCTTAGAAAATCCCATGTTAATATCCATTATGCTGTAATGAATGAAACGCCTCTGGTTAACCTTTGCAATTTCTTTAACTTAATTTGTGTTGTTTATCACAGAAACCATTTATTCATGATTTATGTATTTTCTGTTAGTCTAGGGAGTTCCTATTATGATCTACTGTATGTATTTTATCAATGCTAAAGGCTACACATACATTTACATACATATATGTGGACCCCATGCATTTTACATACATACATTTGGACCTCAAAGACTTTAAGGCCACAAAAGAAAGATGCCAAGGGGGGGTTGTGTTTTTGTTGGTATTGGTCTGTTAGACTGTTGGCAAAATAACTCAAAACATTAAGTTTTGATTTTGTAGATAATCAGTTTGCTATTGCTGAAAGCTAGATATAGATTTTTAATTGTCAAAGCAAAAAAAGCTTGCAGCCCTTGCTTATATTTGTTCAAATTTCAAGTAGAAAAAGAAATAGTCTAGCAGCCAGGTTATAATATCAGCAGGTGTCTGGAGAACTCATTTTGAGCATTGTGCAGTAATTTCTTTTTAAATGGTGGGATAAAATACCACTTTTTAAGCATTACAAAAATCTCACTGTATTAGAGTCCATTTGTTTGCTGAGCAGTTAACCCCACCTGCCTTCTTCCTCAGTCCTCTCTGGTCCTCCTGGAGCTCCCACAATTGTGAGCGCCTCCAAGACCTGCATCCATCTGACCTGGACTCCTCCTGAGGACACCAGAGGAGTGCCTATTGTGGGTTACTTACTGGAAAAAAGAAAGAAAGACACAAATCAGTGGGTCGCTCTGAATGCAGTCAATGAACCAATTTCAGGTTTGTCCTTAACAAAGCATATATATATATATATATATATATGAGCGGTGCACCTTTTGAGTTGACCTCACTGGATGTTACATTGGAAAAACACAAAGGGAAGATAAATCTAGCTGCTACTTCATACAATCAGTTGAGTCTATGTCAAGAGTTACCAAAGGTAAAAAAAAAAAGACTAAAACGAAGTAAAAGTGAGTCATGTAAACCTCATTAGAATCACTGCTTTCATAACAAAAGTAATAATAGTCTGACTTGGCCTTTCAGGCAGAATAAGGCCATCTCAAGCTCTTTTTTATAAAAAGGGCACATTTTCTTCTGATGCTCATGGTGTACCATCTGTACAATCCACTCAGTACACTTTCCCTCAGGTGATAATTGGAAGCAAAAGAAAATACAACTAGGAAGCTTGCAAAGTTGCAGATGGTGCTCTCAACATTTTAGAAATTTCCAATTCACTATTGGATTTATTTTATATTTCATTGAAGCATATGTAAAATTGACTGTACAAATCCCTCCCCATTGACCACACTGACCAACTTGTCTCACCCAGTAACTGCCAATCACTGGTTTTACTGTATTCCCATCGACGCAATAATTGATTACCGAACATATTTTCCAGTCATGTTTTTTATTCTTTTGCAGACATTAAATGTGCTGTCAAAGATATCACAGAGGGATCAGAATATCAGTTCAGAGTTTCTGCCATTAATGAATCAGGAGCCGGAGACCCAAGCCCCCCATCGGAAATGGTCTGTGCAAAGAATCCCAACAGTAAGTTTCTGTGCCTCATCCTTAACATAAATACTTTTGTCTTTATATTGTGTGTATAATTCTCTTTTCTATGGGTGCCTGCAGTGAGACCTTGTTTCAAAGACCCAGAGGATTTCATTGTTGTCAGAGCAGGAAATTCTGTACGCATCAAAATTAACTATGAGGTATGAAAATACTTTTTTTTTTATTAGGTCTGTCCTTGTTCTAGTTATTATAAAAGACTGATCAAGCATAACATTATGACCACTGACAGGTGAAGGGAATAACACAAATTATAGAGAGCATTTCTGGACACTCAAAGCGCTTTAACATTAATTCTGATAGAAAGGTATGGAGCTGCATATTAGGCAGGTGGTCATAATGTTATGCCTGATCAGTGTAGATCTACAGCACTATTTGCCGTGGCTGTTTTCGCTCTAAGTTGATGTTGATGTTTTCAGGCTGAACCTCCTCCACAGATCACTTGGCTAAAAGACGACGAGCCGCTATCTCCATGGATTAATGTTATCAATACAGAAGGAATGTCTCAGCTTGTTATTCCCTCATCAAAGCGCTCGGACTCAGCCATCTACACAATTAAGGCAAAAAACTCAGTGGGAGAGGCTTCCTTTGATATTGAAGTTAGAGTCACAGGTAAGAAAAAAAAAAAAAAGTTAAATTCAGTAAATAGATCTGTTCCTGCTTTTATTTTCTTTAAAAAGCAAAACTAATCACCCAGTGTATGTCTTTCAGTCAGTGCTTATCTTTTTCACCTTTCACCATAATTTTTTTATTCAAGTCTTTATTTATTTCTATTTTATATTTTATAATAATGTGGCCTCTTCGACTACCACCGCTCACACATTCATACAGGCAAGGTGGGTGACGTGCCCAAGGACAGTATGGCAGTATAAAATGCAGGTATCTGGGATTGATCTGTTAGCTTTCTAGTTAGAGGGTGAATGGCTCTACCTACTGAGCTACTGCCACCCCTAAAAGTTGGGTAAGCAGAAATAGCCAGCACAGAATTGCCGCTTTCTCTGTTTTGTTGACAGACATAAATTCAGTGTTGACAATACAAAGCAGCAGGAACTAGAACACCTACCTCTGCCATCGCATCACAGTAAATTACAAGTTTGATTTCCATTGTTGCAGCTGATAAGAAAGCACCACATCAGTCATGTGATGCTTCTGAAGAAGACGTTAATAAGCTAACATCTCCTTATGTATGTCTGAATAGAAAGAATCAGAATAAAAATCCAACTATTTATTTTTGACAGACAAACCAACCAATGACGGTAAAAACATAAACTTCGAACGCAACAGCAATAAAATGACTATCTTCTGGCAATCTCTATATGAAAAAAGGTTTCAATCTCTTCAACTTACCCACAAATAACAAAATTTGCCCTTTAAATGTGCCACAGATGAACCCAAGAGTCCTGGACCAGTAGAGATTGAGCAAACAGTCCATGGGAGGTTGTTAATATCTTGGGCCCCCTCACCAGACCAAGAGCTCGATGACCGGTTGTACTATGTGGTTTCCCAGTGTGACTCTGAGAACAGGATGTGGAAGAACGTCGCAGACCGTCTTTTCACCAACAAGTACACAGCTATCAACATACTTCCCGGGATAGAGTACCGCTTCAGGATCTTCGCCAAGAATGACATGGGCCTCTCAGATCCATCCCAGTCACCTCCGTGGGGAGTCAACAGCAACAGAAGTAGGTTGGAATGGTTGTTTAGCCCAAGAGGAGGAGAATTAGATCAGTAAAATGTAAAAGATTGTAGTTCAACAAAATGGGACAAAGTGATCAAAAGTATGTTTTTATTACTGTATAATAACTTCAAACAATACTAAACAATACCAGTGTGAAATCACCATCAGAAACTTTGATAGGGCTTGTGGAAGTAAAATTGTGATGGAAGAGAAGAAGGAAATGACGTCATTACCCAAGTAAAACAGCTACTACTACTTCTCCCCCTGTAAACAAAGCTGGAATGAACCCAGAACCTGTTAAATGCAAGGCAAGCATGCAACCACCACCAAGAAGAAAATAATAATTTTACTGATTTGGAGACTTTTTCTAGACTTTTACTTAAAAGCAAAAAAAAAAAAAAAGTCCTCATAAATGTATTCAAGTAAAAGTAGAAGTATGTTCTACTCAAAAAGTTAATTTTCTTCAAACTAATATTCAAGTAAATTACTGTACTTGTCTAGTTACTTTACAGCTTGGGACAACAGTTTGGGACAGCATGTTCCAACGTCCTGGGTGTACACCTGCTCTAAAAAGGACAAAAAAATTACTCCTCACCCTTATGTTCTTTATAACATAAAGCATTTTGTTGTTTATACACTTAACATTTTTATTCGCACACATTTTTCTGTGTAGTTCCTATTGCAACAAATGGACAGACTTCGATGGAGGTCAGTTTTGAGAGGCCACCCTCCATCTTGGTCCCACTGAAAGTCCACACTCCACCCAAGGGCTACCAGCTGTTCATGACCTGTGCTGTGCGCGGATGCCCCACCCCCAACATCTCCTGGTTCCTGAACGATGTCTGCATCAATTCAGACAACCACTACTACATGACCAACGCCTTTGGCGTGTGCTCCCTGTACATTCTCAGAGTCAAGTCCACAGACAGTGGGGAATATAAAGTGGTGGCAGTCAACTCGTTTGGACAGGCAGAGTGCTCCACTAAACTCATAGTTAAAGGTAAGATACCAGAAAGTTACACAAAATATAAAAGTTTAAGAGGAAAACACTATAAAAGATTAACTTAAAAATACAATAATTAACTATTAACACTAGCATATAGCAGAGACTGGCTTGAGTTCACTTGAGCTTATGCCTCAGTGTCCCAAAATTCAACTTTAAGCATTTTGAAGGCTCACAGACCAGAACCCTAGTCTTGGACTTACTTAGTCTCAGACTTGTGAAGAATAACTCGGACTTGGACTCAAATCTGTTGACTTATATAATAATATTTAATTCCAAATCCACTTATAATAAGAAATACCTTCTTTTACTTTCTCCTGCAGAATAAAATGTCCCAAGGATCCTAACCACCAAAGAAGAATGGAAGTGCATTGAAGAAGAAGAAAGTGCTGTGAGCATGTACAAATTGAATGAAACTGCTGAGAAACGTTCTGTTTTTTCAAATGTTACTAACTAATAAATGAAATAAGTAAAGGCAATGGTAAACACTGAAAGTAGTTAGTAGTGGATGGAAAATATTGAAGGTTTATTATTGTTTGAAGCCATTATGATGGTTTGTTATGTTGATGGAAAATTGTGTGTTTGTTGAAAGGCTACAAATTATGTGAGAAAAAAATAAGTGCTATTGTCAGATTTTATTAAAAATGTTAAGCACACGCTGCAATAAAAAAAAATGTGTGGACTTTTCATCCCTTAATTGGTTGTCCTAATGGATCGCAAATAAGCACATATAAAGTCTACAATAACAATGCATTGAATAGACAGAAACTGCTTTCATGTATTTAAATCACACATCCAAGTACAGCTCACCACCGCTCTTCATCTCCATCCCATGCATTATATTCCTTGGCTGAACATCAGGGCAAGTATCATCTCAAGTGATGTTTCCAGGTCTGAGATGCCAAAAGCTTGTTTCATTGTCTAAAGTTGCAGCACAGCCTGACAGTAGTGCTATATAGAGGGATAAGATGGAAGAGGAGAACCTGTACCCTTGGTTATCAAAACAATTATCAACCTCTCAAGCCCAGCAGAAACAATGGTGCCCAAAGTGACAGTAAACACAGAGTGGGCTGGTACATGCCTGTGGTCAGTGGGAACACGTCAGAGAGGTGTCAGTGACTGGGATAATAGCAGCTGGGTACTGCCCCTTGTACTGAGGCACCAGACAGTCTGGACACACTAACAATACCAAAACTGTTGTTCTCTGTTTCTACTTTGAGATGAAAATAGCCTTTGTAGAGGTAAAAGAAGTACTTCAAGTCTGTACTAACTTTACTGGTACTGAATGTAATTGTGTGAAATTTGAATATACATACCGCCACTACTACTGCTACTACTAATACCACTGCTACTAATGATCACTATTTATGTATTCTATGTATTTATCATTAATTCATAGATTTTTCCATTAATAAAAAAAGCTTCATAGCACTTTTATAGTCCATGCTACATGTGTTTCCAAAAATAGTGAGTGTTTAGTAGATGGTCAGTTAAGCCCTATGACATAGACAGGTCCTGAAATAGAATGCATTTTGTTTATATGGGCTCTCATCTTGTCCCCTCTGAAATATTGTAAAATCTTATAGAGGATAGGATTTCTGAACTGTTCCCATTTCATAAGCCCTGACACCTGCTTCAGTCTAACAGCTCAAATTGGGCTGGACTGTGAAGAAGCTGCAGACGCCACAGGAGTGACACTTGAGTTTTCCACCTATCTTTGTTACCTGAGACACTTCAGCCCCATTGTTTGATCCTATTTTCTCTGGTCCCTCCAACCCCTCATTTTTCCTAGGTCCTATTTTCTTCAGTTCTACCAAAATTAACCTCCACTGTTGTACACAAGGAGAGTGAACTACTGAAATCTGTGGTATGAGAGATCACTGTGTATTTTACATCAGTATAGTTAATTTGCCTTATTTATGAACACTATACTCACTGACGACTATTAAATCAACAGATGCTCCAACTGTAACATACAGTACATGTGTTTTCAGCAGCACGTGTCTTAAGTGTTCCCGAACTACACTTAATTTTATTACAATTACTTAAATATCCAACTTTGACACACAGCAATATACTTGGAAAACATCATGCTATTTAAATACGCAGTCAGCTTACTGCAGTTGCTTTAACCTAAAGGGCTACCACACTTGGTAAGACAAAACACAACTCAAAGGGACATCGGTGCTGTGTACATTTAACTCTTGCTTTATCTCATAAAGAAAGTATGCTGTGCTAGTATTCTAACAGTATGATTAAAGCTTTTTATTTAACTTAGGGATAGGGCTTGTGTACTGGACTAGACAACTTTGCTTTTATCTCTATTATATAAAGCATTGACATTCAAGTAAATATTTAAAAGTTTGAGATTATTTCAGAATTTATGAAATCCCTTGGATGAGGTACAAAACATCTTTAACTTTACAAACTACATCCAGATGAGAATTGAACAGGCTAATGTCTGCTGGGTAAAATATCTTTGAGCATTATCCACATGTTTTCACAGACAATAGAATGCAAGGCACTCTGGTTCTTGTATAATTAAAAAGCCTTTATTATAGCATGGCTCTTTAAGATAAAAACAAACGCACCAATGCAGCACCTCAGGGTGCAAGGACAAACACAGGTAACCGGTGAGTACTTCCTTATATAGGGATATAATTTATACGGATTTTACCCAGCAGACATTAGCCTGTTCTGTTCTCAAATTAAAAAGTAACCCCCTTTTTTCCAAAGAGCACCTGTCTCAACTTTATATTTGGTGTGTACCCACGCAGTGCTCCCCATCATATTTTTATTACTACATCCAGATGACTTCTTTTAGGTTTTTACTTAATTGTGATGACCTGAGAATTTCACCAGACAAAGCACAGACATCTTGCATGCATTTACAAAGCTGAATGCAACATTATTTTAATCATAAATTAAGGTCGATATAAAGATGATGTTCTTATAGAGTTGCAGCAATTAATTTAAAGAAATAAACTGCATTTGCAAGATTTGTTATGAAGCAAATACTGTGATAACTCAAATGTCTGCAGCACTACATTTTGCAGTGATGAGTGGCTGATGTGTGAGTATGTTCTAGATGTAAAAGAGCTTTACCTCCTCTCTTGTGCCAGGTCAGAGATCCCTTGTAGTTATGTCTCAGTCTCATTTATGAGGTCGAGGTGACTATTCAAACTGTCGAGGTAATTCAGAGCTAGTTTAACCTCTGACAATGTCAACCCAAAAAGACGCTGGAGGCTATGAGTGCCACACGTCACTCCATCACAACTCCATCTTTTTATAATGCCACAAGTTCACCCAATGCTGTCGGCATGTTGTGAGAAACTTTGTCCACTAATTGGAACAGCAAGTGCATGAGAAAATGGGATTATTTTACTGAATAAATATTCTCATGAACATTTATTAGCCTATAAAGTCTGCAGCAGTGTTATCGTATTACTAGAGACATTACATAGCTGCCACTAGAAAGTTTTTTGCTTTAAACTCAATTTGTTTTCATGGTAATCCATAAATCGTGATGCCTCCCCCATAAAAAGTAAACGTATAACTAAAGGTGTTGATATAAGCTAGATTGAGGCCAAAATACTTCCTTTATAGAATTACGTGCCTGAATCAAGATAATATAATCTGTTACCTCAGCTGGTGACTCATTATTGTCAACACTGAGAGGACAACTGGCTGGATATTTCCAATAGCAGATTGAATGAAGGGTCATAATGTATTTCCAGTTCTAAGTGCAAAGTGATCGCTTTCATAGGGATAAGTAAGAAGAACCTCCAACCTTTACCACTGATATATAATTGGGTTTTCACCGACTACATCTCTCCCATGTAAGGATTCTCATGCACCCTGAAATTTTATTACCGAACAAAAAGGGGAGTCTCCTTTGAAATATCAGATAGATAGGAGGAGAGCTGAAGACGGATTGCTGAATCTGGACCCCGAAAAAACTGGTAAGTCACAATTTTTTTTTCTGATAATTTTTATGATAAAAAAAATCAAAAGCTGAAATGTTATTTTTCATTTGAGTGTAAAATGTTCAAATAATATGGTAAAAGCAGTCTGATAAACACAAATAAAGCATACATAAGCAAATATAAAGCAACAATACTTACTTAAAACTTTAAAGTGCTTATCCTAATACTGGTGCCATTCGAGTGTTGCAGTTGTTATCAAAGTGGTTTAACATTGTTCTATATCATCCCAAATCTGACCTACTGTACAAGGAGGCATCGAAATGTGAGAGAAGCTCCCTGCTTTAGTCCTGTCAGTGTTGAAATTTCAGCAAGCAACGTGACCTACCCGAAGGCTTCTGATGGCCAAAGAACTGAGCCTGTGATCGGTTCAGCACCAGAGAATCAGTGACACTTCAAAGTCCCCCCTTAGCTCTGAGTTGCATTGTCTATTCAATATTTTATTTTATTGTTATTATTTTTTAATAGAGGCATCTTTACATCCCTAAAATAAAGTAAAGGCTCATGTCTAAGTTATTAATTTAAAGCCAATTTAGATTCTTCTAGATTTGATGGCATTAACCAAGAGTTCAAAAGTCTTCTCCATAGTAACATAGTTCCTGTTGCACTTAGCCATCTCCTTCACCGACCTAAAGGACTTGTTGTGGGCAGCAGTCAGAAGTAGGTCAAAGTCAATTAATTGCCAATTGCTTTGAATTTGGTCTACAAAGATTTTACTTAAAGTACTAGCTTAGAAATATGAAAAATCACACTGAGCAAAAGCCAATAGGTAAATTGACAGTTTTTTTTTTTACAATTTTGACAAATTTAGAAGTAACTGAAAGACAAAAATGGATAAACAAATATTTGAGGACATGGTTGTATTAAAAATTAGCATCAATTAGGCAGTTTGATGCAGAGACATTCTGGCTCTGTCTATGTTTGGAGGCCACTTCAGTTATATTGCTGGCACTGCTACTTGAAACCACCAGCAGTTGGGTATAGTCAGCCTGTAGGTGGGATTTCACATTCCTCATTTACAGTGTCCCAGCAGGCCAACTGTCTGCACGAGTCACAGAAAAGTTCGAGTACCCCCCCCCATCCTCCCACATCCCACCCCCTCTGACCTCCCCCTGACAGGCTGATGTCATCGACAGGCCAACGATACGGCAGAGCAAGTTTCAAAGTTCACCGTTTCGTTCAACCTTTTTTGGCCCTTGACCCCAAATATAGGTCTCCCTGCTTCTCATGACTCCAGCGACAGAAATGGGGTCAAAGTTGAATCATGTTGCTAACCAAGTGCAATTAATGTTTTCTTCTTTTTATTGTTAGTATCAATATAAGTACAATCGTTTTCAACTTGTTTACGGCAGTGTTTCCACGATTTAGTACAAATTTTTGTGTTTTACTGTCATTTTCTTGAACTTTAAAATGCTGCACTTTTTCTCTGATTTGTATGGTGACCCACATAAAATAGTTGTTGATCTCCTTTAGGGACCCAAACCAGTGGTTATTTACAATATGTATAGTTTGAGGACAAAGTGTATTTTAACAGCTATAAAAATGTATTATTAGTAGTAGTAGTAGTAATCACCTACATAAAAATATATACAGTATCGAAGCTTGACATTAACACTAACCGACCAGCCAAATGCAAATAGATTTCTATTTTGGCCAGTAACATATTCAGTCTCACTAGTCACTTTGTCTGGTTGGATAATTCATTTATTTTTTTTATTTAATTGAACTATTTTAGACCTGACTTTCTGTTGTAATACTTACAAATCCCCATAATTTAAAACCTATAGTAAATCATGAGTGGAGAGCAAATATTAAGCTTATTAGAGGGTCTTAAAAAAATGAATAAAATAATACAGCAAAAGCAAAAATATACAGATACAGAGTCTATTTTTAGTACAAAGAATACAAAATGAGGCTATTTTTGCGTTCAGTGTGAGCTTGTTAAAAATTGACTTTGAAGTTTACTAATTTATGTCTTTTTGACTTTTGCATACTATAGTGAATCTGACTTTCTGCTGCCTGGTGAAAATCAGCAACTCAAAACAATGAGTTCAAATCAGGATCCTCAAGCCCCAGGTAAACACTGAATGTATTTTGCTATGTGCACAATCGACATAATAAGCCAGACAAATATTCAACCTGAGAATGTTACAGAGGCATCTTAGGGCACTGTATACTCCAGAGTGTTATATCAGAACAGTTGCTGGTACACAATGGTTTATGAAAGTGATGCACAGGCAAACACATTTGTGTCTCAAAATCTGCTAGGTCCAAATGCTGCAGTGTTTTAGGAGTGATTGGTATGCGCAAGCCAACACCTGACTGTCTCCCCACACGTGGATTAGGTGTGAATCATCCTTCAGGAACAAGGTTACAAGAATCCTCCCTGCATTTAGATAAGAGCTCAGCAATCCCTTGAGAAATCATACATAGACTTTTTATGCACTTTTTATACCTTTCCTTCGAACTGGAGCGAAGGAGTGAAATCGTGAGAACTGATGCTGAGCTACACTAGTTAAAGGAAAGGTCAGGCCCAAAACACTGTTTACCTCAGCATATTTCATAAACATGCTTTTATTTTATGTAGTAAAATAACTAACTACCTGTAAAAGCAATGCCACCAGAGCCTGACCTTGCAGTGCACAGACCTGTACTCAAACTGGGGATTGTGAAGTTAAGCAATATTCACTGAGCCACAAAGTCCCTGTATCTCACAACAGTGACGAAGCCACTTAACCTAATCATTTGTTCCTTTCCTGGACACTTGTGGATGGAATTAGCCCCATTCTGCAATAATAGAGTTTTATATATATATATATATATATATATATATATATATATATATATATATATATATATATATATATATATATATATATATATGCTCAATTACCAAAATCCATCTAATCTCTGTTAACTTGCAAACAGACTAACAAACTAACAAATCAGCAAACACAGATAAAAACATAATTTGCAACAATGAAAAGTCACACACCTTCTGGTCTGACAGAGACTTTCTGAATAATATAAGCAGAGAAAAATACTCTAAATGTTGCTATTTATTTCAATTGAAGTGATGTAAAGAACTGTTTAGCAAAAGCATTTTGTTTTTAAACTGAGAAATATCATTTGGTTAAAAAGTTGCTCTGATCATGAAAAAAGGCATGTTACTGACAAACCAGAAAATTTGCACGTGAAGATAAACACCAGGAACTGACTGTAAACTGTCATTTCATTATACACTGCACTTAGTTTTCACTTAGGATGTGTAAGAAAAGGTATAATCTCTATTTAAAGAAAGTCATAGAAAAGTTGCTATGTAAGCAGCAAGACCTCAAATATAATTTAAAAAAAATGCAATATTCAAAACAATAACACAAGGCAGACATATTTACAAACATACAACTAAATAATATTCAATTATTTCAATTAGAACAAGTAGTGGGCAGTGACCCTATCTGACAATGGTAAAGATGTAATACCCAGACCTGGACCAGAACCAGGGATCTCCTACTGCAGGGGTAAATGGCTTTGTCGAATGAGTCACAAAGCTTTTAAATCTTGGTAAAAAAGAAAAAGAAAAAAGAAAAAATTCACCCATACAAATCTTTTTTTCTTTTACTGACTACAGAGTTCAATGGCCCTATTGGTCCTGGCTCTGGCAAAAGTTAATTAGTCCTTCCTTTTTTATTATTGACCTTTCAAAATGTTCTTCCATTACTTTTTTATCTAACAGACCAACAAACGTTGGCAAATAAACAAATATATAAATAAATAAATAAACTTAGTGACTTAATACTTAACTTACCTTAACTTAATAATCTATAATACATTGTATATTGTAGTGGTATTATCTTGAAAAACACACTGCCAGTCCCTATTACAAAATTTGAATCCTTCATTTTCACAAAGAAAATTTCTGAGCATGGAGTTCTCAATAATATGACAGGAGGCTTTGGTCTATTAAAAAGACAGATTATACATTAGTTTGACTTTTATACATGGAAAAAAGAAATAAGGGGGCAGGTTTGTTTACACAGATTTGGAAAAATCTGGAAATCCTGCCTAGACTGCTTTTCAATAAAAGACTGCATTAAAATCTTAATGTGGGTTATTCCAACAAGACATATTTTTATGTAATTCTGTCTTAAATTGTGCCATATGGTTTGACGCCTCTAGATTGCATTGCACTTACTGTGGGTACATCAAAACAAGAGGAATTAGCAGTTTGCCCTTTCTATATTAGCACAGTACAGTCAGTGCATGAAGCAGCCTTGAGTCACTAGAATGCATGGCGTAGATAAGTGACCAACAGATGGCCACAGAAGTGTGCCATTTCAACAGGTGCTGTATGAACTAGTGTTAAATCTTCCAACTTGTGTGAGTCATCCCTCAGCGGGGCTCCTGGAAGTACTTGTCATTGTCGTAATTAAGAATGGCCAAATTTACACATGTTCGTAGATTAAAACATTAAGACTGCTGGTCATGACTGCAGGGCAATTAGCATCTTGGTCTGTAAATAAAGCAGAGAGTAAAAATCTAAATGGAAATGCTGACCTCCAGTGGATTACAATGTAACTGCAACTAAAAGGGCATTCATTATAAAACCATGTATATAAATATGACAACTACAAATATTAGCAGTAGTACATCAAACTGAAATTTAGAGCTAATCTTGAATTTCTAGCTCTCATTGTTAGATTTTTTGAAAAACTGCGAGTACCCATTGCCAATATATATCTGTGTTGGTGGTGGCATAGACCAACGAGTTAATGGAAACACACCTTATAAACTCCTTGTAAGCATGTCATTGGACAAAGCATCTTATTCCCATTACAATAATATATTAGTTGATAATAAGGCTTGAATCCAGCCACAGAGAGTTACAAGCCAGCATACTCTTTGTGTACGTCCCAAGCCCGGATACATGGATGGGCAAATCAGTGCACACTAGGAGGCAGGAGATTTGCTGCTGTGACCCCTCATCAAAATGAAAGTGCCAATGCAACTTGCATTTTGTCAACATTATGGTACAACTGTATGGAGACCATAATACAAATCACTTAGCTTAAACAGAAAACAGCAAACATGCATACATTTACTATAGATTAAATAAATGTTCATTTAAATTTAATCCTTTTATACCATATCAAGTGATTGTTGCATTTTTTTTTATTTTTTTTTTTTATTCACAGTGGCTATCAAGAAAAGGTCCAAAGTTCCTGGTGTTATGGTTAGCCAGTTTGTTGAGATTGTCCCTATTGGGAAGACGACCCCAGACTTTACCCGCAAACCCATGCCTGTAACCATTCAACAGGGTAAGAGCTCATGTTAATAACTACCAACAAGCAAAATCTACAAAAGTATCCTTGCTGCCTGTCCTACTCTGTACATTTATTTCCTTTGTTAGGCAAAAAGGCCATTTTTAAAGCAATGGTTTGTGGAGTACCAGCACCGACTGTCACATGGGGAAGGAACAAGTGCGAACTGAACGACCCAGAGAAGTACAAAATCAGACTGGATGAGAGATCTAAGGAGTACATTCTTGAGGTGAGAACATGAAATGAAATGTTAGTATGCCTTTATTTGCTACCAATAATTTCCAGAAACAAATGAACCTTATTATTGTCATATAACACTTTATCAGATACTTGATGTCCAACCAGATCAAAGTGACACCTATAAATGCACAGTCACCAATCAATATGGGACAGCTATCAGTACTGCAATTTTAAATGTAATCCCAGGTAGGCCATACACATTAAGGTAAATATGCAGTATTACTGCACAATTTTCCATGCAAAAATTGCTTGATGTTTTTTTGTTTGTTTTTGTTTTTTCCAGTTAAAGCCAAGAAAAAGGGCGGCAATGGTATGGTACCCAAATATTTGTAACACCTCAGAATAAAGAGTTTATAGATATTGTACTGACACTGCTGTTTATAATTTTGCATTACCAATGTTTATAACTGAAAGGTTATAGTTTGAGTCATTCTAAAGTTTCATCTGAATAAATATTAAAATAACATTTTCACTTTTACAAGCTGAAATACTTTAAATTGTCATTTAATTTAAGATGATCAAGGACCACAAGATTTCCGCTCAATGCTCAAGAAAACGTAAGACCACCCAGACTTTCAGACATTTTTTTTTTTTTTTTTTTCAGGTAGTCTATATCTTGCTGTAAATCCTCAGGGCTCAATAACTTTGCTTTCATTTTGTCAGAGTGGTTACCACCAGAAAGAAGCAGCTCCCGCCTCCAAAAGAGGGGGAGATTGATCCGAAGCTTTTGGAGCTGCTCCTCTGTGCCCCAAAAAAAGACTATGAAAGAATCTGTTATGACTTTGGTGTTACCGATTTCCGCTGGATGCTCAAGAGACTCAAACAACTGAAAAAAGAAAGGGAGGATGAGCAGGCTAAGGTAGGATGCTGCTTTACTGTTCTTCAAAAGTTTTAAGAAAAGAAACAGATTTATAGACCCTTTCATGAGAGACGTGCCAAGTTTTTTCCATTTTTTTTTCCAAGTGGGGAGCAAACTTAAATAAATAAATAAATTAATAAATTAATTAATTGATGTTGATATAGTTATTTGTTTTGAATTAATTACCCCCATATCTGTTAGTTTTAGTTGCTAAAAGATACTTATTAAAGTAGGATTTGTAGTGATTGGAATAAATTTAAAGGCCTATATTATGCTTTATTTTTGTGTGTCTTTTAAATCAATTTAGGAAACATCTAGATCAGCATCTTAAGTTATGTTGGTCAGAAAATGCAATAATTATTGAAAAAAACGTTATTTGAAGAAACTCGTCATTTGACTCTGTGAGAAACACTCAGATCAGGTCCCTGTCACTTTAAGAGCCCTCCCTCCCCGCTGTCCCACTGCTGTCACACCCCTTCAGCACTTCGAAGCCTATGGAGTTCACATGATTTGTTTGGTTGCCGTGGAGGAGGCGTGAGCTGTAGCAGTGCTTCCTGAACAGGACAGGACCATGAGGGGGGAGGGGCATGGTCAAGTGGAAAAAGCAGACACCAGTGAAACGAGTCATTTTGGCTTTTCACAAACTCGTGTAAAAGAATGGAGGATTACTCAAACATGCATAAATGAAACAAAAACACAACTTTAGGTATGTTTTTGTTGAGGAAATAACATTATAACATGGTAGAAAGCTCAGAAAAGTCAATTTTGCATAATATAGACCCTTTAAGCATTTACTGACAAACTATTGTTGTCGGTAACATTTCTGTAACTTCTGGAACATAACAAAAAAAATCTGTAATCTATTTTATTTAATCTTTAATTTATTTGCTAAACCAGCCATAGAGGGTTACAGGCAAATGTACTCTTTGTGCCAGTCCCAAGCAGGAAGAAAAAACAATGCTAAAATAATATGCAAATCATTGACCAATAAGAGACAGATGATTTACAACCCCAAAAGGAATAAGTTGAAAGAAAAAGAAGAAACTAGCAATTGTATGTTTTAAGTGCTAATTGGTTCTTTTTTTTTTCTTTATGAAAAAACATCGCATTTCTAATCAGGCTCTGACTTTACACACATGCAGTCAATTGGTTGTCAATTGCCAAAACCATCTACTGTAGATATTTATATTTAGCTATATTTGGTGGATAATGCTAATTTCTCCATGGCACCACTCTTTTGAACATAGCCTTATTGTTTACTAAAATGGTATGTAGGTTTTATAATAACAATAATGACATAAAAACATGATGAAAGAACATGTGTCCAACTTAAAGCCCATTTGCAAGAAACTAAAATGTGCTATACCTGTGTAGGTTGTAGAAGCGCTGGATGAGGTCAAACAAATCGAAGTGAAACCCAATGGAAAAGCTGAATTTAGCGTTGACATGAAGCTGTGGGATCCCAACAGTGCAATTAACTTATATAAGGTACATTTAAAAAATAAAAAAAAAATCAAGGTGAAAACAGATTGAAAAAATATATATTCATCTCCAAAGGATGGAGTTTTGGTTCCATACAGTGACGATGAAAACGCAAAACACTGCTTAAAGAAAAATGGGACAAAGTATGTTTTCAGCATCAAAGATCTGAAGCCGGACGACGCAGGTTTCTATCAGCTTGATGTTGACGAAGCAAATGTCCTGACAACAGACTTTAAAGGTAGGCACCACTGCACTGTAATCAACAGACTCAGGTTGTGTTAGTGGTTGAATAAAGGTGAAATTTCCTATCTTTTAGTCCCCGCTGTGGAGTTCACTGCCAAACTTAAAGATGTGAAAGCTGTTGAATGTGAGGATGCCGTCTTTCAGTGTGTCCTGTCCACACCGCTCAACAGAATTACTTGGTCAACAGAGAAGTGTTCGCTCGAAGACGGAGACAAATATGAGATCACTGTGTCTGAAGACCAACTAACTCACACGTTAAAAGTTAAAAACTGCGATCTCAAAGATACTGGAACTTATTATGCAATCGCTGGCATAGCCTCGAGCAAAGCCTCTCTCACAGTTGAAGGTGGGACATTTTTGATTTGACATGGGCTGCACAATATATAGCAAATTTATTGTTATTGCGATATGCAAAATGCTAAAAAAAAACTAAATGCTGGGGTTTTTCATCTGAGAACAATGTACACTAGTTCACGGAACAATGCACCATTGTCAGGAGCCTTAAATCACATTATGTTATGATTAAATATAAAATATGTTTTTACTTCTAATTCAATCTGTCGTATGTTTTGATTTAGCCAATTTTAAGGAGTGAGTGGACAGTTTTTTGTCTCTGTATTTATTAAAAATAATAATTAAGGAATCAAAATATCAGCAATCATATCATTATTGCAATACTCAACATAGTTATTCCATATTTCATGTTTTTCCAATATTGTGCAATCCTATTTGATATTCTTGTTAAATTTCTTGCATTTATGCGAGCAAACATTAACATGAACACAACTTTTGATTGAAGCTGATCCAAATGCTCGTAAAGGTCAAACAGGGGACAAATCTGGAGAGGATCTATCTAACCTAGCACACTTAAAGAAAGAGGATGCGGACAAAGATGGACAAGGTGAGAAGAGTGACGCTCAAGCAGGAACAGGGGATGACGGCTTGGATGATGGATCTGGAGAAAAAACTGATGGAGACGGCGGTGATGGAAAGGACAAGAACCTTCTGGGAGATGAAGATGATTCAAACAAAGACGATGGAACAAAGAAGAAATCAAGAAATGGCCCACGGGTTCCTGACACTGTAATAGGTAAAACCCAATCACATTATTATAACAAAGCATACTTGTTTTGAATGGTAATATTGTGTTTCAGATCGAGGTGTTCAGTTTGTCAGTGGACTGTCTGATACAAGCGCTAATGTTGGAGAAAGGGTTGAACTGTCCTGCAAACTCAGCAGCGACACAGCTGTGGGACGCTGGTACAAAAATGGGAAGCTGGTAAGGCTTTTGCATGTCATAGTCATGGTGGGAAGAAGTTATTTCAATTTTAGGTCTTACAATGAAATTACTTGATATTCTAAACACATTTAGGCAGTGTTTGTTCTTGTCACATATGGTACAGTAGAAATAACATGTAACAGTGATGTTAGTGCAGCTCACATGCTAGCAGTGGAACTACATAGACCATGATCCTTTACTCCATTTCAGTGCAGCGAACAGGACAAAATTATTATTATTTAACACTGTTTCAGTTGTAATCTTTTTAAATATCACAATAACTAGATCCCTAAAAGCTTGTCAGGGCATTTTGAGAGAATCCGTTTTGTATCGTGAGCATTTCCACAAAACTGTGAGCCACCCCACAATATCACAATAAATATCATACTGTGAGATTAATTTTATTATTATACAGTATTGTATGGTGAAATTTAGATATTTGGATATTGGTACATCCCTACTAAATGGTGTACACACAGTAGAGCGACATAAATTGAGGCTTAACCTAAAGTTAAGATATAAAATAGCTATTCAAATATTATTTAACCTTTATTTAACTAGGCAAAAATGTTTGAGAACCAGTTCTTATTTGAAACATGACCTGGCATGTTATGAGCCAAAATGAAAATCTACCTGGATTTGGATGGTTGGCTTGTGGTAATGTCAAGCACTGTGTGCCCCCTAAGAAATGCTCGCTATATTTTGACTTTTGGACCACTGCTGAAAACATAATTTGTGGGTGGATCTTTATTAAAAATTCTTTCGCATTCCGATCTTATTAAAATGGCATCAAAAAGTGCACGAAGGTGTTCTGAGACAACAGTAGCCCAGAAGGTAGAGTTGGTTGTGAAATAAAAGAAAGGCAGCAGTTCGATTTCTGCTCCTGTCATTCACACTGCCAAAGTGCCCTTGGCCGAGGCACTAAACCCTACCTCCAACATTGGTGTACTAGATGTGCTATGTGTGGAGATTTATTTCAGTCTTTGCAGATAAAAGAGCACTATATAATGCAGCCATGTAGTGAAGAGTTTGTTTTTTCTAAGCTTACTGAAGAGGATGGAGTAACAATTATCAAAGATGGCCCATGCCACCGGCTGATTATTAATTGCTGTAGCAAAGATGACGCAGCAGTGTACCGCTTTGAAGCCGAGGGGCGAAAATCAGAGGCCATTCTCACCATAGAAGGTCAGAACGAAAGTCACTTAGTAAAGCTTACTTATTTTGGTCATTCTTTATATGTGTAGCTCTAAAATAAATTTCTGCCTCACTTTTTTCTTTTTAAAGATCCACCTAAAATTGACTTGGATGCTTTGGGGAAATTCTCCAAACCTGTCATAATAAAAGCCGGAGAAACTGCAGAATGGAAACTGCCTTATTCTGGCGGGGCTCCAATAAATGTTCAGTGGTACAAGGCAGATGATGAGCTTTTGCCTGGCTTAACTGTGAAGATCGAAACATCCAATACTGAGAGCCAACTACGTCTTACAAAGTGCCAAAGGAAAGACAGTGGGGAAGTGAAAATAAAACTAAAAAATGAATATGGTACTTTCGAAGCAACCTCTAAACTCATAGTGCTAGGTATGTGAGGTGAAATACAGGACAAGGAAGAACAATATTGTAGCAGCCACAAGCATATTTTGTCTTGTTTTCTCAGATAAGCCTACACCACCACAGGGGCCTGTTGATATTATGGAAAGCGCCGTGACATCTGTTGAATTTAAATGGAAGCCACCAAAGGATAATGGCGGCTGTCCCATCATAAGCTACATGATTGAGCGGCAACAAATAGGCCGCAATAAATGGACAAATCTGGGCGAGTTTCCTGGCGACAATCCAAGCTACAAGGATTCAGACGTGGATCCAGGAAGGAGGTATTGTTATCGGATTCGAGCCAAGAATGCAGAAGGGATAAGTGATTACCTGCAGACTGAGGATATACCAGCTGGGGTTCTGCGTAAGTAATTAAGTTTAGACCTGTAATTAGCAGCGTTTGTATTATAATTTAGCTAATCAAGAGTCATATTAAAAAGAAAAAAAAAGACATAGGCGGTTGATGCAAAATCCATTAGGTCAAGAAGAAATGTAGTTGTAAGTGAAGTTAAAAATTAGAACTGTTGTTAAGTATAATCTACTCCAGAATCCAGGCACAAGGGATCACAAGCCAGTGTTGTCGTTGTGCCAGTCCCTCAGGAAGGACATCCAGTGTAATACTTCCACTTCAAATCAATTTGCATATCTCTGCATGTTAGAATGCAGATGATCTGTAGCAACCCTAGACAGAAAAGTCAAATGAAAAGCACTCGGTGAACACAGAATCTGCTAGTTAAGGGGTTGAATGCTCTATCCATTAGACTGCAGAGCCCTTATATCTGATTATGGTAAAAAATATAAAACTAATTATTTGATTCTTTACCCCTTGTGGTTGGGTTAGTATATGTGGCGCTATTTCACAATGGTACAAAACAATACAGTCAAACTATTCCTGGATTCACACCACAATGACAATTACTAACATTTCACCATAATCCAGCCGTTATTTTACTCATTATTTATTAACAGACAAACAAACCAACCAGCCAAGTCATGATTAACAACGTTTCCATTACAGGTTATCCTGGTCCACCAACAGCACCTAAAGTGGTCAGTGCCTTTAAAGACTGCATCAACCTGACTTGGTGTCCTCCATGTGACACTGGAGGAACCAAAATTGTGGGATACAATTTGGAAAAGAACAAAAAAGGGACTAATTACTGGAGCCTTGTTAACCAAGGAGGGCCAATTAAAGGTATGTTTAAAAATAGATCATGGTTAAAAAAAAAAAAAAAAATCAGCTTATAATCATCCAAACTGTATCTGTGTTTTTACAGATACACAGTTCTCAGTCAGAGATGTGATTGAAGGGGCTGCATATGAGTTTAGGGTTTCAGCCATCAACCTCTCTGGGGCTGGAGATCCTAGTATCCCATGTGAGACAGTGTACGCCAGAGATCCAATGAGTAAGTGATTTGACTGAGTCTAAAGGTTTATTTAAAAAAAGACAAAAATAATACATGTCTTTTAATTTCAGAACCACCAGGCAAAGTAACAGACTTAAAATTAACATCGTCCACCTACACGACCTTTTCTCTGGCCTGGACTAAACCAAAAGAAATCAAAGGAGTGGAAGATGAAGCCTTGGGGTACTTTGTGGAAATCAGACCAATAGAAAGCCTTGAATGGACCCGCTGTAATAGCACTCCAATTACTCTGACTTCTTACACAGTGCTTGGCTTGAAGGCAATGGCCACATACTGGCTCAGAGTAATTGCCACCAATTATGGAGGTGATGGAGAACCTCAGGCTTTCGACAACTACCTCATTGCCATGCCTCCTCCTGGTAAAGAGACAGAAATTTAGGACCACAAACATCTGCAAATCGTCAAGGGACATTTCATCGTCACATATTTTAGCTTTGTTTTACATTTACATCGTGTTTACATCTTTAATATATGTACATTTAAGGTAGAGCCGGGAGATATATCAGTTTGTACCAAATACCAGTTTATTTTTCTCATATAGCATGATATGAAATTTTTATATACCGTAATACTGGTGAATAAAGGAAAAATTATTGGAGCAGAACTAAAAGCTGCAAAAGTTTCAACCACTGGAGCATTGAAATAAACACGGAGGGCTTTTAACAGGCTGAGACGATTTGAGCACACAAAGGATGTCATTCTGAGCAAAATAGAAGTCACTCTGCTCGCAGCAGTCTGTCATCCCTCACACAGGCAGATTGTTTCAAATTGTTTAAACCAGAACTTATTCAACTCTAGGGCAGAGTTGCAGCAGTTTGACAAAAACTAACAGGACCGGAAGGAGAAAGGGCTCAAACTAAAAGACATGTATGTCTTCATTAATGTCACAGTGACAGTAATGCACACTGCTGCCTTGCTGTTGTTCTGTGCAGGCACTTGGCATAAAAATATAAAATATGCTTATTAAAAATTATAAACCCATAGACACAAACAGCTCTTAAGGTCAGACAAGAGAAAAAAAAATTGTAATAGGTAAAAATAAATAAAAAACAAGATTTTATATTTTTACCCATATGACCCAGCCCTTAAAATACACACAGAAGATACAGTACATTGTCTTTTTTTTTTAAATGCCATAATTAAATTTTTGGTCATATCGCCAACCCCTAATTTAAGGCACATTTTATAAGAGAATATATTTTCATTTTCTCTATCGCAGCTGCTGGTTAACTGTTCATGGTTTAAGACAGTGATTTCAAACTGGTGGGCCTGAACCCAAAAGTGGGTCACTGAGTTAAATGTACAATTAATTAATGAAGCCTTAATGTTATTTAACAAATAGATGGTGAAACAGACTTTAAAGTATGTGTGTTATAAAAGGTAAAATAGTAAAATAATAAAATAAAAAAATGGGTCACGATGAAATAATTCCAAAATTGGACCAATTAAGAACCATTAGCTTAAAATCTAGTCTTCTCCATGATCCCCATCTATGAGGAACAAATGAACAATGGCGTAGAACATACAGTATAATAAAGCAGCATTACAGACAGCTATAGTTTCTCAATTGCAACAATAACATAAAAATACATAACAAAAGAATTGTAATACAATGTTCTGTATTTATCTGTCACAGTAAGGCCTAAGTTTAATGACCGCAACATGAAGACCTTCATGGTGGTACGATCTGGAAATACTGTCCGACTCAACATCCTTTTTGAGGTACTTTAAGACTGGAAAGAACCGACCTTGACATGCATCCTACATACAGTATAAAGTACTTATGTCCACTTTTTCACCTCTGCAACAGGCCTCCCCCATGCCAGAGATCACCTGGATGAAAGACGGCATGCCTCTGGGCAAACATGTCACAGTTACAAATTCGGATAAAGGTTCACAGCTCCTTATTCCCACATCAGAGCGAACTGATACTGGCATTTACACTATTACTGTCAAAAACATTGTCGGACATGAGAGTTTCAATGTTGAAATTCGGGTTACAGGTGAGTTTTGGGGAAGTCCCGCAAAACCTTTTACTTAAGCTTTAGGTCTGCAGATTATAAGAAAAACATGTGATATGCAATAACTATGTTGAATATCACAATAACAACAGTAAATTCAGTTAAATATAGGCAAAAATAAAGTTTTTGCATTTATTAGTCAAAACTGTCTCAAAAATCAAAACTTTATTTGGTAACATCTCCGTTCATTTGAGGCTCTGATAAGACAAAGACTTTGAGAGTGCAAATCTCATGCAGAACCATAAAATAAAATGATTGTGATACATTTAGTTTCTTGCAATACAGATACTGCATTTGCTGATGTCGACATAAATTAAGGTATCTATGTATATAAAGTTACCTGTCTACACTCCTAGATGACCCGAAACCTCCAGCTGCAGTAGAGCTGCAGCAGAACACCCCAGGCACCGTGACTCTGTCCTGGACCCCCTCACCAGACGAGAAGAGAGACGACAGACTGCACTACACCATCTCCAAGAGAGACTCGTTCAAACGCACGTGGAGGACAGTGGCGGACAACCTCTACAACAACAAGTTCACAGTGGTCAACATTCTGCCTGGAAGGGAGTATAACTTCAGGGTGTTCGCCAAAAATGACATGGGACTATCTGTACCGTGTGAGTCCCCGCCATTTCAAACCAAAAAGGAGAAAGGTTTGTGAAATAAAAAATAGCTGCCTTTTTTATTTTTTCAAATTAATATTTACAGTCAGATTACAGTACTGTACAAAAGATTTAGTGAAGTGTGATTTTTTTTTTTTTTTTTTTTTCAGAAAAGGTCAGTAATGGGCCAAGGACAAAATAATTTATTTTGGTGTTAATCTAGATCACAGTTTAGATTAAGGGATTCTGTATAATTTTAAAACACGGACAGAAGATACTAACCACTCACTAAAAGAACAAATTAAAAATTAGTACATTATTTACCATTGAAACATATAAGGGTTTTGTGGCCCAGTTGAAAAAGAATTTACCCCTGAACTAGAAGATCTTCGAGTCTGAGTCCCGGTCAGGGCACTATACCTTTACCATTGCGAGATAGGACCAGTGGCTTGTCAGAGATCTACATTCCTTCAGTGCTTCTAGTTTTTTTACTTCTTTATTTTGTGTTTTTGTACACTGATACACAATTCTTTGTCGATAGCCTTAAAAAAAAAGAATGTCTGAAACTTTTACACAGTACTACATATGTCACATTTTGGCTAACTATTTTTTTTTTTTTTTTCTGTTTTCCGACTGACAGAGAAGTTCACAGTAAAAATACCAGAGACAAAGTTGCTGGATCTACAGTCACCTCCATCATTCACTGTCCCGTTGAAAATGCGCACATCTCCACAGGGATACGAATGCTGCATGAGTTGTGCAGTTAAAGGTGATCCCACTCCAAGAGTCACATGGTACAGAAACAACCTGAGCCTGAACACCAACCCCAACTACTACATCACTAATGTGTGTGGGGTCTGCTCCCTGCTCATACTGCACGTAGGAGCCAAAGATAATGGAGAGTACAAAGTGGTTGTGGAGAACAAACTGGGGATGGCTGAGAGTTCAATGACGCTGAATGTCCGAGGTATTATTGTGCAACATTTATTATATTTGAAATAAGAACTGAGTAGAATAAGAAAATGCCATGTATTTCGATGAAACTGTAATAATGATTTTGTGTTTCTTTACAGAGTGAAATGATGTTGGCTCATGTAGATGCTGCACTAACAGATGCGTTTTAAGAAAACAGAATACAAAGGCACAGTTATTATTTATTTATTCTTAAATGATTTATCTTCCTTGCATCATCACAGTGTACTATGAGAGTTCAAGAACATTTACCTTTCCAAAACAAACCCTGCCTTAGCTTACAGCACCTCTTCTACTTGTTCTCAATAGTGTACTTCTGAATTGCTATTGACAGCTACTGTTTGTCAGTAGAGCAGTAAAGCAGTAGTTGTTGCACCTTCAAAATAATAGGTTAGAATAATATTGTGTGTAATGTGACATATTAATACAATATATTTTAAGAATAATTAAAATGTTATTCAAATTTCACAAATAATGTTCCTAGACTCCATAATTAAATCAGTTGCCTTCTGTGAAAAGCTGTGAAATAAAAAAGAAAACTTTGTCGCATGTCAAGTCAAGATATTTGCACTATACTTAAGTTATCATGTCATAATGGAAAATGAATCCACTCCTGGTATGAGCTGTTGTTCAGCCATGAAGCCTCACACAGTAAGTGTTCTGCCAGCAGGTGGCACCTCTCTATTACTGTATCACAAGCCTATAAAACAGATCTGCAGATTGCAAAGTAAAATGAAATTAAAATCATGATTACTTAACTCTACCAGAGTCTATATTAGTCCCAGTGATAGCTGTACACAGTACATGTATATTAACATGCAGGCACATACAAATAAGGGGTAGACAAATAAAATCTGGTACACACATCCTTTATGTAATGAGTTTTGGGTTGAAAGGGGAATAATTATGCTTTAAGCTAAAGTAAAAGTAGTAGTCCTATCACTGACACGTGCCGGCTGTGGTCACAGAGCTGGCAGAGGCCTTTTATCCCCACTAGTAGCTATAATAGTGTTTTATGAGTTGTTTTCTGTAGTTCAGGCTAAATGACCCAGAGCCTCTTGAGGGCCCTTGTGAACAATACTACTGTCAGGTCCGTGTGTCCACCAACACACACACACACACACACACTCACACAAACTCACACACACACAGACACACACTCAGTCTGTGTACGGCCCACCTCCTCTCACTCTCACTACCACTGTTCCCTCAGCAGCTCTCAGTACTGCTGTCTCCACTTACTCTCATCTGATCCACATGGACATCACTTCTCCGGATACAGCTGGATTACACTCAATGTCCACAGAGGCTAGAAATATAATCTTCTGTATTTTTACACTTCTTTCTGTGAGAAAAAGTGCCACTGTTTAGACCAGCAGCTTGGAAAAAAATGTCGTCTGTTCTTTCAAACAACAAAGATGAGGCAGGAGTCAGAAAAACGCTGTCGGACGATTCTTCAGCTTCTACTACTGCTACCACTAACAGCCTGAGGGTAAGGCCACTGTCTCACGGCTCTATAGCATTTAAGTCAATATTTCTCTAAAACAGCTACCACGGTATGTTGTTTTACAAGAACGTGTAGATTACTCAAACCACATGAGAGTATTATCAAAGCAAACCCCATAAGAGTTCTCTACTTATGAACAACTATTACATTTTATGAAGTGTAGGAATATCCTGTGTGTTTGTCGTAGCATTGACGGGAGATTGCTGTTGTGTTGTTAGCAGAGGTGGAAAGTTACTAAATACTTTTACTCGTATTTTAAATGAGGAAAGTTTTAAGAAAATCACTTGTACTTTGCTTTTAAATAAAATTTTAAGTCCATAAATTAATCTTCCTTGTAATGTTGGTAGTAGTAACAGTAGTGGTAGTAGCAGTAGCAGTAGTAGTAGTAGTAGTAGTAGTAGTAGTAGTAGTAGTAGTAGTAGTAGTAGCAGTGCTAATAAAAACAGCAGTAGAAGTAGAAGTAGTGGTAGTATGTTAGTAGTAACAGTAGTAGTAGTGGTAGTAGCAGTGCTAGTAAAAAGAGCAGTAGAAGTAGAAGTAGAAGTAGCGGTAGTATGGTAGTAGTAACAGTAGTAGTAGTAATAGTAGTCCTTGCTTTGTAAAAAGGTGCTTTTAAAAGCATGTTTTACTTTAAGTTAACATTACAAATACTACTACTACTACAACTTTTACTAAAGTAATAATTTCGTACTTTAACTTCACCTTGAGTAATTTTTTTTTAAGTAACAGTAATTTTACTTGAGTACAGATTTTTAGTACTTCTTCCACCCCTGGTTGTTCAGAGCCTCGTGATCTCTGCAATTACATGATTTTTATCTTATTTCAAGTAAATACCTTAACATCTGATACTAAAATCTGGATGAAGAAAAACAAACTTGCAGAGGGTTTAAAGAATGCAGGCCGTATTAGGTGCTTAATCCCATGTTTATATGAACTACGGAGACCAGGAGAAGAGGACAGGAAGAGAGGATGAGGAGAGAGAGGGAGAGATAGGATGACACTGAGCAGGAGGCGGGACAGAACTGCTTGTGGGAACTTCGACTTTGTATTTATGGATGTTTATCTTTTAGCAAGTCCTGGGGGAAACTCACATTTTCCACTCAAGAATATCTGGTCAGCAGGCTATAAGTTCCTCAAGAGACCTGGGGACAGCTTAGTGACGTTCACATGCAGCAGTGCACGGGGCTATGACTGCATCAAAGTGTTTACATGTGACGTCTTCTAAACTAAACCAGAGTTCTCTCCAAATCCAAATACTGCTGTCATTAATGGCCAGCGTTTTCAAGCGTCTAGAAACAGGCCTTAGGAAGTTGACATCAGAGTCTGGTGAGGATCCAGAGAGCTTGTAAACGTCAACACAAAGACTCAACATCACTGTGTTTACTCCTATGACTGAGACTGCAGCGTTTGTTTAATGAAGTGTCCTAGTCATCTCTATTATCTACTTTTCCATACTAAACTTTATTCTAAGTGGAGTGAAGATGAACTAGGAAGAATGCACATATTGTTTTCTACCAATCCACAACATGCAACACAGATAGAGATAGATTCCTTAACCAGTAGTATAGCCATATATTGGATTACTGTGAAGATTATCATTCATCCAGGCTGTCAGTATCAAAACGAAGTTTGGAGGAGGTTTGTATGTACAACCATTTACATAATGTAACTTGGACTAAAACCCTCGACCTCCTGAACCACCCACAAATGGATAACCCCAAATAAGTAAATGTGGATGCTGCAATTTTACATAATGGATTATTTAAGACTAAAATATAAAACCTCAAATGATTATTAAGGAAGAGTTATACTTGATCAATAATATAATAGTAGTACTAGAGTTACAAATATTTACTTACATATGAAATAATTTAACAAGCCAAAAGTACCATTAAGAAGTTTAAGTTTAGAAGAAGGTTTTATATGTCCATATAAGATCATTGGGGAAAATAGAGAAGGACAGTTTTGTATTAGGTTCAAACTCTCTGAGACTCTTTATAAGCAGCAATGTGAGTCTCTCAAACTAAATTGTAATCATTTGTGTGATGGATTGCTTTGCCTTTTGCTTTGCTCTTGATCTTAAGAGTGAACACACTGCATAGCTTGTCCAACTTCAGCAGGCAATAATGAACAAAATCTACAGCTGCCGCCAGAGCTATGACCTTATTTGGATGCGTTGAGCTATCTGCACTTGTCCGTTTATTTAAAGGATCAGTTCATCTCCCTGTCTTTAACTTGGCTTGGTATTTCAGACTGCAATAAGTTAGTTCTCGGAAAAGTGAAAAATGATCTGTCATGTGAGATTTCAGCTTGAGCCACTTCAAAGACTTTTTACTTCACTATGATGGATGACAGGTTCAAGTTGTTTATTATAAGAGTTAAGATATGTCAATAAATGTAGTTAGAATGAATGAATTTATTAATATAATGTTTCCCTTCCTTTTACAGAATGAGCGACTGGCCAGGTAGGCCACCTTTTATTTATGTATTGAGTATTGTATTGGTCATATTGTTATGTTATGACCCAAAGCAGCCCCACACGCAACAAACTGTGATACACTGTGTATCCTGACACCATTTTATCAGAACCAGCATTAACTGTGACCTACAGTAGCTCATCTATTGGATCAGACCACACAGGCCTTTGCACCCCACACACATCATGTTCACCACTACTTTTTCACTGGGCCACTTTTGGTGCTCTAACCCAGTGGTTCCCAACCTTTTTGGTTTTGTGTAACCCCAGGCCTTGATTCAGTCCTGGTTTGGACCGGGTATAGTCCTGGTTTAGTCTTAGTTTAGTCCTGGCTTAGACTTAGTTTAGTCCTAGTTTGACCTGGTTAAGACTTGGTTTTTGACCTGCTTTAGACTTGGTTTAGACCCAGCTTAGTCCTAGTTTAGTTCTGGTTTCAGGCATGGTTTAGTCCTGGTTTAGTCTTAGTTTAGTCCTGGTTTGACATGATTTAGATTTGGTTTTGACCTGGTTTAGACTTGGTTTAGACCCAGCTTAGTCCTAGTGTAGTCCTGGTTTGACCTGGTTTACACTTGGTTTAGACCAAGCTTAGTCTTAGTTTAGTTCTTGTTTTAGGCATGGGTTAGTCCTTGTTTAGTCTTAGTTTAGTTCTGGTTTAGACCTGGCCTATTCCTTGTATAGTTCTGGTTTTAGACCTGGGTTAGTCCTGGTTTAGACCTGGTTTAGTCCTGATTTAGGTTTATTTTAGTCTTTGAAAACCAAATATACAAAGGTACTATAAAAGATCAAATAACTCCACGTACCCCCTGCAATGTACTCATGTACCTCTCGGGGTCCCTGTACCCCTGGTTGGGAAACACTGCTCTCACCCAGTCGACTAGCCATCACAGTTTGGCGCTTGTCAAACTCAAATCCCAAATCTTTACTCCTGCCCATTTTTTTTTCTGCTTCAAACACGTCAACTTTGAAGTCAAAAAGTGTACTTGCTGCCTAATACAGTACAGTATATCCCGCCCACTGACAGGTGCAACAATGAAGCGATAATCTGTGTTATTCATTTCACCTGTCAGTGGTCATAATGTTATGCCTGATCAGTCTATAAAAGTATAGTCATTTTGAAGTGGTGGAATGTTTATCAATAATAGACTAGATTTTTATTGACCCGATTTTCCTCAGTTAGTTTTTTTCTGTGCTTTTAGGTTGAACTCGGCTAGGACAACCAATGCGTCCAATGACACACCTGTAAACCATGCTGAGTCCTACTTTTTAAGGAGGGAGAACAGATTATCAGCACGGAGGAAAGCAGAGGAGGAGGCAGCAATAAATGATTATAAAAAGGTATGATCCTCTTTCTTAAAATTGAACAATCCCTTAAAATTCTGATTTAAATACTATATATCTGTTTAAGAACTTGTCTCTTTGAAAATGTATTCCTCCATTTGTTGTTATTTTAGATCAAGGCATGAACTTACTAGATATCAGAGAGCATGAGCGGGATAAGAGCAGTTTGCTACTACCAAATACAAATGTGTCATATATGTTGAACTATTAAATTGTTACGCTTTTAAAGTTTTGTGTTAGAGTGATGTGTACCCGCACTTACTGTATTTCCTCCTTGTTAAGCATTTCAGTCACAATCATTATTAGCATGAAAATACTTTTACTAATGAAAAACAGCTGAAGTGAGCCACTAATTAGGTTAATTGGCTATTTTTCAGTAAGGTGACAACCATACGTCAATGGTGACAACTCAGGGTAGCTCAAGGTTTTGTCTTGTGAAATTTCAGACCTTTTTAATACTTTATAATGCCACTTAGAATGAAGTTTAATGCCAGGATCGACGGCAAAAGAACAACAATCTGTATGAATTTTACACAAATTAAATAACTAATCTGACACGCAAATGTTTTTGTTCAAAAGCCTAATACAGAGAAACAGTTTTGCATTTTAAAAAAATCATCCATTTCGCTGATAAATGTTCTTTAATAAGTGTACTGTGGTGATGTTTTTGTAACATTATGCAGCTCATATACACCAGACCTCTAACAAAAGATTTTGGAAACTTACAAACTAAAGGCACATCGAGTGGGCAACTTAAAACATTTTTAAACCATACATGATCAAATGTAATGCCTAATTCCATCTCACAAATAAGACATACTGTACTTCTCTATTGTTAGTCATAGGGTAATGCTTTAAAATATTCTTTTTTTTTTTTGTTTTTTTGTTTTTTTTTACAAGAACAATCATCTAGTTTAGACTGAACATGAATGTGACGTCTCACTACTCAATGATTTGTGATAAATCTGATAAATGCCAAAGTTTGCAAGGCATATATGCACTGGTCTATATAATAATAACACCAAAAAGGCTTTTTTTTATTCAAGACCAAGATGAACAAAATCTTAAGACTGAATACTTTTAAGGCCTTGATTTTGACCACATGAAATTTAATACCTATTTAATACTTTAAGACTTAGGGGCTACCCTGCTAATACTCGCCTACTTGTGATTGGCTGAAGTGTGACAGGCTGAACAATCTCATCTACTAAAATGACAATTTAAAAAAACTGTTTAGACAAGGGCTTGTTTTTTTACAGATCATTTATCTTAAAAAACACTATTTGGTTCTCTTTAAATGGACCATAAATGAAGGAGGATCCATTTAAGGCTCATTGGTGTGATATACAGTAATAGCTGTGATTTTGTGCAATGTTGTTTCAAAAAACCAATGACTTACTGTGCTTGTTGTCCAGATGTATGAAAAAGCACTGGCCACCAATCAGAGGCTCAAATCCAGGCTGGAAACGAGTAAACAGGAACTGGCTGTGATCCAGGACCAGCTGCAGAGAGCACAGGTAAAGTCAGGTAAAGGTATTAGCAACAGGGAAGTTTGTTTTTTTGTCAAAAATATCTACACAGAAACACCTCCAATAGCTTTATAAGGCTACCAATCAAGCAATGACAAAGAAATGTGCCATGAAAAATTGCCGCAATAAAGCCCAGTGTAATCTCAGTCTGTGCTAAATTAGAGAATGATAACAAGAGTTTTTTGATTGACGGTGGTTTTGAGTGACATTTATCATGACACAAAAGTAACCCAATCAAACCTTTTCACTGCTACAGAAAGGACGGCCAGGGGCTTGTGGATCCAACATGTTAGAAACCGAAAAGAAGGTAGGAAATCACCATTAATGTTTTGCATTCAAATTCTTTTTGTGCATTAATCTTGATTTCTTTATCACAGGAAAGCTGGAGCCTGAAAAAGAGAATATCAGACATAGAGGAACAATTAAAGGTAAAACGTTGACTGATTATGTTCCAGCATTTAAACAGTGTGTTGGTTGGACTTGGTGCTATTGCCTTGCAGTACGTGACTGCTGGGTCTGGCTCTTATTTATCACCATTGTGCTCTGTTTACTGTTTACTTTCTTTGTTGTCCGAGAGCATACAACAAAAACCTGTTGTTCATCTGTGAATAAGACACACTGTATTTTCAAGACAGGTCAGTGTTGTATGAGTCTGGGTTTGCTTAAGAAAAAAAAAAAAAACTCTTCATTACAGTTTGAATCCACTGTGTCTTGCATTTCTGTTGTTTTATTAGAGTTGCTCTATAATGTACAATTCAACTTTTTTGTAAACATAAATAAATACAAATAATTGTGAAAAAGTGCATCACAAGATGGGTTACAAATAAAAGAGGGTTCGTGTAAACACTAGCAACTGAGAAAGAACTCTCTTTTGGGAGTAGTGCCAACATTATTATTTGATAAAGTAATTGTAAACTGCTGTTAAGTACCATGTTGATTACCTAAAAAACACTATACTAGACTAAATCAGAACTACTTTATTATATATGGAGCACGTAACAAAAAGTTTGGTCCTCACTGATCTAATGTGTGTCTGTCCAGGTGAAAGCAGAGCTCAAGATGGAGAACCAGAGACTTAAGGACGAAAATGTTGCTCTGATCAGAGTCATCACAAAACTGTCCAAGTGAGACTAAAGGAACTACTGTAACATAGCATACTATTGTAGAGGGTATTTCTTTAATATTTATACTGTATATAGCTAATGTATTGAAACACCAAAGCTGTATTAAATAAAATGTATCTTTTCACCTTTCCACATGATAAGTTACTTGTGTTTTTCATTTTCCAGTAAATTATTTTTTCCCCCCTGGGATCAAAAATGTAACTAAAACTGGTGACCAGTGAGTTATATTAGGAGAGCACCAGGCTACACTCAGCACAAACCTGGCAAGGTCTTCTTTGATGAAAAATATGACCTCGACATCAGCTGCAAGATATTTTCCTTCCAGGCGGCAATAGAAGAGCATAACTGCATTTATCTTTAAAACTTTAAAACTATAGCAGCGGGCACTGTTTCATAAGAAAGGCTATATCTGTAACTGCTAATATTAGCTAGATGGCTGTACTTTTTATACTCAGATCTTCATTAAATTGTATTAAGTGACACTAAAACTGCACTACATTAATATCGCTCTCCATTAATGCCTGCTTTTCAATAACCTACTTTTACACTTGTTATGTACTAAGAGGACTCTCCTTCTGCGGCAGACCTGTATTGATGACCATGTGTGGTTGCTGCCATCTAGTGGTCGAAGAGGTAAACTTCTACACAGCACACGTGACAGATCTACTTAAAAAGTTGTCTTTATTTTTTCCTAGGATTACATTTGAACAACACACAAATGTCTTGATTTCTTTGAGTGGTCTACTGTACATTTTGTTTTGGTATTTTTTTTCATTTGCTGGAAAACATAATTTTAATTTGTAATGAAATAAGTCATGCATTTCACAAAAGGCACAACTATTGACACACCTCTACAAGAAGACAAAAACAGGAGAAGAACATTTATAATGAGTGACTTAACAACAGCATGATGACTGGACAGTGGAGTATGTGGTGAAACAATAGATTTGGCAGTATTGCAGTCTGATGCTCTGGTTGGGTCTGCTCTGAGCTTCAAAGAGCTTGAGTGACCCTGGAAGACTGGGATTTTGTTGCCTGCATTGCAGAAACCTTTCGTGGACAGAGAAATGGAGACAGTGTATCGGGTCTGGAAAATATGATGGTTTTAAATAATTCATTAAATAAACCCCAAACAGAATAAGCCTTATATAAAGATAAACCAAGTCAACCACTGTAGCTGGCTACTTTTCTGTCTCTCTGAGGCTGCAAGAAATATTTGCATGGCCAATAATGATCAATATGAAACAAACCCCATGCTAGAGTTAATAACAATATTTCATAAAGTAATAGGGCAAAGTAAATCTCCTAATGTGATATTACATAGTATTCTGTTTTTATTCATTCCAATTATTAAAACTTGAGAGTGGGATGACATTTTGTAATGAAAAGTTTATTGAGTGCCTCATTAGCAGACGGGAGCTGCTTAAGATGAGTGCATCACTACTATGCTGTGAAAATATTTAAAATATATTCCAGCAGTGAAACCATTAACTACTATGAGTTATCAGTGTACTAATTTGCTCAGAAAGATATTAGACCATGGTTTCAGCAGCACTAGGATAAATTAAGTGATATGATTAAATTAAACACATAAGAAAAACTACCACAAGTAATATATACATTTTGTTGTCATCTTGCAGGAGGTAACTGAAGTAAACACTTACGGTACACTGAGACAGACCAAGGAGCAAGACTCCTGGATACAGTATATACAAGTCCAGAGACAGCACACACAAAGGTAACAAGATTTGGAGAGTCATGCATTATTATTACATAGGCTACACTCTCGTATGGTACAAAGCAAACCTGCTTTATTTGAAACCCACATGTTGACATTTCAAACACACATTTAATCTTATTCAACAGTCATCACATACTTTTTCCAGGCCATTTTATTATCAAAAGTGACAGAGAACACAAACACACAACAGATTTTTGTTTTTTCTTCAAAACATGCTACTATTTACATCGACTTGTAAATACATGCTGGAGCTTATTGACAACGTAGCGTAATGCATTATAGCAAATAAAAGTTGTACTGTGACTAGACAACTTATCTTTCAGCAGCTCGTCCTGTTTTATTTTTTACATTAGTATTTGTCTGTCTAAACACTGTACTAACAAAATTCATTTATTAACACTGCCAAACAAGATGAAACACTGCAAGGCATGATACATGCTCCATTCTGCAGCTCTATTTGGTTTAAGCAATGGGTTTGAGAGGGATATTGTTGTGGTTAGCCATTGTTTGGTGTTGCATTTACAGAACCTGCCTTTTGATTTTCTAATCCAAGTTTTCTATAAAATGTCTTACAGAAGTTTCTATGTATTGAGTGAGTTATGTTGAGTATTTTGTGTTGGATAAAGCGTAGCGTTCATGGCATGGAATCTGTTGTGTGATTATCAAAACAAAATGCTTTTAGGAAGAAGCACATTTATGAAGCATAGTTTTAACTGTATTCAACAGCCATCGTTAGCCCCTTCTTCATTCATGAGGATATACATCCAAAAGGTCAACTCCAGCCCTAGACAGATTCCAATTGTCAGCGTCCCTGGCCACTTTTTTATATACTGTATTAAGTCTCTCTCTTTCAAACAAAATAATGCCGCAGTATACTGTATATACAATTCTCTGTTTATCAAAGTGTCATTTCAGGAAAGGCACCCTGTCATACATTACTTCTGTCTGAAGTCACAGCAAATGTGTGTTGAAGCTGAATGCATAGACATGTTGTCAAGGCAAGACAAAGCAAGCAAACTCATCAGATAAGTAACTTTTACCTGACATTTACTGGCCCGTGTGTAGAATGAATCCCAAATGAAAGATGGAAAAATACTACAAGACACTGCAACCACCACTGTGTTTCTGTATTCTTTAATTTTGACCTCCTTCATTATGTTCTTGCTGTAAAGACTGACTAAATAAACTCACTCTAGGGAGGAAATGGCCCAATTCTGCAGTTGTTTCTATTGCGAGTAATAGCACACATTTATTAGCATAATACAAGAGTGGGCATGGGTTATGCAGCGCCATAGGGAAGCAAGTAAAGCATGCTCTATAAACTAAACTAAAGCTATATTTCCAGTGTAGTCTTTACCAAGACTTTCATTCAGCACCCTACGAATCAGTTTCTAAGTTTCTTCAAAAGAAAGAAAGACTTGATTTCTCCTGAGCCAGTCGTGTTTAACTCAACAGCGTTTTCCCAGCATACACTGAGGTATGTGAGGCGTACAAAGGCCTGTTAGACTTAACCATGAGAGAGCAGATATAATAAGATGTCTCTTTTTGCTGAGCAGGTGTCATGACACAATCGTCATGTGTTTCATGCAGAGGAGGCGGGGGTAGAGGTTCAGGTTAGTGCATTAGCAGGTGGCTGGTAAAGCTCTTTACTTCTTTGCGTTCAGTGCTGCCAGCTGCCCATCGATGTCCTCCTCTGGTTGTAACGCGTGCCACTGTGCAATGGGCCGCCGTGGGTTGGCCAACATGTCGGACCAGTGCTTCAGGCCTAAGCCGGTTGCCTTGCTCCCCACAAAGATCTTCCCAATGGCATCGTTCTTTCCAATTTTGTCGTAGTCAAATACTGTGACTACCACCAAGATTTTCTGTGAGAAACAGCAGAGACATCTTATCTGTTACTGTGCCAATAAAATGACCTGAAATACTTCATTCTTTCTTTATGTCTCAAGAGTTACAAGGTCTAAAGTCACTAATATTTAAACATATTCCTTTTTTTCAGCTTTTCCCTTCTGGGATCGCCACATTTAGTCACCTAGTGTGTAATGATTCGCATATTGATTTGGAATAGATTTTATGTCAGATGCAACCCTCTCAATTATCCAGGCTTGGGACAAACAAAAGAATACAGTGACTTGTGACTCTTTGCGTCTGGGTTATTATTTAAAACAAATAATGTGTCAATATTTTCTGTATGTTTTTTTTTTTTTTTTTTTTTTTTTTGTGTCCATTATTCTAACACCCTTAAACCACAAAGAGCACGATTAATGAATAGTGTATGAAGCATGGTACCTGCATCTGTTCCAGGGGTATCTCAAAGCTGAAGGATTCATTGTAGTAAGGGTTTAAGGTGTTTTTCTTTACTGTGGTCTTCTTTTTCTTCAAACGCTTGCCTCCCTGCACCAGCTGGATCTTTACATAGGGATCTTCAGAGGACAACAGTATCATCAACAAAAGCATTCATTTGTTTCAGTTCTTTATTTTTTATTTATTCAAATTTATCTACCTGAGAGTCCACAGGCGTCCATTTTCTTCAGGTTCTTTGCCTCCAGGATGCACACGGTCAGTTTGCCAGCGGTTGGGACATAACGAAGGGAGATGCAGATGTCTCCAAGTTTCTCAGGCTGAACATTTACCACAGAGACAGCAAAATTACATACAAAGGTTAACGGAGACTGAACAGAAAGCTAAAAAGGACAAAAATATATGCCTTATTATAATTGTGTGCTTCAAAACTACGTATTTTGCAGTGAGTGTACTTTTACCTGAACACTGATTTGGAAGTACTTTTTCCATCTCTGATAATAGAACAGTGTGGTGCTTTGTGACAAGTCAAAGGGCTACAAACTGTGTTGCTCTGTGATACATTTTACGATTTACATATAATGTTTGACTTTTGACTGCACCTCTTCTTGGTCCGCGCTCTCCAGGTCCCTCCACTCCTCGATGGGCCGGCCCAGGTCGATGGTGTTCATGGGCAGCTTGACCTCCCCAATTACGTCATGTTTGGAAAAGCGATCATAGTCGTAGACGGACATGCACAGAGTCTTCCCACCCAGCTCTTCATATGGAACCTGAGGAACATTGAGGATTTAAACTATTAAAACTACAAAAAAAGGTGTGTGTGCAGGTGGCAGAAAAGGAGGTAACACAGCTCAAGATGTTAAGGTTTTGTTTGAAAATGATGAGGATGGATCAGGAATAAGAACATCAAAGGGACAGCTCATGGTAGATGTTTTGGAGATAAAGTCGACTGAAATGTTTTGGATGTGTACAAAGAACATATAGTGAATATATTTGGAAAATCATGCTGAGCTACCAGGTAGGAGGCCAAGTAAAGGCCAAAAAGGAAAGTTATGGGTGTAGTGGTGTAGAGAAGCGGATGCAGAGGATAGAGTTGGAGGCATGAAGATTAGCTGTGGTGAAAGGAAAAAGCTGTCAAACTATACCATCTTCATAAAGATACTAAAATATTGTTTCTGTGCTTACTATCAAAAAGAAAATAGTCAATAGAGTTTTAAATGCTGCCCCTATCTGCTATCTGCTGCATGACCTAAGCGCCACTTTCAAAACCTCCAGGGGCCTAATTAAACAGAACAGGAGAGAAATGTGCAGGCTGCATGCCAGCAGAGCCTGACAGCATACAGTCCAGTCCTTATCCATTATTTTTTTTGTGTCTGTCTTGCAAATTTAGGAAACAACAGAATGGTATAAACTCACTGAGAAGCTAAGGGACACACCTTGAATACAAATGTTTCATTGAAGACAGGGTTGAGAGTTTTCTTGTGGACTTTGGTGTCAAACTTCTTCTTCTTGTCAGGAAGGAGGCAGACTCGGACATAAGGATCTGAGGTTCCACCTGAGTCCATGGACAAGAGGTCTGCAGCCTGAAGAATGCCAATGGTCAGCTGTTCAAAAAATTTGAAGAAAAAACAATTAGTTAGTGTTTGTCTGAACTGGAAAAAAGTTTTTAGTAATCAACTACTGAATAGAGTAGATCTTTGTCAAATGTTTAACAATAAATATTTCTGACTCACTCAAAATTTAGTTTAAGGCTTTAAAGCACATTAATTGGAGCTATACAGTGATACTATGCTCATATGCTTGAATATTAATTAATTTTAGGGAATATTTCACAACAAAGGCATAGGAAAACAGAGATGAAAGAAGTACACCAGGTTTTCTGAAGTGCAAATTACCCCTGCTACAATCATTGCTACTAAGGACCTGTTTACACAACAACACTGACCAGGAAAACGTAACAGTCATGCTGCCCACGATTCGCATTTAAGCAAAAACACTGAAGTGTAAAGAACACTAAAGTTAACTGTAGTACCCATATTGGTCCATCAAACAGCGCTGTGGGCCCTGCAAAAGTAAATACTTGTACATATATTGCTGACAGTTACTGGACTAAATCTGAACATATGAGACATAAAAGCCTTGAAGTCTGCATTCACGGGTCAGCTGACATACGCCCAGCAGACAGCCAATCACTGTTCAGATTGGGGCTGTTGCATCGTTTTTAGTGAGTCGCTGTTTTCACAGTTTACACAAATGCACAGAACGTCTCCGAGCAGCTCCCCTCTGTGAGACCAAAACACCTCCTCCAGCATTTTCACAAGACTGCAGATTCAGAAAACGGAAAACCCGTGTTTGTATAAACAAAAGCTCAAACTGCAATCAAACCTTTTTGGATTCGACAAAATGCATTGTCGTCTAAACGGCCCCTAATAGTCCTACTGTTACAATTAGTTCTCCTACATGATACCAAACCTCACACCCACTTTGCCACCAGGTTCAAAAACACTATTACCGTATTTTCCAGACTATAAGTCGCTCCGGAGTATAAGTCGCACAAGCCAAAAAATTCATAATAAAGAAGAAAAAAACGTAAGTCATTTTTTGGGGGAAATTTATTTTACAAAATCCGACACCAAGAACAGACATTTCATCTTGAAAGGCAAGTTATAGTAACAATAGAATAGAGAGCAACAGGCTGAATAGGTGTGTGGTTTGCTAACGTAACAGATTGATGGTTATTCAGCTACGAGAAGCATAAACAATGAACTGAATAGGTGTCTCGTATGTTAACGCAATATATTAACAGTTATTCACAAAACTATAGCATAAAGAACTATAATATAAAAAGTTCACCAAACTCACCATCTCACTCCTAATCGCTAAATCCTTTAAATTCTTCATCCACAGTGTCGCTCCTGAACAACTTCGTCAACTCCGGTGGTAGACAAAGCGCCGGTTCCTCCACTGTGTGGCTGTCGTCAGACTCAGCACCAGTTCCATTTCCAATTATTCCGGCCTTTCTGAATCCCGACAGGATGGTTTAGTTTGTCACTGAAGTCCATGCCTTGTTGATCCATTCGATGACTTGCTGGAAAGTTACATGGCGCATCCTCCCGGTTGCCGTGAAGCTGTGCTCTCCTTCCATCATCCATTGCTCCCACAGGTGACACAAAACTGCCTTAAAGCTCCAGTTCACCAACATGTCAAGTGGCTGGAGTACACTGGTTAAGCCTCAAGGGATGATGGCAGGTATGGTGTTGACAGCTTTTAATTTAGCTTTGAACTGTGGCATGATGTGCGTTTGTATACTGTCCATCACAAGCAGGGCTTTGTGTGATCTAAAAAAGCCATTTGAATGCTTAGTGTAGCACTTTGTAAGCCAAAAGTTCATAATTTCTTGATCCATCCACCCTTTCTCATTCACGGTCACGACAACTGAGGGGGATTGGATTTTTGGCATGGTTTTTCATTTGAAAATCACCATTGGTGCCAATTTTGATCCATCTCCACAACATGCCAGCACCACTGTGAAATGCGACTTCTCATGACCAGTTGTCACTATATTCACAGTCTTTTGCACTTTCTCTGTGACACTTTGGCCCATGGAGATGTCAAACGTGGGGGGACCTTGTCCATGTTAATAATATGATCCGGTGTCACATTGTGCTCAATTACTTGCTTTTCAACAAACCGTGTCAACCGTGGCTTGGAAGTCTGCTGGCAGTTTTTGGGACATCGTTGTCCATGCTCTGATGGAGAGGCTTTTGCATTGCATGAAGCGGTAACACCAAGAAGAGTGGAGACGTAACTGCACCGTTGACAAACCTCTCCCGGCAGCACCCATTTGTGAACTTGTTCCTCTAGCTGTGGCCATCTAGCTTTTAGCCCGCAATTAGCTTTTGTTGTTTTCTTCATTGCACTAAGAGTAACCTCCGTTTTCCGCCAGTCCCTCACAAGCTTTCTTGCTCACTCCAAACTTTCTTTCTGCTGCTCGATTACCATTTTCGGCTGCCTATTTCATTATTTGTAGCTTGTAATCTGCAGAATATGATTTTCTTTTGGGGGGCATTTGTTTCTCAGTTGTCTTTATAGCCTAAGTTGTTACCGGTAATGTTTACATTTTAAATTGTCAGTGGTACAGGTGCAGCAGATCCTAGTACACAAGCCTAGAGTGCCCTCTCGCGGTTGTCAGTGTGAAAATAACAAACACGTGAAATATTTTAATATATAAGTTGCACCTGAGTATACATTCGCACCCCTAGCCAGACTATGAAAAAAAAGTGCTGACTTATAGTCCGGAAAATGCGGTACTCTATTAAAGATTTTAAGGATTTAATAAAAGTAGTAAGTATTTTCCCATTACATAAGTTATTCAGAAAGTAAAACTAACTCCTTTCTACATGTAATTGTTGCTTTGCAGGCTTGTTTTTATACCAAACTAAAATATTAGAGTTAAACTGAGTAATTATCTTTGTGTGGACGCAGCCATTTCAGATGGAACCATTTACCTTTGTATTCTCAAAGTCGTAATCTATGGAGTACTGCAGTTTTCCCAGAGGCTCCTGCTCCTTCTCCTCTTCCTCCTTCTCCTCCTCTGTAAGTCCGGTCTCTCCCTCATCTTCATCATCGTCCTGGTTTTTCTGTGTTAAATAAAATAAAATAAAAAAACACAATGTCTCATAACAGGCAGAGCACAGGTTCAGACATGGGCTCCCCAAAACAGCATGCCACAGACACTAGAAGTTTCTATTGGTCCAGTTTCTATTGGTTAAAGCTTACCTGTGCAGCACCTGATCTGTTACAACAAGGGGCTTATCCCATACACAATCTTGAACTTGCATTGGTAGCACTAACAATAAATCTTTACTGTGTTTAAATATCTACACACCTTATTGTTTATACCAGGCATTTCCTTCAACATGCTGGTGCATTACAGTAACAGCCAGTCCGTGCATGCTAGTTCCACTATGAGGGGTCAAAATGCAAACAGATTAGGGCTGAACGATTTTGGGGGGAGAAAAATCGAATTGCTTTTTTTTTTTTTTTTTTTACTAATATTGTGATTTTGTTCATTGCTATGTGATTCTTTACTTTTCCTTCCTTCCTAGACAATGCATTATTTTCTGAATGACAAGTTTTTATTAAAATGACAATATTTGAAAACCTGTGTATCATTAACTATTTAAATAATTATAAAAAGAAGGTGGGATGTAATAACACACTGAGAACACACTGAGATTTGTAAGTGTTTTTTTAAAATAAATTATTTATTATATTCATTCATTCATTCATTTTCTACCGCTTATTAACGTTAAGGGTTGCGGGTGACTGGAGCCTATCCCAGTAACTTTGGGCCTTAGGCGGGGTACACCCTGGACAGGGGCCAGCTTGTCGCAGGGCTGACACAGAGACGTACACAGACAGACAACCAATCACATTCATTCACTAGGCTCAATTTAGAGTCACCAATTCATCTAACACATGCATGTCTTTGGACGGTAGGAGGAAGCCAGAGTACCCGGAGAGAGAACCCACGGTAACATGGGGAGGACATGCAGACTCCACCCAGAGAGTTCGTGTGATGATGTGTTGGTCGGCCCGGGGCTCAAACCCACAATCTCCTTGCTGGGAGGTGAGAACACTAACCGCTCTGCCCCTTATCTATTATATCAGTAAAATAAATAGCAAAATAAACATGAGCTGCAGCCTCTGCGTTTAATAAAATTGACATTTAATGACTATTAATTGTTCAGCCCTAAAACATTCTCATTAGATCAGGTTTGTCCTTTATAAGAAATGTAAGTTTATCAAAGATACTTATACTTAGATACGGTTATGGTAAACAGGGCAAGCAAATGCTTTTCTAGACTGACTGACTATGCTGGAAATGATGTATATATCTTCAGCTAAGATTGCCTCAATTCTTAATTTATTTGGCACCAAAAATACCTCTTTTTCCACTCACCATTATTCCAACGAATGGTTCAAGATTAAAGTGCACGACCAGCAATTTGAAATGTGCAAAGTAATGTTGTAGCTTTCTTATGAGGTTGCAAATTAAACAGGCAAGGTGATTATGACTTTGGGATCAGTTTTTTCTTCCGAGTTTTACAAGAAAAGATTTGTATAACTTTGGCGCTTAGACATTACATGGGCTATTATTCCAAACAGCCAGTCATGCCCATAATCTCATGCATTTATTAATATTGTTAAAATGTCTTTCATCTCATCGCAATACTTTCCATATTAGCGTCTTACAGTAACATTGTCCCAGGACAATGTGTTCTATGGTTAGACTCTCCTCTCTGTGGGGTTTATGGAGCACATCATAGCTTTCCATTTAGTTTTGTTTGTTTCATTGTAAAGCTATATCATAATCAAATCAAGAAGTTGTGAAAGGACATAAAAGGTAGAACTCAAAGAAAAAGAAAAGCCAAGGAAGCTACGAGTTTCATTCCATCAAACCCCCCTCCAGCCCACAGAGGGGGCCGGAGAGCAGTGGGAGCTGTCCACCTACCGTATAGAGCGGCGTCCGGCAACAGTCAAAACACGAGGCACACACAAGACAGACACAAAGCGGGGAGAAGAAGGAGAGCAGAGAGAGAGAGAGAGAGGGAGAGATTCAACTCACAAGACACAACACACTACAAACAGAGGCAGTGAACACCACCAGCACGTCGGGTTGAGAAATGACACGCCTGCTTCACATCCACTCAGCAATAAGTCAACGTCTGCACCCAGAACTGATCGATTTAATTAACTGCAGCTCAGGCCACTCCATGCTGATGTTATACTTGATGGGGCCTCTAATGAATCATAGGCTTATTTCGAGGGCATAGCATCTAAAGGGCGCAAGTGACAGTCTGCTAACTTTACAGGAGGTGCTGCAAAGGAACACAATTTGAACAGACTTTTCCTGAAAAATTAAAGGTAATATGGCCATCATACGACCTCTGCTGTTTTAAAATGGTACTCACGTTTGACTTTCGTACATTGGAGCATGTTGCTTGCCCTCACCCTCCCCATCTAGTCTCAGCAATCTTGCAGTTATACTTGTTGACCCTTGCTTCAGAAAATGATATCTCTAACGTGGTAATATTTTGTGAATAGTGCCGTTTTATTGTTAGAAGAGTTGCTCAAATCAGTCGTCCCCCTTTGCAGCGATGCAGACTGTATGCTTGCTTCTCAGTCATGTAAAATTTTAGAAGCTCACTGCATTTGTGATTGCATGATTGGCAATGGGTGGATTTTACAGACCAAAATCAACTCCAAGCATCCACAATTACTGCGTGATGAAAAAAACTATTTACTTGTGAATAAATCAGCTGTGCCATTGTTATCAGTGAAACTAACAAATGTATGATTTAATTACTTTAAATCTGGGGAGAAATATGGGTCATTTTAATGATTCATTCCAAATAATATTACATGCATTACTTTTAACCTATAAAAGCTAAAATATACACAGACACAGATGCCAGAGCAGATAATGTATATAACTGTATATGCTGTTTACTAAATATACACTGTGGACCTCTAAAAGAACTGGCAATATTAAGTGTCACTTACACCCTTTTAGATGCTCGCCCCATAATTTATTCTCCGATTCTCACAAAATCCCTCAATCCTCCAGTATTTCTCATGTCCTCATCCATTATCTTTAATTACAAAATGCATACTTGATACTTGACAGGGGGAAAAAAAATCACTTTCTATTACTCATTATTCATTGCCATCTGGTTGCAAAGCGTGTCATTTTTCACCTGGGGCCACAATGGGGTACGTCACACATTTAAACCACCACCACACAACAAGTATATGGAGGGAAGAGAGCTCTCCTTGTGTCCTTCACGGTCAGCCTAAAACAGCTGCTGCTGGTGGTGAAAGATCAAACCAGGTTATTTCAGAAACAACATAGTATAACATAATCATGCAAGCTTGCATGTATAGACTGGAAATAGAAGTGAGCGTGCCCAGAGTCCTACCTCACCACCCTGCATGTTCTTCATGTTCATGCCATCTTTGCCCTTCTTGCCTTTTTTCTTCTTCTTCTTGCAGCAGCACTTTTTAATGATGCAGAAGCAGCAGGTCAGGATGAGCAGTGCGGCCACCACAGCAATGGCAATCAAAGCCCATGGAGGCACTGGAGAAGAAGGAGAAGAAAAGAACAGTTAACAGTTACTTCATTTTATATATATATATATATATATATATATATATATATATATATATATATAATATAATGAGCTACAGCTATAGCTATAAAACAGGCTCATAAAGCAATAAAATTTAATTACCCAAAAACATTTTCCACCCCATTTCCAACCCCCACCACTCACACCCTAAATGCATTACCATTGCGAAATAGGCCCAATGCCCTGGCAGAGGTCTGCTTCCTCCAAAGTACTAGTTCTGCATATTTCTTTTGTCTTTTGCATAAATACACTATATTTCCAAAAGTATGAGCTCACCTGCCTTTACACATATATGTACTTAAGTGACATCCCATTCTTAAGCCATAGAATTTAATTTGACATCGGCCCACCCTTTGCATCTATCTACATCAGACACTAATGTTGGACGAGAAGGCCTGGCTCGCACTCTTTGCTCTAATTCATCCCAAAGATGTTCTGTTGGGTTGAGGTCAGGACTCTGTGCAGGCCAGTCAAGTTCTTCCACATCAAAATTGCTCATCCATGTCTTTATGGGCCGTGCTTTGTGCACTGGTGCAGTCATGTTGGAACAGGAAGTGGCCATCCCCAAACTGTTCCCACAAAGTTAGAACCATGGAATTGTCCAAAATCTCTTGGTGCTGAAGCATACAGAGTTCCTTTCACTGGAACTAATTCGTATTCAGTTATTTGGGTGAGTGAGCAAATACTTTTGGAAATATAGTGTAGGTTGTCTTTGTTGCCTACATTCTCTGCCTACGTTTTTGGGCCATTACTGATTTACTATTTACTAAAAATGATGATGCCTAGCTGATCTTAAAGTCATGAGTCAAGTCATAAGGCACTGTCTCTTTAACTTACATGGTATCTTATCAATTTCATTCAAGAATTTACTCTTGATTTCCTCAAACATGTCATTCTTGCTAATTTCAGTGTTATTGGATCCAGCGCTGGACTCTGCTGTGGTGGAAATGACGCCTGGAGTGGGAGGAGCCATGGTTTGTGTGGTGGCCCCAGTGGGCTCTGGCGCCGCCACCGCCTGGGCTTTTTTGAACAAGTTGAACTTCATTGTCAAAGACTAGGCGCAGTGTCCCTGAAAACAGAAAATACACAATTAGAGCATAAAGAGCAAAATGATGTAATGTTTTACCAATTATGATGTCTTTAATCTGTTTGCATCACAGTTAAATGTTTTGACGCCTTATTAAGGTTTACAAACTGCAATGTATTAGAGCAAACTCCACACACAGACAGACAATTGTGTTTCACAAGTCTTCTAAAATAAACTTTGATATATATTAACAAAAACAGCACACAATTGAAGTAATTTAATTAATTAATTAATACTGTAATTAGTAGATATTCATTATAATGACCAAAATTGTGAGGTGAGGCAAAAGTAGACACACTAGAGACACAAGCAATACCTCCAAGAATATTTTTTTTTTCATTCACCTCAGAGAGATAAATGATGTGCAACACATAAACAAAGAAACGTAGGAGTGAATTAATGAGTAATTATGGGAGGTTTATGACTGAGTTGCAGTAGATAATCTTAACCTGCTTAGCAGTAATGCTGCACTTGTATTAAAAATTCATTGTGACTAAAATGCCATTTTACTGTGAAGCAAGTTTATAGGACAAAATCCTCAGGAAGACAACATTAAGGAGAGATGTGTGTTTTCTGAAAAGTATATTACAGTTGCTTTGATCATAAAAAATTAACCAAAACGATATGCAGACATGAAACATGAACAAAAGCATCTGGCTTAAACTTTTTCCAAATGTTAAGTACCACAAGGTTATTATCTGTAAAGTCATAAAAATGATTGCTGTGTATTATTAGTCAAAGGCTTTACAATCAGTCAATCTGTGAGATTTTTTAGGGATGTCGTGACAGTCAGCAGGGACTAATCCACTTTGCTGAGAATTTACTGCCTGTACAAGAAGTGCCAGAAAGCAAGTCTGAGACAGTTTTCTTTCCCTACAGGAATAAAGATTTTTTTACAGTCAACTTTCAATGTATGACCCTTTATCTTCAATACATTATTCAGACTGGCTCAACTTAAACTCAAAAGCACTTCTCTGACACACAGTACACAACTATTGAAGAAAAGGTGTTGTGATAGGATTAAGTTGGTGGGGACCGAGAGTTTTTACTACATGACAATGTGGTTGTGACTGCCAGCAAAAAGTATTAAAGATGGGTGCTGCCATTTTCAATTCTTCTGTGAATTTACACAATACCTTTGTAAAGCATTTGAGGACTGCTGAGCATTTACCAACTACAAACTGTTAACACATATGCACCTAACCTGAACTAACTAAAAAGATGTAGCCTGGAACAATGAAGCTGTGAGTAAAAAGGTCAAAATAAATGCAGTAGTCCGTCATAGCAACTTGCAGACTATCTCTACTATCTCACTATAGTTTAACTCAGTGATAAAAAAATATATAATGGCAATGTAAAATAAATGGCAATTTTACATCAGCTCACTGCTTTTTCTATACATGAGTATATGGCTCGGCGCCTGGTAAATTATTCATGGAAAAGTATGTGTTTTTAAGTATATTTTGGGGCTTTTTAGAGATGGTGGAGATCGACAGGAAACGAGGGATGAGGAAGAACTGAGCAGGCTTCAAACCCAGGTTGCTCAAGTATGTGGTGTGCACTCTACCAGGTGAGCCACTGAGGCCAGAAGTATGTGTTTTTAGAAAGAATGCTATAAAATAAATAGATCATGTGACATGTCCAGTACAGCATCAGTTCAGAGTAAGCATAAATAAAAGGAAATATAGAGACAACAAGTAATGAGCATGCAAACTCTGCATGTGCGTGTTTGCGTGGACATCCCTCAAAGATTTATTTCATCTCCTTCGATAAAAGAACGACCAGCTCCATTTCTGTCCAAATGAGCTGACCGCCTCAGAGAGCAGCATTTCACACAGGCGTCATAGACTAAATTGAATTTCTCCAGTGATTCCCCTGCTGTAGAGACATCACTTCTGAACAATAGACCCTGCATTGTCATCTCAGCTGGGACCGCTACTTTCAACATCAAAACGTCTGCGTATGACAATGAAATTCTGACACAACCTCATCTCACACAACAGTCAGTGCACTCCTACAGGTGTGTGCTGCCTGATTTTAACAGGCAGGATTTATGACCAAATCAAGATAAATAACAAAGCCAGGGGTCTGGGCACTATACACTGAGATAGTATTGTTGCTAAGCAATCCTGATGGTGTCAGTCGGCTATCCAGTGTTACCCACGAGCTGCCTATAGCTGGGTGAGCGGCCAGTCAGATTGGATCAAGGCCAGAGTCAAGTCACTGCTAGAGTGGCAATGGCACAAAAACTGAATACTCTGTAATAATATTTGACCATGAAGATTTGTGTTTTCAAGTGGGAAGATGACAAAGACTACTAATACTAATACTTCATTGATATGATCATGTCTAATTGCTTCTCTGTTGAAGCAAGCCAGCTACTGTAATACCCACAGCAGCTATCTCTAAATCAGCCCAAAGCACAAATGACTCCACAATTTAACCTAACTTATCATAGTCCATGCACATTCACACAAGCAGCAATTCCTAAATTACCAAAGCCCTCCATTCTATAACTCCAGGACCCTCCCTCTTTATCTAGTTTTATCATGATGTTACCAATATTCTTAGCTCAGATCTGCATGGCTCATCAATGGTATCATCACTCCCCTACAATTTCAAATCATGAGAAACTGTCATTCATAAAAACATAAACTGTATTGATTTGATTTGATAATCACTTGTCCATCACTTTGAAAACACAGAGAATGTAGAGCAATCTTTTTTGTCATGATACCTGCATTACATGCGTCATTCATCTCACAACTCACCGGTCAGATGCGGTGTCCCCCCTCGCGAGCTGTCCCATTCAATATCGATAACAGTGTGGACTCCGGCTCCTCCTCGTAGCGCCGGTAACACAGTCTGATGCCTCCCATAAGCAGCAGACTGCAGTCTCCTCTCACTTCTCTCACCACTGCAGCACTACAGCCTCCCCTTCCCCCTCCTCCTCCTCCTCCTCCTCTCCCACTCTCCACACACACCTCCCTGCTCCTCCAGTGTAGTCATGCACACAGTACCTCTTCGTCTCTTTACCTCATTGCCAATGCTGCTCACACGCCTGATTGCAGCATGCCACTTTTTATGTTTAGCATTAGAAGGATCAATACGCTCCATACATTGGTTCTGTGAATAAAGCCACAGTTTGCATGGAGTTAGATAAAAATTGGCTTGGAAGAAAACTCTTCTTTGTGTGCTGAATCCAAATAGCAGCTTGTAAAAATTAATTGGATTCCAACAATTGATCCGAGAACTAGGATATAACTCTCCAGAGAGGTTCTACAGCTTATTATAACTGTTCGATAGAAAGTGTGGAGTGATCCGGTGAACTTGGCCTGTCTTTTACTTATTCTTCAGGAAATCCATTAGGGATGAAGAGCGAGAGCACACTGGCTGATTGCCAAGCATCATTTACAATACAAACATACTGCACCCCATGATGCCTGGCTCAAACCATTACATAATGAGACAGCAGTGGAAAGAAACAAGGAGAATTGTGGTAAAACTGAACACAAGCATGTAGTGCCATGGCTTTGGAACAAAACTGCTTAAAAAAAGCATATATTCATAAACTTTCTCTATTTAAGCATTCATTCTATTCTCCCAGCATGCTTCTCTGGTTCACTCCCCATTCTCCGTGGGGAAATACCTGTCCACTGTGCACTGAGCATCTGTCGGACTGTTCCTTCCACTTCAAGTTACAGCACAGTGAGCCAGATCGACTGAAGGGAGGTAATTCTGTGACTACAGCATATTCAAATGGATTATCTACAGTGTTATGCCTTTTAGTTTAGTTTATAAAACAACAGAAATAGATTAGCACTAAACTACTTTCTTTTTACCTTTTCCTTTCTGGGGTTGCCACAGCAAATCATCTGCCCACTCATGTGAAGTAATTAACATCTTCATTTGGCATAGGTCCCTCCCCTTCATTTATCTGGGCTTGGGACTGGCATAAAGAGTACACTGGCTTGTGACCCCCTGTGGATGGATTATATTATATAATAATATAATATAATTTTAACAGCCATTTGTTCTGGTCCCTGCACCTTGCATTTCTGGGTGGCTTAACTAATGAACACAGTTTAAATCACGTTTTACACTGAACACAGTCAGTAAACAGAAGGCTTTTTCTTTAAACCCAGATTAAACAGATCCCATTTGTGCCATTGCAATTTGAAAAACATACTGCCAGTCAAAGATACTAAGCAGTGCATAAAGCCAGCCCACTTTTAGATAAACAGTTGGTCAGGTAGAAGTGACTTAGAAACACTGTATATGTTTAAATGAAATCCACTACACTGGAAGGGTCTGGCTGGCCAGGCTAAAATTTTGTACTGTGGTTCATAAAAAATAAAAGCATGTTGCTTTATATACCCTGAAATTATATTATTCTGGACATAGAGCATAAACTAGGGTGACCAGACATCCCTATTTACCTGGGACAGTCCCACAGTCCCAGTTTTAGGCTCCTTGTCCTATGTCCCAAAACTCTGCTGTTTGTCCATCACCACAATGTCGGGTTGGTTCACCATTACCATTTTGTCGGTCTAGATCTGGAAGTCCCACAGGATCTTAGCTCAGTCATTCTCCATCACCTGTGGAGGTGTTTCCTACCTTGACCTCAGAACTTCCAGACTGTACTCTGCACAGATGTTCCTGTACACTATACCAGCCACTTGGTTATGACGCTCCATGTATGCTTTCCCTGCCAGCATCTTACAGCCTGCAGTTATGTGCTGGATTGTTTCAGGGGCCTCGTTGCACAGTCTGCACCTGGGGTCTTGTCTTGTATGGTAGATCTGGGCCTCTATTGCTCTGGTGCTCAAGGCCTGCTCCTGTGCAGCCATGATCAGTGCCTCTGTGCTGTCCTTCAGTCCAGCCCTGTCTAGCCATTGGTAGGATTTCTAGATATCAGCCACTTCAGTTATCTGTCAGTGGAACATCCCATGTAGGGGCTTTTCTTCCAATGATGGTTCCTTGTCCTCTGTTTTCCACTGCCTGAGACATTCACTGAGCACTTCGTCCGTTGAGGCCATCTTCCTGATGTATTCAAGGATCTTGGATGTTTCATCCTAGACAGTGGTTCTGACACTCACCAGTCCTCTGCCTCCTTCCTTGCGCTGTACAGTCTCAGGGTGTTGGATCTGGGGTGGAATCCTCCATGCATGGTCAGGAGCTTCCGTGTTTTCACATCTGTGGTCCGAATCTCTTCCTTTGGCCAGCTTATTATTCCCAGTATATATATATATATATATATATATATATATATATATATATATATATATATATATATATATATATATATATATATATATGAAAGCTTTGTTGTTACTTGGTGAGTTCAAATGCATGTGTGATGCAATGCAGTGATTAGTGAAAAAAATATGTGTTTCAGTTTTTGCATCTATAAATCTGGTCACCCTAGCTTAAACATTGAGTCCCCAGCTATTGCACACCAGAACGATATCTCTGAGATCAATCCACTGTGGGTAAGGCCGCTTTGCTTTTAGGCCTATGAGAGACTTTTGAGCATAACAGAAAAGAAAAAAAAAGAAAAGGCTAAAATATAGTATAATTTGCTTCTTTAAGAAATAAAGCATGTTACTAAAAATGTAATAATCTGTACACAATGCATAAAGATCCTACTTTGTTTCTTACTGTACACCAAAACAATGTGTATGGGATGAATGTGAGTAAAACCCCTCGCTGTGTATATGGGAGGGACATTTCTGAACACATAGGCTCAGCCAAAAGCGTAACAACAGAAAACATACTGTAGCCAAGAAGTCACCAATGTTCATCCAAAATGCTTTGTAAACTTGAGCACCATAGCAAAATATACTTTAATATCAAGCTAAGCGTAGCATAGCCTAGAGCAGGAGTGTGTGAAACAGCTGCACAGGTAATCACTGTGTCCCCTCACACCTGGAGTCGGCTGGTTACCTGGCAACCCAGTGATGACGACAAAAGCCAAGAAGGAGTCAGACAAAACCTTCACACCACCAGATATCTTTTTGTAATGTGTCAAAATGAGAAGACAAAGATGCAACAATAAGAAGAGCCTTGTATATTCAAACTAGAGCCAAGCTGCTGTATCAAGAAGTTCTGCCCGCCCTCAGAACAGGAGCACACAGTGTATATCTGCTTTTTAACAATAATGTACTCTACTCCAAAGTATAGGGGGACATGGCATTACACACAGAGGAATCAATTGCAACCTTGCATAGAACTTAGCATGTGAGACAACATTAGCTCCCCGTTGTTTGTTGCTAGGGGCTAAAAGACAATAACATAGCCTAGTTATACTGTTTTTAATGGCAGACTGTCTAATGTTACCCTTAAAAATATGCTGTACTCTATCTATCTACTTGTCACCCTGACCGTTTTGCTGCTTGTCACTTTGCTATTTGTGGGCTTAAAACATGAGCTAAAAGTCTACTAAACTAATAATGCACCTTGTCTGCATTTATGTAACTGGCTAGATTTAGTTGTATTGTTTTAGTTTCGTGCTCACCTGACCATGCTTAGCAGATGAAAGCAGATAATCATGGTAACCAGTCTGCGCTGACACAGCACTTAACTGAGGAAGCTTTTTAGTGCAAGGTCACCACACAGCTGCAGCATCAGGGCTAGTACACAGTGGTTGGTTCACTGAGACTCCCAGTGCATTGTGGGAAACCACTCTGCCTTGAGACATGAATGAGGACGACCCTCTCTCCCTGTTCTTTGAGTGGGTCCCGGGACAATGATGAAGCAAAGATCAAACCCCTAACAACAAACGAGACCAGATGGACACGTACAGCTGCTAATACACAGCTATTTCTCAGATTTTAAACAGTGGCAGGATGCACCCCTGAGCTCCTGCAGGAATGCTGCAATGCAGGGGTGTAACACCAATGCAAAGGCAGTTTGTCCAACACTGGGCTGCTCACAGCAATCTATTCATATTTTCTCTGCTCATAATTTACTGTCACACATAACTCATTCTTATTCTTAATAGCAGCTTTCCCTTACAAATTAATCACTAAAGGTACTATGAACAGTATATTTTTAATGCTTCATAAAAATTACCCACTGTCCCCAGATATGATGTGAACATGTTTAACTGAAATATTAGTTTTACTGATAACAATGCTACAGCTGACTTATTCACAATTCAAAAAAATATTTTACATAATGGCCAAATTGTTTATGTTACATTTTTGTTTTGGTTCTAAAACCCTTGCATCGCCAATCGTCCAATCAGAAAGCTTCATGCTCTGGTTACCACATAGGCCAATCTGTACATGCAGCAGTTGTGGACACAGCTAACAGCAAAACCAGTTGGCAAAAGAGCAACATACAGACCATTGTTTTGATTTAGACTGCAGTACCATTTCTAAAACAGTACAAGTGCATGCTGCTTACTAAGGGTGTAACAATACAGTTACAATATCAATGTATCTATTTTTTTCCCTACGATACAACTATATCAATTCATGTTACCTTGTATCAAATTGTATCATTTTTCTAGATAGTGTATATCAATACACATTGAAAAAAAATAATAATATTAGAAATATTTCCATGTTAAAATAAAAACAGATATGGCCTTTTGAATGTAATGTTTGTGTTTTTACTAAAATAAAATGTTATATTCAGATGTTATTTGCTCTGTTTACTAGACATAATCAACCCCGGCCTCAATGCTACATTTGAAAGTAAACTTTATGATTTTTGGCAAAAAGTTGCTGTATTGATTATTGATATGAAGGTGCTGAATTGTATTGAATAGTATTGTTACAAATTAGCCAATATTGTTCTTGAATCATATCGAAACCTCTAATGGATACATATCACATTGTTGCAAAAATGTATTGTTACACCCCTACTGCTTACAGTACCTTTAGCTCTTCGAGTACAGTCTTTAGCCAGACGTCACAAAAAAAAAACAAAAAAAAAATCTCAACAAAAGTCAAACTTTGCATTCCAACAGTAAATTGATTTTTTGCTACTAGATCATGTCAGCAAATGAATCCAGTAATATTTAAAGGCTATTTAAGGTCACAAGGTCTATTTAAGGTCACAATGAGTGTGTTGTAAAAAGCACTGCCTATGGCTGGACAAATTCAGTAGGTGCAGCCTAGGTAGTGGGCAGGTCAAATAAACCCAGCTTTCTACAAATGAAAGTAGCACTGTAAGACCTGTCTGTCAGTTTTGATAAAAGTCTGAATTCTTCTATCCTGACACAGAACTAACTGCTTCATTAAGAACCTCCTTAATTTTACAGATATTTACTGGTACAAATATTTTATGAACAACAATAAAGTCAGTCCGAATTACTTTGTAAATATACATACTTTTTAAAGAAAACAATGATAACTAAATTGCGTAATCCTTTTTATAGAATATGGGCACTTTTTGTGGTAAATATGAGACTTGTGTTTTATAATAGAAAGAAGGGAAAGTGAATGCATCATCTCACTGTACAGTATCTGGGGCAACAAGACCAAGGAGTGCTGAGTAAAGAGGCTCCAGATTCACACATTTAGCCTCAGATATGGCCTCAAAACCAGTTTCTGAAATGAAAGAAAAGGATAATTACATTTACATTATTTCCCTGCTTTAATAATAATTTTAAAACTATTCTACAAAGACTGAAGCTAACAGTGACCAGATGTAACCGCCCTCCATTTTCTGCTTCAGTAAATTTCACAATCTTTCAAGTATTCTTGCTGTCAGACAGGAAGACAAATGAGTGTCATTAATTAAGAAAGTTCTTCATCAGCAGATCTCCACACTCTGCTCTGGTAAGGCCCAGGTCCAGGAAGAGGACATAATTGTTTTCTTAAGATTAACACTTCATTTTAATCTTATTGATTTTATTTGCTTTTTGTTTGACAATTGTTGTTGCTTTTCATGTCTCTGTGCAAGTTTATCTCAGGTGTAGTTTGCAGAGGGCATCTGAAATATACTGTAAGCTACATTTTAATAAATAATTTTACTGGACATTTGGATATGTGGCTGCTATGTTTCCTATAATGTTATTTGGGCTTTGCGTTATAAAAACAATTTGATGGTAGAATCGGGTCTCAGTTGCACACACAAATACTACAGATGCAGTGAAAAAAACTATAGGTATTCAAATCTGTAATCTAAAAAATATATATAATAAATTCATTCAACTTCTTAAATTTATTCTTGTTTGGGTTGTGGGTGGCTGGAGCCTAACTTGGCAGCAACTATGGGCCTTGGGTGGGTTATACTCTGGACTATGGCCAGATGATCAAAGGACTACCATTCACTCCTGCATTCATTCACTGTGGGCAATTTACAGTCACCAATTCACAAGCATGTCTTTGGAGGATGGAACTGTCAGTAAAAATAACTAACAAATTAATCAATTTACACATTTATAAATGAATAAATAAATCAATTTTAAGTCGAGAGGAGCCAGCTGAGGTGGCTCGGGCATCTGTTCCGGATGCCTCCTGGACGCCTCCCTGGGGAGCTGTTCCAGACATGTCCCACTGGGAGGAGGCCCCGGGGAAGACCTAGGACACGCTGGAGGGACTATGTCTCTCGACTGGCATGGGAATGCCTTGGGATTTCTCTGGGCTAGCTGGAGGAGGTGTTCGGGGAGAGGGAAGTCTGGGTGTCCTAGCTTAGACGGCTACCCCCATGACCCAGTCTCAGATGGGTGGAAGAAGATGGATGGATTTTAAAAGTCCTAATTCTTCCATCCTGGCTCTGACTCATCTGTTTCATTAAGGACCTGCTCAATTTTCCAGACTGCCATCAGTGCATTGTTACAGAGATGAAGCTCCAGTTTACTGATGATTTTCCAGCAGCCATTCATTTTCTATCATAATGGGGAGGACACACAGATTCCACACAGATTGTATTTAGACTGCCGGAGGATTGAACCCACAACCTCCTTACTGACAGGGTGCTTGCCACTTTGCCATTCATTTCAATATTTAATCCTTATGACTATAAAAAAGCTGTCAAAAATGTGCTGCAACATTTTATTAATCTAATTAATATCTCCATTTTAAGATATTTTTATATTTTATATTACTACATTATTTTAGCCAACATATTGCAAAAATCAACACCAGATGGCAGTGTTGTGCAAGGAGGTACAAGCAAAGAATCAAACCAGCACAGCCACAAAACTGAATGTAGCAGGGAAACTTATGTGATGCTACAGTACAAACAATACACACACATATATATATAGTGGTACAAATAACACAGGACTGTACCTCAATACATGGTTAACTTTAAGTCTATCTCTTCCGAACACATCATTTTTTGTATATTTTATTATTCTGTAATGTAAAAACCTTTTATAATCACTTTGATCGGTGAGTGTCCTGATAACGCCTGTTTATTCAGGACACAAATCTCTCCCTCAGGCTGAAAAGGTTTGTGCTGATGGCATTTCTGTGAAACACGCAGTGCAGCAAACGAAGACAACACTTCAGCAAATCTCTCACACAGGAGAGAGCCTTCAGAGTCTACTACAGCATAACTCCACTGAATGTCAATGTAAAAACCATCAAACACTGTGCACAGGTATCTTAGCCCTGGACCACACTCTCTCCACTCATTTGTGACATGAACACTAAATAACCTGCAGTTCTATGCAAACATAATAGGTCCAGTGTATTTTTCCATCACCGCACTTCATACACAAAGCACCCGATCACCAGTAAAAGTGCATCTTAGCTGAGTGAGTCCAGGATTAAAGGCTGCAGTACAGAAGCCCATTTCATGAGCCATCAACCTGCAGAGCTCCATGCATGTCCACCAGAGACTGGGGAAGCGCTAATGTGGAAAGTTTAAATGCTGAAATACAAGACAAGATAAGACATAGTGTTGTTTCCTTGTACTCATTGATTTAGCAAAAATAATTCACTATTCCTGTATTGAAATGGAGGGATATCTAAATTGACAGAGAACTAGCACAGCTGCAAGCCCTCCCTATTTGTCATGTTTTCTTAAAATTAATTGTTTGTCTTATTAGATGGGCAAATTTTGCAAATGTCATGCAAATATGCAGTTATTTTCACTGAACAAGTCTGATGACAATAATGGCAATAAATATCCAAGCCAGTTCTAATCATCAGGGTCATACACAGGATTTTAGAAATACTGAGGTCTATCGTGTTGACAGCCAATTTAGTGGTGGTTTAGTCCTTGCTAGGTCCTTGTTTATATACCTGGTTTAGTCTTGGTTTAGTCCTTGTTCGGTCCTTGTTTAGACCTGTTTTAGTCCTTTTTTAGTCCTGGTTTGGTCTTTTTTTTTAATCGTGGTTTAGTCCTTGTTTAGAACTGGTTTAGTCTTGGTTTAAACCTTGTTTAGGCTTGGTTTAGACCTTGTTTAGACTTTGTTTATTCCTGGTTTGATCCTGGTTTGGTCCTTGTTTAGACCTGGTTAAATCTTGGTTTAGCTCTGTCTTTTTCCTGAATAAGTCCTGGTTTAGATCGGGTTTAGTCTAGTACTAGAAAAATACCGAGGTCTGGACCTGTGTGACCTCTATGGTGCGTATGGCCATGCTATTAATAATAATAATATACTGTGCACCATATTGCACCATATTACTTTTAATTTAGCAATGATGGCGTTTTGCAACAGCTTTTTTTTCTACCTTTGCTCATTGTCATTAAGACTATTGCTTATCTTTCAGGGTCTCCACACGAAGCTAACAGAATCTAAATGGCTACTGTCCCAGGTGCACCACGCCTAAGGCCCATAGCTACTAAGATAGGCTCCAGTCATCCGTGCTACTGCTATTTCTACTGTCATGGCTGTCCCCTGTGGCCATGTTTTCATATGTTTTGACTTTTGTGATTTCAGTGTTATCCCAATATATTGAGCCTATGTTTTTAGATTAAGAATACAGAATTAATTTGTTAGACACCTCTGATTCTCACTGCAACAAAACTACAGCCATGTCACCTCACTCTGAGCTTTATATTTGTATTTATGTATATGTATAATAGGTGTAGCATTAATAACATGAGGCTGTATGGGCCACTTCATTGATTCTGTTTAATTAGATGGATACTGCAGCTGTAGCCCAGTCAGCCATTTGAGAAAGTGAGTGGGTCTGACTGTCCACGCTGGTATTCTGCTGTAATGACGCACACGCACACTCAAACACGCACGCGCACACACACACACACACACACAGACACACACACACACACACACACACACGCACACAGTGAGGTATGTCCCAGCCATATGCCGCTAATGGCCCCTGGGACTGAGAAACTGATGCATCACCTCTGTGCACAGAACAACCACAGCAACACGAATAGTGACTTATCTACCACATAGGCCTACATAAGATTAAAATGATAAAATGTGATCATTAATTTAGAGCATGATTATGATTGTTAAATCTGACATATCACACGTTTCTGGAAAAGACAGGATATATAAACGCACATTTACACTGCACATTAAGCTACGCATCTAAGTGGACAGGGTGAGCTCTGCAGACTTGGCCCCTCACTTCTGCTGGCTCAGCACAATTGACTCATAGCTTTTACTGTACTATAACACATCAGAGAGAAGTAAGCAAGGCAGGAAAAAACTTAAAGTATAATAGGGCCTGGAGAAAATCGTATACAATTCAGAAAACATAATGCTAATGTATATGTCTTTGCAATACGCATGAAATTATTACAGTTCCACTTTACGTGCGGCAATTTGCGTAACAATGAACTGCAGCACGAAGAGGAGTGGGGAACAGCGCGGGATGAAAGTTCACTTTGGCAAAAAGCTATCACTGTAAAATGTCCATAGGTAGTTTATGTAAAAGGAAGAGTGTCTTTTGCTCTTCAGTATCTCTTAAAAAAGGAATTTGCCTAAATTTGGCAAAGTCGTGTGTAATGAAGCTTGGAGACACATTATGCAGTGTATCAAAAATGCTGCTTACCTTGTTCAGAGCTGCTCCCTGTGATGGATTAGAAGAACAGAGCACAGGTCAAAAAAGTGAAAGAAAATGTCAGAATACACTTTGATTCACATCCCGCTCCTAAAAGACATGGCAGAAACCTCAAGGTTGTCAGGCCCCCGTTTCCTCTGGGGCGTTTCCTTTGAAAAAGACTCGCAATTGTAACTTTTCAGGTCTCTATCTTTTGCAGCTATATTCTAAAAGAAACGAAAAAAACACAGGTCCCAGATGCGGTGCGGGTCTACTGCTGTATTTCCCGGCGCTGCTCGCTGATTGGCTGAAGGGCTGTTCAATAAAATCTCCTGTTGTCATCAATTGGGCAGAGTGGGGGGTGCTCTGGCGCACTCTCCTCCTCCTCCTCCTCCTCCTCCTCAGAAGCTTTCTTGCTCCATCACTTTTCCAGCCAGAACATGCAGGCAGAGAGTGCTGAGCGTGGAGATTTAGAGACAGAAGGAGAAGAAGCAAAAGGGAAAGCAGGGATCGATAATAAATGGAAACATAGGCTAGAGGCAGAGATTTTGAGCAGCACAGATACAGCTCACAGTGAGGTGGACCAGGGGAGCGGAGCAGGGGAGAGGGGAGGTGGGGGTGTTACTCGTCTTGGCTGGATAGCTTTTGCTGCAGTACACAAGCAGTCGGCACTCTCAGGAAAAGTCTTTTCCTTTTTTTTTCTGAGGCCAGTGGTGTAAAGCTACAGAGCTTTAAGAGGAGGGCGGTCAGTGTAAGAAGACAGTTGGACAGAAAAAGCAGTGAATAATTTAGATTACAGTGGGGCTCAGCAGCTACAGTAGGGGCAGAGAAAACGCATGTTGTAATTAGAGAAATACTCCATGGATTAATCCAAGCATTTATCACTATTAAACAATTGATTCATGAACACTAGGTGGCCATATTGAGCGGCTGTTTTGGTTGTCTATAAACAGCTGTAACAGATTTTTTACAGTGTGCGAGGAGAGTCCTTTTAGACCAAAATATCAATACTGTAGCATTACTTACCATTATAGATATAGTCAGAAGAAATGCAGTTGCACAGTATATGCAAGCAATACTGCAACTTTCCAAAAACGTGAATGGATAATTAATGTCAGACAAAATACAAAAAAATTACATAATACAATAATACATTAAAGTGGCCTCTTATTTAAGTTTTAGACACAACATAACTTGAAGCATGAGTGTCACATAGTGCTGAGGGTTAAGTTATTGTCCTTGTCTGTAGGAAATATATATTTCTCAGACTAATATGAAATATTAAGAGCACTTCACAAGCTTTGTCATTTCTCCTCATAATAAAATATTTGTCTGTGATCTGATTTAACTGTGCAGCATTTGTTGTTGAAAAACAATGACAGGTCATTTGTTCTGGTGCCAAACTCACCATTAACCTTATTAAACACTCTGGGAGCTGTGCCAACACCTTTTAAAGGACAAAGCATCTTATTGCCTTTAGTTTTCTCCTTGACATAGCAGAGACTAGTCTGAGCCCAGTGCATTACCAGCAATTAGACTGCACCGGCCAGATGACTCACAGATGCTGCGTCAAGTCAACTCCTGTTTGAGGCTTTACATTCAGTGGATCAGTGTGGACGAATATTTGCTTAATATAGACACTGCAAGAAAACAGGAACAACACAAAAATACTGAGATTTTCATAGTGTTGAGATAGCCTGATCAGTCATTAGATTATTCATAGTCCATTTCAAATAAGTTTTCCAGGGGACAGAAGAAATGAACACACTGAATCCAATTCAAAAGAGGCTGTAGCAACAAAGATACTGCCTCAGTTTGAATCAGTCAAAAAAGTGAAACATGGCACAGTTTGCCCAGTTTAAATTAAAGGGTAAAATCTTTTCTGAGAAAATTCATTTGAATGGGAGAGCTATTGCTACAGAAGTAGTCAGCTCTGGCCAGGATAATGTTGAGGAGGTGAGGCATAATACTGACTAATGATATTAAGCTGATTACAAAAGGATTTGATTTTTCTCCAAAATGAAACATGTTGGTAACTGGAATAGCCAACATATAGTGTATATTATACTTGTGAGTACTTCATAAGCTCACTGACAATCAAAAAATAATAATTATTCCTTATTAGCAGCTAAGTACTGTGAGCGTGTGTAATATTGTGTCTTTGTAATGGCATAGCTTGTAGAGTGTAGCACAGTTATGGGTCTCAGGCCTATTTCTAGGCTATGTCCCTGGATGCCCACACCCTGCAATAGGTTCAGGGAGTCAGAGGTCTCAGTCTAATTAAGTTCCTGCTCTCAGTCGTTGGTTTACAGCTGTTATGGAAAACTGCAAATCATTGATGTCTGGCAAACTTGATGTTTTGTATCACCTTTTAAAATTACATAAATCATGCTTTATTCGGGTTATTTTCTGATGTCCATCAGATCAGGTAAATAGATGAACATTTAGACAGCCTTAAATGCAAGGTTTGAGTGGGTCAGAAGTTCACTATAGGCAACAATAGTTAAAAGAATTAATATTGTGAGTGGAGGAAAGCTTGTGCCATTGTCTATTGATTTGATTTTGTTACTTGTTGTCCTTTTAGTTAATTCTCATTCAGTTTCAGAAAGAGCCCTTTACAGTAGTTCAGAACTACAGTACTTTGAAGCGCTATTTGGAGTTCTTTCTACCAACACTAGAGGGCACTCCAATCAAAGATTCTGTGCAATAGCCGTAGATGCAACTGAATTTACATGGTACTTATGTACAAAAATGTGTACAAGTTGACCACACTATTACTGTAATTATAGACATTGTTTACCACTTTTAATTTCATCTTCATCTTCATCATTTAGTTGTTTATTGTCCATAAGATGTTCCTGTAAAACAGAAGAGGAGCCTGTAGATCCTAATATATCCAGAGCAGTAACCCATGCTGCTGCTGAAACCCACTGGCCAAAGTAACCTGGATACCTCTGGCATCCACTGCCATATCACTATGCCAGTAACTCTGAGACCAAATGCTTACATGATCAGGGCTATAAGCTGGTATTATTATTATGAAAGTCCAGGCATATCTGTTGTGTGCTCATGGGTCTGCTTGAGCCAAATGGATAGTGCTGCTGTCTCCAGATTGGTTTTCTGCCAATGGTACTTTAAACTCACAGCAGCTGAGTGAAACTCAAGTTGAAAGTGATTGAGTCAATTTACAGAAGCTTTCACTCAGCGGGACCACCATTAATTAAATAAACAATAGCAGTTGTTTTTTTTTTTTTTTGGACACATTTAGAATACAGCTAGTTAGTTATGTCCTAACCTTACACATTCCTAAAAGGAAACAAAACAATGCAGCTGAATGTACATAGGCAAGTGAGTTTTACTGCCTTAGACCCAGCGCTCTGCTTTTCATTTAATTTTGGATAACAGTTGTTACTGAGTTTTTAAATATTACTGTTGACAGAAAATACCTCAAACAAAATTGCACCAATGTACTGAAAAAGCAAAACCAGAAATGAATTGATTTATTGTTATAAACAGTGATGTTACATGGGGTTCTCCTATGAGGAACAGTGCATTCATGCTGTGTAACTGTCAGGACTGCTTACACTGATGGACTTGTTGGGAATAAAAGCAGATTTTGGACATGGATATGGACTTAAATAAAGATAAAGACATGAAGCAACAACAACTGTTCATCCTAACATTGGATAACACAGGCAACAACCATTCGGTAGTGTGGTGACCAGCCATATATACATGTTCTTCCAGGAATCCAGCACCTTCCTGTACAAGTCAAAAGATTACAGTGTGAAATGTCAGTTTGTTTTCATAGGAAACAATGGTTTGTGAAAAAGTAAAAATGTCACCCACCATTATGCTGTTAAGGCTTCATTCCCTCTGCTCCTAAATTAGCATGCAACAGATGAACAAGTAACAACAGGTGTTAGCAACAGGGACCAACTGCAATGGGCTGCAATTAGGCAGACTGGCACTCACATGTAAACATTGTTTTCTAAATTTAAGTGAGGCGTTAAGAAGGTTTAGCTGAGATTTTTACCCTGTTGAGATCCTTACAAACCAATGCAGAAATTAAAACTACATTTATCTTCCTGTTGAGAGGATAATCCAATTGTAAAATGCTAATCTCCGTTCAGAGAGTTGGCTGCTGAGTCGAGGAAATGTGATTTAGTCTCCAAACTGAGAACATGACAGGGCATCGCAGATTTAATTTATGGGTGCTCCTACCTCTTGGACTGTGTGAGTGGCACAGGCCACCTTTTCCAAGTTTAGTGACCTCCATATATGGAAACTAAGCCATGGAGACAGACTTAGCCACCTCAAGGCATATAAGCAATCTGTCCAATAAGCTACCTACAATATATTCATGCCATTTAGCTCATAAAACTTTTTAAAAAGAAGCATTAGGATCATGTGTCAAAAATGTTTAATGTGCATCTTCTGACCTGTGAGAATGGTGGCCTATTTCTTATCTGCATCTGCAATAACAGGCTCTGTGTAAAAAAAAAAGAAAAGTTATAATAAATTTTTAATATTATCAAAATAAATAAAGGGTATAGTTTTATTATAAAGAGGGGGTTGTGACTTACGTTTGACTTCTAGTTTGCAGCTGACAAGTGCTTCTCCGTGATCGTTCTTGGCTCTGCAGGTGTACACGCCACCGTCAAAGTTACCAGGCTTACGGATCTCCAGAGAGCAGATTCCCTGGACACAGATCTGCCTGAACTTAGGGTCGTCTCCAATAATCATCTGGTTTTTCATCCATTCGATCTTGGGCTACAGAAAACAACAATAACATATATTTAAATTATCAATATATGCTAAATAAACAAGAATAACAAAATCTGAAATATTCCTAAAAGATGTTTCTGTTTATAGTTTTGTCCAGGCTGAAGCTGGCCCTGTGCAAGCCTGTTTTGGTAGTTTTAAGGTCCTGCTAGGCCCCAGAAGGGAATGTTATACATCCAACGCTTACCACTGACCCATCACCCCATGACCCCTGCTCACACCTCTGCCCAGTTTTAAAGGCATCGGATGCCAGTCTAATTAGAGCCTTAAGTATCATTTGCGCTCCAGTGCTGTGAGCAACTCAATAGATTATGCTACCGCAGAGAATGAAGAGGTGCATGTCATTGATGCACAAGTGAAAGAGGAATGGTGTTTGTTTGATATCCTCACTCAGCACCTAAAGAGTGTTGTAGAGAGCTGCTGACAGAAGTCTGTGTAACAACACTCCTGGAGCTGTAGTGCACATATTACCATTGTCAACGGCAGAATACAATCTTGTACTGGTCAGCTAGTGCACACTGCTAACCAGGGACTTCAAGATTGACCCTGCTCTCATAATGCTATTTTGTATATACTCCAGGGTAGCCAGTGTTACTAGATTTATTTTGTGGTTTAAATTAGACGTTGCATTAACAGGCTAATTTTTGCATTTTTTAGTCAATCTGACCATTTTTTTCCCTTTAATGCAGATTTTTGGTCAGGCACAAAAAATCACCATCAGCCAAAGAAAAAAAAAAACATATCGGTCGACCTCCAGTTTAAATTACTAAAAATTGTTACCTTTGGCTGTCCCCTGACAGAGCAGAGCAGCTTGGTGCTGTAACCAACAGTGGTAGCTCTGTCGCTGAGGTTGGTGGTAAACTTCGGAGCCTCAGTGAAGTCATGCTCCTTGTACTCAGGTGGCTTGTAATCGATACCTGAAAAAAACAGGCATTAATATTAAACATGCATACCAGTAGTACAGTGATAAAGCTATTTGGGTAAATGACACATGTAATTCTTAGTGCTGCACTTTTTTAGCATTTTTTGTCTGAAGGTTGGCGATAAGGGTTGCACTGTGTCTAGGGTTTTTTTATATTATATCACGTGACACAAAATGGATTTCACTATACCTGTCTTCAGGATCTTGGCCTCCTCTTTTGTAACAGTAGCGTCCTCACTCATTCCACATTTGTTCTCAGAAAACACTCTGAACTTGTAGGTGTTGCCCATGATGAGGTCAGAGACGGTGGCATTCAGTCTATGATAATGATCCACCACAGTGAACCATTCCTATAAACACACATAGTGAGAACAGGGTTTGTTACTGATGATTTATTATATGTCACTTATCAAGGGATCACACTATTAATAATCACTGGTCATTCGTTATTCATCCACTGAGAAGCCAGGGACTTACTCCGGTCTTTTTGTCAGCCTTCTGGACAGTGTAGCCTGTGATTTCTGTGTTTCCATTGTCTTTGGGTGCGGTCCACTCAAGAGCAACATTGAAGCCCCAGACGTCAGCAATTTTAACACTGGCGGGGGGACCAGGGAGCTCTGTGGGACAAAAATACTTATTATGAATCACATTTTACTCTAAATTACTAGGATTATTAAAAATCCATTATGTCACTAACCCACAATCTGCAGGATAAGTGAAGCCTTATCCTCAAAGTCCTCCACTTTGACACTCATCTCATACACTCCAGAGTCATCTCTCTCAGCCGCACGGATAAACAGGATGCTGTCTCTATCTGTGCTGCGGATATTAACCCTCTTTGTGTCCAGGGGGCCTCCATTCTTTGTCCAGCTTACCACAGGTTTGGGCTTGCCCTAAGAAAATAAAAATAATGAAAATGCACGAGTGCATTATCAAAGTTGACTGTGGTGGCTGCATCTGACATGCTTATCAAGCTTACTGTGAAGGGGATGGTCAGGTTGATCTTGTCTCCAACATGAGCAACATATCTCTGCCTAAGGAAGCGGGGCAGGCGAACCTTGGGACGATCTGGGCAACAAAAAAAACAACTTAACATTATCAGTAAAGTTGGAAACACCTTAGCGTCTGCAAGGACATGTCTGACCTCTGACATCTTGACTGCAAGCAATTACTCTTAACCTATAAATGGAGCCTTTTGGACAACTTTTAATACATGCAATGATCTCAACCAGCCTTACCTTAAACTGGTTAAATTTCACTCGCAGCAAAAGAAATGCATTGTTTTTTTTAAGTAACTGTAAAAATAATAATGGTATAACAGAAGTTTAGAACTCATTTATATTCCTTAAATCTTGTGACATGACATACTGATAAAATTGACGTGCTTATGAGAAAGAATATGTTCAAATATGCCACAGGGTGTCTGGTCACTCAGTAAACAAAACCATAACAACCTTTCCACAGATTGTTGCACAATAGTCCATTGCTGCCAATAACATTGTAAATAAGGATGTAAAAGATAAAAATAGCTTAAAGGTCATGAGAAAAGGAATAACATGCATAGTTAGCGGCTGTGAGACACTAGCACTCTCTGTCTCTGCACGCTCATTTGTAAAAGTAATTTGGTGAGAAGCACCAGCTGCTAAGCCCACCAGAGTGACATTTGTCAGGACTCTAAATAAAGCAGGCGTACTGTAGTATATCGTCTCTCCTATAACCTTTCATGATTCTGAGCTATACTTACTTCACTTGCACAGAAAGTCTTAAAATCATAGATACAGCCAGCTACAGACTCATGTGTATTTGATTGGATATGGACATGATTTTTTAACCTAAATTGACATGTAATTGCCAATAAAATGCCTCTTAAAAAATTAAACAAATTTTAGTAAGTCTGTGGAAAGCCTCACATTTAAGTTTGCTAAATACAACTAAGACTGAGCTTAACGAACAGTAAAGTCTGTGGCATCTTTCAAAATAAACAGTGAATCTCTGGAAGTGTCAGGAGATTTAGGTGACACCTGAGAAGTCAGTGCAGTACCCTACCACCCCGGAGACAGGACACACTGGAATTTAACATGCGGTCCTCCACCATGGCCCCCACCTGCTTACATCAAGATCACTTGTTGCAATCGATCTTGCAGGAAAGCAGCTTGACACTTCCCTCTGCATGAGATCTGGCGGCAAGCACAATGCAATGCCAACCTCTCCACTCAAAAAAATCTATGTTAATGGCTGTCACATGCCTGTTATGTTTTATAGTGGTCCTTGTGGTCATTTTGTAGGAAATCATTCATGAGCTGCGTCTATAAGTGGCCTGCCTACTATGGCAAACATAGGCACCGATATGACTTTTGAAAGAGTGCCAGTACTCTGGGATCAGGTTGCTGTCCCACCCTGGTCATCTCTCCATTACGCATTACCATGATTTGTGACTGAGCCAAGACAACACAGCTCCTCCTTTTTAAACCCTCAGGGACAGATCCTCATTTTAGCGCAAATCACTTACATACACTGTACATGATTATCACTCTAAGGCGTACAGCAGCACTAAAACCAGATACTTAACAGGCCTGCAGCTATGGCTCCCAGGTTCAGTGGTCAGCCTCAAAGTGGAAACCAACAGAGAAGACCACCGTTTCGACTTTGAGGCTGACCACTGAACCTGGGAGCCATAGTTGCAGGCCTGTTAAGTATCTGGTTTTAGTGCTGCTTAGAGCATTTCTGTTTGATGCCTGTACTTGTGGCACTGCAAACACCTTAAGGATCAGTTAAGTTACTGTCCAATCAATCTCAGAAAAAATAAGATTAATGGCCTAAACAGTAGGAAGCTTTCTGCATTATGAATAATATAATATATTTAATAATCAAAATGTAGTAGCCTTTTTTGGCCAATTTTTTATACCAATAAAATATACTATAAAATGCCCATAATACTTTCTTGTTTTAAAATAATATGTTTGTGCGACTTTATATTTGATGGTGTTTTATACAAATGTCTTACCAGCGACCTCCTTGACTAGGACGGGCTCAGGAAGGGCAACTGGAGGGCTGCGTCCACCTTCGTTCACAGCCACAACGCGGATCTTCAGGCGGTCACCAGTGGTCTGATTCTTGATAATGTAACGGCAGGATTTCTGAAGGTCCTCATTGACTGCTTTCCAGTCCTCAGCTGAAATGGCAGAATGACAAAACACATGCAAATCAACTTAATCCACTTTAATAGTGTTATATCAATATAAGATACTGTGCCATGATTATTAATATTAGATCATGTTCATTTTATGTCTAATCATGTTTGGAGTGGTAAATGGAAGTCACAGCTGATATTCACTGCAGGCTGTAAGTCTAAAAGCAGGACTCCAGTGAGAGCACAGCAGCTCCTGAAATGCCCCTTTCCTTGTAGGGAGAAGTTAGGTAGCTCATGATATAACTCTGGAAGTGACACTTCAGGGACAGCTGCAACTGATATGGCTGACCCACATTAAAAGCAAAATTCTGCATGTTCCTCAGTAGTCTTAAGAAGCATTTAGTCACTGCAGTATTCAAAGTAATAATCATTTCACATTAATCCCTCTGAAAATATGACTGTAAAAAACAATTTCTTATGTCAAGATGCATTGCTCTCAGTGTCTAAATCAGCAGAACTTACTTCCTTCTTTGCAAACTTCAATGGTGTATCCGTCTAAACCAGATGCTCCAATGACCTCTGGCTGGCTCCAGATAATGGTAACAGAGGTGTCGTTCTTATCCTCAACAAACAGGTCAATGGGAGCGCTGGTGGGCTCTTCAAAGCACAAGAAACAATTAAGCTACATTTCAATCCCAGAGATACAAGGGGATAATCACAGTTAAGATGGAGGGAGTGTTACCTTTGGGTGGAGGCGGAGGAGGAGTGGGTGGTTTGGGCTCCTCTGGTGCAGGCGCAGCTTCACCTGATCATAAATAATAACTTATATTATGACTGGCAGCATGTATAAAGCAGAGCACTGCTACAGCATTAATTGTAATCCCCTGACAGTAAGCGCTTCAAAGTCTACAGAATATACACAATTTTATTATTATAGTTTATCAGATGTCAAAACTACAACAGGAACATATTCATATTTTGCATGTGCTTTACCCTCAGCAGGTGCTTCGGCCTCAGCAGCAGGAGCAGCTTCCTCTGCAGCAGGAGCAGGAGCTAATTTTAAATGTTAGATATTAAAAATTAGTGCAGTTAAGCAGATGAAACATCTAAAATATGATTATGCTTAGGACTGATATACATAGCTCTTGGCTAAAGACAAGAGGTTAGTTGCTGCTTTTAACAGTACCATAGATAATCAACATTACATTTTAAAATTATAAAGATATTATAGGTAGGGTAACTGATGACTTTTTTACCATCAGCGGGGGCTTCAGGAGATCCTTCTGCAGCAGGAGCAGCAGCTGATATTAGAGGTTAGAATAAATTAGCATTACTTATTAGTGCAGTTAGCCATTTATAAAGAGTTTCAATAAAATATCTTTACTGCAATCTCAGATAGAATGTAAAAGATAGAGCTGCTTAAAGCATGGTAACGATATGTTAAGCAATCTATAGTATCTATATTACCCTCAGCAGGAGCTTCAGCAGATCCTTCAGCGGCAGGAGCAGCAGCTAATGTTAAAGGTTAGAACACAGGCATCAGATTTATGCAGCCAACTATACCATAGGAAGATTATAATTTATATGAGGCAAAAGAAAAGGTTCTATAGAAAAAGCCTCACAAATTTATCCTTAACCTTACACCTATATACAACAGCTTTTTACCCTCAGCAGGGGCCTCAGCAGATCCTTCTGTGGCAGGAGCAGCAGCTAGTGTTGAAGGTTAGAACACAGGCATCACATTTGTGCAACTAGCTTCAACTTATAAAGAATATACATTTAAATCTGTCTTATACTATATAATGTATAAGAAACAGAGTATAAGTTAAACAGAATATAGTAAAATGTTAAGGAGTCTCTTAGTTTTAGACTCACAATTTTATCCTTAACCTTACAGCTATACAAAAGCTTTTTACCCTCAGCAGGGGCTTCAGCAGATCCTTCTGCAGCAGGGGCAGCAGCTAGTGTTAAAGGTTAGAACACAGGCATCACATTTCTGCAGCTTGCTTCAACTCATAAGGCGTACACATTTAAATATATCTTATACATGATGCAAAAGAAAAAAGACTGTATAATATAAAATAGTATGTTGTGGAGAAGTATCTTAGTTTTAGCCTTAGAATTTTATCGTTAACCTTACAGCTATACATTATAGCTTTTTACCCTCAGCAGGAGCTTCAGCAGATCCTTCTGTGGCAGGGGCAGCTGCTAGTGTTAAAGGTTAGAACACAGGCATCACATTTGTGCAGCTAGCTTTATCTTTAAAGACTAAGCATTAACATGTATTTTATATAAAATACAAAAGATAAAGTTTATAGTGTAAAATATAGTGTAAAGGTTGTTGGAAAGACAATCAGCTGTTAGACTTATCCTTAACATTACAGCTATACAAATAGCTTTTTACCCTCAGCAGGAGCTTCAGCAGATCCTTCTGCGGTGGGGGCAGCTAATGTTAAAGGTTAGAACATATCACAGGTATCATATATTAGTGTAAAGAGCATCAGTGCATAAAGACTGTAAACTAATAAAAAGTACCGAGTGTTGTTCACATTCTTGTTAGCCTTACAAATGAAGGTAATATTAAACCTTGATAAAGAGCTGTTATTTTTACCCTCAGCAGGAGCTTCAGCAGATCCTTCTGCAGCAGGAGCAGCAGCTAGTGTTATAAGTTAAAACATATCACAGGCCACAAGTTAGTTCAGTTAGACTGATATTTTCAAGATAAAGATGTTGCTCTTATTTTAATTGTCTTAGAGAACAGTTACGACTTACAAAAGAAATAACTGGTTGTTAGTCTAACAATGTAACTATTACACTGTATTACCATCAGCAGGGGCTTCAGGAGATCCTTCTGCAGCAGGAGCAGCAGCTAATGTTAAAGGTTAGAATATATCACAGGCATCACATATTAGTGCAGTTAGCAAAAACATTACATTTACTGAAGATAGACATCTACATTAAATGTTAATGTTAGTGCTGTAACTTTTAATGTATATTTTTATAATATGTGTGTATATTTAATATAATTTGAACTCATGTGCCTACCATCAGCGGGGGCTTCAGTGGCAGTTAGCTTATATTTAATAAGAAATAACAGACACGTAGTGTGAGCCTTGTCAGCTCATACAGCGATGGTGACTTCGTAGTTATGGTTATGATTAGAGTTAGTATTCTTGTGAGTTAGTATCTTGAATACTTTAATGGTGAATTGGGTTTATTTGGGATGTTTGATAAAAGGTTAGAGGCTGAAGTAACAAGAACTTCCGTCTGGTTTCCACAGAAACCGCTCTTCGGCCGTCGCAGCGTCCTTACCATAGACATTAATATATCTATGATCCTTAACGTAGGTCATCAAACTTTTACACTGCCTGAAGTTAAAGCGCTTTAGCTACACTTTTTTTTTTTTTTTTTATCTCCAGCCATGGTTCATCCGGGGACAAACGCAAGCGACAGACCGCTGCCATGTATATTACCAGGTGCAGCTTCCGGGGCAGGTGCAGCTTCGGCCTCCGCGGGGGCAGGAGCGGCCTCCTCGACGGGGGCAGGGGCGGGCTCTGCGGGAGCCGGCGCGGGCTCTGGGGCCTTCTCCTCCTTTTTGGCTGGTTCTTTCTTTGCCGCCTTCTTGATTGGGGCAGGCTTGAACGGCATGTTGAAGGTTGCAGCTAATTCCCAACTGGTAAAGTCCGTAAACTGTATCCAATGCCATCTTTCCAGGGGGTGCAGCGGGCTTTTATGGGGCTCTGTGGCCAAACTCCGCCCCTCCTGTAACTGATACTGGGCTGTGTGAAGGACAGACCATGTGTCAGGTCGGACACTGAAGGGGATCACAGAAAACAAGTTTTGTATGTATGTAGGTGAACTTCTGACACCATTAATTGATGCCGTTCTTATGTACATCATTTCTATGTTAATTCTACAACAAGCATCCCTTATAAAAACTGCATAAAACTACTTTTATGGATGGAAAAGGGCATGGCATTAGAAGATGGAAGGTTTATAACTCAAGCCGTAAAAAAACTGAATATGCCAGTTTTAATGTAAATGAGTTGGATCTATAGTCTTTTAACTAAAAAAAAAAAAAAAAAAAAAGATAATGAATTTGAATTTCACTTTTATGTTATTGCAGGAGCTCTTGACTCCATCTTTTCCTAATTTAGCACCTTTACAGTTTCATTGTACTAAATTTAAAAATCTTGTACAACAGACCCAAAATTTCATCAATATAAAAAACAATCCAGCAAAAATAAATATAATATGTATTTTATTGATTCAAACAAACAGTGATAGATGGATGGCACCCTTAAGAATCATGACTTATCCCTGTATCGGACCCATCTCTTTCTGCTCTTTCTTCCTCAATGATTGTTGCCGCATCCAGAATGCTGACCTATTTACATTCTTTACAATGATGTCCTGTACAAAATAGACACAATAAGTTTTAGAAAGGAGTCTTTAGAAAAAAGAAATATCAAATATTTGTGTATTACAAAGGAAAACATTTTCTAGAATGATCTTCCTCTACAATACATTTTTCTCATCACACAGCGAGTTTACATGCATTTACAACATTTAGAAACCCTTAACATTTGCATGTCAGTGACAGAAGATACTGCATAACATTTTAGTCCACAACAAGCTTGGAAAAATGTGACTATTCAGCAACCTATATTGGCCTACATCTGATTATTTCTTTACATGATGGTTCATATTTTGTCTTGCTGCAGACATACCATTTACTAATTTTATTTTTTAACCTCATATGACCATCTACCTTTAAGAGACAATACATTTGTTGAGCACAACACACAGAAAAGAGCTTTTAACTCTATAACCCTGTCTTCAATGCAATGGCAACCTTTCTCATTTTAAGGCTTTCATTATAGCATCACAACATTGTCCTGGGATGCTGTTTGGTCCAAAGCGGTCCAACACAGACATATCAGATGAAAACATGCCCTGTTTGTTTGTGAATTTGAGACATTTGTTGAATGGTTGCCAGCACCACTAAAAGTTGCTGCATAGTCTTTTTTTTATACTAGTAAGCAAACACAAATCACAGTTAATACAGAGCAACAGGCACAACAACCAGTGAATGAAATGAGATGATGACCAAAGAGCATTTTTGGGAGAATTTTCACAACAGGTTGTAAGAGTCTTATGTGAGATATTTTATTTACAATTAAAAAAACAATACCTAATTGGTATGTGGCTAGTTTGGCACTGACCAAATGGTATGTTTTGTCATGTCACACCTTTGTACATCCACATTGTGACCTATTTTTTCTTGGCAAGCTTTAAGCACAGTGCAATAGCAAAGCAAAAGCATTTTAAATGTACCCAACTGTAAAAAAAAGTGGTGTGACATTCATTTACAGTATTTATGTACAAAAGGAAAGCACCTAAACATTAGATAAAGGAGATGGATTACTTTAACACCATGTACCACTTGTACAATTCTTGACTTAACTCAGTGCTTTTTCATTTTATACAATTTTCCTTTGCATCTGTGCTTTGTCATCTCAAAATGTTTTTAAATATAAATGCATCAGTATGGATTTACACCATAGAACCACTCACAGAACTTCACTGTCTCTACATAATGTCTTAACCATACTTCTACAACACATCCCAGCTCTAGTTCACATTTGTTTAGATTCTCTAGGACACACAACATTTTGCTAATTTAAAGTTTGATGTTGACGTGACACTGGACAATTGAGACATCAAGAGCACCAAATGCGCCTAAATGTTGATAATGGGTGACTTTAACACTGTATATGGCAAAGGTGTACATTAAATGTTGCTAATGAAATGAGTTTAGGTAGTTTTAAAGTCACTCTGAGTTTGTTAAGTGGGACTCTGTGATAAGGCTTCTTTAAAAAGCACCTACATGTCTGATACTGTGATACATTCATAGTTAAACATAAAAACATACAAGTATTTGGTTTACCATGTCACACATGAAGCAACTAAAACCTCTTTGTATAAATTAATTGCAATGACCTTGGATTGAATTTACATATAGTTAAGATAGTTATACATAATAATTACAGTAAATAAGGGGGGAAATAAGTGTCAGTTATCATAACATTTGAAAGAGATTTTTGAGTTAAACAGTATATTCAAGGGGTGTTGTTTTGTGATCCCTGTGTAAAAATTTGATACCTGATTCTGAGAAGACAAACATATTTGTATGGAGAAGATTAAAAAAAGTGCTTAGAATGGTAATATGCATCTGAATATTACCTCTAAGTAAGGTTTTTGCTTTAGGCAAAAGAGTATGACAGCTTCAACGAAAAAAGAAATAGATAAATAAGGCATTTAAAACTGCTGAAGTAGAAAGAATTACTACAGACTGCCTTAGAAGTGATGACACTGAGAAAGCACCAGAATAGTCTGCTAAAGTTGAAGTGACATCCATGTCTTTGTTCTTAAGGCATTGTATTAGTTTTACCTGCTTGGGTTGTATTCTGAATTGCATATGTGGCTTAGCACTAGATATGTACTGCAACATGCTGTCATACTCTTTTACAAACATGATTCACTATACATTAAAACCAAATCTGGCAAAGAACCCAATATTCTACTGTGCACATTAATACACATGGGATGGTCTAGTAGTTAGTGTGTGCTGCTGCACAAATCACCTGAGTGATTTGAAGTGCTTAGAGAGACACTTTCATAGAGATCTATTAGCACCAGTCCAAGAATAATGCGCATTAATTTTGTGATAAACTGATGAATGGCTCTAAAATATAACTTTATGTTGTCTTTTTCTTCAATTATATATTTTAAATACTATATTCAAAAATATGAGGATGGCATGTTTGACATTTACACCTAGGCACAGTAGAACAACTCTAACAACCATTTCTTGGGTATTTTTATGTGCATATTCCTGATTACACACATGTACACTGGAGGGGACCTAACAAACCATTAGAAACTACTTAGAGTGCTAAATATATGCTTTTGCTCAAATTTTAGGCAGGTGAGGGTCTTCTTTGTCGGGGGATTCAATGTAATTGGCAGCCTCTTGGAGTTTTAAAAGCATTGCCATCTATAACAAAAGCAAGAAAAATCCCCTCATTAATATCACATTCAACTGTGTTCCAAAACTCACATGAGAAATGGAAATATCCTGGCATGTTCTCTTACCAGTGGATCAGATTCCATGGAGCTGGGTGGAGTTTCCTTGTGGGGCCTCTCTTCACAGGCCTGTCCTGGGCTGCTGGAGCCGATGTTTGGGGGAGGCAAGTGGAATAGCTTTGCCTGGTCTTGCTGGGCAGAAGGCCAAGGCAGGGTGCCCCTTACCCACTCCACTGGGTCCTCCCATACTGCCTTCTGGCCATGAACCTGCAGTTTGACAACATACCAGGAAAGTGAAATTAGAGCAGCGCAGTAGCATGAAAAGGAGACGATTAGCAATGCCGAAAAATGTATAGATTAAGCAGAAGAGTCACCTTAATGCCATCTTTTGCTCCTTCTTGCAGGTAAGGGATAATTGAATGGTTCCACAAGTCAATGAACCACGAGCGAAACTCCTCCACAGTGACAGGGCAGGACAGGAAAAAGCATGGGCCTAGGGAGAAGAGTACACAACAGAAATAAGTTAAAAATTTATTGGAACATTCCCTGATTAGAAAACTGACAAGTTCATACCAATGAGGAAGTCAGATGTGCTATGCTTTTCCAGGAATGTGTGAAGGTGATACCAGAGTTTGGGCAACCAGTCCAAGACATGAATTAGGTCTTCATTGGTTAAATTTCTCTCATCTTCAGACTCCATCATCTTTCTGTGCAGGTAGCGGACCAAGAAGCCATTGGCAGGTTCCACATTGTTGGAGAAGGTGACCATCCTAAAAACATATATTATATTACAGAACTGTTTAAGCCAAGATTCACATTACTTTATTTAAGTTTCAGTCATGCTCTTTTGACCAACAATTCACAGAGACTTCATAATTATTATTTCGTATATTGCTTAAGTACAGATATGGTAGCTATAACTCTGGAGGTGGCATAAGGTCACCCATCACTATCTGCTTACATTGAGTTTTATTGATTTATTTACCTGTAACTGAACCCTTAAATTAGCAGTGTAAACAAACACAAACCTGAAACTGAGATGTAGGCCATGGTTTGCGGTCATCTTGACAGGCTGGTTGCTTGTTCCAATAATGTAAGGACTGCAAAGAAATAGTACAAAATGTTCACAAAATATCATTCCTGTTGTAATTTTAAGGCAGCACAATCAATGTAATGTTTTTTTTTTCTCTCTCTCGGGGTCGTTCTCTGGTTGATAAGTCTCCAGAAGCCTCATTTTGACAGCCACAGAGTATGTAATAGTTTGTAGTTTTAGCTTCTGAAATGAATTAAAGTGGTGACAAAAAGAAGAAAGTTGTTTTACCTATCATTAGCATTTTGCTCGACTTTTACTAGCAGCTCGTGAAGTGACCTACCCGCTCCCCTAAGTTACATCAGTAATAGACGACAATATTGCGAAATGCTCAGGGGGCGGGGGAGGGGCAGTTTGTCCTGTTAAGAGTTGATTTGCCACTAAAATTATTTTTTAAGCAATATTTTAAGGTCCAAATACTACATAATGTTGCTTTTCGTTTTTTGTTGAACTCACCATTTGTGATATTTGCAGGTAAGGGCACCATTCACAAGTTCACTAAGGGAAGCAGTGTCATGAATGTCATCCAGAATCACTACCAGTGGTATCTCTGATGTGCTAGTTTCCCGATCAATCTGATTGGCCAGATTTGAAAGATAAAGCTGTAGATCCTAACAGGAGAAACAAAGATGAAAATAGAAAAAAAAAGTGTTCATTTCAAAGTTGCACACATTTTTATTAGACAGTTTAGCTTCTGTTTTACCTTGCATGACTGACGGTGCATGTTAAAAGTGACAACAATGCCATCTGTGACCTCCCGGGCGCTGCGGTCCACCAGGTACTCAGCCAGTCGAGAAGCAAGGTAGGACTTACCTGTCCCGCTTGGTCCGGACAGAATGAGTCGGCGATGTTTGAGTATAAGACTGATGTAGTGTTGCATCATGGGTTTAGGAATTAGAGTTTCAAAAACCAAGCTGTCCACACATTTCTCTTTCAAACCTAAACAGATAAACAACACAGATATTTAACTTTCAGCAACTGTTACTTGCAAAAGGGTTTAGAGCATAAGGCGACATCTGAAAGAATATTAATTAGCTGCTAAGTATTCAGTCAATATCTTGAAAGAAATACTGTATATCATAAACAGGAGGTTTCTGGCTTGGAAGATGCTGTGAAAATATTTATTTCACCTTGCAAGGCCTCAATAAGCAACATGCTGCTGAAGTATTTAGCTCTAAAAATACCTGTGAATCGAGTATAGGGACTGATTGCACCCCCACCGGGCTACAGCCGTCTAAAGTTCCTTCTCACCATTTCTGGGGCCCATGTGTCTGAGGATAGTCAAACGGCTGGCCCTCTTTGAATCTGGGCTACAGGAAGATCAGGTTTCTGAGAGCACTGGCAGGGCTGCCGCAGCTTTACCAGCTATCCCAGCACTTTGCTTCATACATTCCGACATGTAAAGGTGCAGAGAAGTTGACTATCCAAACTCTTGGTTGAGTAATTGCTGATCTCTAGATGTACTACAAGCTATACTATTGCAGTTATGGTCAAATACAATATTGTACCTCAAGGGTTTTCCAGGTAAAAGTCTGGGACTTTTTAATGACACTCTTGATAGAATTCAATGCCAAATACATATCTAACAGGCAAAAATACATATTTGTTCAATAATTAGTACTATTACCATTATCATAAATATATTTATGTGCACGCTTGCAGTTTTTAGTGGCTCTTACTTGTAATTACATATATATCTTAACTTTAGAACTTGAATGAGTTGATAAGTTTGCTGGCACAATGTTGCAATTATTTATATTATTTGCAGTATTTAAAAGGTTACACAGTTTAAAAATTTAAGACCTAGATTAATACAATTGAATACTTACCCTTAAGATAAGGTCTTGTTATTGACACAATTAAGTTTAATACCTTTTTACTACTTGGAGATACTCAGATTGTCTACAGTATAATGACAATGTTACATTTTGCCTTTTGAAACACTTTGTAGGTAGAACCGCAAGTTATTACTTACACAATACAGACTCCAATAATAAATGAGTAACACATTTCTTGACATGCCTTTCAGAGCCACTGTGATGCTGCTGGGGCCTCGGGACATGCAGCGAGACGGTTGTGTTTCCGGGGCTTCTCCTCCCAGTACTCTCTTAATATGACCGATGCTATAGCTGTAGATGGAGTCAGTGGACAGCCCTAGACTGGAGGTGGGATCCACCTTAGTAATGTAAACCTGTAAATTATAAAACAGATGAGTATCAGTGTCTAAACAGCACTTTTATTAGATATTAGGACACATATTGCTTATAATCCCTGTGCTATACACATGAGCATGTAACACTTGCTGATGAAACAACACCGGCTATAATGGCTTCTTCTACTCTAGGCTTGATAATAAGACATAGGATTCTCCATGTGGCTAATTAAGACAGAAAACAATGCAAAAACAAATTAAGCCATCTCACCTTGAAAGCCTGGCTGACAGCTGAATCCAACATGGTCCAGTCCATCCTGCCATTTAACCTGACTGTGCCAATGAAGAACTCTTGCTGTTTAACATCCTGCTGACAACAAAGTGTAAACATATAGTTATCCAAACAGTTTTAAGTAGTAATATATAGTTTATGAATTTGATACTTACATCTTTAAATACATGTAAATTAGCCACACAAACCACCACCCTAACACGGTGATCATCTCTTTGGGAGGAATAGCTGAGAGAATCTGAAGAGAAGACATCTATATACACACAATACAGAGGAAACATATTAGTTTAGATTATTCAGTGTTTTGATTTGGTATGTAATCAATGTTACATACAGAACTTGCTATATTGTTTTACTGCTACTGCTACTGCTTTTCCTTACTTTATAAATGCCCCAATTTAATTTAATACCTGAGCCGCTGCCCTCACTCATCCCCCTGCTGTAACTTTTGGGCAAGTGCATGGCCACTGACTGACGTGGAGATGAATTTCCCAGTGCAGTAAGACCAGAGGACTGGGACGCAGAGCTGGAGGGTCCAGGAGATGGACAGGGAGAGAGCCCACTGGTCTTTAGGTGGTCATTCTCAGCCTTCAGCTTCTCCACTGTTCTCTGCAGAGCAAAGACATGAAGAAATTATATTAAACATAACAAAACATGACTTTATATAATGTAATATAGAAATTATTGTTGATTTTATGTTCTTATTCATATAAAACAATCAAGTTGTTTGTACTGTAAATAAATGTGTAGAGACCTGCATATTGGTCATAGCCTCTTGTAGCTGCTCCAGCTGATGTGCAGAGCTTAGGGCCTCTAAGCGGATGTCTGTCAGTTTACGCTCCTTCTCCCACAGCTCTGAGCGTAGCTCTGTTACCACCTTCTCTTCCACCCCCTCTCCGCCTTCACACAGTCTAAGGATACACAGATAACATGAACAATATAAGATGAGTGTTAATGTGACAAGGATCGTCAGACTAACTTGTGGTAAAATTAGATTAGGCTTATTTTGTAATGATAGTAACAAGCTTTACCCAGATGACGATGCAGATGTTGGAGATTTCATTGATGGTGGAGGGTTATCAACATCATGATGAACTTTGGGAGAAGAAGGAGCAGAGGATTCTGGGGTGGCAATCTCCTCAATGTCAGCATATGACCCCGACAGTTTGGAGCCTTTCTTACTGAACGCTTTGTTGAAAGAGCTGCGTAACTGTCCATTAAAAAGAGATTATAATAAAATAAGTTAAGTCCAAGAATTTAACCTTGGTCTCAAGATTTCATCTCATGTACAACATTACTGCAATTACAGAATGACCCATCAACAATTTCTCTTAATGAAAAAAAAACACAAGGAACAGATAACAGATAGTCATCCAATGTTCCACAAATATGACTCATAGACCACATGCAGTCTGATGTTTAGGCTTTATTTACTAGCAACATCACTCACCTCAAAGACCTAAAATAAAAATCAGGGCAGCATGAGGGAGAGACCAGAGTCATACCAGAGACATTAATAACACATTTAGAATAAGGAGGACCACGCTCATGCAGGAGAATAATCTGGGACAGCAAATGATCTCATAGGGTTTTTCAGATCAGTTTAAACCGTAAAAAGCAGTCAAAGATTATGTTGCATATTGTTTTTCATAAACTAACCTTAATACAAACCCTTGAATATTTATCACATTACATATATACTCTATATAGTAAGATCCATACACTGTTGCAGTAGCAGTGCCCTTACCCAGCTTTTCTTTTTCTTCTTCTTGGCGTCCTGCTCTTTGAAACTACCCATACTTGAATGGCTGGTGGTGCTGGCAAGACTGGAGATGCTTTCTGAGGAGTTTTGTCGATTGATTACCATTTCTGAATGAGGAAATAAAGAGTTACTTGGTGAAGTAGTATTTCCTGGATTCTTTATGATAAATCACACTATGTTTGTACCTTTGGGTGTGATCTCAGGATTACTAAGAGCCCCCTGAATGATTTCTTGTGCCTCTGTGTTTTTGGCCTTCAGAATATCAATGGTGTCCTTCAGTTCTGTGAGCTCTGCGTCCTGCTGAGAGAATCATCAGTAAACATTCACATTTTCCGAGGAGCTGGTAACCGAACCGAGATTCTACAAGACTCAGGATTGTGGAATGTCTATCTCCTTTCGTCGAGAATGATTGGCTGAGCTGAGTAACCGATGACAAGATGAGAGTCCAAACATGAAACCTGCATGACCCACATTCTTTTCTGAGTTTGTGAAATGACAGAGATAAGTGTTGGCAAGCCAATTAGCAATCAGTGTGGAGAATAAACTGTGTCCTAATGAAATGTCACAATGCTTTGTCTATTCTGACAAAAACATTACATGTGTGAGGACATAAGGTATAGTACTCATTAGCACGAGCAACATGATATACCTTCTGTTCTGAAGACACTGACAGTGTCTGCAGTCGGGCCGTCATCAGCGCCAGACTCTGCTCAAAAGCTGCTACCAGATTAGCCTTTAAAGACACACACACAAATACAGACAAAAGGAGAAGAAAAAATAAAAAGAGTATATGAGTCATTGGCTGTTACACTGGTCAACAGTTTAGATGCTCACAGTACATCAAGCAAATGATCTCCATCTGCGATAAGAGATGGATGGAGAAGTGGACAGCTGTGGATGATGTCAGAAACAAAAGAGGAATTTTTGGTAATGTAGAAAAAAAACATAGTTATGAGGGGCACAAACCACTTCAAACACTTGAAACATGTTTGACTTTAGGGCTAGGATGTTTTAGGGCTAAGACTTTTTGATGATCTGGTGTCACAAAGGAAGCATGAAAAGCACTAGAAACAAATGAATGAAAATTAAAGCTAATGCAAATGATTTAAAAATGTGGTGGGTATAGAGTCATTGAAGCTCAAGTAAACACGTATTGCCATATGCTAAAGGACAGCTACCACACACACCAAACAACTTAACAGTACTGCAAAGGCATTAGTGAGCATTTAACATTTGTGCAACAAACCTGTCCTATCTGATATACCCAGCATCCAGCGGGGCAGGTCAGTGGGAAGCAGGCAGAGAGCAGCAGCAAAGTCCAGTAGTAAATAAAGCCAGGGATATAAAAAAAAAGGGGGGCATTAGGCAAGGAAATAAACGATCTTAGAAACATAAAGAAAGCAGTTAGGAGAAAAAGACTTCAGAGTTACTTCAGCCGGATTAGTTTTTAATGGATGGTAATGGATGGCTTCGTGCTGTAACATTGCAGCTTATACTTACCACTTATGGAATCACAATTTGTTAATAGTTAATATATGAAGTATAATAAGCTATAGGGGCTATTAGAAAGAAGAAAAAACACAATAAGGACTTGAACCAAAAAATAGATATGAGCAGGTTTAGTGAAAAAGTGCCTGTGTTCACTGCATTAGCAGATCTGCAGTAAATCATATTAGATAGAAAACAGGCCATTTCATAATTAATGTTTTATTTCCATTAGACCTTCACTTTGTCAAAGAGTAACCATGCAGCCAAGACAGCACAGAATACTCCCTAAAATCATACATACATTGGCAGAAAGCTGCATGGTGAGGTTGGCAACCTTTTCCTGGGAACACTCGAGCTCTCGTCTCAGCATGCGGATTTGCTGTAAACAAATTGTATGTAAAGTATGTAATTTGTATTTCAGAAAAAGGATACAACATAGAAAACAAAAATATGATGTAATATGTAAGAATTACTTTTATTTAGTAAATTAACATTCATATTTTGACATACAGAATATCTGCTATTATCAGGTTATTAGAGGATTCTATTCATGCAGAATTTGATATAGTGTAAAAATGTGTTATACAGGCATACCATGGAGCTATGATAATATTAAATATTAGAGATAAAGTACAATGAGCAGTGTTATAACTTTTTGAGACATGGACACACTCCACATACTGTGGACTGATAAGGGTGGTAGATGAATGAGCCTATCTGACAGGAAATGACAAATGACACACAATATTAGAGTGATGGCACACTGGCCTTACCTCCCCTTGTATCCTCTCCTCATTCTACAGAAAGCATGGTAAAAATACACAATAAAGGCTGGTTTGATGGTCGGAGGGTACTTTTGTGTTTATATTGTGTAATGGATTTTGAAATGGTGAATTAAATATTTTGTTCAGGTGTGTCTGTATGTTGTTGTTGTTTTTTTGTTTGTTTGTTTGTTTTGTATATCTCATATGAAAATGGAGAAAACTTACCGAGGAATAGTTGGATGAAGCATTGGATGCCAAAGACAGAACAGACCCATGCACTAAAAAAGATGCAAGAGACGATATATTTTAATGCATTCTGATAATAATATATCTGGCACAGAGAGGTTATCTCACCATCCTCCCCAGTTTCACGGAAAGACCCTGAACGCATCATGCTTTTTGGGCGGTCAGCCAGGGACATACTGCTGCCCAGCGGGGATGTTCCATACAGATCGCAGGAGTCACTCGGGGGGCCTATGCTGTTGGAGCGAGATATCCTTGGGCTGCCACTGGAAATGGGGGCAACTATCACAGAAGAAATTTGCTTTGTGTTAGAAAGTTATAAGACTGAATTTGAACACAGAGCAGGGCAATAACTAGAAACAGTAGTCACATTTTGATGAGTCAGTGAAAGGCAACACTACGGTTCTACAACACGGATAAATATAGCCTGTCTTGACCCGCTTCCTCCTTCCAGGGCACTGTAAACTCTTTCATCTAAATACATGTACAGGTGTTAACATTCATTATTTACAATTATTTACTTCATTATTTCATGTGAGACTTACATTAAAAGAGCTTGTCAACAACTGGACATTTAGGACTTCTTAATGGTCCTGGTAATGCCACAATAATAGAATCTTATACCAAAATTCATACCCACACTCACAAAATATTCTGTATTCATTTAAAGCCACATATTTATTACTGCTACTCAAATACTGTATATATGTTTGATAATTACAAACGTCCTGTTGCAAGAGTATGTGAATGTGAACCTTACTTCCTACTTCTACGCTAAATTAACTTGAAAAATGAATACCTTTTTAATACTCTACCCTAAACAAAGTCTCCTATCCTAAAACAAATGTGATGTTGCTCTTATATTATATACACAAATACAATAATATACCCACATCCCCAATAATAATAATAATAAGAGGCAAATTGTCAAATTTAATAATTCAGGCTCAAAATATAAAGGTCCCACAAACAGACTCACCCACATTGGTGAGAGGAACTTTGCCTGTGGCATGGTGGAGCGGGCGGGTGGGAGAGGGCAGCTGAGGAGGGCTATCACTCTCTGTCATGCTGAGAATGGTGTGAGAGTGGCGCCTGCCTGGTTTGCTTCCTTCGCTCTCTGACAGACTTGAACTACAGCGCCTGAGAAAACAGAGAGCAGGAACCTTTACAAACTAAAAATACCTGACTTTGTGAGGTTTTATATGGAGTAATAATTATTTAACATACTCTAAGCCTTTCTTCGGAAATGTATTTCTGTCTGTTTGCAAGCTGCACAGAAAGAGCAACACAGTGTAAACACATGGACCACAATACGGTTTGAACATTTTGGCACTTTTTTCTACAAAGCAATAATTTGTACAAACAATATTGACAAGCTCAGTACACACAGTTTAAAGAAACAACCGTACCTCTCTTGGAGTGATGTCCTGGTGGCAGCTCCCCAGGTGCCTGTACCACGTGTTTCCTTCTCTTGCTTCTCTGTGGTGCCAATCCTTGTATTGGCAGGCACGCTCATCTGGAGAGGCAGGGACTCCAGACTGCGATGCATGCTTGATAGTTTTGGGTAGAGTAGTGGTGACCCAGTCTGGTTTTCATATGAGCTGCAGGAGTCCAAGTGGAGCACAGGTGCCGGGCTGGGGGTGAGACGGCCGCCCAAGTGAGAACCTGCCAGGTCATGGAGCTTGGAGTACGGGGGCACTTTGGGAGGGAGGTCCTGGATGGTTACGCAGGAATCAAGGCTGTTGGAGTTGACCTTGTCCAGGTGAGCCAGGCTTGGTGGACGTCCAATTGATTTCATTCTATAGGATCAACAAAGTAATTTTATACAACTACCTTTTATACATGTGTAGTGCCATTAAGATATAACGAACTGTTCTTTGATAGTGGAACCCTCAAGACAAGGCAATTTTAAAAAGATCAGCATGCTGTATTTTCTTTTTGGGAGTATGAATGAAATTTTAATTTTTGCAGTGGAATGGTATATAGAGTACAGCAGGACAACTGTATGCATTATCAAAACATCTACATGTCATTCTTAAACTTATTGTTAAGCACGGCTGACCTTCATAAATCCTGGTAGCTGACTGGAAACAGGTACAGTGGGTGTGAACAATGGGTTAGGGAACGAATAGTGATTGTCATGAATGATTTCTGCCCATTGATTAAGGCATAAAAATTGGCCTTTCAAGGAAAAGGTAGGAAATGAATGAATGACTGGGTTAGTGAATGAATGAGAAAGAGTTAACATGTAAATTTGAACCTTGGTGTTGTAGGTGATGACAGTTCAGGGTATTTGCTGCTACTGGTCCGTCTGAGGCCGTGAAGTTTCAGAGCAGACTCGTCTGTGCACTCAGACTGTGAGTCCTGTCCTTTTAGAGAACCACAGTCTATGTCAGCACCCACAGCCTTGGCTTTGGCTCTCTCTTTCTCCTTCTCTCGGTCTGTCTGGTTCACAGGGCCGGAGATAGTGCGATTAGTCATTTTACTGCTGCAGCTGCTAGGTTCTTTAACCCTGGGCCCTGCAGTGCCGATGGATACCGGTTTCAAGCTCAACAGACTGGGGTCAATGGTACCACTGGGAGGGCGAGATGCGGGACGACCGATGACACTCAGTGTACTTGATTTAGCGGGTCGGGGCAGGCTGCGATACTGAATACTGTTCCGGGCATTAGGCCCCAGAAAGCCCTGCTCACTGCTGGCATCAAAGCTGTTTTTGCGACCTGTAGGTGCTCCTACAGGCTTCACAGGAATGCCAGATGACTTGGGGGTTTTCCCTAGAGTAGAAGAGCCACTGGAGATGGTGGCACCACCTGCTGTCAGAACAGTGGCAGTACCAGTAGCTGTGGGTTTTTTGTAACCAAATGAGGCTCCAGCTGAGGGTTTAACTAGCCCCGAAGGAGGCTTGCGGTATTCTCCATGGTGATCCTTGCCAGCATCGGATCGAGAACGCTGTAGACCAGCTGTTTTGACAGAAATCCTAGATTTGTCCTGTGGCTTTTCACTTTTCGGGGCTGCACAGACAAATATGAAATAAAGACATTAATAAAAAAAGTTTCTATTGGGGTCAGTTCAGGTATCTTTACTAAAATATTACCCAGAGACTGGGCGGAGTAAGGAGACAGATGGGCATTAACAAATCACTTCAAACTAAAATGTCTAGTCAGCAAATTTCCCTTCAACTTTATAACTTAAAATAAAAGAGCTTAGCTGCAGGCATCACAGTATGTAGTGAATGAGTAAAGAAACATACATTTTCCAGTTTTTATGTACCCATGACCTGGAGTCTGAATCATGTACTGTATGACTTTCGATTATTTTGCTTATCCCATAAAACACATTCCAGTATTATCGAAGGGATCGTTTGTGGGATCTGTGAATGTGTGTGTGCTAAAAATGTAGGTAGGGAATAGTTTATATAGTTGTCAACAGTTTAAGAAAAGAGTCTATAATATCTATAAATCTATTGTGCCTACGGTCTGGTAAAATGTAAAGACGAAGCCATTTTACTTTTAAGTGTTGCTAAACTTTTAAATAGCAAAGATCCAGAAATAATACACAATAAAAAGTAGTATATGACAAGATCTTACCTACAACTTTGAGCATGCTCTGAGAGGTGTGGGTTATGGGAGAGGTTACTCCAATAGGGGGATTTTTGCCCTTTTTGAAGCTTCCTGGCTGCCCGAGACTCTGAGGCTTCTTTAGCTCTCCTTTGCCAGAATCTTCACTTAAGCTGGGTGGTTTTTTTCTCCACTTGCTCGGGCCTTCACACTTAAGGCTTCCCGTGTCAAAGCTGGACCTATCAAGCTTATGGCTGGATTTGCTGTCCTCACTGTACCATGAAAGTCCACTTTCCACCAGGGAGCGCTTTTCTGCATCAGTGCGGAGCTGAGGAGAGGCAGAGCAAAGAGGCACATTAAGGGTAAACATCAGGCATATATTTTGTTATCTGTGTAGTAACTGTTTACTGTTGTCTGTAATCTTTTGCTTAATCTAAGTCACATTCCAGTGGGTAGAGCGGGAGATATACTGATATGGCCAAAGAAGATTAAAGAAAGCATGAGACAAAGAAGAAAACTATTTTGGGACTTTCAGAAGATAAAACTGAGGACAAACCGGGGCATGCTGCGTTTTGGCCAACTGTACACTGACAGATGGCTTACTGAACATTCAAATGTGAAAAATATTTATTGGGCAACATAAAAGCACCACAGTAAAATTTATAGTAGTGTGAAATATTGTTATGATAGATTTATCTTTGTGCTTACTCCAACAACATGAAGTAAATCAAAAAAGGTGGAACTGAAAATGTTTGTTACGACTCATGTACATCCAGTTTTTTAAGAGAACAAACTACAATAGAAGCCAGTCTTCACCACATGCCAAATTACAAGCTGTTAGCTACAGTGTGTTGGCTCACCATAGCAGAGGAGCTACGTCTGGATCCCAAGGGCGTGCTTGGGAGGGAGTTAAGGGAGGAGCTGGCATTGAATTCTTCTGAACTGAGATTCTCCGAGCCGTCACCATCACCGTCGCTGAGCCCACTGCTGATCGAGCTGCTCTCATCCCACCTAAAACAAAATAAAATGTTACAATAAGTCACCTAGTCTGACTATGTTAAAGCATCTTTATCAGGGCTGAAACTGGAAAAAAACTGGTAGCCATCTGTCTACAGTAAGTTGTCCCTGCAGGAGACCACATGCTCAAACAAGCAAGTAATTTGAAAATGGATACATCTGCTTGGAGTGAAGTAATAGCAACCAGCCATATGGTGGTCAAAGCATCAGTGGTGGACTTGTTAGGTAAAATTGCCTTACATTTAACTTCTAACAACACATATACTGTATAATGGACACACCAATACCAGTGGTTGAACTGTACTCAGAAACAGACTCTCAGATCTTTCTATTAAAAACAACACTGCAAATTCTTCTACTTTTCCTTCTGCTTCTCTACAGCAAATCATCTTCCTCCTATAGCATGCAGTGATTTGCACATTGATTCGGACATCGGATGCCCTTTCTGGCGCAACCCTCTCCATTTATCCAGGCTTGGGGAGGACACAAGGAGTTCACTTGTGACCCCTTGTGGCTGGATTTTTAAAGAAAAAATCATTATCATACAAAACATGCACGGACAAATAAAGAATTAACAGTAGTAGCTTTGAAGTGGAGCCCAGAGCTTCTAACTCTGTGTGCAGCTCATTGTTGATTTAAAGAAAACAAATCATATTGAATAAAAAGAAATGTGGCAGACAACTGAACTCAGCAATCTGGCATGCCATGTAAAAACAGGAGAAATCAGAGAGACAGGCTCACAAACCTTTGCAGGCTTCTCTCTATGCCATAATCAAGTTCTGCAAGCAGACACTGCTTGAGTCAAGGAAAGGTTGTGGATACATTTAAAACCACTGCATAAAGTTTAGCAGTTTAACAGCTGTAGCCTCTGAACATTGCAGGAGGATGATGAGGTTTAAAATTTAAGGCTCACAAGTTTTAAATTCAGCACTAATGCCTTGTTAAATTTACAAGTTGGTGAGCTACTGAATGCAAGTCCAGCTGTAATTACTGCAAGTTCCCCATCATTACTACTGGCAACCACAAGTGGTAATCAAGCTAAAGCTGGCTCACAAAAAACTAGAGTGAAGGTGCTTTTAAGCTGAGTCACTGCAGGAGCTTTTCACTTTCTGCTGCCTTCCTCTGACCATGTGAAGCTGCTTCTTTTTCTTTGTGGGTCTGCAGCCTGCAATTAGCAAAGGAATGGAACAAGGAAGTCACAGAAAAACAGAGGAAGATAAAAATGTCCTATACACATTTGGAAATAGGTTTAATCACATGGTTATATGGCCACAGTTGTAAAACAAAGTCTAACACTTTGCACCTCTTATTGAAATTCTGGTGCACATTGATTTATGGGAGATTTATGGAGAACCAGCACAGGAAATATTTAACAAGACCTAAAACAAACACCAGTATAATAATTTAGATGTTTCCAAATACCATGTACCACAAGAATATTTGTTGGGTTTCTATCACCCCCAGATGTGCATGGTAAGTACAGTGTTTGAACAATACCACCACTGTCAGCAGTGACAGACATGAATAAGCCCGAGTCAGTGAAAGTAGATTCAGGCTGTGGGCTATGGAGATCCAAACTGTCTGCTCCCAGAGGTGCAACCCAGAAACAGAGAGAGTGGGAGGGTGTCAGTATGTGCATACTTTTGTACAGGGTTGCAATTAGGTTTTTTGGTTTACACTGGCTCAGCTCCAACACTTCTCTTGATTTGTGCAGAGGGTTGCAAATAAAATGTTTTAAAATATGCTGTTAATAGTAGACGTCAGGCAAACATTAGCATGCTACAAGCTAACAACCAATGGTCAGACCAAGATCTGTCTGCACTGACAGGTGAAATGCTTAAACTTGATAGTACCTAGCTAGACAAGACCGCAGATGATCTTCACTGTAGTTAAAGAATTAAGCAAACATGTACAAATAAATATAAAAACGCAACTTGTAGAGCTCTGTCATTGAGACTATTGGCCCAAAAGAACAGCAAATGCTCTGGGGTGCAAGCTTTTAGGTGAAAGAATTGAGAAAAATATCCTCTATAGCCAATTCTATAGACAACAACACTGCAGTGCCTCCTGAGAATACAGCGCAATTCCACAGAGAGTAGACTGAACACTAATACATCTGTTTGTCCAATCAATATTTATTCTCAACATTTATTCAACTCTAGCCTATGGTATAGAGAAATTAGTATGATCACAAAATATCATTTTGTAAATACAAGTTAAGGCTAAGTGATATAGGCAGAGTAAGGAAACGTTTTACACTACTAATGCAGATTTCTTACAACTTGAATGCATGACATATGCTATAAATGCAAGCCTGTTAAACACGTAAGCAAATGTACATTAAGAGGACGATATCAAAGGACAATAGACTGCAAGATTATCTAAAAACGCCTGTTTAAAGACTAAAGCACTGGCGCTGGTCCATCAACTTTACCTTGGTGTAAAAAGTGTCCTTTTTACTCCTGAGCCCGACTGCAGGGGAGACACCTTTCCGATTAAAATGCGGCCGCTCATTTGTCCTCTGCTTTTCGGGGTAAAAGCTTTTTCCGGTATAATGTCTGCCGACATTGAAGCACATATCCTGAGTGAGGAAAACGACTCTTCCCTGGTTCGTGAAGCAGACTCTGGTCTGGCGCTTCAAAGGCAGCAGTAACTCCCCCTCCGCAGAAAAAAAGTGCAGCGGGATGACGAGCGGCCGGAGGAGAGGAGAGGAGAGCGCAGCGGGATGCTAAATGGGCTTTTACTGAGAAACGGCAGTGCTGCAGAGGATATAATAAAAAATAAAAATAAAAAAACTTGATTTTATACAACCAGTGTCTGTTGAGATTGAAGTTAGCAAACAGGGAGATAACCATTGTTGGCAGCGCAAAAGGGTTTAACCCTAGCGACTGATTAGCAAAGCAAGCCTGGGTTACTGAAAATTAACACGATCAGGTTATAAGACTTTAGGGAAATACAAAATATTACAATAAAAAACTTACAGTAGATAAACGGTTATGCTGCACATTAACCGTGTGGCAATTTGAGCATGTTACTGTTGAGGTTACTGTTTATAAAAGCAATTGTCGTGCAAAATGTATTGGTAGAGCTTTGGCCTGCATTACCTTGCTTACTTATTCATTTATGTTTATCTGTTTTATCTGCTAACACTTACTACTTACTGTGTTCTTAAATCTAACTTTAAATGCATACTAATTAGCTATTCAAATTAAGCCAAATGCATTTACAGTATGATAACTATTTTTAACTTTAAAGTGTTTGCCCTGTCTATGATACATCACTCCTGTTTTTGTTTAAACGGTGACCATAATAAATAACTCATACCTTTTGGGGCCTTACTGGAAAAACATAAGTCCAAGGTAAGGCTTGAATCACAAAGTTCAACCACAAATCCTTAAATGAGCTGAGGACCTCCAGTGAGGCATGAGTAGCCTTGGAAAACCTTGGTCTCCCTCTCATTAGCAGTGGAACAGTCTCTGGGATGACTTCACCGAATCTCTCAACACTGAGGGCCATGGGGTAGAGACTGTCTTTGGTCCACCCTGTCCTCAACAGTCTCATTTTAGTTCAAGTAATTTTAAAGGTGATATATTTGTCTTGATGGCCCTATTTAACATAACACATAAGCTATAACATAATGAGAATAATAGTATAATACATAATGAGTTTTTTTGTGAATGAGGAAATTGGGATCATGTGTGACCCAGAAGTGTAAACGTGTTTCCAAATGTGATCCACAGAGCTGTCAGGAAATAGCTGATGCAAGCTGGATTTTAAACAGACCACAATATCCCTGTTGGTGCATTTATTTTAAGTCTTCTCCTTTTCCACATCAGACCTCAGCTTTTAACAAAAAAACTAAGTTTTTTAAGTGTATTCCAAGATGTTTTTTTTTTGTTTGTTTTTTGACTGCTAAAATACATACAGGCTGAGCATATAACTGTGAGATTTTAGCTGGATATAGGATTGTTATGTCTCCCCTCTGTGTTTCCTATCAGCTCCATCAATGTCTGGTGCTTTTCATTTTTGCTCACAAGATCTACTTTTGTTTACCTGCTGGTCGTTTACAAACTGTATTTTCTCATGTTACTTTTTCTCAAGCAATAAGGTTCCAGATTGTTTACAAAATTTCAGAAATAATGTTGGTCACGTTGCTCTGTTTATCTCCGCCAGGCCACAGCACTGCTAAACAAGCTGTCAACTTAAAAGCCCTGAAGTCCTGTTTGCACTGAACAGCTGTCTCACACAGATAACCAAAAGGCTTGATAGACAGAAACATCCTCTGTGTGTTTGCCTATACAGAAGGTGATTCATTAATCAGACTTGCATAAATTTGGGGAATTTACAAATATTTAAAAATAGATTCTGCGAAAACTTCTTTTACTGGAGGCTTACCAGATGTTACACTTGACATCATGACTTTGATTTTTGATCAGTTAGAGAGCTGGAAGATAAAATCACTCGTTTTATGTATGCTTAGGACTTATTTTTCGTCAACTTAGTAAAAATGTTGCCAAGGGTATAAAAATAATGCAAACTAATACTATTCCCACATATCTGGGAAACCTTTCAGTTGATGAAGTTATTTTAAATTATTATTTTTAAAAATCTGTTAGCGCTAGAGTGACCACCTGTCCTACTTTTGGTTGTACTGCACAGCCATTTAGGCATCTGTCCCGCCATCCCACTTATTAAATTAATTTGCCTCTTTTTCATTGGTGCACAGTGGATCTTATAAAAAGAGAGATTCAAGTTAAGAACTAGAAGATAAGGTCACTATTCCTTGTGTAAAATGTAGAATAAATATTTGTTGGTGTCGGTCTGTTGTTTCCTCTGTGTTTCAGGAAAGGCTTCTCCTGGAGCTGTGAGCTGGTGCTGGATTGTTTTGAGAATATACAGACTGAGAGCTTGGATTTTTTTTCTGTTCCACCTTTTTATTCCAAGGAATAAAGTCTCAATAAAGCCATTACTGTGCAAAATGTGTGTTTTGGGGATGAAAACAGCACATTGATATAACAACTTTTATCTCAATAAGTTGGTAATGTTAGATAGTTTATCAAAAGATTTATATCTCGAGTGCATCTCACCTTTTCCCACCAAATCACAAAACTTGTCCTACTTTTTCAGATGGTCACCCTAGTTAGCGCCACTAAACTAGACTAGCGTGTTTAACTTTGGAACGAACAACTGAGATAAACAGACTTTTCCAACAATATTTCAATTTACTGACATCTGCCTCCACACTAAAAAATGTGTGAAGTGCTTTGAAAATGTATTTTGGCACTTGAGCCTGATCCCAAGTGGAGCTATGACTCCAGATGTCCAGCAGGAGGCAGGATAAGCACAAGGTATACCAAAAGAAAGGTATCTTCTGGCAAAACATGTCAAAAAAATGCTATGACCATATACAATAATGGGTTTACTAAACAATAAATTTAACCCTATATCTATAATTTTACAGAAAATGAATTGCAGCAAGAGCAGCACTGTGGTTAATGATTCAATGAAGGGGCTGCAGCTGAAAAAGGCAGTAGAGACCAATTCTAGCCTGTATTTTTATGATACTGGAGTTTTAAAAGACCCAAGCAAATAGGTCTGTGCTGTCCCCTGCTGAGTGCACTAGTATATCAGGTTTGTAAATGGTCTTAAGAGTAGGTCTAGAACTGCAGTCGTCTCGGCTCTGCAGAGGCCCAGAGAATGGACTCATTGCCTGATTATTGGAGTGGAAAATGACAGACAGAAACTTTGGCCTTAAACATTTAACTCATAATATACAGCTGAGGTAAGTCTATTACTCAAGCAAGACAATGTGAACAGCAATATCTTGTGTGGCGTTGTTTACAATCAGCAGTGAGTGTATAACACTGTATTATTAAAAATATGTATTATATTCCCAATCCAGACCTCAAAAAAGATCTACAAATCTACTTACAAAAATGTTGGGACACTGTGTAAAATGTTAATTAAAACAATGTAATAAAGATCCCATGCAATCTCAGCAATAATAATAATAATAATAATAATAATAATAATAATAATAAAGATATACATTGCCTTCTGTCTTTGTTTGTGAAACTAAACAATAATACAATAATAACACTAATTGGGGTTATAGCGTACCTTAACCTGAAGCTCACTAGCCCAGTAACATCAATGAGCTTATCTAAAGCTATTCAATGACGTTGCTGCATGAATTCAAAACGTTTGCAAATGCAGAGTTCCCACGATCTACATGACACATACTGTTGTAATATTATTAAAAATGAATCATATCTTTTGCCTGAAGCTCAGTATTCTACCCCCAGTACAAAACTGCACACCCAGACGACCACATGCAGACATGATATGGCTCTGATTCATGGTTCCCTTGGGTGCTGCAGTAATAGTGACTTACACATGGGACTGGTGCTGCTGGTGGGGGCAGAGTGTTTGGGAGAGAGTGGGGTATTTTACTGACCCGTACTGGAGAGCGTGAACTCCATATTGACCCCATATGTGTTTAGACTATACACTGTAGGAGGGTTGTGTATGCTATAGGTTACACTAACACATTATGCAGCAGGTCCAAAGGAAATGGGGCCTTTTATTGTTGTTTCTAGTCAAAGGCAAGAAACCACATCCCTTTTCTCTGAACTGTAACCCATAAAGGACTGACCCAGAGTCGTGGATTTGCTAAACTGTAATCCCAGCAGTGCCAGTGAAGGACCTCTATATCAGTTCTTTTGGTTTAAGTGGGTCAGAAAATGTGTCAGGCTTCAACATTCACGGAAACATTTGGTGTCTACAGAGAGGTTCAACTCATGCAGGAAGGGAAAATCAAATGCAGACCGACAGAACCACACGTCCAAGATCAAACGACTGTAACAAACGTCTTGTGCGGTGTCTCTAAAACAAGAATTCCTGAAAAAAAATATTTGCATACTCTTAAATAGAACCTGACTTCAATCTAAAACAAGAAAAGCTTTATTATGGTTATTGTGTCAGAAGAACAAGCAAGGGTCTATCAGCAATTTAATACAATGTAGAATCTTCTTCCCCCAACATCTGCCTCCTGGCGTGCAGTGATTTGCATATTGATTTGTCAAAGGTTTTTATGTTGGATGCCCTTCCTGATACAACCCCTCTCCATTTATCCAGGCTTGGGACTAGCACAAAGAGTACACTGGCTTATAACCCCCTGTAGCTGGATTAATTTAATGGCATATAGAATGAAAGGTCAAAATAAAATGGATTTGATGCTTAACATACAACTGAGATGTGAATTGCCTCTGTAATAACATAATAAACTGGTATCAAGGTTGGCAAAAGGTAATTTTCTTTTCCATCACATATTAGAACTAAGGCTGCATAATATATCGCAAAGGTATTGTTTTGACCCAATCAGCAACCGTAATATCCATATAAACTATATGTATCGCAATAATCGTTATATATTCCTATATCTGTCAGAATAATTTTCCTATCAGATCCCTAAGTAAAAATGTGTTATGAAAAAATATTTTAAAAAAGTGCAGCTTTAGTTGTGATTCCCTTAATTTTCTTTGTTAGCCTTGTTTTAGTGCTGGTTTAGGCTTTTTTAGGCTTTGACACAGTTTTGGCAGTGTAAATACAGGGACTTACATTTCTGCGATAATTTAATAAAACTTACTATGTCAAAATAGCAAATAAAAATATGAACACTCATACTGTTGTTGCAATATTCAACATAGTTATCATATACTGCATGTTTTTCCCCATCGTGTAGCCCTAACTGCAACTGTACATCAAGGGAGAAATGCAAATGGCACAAATGCAAAATCAGCTGCTAACAGAAGCCTCTTGCCTGTGACACCAATTACAAAACAATCCAGTTAACTGTTTGCATGCATCTTCACACCAGCCGTGCACTACCAGCTCCATCAGTCTCTCTCAGCGGATGCACACACCCCCCTCTCACATACATCCGTTCGGCGGCTATCACACTGACACACAGAGCTCCCATCACTGGGTCAGTGGAAGATGGTTGCCATGGCAGCACATCCCGAGCTGCCGCATGATCAGAGGTGTGATGCTGCTGAACCAGCCTCCTCTCTCTGCTCTGCACTGCTGTCTGTAGGCTGCTATAGAGACACAAGCTAGCACCTACATGTCCACAATCCCTTGTAAACAGATGTAACAAGCCATTTATATTGCATGTTTTATACACTTTTTTTTAACGAGAAGAGTAGCGTTGTGCAAGATTAAAAGCCAAACACAAAGCAAACAACTACAAATCTGATCCTCCTGTGAAATTTATATGGTCTGACTGGAGTGTTGGGGCTTTTAAACCATCAGCTACATGACATTATGGAAAAATTGTCAGTTCCCAGTGAACATCTGTATTGGACATGAAAGGCTTATAAACATGGCTGCTAAAAGTCTGTGAAATATCAAACATAATTGACTGTACTCTATTAAAATGATGCCGACTGCAAAGCAGACTTCATAATTCATATTCCAGAAAAGAGTAAAACTAGTCTGGACCAACAGTATGATTACTGGCTTAAGTACTAGGCTGTAAAATATAATTTGCTATGGTATGACATCACAAGACTAATGCCTAAGTGCCAAATAGTGTTACGAATATGACCAGGAAAAGCATTTAGATTCTTCATGTGGCATATGTGGGCAGAGTGAAAGAAAGCCATCTCAACACTTGTCTGAGATGTGAAACGCAGTCACTTACACTCTGATGACGATGTGCTGGGTACATTAAATTTAATGATGCCAGCCAAGAATCAATGCAGACACAGCGGCGACGGAGGGAAAGATGGAAGATTACCGGTATGTATGATTTTATACAACTGTGGAATTTCCATTTGGACCAATATTTCCAAAGCACATCCTATAGATGGATGCTAGGCATATACAAATATACAGTAAATACTCTGCAGGTTAGAGATAGTAGTAGTTTTACATTTACTTTAACATACATTTTTACATTGAATTTACTACACACTTTAGAGTCTGTTCCATTAAGTTTGATTTGTGGTGATTGAATTTGAGCATACACTGACAAACTATTGTTGTCCCAACATTTCGTAAAGTACATTTTGAAACCTCTGTTATTATGCTTATAATTTCCATGCTATATATACATATATATGACCATTGCTAATAAAATTAACCTAAACAGGTTCTGACAATATGAGCTTAAGACTGGTCTCGAGACTTCCTTTTTGCATTCTCAGGTTGCATTTTTACTTGTTGGACTTGGTCTCAGTCTCAGATGTTGCGGTCTCTGAGGTTTTTCTACCAGTAATATAAGAAAATTTGTTTTCTTATTTAATTTAATCACTTACTGTGCCACAAAGAGATTAATGGCTAACCTAAATCAGCACCAAGTTGTAACTTAGGTCTGCAGGTCAGAAGCACAAAATTATTATTAATGTATTTAAGCCAGTAACTTATGTTTTTTTTTTTTTTTTTTTTTTTTGATTTAAGGTTAAGATCTCAGACTGTAAAAGTCTCGGTCATTAGAATGGTCTTGACTACCACACTTCCAAAACCATCTTGCTTATTTAGATTTTGAGCTGTTTGGTGGCTAATGCTAATTCTTAAATTTAAAAAGTAGCAGTGGCAGCCTGCCTTTTATTGCTCCAATAACTTTGAAAATGGGGGCAATAGCAAAAATAGCAGAAGCACTGAAAACTCAGTATGTATGACAAGCCTAAATGAGCACAGGTTTTCTTATTAGATATAGATATGGGTACATATAGGCAATGCTGACTTTGTGAGATTCAAAGTAAGCTAAATGATTAGGTCAGTAGTCAGGATATAGTCCCCTAATCAACATTTGTGCCTTTGGTCTGGTGGACTATATGAAGTATTACATTATTGATAAGTCCAACTAGAGCAGTGATTACCATCAGACTAGACACATTTGGTCTCAGATAGCCAAAGGTTGTCTGTATGAGTAAAATCAATATCCATTAGACCGTCACCAATGTGCTGCTGTCTGCTGCGCCAAAGCTTTTTTTTTTACATATATGGTTTAATAAACAACATGCTCAGACTGTGTTGTGTGTTGCAAATTGATCTAGACATTATACAACTGTTTTATATTGCCCTAATATGAAAACCAATTTGAGAATAATGATAACACCATGTATAAAATGGAGCTAGGGGTGAAAAGGAGCACAAATTGCACCTCTCCTAAGAGTCGATTTTCAGCGGCGTTGCTATGGTTACGCACAAGGAGGCTGATCTATTTTCAAGTGCTGGTAGCTAATGGTCTTCAATGAGCAGAGCTGAGAATGTGTGACAAGGCTCGTACAGTAGAAATGCAAATGTATCACACAGAGAGGAAAATTAGGGCATGAGCTGTTGCGCCTGCTTCAAAAACTGGATTAGCTTAGTTATCTACAGTATTTGATGTTGCTGTACTTATGGGGCAGGATTAACTCAAACTCAAGCAAACACATTCCTACATTCCTCGTGGAAAGTAAGTCTTGGAGTGGACAGTTTCCAGAAAAGCAGTAAAAGAAGAGAGGACAGACTTCTTTCTCCACTTTTATATTGTATTGTAAGTACAACTTGATAGGCACTATCAAAAAAGAAATTGTTATAGAACGACGTCTTTTCCTTTCAGCTGTCCTGCAGGGGTTGCCACAGGGAATCATCTGCCTCTGGTTAGCCCTCTGCATCCTCTTCTCTCACACCTAACTTTATGTCTTCTTTCACTACATCCGTAAATCTTCTGTTCAGTCTTCCTCTAAGCCTCATGCCTGGCTGCTGTAACCTCAGCATCCATTTACCAATATATTTATGCTCCTTTGTACTGTCCAAGCCATCTCAGTCTGACCTCTCTGACTTTATCTCCTTTACATACATCATGAGCTGTCCCTCTGATGTAGCTATTCCTAATTCTATCCATTCTTATCACTCCCAAAGACAACCTTAACCTCCACAGCTCTGCCTCTTGTCTTTTCCTCGGTACCACTGTCTCTAAACCATACAACATCGCTGGTTTCATCACTGGCTTGTGAAACCGTGATTTGCAGGTTTAATCTGGCACATTCTTCTCCATTTATCTGGACTTTGGGCCGGCCCAAAGTGTACACTGGCTTGTGTCCCTGTGTGGCTGATTTATTATTAGTCATAGACCTCATTCTTATTTACATTCAAATCCCATAAACAGAGATACTGAGGCCATTTGTTGCTATAATCAACCTGTTTTAACCATTTCCCCAAAAGTATGCTATAACGTGACCCTTTTCAAAACTCCTCCCAAAAAGTAAAGCCTTGACTACTGCAGTACTCTTTAATCAGTGTACAAAGCTATTCTATATAATGTTAGTCTGATTATTCTTAACCCCTCATTCCAATGCACTTCACTTTATGACCCACTAATTTTCCTCCTCTTTGAAAAAAAAATACCTCATTTAGCCTCCTTCTTAAAGTACTCTCTGGTAAGTAAAAACATGACCTGGCTCGCAGCAAGCAGTTAATGCTCACGAGGCTGAGCTTAAATCCCATTGCATGTGTGATTGCGATAAAGCTCCAAAACCACTCTAGAGCACTGTCCTGAATTCCTTAACTTCCTCTTGACTCTCTGTCAGCTGTCGACGTGGGAGATGGAATTAGATCAACATGCATAAAGGACAAGAGAAGACACCATCGAAGGAAATTATTGTTAGTTGTTTTGTAGTCTCCTTTAGTGGAAAATATGTGCACTTACTTCTAATAGTCTGTAAACAATCTACAAATCTTTGATGGAAATGCAGAGGAAATCTATTCTGCAGGTATTAAATATGTGTGTTTTAGACATAATGTTTGTACGACTTATCTATCACCCAGAAGTCATAACTTTTAAGATCCCCTTCGGATTTACACAGCCCTCACAACTCAAAGCCTGGGCTAAACAATGTTGATTTATGAAGGTGTGCTATGGTCTACACCAGAAATTAGCAGATCCTTTAAGTTCTATTAGATTTTCAATAGCTTTCCTGGTTTGCAGTACTTGCATTTTCCACTGATACTCATTTACCTGTTGCACCTGAGTCTTAGAAACATTACATCTTAAACACTCATATTTGCTACCTGCAGAAAACATTTCCTGTGCAGTTCTGTCCATCAAAAAATTGTGGATGTTTTACTGACAAGGACAGTGATTCCCAACCTTTTTCCCAAGTGACCGCCATTTTATTAGTGACCCTGACCCTAATTAGGAAAAAGGTAAATTTCACTGCATAACAAAAACATCACAGAAGTTTTATTAATCTATTTTCAACAGTTTCTAAACACATGTTCTGTCACCATTGCAATGCATTGGCCAGTCTTTCTTGCATTATCATTTAGCCCTAGCTTGAAACTCTTTTTCAAGAGGCCCCCACGACCCACTGTGAATCTTTGGCGCCTCCTACTTGGGGTCCCGACCCCCAGGTTGGGAATCACTGTACTAGAAAATGTCAGTCACTCAACCATGAGCCACAAAAAGCCAAAATCTAGCCATCACAAAGAATGTTGCCAATAGGTAATGCTTGCTATACTAACAACTACCCAAATCTGTTAATATGCTTTTCTCCTATTTCATTTTCAAACTAAAATGATTACTTGCCTATTTCCTATTACTCCGGAAGGGTGTCATAGTAATAACGTCATCTTTATTGATATGTTATGTAGTTAAAATTTGATACAATTTGCTTTAAATGAGCTAAAATGTAAAATAAGACATTGCCTAGTAACTGTCCAGAGATCCCAATTCATCAATAGCTGTGACACACATGCAACTCTCCAACAAATCTGACCTTTTAAAAGTCAAAAGGTGGCGACTGAAAGGACAAACCAGCAGCGGTTGTCAAGGTAACCCCAGATGCTGACTTTAATTTTTTTTTTCATCTCATGTGCCATTTGCTCTTACCCATTAGCCAGGTTGTCATCATCATCGTCAGGCAGACTCTTCCCCAGAAGGTCACTGTCGCTCAGGTAACCGGACTTGAGGTCGGGGTCGTCCACATCGAGGCCCTCAATGAGCTCAATGCGAGACGTGCTGCTGAGGCGGCCGGAGCGTGCCGGCATGGTGTGGGCCGTGTACTGGGAGCTGCTTTTACTGGCCTGGTAACCCCCTCCTGTAGAAGATGGAGCATCCCCGGCCTGAAGACGAGGGCTGGATTGTCCATGGCGCCAGGACAGTGGCGAGGAGCGGTTGGACAGGCTGGATATGCTGCGAGCGTTAGTCTCATCACTGTCATAACCAACATTGGTGCTGTCCACACAACTAGAGGGAAACAAAACAAAGGACAGAATGTTGGACTTATGGCCGGGGCTATTGCTGACACTGTTCCAAATGTTACAGAGACTGACCCAAGATCTTTTTTTTTTAAATAAATCTGACTGCTTTAAAGAACTCCAAAATGGCATTGAGTCCATGTTGACCTACATACAGGAGTTATGCTGTAAATGTCTTCTGGGACTAAAGCAAAAAACTGTGACATTGAGCTCAAAGGAAAAAGGAGCTGGGACTCTGTCGATGAAAAGGCACTTAATGATTCTCATACTGGGACAGTGTATTACAACATCACTCTACACTGTAAAAAGCAGAAAAAACAAGTACATGCAGTCTGGACCAACCATACTGACAATTTCTTATTTGAAGTGAAAGTGGGTCAGGGCTAGAAATGTCCTTCAAAAAGGCTCAAGTGTCTATTTGTCTGAAGATTACACAACTAGATGGACCATCTAACCCAAATAAATATTGCAACGGCTCTGACCATAGAAGTATTTTTATTTCTTGCTAATTGATAATTCATAAAGACATTGGTAGAAAATACAGTCTTGTTCATGGATGAAATCAAATAATACTGCTGACAATATTTTGAGTCCAGATATAGGCACTATATCTTTACCATTGCTAGAGATAGGACCAGTGCCTTGTTTATGCTCACTGAGTATTTCTAGTTTTAATTTTTCTTCTTTTTTTATATGATTTTGTGTATTTTTGTTCATTGATACACCTTTCTTTGTCCAAGACTGCACAGTACTGCACATATTTTTAAACTTTTGGTCCAATGTATTGCTAAAATTCTATTTTTGTTAACCATGACTCACACAACAGCTTTCTTTATTTCAGTGGTCTAAGCTTGGGGCAATAGTGAGGCACTAAGTCACATTAGTCACAGCATGATTCAGCGATAATTTACTCTCTGTGTTAGACCAGCTGTTACATATCAACTTTAATGTCCAAATGAAATAAAGGGCTTGCCACCTCTGGTCTCATGTTATGTTGTGGTTGTTGCAACAAATTATTGTCTGTTCGTTTTCTGGTACGAGCCAAACTGTGAGAGAATTCTTGAATGAAGTAATGACCACAAAACAGGCAGAAACAGGCTATTTAAGTGGGATGGAAGCCAGATGTGCACCAGGTGCCAACTCTCTGAACGTCCACAGAAAAATGTTTACACATGATAGCATTTTGTATGGCTCTGTTATTTGTTGCTTGTTGGACATTATCATTTTTAAACCAATACACAACATAGTTGTGTATAATGTTTTCTGTGACTAAACCTAATATTGATACTCTGTCATTTTATATAACTTCTATATAACAGTAATACTTAAAATGCAGGTAGCCATTTTTTTGACTTGCCTGTGGCTAAGTTGGGACCCCCGCAGACTGGACATAGTGTCTTCCAAATTCTGGCGCAGGTCAAGTACATTTTGCACAGTGCGCTTCCTCTGTGACTCAGGATCTGTGGATCAGTTAGGGAAAAAAACAGCAAACTACATTTAGAAAGTCAACATACATTAAGGCAATAATCTTATAGTTTTAAAGAAAATACATATTTTTGTGCTTTGTTGTTTTGAGCTCATGCACGCACACGCATATTCACACCCATGCATAAAACCGTCTTGGTCTGGACATGAATGCATTTAACATGGGTTGCTATCAGTCACCATGAGTAGCTCTATGCCTCTCTGGGCTAATATGAGGTAATAAAAGAATAGAAATACTTAGATAGCTTAACTTTGACAAGATGCACCATAGTCTGCTTCCAGGAGCCAAATAAAAGTCCTAACTGGATGTAAAGTGTGCAGTGATTGGGTCAGAGCAATCAAATCAATATTACAGTGCTATTAGGAGTGTAGTTTCTTTGACTCTAACAAATCAGACAAGCCTTACTGTAAAATAGGTAGTGTCTGTGCTAGCATCCAAAACAATATATAGTTTCAATGTATTACATGTTTAAATGTATTGACATTGAACAAATTTAAGTTTAATTATAGATTGAGAGAGATAGATTAAGTTAGATTATAGATTGAGCATGTTAGTAAAGTTTTCTGTAACTGAAAAATACTACTTTGAGTTTGTTTTCCAGCAGAGCAGTATCGCTTTTACATGAATGTGTGGCTATATTTGGTAATCCGTACATAGTACACACACATGTGAATCCCATTAGTTTACTTAATGCAATATGCACTTTGTTCCTGTGCAGTGACTGACAGTCCTCTGGCACCCTGCATTGCAGTCATGCCTACAATACAGAGAAGGTAAACTCAGCCAGAATACTAAAGCAGATCTGAATCAGGAAAAGCCTATGAATCATGCAACACTACAGGAAGTGCACTGAGCAGATGTACTGCAGGGCCATTCTGAGATATAGAAAATTTAATCATTAAATTAGAGGAGTCCTCAACTGCTGTGCACCTGTGCGTGCACATGGACACATGTTAAACCAGGACTTAGTTGTGTAATTTTTTTTTTTTTTTTAAACTGCTGAAACCAGGTTTTATAGCACATGCTGTATAATTAGGCCATATGTTGCAAAGAGCCTGTAAAACCTGATATTAAGGAAGAGATAGCTCTGTGGCTAGTCCTGAAAAATCATTCTCTGATTCAACATTTGAGGCAATTCTTTAAAACTGTCTTCTCAAACAACTAAATGATTTGAACATCCTGTCATAGGAATGTACAAAGCATATGCAGTTTTGTCAGCCTGGTAGATGTATTCCAGTGCCTTTGGCACTAAGGCTGTCACTGTATCTTTAAGGGTCAATATTGAGACCCCTGCGAAGTCTATATGAAGCTGAATACCACACAGATGGAGAATGTTATGCCCCTTATAGATTATCACAATGACTCCAGGCCTTTGCATCACTGTGGCCATTTTCCATGACAGATCACATAATTACTGTAAAATATGGCCTGCCCATTCTACAGTATGATTATCAGTACAGCATAGCCGCAGTCCACACTCATTATTTAAATTTTTTAACTGTAAATAATATAAAATTGTAAAAGTCAAATTTTCTTACTTACTGACCAGTGGTGGCCATGTCTTGTGATGAACCATTGGCATGTGTTGTTCCAGTTTTGTGTGACCGCTGTGGCCAACAAATTTAGATTGGCCCATTTAATAAGTTAGCTTTTGCTTTTTCCTATCTTCTATGCCATATCGGTAAACAAAGAGACAGTGTTCAAAAATAAAAGCATCCTTTCATAGGCTCATAATGAGATATCCTGCAGAAACAAAAGCTGCATTAAGCACATACTCAATGGCTTACAGACTAAAGATCTATTTACAGTAACAAGCATGATGTTTGTGCATATAGGTAGAACATACTGGGACAAATAGCTTCTTATAAAAGGTATACAATTATTAAATGAATAAATAAAATATGGTTACTTTAAGATTTAATAGTAAAGGTGAATCAATATGCTGTCTGTACCATTCTGATGGTTGTTTTTCTTTTCACTTGGACCAAGCCCTTGACTCTGGTCAAACTCTCCCATGTGATTATCATTTTAAACCAAGATGAATAAATAATTCATTAGAGGGATTTTGGAAAAATAATAGCCTTTATATTGATTTGAAGACATAATGGAAGTCACATTAAAGGAAAAGGGACCATCTGGAGACATACTTCATACTGCTCGACTGTAAATAATTAGGTTAAACACTGGCTAATATACAATAGGTAGAGCTTTTGGGTGTTTTAGTGGTTTTATTAAAAAAAATACACATCTGTCCCAGGCCTATTTACAGTGACATCGGCAGATACATGTGATCAACATGACTGATAGGCTTCCATATAGGATAATGAGCCATGGATAACAAATTAAATCAGGACACTTATGTTCATTAAGATGCAACATGAAGCCTGTATGCTCCAGAGAATATTGGAGCCAAGGAAAAGCTAATTATTTATGTACAAGTACAGTGTTTGCAATGCTTGTATTATATTGGAATGTTTCCATAATAATAAAAGCAAAGGCTCATACAAATTTTTTAGCATTTTATATTGAGCATTTTTATACACAATCCTAAGAGCAGTGTGAAATATGATAATGTAGACCATTGTTATCAGTACAGTCAATGTCCTAGATTTTACAAAAGCCTTCTCATTGATAAACCTGACCTAAAGCCTGAGACAGAGCCATCATTCTGCCATTTGCAACAGTGTTGTACACAGGGTGTGAACCATCTGTCAATGCTCCAGATGAATGGAGCTCGAAGGAGGCTAAATATGTTCCTGTGTGCCTAAAATGAATTCAATATGGCATGGCGTCTTTCCCATCTCTTCTCTTTGGAAGGAAACACAGAGCTAAGCATAGACCTTAGAGCACATCGACACGTGTTGCAGCAAATATACAATTTTAAAGTAGGATTTTTTTTTTTTTGGTCTTAATTTTCCACAGCCCCTTAGGCTAGTTTCATGCAATCAGTCAGGAATGTTATGACAGAAAGCAAGCATAGCATGGTAATCAATGAAACTGAGTCTGAAAGAGCTGAGCAGCATGCTAAAAGACAGGGAACAATAGAGCACAGGGCTTCATAACTGACATAATGTAGCACTGGTATACAGTTAGCCCTCATCTGTTTGCAAAAAAGCCAAGCTGTAGCATTCGGTAAAATAATGTTTGAGGGGCATGCTTGCTTTGTGAGCATGAGAATCGGTTCCTCCAGCATGTTAGCTGCAGAAGGGCGGCAGTTAAAGCAGGTGCTGTGTGGTGGCTGTGTGAATGGGGGCGTGCTGCAGACTCGGAGACACACGGGTGAATGATACAGGCAGGGCACTGGTAACACATGACAGCCACATGTTGTGTAGCCAGAGATAGTATCAGACGACTCACCCAACATCTGACTGAAGAGCAGCTGCTCCAGGTCGCCCAGAACAGTCACCACCAACTCTGGGTCCACCTTTAGGTAAGTGTCCCCTTGGCCTTTAGACCCTGAGTCCCCTCCAGCCCCCGGTCCTGGTTTCTTTGCAGTGGCTTTGGCCTTGCTGGATAGGATCTCATCATCTGACTTGCCATCCTCAGGTGCCTTGCTCAGGGGCTTCACCTCAGCATAAGGACCACGAGGGATGCGGCTCTGTTTGCTCAGAGCGGTCGGAGCAGCTAGAGGAGCGAAGGGCTTTGGTTTGCCCTGGAACAGCGAATGCTCAGATTTGGAAAGGTTTCGTGAAAGAGGGGCACCCCCTCCAGCGCTGGTGCCTCCTCCTGCTGTCTTTGGCTTGCCCGTCTTGTTCTGTCCTGCTCCTGGCTTGGCCATATCATCACACCATTTGGGCTCATAAAGATGTAACTTTTTCTCTGCGTCAGTGAGCACAGCTAAGTTTGTCATAGACCTCTGCTTTCTGAGGCTGGTGGACACCGGTAGCCTGCCCTCGGAGCTTCCTGCCCGGTAAACCTTTAGCTCACTCCGTTGTGTGCTCTGGGGCACTCCAGACTTAGTTGGTATAGCCCTCTTGGCTGCCATACCAACTCCTTTACCTTCTGCTGCTTGGCCATATGCCTTTGTGCTGTCGCTTCTCTCCATCTTTAAATATCCTTCTGTGCCTTTCACACTATTCCTGAGCACACGTCCTGCATCAGAGCATACAGAGCAGCATCAGCAGGGAGAAAACCACCCCCTGCTCTAACCTTGTGCAAGAGACATAAAAATGTTTCCTTTAAGGCAATCCCAGCAGTCCTCTGTGTGCTCCTCAGGCTGCTGCAGCTGTTGCAGTGCTGTCCCTGTCTTTCTTTCCTTTTCCTCCCGTCCTCTTTTCCTCTTTTTTCCTCCTCTTCCCTCGACAGCCCACCCTCGTACCGCTGAGGCGCGCAGCAGCAGAATGACAGCAGCGGCAGACGCTCCAGCGCTCCCTCCCCCTGCTTTCTGCTGCCTCCGCCTTTCCTCCTCCTTCACCCACCTTCACTGCATTTAAGGATGCTCCAATGTGTCTCGGCAAAATTGCAGAAGCCAGAACCGTTCCTGGCTTTTAAAAGCAGACATTTCTCCTTTAACATGTTATGTTTTTCAACATCTCCTTGATTTCCTTTGTTCTTCCCCTCCCCCTCCCATACTGCACCCTGTTCAATACACTCAACATAATGCATGCTTTGTGATGTGGCATTGATATTAATGTGAGGACAGAAACACATTTAGGGATATAATTACGACCATTACCTCACTTATGTAATTGCTGGTATCAGCTTTAACATTATAATTTAAATTTTCACACAGCGGAAAAGCTGAAGCATTAACAATGTCCTTTGATCCTATATGAAGTTTTTGATAATATCAATACCACATTTGAATATGAATGAAGCATACTGTATGCTAACAGTGTAATATCTAATATTACTGTATGACACTTATATTAACATGTCATACAATTGCAAAAACAAGTGCATAATGATGAATGGTCATGGTAAGAAAACTTGATCAGTAATCCAATGAGTGCATAAGCCAATGAGTGACTTCATTTAACTAAGCAACGTCAAAATGTGCCAAGCAAGTAACACACCCAAACCCAGGCTGTGGAAATATTAGCATAAGAGAAATATAATTTGACTGTAAAACCCAGACGCACAGTTTTATAAAATCCTGCTGACAAATGGGTGCAATGATGTTTTTCATATATCCCACACAGCTGTCTCTCAGGCTTTATGGAAACCACCCTCTCGTCGCCGTCATGTCATCTGCAGCAGACCTCACAGCTCTGCACAAACACAGCTGCCAAATGAATATTTACCATTGCCATAAATAACAGATACAGTCTAGTCTAAAAATCTAGATTTTCTATTTCTTCCATTCTTAATCGCTTTAATCCTAAAATATAGCAGTCACCACTCCCATTTCCAGTCGCTACAGATAACCCGCTGCCTTGGCCCTTAAGGCAGTCAATACAGTATACTTGTGAGCTTGTTAGGTTTGGCAATACATTTCTAAAACAAAGTGATGTCTTGTTCTGCATAATCACATGTTTTGAAGATTCCTCATTGAACCAAGACCAGTATTTATAGCTCTACTCTTGTAATTCTTTGAATGGATAGTATGTTTAAAAGTGTGAAAATTTCTCATTATATATTATAAGTAGAAGCACTCAGAGAATACAAACCTCTGCCAAGGCATTACAGTTTGTGAAAACATTCTGGACCTTTTTCTAAAATGTTCAACTGTAAACATTTTAAGTTATGTTGCTAACAAGCATAAAGACCCTATTATGCAATGGTAAGGAATCATGTAAAAAATTTTTTGGATCCAGGCAGTCATCCAGATCCACACCAAAAACATAATTTGTTTCTTTCTTCAATATGTGACCTTTCCTGAAAGTTTAATGAAAATCCGCCTGTAACATTTTGAGTTAAACTGTATCGCTAACTGACAAACAAACCAATGTTAGCAACAACAAAACTTTCTAGTGCAGAAAACTAATTCAGGTTAAGTTGTGCAACCTTAACACTTCCTGGGAAGTATGAGGGTAAATACAGTATGAAAATGTCTAAAACTGTACTGTTTCTCTCTTTTATTTGTAAGTAGCAATCTCCCTGCAGGGTGGGGCTGTGGTACATCCTTCACTTGGTTTCCTCCACATCTGGCCCTGATTCGGACTCTCTGGCTGACCAGCCCAGTAAATATGAGTGAGCATGGCATTACAGCTCCACAGCTGGCTCTGATGCATTGCTCTGGACAGCATGTGTAATTGACTATGAGCTGCTCAGCTGTTGGGGCTGTAGAGTTGATGACACACTATTTCCTACCAACTTTTGAGTAGAATAGCTAAGGAAATCTTTTTCTTCCCTTTCAGCTTTTCCAATTTACAATCACCCTAGCAAATCATCTGTCTCCAGCGTGATTTGCATGTTGATTTGGTGTAAGTTTTACACTGAAGGCCCTTTCTGGTTTATCCAGGCTTGGGACAGTCACAGAGGACACTTGCTTTTCACCACATGTGGCTGGATTTGTTGCTGTACAATGTTTATTTTGCTGTGAGTCAGATTACATAAACCACCTAGCCTGGCCTGCCAGACAAACTGTTTTCCTATTCTATACACAAAAGTTAGTCTGGTGTCCCTTCGGTAACATTTTAGGGTTCCACCTGGCAGAACAATGACAGGTGGAGTAACTAATCAGAGAAATGAAGGGCAGGACATAAGCAGTGCACCACTGACCCAAACAAACATGGATTCTTGCTGATTTTTATTTATTTTTTTCAAAAAACACAATACAGAATACGCCGTATTATGAGCAGCTCTGTGCTTATTTCTGAATGAGGACAGCAGCAGAAGCCAGCTGTACAAAGACTTGTGGAAAAAGTCGTTTTTTATAAATACATCGGATCGGATGTCAATGGGACTTAACTGTAAAATGGCAACAAGACGAAGAAAAAAAAAAAACACACACAGGACTGGAGAACAACGCGAACTTCAGCAGAATCAACAGGTGACAAAGGAAAGCACTAAACACCATTAATCAGGTCAGAGAAGTTACTAAAATAGCTTGGTACACAGCGCTACCTTGGTTAGCTCTTCTGCTTTTGTAAGACCCGCTGCAGATAAAGGACTGTGATTGGCCAGTTCCAAAGCAAACCTGAGAAACGCTTCGCTCCGAGAGGGGAACCTGACTGTCCTGCTTGCAAAAAGCAAGTAAGGCAGTCTGGCTCGGCAGGCTACAAACCACCTCAATAGAGTTGGGCTTAGGGTGAGGTCATTTATTTGAAAGGTCCCTAGATAAAGACACCTTTTTAAAAATCTTTTGGCTGCTCCTGTTTTTGTTAGGTGATTTGGCAGATTTTTACATCAGATGCCTTTCCTGTCGCAACCAGCCACATGCTTTGATTGGGGTAGGCAGATAAAAACTCCACTGTTCGGTAAGTTGGTGGTTGGTCTATTTTATTGTTTCAGTTTCAGTGAGCTCATCCTTGGCCAGTGCACAATAGGACCACTACTTTTTGTTAAGATGATGTTGTAATTGTGTTATTCTGAAATACAAAAACTAACTAAAACTAACAACAGATGTGGGTAATTAAATTATCTCTGTTGGAGGTAACTTTAAAGCCCTCTGAATCATTTTAACTCAACAGTTTCAACTCTTTTGTGTGATGAGCAACAGTCTATTCCTAAGTAGCTAACTCTGCAAAAAAATACTCTAGGCTTAGATTTTAGTATTTAAACCATGATTCATTGTGTGTCTCAGATGTTTGCAACCAGCTGTTCCCACGAAATAAACCCACTTTAAAAAATCTGACATTTTATCTTTCAGCCAACTTGTATTTAAGGCCAGATGACGATGTACAAAGACACATCTCCCGTCTCGAGCATCCCTTTGGTGTGTGAAAGGAACTCCCAGACAGGACGTGAAAGGCGATCCCTCCATCAAACCACTCGTCTCGGAGCGCCGCATCTGTCCACCATCAGCAAAGCAGCACTCTGTCTCCAGTCTCCCCGAGGAGGCCACAGCAAAGTGCTTCTCCCACAGTCATCATGATAATTAAGAAGCCACTTAAAGGCTTATAGAATAACACAATACAATTACATCTGGACACGTTTTACATTGGGAATGTTGAGTGACTAGAAGTAAAAAATAAATTAGTCAAAATAACTTCCTGGATGCATGGCTGTGTTCTTGAAGGACTTAGTTTTGTGATAGTTATTAGGAGCTTTAGATATTAGTTATTGACTAATATTTCACATAGTCATCTGACATTTAACAGTAATGGAACAAACAGGACTGCTGCAAAGAAGACTTCACAACATAAACCATGAATACATCTTCATGTTAAGATCGATTAACTGAAAACTCAAAAAAGGGACCTTTTCACTGACTATTGGTCGACACCACTTATTACACTGAAAGTTATACAGAAAGTGTCTATGCCTTGGCTTAATTGCTTATGCTGCAAAATAGCACAGTAAAGAAAAACATGAATTTAGCACTGCAGTGCATTGAATGTCTCCACAAGGTGGAGGTAATTTTGGGTCTTAGACATTTATGAAAAGCTCAGAAACTGGGTTGCAGTTAATTAGTTATTATTTTGCTGTAGCAGATTGTTCCAGATGTACTTTTTTGATAGAAAAACATTAGGGAAGGAAGCTATGTTGTTGTTAGGGGCTGGGGTCGATATTAAGCAAAGATGATTTATTTTTTATGTAGTTGATGAGCTAACCAATGAGAATCTACACAGATGTCTAACCAATCTGTTTACACAACCACACTGCTAACATGTATTAATTATGATATGTGGTCACTGCATCAATATTTAGTCCATAAATGAGTGCTGTTTACTTTGTCAAATCAATAGCACTTATGCATGGTGCCTCTTTAATTAGACTCAATCCAAGTCAAAATTGTGACTAATAAATGACATGGCATAGCTAAATTGTATTAAATATTCATAACTCATTGTGAGTGCATGTACAATTATATATTGTTGGCTAAGCTAAACTGTGATAAACCAGCTTAATGCAATGTTTCAGGAACATTCCCATTAATTATGGCAACAGACGCTGAAAAACATTTAAGAAAGATTAGCATTAAAGCTGTTGTCCTCATGAGACATGTCCTCTGTGCCAAGAATCTTCTTTCCCACATGTGCATGAAGAAGGAACTGATGTACTTCCTGATGTGCATAACAGGTGCTACATACACTACAATGTTCTGGGTGGAACTTGGCTGCAGATTCAGTGAGAACAACTGCAACACTGGACTCAATATCGACTAGTATTAAGGTTTGGCAATAACAGAATGCAAAAGAATACAACTGGGAAACTGTGGAGTAGGGTAAAATGTATCTCTTTGTCCTATTCAACTCAGTAACCTCTTAGTGTATGGTCCTCAGTGTACCTCAGGAATGTATCTTAAAAGGTAAAACGATTGGTTCCAGGAAACTAACTTATGGTTGTCATCGGTTCATGACAGACAGTCACATGCTCTGTCACAAGACCACTACCCTTGACCTTTAATTCATCTTAAAGACGTTAAGGTATTTGAAAATTTCAGCTAAGAGGGTATTTTGAGACTCAGCATTATTCCATACATACTGAGAGACAAGACTTACCAAGATCATCACAGCACACCTCCATGGAGTCAGAGGAACAGTCACTTAGATCATCAAGAGAGGGATCCATCTCCTCCTGCACCTGGAACCTGTATGATATAAAAAAACATTTTTTATTATATAAAAAAAATATATTGCAATAACAATATGAGCTGCTATATTTCAGTGTCCCCTTTCAAAGAGTATCCATTAAACATAGAACTAAAACAGGGCTACACCAGGTCTGCTAATTTATTTGTGATGTAAACTCTAAATTGGATAATTATTTGGACAAAAAAAAAAAGTCCACCATGACAATACTCCTGTGCATCCCTAATAGGCAGCTTTAACAAACAACAAAATGGGATTAGTAAAAATGGTTTCTTAGTGGTTCTCAACTGGTCTGAAGGTGGAATCTGCTTTATGTAACATTTTATTTCTGAATGGGGACAGCAACAAAAGCCAGTTATGCAAAGGCTAGAGGAAAAAGTCGGTTAGTTTGAATGTAGCCATTACATCAGATGTCAACGGGACTTTTACTGTCATTAAAATTACAAAAAGACAAAGAAAAAAAAAAACACGGGACTGAACAACAATGCGGACTTTAGCAGAATCAACAGATGACGAAGGAAAGCTCTGAATACTGTTAATCTGTAGGAGCCAACGCCACCTTGGTAATGGTAATAGGAGGTTCTTTTCTCTTCCATGAAATTATAGGTTTTAGGTTTCAGGTTTCTTTGTCTTCCTAGGGAGAAATTTTTCTTAGAGCAAGGGCCAGCAGCATACACAAATGCAAACATCAAAGACACAATTCAGGCATTTTATTTCTATATCTTCCTATATCTCCTCTCTATAGCACGTCTCACCAGGTTGTATGAAGCTGCAGATGGAGCCTGCACGCTAAGGGCCCCTGTTTATTGTGACAGGGGTCGTGAAATAATTGTTGAAATAATAAGTGTAGGGAACGCTACTCCTGCCCCCGGAAATCCCATTATGCCCAACACAGGCCTCACCTGAACTGAAATGGAGCCACGGCGGCCATGTTGATTCTTCCTGGTTCACTGGCTCTTCTTGCTGTGTTGAACGTCGGATAGGAAGCCCGCACTTTATCACTGGTCCCCTTTGGCTCTGGAGCCTTCAGGTCCTGGTTAGTGTTTTTCCCCACATCTTTTCTAATGTTGTCCATTGTGACCAGTGGCACTTTGGGATTGTCATTGCCATTTGTCCCTTTAGAGCAGTGCAGATGGCCTCCTGTGTGGACAATACACAGTGGCTCGTGCTCTTCTGTAGAAGCCCTCATTCGATATTTACCAAAAGTCCAATTTTTGTTCACATTTCTTCTGAGCTGGAGGTCTCGCAGGGCTTTGTGTGTCAGTGTGCTGGCTCGAAGGTCAAGTGTGTCTTTAGTTCGAGGAGTTTCTCTCTTTGGTATCTGAGGACTGCTGTATGCTGAACATGTGCCATCGTTTCTTGCAGTTCCTGCTGGGCTTCTATGAGCATACATGCCAGTCTGTTGGTGTAGCAGGTGGCTTTTGAGAGCGACACCTTTTAGCAGCTCGGTATGGGCAGAGGAACCAGATGATGACGAGTACGAGGAGCGTCTAGCAACTGTGTAGGACGGCTGTGCAGCTGGATGGGTACTGTACTGGTGCCTGGGATCCATCTTAGAAAGAGGCATGGTGCTGCTGGGTAAAGGCAGATTAGAGATGACACTCGCGTCACTATGGCTCTGGGAGATGACTTTGAGGTTGACTCCACCACTCATAGACGGTCACAATCAATCAAGTCAGATCTGGAATAAAGGCAAAAAAAGTGACACATATTTTAATGATTTAGTGAAGCAGCGTCTTTGGAAAACACACAAAAGCAGAAGTGAAAACTACTGATTTCAAAATCATTTTGGTAGATTCTCACCTTTACAACACAGACAGAGCATGTCATCAGAGAACAACACTGTAGATAGATTCCATATCATTCATTCATTTTCTCCTGCTTATTCCTGTTAGAAAATACAGGTACTAGGGACCTTAGGTGGGATAAAACTTGGACCTGGTGATTCACCAATTCCAATAATCAAGATGATATTAGCAACTGACAATCAATTGACTTCATGTATGTAATGTCTGAGTCTGGGTAGAAAACATTAGCTAGTATCTAGACATGTAGCCATTTTAGCATATAAGGTTAAATAATATACAGTAGGTTTCTGAATTTCAGTGTATGCTAATTTGTAATCAATTAGTCTCTACATAGCTCCACAAAAGTAAACTTCAACACATTAAACTTACTATTAGATTTTAGTGCTAATAATTAACAAATACATCAACAACCATTAATTTTTGCCATGTAAAAATATATTAATTTATGTTTTTAGTTTGCTCCCTCGTAAAAAGTGAATGGAAAAAATGCTACTCATCACCAAATTTCCTCAGTTGTGGAAGGGTCTAGACTGACTTATTTCAGTTCTATAACTATACAGAGATCACTTAACTCATAAGTAATTTATTTTTTCTATAGAAAATGGAGAATGACTTTTAAAATGTCAGCATTTTTTTTACCTATTACTTATACATCTTATCTGAAATTTACTTGAGTAATCTTTTTTACATTCACCTTAAGCTGAATCCACGTTCAGTCAAAAATGAAAAATGCTGTCTCACTACAAAGAAGATCTGGTATGTCTACAATGTCATAGGCCGACATTTTTTACTAACCGACTAACCAGAGTACATTGCATTTACTTGGGGAAAAAAGATAAAATGTGGTAAAGAAATGTAAATATAAGGTAGGAGAGTAATGATGGGTGACAGTGAATGCGTTCATTTGTCTGTATCTGGTTGGCCTAATGTGTTGTTGCTGCAGACAGAGAGCTGCTTTGAAACAGCTGTGCATTCCTAGGCGTCTACCTCAGGGAGACACGTTTCTCACCACAGACGGGATGACTGACTGGATGTATGGAGCCGGGAAATGGGAGAAGATGGTTAAAGGCACGCAGCATTATACCTTTATGTATCAATTACAAACCAAGTTGCCTGAAGGTCTGAGAGGCAAATTACAATAGTCCCCAGTTTAAATAGTAAACAGACATGATGAAGGCAATAAGGATCAATAAAATTAATTAAAGCAGTCATTTTATGTTAAAAAGAGGACATATGTTTAAACAGCGTTGGGTGATGTCGTTTGGTCCTTCTAGCTACAACCTGCAGTGTAGAGCATGCGGTGAAGCCAGTGACTGACTGACACCACTTGGCACATGCAGCAGGAGAGAGGCCCCTTTCAAGCCACGCCAACACCAGCTGCGACCACACACCAACCACACACAATTTACACGCCCCTCCCCAAAAGCTGTCCTGTCCCATGTCTATTCAAGTCTATCATTGCTCTCTGTAGTCCGCAACAAACCAACACCTGTTCACTTGGTACCACTAGATGACGACGTGAGCTACTGCTGCATTGAGAATGTCATACTTGTCAAAATGTGTGTCTCAATCTGGGTAAACAATTACACTTATTTAGAGCAACGCAATGCTGTAAGTCAAAACAATACTGTATTTCAACTAAAACCAAAAACAATCAATGACACATTAACAATATAATAAAACAGGCTATTTTCACAATATTGTGTGAACGCATTGCTGATCTTTATTTAGGCTTTTTGCACCCTCTGTAGACATTACGGTTGCAGGAATAGACACGCTGAAGTATTTTTTGCTGCCTTTGATAATATGTTGATAAACTGTGTGGACCAACAGCTAATGATAATTTCTGCAAGCATGTGATTGACCAAAAGTTATTCTCTGAAACTTTCTCTGTATTATATGCAGCCATTATTTCAATGTTAACAGGTGGGGCTTGGAAATATGGCCTATATAACATAAAATCTTCTTTTCTACATACTCTACATGTGGCTGTATAAATGTCCAATAATAAAATTTCAGTGCATTCGACAAAACCTGCTGTCACATTTTATTTAACAATGTAATAATAATTTATGAAAAAAATGTGTAAGTGACAGGAAGACTAGGAAAAAGAATCATGTTGCCCTACCTGTCTCAGTGAAATGTCAACATAACTCCACTGTCTCGAGACACAAGCAGGAGTCAAGAGTGTGATGGTCCAGGCTAAGATGCTCTGACAGAGACGAGCTGCGTTCAACTGTGTGATGCTGCTTACAGTAATGCAATTTGCTTAAAGTGATGGAGCCAATCGATGTGGGACAGCACTGAGCCATGGCAGCTCCAAAGATTACCCTCTCTCTGTGTGGGAGGACATATTGTGTAGACTGTCTCCGCTGTCTACCCTCTGGACACTCTCACACTCCTGCTACCTATTATCAACAAACTTATGAGTGACTCGCGTTACCCTCTTTGGTGACATCATGCTCTGTTTGTCCCGGGGCGCTTGGGTTTTCTTTACAATCAAGCTCACAATCTAAATGGCCTTTTCAAGATGAAGCTCTTTCAACATGGCGTCTTCAAAGCATCTAAAATATCTGTCACGGTCCTTCTAACCTATAATCAACCCCGAGGCCAGACTAAAGATACATTTGTACTTGGGCAGACCAACAATTTGTCAAAGTAGGAGCATTTCACTCAGCCAACACTGGGACATCACAAGGGCATATCCAAATAGGAAACGTCCACGTCCAATCAAAATAAATCCTTAAATTATACCCTGACTACAAAATATAGATGATCAAATGTGCAAATCAGTCAGTGGTTTTTGGATTTGGATGCAAACTGTAATGTCCAAAACCGCTATGTTTTGTGGTCTCACCTGATGAAAGTTTTATTCAATTTGCAGATGTTAACAATCCTGCAAAGCGCTTCAGTGCGCTCTAAGATACATTCTGTGCCCCTGTTCCACAATTCAATTTTCTCAAGACTGTTTTATTATCTACTATTACAAGAAGCCTGATCTAATTTTTATATATAGCACTAAGTCCCAGATTCCTCCTTTTCACTGTGTCCTTTTGTGACTTTGATTTGTTAAAGTAGGGTTCAGTGAGGGCAAGCAGCAACTGAGGTCAAATCAAATTTTCAGGACTATACTATACATATGTGTTTGAAAACAATGCTATATACATTCAACAGCACATAATCATATTGAAAAGACAAGTAATTGTGCTTAACATTATATATTCTCCAGTGTACTGCATCTCTAGGTGGCGCAACAAAAACATTTACATTTATTTACACCTAAAAAAACTGAAAAACTTGTTTGTGCAATTTAATGTTTTAATATGCTAATTAGGCAAAACCAATCAATCAAAACTCTCTGGAAGCATAACACTGAAAAATGTGGTGCCACTGAACTGCAACTACAGTATCTGTGAAGTTAATATTTCAAGTTAAAAGTTGACAAATTGTAATAAAATAAGACTTGTAATTTGGACCTTTTCTTTTTTTAGTGAGGAGGTGTGCATGTTAATGGGAGCAAACTGGCCCAAAATCTCAAAATTGTCCACTGCCTAAAAAAAATTTAACTGAACTGAAATCTGGAATTAATTTTGATAGCTTGGTGGGTGGCATTACAGTTTTAGTGCACAGTCATTTGGGCTCTAAATACATAAATGCCTGAAAATACCGTTTTAATTAAAGCCTGCTGATATATGAAAAGATTAGATGTATGTGTAAGTGAGCTAATCAGTTGTTTTATTACAGGGATTAAGACGTTGTGAGTCACTTTGAATGATGGTTGCTGTGACTTCATTGCCCCACATGGGGGTTCACTTCAGCCAGCTGGGTCTTACTGTGTAGCAGCTGCTTTCAGCACTAAAACTGACTTGAAATTGACTGATCCTAGAAGTAAAAATCAAGTGTGAATAACAGTAGCACTTTAGCAAATTCACACGGTTTTAAAACACTTTAAGTATACTCAAAAGACATTTTTACACAGAAGTTCTTTTGGCAGAATTTGGTATAAAATCAACAGTTATCTCCTGAGGGACTATAGAAACATGACTGACGTAATTCAGTACTGAAGCTTGTTGAGCTGAGGATTACACTGTCCAGTGGAATAATGGCAAAACTAAGATGCTATGAACTATGAATGCTTAGTTAATTAATAATATTTTTATTGAAATTAATTCATTCCCGTTAGGGGTCATGGGCACTGGAGACCATCCCATTAACTTTGGGCCTTAGGTGAGTTCAGCCTGGACAGGGGACAGCTAGGGGCAGGGCTGACACAGAGACATATACAGACAGAAAACCATTCACTCTCACATTCATTCGCTAGGGGCGATTTAGAGTCACCACTTCACCTAACACATGGATGTCTATGGGAAGAAGTTGGAGTACTGGGAGATAGCAGAGCAGGCTCCAAATTATTTTTGAATGTTTAAACTTCGTACTTTCAAAATAAGAATGCAAAGCAATGTCAAACATGAGATGCTCATACGTATATAATAACCCAGGTTGCATTGCTGCCCAGACATAAATCATTTAATCAAGCTGAACTCTGCTTTTGAATGAAGCAGTTATGCAACTGACACAGATTTCACAGAGTCCAACAGTAGCTAAAAAAAACAGAAGTCTTGCATTATGCAGTGTCAAAGTGTAGGCAGTTGTGTGATGGGCCATTATCAAAGGTGTACTAAGTTGTTAGGACAGCTTAGAGATTAGAAGAGCACTGAAATGCACATAAACTCTAAATACAGTAATAATGGAGACTAATATCTAAAACAGTACATTTATGCATAAATGTTTATGCATTTAAAAAAAAACTTGGAATGTGAACATGGCTAGACAAGATATACTACAGCTAAATATTGACCAAGTTTCACTGTATATAACATAATTTGTCATTATATGACACTCAAAAGAACTTGTGGTTTAGCAAGCCAACTTTTATACTCACATTTATTAAGTTTTTAATTGTAAAATAAGTCACAGTCATCAGAAAACAAATGCTTAAAAGGGAATTTACCTAACACTCCATAGAAATGTCTCTTTTTTGGAGAGCAAAGAGCATCTGCAGCACATCACTCAGCAACTGACAATATGAACTGAGATCATGCTGATAAAGTCATCCAAAACAGAAAAAAATAGCATGTCATTTGAGACCTTTATTTTGAAATCACCTATAAATGTTAACATATGACACCCAGTTTGTCCAACACTGAGTCCACTGACAGTATGAAAACAAAGAGTATCAAGCTATGAACCTGTCTCTCCTTCCCAACAAAGCTCTAAAAGTCTTTTATATTGCGTAACAGCTTTTTATGGAATGCATTAAATATGTATCATCTTTTCCGGGGCCAGCCCATGTCATTTCGGGTTAGCTAAGGTGGACCATATCCGCCACTGAAGCGTGGCTTTAGCCGGGACCAGACAAACCACAAAGCATTTACTGAAACGTGGAAGGGAAAAAATAACACAATGGTTTGAAAATAGGAAAACTTGCTCGTAATAATGTATGCAGTGTTTGTTAATTTTTCTGAACTTATTTGCACTGCTGTGGTTGGAAAAAAGTAAATGAAGCTCTCCAATAAATCCGTTTAACATATCGACCCCATGTAAAAAAAAAAAAAAAAAAAACTGATGCAAGTCCAACTTTTTCACCCTAAACTACATTTCTTCTCGCCATAATAGGTGTTCGCTTGCCACAGGACACTATTTCTGTATTGCCATCCCATGATCAATATTGACAGTGGAACGACTCGGGTTAAAAAACCAGCACGTTGCTTCGTATGGTACAATTGTTTGATTGGCGATGACATCATGCATCATTATTCCCAGAGCCATAGCCATCCCTGTATAGAATTGAATTACTGCACCATCTGCGTTGTGTGCATCATCGTATGGGGAAAAACTGAACACCCCCACCCATCATGGACATTTACTAAGGCTTGTGATAATACGCTGTTAGGTCTTCTAGTATTAAAGCACTGTCTGTTTGTGCAACTTGATGACAAATGTAGTATTATGGGTTCGGTCTTCAGTTATGGCAATTATAAGCAATAGGTGATTAAGGTTTTCTATTTCTGGTTCTGGCTGGAAGTGATTTTGTAAAGCTAAGTAACTCTAAACCAAAATGGCTGAAGATACAACAGTGAGCTATTTTAGATGGACTGATGGGAAAGACAAAATCAGATAGTAAACAAAGTGAGAGTGACTTTAAGGTGTTACACTTTCCCAGAGCCCTATGTGACTTTTTACATCAACGTCATGTTCAAGTCTGATGTATATCAAGCATTGAAAGAAGTCACACATGGTACTGTTGAGGGTTGAGTAAAGAAAAGGCCAAAAGGCAAATTACACTTTACCACAGGATCTGAAATCTCTGTCGGACCTGAGGCTTTTCTCTGTGAAACTTAAGCACTGGCTGAAAAGACATCAACAGTGTTTTTTGTTTTGTTTTGTTTTTTTCCTCTTGATGTGGGATGTTGAGTGATCAGAGTTGATGTATTTTATTCACTTGCATGTATGTATATAGCCAGCACCTATTAATATTACTATTTTTTTACTAACCTGTACATTGTCATATTTTAAATTGTACTAACATATGTATCTAAAAGCCTAACCAAGGACAGGGCCTGCAAATTAGCCTGTGGCTAGAAGCCTTAAGAACATGGCATGGTTACCTTTTGGTGGCAGTGTTTAATTGTATTGTCCCCGTCAAATAAATAACCAAACAAATAAAAAATAAACCCAAGTGAATTAAATGATGGGCTTTGAAGATCTATAAAAAGGAGAAGATGAATGGGACTTTCTGCAAGTATATAATTAGTAAGAGCTAATATACAGTATACTCTGTACTTTCATTCATGAAATATGGATTTAAAATATCAAATTTTCAATGTGTCTATTTTGGTTGATTAAAACCGCAACAATTTAGAAAAGTATCTGGACGTAGATTTGCAAATTCTACTTATGTTACAATCAATACTTCACAGTCAAAAAGAAAACAAAAAAAAAAAAACAATGCAAAAATCCACTACACTAGTATCATTATGCACTTTCCGGGCTACAAAACATTCTTATACAACTCTTTTACCACAGTATCACAAACTTTATTGGCACTTGTGCATGTCACTAGAAATGTGTGTATACAAGCTTATTTCAGTGAAGGACAGCTCATAGTCTTGTACTCTTGGATGAAAACATCAAACACAAAGCATATTGTATCTTTGTGTAAACCCAGATGAACAATCTGAAGCCTGATACAGCAGCAGACTGGCATGAGTCAGCACTATATTCCAGACAATTACCGTGCACATGCCTTCCCATCCCGGGCAGAACAATAAAAGTACAGCACAGGACGGCATAGTCTTTGTAGCAATTAGCAGCCTGAATCTGTCCCATTTACCCCAGGCCCTCTTTCAGCTGCTTTGATCCAGGCAAATGATCAAAACATTTTCTTAACGTTGTACTGTATAATAAGAACTGTGTCCCTCACATGTTCATATGATCATCAACCGCTTCAGGGTCTAGTAGTCTGAAATAAGGTCAACAGAAGGGATGGAAAAGTCACATCAATACAATCATGTAACTTCAGTAAAAATAAAGATAAGCTGGTGTGCCGGCTCTTTTAATTTAAATCTAGTAGAATATACAGGTTCGACCTTCAGAGTCAGAAAGAAGCACACGTACCTGTCCATACAATGAAATGTTTGAAAACGCGCTCTTTTTTTTGCCTCAAAAGTCCTTCCTCCTCTGATGAAAGATACAGACCAAAGGCATCTGCTCCTCCATCCAATGTCTGAATCAAAGTAGGGCTGCTCTCTTCCTGCTTGCATAACTATACTCGAGACACATTCTCTCCCCTCCACTGCTGCAGTTGTGGATGTGCAGTCAGACACCGCCACTCTCTCCAACTCACAAATGGACCTGGCGCTAGTCCAGCTCAGTAAAGTGGCAAGTTAAAAAGTGGGCCGTGCACCTGATAAAATCCTCATATACAGTAAGTGCTTCTAGTCCCTCATATGAGTGTTTCTTGGTTGAGTGTGCATCTTTTCTGCCAAGCGCTTCATGTCCTGAGTCACAGCCTGAGCCACTGAACTGGGACTGATTTGAATTGTCACTTCATGTTTGTCGTTGGCCGCCTACAGGGCAATGGCTTCCTCGGCATGACCCACTGTGAGAATGTGGGCCAGGGGAAGGCCGATTCGGAAGTGTTAGCTCAGGAGCAGGATGACAGGGATAATGATGGACACGGGATCACACTTTGTTTTAATAGAGGAGGTGTTGATTGGAGGCTAAAACGCCCTTAAGTGCAAGGACATACAGCTGAAAAAAACAAGCCAAATGTCCAGATTTAGCCTATGCCCAGAGCAAGGTGTAAAGGCAAGTCATAGAGTGGTGTTAGGTTAAGGTGGCTCCCTAGTGCCCACTTAAACAAACTGCCCCCGTTTCACGTTAAAGAGGCAGTACATTTTTATACAATGTTGTTGAATGAGCTAACACAGTGGTTCCCAAACTTTTCAGAGCCCTGTACCCCTTCAGAAATTTAACCCCCAGCCATGTACCCCCTACTTCTGCACACTTAAGCACAGCGCACATCAAATAAAATCTCTTATAGTGAAGTATTTCTCACCAAGATGAACTATTAATTTATATGTGACCATAATTTTTGGTGAGGAACACCTGCTCACTTACAAAAAAAAAAATCTAATCTAATCTAAGAAATCTTTAGCGTATATAATAAACACATGACCAAATATAATAACATAATACTTTCCTGAACACTACAGGGTATGTGCATTTTTGTGTTAGAAGGCACACAAATACCCAAAATGTAATCAGGCTGTTTGCAAATCATGTTTTTAAAACTATTTCATGTACCCCCTATGTTTTTGTGTATCCCTGGGGTACCCATACCCCAGTTTGGAAACCACTGAGCTAACAGAATAAGAGCAGCATAAACAGCACCATTGCTCCAGTACAGAACTATATACTACAGTTGATGGATGGTTGATGGTTTTATACTGCATTAACAGGTAAAAAGTCATGGGACAGTAGATGAATATGATGCTTACATAGAACGTCTTTTTAATAAAATAATACACTATACCATGTAGCCAAAACAACTATTAACTATTGACTCTAATGAAGCCAGTTCATCAAAGTTATATATAGACCAGGTTTTCCTACAGATTACAGTTTTGCATCTTTGTTACTCCCCACTACTCCAAACTGAGAGCATGCTTAGAACCATAGGTCAAAGTACTCAAAATCTGTAGTCAAGAAAAACTATTGTTACTTAAGAATATTATTACTCCAGTACAAGCAAAAGTAGTCAACAAATAAAAAGCATATTACTAGAGCAAAAGTATGAATGTAATAGCACATTAAAATACTAAGATAAAATAAGTACTTCTATTCATTTAGATAAAAAAAATTTGAGCTTAATAAAAATTGTGTCCTCAAACTCTATCTCAAGTGACATTATGTTTTAGGAAATGCACTCAGAAAGCTAAAACTTATTTTAGTTAAATTATTTGAGAAAAAGTATCTAATAACTTTCCACCCCTGTGTATAACTTAGGTATAACACAGTCTATAAGTAGTCCATACAATCATATAAAATCAAGCCCGGTATAATGTTACCAGCAGTAACAACATGAAAAAAAAAAGGAAAGTAAACATCAGATATTTCAAAATGCTCTAAATTGGACAAAAGCAAAATAAATATTTATGCTAAAGTACATGTGGACAAATTGACGATCATACACATCTTTTGGGATAGTCACAAATTAAAATTATACTGGGAGGAGATTTTGGGATAAGCAACCTAATATTTTGCAAACCTTTAAAAATGAAAAATCATCGTCAGTGGCAGGAGAATGGAAAAAATAAGACATAAACTTAACTTAATCACTGACATATTCAAGGCTTTGTTAATGTATGAATGTATGTAAAGCTTAAATCATGACCTATACATTTCTTCAAAAAAATAATTATTTAGCTCTTTAATTCCCTGTTCATTAAGCAGTTTCAAAAACTCGACCAATAAACCTTTTATCACAGTCTGGAGATAAGCCAGGATTACATCTGAAAATGGAGAGAGAAAATGAATATGAACATACATACAGTTGTCTGACCTTGGGTGGAGACATTAATTATTATCTACAGTATGAAATCTTTTGCACTGCTGAACATAATCACTGCTTAATTAATGGAGCAAATCTACAGGATCAATGTGGTGAAAGGCAGGTACAAACAGCTCCACTCAACAGCTGCATCCTCCATATCTAAAACTACCTGCCTACCTACCACTGCTTAATCGTGCACTTCACACTCCATTGCTTTCTCTTTCCACTCCACTTAATAAATAAAGCCTCGTCACCTTTTGCATCAGTGCAGTAGCTTACAACCAAAGCTATGGAGAGAAAGTGAGTGAGAGAGAAAGAGAGAGAGAGAGAGAGAGAGAGAGAGAGAGAGAGAGAGACAAGGGTGTGTCTCAACGTCATACTCAACTCTCAATTTGCAAGTGACCTCTGCTGGTTGAACTGTGTAACTGCAAATACATTAAAAATAGATCGGTCTAGTTGAATTGCACAGAGGGTCATTGAGTGGATAGATTAAGCCATAAATACAATTACCTCATATCCCACATAACATATTGCTAATGCTGTTTAGTGAATGTAGAGGCTTCCATTTAAATGACATTAAATCCAATGCTACTTTGTGTAGGGACATGTTTGTCTCGATAAACAAATTGCATAGGGAAAGTATCTCTTGGCTCGCACTTGGTTACTCAAGTCCCAAGACAAATTAGCAGATTTTTTTTTTTTTTTATAGGATAAAATATATGGAAGATGATCTTTGAATTTACCTCTTAGTAACAGTGTGGTCTGGTCAAAGCCTGTTTTTCTACTTGATTTTATGTTGAATATTGTACGTAATGTGCTTAGTATGAAATGTTTTGTCTTATATGTTAAATTTTTTTAATCACTGCAAACCAATTTACTTATGGGTACAATAAACTGATATCTACTTAAAAATAAGAGAAAATATGAAGTCAAATTCGTGTTATGTTGGGCTACATGATTTTGGAGATAGAGGGGGACAGATTTGCTGTGACCCTTAAACAATGTATGCAGTCAAAAGGAAATACAAAGTGTGATGGATATTGCCATGAGGATATAACTTGACATTTTAATGCAGCTTTTGAAATAAAGTTTAAGTTTATTGAATAATATTTTTTTTTAAAAATCATTGCTCTGGGCTAATTTTCACACATTGGAGTTAGGTCTAAATTAAAATTTAACATAGTCTAGACCAGGACTTTTCTATGTCAAAACCAGGATTTATTTTTGACTTGAGCAGGGGACCAAAAGTAGAGCACTAATTGTAGGAATAAACAAAGTCCAAACCAGCACAAATTCATTTGGATGCACCACGATTTCATTTAAAGGTTAGATTAAGGGTCTGATTAGGCAATGGACAGGGCGACTGCAGCTTGCCTCAATTTGTCAAATGTCTCTCCCTGGTCTCTCCACCATGATTTCCACAAATACAAGGCAGTTGTGATAAAGGGATTGTGAAAATAGCCATATATTCTGCTGACCTACAATTGTACTATTAAGTGAAACATGAAAGAAGAATGGAAAAAACTGACCTTATTCCTGCCCTATAACATGTAGAGATAAGTAAACAAAAACTACACAATATTAGTAAAAAAATAGCACCATGCAGTGTACGCTAACAATACAAATATCATTGAGTGCTGCTGCCGTGAAAACAGATTGTAAGACCAAAGTACTCTCACCTACATAGTTTCTTACACACCTGAAAACTTGGCAAAGCTTCTGTAGACATCGCTGCCAAAACAGACACATCACCAGGGGATGGTTTTCCGGTCGGGTCAAATGCAGGGAGCTGAATCCCTCTGTAAAACTCCTTCACTCACTGAAAGATGGAGCATAGCCCAGCCGCGTGCTTATCCTCTCCTCTTCCTCAGGATTAATGCAACGAGTTTCTATCACTTCTCTTCCTCTTCTCCCGCTCTGTCTGTCATGAGCACGGTCACATGACTCCAACTAACCAAGGCGCATGGCCACGAAGCAGAGACAGAGGGCTAGTGTTGGCCAACCGTCGGCTATAAATAGGCTTCTTCAGTTCATCATTGTCTCTCCAGATGATGGTGAGGAGCCTGGAGGGCTTGAGAGAGGAGGGAGGATGAGAGCCAAAGCTGCATCTCTGCGTGCTTTACTTTCCGACATTTATCTGTGAACTTTGGGAACAAAAAAAACAACACAAATGCATACACAAGTCCAGACAATACTATACAGTGATGTTATTTTAGTAGGCATGGCTTGAAATTGAAATTTGTATTGAAAGGAAAGGTCACGCGTCCAATTCTCCAACCGAAGAGCAAGACAATGGTTCTCTCTCTCACAATTGTTGAATGTCAGAGTGGACAAGATCACAGGCAAAATGCTAAGTGTGCCCTTAATCTAGCAATGCCATTAATAGGGCAATATAGGAGGGGGGGCCAGATTGCGACAGATTGTTTATATTTTTTACTTTTTTATTTGTTGAGACCTAATAAACCAAATTTCTTCTAAGAATTAATAATAATATAAGTAAATTGAGTAAACTAAATAAGTAAATAAGTAAGCTGAATAAATAGGCTGATTTGACTAATGCTGTTGTTTAATCAAACAATACACAAAAAAGGAAGGGAAAAGCCTTTACTTAATTCTGTATAGCCCTATCTGCTTTACTTTGTCTAATGTTAAAACGGTTTGAGCTGCTCCAGTGTTGATGTAGATCAGGTTAGAAACATGCATGTCACAGACCTATTGGCCTGTGAGTCACACAACCAATTTAAACGCCTGGACAAGGTCTCTGGAGAGGACATCCCATGATCTCTGCAAGGAAGTACTATTGTTTTTCTTGTATAATGAACTACACAAAGTCCACAACAACACTGCAGCAACAAAGACTGACTAAAACAATAGAAAAAGTGACTGACAAATGTCAGAAAAGCTGAGCAATGCCTTGACCAATTCCAAGTAAGAGGTTACCTCGTACTGCCTGACAACAACACATTCCTTATTTGCCCTGCTCTCTGCTTAGAAATAAAGGCTTTCATCAGGTTATAACGATTTTGGCTTAAATACTGACAAAAGCATGCTTATTTTCAGATAAGAACTTCACAACAATACAATAACCTTTATAAAAACACTGCAGTGCTAAGTGTGCAGTTGACACTGCATATAGCCAAGCCAGCTAATTCTAAGCAAACTCTACAAGTTTGATGGCGCAAAGCAAAATCAACCCAGATCAAAGTATCTCTGGATGTAACAGTATACAACAATCAGAATCAAAATTCAGGGGCGCAACATAAGCAGAACACACTGCCTCTAGATGTATACAACCAATCACAAAACAGAGTATTACACAAAAGCCCACTCCACTTTAGATAAACGTTTATGATTGGTCTGTAGATGGGAAGGTTTCCAGCAGATCCACTTTACAAAGTGAATTGGTCTGGCTTGCAAGGCTATATGCATGCTTATGTAATCATGTTTTATTGCTGTTAAAGTTTGTGAAATGTTTTGATCCTGCCTCTTAGATGTAGCTTAAATTAGATGTAGCTGTATTGGTTTGGAAATGTTTTGGCCTTTATTCCTTTATTAGATGGAGACAGTTCAAGAGACAGAAAATCATTGGGAGAGAAACAGGGAGATGACATGAAGAAAGTATGCTCTAATCAAACCCGTTTACGTTTATGATACGAGCTACTGAGGCACCCTGTGTTGGAATTTTCTCAGTAAAATACTAAAATGTTCATAGGTTTAGGTATGTGTACGCGAATAGACACACAATTAGGGACAGAAAAATACCTCTGTAAAATGTGTCTGTGAAGACTCTCAGTCTTCCAGGCTAATTAAAACACACTGTGTTGCACTGTGTTGTTCTCTGTAAAACACAATTACATGGACATTCAAGAGTGTAAGTTGTTTGCAGTCCTTCTCCCTCCCATCAGAGGTACTCACTCTGCATCCTGACTCCTCCTCAGTCCGGCCGCTGCCCACTCAGCCTCTTGCGTCTCCTCTTTGGACTACTTTCTGAGTTTAGCTCCATCTTCAAAAGAGCAGAACAACCTTCAGCACACAGTGCAGGTATGAACCAAACTCTAAAAATATATGAATATTTTGATATTATAAAGAGACATTTTAATGAGAATTAGTACTATATTTTTTACTTGTTCCTAGATACTTTTTTTTAATTTGCTCTAAACTTTTGTTAGCTGATGGTTACAATACTTGCAATATACAATACTTGTATAGTTAGTTTAGAACTAAACTTCAAACTGCATCATGACATACGTAATGTTACAAGTATTCGCACTGAAACACTTTATGGCTGTAGTTAGAGCTAAAATGAACCAGCATTTACATTTTATTGTCAAGACTAAATGACTGGTGAGACTTCTCCTTTTATGGGTGTTTACACACAGGTCCAGGTGCTGAAGATAGTCGTCATATGGTCATTTGTTGAACTATACTCAGGAGCTATATGGACAATAAATGAACAACAATGAATGTAATGTGGCTCTTGTGTGTGGTCACAGAATGCCTTTCGGAGGAGGGAACAAATGCGGCTGTTGCCAGAAAAGTGTATACTTCGCTGAGGAAGTGCAGTGCGAGGGGAAGAGTTGGCATAAATCCTGCTTTCTGTGCAGTAAGTATTCAACTTCTCACATAATCTTCTTAAATTGTCAAGCGACTCACACAAACCATTCTGAAAAAAGTCAGATAAAAAAGCCACAGAGGAATGTGGAGTATTTGAAGTGAGAGTAGGAAAGTAAGCATCCGCAGGTTAGCAGTCAGAAATCCCACTCCTTATTTGGATTGAGTGCAAACATGTGACAAAGTTTTCCTTATATGGCAGAGGAGGATACATGGCTCTCCTCAAACACAGACAAGAATTTATCTGAGCTGACGGAGAACCAAGCGGTATGCCAATAAATTGTGTAAAAAGTCAAACATCAATACACATTACGTCAAGTGTAATATTTCAGAGACTATATTTATTTTGTTTTAGTAAAACCAAAGCCTAAGTTATTTTTCAGCTATATCGTGATCGTGCCAAAGGAATCATGCACTCACTGCACATGACCCTAAACAAAGAGCTCTGGCTAAACCAATGTCAGTAATGAGAACTGTTTACAATTTAGGCTTAAGGGATGTAAGAAAATATTGATTTTGTAAAATATAATATTTTATTGGTTTTACTACATTAATATTCAAAACAGCCATTTTATTTTTAATAGATTATTGCTATGCAAGCATTGACGGCAGAGGCTTACTGTTGTACTGCATTTAAACCTCTGAGCAACAATATATTATATATTTTATCAAAAAGATCCTAGAAGCATTTAAATTTTGTTGCTTATCTGGAAAAAGAAACTTGGACTGTTGAGATTAATAAATGAAATGTATTTTATAAAATGTTGTGCATGTAGTGGTGCACTACTATAAAGGTGAGATTTTCTCACAAAAAAACACCAGTATATCTTCCTTGTAACCAAATTGTTATATATCAACATATACTATCATATTGTGTATTTTATCACCAGGTTCTTACCAATACATATTCTTACTAAGCAAGCTCCATATACTTACAATGTACTTTAACTATTCACTAAAATGCAACTTGCTGTTGGTTTCTTTGGCATAAGTGGTCTGTAAGAAGAACTTAGACAGCACCACAGTGGCTGTCCATGTGGATGAGATCTACTGCAAATCATGCTACGGCAAGAAATATGGACCAAAAGGTTATGGCTTTGGAGGCGGAGCAGGCACTCTGAGCATGGACACCGGCGAGGGACTAGGGATCAAGCCTGAAGTGTGAGTGATATAGTGTAAATAACATTTTATTAAGTCTAACAATTATCACCCGTTTAATAGTAGAATCTTTTTGATAGACAAGGTCCTCATCGTCCGACAAATAACCCTAATGCCTCCAAGTTTGCTCAGAAAGCAGCTGGTTCAGATGTGTGTCCCCGATGTGGTAAAACTGTGTACGCTGCAGAGAAGGTTGTCGGTGGAGGCAATGTGAGTAATATGTTAGAATACCAAATATACAGTATAATCTGTATACTTTTTAAATGAACAAAAGTATTTTTTAACTAGTCCTGGCACAAGGGATGCTTTCGATGTGCCAAGTGTGGAAAAGGCCTGGAGTCCACAACACTTGCAGACAGGGATGGAGAGATTTACTGTAAAGGTATGTGCGCATTGATTCATATTAAAAATATAAAAAATAAATCATTTTAATTTTACTGATCTAATTTTCTATTGCAGGTTGTTATGCTAAGAGCTTTGGTCCAAAGGGCTTTGGCTTTGGTCAGGGGGCAGGAGCTTTAGCCCACTCTCAGTGAAGCCTGAAGCCTGCAGCTATGTCTCACCTTCAGCTCACATCTGCTGTGTGTACTGCACCCTTCCTGGGGTCAAAAGCCGATACTTGTCTAACCTGCCCCTTCACTGCAGCTTCTTGCAGAGACTAAAAACAAAGCACAGGATTGTACACTGCTCATTGTTGTTGCTTTCATATTTTTTGTTTGATCATTCACACATGCAACGTTTATACTAAGACATTTTACATTTACTGGACAAAAAAGGAGAAATGTCAAAAGAGCTCTGGTTAATTGTGGATAGAGTGTTATACTATATGCTATACTGCAAGAATTGGGTAATCTGTTAACAGTGATAATAGCATTTGTTTAGATCAACACATACCACCCAGTTACAGACTACAAACAATGTCAAATTTTACAAGCTGTATATAATGGTCATTGTTTTGTAGTGGCTGTGACGTGGTAAAGTCAGTGGTTGTCTGTAGGGATTGTGTATTTTCTTCTCATCTTCAAACTGACCTGGCAGCTGCAGTGGTGAACAACAGAGCTGCAGTGTTCTGCCCCGTCTCTGCCTGCACCAACAGCTGGCTCTGACCACTGACCAACAGCTGTGGACTGCTATGGGCACAAGTCACGGTATTAGACAGATGTGGATCACTATAAAATCAAAAACAGTAGCACAAGATTTCTTTAAATTGTAATACGTTACTTCACTACAAAACTGATATTGCCAAAATATAGGTTATCTGAATGTTTAAAACTACAAGAGGAGTAAAAGCAAACCAATCTAGAAAGCACATACTGCTGCACGAGATGTACTGTCTAGATCAATCTATCAATAAACATACAGTGTTACCTATTGGAACTCACGAGTTGACGTTTACTGTTTGTAATTATAAATAACAGATATCTCTGACTCCCCACTTGTCTGCTCCTTCTTTTTGATAGATAAAACTCCAAAATGAGCCATTGAAGTGACCATTCTCCTCTGTCAGTGAACAGGCCAGGTTTTTGATAGACAAGGCCAGGCTACTGTCACTGTGGCAACAATAAAAAAAGGCACATAAAGTTAGCAAAACCAACAAATACCATGTGACAACTTTCCCAATAATTGTTTAAGCGTAAAAAAGACAAAAGTAACTTGTTCTTGGTGTTGAAACAAACAAAAGTAATTGAGGGTACAGGTACTGCAGAACTAGCTGAGACCCAGGCACTCCAGAAAAGTGACACAAGAATGTGGAAGGCCTCTATTCAAATGGCCAAAAAATTACAAAGTGAAATTTTTTTTTGACCTAACACAGGTCTTTGTCAGGGCTCAATAAGTGTTCAGGTACATTTATAGTTTATTGCTGTGTTTCAGACACCACAATATTCTATAGGGCTTTAGTGTTTAAATGAGATGGGGGCAAGCAAAGTGTCAATGTTAATATGCATATTTTTTAGTATGCTAGGATAAATGTAGCGGGATATTGGATATTGGACATTGTCGTTAACATAAATGATCAGGTTCAACATGTATGATTTTTCTTTCTGGATATTTATTATGAAAATAACAATGTCTGCACCCATACTTCTGATGTTATTCTCATACTTCTGATGTTATTCTCATACTTCTGACGTTATTCTCATAATTCTGACATTGTTCTCAAAATTCTGACTTCATTCTCAAAATTCTGACTTTAATCTCAGAACCGTCACTTTATTTCCAGAATTTTTACTTTATGCTTAGAATTTTTTATTCTCAGAAGCCTTTTTTTTTTACAGTGGCCTTAATCCATAAAAAACATGTTAAACCTGCGCAGTGAACTACCTGAACACCTGCATTTCTCTAGATATCTCATAGCACTTTAACACATATTTTGGTGTCTAAGACTGACTGTTAAAAGTCTAATTGTTTTTATGCAACATTTTGGAATATAGGTATAATCTAGACCAAAGCACACACTCGATTTTGATAAAAAGTAAACATTTTGTACAATGTGTCAAAAACATATAAAATCTATTGACGGATATTTCTAAACCCATTTGAGAATACATTTATCAGGATTACACTCTAAGCCGAGCGAGTGCAAATTAAGAATCAAGACAGGCTGGAGTATCAGGTGAGACACATACCTATACAGAAACGTCTGAAGGCGTTGTCAGACATTCTCTGTTTAATTTCCCCTTTATATACAGAACCTCTGAGTCCAGCCTCTGGCTATCCTGCTGGTTTCTTCAAGCTTCCACTGCATCTTCAAAAACACAAAGAGAACATTATTCAGATTAGTGCAAGACAGGTATGAACCAATGTCTGTAGTGCATTATTTTATGACTACTCATTGATTTTACTATCATACAACTAGTGTTTTTTTATTGTTGCTTCAAGTTAAGTTTTTTATACCTACTTAATGTACTGCTTTTGCTTGAAACTTGATGAGAAGTGTGCAAAGTGTTCTGCTACTACATGCTAGTGCAATGATTCAAGTTTAGGATTTCTACAAGAAAGCCTATAATAAACTTATTTGCAGAACCACTAGTCTTTGGTCATTTGTGTTGAAAATTACATTATTTAAGGTTCACAGTATGTTTATATTTTTCGCCTTTGTCAGCACCTCATACTTCCGGGCTAGCATTACATGGACAATAATAGCAGGAACAAAGAAATGGCATAAAAGAGGATGTTTCACTTACAGTATGTATTCATTTCATTCTCTTATTATATCCTATGCATGTCAAGAACACATTATATGTGTTTTGTCCTCTTTTTTTTGTTTAAAATTCATGTTGCAAGGCATTGACCACTTCAATATCTATGATCAGCGAAGACAGTGAAATTTACTGCAAGTCCTGCTATGGCAAAGAATTTGGCCCTAAAGGATACAGCTATAGAGAGAGGAGCCGGAGCTCTTACAAACACAAAATGATCATGTTTTAAAACAACAAAGTGTACCTCAGAGAACTTACTTTTGTGTCCAAATTGAGAACACCCTGTAAAAAAGTATCATTGCTCATGAAATACAGTTACTGCCTCCAAGCCTCCTCTTTCGATAGCTGCTTTAAACAAGCTTCTCAGAATAGTCACTTTTAATGAGCACAACATTATTAACACAACATGAAACTAAAACAAATGTGCGACTGTAATTAAAGTGTTATGTTTGTGATGCAGTGTACAAATCTCAATAGTATGTGTCTTCAAGGACATGCCGGATCCAGTTTATATACAAAATGTGGAAAATAAAAATAAAAACATGGGGTCCATAAATTTGTAGGTACTCAGTTGCCTTACTCTTGGACACATTGTTAATAATGAGGTTTTATGCATATGTTTGAGCCTGGTGGTGGAATGAAATTTTGATACTCCTTTTCTATTTCTATTCATTTTCTAAAACATATACGAGTATTTTTTTTAAGTGACAAAATGTTACTTCTACTCAATCAGATGCTCCTGGATTTGGGCCAGGTTTGAGGACAGTATTAGATTTTACTGTGTGAACATCAACAGAACCAGGTAGGTAACCAATATGGGCACATAATTGCCAGGGCCCCCTCTTGTGGTAAAAAATAATGAATACAGTTACAAATGGCTAATAGACTGCCCATCACTGTAGTAAAAAGACACAATATTCTTCTAGAGATAATATAATTTGTCTGCTGTCTGCTGTCTTCTGCCTACGATAAAACATCAAGCGCCATTTCAAACTTCCTACACAGTAAATTCAACAGTAATACACTGACGTATACCTATGGTGCGGTCTATATGTGCTACAGTTTCCTAGAGACAGTCTGGCATGCACCGCACTTGTTGCTAATCCCACTGCCATATATACAGTGGAATTATAATCAGCTGCTACGAGCCAACACTGCAGATCACAGCGTCATAAATCAAATCAGCCTCAGGGACTTAGGGCACTGACTCAGCTGCAGCTCCAGTCCTGCGGGAATGAAACAATACGAAGAGTTTGAACCTGATCCAAATGCCAACAACAGCACAACCACAACATAAAAATGTCATCTTTCTATGTACCATTATGTCAATGAACATAGGAATAAGTGTCAGATTACCACTTAGACTAATAAAAATGTAAAATCCATTAACATTAAACATACCATGAGTGCTTAAAGGAGAGATTATTATTATTATTAGTCTAGGTTAGTCAAGGAATGAAATGGCCATTGAAGAAGTATAAGCAGTTTTTTATACTATAAAGAAGTGTGTCGATACATGTGACATTTATGGCCTTGCAGTGCCATCTGGGAGTAAGAATCGGAGAGTGGCAGCATCACATGTTACCGCAATTTGTCTATGTTTAGTTAGAGAGCTTTAGCCAAATGTATACTGGAAACTACATTCCTGCTTTAAAACCACGGCTTAACATTGTCTGTAGCTATTATCCTAATCAGAGCAAGGGGGCCCTGTAGTCTCAAGGGAGGCGAGGCACGTCTCCAACACTGCTCTGAGCAGCAGGAAATCACCTACACTAGATTACTGGATGCATTTATGAATGGTTTAACATTTTTTGTACACAAAGCTGTTTAAACAAGACTAAATATATAGCTAAAGATGATTATACACATAATTTGAAAGAGTTTAGCTACTTAAAAGCAGACCGCATACTGAATTAAAGTTAATGTGGAAGTTGCTTAACCTGATGTGGCACAAACACATTATCAACAAGGAGAGAGCAGTGATCTGTCAGTGTGCCACTAGCATCACTATCTATGTGTGTGAGTTTCTATTTAAGTCTCCTTGTGATAGAGAGGAGGGACAAAGGGAGCAGGAGATAAATATTCCACTGTGTTCTTCTGCCCATCACTGTGTTGCCTGTCTGCATCCGATCAGCACTACGGTAAGCTCTCTTTCCTCTCTTTTAGAGAGTTACATCATATGTGTTTTGGAATGTAAGTTTTTCAGAGTTAATATTGAGTTTAAGAACTGATGTACATGACAATGTAGAGAAGCCTAGTGATACATTTTCAACAGTATTATATTTGACATAGAGTGGCCTGTGCATTTAATTGTCCTTTTCTTCGGCTTTTCCCTTCCAGGGAACTAACACACTTCTATCTAATCAAATAATCTGCCTACTAGTATGCAATGATTCACATATTAATTTGCCATAGATTTGCAGAGGATGCCCTTTCTGATGCAACTCTCTCTATTTATTCAGGTTTGGGACTGGCAAAAAAAAAGAGGACACTGGTTTGCGACTTGTTACTTTACACTCGTACAAAATAAAATACTTAAGACTAAAAGGAAAACAGTACAGATTCATTGTTTCCAATACAATAGGCTCATCAGCCAAACTAAATTCAGATGTAATACTGAGTTTTGTGTTGTAAACAAACAAAAGCTTTAACTACCAAATGCAGGATAACTTTGAAACTTAACAGACCTAAAATGATATCTGACAATGTGTTACAAAGAGCTATGGTATGCACACTGCTATTGGTTTACAATACGTGCCATATCTGTAGTGCTTGATAAAGTGAAGTGAAGAAAAGGCAAAGCTCTATTTGTGTCTTCTCCAGTGGTTGAGCCAGTGTGGGTGGAAAAGGGGGTGATTGGGGGGTAACGTTATCTGTGTGCAATAGCTGCCATGTTGGCTTGTGTTTGCTTCTGCCTGTCTGCCATCACTTTGGCTCCTGGCAGACAGGGTTATCACCACTGGGAGGTGAAAGAAGGACTAGTTCCCATTCAAGTCATATGAATGAGATGGAACAACAAAACAAGAGGTTCACCTCATGAAGGAGGTCAAATGTATCTGTGTGACCAAGAATCACATTCTTCATTAGTCTAAGGGTCAGTTATTTGCCCTGATGCAGCAACTACTGTAGGGAAAGCTGGAGTGGATGTCTGTATAATGGAGCTAAAATTGACAGCGTAGTTGAGACTGAGATGGATTAGACCCGTGTGGTCCCCACTGTCATCCACTTCAAAAGCCAAAAGGTTTTATTTTTGTCTTGCAGGGCAAACTCAAATAGCCAAGATGCCTGAGAAAGCGTAAGTGGATTGTTTTTCGGTTATTCTTTCCATTGAGTGTCACTTTCACATGTCAACAAGGTCTTTTTAGCCGAGAATTCAATTAAAAAGAAATCTTTTGGTAAACGTCTTTAAAAGTCTAAGGCTAAATACTAACCTTTGCTTTTTGTTTTATTTTCTGTCATTTCTGTTATTTTACTGTCTTATTTCCTTTCAACCCAACAGACCAGAGGTAGGGTGCTATACAGTGAAAATTATTTAAAGATGAGAATAAAAGTACCCCTGCGTTATTAAAATCTCTCTTTTACAGAAATCCAAAATTTCAGCCTCCCGCAAGCTCATGCTGAAGGTGGGGGTTTGTATGCGCACAGAATGACCCCAAAGATACCATAGATTTTGCAATTACTACTACTGTCTTTATCTCTTCTTACTGAATATTAGAGCTTGATGGTGGCTAAGGCTAAAGAGGAGCTGGAACAGGAGATGCTGGAGAAAGAAGAACAAAAGGCCAGGTATTTAGATGAAAAGGCTCCTCAGATACATACCAACAACATGTCACTACAAGAGCTGAAGGTACTTGCTGTTTATTTACTTGAATAATTCAAACATCTGCTTTTCCAGCCATTGAATCTCTTTCTTTCCTAGGCTTTGTGTGAAGAGTTGCACACCAAAATAGATGTGGTAGATGAGGAGCGGTATGATATTGAGGCCAAAGTGTTGCACAACACCAGAGAGGTAACTATACAATAATAACCAATAACACTTGACATGTTGGAAAAATAAAAAGTGTACTATAAAAGTAATGTAGCCAATCCTCATAATTACAAAGGGGCACAAATCAAACTACCTCTGTATGCAACTGGATAGTACCAATATGGACAGGACAGGACCAAAGCAAAGCGAAAAATGTACACCAAGTCAGAGAAACCACTGCATAGTATACAATCTGTCCCATTTTAGAAAAAATAATTACACCTGAACAGGAAGTACTGATTTCAGGTGTAATACTGAATTTAATACAAAAGGGTTTAAGGCCCAATTTACTTGACTGTTCAGGCTTTCATATCTGGTGTACAGTGATACAACAACATTTCTTCCAGATCAAAGACCTGAACATCAAGGTGTTGGACCTGCGAGGGAAGTTTAAGAGACCCAACCTGAGAAGGGTAAGGGTGTCAGCTGATGCCATCCTGCGCTCACTTCTGGGTTCGAAGCACAAAGTCTCTATGGATCTGCGAGCAAACCTTAAATCTGTAAAGAAAGAAGATACAGAGAAGGTATGTTTAGATACAAGGACAACAAATATAACTGACATTTAAAAAGAAAAAAAAATGACAGTGGCGATAACTTTAGTTGCATACATCAAGTGCTTTGTGCGTCTTTACAGGAGAAAACTGTGGAAGTGAGCGATTGGAGGAAAAATGTGGAGGCCATGTCGGGTATGGAGGGCCGCAAGAAGATGTTTGATGCAGCAAAGGGTGCCAACCAATAAAGAAGTTTTACATGCAAACAACTGGCCTTGAAATGCTATACTATTAAACACAAAAAGCAACTACTACCGTACATAACAAATCTTAATTGCAAAAACTCACTTAACTGTTAAAGACTATCAGTACACCTGATATTTTGTATTGAACTCTTGCCTCTATGTTCTGATGTTTTGATTATTGTTTTTGAGTGTGCTCTTTCTCACTGGAAAATAAACAAAGCATGAATCATCTTTCTCTTGGTTCTTTAAATATTAAAAAAAAGGTTTCTACATTCACTAGTTAAGAAATGTAGAGCCAAAATTACAACTCTCAAAACATGCAACATATTAATTGTTTACAAGCAGTAAATGGTAAAGCTGAGTCAACAACAGAAATTATGTATGAAGGACAATAAGCAATGAACCCAATGAAGAAGGACTCATGTTTATGACAGGCAAAGCAATGTGTAGGAAACCAAGTCCAAAGTGAGAAATACAGGTGATAAAGCCCCTGTACCATTGCATCTGGTTAAGATTCATTCAAATATGATAAACTAAAAGGTGCAAAAAATAGGGTGACCAGAGATTTAATGGAGAGAGTCCCACGACATACAGTATCTGTAAAAACACCAATATGTCCCAGTTTTCAACAAATCATGTTACAGTTGCCCCCATTTTAACCAACAGAAACACATAGGAAACTAAAAACACATTTGTTTAAAGACTTTAGTCACTAAATGTATTTACCACGTCATTATTTTTCTTTAAAAATTCACGTAGGCCATTTTGAATAACATGACAACAATATTATGGATTTCAGAAGTGTTTTGCTTTCTGAATTCAAATGGACTGTGAAAAAAAATGTGTCCCAGTTTTTTGGTCTAGAATTCTGGTCACCCTATGCAAAAACAGCAACCGAATGATACAGATATCTAAAGCTAAACACAAAGTAGCAGTACTGATCCTCCAAAAAGTCACATCCCTACACAATGTTCATTCATTCATCTTCTTCATCTTAAGCAGTTGGTTGTGACTGGAGCCTATTTTGTACCATCTAAGGCAACAAGCTCTAGCTAAATGAGAAGCTTATTTCAGTTTTTTGCAAAAGGCCACTAGAGAGGCGCAAGACTCCACTTACTGTATTCAACAACTATACTGTTAAGTATATTATTTTTCCACCAGAAATTCAACCTACCGGTAGTTTGAAATTTGATAAAAATGTGTTGAATAGGAGTTTATGTATCTCATATTTAGTTTAAAATAATAAAAAGCTGTGAACTGTAAGTAATGATGCATTTATATAAATTGGGCCCTTTCTCTTCTACAGAGTAAAAGTTACTACATTACACTCAAGGCCTGGTATATCATGAGGTGCTTAGCAAACTACTATACACTAAGGCTATGCTATGCTCAATGACGATAGGCTAGTAAGATTACATTTCCTAACTATGTAAAACATTGACTTTTTAATGTCCTGTATATATGGTAATACAGCCATATGTAAAAGTTTGGGCACCCCTGATAATTATAATTATTTTAATCTATAAGTGGTTGGGCATTTGAATCAGCAACTTAATTTTGATATATATAATACCTTACAGCAACAGCAATATTTCATTAGTGAAATTAGGTTTATTGAATCAATAGAAAATGTGCAATATGCATCATAATTGAATTAGACAAGTGCAAAATTTTGGGCACCCAAACAGAAAAAATTAAATCAATATTTAGTTGAGCCTCCTTTTGCAGACATAACAGCCTCTAGACAACTCCTATAGGCTCTGACAAGTGTCTGGATTCTGGATGGAGGCATTTTCAACCATTCCTCCTTACAAAACATCTCCAGTTCAGTTTGATTTGATAACTTCCAAGCATGGACAGCTCTTTTTAAATCAACTTATAGATTTTCAATGACGTTTCAATGAGTGATGGCCACTCCATAACATGATACTTCCTCATCTGCATGTATGCCTTTGTGGATTTTGAGCTGTTTTGGGTTATTGTCATGTTGAAATACCCAACCCTGGTATAACTTCAACTTTGTGACTGATGGTTTAACATTGTCTTCAATAATCTGTTGATACTGGGTGGAATCCATCCAACTCTCAACTTTTACAATGGCCCCAGTCCCTGAACTAGCCACACAGCCCCGGAGCATGATGTAACCTCCACCAAATGTGACAGTAGACAGCAAGTATTTTTCCTAGAATGCTGTGTACTTCTGTCACCATGCGTAGTGCTTCTTGTTATGACCAAAAAGCCCAATTTTTGTCAGTCTACAGCACTTTATTCCAAAATGAATGTGGCTTGTCTAAATAAGCTGTTTGTATCGTGGCATCACCCTCCCATACAACTGTTCTTGTGCGTTGAATTTTTGACCCATGTACAGAAACACCATCTGCAGCAGGATGATGTTGTAGGTCTTTGGAGGTGATCTGTGGGTTGTCTTTAACCATTCTCACAATTCTTCGCCTATGTCTCTCTGGTAATTTTCTTGGCCTGCCACATCTGGCCTTAACATCAACTTTGCCTGTGTCCTTCCATTTCCTGATTACATTCCAACAAATTTTGTTTTGCAAGTAATCAATTTTGAGCAGTTAGATGCATTCAAATCATCAAACTTATAAGGATGCCAAAATATTTTTTTTTCAAATTTCATTTAATTTCATAAACCTAAATATTGCTACACTAAAAAATGTTGTTAGGAAAGCACCCCAGAACTCAGATGTCACTAGAAAATGAATAACATACCTCTGTGATTTTTTTTTTTTTTTTTTTTTTTGAAGACAGAGTAAGTTATTATGCAAACTCAGAAGGGTGCCCGAACTTTTACATGACTGTTTACCATTATGGGAAAGAAGGACAGTGCATGTTCTCTTCCACATGGTGGCAGTGTTTGCTCACACTCAGCTTGACTTCATCTGCAGTGTTTCAGTATATGGCGCTGTCAACTGTCAACAAAAACGAGTGACAATGGATATTAAAACTAAGATAAAGCTCATATTACAAGTAGTACATGTGTCACTATGGATCCCTGTCAGAACTGGTTTATAAATCTTGTATTTTGTGGGGTAAGTATTTTGTATTCTTTGTATTAGATGACACAGGTGCCATATACCTGTAGGTGGAGTTTGTAACAAAGCGCTAGGAGGTCAAAGTGTATTAAATCAAAGCCAGCTACTTACTTGGACAGTGTATGGGTTATCTCAAGGCGATAATGCAGCTTTTGATAGATACGTACTGTTACTCAACTTAACACTTTAGCTGTATTGTCTTTCAAAGGCACTGATTTAATAATTTACCTGAGGGGATTTGGAACTGCTTTCGGCTCATCTCTCTTTGCCAAGTGAACTCTGAGCTCACAGTTGCTTGTGCGCTTGTCAGTTCACATGTAAAAAATGAAGCGCAAATGTTGATTATTTTTTAATCAGAATGTACAATCAGATTTTGTGGTTAACATAAGGAAGGAAATAAAAGCCACAGATTTACAATAGACATAAGTCAGTGATGACTAGAAATGGACATCAGAGACATGGCAATAATGCTGAATTAGTTGAATGAGAAAATTAATTCAGTTCAAAATAAAGACTATTAGAAAAATGTAAGAACTGCCAAATCTGGATCAATAAAACCTATCAAATCTGAGTATTTTTATTATACCAAAATGTTTCAAGAGTTTGATTTCTGTTATGCAAAACATGAGTGCAATGTGAAGCGTTTAGCCCTCAGGAAAAGCAACTTTTGGCTTGAGCAATGGTAGGTTCCTGTTGAGACCAACTCCTTAGGTGTGGGGTCACTTACAGTATTGCCAGTAAACACCCAGAGTATCAGAAGAACTGGCATAAAGAGTGTTGGTGATGGCATGTTAGTACATGTGAGACACAGATTAAAGAAAAAAAGGAGCCTCAGAAGAGAGAGAGCTGGAAGAGGCCTGTGGGAATAATTTAACTGCTACTGTAAGTAGCTGCTGCTGTTAAACAGTGCTGTACAGTCTTTACATCAAACACACTATTAAAGAGAAAACATAAAGATTATGTAAATGTACATCAAAACTGCCCTCATTTTAACCCTCATATATTTGACAATAACAATTCTTTCCCTTCATCCTGTCTGCCAGTCTTCAGTTACAGAAACCTTTTAGAGTTGCAATCCAAGTTTTGATATTTAAAAATAGACAATGCTAGAACATCAAGAAGAGAATGCATGTTTTCCCTTCTAGTTAATGCCATGTGCCATCTGTTTGCAGGTATGTGCCCACCCATTGTAGACATGGGCAGCTCACCGCCATGTGATCCACTGCTGGGTTTAAAAGCTTATGGCCAACAGAAAAGGACACAGTATACAATCAAGCACTGAGGCTCTTTCAAGTCAACAACGCACTGTTTCAGTAAGTTTATACACGCTTTTGTTGTATGTTTTTAAACAAGATAAAAAGGACTTCCCATTTAAGGTGGCAGGACAATATCCTCTTTTTCACCTGCACAGGTGCTGCTGCCTTCTCAACATGTCTGACACGGAAGAGGCCACAAATGAGTGAGTAAATGTAATTTTAAGTACTATAAAACCTAACAGAAGAATACAGAAACAATAAATAACCGAAAAATCATATGTAATACAATTATTTGCTGTGTTTGATTTCTTACAGGGGACAACGTAAGTTATATAAACCCACACAAAGAAAAAGCTTGAGAAAAGTGTATGATTAGTGAGCAAACAGCTGCATGTTGCCAGAGACGGGCTGCTGCATAAAGGAGAGAAATAACGCATGTTTAATATAATAATGTTGCATGGAAAGTTTTGGAAACTTTTTGGAATTTTTGGAAGCAGATTATTTGTTCTGCTCTAAACCTCTCTCTGTAAACAGTGTGAATGAGAATACTGTTTGGTATTCTAAAACAAACAATATCTCTAAAAGTTACTGTTAACAAAAAGGGCATAGTTGTTTTTTCTGCCACTTTGTTACCTGATTATACGCTAAAGACTTGCATTATAATATTCTTAGTGCTGCACGTCTCCTAAGCTGAGGCTGTATTTTTGGTGCCACTGCAGAGGCAGCTGCTGTCCTTCAGCAGCTCTGTTAGTATGACCTTTGACTCCTCAGTCAGTCCCTTGTGCGTGGGCCTGGACATATGTCATTGTGACAGTGAATCTGTCCGTTCACTTCCCATGATGTAAGGGCTCAACATCTAAAAGATAAAGAGTCATATCTCTATTTTTGTCTCTTTATGTGCTCGCTTGCTATGACCACTGCGCTGCTCTGTGAAACTAAGAAGCACCTGTCTTTCAGCGCACAGAGCAGAGTCGGTGTTGGAGAGCCATGTAGGTCAGCTAGTGTTCTCTGTAGAGGACCTCAGGGAACAAAGCGGCACCAGCACAATGCTCACTTTCATTTTTATGGCTGATGGAGGTCGTCTAAATGCCGGCTGGCTTACCTCCTTGGCAGCAGAGAGAGCTTGAGTTACTCTGAGGCAAAAGAGAACTTTAACCAGGAAAGGTGGTGTCACTTTCCCCCAGAGAGACCCCATTGCTGAGGTGGGAACTAAATCCACACCACTGAAAACTACTCTCCACAACTATTGTGAGAGATGCAGCTGCGTAGATGGCAAGTCCAAAATATGTGCAATTTAAATCAGTCCCCTGTGAAGTAGTCAAACTGTTTGTATAAGCCTCCTGTTTTTGTAGGGCTTCGGTCAACAACAAAACTGAAAACATTTCAAAGATATCAAGCCAAAACCATTTTAGAGTGTTCAAAAGAGGCAGAAAAATAACTGCTGATCTATGAGTGGCTGTAGGGCTATAGGATGTGTTGCTTTTAACTCTAACTGGTTGCTCTGCACAGAAGATGAGCAGGAAGTGGATGAGGAGGTGAAGGAGGAAGAGTTAGAAGAGGAGGTAGAAGGTAGTACTGCTTCAGCTGACGTTTGCTGATTTGCATGCAGCTGTTTAAAAACAACTTGCTGCTAGCAAACATGTCTTGTTTACTAGTATACTCTATATATAAGCATATATACATATATTTTATTTTACTTTATCTTTAGATGCTGGAGAAGACAATGAAGGAGGTATGGACAGTACTTAAATTTTTTTAGGTTAGTGTTGTAATTAAGCTGTAATGAGATACTTCTCACATGGTTTTGTCCATCTTTCCTACCTTTACAGAGGAAGCCAAACGCAAATTAAAGTAAGGCTTAAAAATTTCCCCTAAAAGTACTGTAACTATTTGTATTCACTTATAATCTTATATTTATGCAGGCCTGGTTTTGTACCTGGTCTGGCAGCACCAAAGATCCCGGATGGAGAAAAGGTGGACTTTGATGTAAGTTCAGCTACAACTGACTCCTACAAGCAGGAAAAAATATATGTTAGAAAATATAATACAGTATATAATGGTGATATGTTTCAATCCAGGACATTCATAGAAAGCGAATGGAAAAGGACCTAACAGAGCTTCAGAGTCTGATAGAGGCTCACTTTGAGAAGAGAAAAAAAGAGGAAGAGGAGCTTTTGAACCTCACTGACCGAATTGTATGTTATGACTGGCATTTGTGCACTGAAGAGTGTAGTATTTTGGGTAATTCAGTTAACAATAATTTCTCCTGTTAGGAGAAACGCAGGTCAGAGAGAGCAGAGCAAACGAAGATCAGAGCAGAGAGAGAAAAGGAAAGACAGACCAAAATGGCGGTATGTACAAACAGACTCTTGGCTCAAAACGGTGTATGTCATAGATTATGAAATCGACAGATTTCAGAAAAAACATTTGCTTGATTATCTTGGATTTACTTCACATCTCATGAAAGTCCATATAACCAATAGGGCTGCAACTAATGATATGATATTCGATTATTTTGTCAATTATTTTATGAATTTATTTATTGGATTTTTTTTTTTTTTTTTTACAAAATTTTAAGACAATGCTACAAGTATGTTACTGAAGGATGTTTATTTATCATAAAAAAAAAACATAGACATTTTTGTCTAAGTAATAATTCCTCTTCTCTCAGCACATGACATGTTTACTAAATTACTAAGTTAGTTTATTTTAATAATGGATTATAATAGATTAAACTGATTTGATACAGCCCTAATAACCGGTATCATGTAGCGTAAGTAGGTCAAACACAAGTCAGGACTTCTGCAAATAGCAAAGAAACATGAGTCATACCTTCTAAACTACCTGTGCCAAGTCAATTACATTTTCAGACAATGATCAACACAATGTAAAGTCACTCGCTACATGCTAGATTATGTTTAATATGTGATAGTTTAATAACTAGACTTTTATCTAAAATATCAATTTAGATTTAGAAATTAACTGGGCATGTGACAAAAACATTTTTCACAGAAAACAACACAGGTTTATTAATGAATGGAAATTGTTATCTGAAGATGGAAAGATTCTGTAGACACTCATTAGTTGAAAGCAAATCCAAAATGGTAAAGTACGAGGACTATATTAATTTCTCTTGGGATTATCGCTATAACTCTAACTATATATTATTAGATACAGTATTAACTATAAAACTGTGTAAACAGTGTTGGGCAATAAACAAACAGTGCTGTTTGTTTAAACAGGAAGAAAAAGCCAGAAAAGAAGAGGAAGAGGCAAAGAAAAAAGCTGATGACAGCGCAAGAAAAAAGTTGATTTTAAGCAACTTAAGTTTCACTGGATACAAGGTAATCCATTGTTTATAGTAGAAGCATTAATTTCCGGAGAGCACATTTTAAAATCCACACAATTGCTTTTAGCAGACCCAAAACGGAACAAAACGACAAACGGAGCGGGAGAAGAAAAAGAAAATTTTAAATGATCGACGCAAGGAGTTAAACATTGATCACCTGAAAGAAGACAAACTCAAGTAATGTGTAACATTAATATCTAACAAACAGTGATTATCTGTTGGACAACTTCCTTATTGCTGTTGCTCACATAGGGAAAAAGCCAAGGAACTGTGGGAGCGGGTTCGTCAGCTGGAGGCTGAGAAATTCGAACTGCAGTACAAGCACACAAAGCAGAAATATGAGGTAAAAATTTAAAATGTGCAATATAAAACAAACATGCAATATGTAATAACAATTTGTAATATTGCTATTATAATGTCAAGGTCTAAACTAGGACTAAACCAATGCTAAACATGGATGGTTTAATTAGGATGCACCCGAGTTTTATTGGAGGATTATATTGACAGGCACAGGGTAAAAGTAAGTAAGATGGAAGACCAAGTTATTGGCACACAAGTAGTCTCTGTGTATAACACAACTATAATTTTGCAATAAATGTGCAGCCCAAGTGAATAGCATCTATTACAACATTCAATGCAAAGGTTTTAACTCAAAATCAGTTTCTCAAACTGTAGTACAGGTACCACTACTGGTACCAGTAGTGGGATGCATACTCCATTTATTATTCTACAACAATGCATATAGTTTGGACTCGTGAGGCCCCAAAAGTGACTTAAAAATGTAAGTATTTGGTAGCAGCACAGTTAAAAAAATATAAGCCAGAAGTAAACATTAAATCACCTACCAAAAATAATCATCATCTGTTGATTCTACTGAAGTCCATGTTGTTGTTCAGTTCTTTGTGTGTTTTTTGTTACCATTTTAATAACACATTCAGACAAACTGACTTTTTCTGCAAGTCTTTGCACAATTGGCTTTTGTTGCTGTCCCCGTTCAGAAATAAGTCCAGAGTTGCTAATAATTAAGCATATTCTGGTGGTTTATGGCAAAACCACCAACAATTCTTCATCTTTGTCTTGGATACAGGTTAGCAGTGCGCTGCTTAAGTTATGTCCCACCCTTTTTTCTCTGATTGTTCCTCTCCTTATGATGTTACGCCCATAGAAATGAAACTCAAGTGAAGGGATACCAGACTAAGTTCTTTGTATAAAATAGGAAAAGCTAGTCTGGCTGGCCAGGCTACAGTAGCAATGCAATTGTCTACTATATGTTTGGCCTATACCTCCAATACCATAAAAATTTTAAGCCAACTATTGTCTGAAGTGGTATTGGTTTGAAAAGAACCACTCTTCGTCTTTTTTGTCCATAGGTCACTGTGCTGAGGAACCGTGTCAGTGATCACCAGAAAATGTAAGTCAGATTATTTATACAGTTGTCTACTTCCAAACTGAATCTGCAATAGTGGTATAAGAAAATAAGAATAGCCTAAAACCTTCTGGTTTATTTTAAATGTAAGCTGGTAAATTTGTTACCAAATATAGGACTAACGGTTGTGGGGGGAAAAAATGTCCTTACATAAACTTTTGTAGGCTCTCTGCTGTCATCTGTTTAACCCTCAGTCCCTCCTTAAAAAAAACTACATTCATCCTCTTAAAGCCCTTTTAGATTGTTGGGACACACTTAAAAATATAAAGCATAAAAAATAAATATATATATATATATATATATTTATATATATATATATATATATATAAATATAAATATAAATATAAATATATATATATATATATATTTCTTTTTTTTGTCAAGGTCTAAACTAGGACTAAAAAAAAGGTGGGTTTTTTTGTTTTTTGTTTTTTGCTCATTAACACCTGTTATCATCATCGAGAGCAAAAGTGAATTTGTTTTCATATTATTAATCCCCTAGATGCCAATTTACACAATTCACCAAGTTTATAAACAAAATGTAAATTATTTACTATTTTACTGTGTTTTTTGTTTGTGCATAGATTACCAGTCCCGGATAGGTCAGTGATTAGCCCTAACACCGATTTTGATCCATTTTTACTTTTTGTCCCATTACAAAAAAGAGCAGAAAATCACATTCTTCAGTCACTGTTATATAATATGGGAATACTAAAGGGAATTATCTCCTACAGTGCAATGAGAAAATAGTGGATCTGGTGGTAATTTTTTGTTTGTTTGTGTAATTTCTAGCCTCTGATTGGCAGGGTTAAGAGAGAGGAACAGAGGAATAACATGATTTAACATTTCTGTAGTACAATGACAATAGAGAGAAAATAAGTGATTTTAATGTAAGTCAATGGGACCAAAAAAGGCTTTAAGAAGAAGAGTGTGAGTATTGTGTCTAAAAAGTAGAAAATGTATGTATTCTTTCAGTCGTGATGCTGAAATACTAAAATCCATTTAATAATGAACATCGTGGTCAAATTTTATCATCCTAGCATGAGAAACGCCAAAATGAGAGCAAAAAATATACCTGTTTTTGGTGCCAGAAGTGCCTGAGGGTTGGCACCAGCTGTCTGATAACTCACCGTTTCCTGCTTTAGGACTGATAAAAGCAATAAAACCAGCACTGTTTTAGCCAAGAACGTTCTCACCAACATGAGTGTGTTTGGTCTCTATGGAGAGATGAAATGTAACGGTGGTATAACAGCTGTCTCCTCTAATAGCTGCTGTGTGACATCATCAGTCTTCATGTAACTAGCTTTGGCACACGATTTCCCGTTTTACCACATACATTTGCACTCAACCAAAACAGATCATTATAAATTACTGTCACATAAACGTCAAGCCTCAATTAATATACAAATCAATAATAAATCAGAAATAGCCCAAGTCCTATTATGTTACCTTGACCTGATCGGTTATGAATTAAATGGTGAGCTGGTATGGTCAAGTATCTCGGCAGCAACAGTGGATAAAGATAGCAGCGGGGTATTTGTTTGCAAATCCCACTAACAGTAGAGGGCTATGATCAGGCTTCAGTGGCTCTAGTCTCTAAGGGAAACAATACCAGCAGCGCTTTTATATAATAGGTGTTTGGACTCCCCCGCAGGACTAGTGTGTGTTTTTTTTAGGCTACTGCATTGCAATGCTAATTTAGGAGTCCTACTCATATCGGAAGTTTTTGTTTGACTGTAAAGATCACTTGTGCATTATTGTCCTGTTGTTGTAATCTTATAAAATTGCTTAGGCATAACATTGTGACCACCTCCCTAATAATGGTGATTGTATTAATTGTTATGACAACCTGCCTAGCTCCATTCACAAAAAAAAAAAAAAAAAAGAGAATGAATTTCTATTAAAACCAGCACTAACATTTTTAACAATTTGAGATAGTAGCTCGACTGTTGGACCAGACCACACAGGCAGGCCTTCACTTCCCAAGTGCATCACCTGTTGGCAGTTTACCATTATTTTTTCCTTGGCCCACTTTTGATAAATACTGACCACTGAAGACCAGAAACACCCAATACAGGATTTCTGCATGACTCAGCAAGTTGGATGCAAGTCTTTTTTAGACCTTTTTAAGAGCATTGTTGAAGAAAATTAAAACCTGTTTCATAAGCCAGCAGTGCACAAAACGCTGAGTCATAAACCTGGCTGCAGTGAGTTCCGCAAAGCATTTTGTCCTTTGTAAAAAAAATCTGAGCTCTACTATAGGTGAAGGTAACACACCTTAGAGAATTTAAGTGGGCATTGTTGAGTAAGCTTTGTTAACTGTGCTTGACATATTTAAGACCGGTCTAAACTTATTTAAGACCTAGTACTCTACATCTCCACAAATTTAAAACTTTTTAAGACCTTAAATTTTGATTTTTAGATTTTCAGACTTAGCCATCACAATTTGGCCTTGTCAAACTCGCTGAAATTCTTACATTCACACAATTTTCCTGCATCAACTGTGTCAAAATATTGATTTACTTCACCTGTCAGTGGTCATAATGTCGTAATGCTTGATCTGTGTATAATAATAAAATTGTAATATTGCATGCTCAAAATGACTCAGGATTACCTGGAATTGGAATGTGATTTGGCTTCATATAACTTGTACAAGTAGCCAGGAGACATAAATCAGAAAAAAGGGCATAGTCTGGAAGCAACCTATCATCAAATCAAAATTAAAATGGTGAATTAGCAAAGGTATTCTAGTATTTGCTGAACGCACTTTGGGATGTGTACAAAGTAAATGTGTAATAAAAACTCACTATGCTTAACCAGTAATGTCAGATTAAAAAAACAGATCATGTATTTTATGGTTAGATTGTTTTGATTGTTGCGTCTCAATACATTCTCGTTGTATTTTCAGCTCTAAAGGGGCCCGTAGCAAACGTGGCCTGAGGAAGTAACAACAGTCAGCTGCAGCGGGATGAACCTGGCACTGTCCGAAATGCATGAGCACAAGTTTGACGCTTTAGTGGTTCCTTAATACTTGAACAAGGAAAACCAAACTAAACAAGCTATTCTGAACATATTCTTAAATACAGTCCTTGAACGGTGGTGCATGCTGATTACACTACATTCACAAATTTGGAGTTTACTGTTTATGTCTATTTGTTTTATTTTGTTTTCAAATAAGTCCTGTGTTAAGCCTATATTAGGGTATATTGAAGCCTAACTAGCATGCTTTATCAACATTTGGAAATAATATTTGAACTAATATTTGTCTTGAGTGTCACCAAAATAAAATATGTGTTTAATGAACTCGGAGTAATTTACATTCCTTTTGCAGAGTCTGATGGCTCGACTTGTGGGAAACAAGATTATGAGCAACACCTTTTATGGTTTTCAGATGCCACACCTTTTGGCTAGGCAGTTGTCAGTTATTAAACTTTGGCAAATACTGTTGTCAGTGGCAGATTAAGGTCCCCTTATTATACCGCAAAGACAGTTAACTTTGAGTATGTTTAAAAGTCCCATTACAAAAACCAAAGGACAGGACAGTCAGATTGGATGGGGACCAAAAGGGAATATTACAAAGATTTAATTGGGTTGTCAAAAAGAAATGCAGCTCAAACAAACAAAAAGATTAATGGTACTCAACACTAAATAAATAAATAAATAAATAAATAAATAAATAAATAAATAAATGGAAGAGAGTCATGAAGTAAATGGACAATTTGTATTAACTGGAAAAAATATTATACTAAAACTAAATAAATGTCAAAAAAAAGGCTGCTCTTATTACAAAAAAAATAATAATAATTTAAGTGCTAAACCAGGAAGGGTCACAATCATTTTGGCCAGTAAAATGTCGGTCTCTTGAAAAAATAAAGTTTGGGAACACTAACTTAAATGTCTAGATATTACTTAATCGTCAATAAAATGCTGGGAATATGAACAAAACTTCTGGCGTAAAATAAAATGAAGTCCACATTTCTTGCAAGGCTATAGTAATCTTATGCAGATGTTAGATTACCTGGTTTGAACCAAGGATCTGGGATTGTAAATGATACAGTATAATACTGTATGTACCATAGCAGCAGCAATGTTAAAAATTCTGCAAAATAACTCCTGCTGATAACAATTAGGGACACTTCCTGCTTAACTGGTTATACCTAATCAAAAAAATACAAAACAAAACTTCTGGCATTGATGCATATTAAAAAAAAAGACTGAAGTTCTTAAAATGTGTAAACAAATCTTTAATAAGATTTTTAAATCAAGTCTTAAACTTACATTGATTGTCTAAACATCTGCAGTATCTACATAGCATAAATAGTCAAAAGATAATTACTTGAACACAGTTAATTTTTTTGTGTGCTAAAACTGCCAAACTAAAATACCAAACAGGTACAGTTGAAACCTATCAAAAAAAATTACCTGCAACAGTAAAACATGTTTCTAAAGCTAAATCACTGCTTATTACCATTTTGTACAAATTCTGCCATACTAATTTATTTCTGTCATTTTCTTAATCAACAACTTGAACTGACTTGTGTACTGCTGTGGTGACGTCGTTCACAAAGGATGATTTATTCATGCCAAGCTGTGGAGAAAATAACAGTTCAGATTATGTTAACCTTAAGGTTTCATTGTAGTAATTTTGATTATCAAATAAAAGGCTGTGCAACACAAACATTCCACTGCATTTTGCTACTTAAAAATTAAGTGTTAGGGTCAGGGCTACTGTGTTTTTCGGCCATATCACTTGACCATCTTATTTACCTGTCCTGGGCCCTTTGTGAACACAGTGCCAAATCTGACAAACTTTCTCCTCGTGTTTCTCACAAACAGTTGATAAAGGTGTGTGCTGAACAGACAAGACACACCCTAAACACTGACAGGTCTTGGCACTTACTCTTTAATCTCTATTTACCTTTTTCAGGGCGCTTTGTGTGTCTTTTTCAGACCACAGATTGTACAGAAGCAGGGCGGCTGCTTTGCTTGACTTGGGGAGATAACTATCAAAAAAAAAAAAAAAGAAGACATTTGTTGAAAGTCATTTAACCATGCTGACAAAATGGGTGTATGCAAAATAGCAGATAATTCCCGATGAGTCATAGGTATTAGGCATTATCTATTCAACATAAATGTATATTCAAGCACTTTCTATTGAGGGCTAACCTGTTTTCACTCAGATCCCGTAGAGAGTTGATGAGGTCCTTTTTCAGCAGGTGTTTGCTCATCTCAGGGTCCTTGATGAAGAGATAGTTGGCCGCCTGGCAGGCCATTGCCAGAGTGTCATCCGATTCGTTTCCTTCCTTCGTGCCTGTACTGATGATGTCCACCAGCTGCGGCAAAGCTTTCCGCGCTTCAGTAACAAGGCAAGCAAAAGCCACATGCTGTTAAACACATACAAACACTCCAGTGCTTTACAACACTGCTTTACAATTACTTTGCTCAAAATTATCAGAACACTATCTATAATGTATAATATAGGGCTGTGCAATTGATCTAATTTCAATTTCAATTTCAATTACACCCAACATTTTATTTTTGAAACAATCAATTACACAAACTCCGAAATGTGTTTTGAGTGCACACGCTTGCTCTGCCCCTCCCCTCTCAAAGCTCTGATAGCTATAAGCCACATGTGAAGAGTTGTTAGTGGAATCATTGCAGAAACAGGGAAAAGAGAAACGCTTAGCAGAAAAGGCAAGATCAATTCTGTTGTTTGGGAGCACTTTGGGTTTAAAGAGGAAGACATTGAGCAAACACCTGAACAGTTTATGATGAGATTATATCAAGCTTGGTTTATTTTATATTTTGCACTTTTTTATTTGTGTGCAAATAGTAAATTTTACATTGTTTTGTTAAAAAAAAAAAAAAAATTAAAAAGTTAATAAATAATCGTTGAGATTTAATTTGACTAAATTAATCAATTTATGAATTAATTATTGATTATTTTTTCCATAATCAAGCAGTCCTAATATATCAATAATAAATCTACATAAAACAGATCTGTATACCTACTTAAGAAGCTGAGCACCTACCTAAGGCATTGTGCAGGCTTGAGTTCCGGGTCAGGTTTCGAACCAAAGCCACTACGTTTCTTTGTACGTTGACTTTATTGGACTTTAAAAGGGGGCCTAAGACTTGCAGGCCGTTCAGTTTGCTCACAATAGTCTGACTCATTACACTAGACACCTGCAAGTATGAAAACTTTCAAAGTTAATTTACAAGGCTATTACTAGCTAAAGTTTAACTGTACATTAATAACTAGGCAGTTATGTTCTCTTACAATGCCATCATGCGAGGTGAGATTCTGTAAGGCTCCACAACAAGCCTCTTGTGTTTCTTCTTTCTGGCTTGACCCAAGCAAAGTAAGGAAGCTCTGCAGAGTTTTGGAGTGGATCAGCCATCCTGCTCCACTCGGGTGTGGATCTTCTATAACTGGGAAGTCAAAACGCTGAAGAACCAAGAACACAGAGAACACAGGATTATAGACAACGCTTTACGAGAGGAAATGTTGTCATATTATACCAAAAATGTACTTTAATTGATAATTTTGGCAGTTGCTAAATTCCTACAATAAGGTAAAAACTAAATCCTGGTAAAAAACTAAATTGCAGATTTACAAACTATTAGAAAGATAAAGCTTATGCATTTAAGAAACTGATATTCTAAGTGAAACATCTGAGAAGTCATAACCTAAGAGCGAGTTACACTTAATGACAAGAAAGAGACGTGCTGTGTCTAGACTAAGTGACAGGAGCTTTCATTTAGATGACACACAATTTAACATACATATTCCTTGAGGCATTGCCTACTTTGTTACTATTCACTAGTATGTCTTACCTCATGCTCTGCTGTCTGATTCTGTGGACTAAAACAGCTTATAGGGCCCACGTCGCTCTGGCTGTTTTTCCGGTTGAGACTTTTTGCCAAAGCCGTGATCCTTGTGAAGAGGGCTGGAGCTTCGGCCTCCAGCTGGAACGTCAGGTTGTGCAAGGTGCACACACAGTTGTCAACAGACTGTTGAGAAAAAATAAACCAGATCAGGTCTGCTCTCAAGCCCCATGTTATTATCCACTTAATAATAATAATAATATCATAATAATGCAGCACAGACTGTTCATAATCTGTGTACTTTGGTTATATTTATTATACTTTTAACTTACACTCAATTGAAAATACATTATAACACAATGCATGCCAATAATAATAATGGCCTACTTAAAACATATCATAGTCATAGTACTGTATGACCTTAAATTATTGTTAAGAGTTAGATTAGTTTTTGTTTGTCAAAATCCCTAAGACAAGCTCAATGCCAATTTCCAACATGTCAATTTACAAGGTCATTTATCTCAAAAGAAATGACAGTGACAGATTACAGAGATGAAAAGATAAAGTGGAGGAATCAGCAGCAAAGGTTAACACAGTTTTTCTCCTGCTTACCTTCTCATCTGGTTTGCCAGCCTCAATGCAGTCTTTAATATAACCAACCAAAGAGTCAATCAGACCACGACATTTTCTCATTGTCTGTCGGTTGCTTTGCTTTGTGCTACTTAGGTTCCTGTAGAAAAATTATTATATATTATATTAAAGCGACAAAGCTGCACATGTAAACTTGCAATACAAGCACTTTAAGACAATATGAATAACTTGTTTACCTCAAACACTCTGTGGCATGACAGAAGACCTCAGGGTCAACATTGTTGCCCATAGTTGTGTAAGGCAGGACCACACGCTCCATAAGGACAGGCAGAGCATTTTTCAAGAGATCTGGCTTGAGGCTGTCTGCTGACGACAAATTCCACAGCAGACCTATGCAGAAAGATTGTTGTTTTAGCAGCTCATCAATCAACTATCAATTTAAATTCCAATACTTCTGACACTGAACGTCTAATTTAACAAATTAAAAGACTGAGAATGAAAACAATACTTGGAAAGTTATGAGCAAGTCAATTATCTGTAAAAGAGGACAGAACATTACAAACTCGGTAAACGTGCCTGTGAGCTGTTTCTGCATCTCGGCGGAATCTGTGTCTTGCAGCAGTGCCACAGTTTCAGTGATGCCACTGCAGTGTTGGATTTCCTCTTTGGCTTTAATGTTTTTAAAGGATAGATTACGCAGGGCAGCCGAAGCCGTCTGACTCACAAGTAAGTTGGGACTACGCAGCAAAGAAATCAGAGGAGGGATCCCATTGTACTTCAGCACCTCCAAAAATATAATAACAGTTATTATGAGTGAAAACTATTGAATTATTAATTTGGATAAATTCATATTTTTTGATACATATTCTGTGTGAGAAATAATCATTTATAGTATCACAAATGTAGCACAATCTTTAAAGAAAGAAATTTGTCAACATGTTACCTTAAAATTGTAGTAATTGTCATTAAAAGGTTAGTTCATGGACAGATTCAAGACAAAGGTATCTCAATCGAATGTGCATGAGGATTAAATACAAAGTTTTAATCATTATAACTAGAGCAATGATATTCTGCTAATTCTTACTCTCATTTGTGGTTCGAGTCTACTCAACTATAACTCACTTTGACCAATGAGTTTTTTAAAAAACGCATAAAATTACCTCCTCTTTGGCACTGTCATCCATATAGGCGTTATGCTGTATGTATGACGCTCCACAATGCTTTAATGCTTCATCCTCCATAGTGAGATATTCCACTGCTTGCTTCATGGTGATATCCGCTGCGCCACTGTGTCCATTTGGCCTATGTAGAATTGATATAACTTTAACAATCTTGCATACAAATGTAAATGCTACAAATTTTACATAACATTTTTTCACTCACACAGAAACATCTTTTTTCTTTGATGCAGAGTCTGTGACTGTATTTGCCGGGAGTGTTTTTAAGGTAGTGGTGGTGGTGGTGCTTATGACCCGCTTCTTTGATTTGGTCTGAGCAGTGCCATTGACATTATGAATAGGTTGTGTCTGAGTGGTGGTCCCGAGTGGCCTGTAGGTGCTTCTGTAAGACTGTAATCTGTGAGGTGAACCTGATCTCCTCCCTACAGTCCGCCGTGCCATATCTGGTTCACTGCGGCTGGAGTTGCCTTTACCCATTGTCTTAGAGCCAACGGGTACAAAAGTCCCATACTGATAAATGGAAGATTCAAAGTTTCTTTTTACATTCGAGCCCTTAAGATTATTTAGGGATTTCCAGTTGGTGTATTTCTCCTGAAAGAAGAGCACAATGGAATGCATATAAAAATAAACAACAACATTTTAACTCTCATTGAAATATATTTGTTTGGTCACAGTTGATTTATTTTTGAAAGGAATTAAATTATAGAAGGAAATAGGAATTTGAAAATAAAAAGAGCAGCACCATAACTTACAGATTTAGAAATGCCATTGCCAGTAAACACACTCCCATTCATAGAGAGTGATGTTGGAGATTTCAAAGAATCCACAGCGTCATACCAAAACTCTATTAAGAAAAGAGTTATCAGTTGTTATCGTCTACACAAAACACATGTCTTGTAACCGTTAATGATTTATTGCCAAAGTAAAAGGCAACTACAGCTCCTACTGCTAGTGCACCAGTGATTTATCACCGTATATACATTTACAAGTCTTTGTAAAAGTGCTATTAAAACAACCCAATATATCAACACGTGTAAACCAACAGCAGGCAATAAAGTGAAAGCTGATGAAGACAAGATATTGGCTGGGATCATACTTTACTAACCCAGAGATGAAGTGCAATTTTAAAGATTTATTAAAATAACGTGATCATCTCTATAGATTATAGAAAAAAATATGTGACTAAGTACCTGCTCCTTTTTAATTTGCTTCTAAGTTTTACCTGTTCACTTACAAAAAAATAAAATAAAAATAAACAATTGTAAACAATAGTAGGCTACAATAAATGTCTTTGTCTACAACAGATGCCACTGATTTTTCACAAGTAAAATGCGTATACAAATAAGAGGTTGCAGTCAAACGAGTGCAGTCCCACGGTGCATGGCTCTTACCTGTGGGAGATAAAGAAGTAGATCCACTTCTGCTGCTCCCATGTCTCGACTTGGATCTACGCACTTTTTGCACTTGATCCAGGACTCGCTGCTGCCCAGAGCGGTACTGGTTTACAGACGGCAGGGCCAGCGACGTGTCATCTACATTTTCGATGGCCATGACGGATTTAAGAGGGTCCAGGGTCGCCATTTTCTTGCTTAGACGTCGGCGGGAGGCAGTACAGGAAGACGGTGCTGTGTGAAGTAATAAAAATGCACCTTGCCCTGCCCTGCCCTGCCTTTATGGCCGCACCCAGCTCCACAATAGGCCCGCTCCACTCTCAGCAAGAGTCCTATCCGTGCGCTTTGTTTGACCGCCATTACAGTGATGTCTTCCTACCCAAACTTCTTTTTTTATAAACCTCTACAGCCTGTAATCAAAACCTTTTTACTCGAATAACGGGATAAGTGCTCACCATCAGGGACTGAAGCCACTGTAAGCAATATTTAGGGTGAAACAATAAATAGCTGATTTTATATTAGACTCCTTAAACAAGTAATTACTAAAATTTCCATTAATTGTCTTTTAAACAACATCTGCTACAAATGGCTCTATTACTTCTGTATATAAGTGGGCATACTACGGTTTAGCCTATACATTTTACAAAAAAAGAAAAAGTTACAGCCACAAATCATCTTGCTGTTGCTGAAAGAAAAATCTAAGTTGTGATACTTTTACAAATAAAGGCTCTTATTATCTCACCATTCTTTCGTTTGCTGTGAAAACATACAGGACACTTTGTTACAGGCACAATAAGCCAGTACTTTTACCCTTAGTGTATCGTTTTGACAGTTTTTGAGTTATTTTGAGCCTATGAAACTATGAATAGGGATAAATTTAAGCTAACTTTAAATTAGTTATGCTGGTATAATTTCTCCTTTTGTTAAAAAAAAAGGTTCTACAAGCAGCTAGTTAGGAATATAAAAATCATACCAATTCACTTACCAGACTTAAATACAAGGATTAAATTTCTCTTTGTCATCAGCGCCTAAACTTTTCCAGTAGCTCATGTTTATCCTGTGGTTTTTGTGAATCTGGAGCGCCCTCTGATGGTGAGGGGGTGAACGGCAGCTGTGGCCCGCTTATTTCTGAAAAAAAAAAGCTGATGACAATTTTCCTGGTTTTAAGCAATGACTCACACAGTTCACTTTTTTTGTTTTTGTTTTTATTGTTATTGATGTCATTTTCATGCTGATCACAATTTCTATTCATATTAAAAAACAAATTGAATTCGTTCACTAATTAATCTTTAAAAAAAGATGCATTGTACTTCTTTCCAGGACTAAAAGAAAAACAAATGATCTAGTCAATGCCCTATTTTCATACAGAAAATTGTGAATATGGAGTGTTAAGCAACTTCCTTGTCTAAAAGGAAATTTGTCATTTTGCAAGTTCAAGTCACTGCACACGAAAATGATTTACATGATTTTGCCTATATGCTAAAGAGGTCTGTATACGTGTACTGATACACACTGGAGTGAGAGTAACAGGAGTTGGATTAACATAGAGACACATTCAGTCAAAACATAGCAAATAAAACATACAGTACGTAGTAGAGTCAGCTGAGTGTTTTCAAGTGCCACTAGAAGCCATCACAGTGATCTGTCCTGCAGAGAAATGTTACTGACCAAAGTATAAACATAAACAGTATGAAATGCCTACAGTATGTAGTGTGCATATAGGCACATATATCTCTTTTAAGGTTGAATTGCATTGTTAATTCAAACTTTAGCAAAATCTTGCACATATCTTTGAAATATGATCAAAAGCAAACAAGTGGTCCCAGTGAATTTTTTGTGGAAGGAATGCAAGGACCTGGGAAGGGCAATTCACATTTCTTCACTTTAAGCACTACAGTAGCCATATACAACAATACTGTGAATTAGCAAGCATTGATTAAGGTGCATGGAAATAAAAAGGGTACAAAATGCTTACAAATGTACAAAAGGTTACTGCATGTTTCTTGCAGTATTTGCAGTCTACACTGTGGTTCATCTCCTTCATTCTGTATCACAAATACAAATATCAAGGGCAAAAACACACTCAGAGGAGATTTGCCTTCAGTAAGCATATATTATAAAGCTTGCATTAAAAGCTACCTTAATGAACCCAGTTGGGAGCAGCATTATTCTTCTGTGCCAAAAGCACTTGGCTCCTCCCCCTCTGGAGGTTTGCGCAGGGGAGTGTGGTCCACAGAAACACCCCTAAGCTTCTCCTGCAGACTGCCTACAGCCAGCCTCATCTGGTCCTCCGCTCCTTGAAGAGATTTCAGCTCCATTGTGTAAAAGACGTACAGCAGAAACGTGGTGATCAGGATAGTACAGCACAACGCAGCCAGTAAATAGAAGGAGGTGCGAGGGAAAGGCTGCTCCGCTCCCAGAGCCAACCAGGGCACAGCTGCAATGGCCAGCTCCAGAATCAGCAGGGCCAGTCCCATGATGCCAGTGCGAGTGGCTGTGTAGCGCATCCTCTCAGCACAGTGCAAACCCACTTTAACCTCTGTACGAGCCTCGGTCAAGATGTCAACCAACTCTGCCACCTTTCCTGAACACAATTTTAAAAAATGTAAGGTGAAATGCCAACACTTCAATGATTCATACATCCTGTTATCGCTTACTGGAGTCTTGATCCTTCCATTTCAGATCTTGACCAGTCTCAGGTAAAGTTTGTGTCTTCAGTCGGAGGTCAGCAGTCAAAGCTTCATGGTCAGAATAAGGGAAAGGTTTGTCAGGGATGGAGCCTTTGGTGGTTGACATGAAATCACAGTGCATCTCCACTTTAGATGACCCCTTGTAAAAACATGAAAAAACATACATTATACAAAACTATAATACTCTTTTCTCATTTAATTACACTGGTCTACAAGCAAAAAGCTTCCAGAACAAAAGTAGTGAAATTTTTCTTGGATTAGGTCACTAATAAAGAAAAAAGTAAGTCAGAAGTGCAGATTGGCTATAGTTTACAAGAAACAGTATTGGGACAAAATAGGAAATTTATGCAAAATATGGCAAAAACGGTAGTTTATCAGAAGGAACAGTGTGTCTACAAGCAACCAGTTCTATCTGAAAGCCTGTCTGCACATTCCAATGCATTCAATTTAATATGTCTAGAGTTTTGACATAAAATGTTTTGTTTTAATTTGCAGAAATCTCTCTCTTGGAAGTGGAAAAAATGCATGCATGTAGAGAAATTAAATATTTTCAAAATATAAATATTTTTAAGCAAAAATTGCCTAAATCTATTGTATAAACAGATGCAATTTTGATGTAAAACAATATCATTAAATATCTTGAATACATTAACTAACCAGCACAGTTATCAACTGATTTTCAGTTCATCTTATCAAAATAAAAGAGATTTAGCCACTTTTATCTTGGAAGCAGATCGAGTCCAAAAATTTGTAGACCAGTGTTATATAGGCTACATATTTACTACAATGTGTGACTTTTATACCTACCTTAAACATAATGTAGTCAATCCGGATTCCCTTCTCAAAAGGAACAAGTTCTTTTTTATTAATAAAAGGGTTGTCTGCTATAAGAGTCATGCCATCTTCGCAACCCTAAAACAAAAACAAAAAAAGAAAATACATTTGTATAAAGATTTAGATCATACCCACAACAGGAAAAGATATCCTTCTTTATTTGTTTACATGATTTGCCTATTTTCATGTGAACAAATTTACATCTCTTGTATTTATTGATTTAAAGAGTATTAGATAATAAGCATATAATGTACATGCATAAGCAAAAGAAAATGTTTCTTCAATTTGCGAATACTTTACAAACAGCACCCTAACCCTAAACCCCTTACCCCTGTTTAATTCTGTTAAGTTACATATCGTCCCCTTAGAATTATAGGGTTCTCTCTGTCTTCTGAGTTGTTTTGAGATATTTAGGTTTAAAGGTTTGACCATAAAAAAAGCAAAACTGATATGAGGAACACATTTCTTTAATACAAGGGAATTAAAGGCACCTTAAAGAGACTGTAAATATATCATTTCAAAATCTTTGAAACTTTTGAAGTGGGACTTTTGAGAACTGGTCATTTGCAGATAGAATCTTCTAATCCTGAGAACCCAAATTTCAGCGAGCATTATAAAGTTCTATCTCACAGAAATCAATAAGCTTTATTTCAGCAGTCGACTTATTTATATAATTTAACAGTTTTTAAGACTATATCACATATTTGAAAGTAAAATGCAATACACTTCGACAATATTTAACGTAGGCTTTTGCTTGCATGTATGCAATAGCTCTATATTTTAATGTTTAACATGTTATACTTTTTAAAACTATGTTTATACTTTTCCAATGTAAAATAATAAATAAATAATAATAAATAATAAAAATAATATATAGACTACCGTTATCTTATACTTTTTTGGTGTCTGTTCTAAAGTTGCTTCTGAGCTCCAAATTAAGGAGCTCAGATATAATGTCCCCGCTGATATAATGTAGATAAGGTATCCAGGAGCAATAATATATGTATAACTCAATTTTGACAAAAATGTCAGAACCCTATAATTCTAAGGGGACGATATGTCTTATAGGTATCTTATCTATCTTATCAAAGCATTTTTTAATTGCTTCATTATAGTTTTTCAAGTTACTGACAATTGATCTATTGTGCTACAAATGTTCTGTGCACAATGTATAAGCAGATTTATTCTTTGCTATATGCAAATTAGGCCTTACGTCAAAGTTCAAAGTCTCTAAATAGGCGTCTCTGAGTCCAGTGTAAGATCTCAGTAGTCTCGTGCCCAGGTCCTGAGGGTGCATGTTGAGGTCACCGCCAACAATCACAGCATCAGCTCCTGCAGACGTGTGTCTGGAGAAGATAAAGCACACTGAATAAGCACAAATTCTCCCCGAGTCCGGCTAAAGTACTAACACACAACTCTCATTGGACAAGACGCTGACTGTGGCTGATAGTTGAGATAAAGTAAAGACTAAGTACCGTATGAACTGCTGCAGCTCCCAAGCTTGGACCACTCGATGAGGTAGATAAGAGTCTTTCTCTCTGCAGTACTCAGCATGCAGCTAAAATGACAAGGGGTGGGCAACTGTCTAATCAGTGCATCAATAAAAACTACACATCAGTAGGAATCCTTACATGAGTGACGTAAACGTTAGCAGTCAGGTTGCCGATGTTTATGATGGCCATCCCGACAGCTTTGCCTCCAAACCAGTCACCATGGTGCGCCTTAATATATATAAAAAAAAGAGAGAAATCTTATGGAAAAGCAGAAGTTTGAAAGATAAAAAGTACATAAAACATCTAAAGCATTTACCATGTAGGGGTAACCATTAAGTGAGTAGCGGTAAAGAAATGTATCATGGATTCTGTGTTTGGAGAAAATGGCCAGCCCACTGCCGATAACACCACTGTATGAATGAGAGTAAAACACGGCATTAAAATAATTGTATCAGTCTATAGGTTATTACTAAGCATGTTATATCACTAAGATGTGAGGTATTAGAGATTAAACCTGACAGTTAAGTGAACTGCGCAAGGGATTATCGAAACTGTGACTCTAATTAACCATGGTCTCATGCAGGGAGGTCAAGAAAGTATTATGCTCCAAAATGCAAAGTTAAGCCTTTAAATAGTGCGAAGCCAGGCTAAGGATTTGAAATGTACTACTAACTATTTCCAATATTTACATTACCTTTTAAAATAATGAGAGTGGGGGTGACTACATGCAAGTTTCTTTTTCAGGCTGAGGAAGTCTTTCTCACTCCACACCTAAAGGATATAAATGTAAATATCTGTGCATACTTTGTCATGTATCAAGAAGTGTGTGGAAGATTGGGTTACCTCTTGTAATAAGACAATATCATGCTCCCCATTGCTCAACATGTCTCCGATCATAGCATAACGTTGAGGGCATTGTTTGCTGAGGTAGCGGATTCCCCTAAAAGAAAAAATGGTTGAAAAGATACATCAAACAAGTTTTTTTCGGTGCAATTTGGGAACATGCTGGGTCATCTACTTACCAGCAGTTGAGTGAGAAGACACGAACAGCGCCCGTGCCTGAGTTAGCCATGCTGCTCAAATAATTCAGGCAGTCTCTAGGGAACAAAGGACAGATATGAACTAAACTATAAAAGGGTGAATCATGGAAAGTTTGGGCTAAATGTCAAATGAGGACCAATATAAATGGCATATTATAATGTTATACACATAAAACTGATGTGGCCTTGGTCCATTTCACAGTGTCCTACAGTGAGCAAATGCCAGTGTGTTTTTCCAAAAGCAGACATAACAGCAAAAGGCTGCATTCACACACTCTTCTCATGGGACTGCAACAATACACCAGCCTCAAACAGAGTGCTGACATTGCTGTGCTCTGTCTGAAGAGAAAAGCCAATGTACAGAGAAAGAGGGCTTCAGTGTCAAAGGTAATGTTGTTTTGGAAAGGCAAATCTGGCTATTCACTGTGAGTCATCACCTCCACAAAAACAGTTTACATAAAAAAATAGAGGTTTCCGTTTTATTTCTTTAGTATGAGCAAATATGTCGCAATGCACAACTGCCCTATGTGTATAAGACACTTTTAAGGCTGTGGTTGTGTTACATTTGTCCAACAAGCTGACTTTGGACAAAAGCTGCAGAGTAAGATGAATTGCATTCTTCAGAGGCTGAGCATAAAACTTAGCAACATCTCACTGTGTCAACATTAAAAAGTACTCCTAGTATACAGTATTGAGACATCTTAAGGTAAATATTCACTAGAAGATAACCTTTCTACCACCACGACGATAATGAGAACAACACACAATTGCTTGCAACTATTTAGCAGTTGAACTAAACACCGCTAAGAAACCACATACCACTGTGCATTCATTATTTACGGTTTTATAAACTATTTATCTCAGCTCACTAACCTGAATACGTCAGCTGAAGTTCACCGCTGGGTCTGCAGATAGTTATTAGCAACACAAACCGGGCTATTTCTGTTACAAATCCACGAAAGCACTTCCTGATACTTCGCGATGTAGTAATGCCGCTAGTTAATTAATGACAGGAAAGTCCACAGCACCACTGTTAGCACTCCTATCTAGCTCTTTCCTCTATCTCTGTGCTCGAGCTGCATCCATTGTGCTGCGTTTTTCCTGCCGGGTGTAAATCACGAGATAAAAATAACTCCTACTGCATCCGGTAACAACATCTCAGCGGAATAAAAGTGGAAGTCTGGCTCATATTTACGTAATAACATGGCATAGAAAATGAATGATTTCCAGCAAGCAAAACCTTGTGGCTGCAACTGGGGAGAAAGTGACAAAAACTGTTCTTCAGTGAGAACATTTATTTTGAAAAACTTAGGTTCAACATGTTTCCGGTTGGAGTTTTCCGCGATGTGCTGTGGGAGATGAAGTTCTTTTGTTCTTTGGCAAACTCGTTTTGTTTTGTTTTTTTAGCTATTTTGCTTTTGTTTATAGAGGAGTAAACTAAATAATAATAATGATAATAAAATAATAATAATAATAATAATAATAATAATAATACAATATATAAAAAAAAAACACTATGAAATAAATTCTGCATGTTTAATAAGTTGTATGGGGAAAGGGCCCCAAAGGCACCATGCGTCTTTTATTGTTAGATACATTTGATTGATTACATAGTCCAACCTCTACTTTGATAATAACAAAGTAAAAAATTGCAATGCACAATGGTAACAAAGACAATAGTAAACCACCTTAATCCAAAACAAAAAAAAGAAAACAAAAACACCCACACCATTCAGAATATAATACATTATATATCTCATTAATCATCAATATCAGCACAATCACACATTATTTTCAGTGAAGCATATGGCAAACACTGAAAGTCAAAAGATTTCAAAAAATGATGTCAAAAACAATCTTTATAATGGCAAAAAATTATCTGTATAAAAGATAAATGAGGAAAAACCTGCTAGGGAGGGTTATTGTATCTAGCTTGTGAAATATGACATTCAAGGGTGCATTTAATACACCATTTAATACCTTAAGATGAATTTGTAATACCAAAGTTGTCCAGTGAACCACATAGAGTAGACATATTTCATCATGTGTCAAGCAGACTCCATTGGAAGACATTAATTGTCTTCAGTGTGAGTCCTGCTATACGTTTAACATCTCCACTACAGTATAATGGAATATATCAACCCCACTCTACCCTCCCACTTTTCAATTTCCAACTCTATAAATAACAATCAATGGTCATACTCCACAGCACAGAGACAATAGCTCTCATTTTGTTTTAAATATTTAAAAAAACATGTAAAAAATTTTAACCTTTACTGATGACTGTAATTTCTCTACATAATACACAGAAAAGAGTGAAGCAAATAAGCCAACTTCACAGCGTACAATTTCTTTTTTAAACAAAAGAAACAGTGACTTACTGCTGTCCGTTTTAACCATGGTCTCTGTGCTGAGTTACGTGATCAAAATATCAACATAAGTCCCCAGAAATACTCCTATGTAACATAATCCTTTAGCATTGGCTGGCTCACAGTACAGATACAAATCATTTTCAGTAAGGCTACATATCTCAAGGCAGAAAATAAGCACTGCTGTTGCTTCACCCCTTTTTGATTATTTAAGTGCAGCTGAGCACGTCTTCAAAACAGAGAAAACAGGGCATCTCACAGGAACTGCAAGACCTTGGCATTATGTCAGGATAGCAAGAGTACAAGGCATCCCAACTGTCAAAAGTCAGTAATAGATAAGATGCTTGTAAGACCTGAAATTTCTGAAAATGTGTTATAAAACATAGAAAAGCAGATTCAAAATCATACATAGCAAAATAAACGCCCTCTACACTCAGACTGTAAAAGTTAAAGTGAATCTTTTTTCCACAAAAAAAAAAAAAAAAAAACAGGCTACAATTGAAAATTAGTTATCCCTCTGCACTCCCAACACAATGTCTGAGAGCTTTTCCAATTTTAAATTTGACATAAAAACTTTTCCGTTCATTTATAAAATAAGAGGTAGTAAGAAGGCAATCCAAAGTGGCCGGCGATCATATCATCTTTGGAGAAAGGGCCCATTCTTTCATAACAAACGTACTGCAGCAACACCACTTGGCTCCGGTTTTCCACTTCCAAACTCATCCATCTTCCATATGATGTGCACGTCTTTTATTGCTTGGGCTCTTCCCAACTCTATGAACTTTCTGCTACCCGCGATCAAACATTTCAAGCTCCATTTGTTACTTTAAGAACCAGGTTGAAAACATGGAAAATGCTAGTTGTTTTTAGCAATAAAATGTTAGAATAACTTGCTTGTCACCGTGCCAATATTCACTTTTTCTTGAATTTATTAAAGCATCAATGTGTCCATGTGATTTAATTTCACTGTTGTGTTTTTTATTCCTTAGAGGCTGATCGAAGAGGGACTGTGTCACGCTATGTCTGGCAAATCCTCCCTCAAGTGTTAGTCTTTGACAAGTCTATAGACATGATACTGAGCTCCATGTTCACTTGTAGAAACCTCAAAAACAAATGCTATACAGAGCAACGTCTCCTGTGTGTCTCGATTTGTAACAACCTGAAAGGAAAAACGGTATCTGTGTAAACTACAGGCCAGACAATTAGTGAAAGTACAAGTAATATTGATTTATGTTACCTGTAGGATTGTAAAGTTTTCAAGAACACTGTTCATCATGTACTTTTCAGGCAAGTGTTTGAGTTTGTGAATAAAGTTGATCATGTACTCGCACATAGGAGAGCGGTGAATCCTATAAACACACTTTCCTCCTTCCACTCGAGCATACTCTGTCTGTATAACAGAAAAATATGAGTCGAAAACAACCATCACAAAATGAAAATTATGTTTAACCAGGAAAACTATACCTCTTACCTCTACTTTCTCCACAACCTGCTTCCCAAAAGAGCAGACTTTAGTGGAAACAGTAATTGTCATATTTTCATTGCTGCTGTATTGGCTGCTAACGCCGTAGAATGAACCAGGGCCATCCTGCATGCCACTGCTGTTCAAGTCGGCCTAAATAGAGCAGACATTTATTTAGTGATAAGCATAATAAAAGATACAAGATGTAATTACAAGCAATATCTTGTGCAAGGTCCAAGCATAAAGGATATTTATACCTAAATAAGACATGTAAGTAAATTAACTTTAGAAATGGCATCAAGAACCCACCCAGAATTTGACCAGAAAGAAAGCATTCTGGGGGCCCTTTTCATAAAGCTCTTTGAGCCCGCCTTTCTTTTCAGGAAACTTGTCATAGATTTGCCGGATGTCAACTGCTTCTAGGAGTGGGTCGCTGTAGGAGGGGTTTGTCTGTCCAATGTGGACAAACAGATGTTTGCTGTACTGAAAGAGACAAAGAAGACACAGGGAGAGACTTAAAACTAGGACGACCATCGTCGAACTGAGAAATGGGTGCAATAACAAATATATCCACTAGGTGGAAGCATAGTCAACACTTCCACTAGTGGCTGTGTAAGTGGCTGTGTAAGTGTATGCTTCCGCTAGTGGCTTAAAACAATTCTGTTAATGTTATTTGCCATATTAGAACAAATTATACAAAAATGTATGAGGGAAACCCAAGCAAATATTTATATAATGTTGTGTGCTACAGGTCTATAACTCACAGTGTCTGGGTCTCTTTGTACTTCCATGAAGGCTGAGTACTCCAGCATCCGCAGCTTTGAAGAGGCAATGGTCCTGTCCTGCCATACTGGCACTGCAGTAGCAGTAGGAGGAGGAGGAGGTGCTAAGGGCTCATAACCTGCTGGTAAAGACAGAAGACAATTAGAAAAGCTACAGACAGTTTAAGACATGTTTGGTTTAGTGGTCAGCACTCACTTTGTACAGGACCTTGAAGGCTTGGGTAGGGGGGCTGTGCAAAAGGTTTGATACTGAAAGACAATTAACATTCCATGAGACCGAGGCATTTCTGCCATGATCATGATCAGTATTCACGTCAGACATGTGCTGTAAATGGCTAGCTGATGTGTTTTAGCTGTCAACTGTTAGTGTAAGCATGTGTTGCTGCACCAGCTAGGCGTAAGTCCACCTGCATTATTGTTTTTAATACTAATAATACATTTTACTTATAAAACGCTTTTCATGAGGCTTTTCAAGGTGCTTTTTTTGAGACGCTCAAAGACGCTATACAGAGGGTTACATGATCTTTTCAGTGATGCCAAGCGACTCTCTTACAATTTGTGGTACTAAAATGATTTTTATTTATTAGTTCAAATTTTAAGCAGCCAATTTGCGCAATGGTGGTTTACATCAGTGCAGAAAACATACAGTGCATCATCAGTGTATAAAAAGAGTTAGTACTGCTTTGTGCTCTCAGTCAGACCTCAGCTAGGGGAACTTACGCATGGCCGGTGCGGCCAAACCCAGGAGGCCTTCCCGGGAGATCTAGAACCAGCCTGGTGTGCAAAAATGTTGACAGTTAAACAGACACTGCATTACCCACCTGACATTTAAGGATCTACAAAGGTTTACTTACTCCTGAGAAGGGCCAGGCTGTCCTGGAATAGGAGCGCGCCAGAACTATCAAGTAAAAGTAGGGACAAGAAAGTCAGCTTTCTCTGCAGCAGTCTGACGTAAACATGGTACAATTAGTTTATAATAGCAAAAGAAAAAACTCTTACTGGTTGGTATGGGGCGGGTGGTAGCGGCGGTAGATTTTTCACTATACTTGGTGACACAATCTGTGCAGATGATAGTGCAGCCATGTTCTGCAAGGCTTTGTCTTTAGATGCCTGATCCTAGAATTTAAAAGAGAAAAAGTCAGGCATTGGCCCCATTGTGGCACTATATTTTTACATCTAAGTTGTTTAGCATCTGTATTTTAGCTGATGATTAACTGAATAAAATGTATAATAACACAAGATACACATTTGAAAGAACAGGTTAATAGAGTGGAGAAAAGGTAGCAAAGAAATAAAGCAATATAACCCAGAGGTAGTTTAGCTCTAGTAAATGTTTGATTGGTTAAAATCTGTACTTTTCTTTGCAATACAGCATCCATATTGCTTTTAGGTGTCAGCATTTAGTGGTTCAATGAAGATGAAAAATTAAACAGTGCAGATCTTACCAACACATATTCAAGATGTTTTACCATGTTCACTGTTATTAGGAAATGCACCAAAGCAGCTGTCCTTCACTTAAATATTTCAACCCTAAATGCACTTAAGGAGTGGTCTTGCTGTTAAAGGGAAAATGGCTGACAGCAGTGAGACCCCCAGATTAAAGAGCAACACCTTTGGCAAAGCAAGCAAGACTTTGGCTCATGATAGAGGTTGAGGGAAGTATATGTTCCATGGGGCAGGCGGGCAGCAGGGTTTGCGTTCAAAGCGAGGTTGTTTTTGTATGTTTGGGGAGAAGGATGCAGTGAAATGCCATGCCAGCAGAGGGCAATAGTAGGGGACAGTGCACTTATGCTGCCCACAAAAGGAGGAGGGAAGCATATTATACAAGTCAAATGCACTTACCAAATTCATTGCCTATATTAAAAAAGGAAAGAAACCATTAATACTGCAGGCTTGGGGTGATGATAATGATAATGCTGTGTATTTTAAATGTTTAACATAAAAACAGATTCTATTATTGTATATCATCTGCAAATCCAAATAACCTATCAAGTTTATACAATGTTTTAGTACAGCAAGACATATGCAGCATCCCAGGACTGCTACGGCTTAATCAGAACAGCAACTGTATTGTTCATTGTATCATAAGCTATAGTACGGCATTGCATGTGGCCTCTGTATTTTCCTTTCTCCCAAAGTCAACTGCTCTAAGATGAAAATAAACAGATGTATTTATATTTTTATCCCAAGAGGACATAGATAAGAGATCTACTGATAAAGTCTCGCTTTGTGCTTGTAACTGCCACATCATTATCTCCATCTGAAGGTGAAAACATGTGACACCACTAAAACTCAAGCTGCATATAGAGTGATCAATATTGTTTAATCAGAAAAATACTGCTTAGTGTTTATTTGCTAAGATTAGTGTGGATTACAGGGTTAATTGAATTTAACTGAAAATTACAGCGTACTACAAATGTAATGTGTGTGTAACTATGCAAATATGAAAAAGCATGGTCAGACCAGAGGAGTTTTAGAACTACAAGACAGAATAAAAAAGTTTACAAGATGGCAACAATGAAAGATTTATCCGCTTCAGTTGTATACGTGATACACAGATAAACTAAAAAAGAGTATAACAGAAGATAGTTTAAGGAAATGAGATTTCAAGAAGTACAGTTTAGCTAAGACAGAGAACAGATATGTGCTGAAGCATCATGCAGCTAGTCTGGGCTCATCACAAGCTTTCTAACACGCCTACAAAGCTGAAGATTTACAATAAGCTTTTAGATATAAGTTAAAGTTAAATAATGTGACAGGCCCCGCAATGTTTAAGCGATTAAAACCTAAAACAGTGTGCACATTTGTGTGGTGTACATGCATTAATTTGTGTGTTAAAGTTAACACATTTAAATTGTCTATCCACAAGAATACCACTAGCCATTTATTATTACTTGTTTTATAAGCTGCCATACTCTCCTCTGCTCCAAGTGCCTTGCAACAAAGTGTAAACTTATCATGTGAGAGATGGTTAGTGCAAAGCCAAGCCTTAACAAGCCCGCCGAGGCCACAGTGAAGCGCATACCTTCAGCTTTGACTGGATCTCGCGAGATTTTCTTCGGGCGAGAACCTGCAAGTGGCTAGAAACCTGCACAGAAGAATAGCCAAGAGGAAAAGAGGAAAGGAGACAGAGAAGAAAGAGAAGCCGTAACCAAAGAGGAAAGAGACGCCCTGTCAGTGTCGGCCACAGGCCGGTGCTGCACCTACCTTTATACCCGCTTGGTATTCACGAACTTTCTTCCGCGCTAACACCTGTATGTGACTAGACACCTAAAGGAGTGTGAAACAGTTTTCAGCATAAAACACCATGCATTTAGATGCATGCACATACAGTACATGCATCAAAGTGTTTACAACACATCTATACAGACATTCAAATTTCAGTATATAATAAATAAAAATATGGCAAATACATTTTCAACTCAGTTAACACATTACATCAAATATAAACAAATAACACAGACTGAAGAGATTACAAATCATGCCATGACCAACTCTCTGTTGCCAAGCGGCTACTTTGGATTTGGCTTGAAAAAATAAAAAAAACGTTATCAAAAATAATTATAACTTTTTGAATATTTAAACAAAACTCCGTTTTTCTTTACAGGAGGATGGTTTAAAACTTTTTTTTACTACACATATGGACCGTATGGCATGCGACTAACAGAATAAAAGATTAAGATTTATTTGTAGTATTTTTGTCAGTAACAAAAATCATGCAGTTTTTGAGTATGTAAAAAAAAAAAAAAATACTCAACCTGTTTTCTTGTGCGCGTTTTACCCGTCCTCAACTTGATGTACCTTGCAATCAGTTCATTGCGACCTGCAACAGAAAAAAACATACCCCTTCAATAACTGCATGTTTAATCATAATAACTTAACAAAAAGTTGCAATGCACATATAGCAAATCTATTGTGATGTTTGCTTCATAAACTCTCTGCAAAAAAACAATTGTCATGGGTCAAAAGACACAATAACACTTGTTTACTAAATGATTTGTATTTTAAAATCTCCAAACAGTGAAATGAGCATAGCATTAAAATCTAGATTTTCTGACTTTTCTTCAAGTTTCCACTTGCTTGCTTGACACATCAGTGTTGTTCTCTTACAAGACCATGCTGCCTAATTACAGAGAGTGCTTGGAAAACACAACAATGTTTTTCATGACATAACATCTACTCTCCACATTCTGCACAAACACACGGTGCACAGAACACATTTCTATTCTGAGCATTCATACGTCTCTTTACATTACCTCTTCAACAAGCATTGCCTTCTTAGCAAAGCACAGCTACTACATGAATACATGATCACCTCTGAATGATCACCAAGTGACCATGATTTCAGATGAAAAAGCGGTCTATCTTTTTGCTTTCTATAGCGAATCACACTGGATATTTGTGGTTGTAAAGTTGGGCCAAAGTTGGGCTAGACCACTGTATCATTAGAAATAATAACTTAAACTCTTTGAATCCCACTGACAGAAATTTAGACCCAGTTTAGAGTCGCTTTACACAATACACTCAGTGTCTAGGAAGAGTATAGTTTAACAGCTTTCCCAGTATCCAGACACATAATGACAGGAAAGCTCACAAGTCCTCTTACTGCATACTCTCTTTAGCACTTGGCCTGCAGAAGGCCCTGGTTACTGCAATTACCATAAAAGTACTTCAGGCCTTCTCAGGCTCCTCTGCAGCCAGCCGGGCCGCGGTTAGCCAGCACAGCACAACTGTGTGCCGATACTGCAGAGAGCCCTCCCCTTCTGCCCTGGGCCAAGGATGGACACGCCCGCTCCAGCGCCTCCGCATTCCTCACATTCCTCTGAGCCTGTCACATCTGTGCTAGCCAGTCTGATAGGCCTGGGCCAGTGAACAGGGCCAGAACTTCATGTGTGCTTCCAGCTCTGGGAGAAGCAGGGTTACAGTGAGGCTGAGGGACACTACGGCTGCTGCAGGGGCTGTTGGTTATCAGGGCAGAAAGGCAGCTGATGCTGTAACTCTTGGAGGAAACACAAAGCCATAACTGTCTCTGCCAACAACTGCCACCTGGCAGTGAAGCGGGCCCTAATTCCAAAACAACACCACAGTGTGACCCTGTTTTCAGTGGACAGCACCTGCTGCTGACCATCCCAGCACAGGACAGCCCAGAGAACAATGCCAGGCCAACCCCAGCTCATCTGTCAGTCTAAATCTCTACAACAATCTCACATTCAGCTGCAATCCTTCAGCATTTACCCATAAAGAGCTGTTATGATATGGTATTATGGGTTACAAACTGTATATGCCATAATAGTAAAATAATAGTAAAATTCTGCCCCAGACTAAGAATGGGCACAGACACATAAAGTAAAGTTTCTGTGCAGAACAGTGTCAGTAAAAAACTTTTTTGATTGGTAAATGGTTGAATTTATTATTTATTTTGTGTTACATATTTGTGTTTACAATAAACAGTGTGGTATAACTTTTATCTTTTTAACTTGCTGATAAAAACTATAACTAAGGGTATACTGTAAAGTTATGTCTACTATGACACAGAAAAATAAAAAATGAAAAAAATCTGCTACTTGTTTAGCCCCCACCTCCCCATCCCCACCAAAAAAGGGACATATTAGCCTTTTGCCTCTTTTGTTGACAGTTGTGTGCACTTGTTTTTAAGCTTGCGGTTTTGTTTATGATCCAGTAGGACTGGTTTATCATTTTAACATACTGCTTTCTTAACCTCAACAGAAAGTTCCTGAACATGATAATGGTGTTGTATGAGCTACAGCAGTAGCAGGCGGGTGATTGGGTGGGTGAATGTTTGGTCCACACAGCAGGGAATGACAGGTGCAGACACAGTCATGCACCGCATTTACAGCCCCACTTGCCCGCTGCTGCTGCTAGTTTTTCAATGCTCTGTCTTTCTGTGCTCCTTTCGATTCACTCCAATTGCTCAACACCCACTCACATCGCTGTAGGCTGCCATTCTCAACCTCTTCTCTGACACGGCACGCCTATCTTTTTCTTTTACTACACGACCGCTGGAATTTTCCACTTTCATGCTTGGATACTGAGCAACAAGGTGATCTCTTCTTATTCTCTGGCCTCTATCTTCACCTCTCCTGTCATGCTTCTCTGACTTGAACCCTTTCTCCACCCTTATTCTCTGCCCCCTCCCTTCTCATAACATTGAGGTAATCCTAAATTGCTAACATACTGCTCAGCCATGACTGAAAACATTCCTGACATCTCTGTGAGGGAGCTGACAGGGAAGCACCAGGCCTGCTCAGTCATCACGCATACCACTGGACCCCTCTCCAATACCTCGGCACGCATCGCCCATTTTGTGCATGCAGTCGACCTGCCGCTAATAACCAGGCTCTCAAAGGTCAAACAGACATAAGCTTCCCTCTAGCACTTACATTTTTCACTTTTTTTTTGCACAGCAAGTAATGGCAGCTGCAGGGCTGATAGAAAGGTGTGTTTGGGCTTTGACACACCTATGGAGGCCAGAAAACGCAGGTGAGCAACATGTCAGCACAGCCCCAGTGCCAAACAAGACCATCCACATTTTTCCAACATGCTCTGAAAGATGCTCTGAAAGCTGCAGTATGATGAAAACCTGCCAGCAGCAATCTATGGCATTTTATTCCTGCAAGTTACTATGAGTAACACAAGAGATAATGGGCTTACACTAAATTTTAACAGAGGTGACAGTAGCAAGATACTTTTAGTATCTTAATTTTCTTGAGTAATGATTTTATTTAATGTGTATTTTACGTGTACCTTAAAAAAATACTTACCTAGTTAGGCTTTTACAAAAAAACACAACATGACCAAACAGAAACAGTACACACACCAGCAATAAAAGTTAGTATTATTAGTAACAGTAGTAAGTGTAATAGTAGTAAGTCTCTTTATACTTGAGCAAACGTTACACAGTACTTTTTAACTTTTACTCAAGTAACAGCTTTGATTTGTTGAGTACTTTTACTTCTATTTGAGTAATAATAGTTTGAAGTTGCAGTACGTATACATGAGTAACAGGTTTGGAGTACTTCTTCTTCTCAAGTTAACATTATGTGGGTTACAAGGACAAAAATATTTAAATCACAAGAGGTTTAGAAGACTTTGTGTTTTGTTTAAAAGAAGCTGCTTTACACTAAATGTTTATTCACAGATTAGATTCTGCTAGATTTTGTATAACAGTTTATCTGATCTACTACTGTATGCTCTCAAACAACTTCTTTACACAGGCTCAAAGCAGGTGTTTTACTCTTGAACTTTTTGTCACCCCGGCCCTACATTAATCATTGGCAAAGCTACTGAGAAGTCTAGACAGTGTTGCAGAAAAAATAATATATTTAACATTTACTTTACTAAGGTAATGGAAAACTGCAAAGGCTTCCCACCCAATAAGAAGAAACCAATGGCCGTGGCTGAGGTTTTGGTATTCCCACCAGAAGGCCTGCTTTTGGAGGCCACTGGGAGTCTGAGAATGCAAGGTAGACAGTATTACATAGAGTGCAATGGTTAACATTCCCCTAGCATCACGTCAGGGCAGCTTTTTAGATGTCTGAGGTAATCACCTTGTGAGCGGCCTTCTTCTTGGGCATGTCTGCCAGCAGCGCCTCAGATGACTTTTTGTAAGTGGAGAGGGTGTTTAGTGCTCTTGAAAAAGGGGTCTCTAAAACGCGTCCGACAGTTTGTTGCTAAGGACACAGATTTGTGCACAGCCGGCCGCTTTGTTGACATTCACATAACAAATCTGTGGGGCCTGGACACAACACTGCCCTGCTAAATAGGATGATTGAAAAGGTTTTAAAAGCAAAGCAAACTTACATACATGCAAAAATACACAAAATTACAATAAAGAGGAAACATCAAAATTAAAAGTAGAACTCTGCCAGGGCTCTCAATGGTAAAAAAAAAAAAAAAGTGACCAGGCCTGGACATGAAGATCTTCTAGTTCAGAGTAAATTTTCTTTCCATAGAGCAACAAAACTTTCAAACCTTGCAATGGCAAAGAATCTACAAAAAAATTATAATTTGTTCTTTTAGTGAGTGACGTTAGTATCTTTGGTTCAATACAGAATCCCTTAAAACACTGTTGGACCTAAACAGTGTTCTGGGTCCACACCAAAATAATCACTTTTTTTTATTAAAGCAGTAAACTAACCCTGAATTAACTAACCCTAAAAGCTTTACTTTGAAATGCACACATGTTTTGCCCACTATTATTAATCATTAAGATCAGTCTATGTTTACACATGTTTCTGTGTTCTGTCAGGCCAGATCAGAGCAATACCAGAAGCCATTACAGTGGCTTCATTTTCTGAAGTACTATGTGCTTGGCTATGAATAACCAAATCTGTCCGACAAACGAAAGGACGAGATTCCATTAGGCATGAATCACACGTGAAGAATTTCATCTGACGTCAAGTTTGAAACTGTAATTTTACAAACAGTAATCCTGAACAAGTAGACAGACATCATGCATGAGACTCTGGTGGTGGCTGTGAGTGATGGTTTTTATGGTTTGACTGAAGCTGGAATAAATTTTAGCTTTTTGAGACATGACGGACAATAATTAGAGGGCAGAAAAGTCTTACAAAGCAGCGCTCAAGGGAGTTGAGTTACAATAGTGAAAAGAACATAATTTTACAAAACCAAAAAGAGGTTTGTTGAGGACATGTAAGAAAAAAAGACCAATGCTTAACCACAGAGTTTGTTGGTGAACAATTTTCACCTTAAAACGCGACTTTTACTAAACAATGGCTATGGTTAATGAGAGGATTTAAGTAACAACAAACAAATGTGATCAATTTCCTACACTTGGATGTCCACCAAAGCCGGTGCATCCATCTGGAGTTTCTCATGAGCTCAACACCTGCACTTTAATGAACACGCTGCAGGAAAGAAGAGCATAACTCCAAAACCATATGGATGCTTAAAATCTTCAATAGAACGAGATGTTTTTGTCTCCATTCATGCTGTGCTAATTATCACTAATTTAACCTCAACCATCCAGCATCAAACGTAACACTTCCTTAGAAACTGGCTTCAACAGCAAGTCACCTACGGGCAAAACTCGACCAGCGATACCGGTGTGGGGAGAGATTGCATTCTAACAAAACAAAGAGCAGGTTTTGCAACTCTTAAGTTTAGAGAGGAGGTAATAAAAAGCATGAAACAAAAACACTGTGAAGAAAATTACAGGTGTAAATTGTGGGTAGAGGGCTACAGCGATGCTCTCAGGACAGCCATAACCTGCTCCGAAACACCAGGGCAACTGGAAGAACCTGCCCCTGGGTCGCACAGCACAACAAGCCCTGGCATGTGAGAGAGAGCTGCGTGAAAGACAACATGCACTTCTGTTTCAAAGTTGTGGTAAAAGTGTCCACAGTGAGACACATGTAGCATGCACACAGTTGATAGTTACAGAATTTTGCAAACAATGCAAACAATGTATTGCAGAAAACTTAAAACTGAGGTTTAATTTTCTATGATTCATTGTTGTTCAGGGTAAGTTAAATTTTTTCAATAATAATTTTGGCAATAAACAGTAGGAAAATGGTAAAATTAAAAATATAACTTATATAGAATTACATATATATTTATAAATATATATAGTATATACTTGATGGCTCTTTGGGGTAGGGTTGCATGAAAAAAAAATATAACCATAACTACTGTATGTTGAATATTGCAATCATAAGAAGATTTAATCCACTTCATAAAAGCCATAAAAGATCATTGTTGTTCATAAAGGCTGGACAAACTGCTTTTTCTAATTTGCCCAAGCCACAATTTGATTTAAAGCTCAGATTGGTCAGTTGTTTTGACAAAGTTATATCACATAGAGAACCACACAGAAAACCATGATGTTACAGGTACAACAGTTGTTAGTAACAACATTTGCAAGTAGTTGTGCAGATTTAGTGTCTTGTAAAGAAGTGTTGTATTTATTTGCAGAGATGGTAGCATGCTCTCTCACTCATTTATATTATGACATTTAAGGATTAGTTGTGTTTTCTTTTTCGTGTCATCATAAGACAGAGAATACATATTTTAATTTAGATCATGTATTATATGGTCAAAAATGTATCATATGCACATAATGTTGCTGTAAGGCTGGACATTATTTGTGCATCATTTTCAAAGATTTTAACAATTCCAAGTAAAAACTATTTATGTGTAAGTGGACATTGATTGAAATGGCAAGACTGTTATAAGATAAAAGCACTATGATGTTTTTTTTTCTTTCGACCACAAATATCTGTGGTACGACTTGTTGCTTAATTTAATAGGGAGCACATCTGAATATAATAGTGCCACTTTTGTTTGCGCTGGCACTCACCATACATCTTGCCCTCGTCTGACAGGATGATCTTCCTCCGGCCGCAGGGGGGGTAGATGGCTAGCGCCTCCTGGAAGCTCTGCTCGATGTCGGGGCTCCATACACCCTCTGCGTCTCCATCCATGGTCTTGTCCTCGTTGTCGCCATCCAGCCCATCTTCAGGGCTGCCGTTGGCACTCCACTCGTTGGACGCAATGGTGGCGGCTCCTCCTGGGCCCGACCCTGAGCCCCACTATCAAAACACCTGGAGGGGACCTAAAGAAAAAAAGGACTGTTAGCTTATTTGGTAAAAAATGAGCTTCAGCTTTTCCCTTCTGGGGATGCCACAGCAAAAAAAATACAACTCCTATCGCAGTGCAGTGATTTGCATTTTTTATTTGGCATAGGTTTTACATCAGATGCCCTTTCTGACGCACCCCACTCTATTTATCTGGTCTTGGGTCTGGCACAAGTCACAGGCTGACACTGGCTTGAGACCCTTTATGGCTGAATTACAAATACAAATCAGTACAGAGAAAAATTGTGAAAATACTTACTCATGAATATAAGTTTAATGAGTACCTTTCAAGGTGATTCATAACTTAATTTTGTTATTTAGTTATATTTCAGACACTGCTGTGATATGTTTTATAGCAGTCATTAAAATGGTATGAATAAACAATGCTAACTGTACTTATTACTATAATTTCCTCAATTTTATTTCTTTGAAACGACCAAATGAGTTCAAGATATTCCATAAAATGAAGTTTAAAGACCTCACTAATCAGTGCTGCCCTCAAAGAATTCTTGTGGTCTGGGAACTGTGTCCCAATGTGGTCGGCTTATGGCTGACTGCAGGCAAAGATCTTAAGTGTTTTTCAAGCTGCCTTCTCAGTGTTGTATTGGTTCTGAAATGAAAGGTCATTCGAAACACCCTAACACCCTAATGCTTGTTTTCTATTAGGACATGTATTAAACAACATCATACTTGTAGATAATAACTCAAAAATGTATTTTCTTGACCAAGTACAAAAGCAATAAATAATTATATGATTGTAAATTGTACATAAGAAAAGTTATGGCAAAAGCCAAATAAAGATACATTTTTCCTCCTGTCGTCATTATGTGAAACTATTAAAATATCAAAGCAATGCCACACTGACTTCTTACCACACACACACAACTCTTAACCTGTAATTTATGGAGGTCACTGGATCCAAATGAGAGTTTGAAAATATTCACAAGCTCTGATGCTAATTTTAGCCGAGAGGGTGCTGCTTATGGTAGACCCTCAGCGACAGGGTCACGGTGCAAAAACTCAACACTGAAACCAAGCTCTCATCAGCAGCTCCAGTCATCTATCTCTGTCTCCACAGATCACGCCGCACCGCAACTTCTAATCAGCACTAACTACACAGAAGCACAGCTGGAGTGGGTTTAAATCAGCACGCCATTGTAGTTTACTGTAGTCATGCTACTCTGTAAACTACTGCATGATGAAAGCACGTACACTATACACTGCAAAAGACAGCTTTAAGCTATGAATCACATAGTAGAGTTAAACTTATGCTGAAATTAATTAAAAATATTATTATTAAATTACTCCTTTATTAATCAATAATACTGTGTTTATATTCACTACAATAATAACATTCAGTCATGTTATATCTGTTGTTTCCATTAGGATTGTGGGTTTCATGAGCTTCTACCAGCAACTATGGGCCTGAGGGGGAGTAAGGTATAAAAAGTACATGTTATCGCACCTAATTTGTTATACTTAAATGTATTCTGCTGTTTACACTGACCTGTGCTAATCCTAACATGTTTACTTTTGTCTGTTCAGAGAATAAGCAGACAATGCTGATGTGTTGTAGTAGTGAATGTTTCATGAATAAACGCACAGGTGCTTGAGTTAAGTCAATTTCCTGGTGGCACACTGAGGATGGACGCAGTGGTCACGCTATTGTTGATCTTCAATTACAGTGAAGAAAACGGGCCAAACCTCCTTCACACCAGAGCTGTGAAGAACAGTAAGAGGAGACGAGTGTAACACGCGGCTGTGGCCTGAGAGTGAACGAGAGTTTGTTCAAGTGAGGTGCTGTACAAAAAGACCGGCTCTTCAGCGATAGACGGGCCTGAATTCCAGACATGTCCTTATTAAGAAAGGGTTGTGAGTGCTCTCTGTTTCTCCTCCTGCCTCCCTTGTGTCAACCCAACGCCCTCCCTGCCTCCCCTCACTAACCCCCACCTCCGCACAGCGCTCTCAAACCTCTCTACCCAAATAAGGACAGAGACCAGGGGATCATGTATGGGAGGAGTGGGCGCTGGTGGGTGGGTTGGCTGGAGAGCGCACAGGACACAGGGGTGTGTGCGGTCGCAGTGAGGGGGTGGGGGTAACTGGGGGAGGGTGCTGTCCAATTTAGGCGTCCACTTTGGGGTTTGGAAAACAGTGGGATTGTTCCTGCTGGAATGCAACATCAGCTTGAACAAGCTGAGCCACTGAATGGACCCCATTGTCAGGAGTCAATTTTCAATAGAGCCTTCTAATGGAGTCACCAGACTTTAATAATCATAATAATCAGAAACAGGCACGCGTGTCATATAGGACATATTATATAGGACTCAAAATAAGATTTCACAATTTATGAGCAACAAAAGAAACTGTTGTGAGACCCTTTAGAACAAAGAAATAGTCAGGAAATGGAAAATGGAGAGATCACAAATTAATTATGTAATGATTCATTTATGTGTAATACTGATGACCAAAGTTTGTCAAGTGGTTTCTGGGTGTCAATTTCTTGGCTTCAGCTATTATTAAATCCTATATTAAATTCAAGAAATCAATAATGTCATTGTTTGTTTGTGGTGTATTCTGTAGACCAATTAAATGTGGCGCCCAGTTCAGGAGAATGCACAACTGGAAAATGTGTGTTGTGTTACTTACAACTTAAACATTCATTCATCTTATTTCTGTCAGAGATGTGTGTGTTGAGCCTATCCCAGCAACTATGGGCTGCAGGCAGGGCACACAGTAGACAATGGCCAATTACTCGCAGGCCTAAGTAATCAATGCTGCTATGTAAATGATTTTATTGGCATTTTGTTTTGCCCATTTTCATTTTAGACAATGATAACAGATTATGATAAAAAGAACGATATAGCAGTTGTAAAACTTGTGGCCAAAACCTGAACACCCCCCAAACCTGTATGGAACGGTTTACTGGGCATCCCAACAGAATGACACGCTGCACTCACATTGACACAAAAATCAGGGACACACCTCCTCTCCACTTTCTGGGAGTCAGGCCATGGGACCAACATGCTACAGAATTCCAATGTGCGGCAGGAATGTAAATAACACGGCAAAGTTATGTGCTGCAAGCACTGAATAAAACACCATTCAAGAACCAGAATCACTATTGCCGTTTTCCCAGCCCAGGATTTTTTTTGAACAATCACCTTAATCTGTACTCTACATTTATGAACTAACCAAAGTTTTTTAGCTTTGCACTAGGTTTCCTATTTTACCTGGCCAGGATTGTATGCTATGAAATGACCCAGTGTATTCCAGTAATTCTGGTGAGTCAGTCTTAGTCGACATGGTCACTCTGATGAAAGCTATTGGTCCAACCTTAAACAGGAAAAGGGATTCCATCCACATTTGAAATCTTGTGTAAACAGGAAAAACAATATTCAGAACAGACAAATCCAGGCAGCCATTGGGAAAAATCAACAACTACCATTCATACAAAGCCTACATTTCCAGCTCTATTCCCCACATTTATCTTCCTCTAAACATGAGATCATCTGTGTTCTCAGAAAGCAGATGGATTTGTACTCAGACGGGGGAAATTCAATGTCTGTAAACCCCAAAGTCCAAAATCACAGTGTGTCATTTTTTACCGCCCGATGGGAACATATCATCTCCAATTCACAACACTGTTTTTTCACTTATAAATCATAGTTAGGTCAATCTCCATTAACAGCTTATGACAGGGGTTACAGAAGTGACATAGGAAATTATACACAAAAGGAAGCCAAGACAGAAATTACTCTTATCAAAAATAACTGGTCTGAAAGCTGCTGTTGTCTAATGCTAATTAAACATTCACAAAATTAAGTAGTACCAGCTGTTTGTTTACACCATCAACTTCTCAACAAAAGACAGAGCAAAAACAGAGGATCTCAATTTAGTCTTGAGTGTTATTTTGCGCCCAGTGCACCTGCTGCAAAACACAACACAGTAATCTGACACCAGAGCTGGCAAAGGTAGAATGGCATTTGTTACTAAGAGTCATATTTGCTTGCTACTGTTATGGGAAATGCTGGCTGCCTCAAGTTTATTTTCTGTCAATATTTACTTCCTTGTTCTGAGGTCCATTGAGCATGCTCAGTTGTCACGTGTGCTCTTCCACAATTCCACCACACATTCCTTTTTGGATCATTGGGTCCCATTAAACAGAATACAGAAAGGAGAATGAATGTGGATAGTTATCAGCTATTTTTTTTATTTTTCAATTATAGTACTTCTGCTTACTACTGTTTTAATTGGCAAAATGCTCTGATCCATGCAGGAATTGTAGTCAGTATTTGTAATGTGACATTAACTTGGCCATCCATTCAAATCATTGTTTTATATACGACACAAAGAATTAGTTTGGTCCTTGTTGATTCAAGACTGATTTTCAAGTGCCAGGACAAATTAATGCAAATTAAACTACATTTGAATAATACTGGAAAGACATACAACAATTTAGAATTCAAGGGGAACATGAAGTACCAACATAACACAACTGCTGCAGGACTGATGCACTTTGAAAATTATACAACCAATCATAGGAACACACAGTCGCATAAAGCCTGTCCCTCTAATGATTGGTCAGATAATAATGATTTGGGGAGAGGTTACAGACCAACTTAACTTTGCTTAGAAAGGGAATAGGTCTAGTCAGAGTGTTAAAATACTAAACTTTTTCCACCTTAACTGTCGCTAGTCATCTCAGATTTGCATGTCACTGAATCATTTTCATTGTTCAAGTATTAGTAACCTCTTCAGGGCAGTAGTTCAGCTCCCTTGTGCTCTCCTCAAACACTTCACTCGCCATGATTCAATCCCACTCACTCTGAGGCCGCAGCAGATTGTTAGCAGATTTCCTTCTAAAATCTGTCTCCTCACTGTAGATTACCCAAGCCCGTTGTGTTTGCAAACCCACCCACTACGCGATTTGTCCCGATGTCTTTTTCAAATGCACCCTTTGTTGAATTGCTGCTCGAGTTGGGACACTTGTTGGCAGAGAACAGACCCCCGCTGGCAGCCGAGAGCCCCCCGCTTGGCTAAGACTTACACACCTCAACCAAACTTTACAGGCAGCTCCCAAGCTCACAAACAGATGGAAAACTGACACCGGCAACATGGACAACGCAGTCTAGTTAAGGTTGAAGGGTACACACAGATGTATAGTGAGTCCTGGAGAGACCCCCCCTCACCAACACACACCAACAGCCACACAAACACACACTTGACAGGCAAAACAACAGGACTTGGCGGCAGAAGGAGCAGCTGCTCTCTAAGGTCAGATTACAGATAAAGAAAACATTTTAGGTTTCAGGCCAGGAAAGCTGCTGCTCTTTCAAAATCTAGTCAAGCCTTACTCCCCTATGCAGACATTCAACATACAGCAAATGTAATGTACTATGTTATGCTCTCTGTCAGTACATAAAACTATAAAACTTCCAACTTTACATACTGGCTTTGTGTGATCACTAAACTTTTCTATAAGCAAGGTAGCTCCAGATTGCTGGCAAAACAATAATAATCTGTATAAATTTTACACTAATAAAATATCAGTATTACTCTTAAACTCATTGGTTTTATTTTAAAAGTCTAATACAGGCGAAATAACACCAGTTTTGCAACAGAATCATAATTTTCAGTTCATAAATTTCAGTGGTAACAGCATTTACTGTATTGTGGAGATGTTTTTTGCTACAAACATGCCTGCAACATTGCCCAGCTATATAAACAGTAGACTTAGCTTTCAAAAACTTAGTAAATAAAGGCACATTCAAGTGGGTGACTTTAAGATATTTGTAAAACTTCTATTGATAGAATTAGTTGCTAAATTCCCACCAAACTCACTGAAAAGACATACATCTCTGTTGTTATTACAAAGTAATAATCTAAAATATATTTTTGACAAAGACCAAACAGAATTAATACCTGCCCATGTGATATAATAGTTTAAAGGCCTTGATTTTGGCAACATAAAAATGTTATACCTTTTCAATACTTTTAAGACCTTGGGGCTACCCTGATAAGACTGCTAGAAACTAGCTTTTTTACTTAAGTAAAACATAATATTGTTATTATTAGACTGCTTTCTAAATTCCAGTAATAATAATTTACATGGGTATTTTGGCCTTCTTGATATAACCCTCCGAATTTATCTGGGCTTGGCAGGGACTATCACAATGTGGATCTTTTTTTCTCCACATGAGGAAACCAAATCCCTGACTTTCTGCACTAACGGCAGCGGAACAAACCACTTCAGTAATTATCAAGTATAATAACATATGACTGTAACAGTAAACTTTGGCCACTGACATGCTTGCATACATTCAGGTCATATTGGTTGTCTATCTGCTATCTATGGTGGCAAAAATCAACAACAACAATACAAATATTGGGAATAAAGTTGAAAAGTAAATAGGTACTGGCAAAACATTCACATCATCTTTGATCAGACAACTGTCCAATCAGTCTAACGCTGAACTCAGAGCTCTAAGTTCGCTGTAAGCTCAAAAATGTGGCTTGGCATAAGACACGATTAATGCCATGTCTATATTTCTGTCAGCCCTGTCCCTTTATTGTCAACACCTTTGCTGTCCTCAGACTTTAAAAAAAAAAAAAAAAAAAAAAAAATCAAAGTCACCACCTCCCTGGTTCTTTCTATGTCTGTGTTTGGCCCTAATAAATTCTCTCCAGCTCCTCCAATAACTTCCTCCTACTTCCTATCTGGCACGGCGCTCAGGAAACAATCAGAGCCGAGAGTGAGGGAGAGAAGGGCTGGACGGCCAACAGCTCACACGGCAACTGGCTGAGAGAGGCAGAGAGAAAAGTTGACCACAAGCACATCTTGTCGAGTCAAACATTTGCAGTCTGATACCCGCTGCATGCCCAAGAAAAATAACAGTGTTTACAGTTTTACAGTATCCTGCGCGCAAAACAATTATTTCGGTTGGTGAAGTGTGACTTTGCATTTAGTTGTAAAGAAAAAAAATAAATTGCAGCAAATTGTTTGGGTATTTTTCATGAAGCCACATCTTAGCGCCATGGCAGATGCTAAAAGGAGGCTTGCTATAATGATTTGCTGTGCCATTCATTGTTTTATTTTATCTCACGATGCAGCTGGCATTGTTAACGCTATAATGTCTCCCTTTTAGAAGCACTGATCCAAGGGAAGAGGGAAAGACTGACACAAAGCGCCAGAGTGCTTCTGTTACAGCCTGAATCAGCGTTTTAATCGGAAATTTTCCAGGGAGCATAGTGGAGAAGCCTCTCTAGCCTGAATTGGTCATTTTGTGGTGAGGGGAGCGGTTTGAAGCCATAATCTGTGAAACCTTCAAGACATGCATAACTTCGCACTGAAATGCAATGGCCAATAACTCATCTGAGGACATAAAATGGAACAGGGTATTTGTGGCTTTGATCTAGGCCTGATAGAAAAGATATTCACACGGAAAAAGATGAGACTTGCTAAAATATAAACCCAAACTCAATTAAAGGGGAAGTAGGTGATATCATCTTGATGTAATAGGTCCCTATTCCAACTCAGCCATTATGGTTATTGAGTATTTAATCAGAAAAAAAGGATGCCATAGTCTTTCTGCTTTGCAAGAAAAGGATGATACATTTTCTGGCATCCTATTGTTTTCATGAATCAAAATCACAGCCCATACCATACAGCATTAAATCGAACCAAATTTTAGAGCTCAAACTTTTAAACCTCAATGAAATTAGCATTAGGCCCATGAAATCCTGCAGTTATCTTCCCCTTTATAAATGTATTTTAACTTTACTTGCCTTCTCTTTTCCTCTTTATGTTTTTTGTGCTGCATCTGTAGACGTACACATTTAGACACCTATTATGGGCAGCCATTTCTTCTATGTTGACTAGTGATGTAGCCCAACAAGCCAATAGGAGCTTGTGATCCCCTACAACTCAGTAAGCATGTGCTTGTCTTCTGTTACTCACTGAGCATTTCCAATTCAGTTTTTCACAGATGTGTCTAACAATGTTAGCCCAATAAAAGATTTGTCTAAAAATACAAAAAAAAAAAAAAAAAAAACTTATCAGGTGAAAAATAGCAGGAGTTGAGATGTACACAATAGTCATGGTTGTTTGTTAGCTCAGTAGGTTAGGTTTGTTGTCCTTACTGTATACAGCATTAGTTTAATGAGCAACCGTGCTCTATTGCTTCTTTGTTTACCAGCAATATACGTACAATGCTAAATGTAACAACTAAGAGAAAGTTAGCAAAAATAAGTTGCTTACTTTTCTCTTAACTGAACTGTGTGATGATTATAAATTCCCACCTAAGCCCACCTCAAGAAGAATCAGACACCTGTGTGGAGCTATATATAGGACAAACTTAAACAATAACGCTGTGCTGTAGTGGATCATCCCCCAACCCAAAACACTGTGAGCGCTGGGATTAAAGGGGTTTCACATGAGTGCCCTTGGGTCAGTAGAGCTTCAGTGCGACACGCAGGCCACACATACTCCTCTATGAACCACCACACTAGCCCAGTGTTAGAGTCCTGTTATCTGTAATGGAGGCAGACGGTGGCACACAAGTCCATATAGCCATTTCCCTCTCCAGCTCTTCAGCCCCAGCTCTCCTCGGCTTTCTTTAGAGCACATTTATGTCATTTGTAGCAGTTGGTCGCAGCAGAAAGAACAACTAAAACGTTTGGGGACAACTCACACAAAGACAGCACTGTTCTCGGGCCGCTTCCAGGCTCCACCCCTGAGTGGTCCTAACAGGAGGCCCAAAAGCTTATCTTTAAAAAAAACGCATGGTTTGGAGCATATGTAAACACGTGCACTGCTTTAACATGGATGTAAGACTGATAAATTGTTACAGTATGCACAATGAGAGAGGCAACTGGCAAATGTTTAGGACTATACCTCACTGCAGTGCTGGAGCTAAGATAGATAAAGGAATAGGTTACATTTTGAATAACACACTGCTTGTTCAAAGCTGTGGTTTTAAGTCGGCATCAAACTACATTGTATTAGACATTCTGTCTCAGAGTTGTTGGATTTCCTCTGTGCACTGATAAGTTGCCATAGTATACAAAATAAGTGAGGCAGTTGGCCAATGTTAATGACTATAACTAGCACTGAAGTTAAGGAATAAGGAAATATGATAAATATTGCACAGCGCAATAATATACCCTCATTAGCAAAGCCGAAGACAGATACCATAAAACCACATATTGTATAGTGCATTTTGTTTGTCCTGTTGAGAGTTACAGCATTCTCTTAAACATCCTGTGTTGTCACTAAATGCACTGAAAAATTGCTAAAATCTAGGCAATGAGTAAGTCACCTGGCGATTGTTAAAAGCTCAGACCCAATTGCAATGCTGGAAATAGATTACATTTTGCAAAATAGACTGGCATTCCCTGATTAATAAAGCAGTAATAAGCCTACGCAAGACAGCATCAAACTACATATTGTATTGCCCATTTTGTCTCTACTGCTGAGTTGCCAGATTGTCTCAAAAGATCCTCTGTGTTGTCACCACATGCACATTTAAGTGGTATTTGTCCAGATAGGGGTTGACAGAGGGGTAAGTGTCCACCATTTGGATGAGCACTTTTGGAGACAGTGCTAAAACAAAAACAAAGTCTAAACAAATGGGCCAAAGCTCATTAGCTGTTCTCCTGTGGCTTTAACACAAGCGGGTGAAGCTGCTGCTGACAAACAGTCCCCAGACCTGCATCCAAAGCAAACAATCTGCTGCACTCAGAGAACAAAGACACCCTTACCACTCAAATCATTATTCTATATACAATACTGTGCAAAAGTTTTAGTGAGGTGTGAAAAAATGCTGTTAACTAAGAGTGCCTTAATGAAAACAGAGTTTCATTTTTGTTATGAACATTTCAAGAAAGGCCAATAATAGACCAAGAACAAAATGATTAATTCTGGTGTGGATCCAACTCAGAGGAGTGTTTTAAGGGATTCTGTGCCATTGTAAGATTCAGGCCAAAGGTACTCTCTTCACTCACTAAAGGAACATTATTACATTTACTGTGTGATGGTAAATGAAATGAAAAGAGCATTTACCCCTGAAATAGAAGATCTGTGAGTTTGAGTCCAGGTCTGGGTAAAATATCTTTGCCACTGTGACATAGGCCCGGTGCCTTAGCAGAGCTCTATGCGTTCCAAATGCTTCTAGTTTGTTTTTTTCTTTTTTGGTTTGCAATTTTGCCCATTTGTGTACAAATGGCCACACCAATCTTAGTTCACAGTCTTTCTTGAAAAGAATTTTTGCACAGTACTGTATATAAAAATACATCAAGAAGGAGCATAAGAGAACACATGCAAATTTTCTTTCTTCCTCTGATGAACAGCCTTAGGGACCTTAGCTGGAGACTGGAAGAGTGAAAACAGCCACTTTAAGGGGATATTACCGCGAGTAATCTAATTGACCTCTGGCATAAGTGAAGTTGTAAAACTTTCCTCTCACATTGAACTCTCACACGAGCACAGAAAGCAAATCCACAACAGCTGAGAAATCATGAAGCATAATGCTGAAGAAAGAAGAAGCACATTGTATGTTGGTGCGCTTGATGCGTTCATGCGGCATAAAAATGAGGGGAACAGCAGAATGCTTAATCCTTTCCAGATTTACCCATCAGCATAAAATCTATTATTAGGCATCTTGGCGTGTTGCATTTACCAAGGACACATTGTTTGGTTGTATTGGATGATTGTTTAATTTCTGAACATCATTTCAACATGCTAATTTAAAGAGTGCAAGAAGTTAGTATGAACAAATAGTACTATTACCATGACCTGACATGACCAGCAGAGAAAACACTTTTGATTGCCTTGATCAATGTTGCACCAAACATCTGGATCACACAAACAAAGCAATTTAACAAGCCTGTTGAGCTGTATACCAAGATAAAAAAATCTGCATCTGCAAAATAATAAAAATGAACAGAACATTAACATTAACTGTTAACATGTTAAGATTGCAAAGATGTTTTTTGAAAGGGTCAGACAGCAGCAGTCTTAACATTAACAGGTTATTCCACTTACAGTGAAAAGCCTGACAAACTGCATTCTACTGGTGAGTCAAACCGGATGACAGGCAGTCACTGTGATTTATCAATGATTATACATCTGTACACATTTAAAAGGGGGTAGCAACTCAGCATAATTCAAATTTAATAAAAGCTTAAACAATTGGATTTGTCAAAAGGGTTTAGCCAAGCCAAGCTACAGCAGGTGGAGACCTAAGTGGCCCTCATATAATTATACAATTAGCTGGCACACATATCCATGCATTGCAAATCCTCACCTATGAATTATGTGCTTAGTGAGACTTTGCGGAGTGTCACCACAAGGAAGTCTGTGTCTATAAAGCAAAAATAAAAGGGGAAAAAAATTCTAATACAATATATTATTTAGTATATTAGAAATATTTTTCACAGTATGTAAAAGTAAAGATATGATGTTGTAACATTTGAGGTTGGTCAGCCTCACGTGACTGAGCATATAAGGCAAACATAAATGTGTTGAAAATTGCTTGTAAGTTGCATTCAAGACATGTACGCATGTCTTGAATAAAAAATATACTTGCTGTTTATCACAAATTGTTGTTGTAGACAAAACCAAAAATAATCCTGACATTTAAAACAAATAACATTGAAATAAAAATGACAAAATAACACTGTACAGAAATAACTTTTTAAAATAATTTTATGGTTTTGTATAATTCAGTTTTGTATTATTCTTTTTATAATCTAGAGAAATCAAAGCTTTGTTAGTTTTTGGATAGCTGATTACTTTTATTATTCAAATTAGCTGCTAACAGGTTTAGCTGGCCCAGTTTAGTCTTACTTCTTTAACATTATTAAAAAGTTCATGTTGTTGTATTGAAAACACATTTTAAATATTTCCAGGTTTTAAACATACATTTTGATATTTTAGTTTTAAATAAATTAGCGGCTCCTTGCTAAAGTGCTAAAGCTTGAGTGTTGAAGCTCTTACCTTTAGGATGCAGAGTGAAGTAAAGTATTCCTCCAAATACTTGTAGTTTTTCTCTTTTTGTGCCTGTGGGTATAACTGCAGACCTCCTCTGAGCAACGAGACTGAAAGTACTGGATCCAGGTAGAAACTGTGTGAAAGACAAAACGAACATGTTGGCCGACTTCTGTGCTGTCAAAGATAAACTTTTTTTTTTTTTTTTACAAGTCAATGGGCTACCGGTGAAAAATTATTATTGTACAGAGCTTGTCAAAGATATCACTGCACACTGGCTATGTCAAACACAATAGACTATCAAACTGCAAATGTTTTCTTCCCTCCCAACGCAGGGAGCTCCACGGAAAAATGTAAAAAATGACAATGATCTGAAAACTTCACCGAGACAAGCGGCATGAAAAAACTCCGCTGAAAAAGGCTCTAAACAGAAAGAGCGAACATTTGATGGAAACTTACCTCTTATTGTGGCTTTTACCTCCGTTTACTCACTGAGAGCTAGTGTTCAATTTGAATAAGTTTGTTATAATTTGGCGCCTTGTTGTTTTCCGTAATATTTCTCGGAGGTTTGACAGTATAAGTGGAATGTGAAGTATGACTTTGGTATGAAATCAACGCACTACACTGGAAAACGGAGGGGGAGGGAAAAAAAAGGCGTCCAAGGAGGAGCCATCGGTGAGCATCAATCAACAGGGAGAGGGGCGGAGCCTGCGCGCAAAGCCACGCCCACCGAGGCTCAGCGCCGTCTCTAATGACATATTAAAGATTGTTATAGCGAGAATTTGAATTAAAATGAATTTCATAATGACAAAATATTATATGCGCGGAAATGGAAACATCAATTAACAGTCTAACATTATCAGTCTTGGTTTGAGATTTTGTGAATATTTGCATTTTAGCACGTAAATAAAGGAACATGAACTCGATCTGCACAGGTCAGGGTTTGACATTGACTGGTATTGTAGCATTACACTGAATATAATTTGTAAGTAATTTTCCCGTCGTGAAAGTAATAATAAATATCTCAGTGAGTAAAAAAGTTCAAATATTATTTAACATTTTATATATATCCTCACTGAAATTAAAAAAAATCTTTTCTAAGAGTGACCTAGCTCTCCAAGAACAATAAACAATAAGTGAAATCAGTTGTGTAAAGGTATGACACAGACAAGTAAAAGTTACCATTAAAGTTCACGGATGTGTATAAATAAACTAATACATGTTTTGCTAATCAGAATCAAAAATTTATGAGACTAAATAGCTTAGAATAGAAAACTAAATCAATGACCAAGGATCTTAACAATGCACTCTTTCAGCCAATCAAACATCCAGTCAGTCAAATCACAGTGACCTATATAAACAGACAGTGTGTTTTCCCAAGTTATTATTGGGAAAAGACTAAAGCCAGAGCTAATTAACTAAACAAACACTGATGACTTGCCTCCAAAACAAACCTCAGAGCACAGTCCACTCCTCCAACAGCTCCTTCTATTGGTGAACAACATGGTTGCACCAAATTAACAGCATGACTGTAGCAAATACTACTGGTTTTATGATTAAGAAAGTCTTTATTTGGAGAAAGGCAAAAGTAATAGAACACACACAAAGGAAAATGAACTCTTTCTACTGCATCTTCGTAGAAGAGCGGGCAGCTTCAGGCTTCATTTAATTTGAGCAAGTTTGGACAACTGCCTGAGCAGGTTCAGGCAGAATACACACCTCTCACTTACTCTCAGGGCCTATGGTTCAAACAGGTTTTTCTTCCTGAGAAGTGCTCCTCTCAACGTGTCAGGCAACTCTATGAGAACAGCGTGGGTGTCTCCTAAAACTTGGAGGGAATCTTTATAGTTTTCTAGCAGCCACCTTGTCATAGGCAGCTGGACTACTATGATTATGCACATAATCACTGACAATGATAAGACAAAATGAATTAAAATTAAGGGATTAAAAAATAGTATTGTGACTTATACCAGCTAAGCTTGTCTGTTGCAATACGAACCAGCACAATAGTACACTGTGTACAGCTATGTTATGTGCAGTAGCATATGTTAATAAAATAATTAAAAAAATATGACTTAAGCAGAACCAGTTCACATTTATTGAAGACCATAGACAGTGTTCACAAAAAAAATGCATTTTTAAAAATAGTGAAAGCACAAAACTGTCAAATAGAAAAAGTTACAATAGTTCAGTTAAAAAAATGAAAATAGAAAACTAAGACTGACTGGTACTGGTACACATTACTGACTATCTTACATTTCCACTTCTATCAGATTGTTGTTTATAGATTTTTCTGAATTTCTCCATCACTTTTGGTGTCACAGCTGACAATGTTGCCATAACAGCAATTGCAACAGTTTCATTTTTTACAGCACAAATCACAGAAGGTTTCAAGGAAGTGTCATAAACATTAGTTGGTCTGAAATGGATGTGAGTGTGGCATACAGACTCATTCTTGTCAGACAAATGAGGGAATTATTCACAGGCGATTTTGCCATCAAAACTTGATAATGCAATGGCAAAGGCCTGCACAGCACAAAGTGGATAGTTGTAGTCCAGCGTGAAAATGTCATCAGCTATACGTCCAAACTGCATAACAATGTAGTCCACTGAAAAGACAACTATTATTGTAGACACAGTCCATCAGTATTTAATAGTAAATGTATAAATAGGAAGTTACTTACAATCATTGTTGTGAACTATCTGAAAGTTTTTGATGGAGGCCTGAGTCACCCTGCCATTGAAGTTAAGCACATGAGAGGATGTTTCCTCGTTCCAGACTGGGGCCTTGTTACGAAGCTCTATCAGATTATCCATTCTTCTGTTTTGATGCCTTATCAACAAGCCATCATAATCCTGTGAAGTGAATATAAATCAAGATTTCAAAGGACAATAGCAGGTTAATAATGGGTAATGTTGTTCTAATTATGGTTATATATATATGTGGTTAATATATGTTGGATAATATAATGCTAGAACTGTGGCGAGAAGCTGTACATTAATAAAAATACTATCTATACTCTCCTCTATGAAAAATATACACTTCAAATGCATACATAATAGAACATAGATTAATATAAACAGTGCAGAAAACATACATTTCTTGGCCGTAGGGGAATTCGTTCATTGTCCTTGTTCATGCCTGGTATAATGATTGTCATTCTTCTCGGTCCTTTGATTCCTAAAACATTTGTTTCCTGTGGCATAAAGTATGAAAGTCAGAAAATCTCCTTTCTCGTCTAAAAAGGTGGATTTGCACTTAGCAGTTAAACGACTTACATAGATGATTGCTGCTAACTCCTGCCGTGCATTAGACATGTCAGGGAGAGCTCTTTCAGGATTTAGAGCATTATCGAACACAGTAAACTTGGTTCCCATTAAATTTGACCTTAGAAAAGTTAAATTATTTATTAGCAGCTGATAGCAATTGATATGATAAACAGAGAGCTAGATTCTCACACTACCTAAGCTTCCCGACAAAATTCTCTCCGCCTCTTGATAAATCAGTGGCATCAATAGAAATGAGGTAATTCGAAGTAGTGCTCTTCTTCCTTTTCCTTCCAGCTAATAGGAATGTCTACAAAAAGACACAGTTAAGAAACATTTAAAATAATACGTACTTAGAGCAATAAAAGTCTTCTTTCTGAAAAGCTCACCTTTTTGTCGTTGTCAAGGTGAAGGTAATACAGTGGATAGAGACTCTTGTCCATACCTCGTTGGTCCCTGGTCACTCTGCATTTGATTGTGACGCCTTGAGGAGCTGGCTCTAACACAAACTTTTCTAAGTTGTCAAACTCAATCTCAGGTGATGGTGACCTTGCCTGCACAATAAATATTACATGATTAAAACTATTAAAGTTAATATAAGTTACAGGGTTAATGTACAAACACCTTAAGTACCTTTTTCTTCTTCCCCTTTCCTTTTTTTTTCTTGGATTTCTCTTCTTTTTCAGATTCAGAATCATTACTTTCTTCTTCTTTCTTGCCTAAAACAGATTAAATGGTTAAATAGATACTGTATGTGTCATGTAGATTTGAATACAACTGTTCAGCTACCTTTCTTCTTTGTCTTCTTGTCTTTGTCTTTGCTTTTGTCTTTGTCGTCTGACACTACAAACATGGACGCTGCGCTACCTGCCGATTTCTTCTTTGATTTAGTCTTCGTCTCTTCTTCACTTTCTTCACTATCTGATTTTGCTGCTGTGCCACATGGAAAGGCAATTTGTCATTAACAATTGAACACATCAGATGAAATATGTAATTGGAAGTAAATAATCTTTACTCACCTTTCTTCTTGGTTTTAGAGTCTTTGTTCCCATTTATCTGAAACATTGAGGCTGGTTCCTTCTTCTTGTCTTTTTCTTTTGACTTGGACTTTTTCTCTTTGCCATCAGAATCCTTGTCATCTAAGAATATGAAACACATTTTACACACTGAAATAATCCACCTTCAGTTAGTACTTATGTGCGTAACATTGTGTTTGCACATTGCACACTTCACTTTCCAAAAAAATCTACCATGTACAAAGGTATTTAAATATGTATCTGCGGGCGGATAGGAAAATGCTAAGATAGCGCATTTGAGACATGCACCTGCATCAAGAAAAAAGTGGCAAAACGTTAAATGTAAAGGATGTTTTAATGGAATACAGCCTATAAACTATGTCCAAATATAACACTGGCCTAGAAGCACACAACTCATGATATGACAGTTGAAGGTTTTAAGTCGTTTATTACAGTTTTTCTCATTTGCTTTAGCTCATTTACTGAAACCTGGTTCCATTCGATCTTTTTCTTCAAACTTATATTTCAACAGGCTTGTCTGTTTGCATATCATTTAGAACATTTCTCATCATTTCAGACAGTTTTCAAACTCTTTCTCAAATCATTTCACACAGCTCTCACACACAGACACACAGCTTCACTGAATTCACTTTGTTTGCCCAATGCATTAGTCTTTTTTGCATATGTTAAGGGCCTTTGGCCAAAATGCTGTCTCCTTAAATATAGAAACTTAGATGTAGCTGCAAAAATCTAACATTTGTGAGTGCTCAGCATTTGATTACAAGGAAATGACTTCTGTTTCAGTGTGCTCACACAGGAATCAAAGGGAAAGAGTCTTGGCAGAGAGTCAGGGGCAAGACACAGTATATAGTATATACTTATAGAAAACTATATATTTTTTCAGTGTTTTTTATAAAAAAAAAAAATAAATAAATAAGGACTGAGGACACCTGTTTACAGTGAGGTTGAATCTGTCTCTCAAAACGGTTTTCCCATCAGCCATCACAAGAGGTGAAATACATACTATTTTTCTTCCTCAGACTAAATATATTTTCATTATTGTTAGCAGTGCTCCCACTCACAGTGGTAAAGATGTCAGAATGAAGAATAAAGCAAATGTCCCTTGCTTCAGTTTGCTGTTGGTTATTTCTTACAGCAGATATATTACAGTATAAAGAATACACCACTGCAGGTTTACAGCGCATCACAGTAACCAAAGACTACAATACAATACAATATAATACAATACAATAATATACAGTACAGTACACTACGTAAATGCACATTCTATATTTATGTAAAAATATTTTGTCTGTATTTTCCTGTTTCAATATGAAAACAGTCAGGTTTTAGGTTGTGAAAATATCCACAGTCTTCTGTTCATTCATTCATTTGTGTGGTGTACAAACCCTAAATGCTCGCTGAACTAAATCAGTGAGAGCTGCAGAGCAGGACTCAGAGTCTGAGCTGCTCTGTGAAATGAGTGAATGTGTGCATGAAAACATGTGACTGCAGATTGATCTTTTTGATGCAAAAACTTGCTTTTGAGAAGTATTTTAAGAGTTCTGATTACAGAAAGACATTTTGCAAAGAAAAACCTTTGTTTTGAGAACCTGAAATCCTGTTTGGATTTTCTGTGTGACCTGTTTTGCAAATGACAATTCTGAACGGACAAATGTGTCAAAGCAATTAAGAAAAAATGTAAGACCCACTTTTATTCTCTGGCTTTTAACTCGGCGTGAATTGTGTGTTCCTGTGTCTTTTATATTGTATTGTTTTAATTTACATAATTAAAACTTAATTATTGTTATTTTATTTTATTGCTCTTATTTGGTTTTACTGGTTCTTATTATTTTAATAGGGACTAAGCTAAATAATCTTTTTATAGTTATTTATTGTTTATGTACAGCACTTTGGAAACTTCTTGTTTGTAAAATGTGCTATACAAATAAAGTGGATTTGGATTTTTAGATTTTGGTATCTCAGACTGTTCTCTAATTACTTATCTAATTACAAACGTTACTCGTTTGCTTTGGCGTGTGTTAACTGCATTGATTGTAAGCCTTTAAAAGTGAACTGTGTACTGTATTGTATACTGGACTTTGATTAAAACAATAGAGAAAAATAAAACACTAGAGTGGCCATAGCAACCGCTTCAGTGGAAATTACGGCGGCCATCTTGTGACTGAAGGACAAGGCTCATTCTAGTGGTAAGTAATGTAAAAACAAAAACATAACTTCAAAACTGCATAACTTGCAACTTGAACTCGTAATAAATCTGGCAGTTCCCTGTTTGTTTACATAACCCTTGGCAGAATGGCTACAGTCATAATATGTTATAATATGCTGTTCCAGAGTCAGTTACTGCAGTTCACCATTAAAATGTCCACTTTAGTGTTTTATTAATTTTATGATTAAAACTACCAAAATGTACAGTATATGATTGCTATGGCAACCACATGGAGGGCACCTGTGGTTTTGAAGGAGCAGCATCAAACCACAAACACAAGTCAGAGCAAGTACAAACAGTGCAGTTATTGTGAAGTGGAGGAAAGGCCAAGTTTGGCTCAAAGGCAAACATACAGAATGATACAAAAATCTGTTAGGGGAAGATTTAGTAATAGTATGTCTGCAATGAATATTATGATATCTACAGTGTCTACCTTAAAAAGACAGTAGTTACAAAGATGGTAACGCATTGGTGTTGTTCTGATGACCGTGGTAGCATCCCATTTAAGGCCGGGCTGCCCCAACCCACACAAAATCTACACCATTGAGTTTTACTTCATTTTAAATTGTGTAAGTAAAACATATACAAAAAACTCATATCAAGACTTTAGCTGATTTTAAAGTTGAACGCAGTTGTGTTGCTTGTGTAATAGAATAAAGCAGAGTTTAGCTAAATTAAACTAATTTCAATAGGCATGTAAATAAAAGTAACATTATACTTCAGTCCAAAGCTATATACAAAAAGTCACAAAACATCTCAGAACATGTGCAAAATCAAAACTTTAATCACTGATACATGTGTGCACCACTAACTGAACACTGCACTGAAAAAACAAAAAGTCAAGAAACAGTTTCTGTCTGTGTGAGAGTTGTTTGAGCTCAGAGCTGAGGTTCTGGTTCGGACTTTGACCACAGAGTTTCTGGATCCGGACCTGGTTTAGACTTGGACCTCAGCAGTGATCTCTAGAGATTGACTATTGGTATTAGAGTGCAGTATTTTGGTGGATAGTGTTTAGGATTTAACAAAGAAAGTCTTTGCCTGTTGTTTCAAACGCAGATAATTGTTTTTTAGTTTTTGCAAATCCCTGTGTGCGGTGTTGTGATAAAAGTCTGATGCTGAGAATGTGCGTAGAGCTGTACCAATATGAGCTAAAGTTTTGCTCTTTGGGTGTCAAGTTTCTGAATTTGTACCTCTATTGTGTCTTTTTGAGTCTAATGAACTACAAAAAACTGTAAAATGTGATTAAATAAATCACAACATGGCCCTCCAAGTGAAACAGACAGCTGGTGTGACAAAGGTTTTAACCATCAGCCTAGAGCGGATTCTTCAGGGTTCGCCACAGCGAATCATCTGCCTTCATCTAACCCTGTGCTTTGCATCCTCTTCCCTCATACCATTGTCCTCATTCACATAAAGAAATCTCGTCTTTGGGTTTCCTCTAGGCCTCCTGGAAACCCCCCTTCAACTGATAAAGCCTATTCACAATCCCTCCTCTGCCTAAATGATCTCAGTCTGACCTCTCTAACTTTATCTCTGTTTTTCTGAAAATATTTAGATTTAAAGAACAGAATATTTATAGATTTAACTTTCTAAAGGTTCATCATCATTTATTTTCTATGTACTTTTCAAACTTCAAGAAATATTTGCATGTTCTAAATTAAGTTATTGTTTTGCTGCTTAAGATTGAATAAGAAGGCTATGTATAGAAAATATTGTGAAACTGCATTGGGTCATTTTCTGGAGACTTTGGGTGAGCTTAGAAGTTCAGTACCTTCACCTTTCCCTGATTTGATCACAAGCTTCTTAATTATTTTTGTTTTGCCGCCGGTCTGTATTACACAATAAAATCCTCTTAACGATGTGTGTCTGGTTGTATATCTGCTGAGGGTTTTAATTTGTCCTACCTTTAGATTTTGATTTCTTCTCTTTTCCAGATGTTGACGATGGAGAGCTGTCCTTTGTTGTCTTCTTCTTTGTTTTCTTTTTAGGTGTGTCTTCATCTTCATCATCATCGTCATCTGAGCCTGAACCTGCAAACAACAACATCTTGGTTATATCTTACAGTTAATATATTTCATTCAACATTTTGTCTATTTAAAGAATATTTAATGTTTATGCACTGGGGTACTTGTTCAGGCCCTGTTTATGAAACTAAGATTTTGGTAAATCAAAAAAGTAAATGAAGTACACATTAAGGGATAAAATTAAATTAAACAGCATTACAGGCAGTTCATAAATCAATGCCTGTCTGAATAATTATTTGAATATACTGTGAATACAGAATATAGACAATGACTGACCTTTTTTCTTTTTTGGAGCACTTTTTGTTTTCTTCTTTGTCTCTTTTTCTTTGTCTTTTTCCTGTTCTGCCTCTTTCTCTGGCTTCTTTTTCTTTACCTTCTTCCCATCTGTAGGATTTAGAGCAGAAGTGTCATCACTTTGGTTTGATAATGTTGTTGTCTACATTTTCCTCTGACTCACTCACTTTTTTCAGCAGGTAGGTCATCCTCTTCCTCATCTTCATGCTTCTTGCTCTTTACTTTTTTGGGTTTGGCGTCACTTCCATTGAGTTTAGCTTCTTTTGAGTCTTTTGTGTCCTCTTTCTTCTTTTTAGGTTTCTTTTATTTGCTGAAGTGACATGAAACATTTAAAGTTAAACAATGTAAAAACTGAGGTTTGATTGTAGATGCTTTACTACAGTGAACAAAGTATATCACTCACCAATAAACGGTCCAATGGAAAATAAAAAATGAAGAGCAAAATGACATTGGATGAATGTTAGGATTATTTCTGTGTAGCACCAATAAAGCAGCCTTCATGTGTTGATAAACAGTGAAATATATAATCAATTGCAGTGAATATACTATATTTGTGTAGTGGACAGTTTAGTGCCCCTGCTTTTCATGTGTGAGGCCAGTCATGCAGCCAAAAACTCCATCCACAATCTGTGTGCCAGTCTCAAGCCCATATAAATGAGAGGGCTGTGTCAGGAAGGGCATCCAGTGTAAAAAAAAAAAAAAAAAAAAAAATTACTATTCACTATCTCAAACCCTAAAGGGAACATCCAAAATAGATGTTCTATTTTTGATCTGCTTTGTAATGTTATTCTGTTGTCTGTCTGTGAATTTAACATATATGTATATATACATATACTAATTAAGGTAATGCTTTAAATTATAAAACTTTACAAACACATTGAATTCTCTTCTGTGGCTTTTTAAACAAATGTTACTGTTGACTGTTTCTTCAGACTGTCTAGAGTCTAGACAGTTTAAGACTGAGGGTCTGGCCATCTGACCTTTACACCTCCCACTTCTCACCCATTCACTAATTCTTTGGTAGATCCCTTTTCTTCTGCCCCCTTTGCTGACTCTGAACCTTGAAATAAGTGTTCAAAAGAAAAAGTGAAGAGCCCATTTTTCTGAAGCAAAGGTCTTAACCTTAGGACAAAGTGACAAAAACAACATGTCGCTTTCCTGAGTCACAGAGAACCAGGTCAGTGTGATTGTGACCACAGAGAAGTAAAGGTAATCCTATTAGACACAGGTCTTGCATAAACAGACAGCTATTTATATCTGCAGAGAATGCACAACTTGTCTGCAATACACTGTCTATATAACATAATGGGAAACCTGTGTATTGACATCAAGCACACATCCCCAGTGTGTAAAAATACACAGTGTTTAATCATTACTGGTTAAAAGTATGCATTTCTTCTTCATCTAATAGCATGTTAGAAAATGTAACACATTAATATGTAATATAGGCTTTATTATCAAGCTGCAAACAAAAAAATGTTAAACCTGACTAAGTAAAGGCAAGAAAACATAAAGAGATATAGGGAAAGCAAAGTGAAATGTGTAATAAGCATTGGCAGTGCTATTACATAATGAAACTGCATAACATAATGCACTAAACTCAGGGATAATAATTTAAGGAAAGCACTAAGTTATAATTTAATGTTTGTACTAGTATTTTGCAGTGGTGAATTACTTCAGTTTGACTTTTTGATAAAATAAAGTAAATAAAATAAATAAAGTAAACAATAGTAAATAAAGTAGCAATGTGTTTGATTGTCATTCATATGAATAATGTAAATACTTATTAGTAAAGAAATTGCATTCTTCTTCTGTACTTTGCAAAACTGTGTTTCATTGTAATGGAGTATATATTTTTTAAATATATTAAATAAGACACACTACACAGATCTTTATAGCTGTTCAAACATAGTCAGTATTACATTTTCCTGTGAAAATAACTCCCAACTAAAATGTGGAAAACAACAATCTAAATGCTTTAAGTTATTTTTGCTGTGGGTGTCACACATAGATTGTAAGTGGTTTGGAGGTGACAGGATTACAGCCCTCAAGCCGTGATCTGTGCTTTTGCAGGTGTTTCGCACAAGAGCTCCACAAAATCCATCAAAATGCAAACAATGAAATCATATAGAGCTTAGCTGCACCTGTCTGCTGAGATGGCAATGTGCAAAGTAATTGATTCAGCATTTACCAACATTTATGGCATTTAATATGATTCTTTTTTTTTTTTAACCAGGGTGACATTTTGAAAAAGAGTCTGACAGTACTGATATGAGGTATTAAAGGATAAGTTTTCATACACTTCCGTTTTGCATTTAAGCAGTTACGTCACATATGGGTCACAACTGACTTACTACACAACACACACTTCATTGTTTTTGACATAATTAATATCTTACTGTATCATAAGTTGTCTCTTGATAGCAATAAATATTGCACAAAGGAAACAGCTTTACAAAGTAAACTAAGATCAAAGGAAAACCATTGTACAGTAAGGTCTCCTAAGAGATTTTTTACAACAGGATCTCCAAGCAGCTGACACACACAAAGAAAGACAATATTACCTTTTCTGCAGACATGTTGTAGCCTCAGATGCAAGTGCTTTTGTTAGTTTGTGTCGGTCAGAAAATAAAAAGCTGCCCTCTCAGTTGAGATAATGAAAGAGTGAGAAAGCCCTAAACTCGCTGCACCTCCATCAGCAGAAAGTTGTTAATAGGATTTATGTGTAAAGCCATCTGCTTTGTGAAGACACGTCAACAGCTCAGGAGCACAGAGCTGTTTATCACCAGCATGCATCCAGTGTACGAGATAGTAATAAACATTGTGTGCTCTTACTGATAGGATACTCATTTCGTACTTAAGCAAAATTTGTTTTTTCCAACACTTATACCTGAAGTCCAAAATGTATGGGTTTATAGGATTAAAGTTCCACTTACACGAGTCTTCTTCTCCAATGAGGAATCAGAATCATCACTCTGTTGAATTCTGAAAAAAAGAAAAAAAAAAAAAAAACAAGAAAAAAAAAGAAATGGTTAAAGAAATGTTTATGGAAGACTGAAGTCAGTAGAACAATGTTAGTTAGGTAACTAATATTTTGGTAAACTAATTTACTTTTATGCTTTATGTTCTTAATGACTGTTGAGACATTTATAAATATCCCGTGAAGTATTTTGTCCTTTAAATCCACTATTCTAAGGTGCCTTTTGAAAAAAAAGGCACTGCAAGTATTTTATCTTGTGTAATATCTGTATGGAAGTATTCACTGTATGTATTTATTTAGGTAAAAAACTAAATGTTAGGTCTTTTACACAAAGTTTGTCATAATAAACAATAGTTATGGTCACAAGTGTGCTAATTGACTCAGGACTCTCTGCGGTCCACAGTGCCACACTTCCGGCATAGGTCACATGGGGTTTGGGAAATGGGCCACTCTCGTTCTGCCTGACAGCAACATCTGAAGCTGTGCCTCCACACTTCTTATTGGTTGGCCCGTCACCATGATAAATGGGTGTGGTAAAGAAGTAACCATTGAGAAAAACACAAGGCTACAGGTAGGAGTACAAATATAGTTATATAGACAGCATATCTGAGTTATGTGTTATGAAAATGACATACCTTTCACGGGTCCAGGCCTCTTTCACTGTGTGGTTGGGCAAAGGCATGATTCACTCCAGATTGTTCCGTTGGTGATATTTTGTTTACTGTCCCAAAGAGCTGCGTGATGTCCAGTCTGCCTCCAGCATGTGAGTGCCCACCAGGCTCCATGCACATCCTGAAGTCGACAGGGGTCACATGACCTCAGCATCTAAGAGGATTTTTAACAAAGCAACAAGTCCCCCTTTGAACTGCGGAACAACCAGGAAGCTCTGACCCTTCAACTGGATTAGTCTAATTACACACAAACCATATGGGAGTATTTGATTCATTTTGAGAGAAAGGCTAATTGTTAAACAAATTGAGTGTATTATTTTATTATACTGTCAGAAATTAATTATTAAGTGTTTTGGCTCAGTGTGCACAAGAAGAGTGGAATATACATGGGACAAGGAGGAAGAAATGCAATAATAAAACAGTAATAACACTGTTTATTGATAAATTTAAGGTAATCACCTACTACCAACACGTATGAATATATATATATATATATATATATATATATATATATATATATATATATATATATAGAGAGAGAGAGAGAGAGAGAGAGAGAGAGAGAGAGAGAGAGAGAGAGAGAGAGAGAGAGAGAGAGAGAGAGACGATGGGACCCAATTGTATACAAATAAAACTAAATTGTATATACAGTATAAAGCTACATGTATAGTATATCTGGCTACATTTCATCAAAAGATAAAAGATGAAAAAATATTCTTTGACATATCTTTCTCTCACATATTTTTACTTTGAGTTAAATCAATTCTGTCTTAACTGAAATTTTAAGAAGGATAGTCTTTTATCAGAGGCAGAGACTGTATATTAAAGGTGAACCATAAGGATATTTTACTTGAGGCGCAAACATAATATTTGGGAACATTTCCGTAAATTCGAACTAAACAAGGACTAAACCAGGGCTAAACAAGGACTAAACCAGGGCTAAACAAGGACTAAACCAGGATTAAATAAGGACCAAATCAGGACAAAATGAGGACTAAACCAGGATTAAATAGGACTAAACAAGAACTAAACCAGGATTAAATAAGGACCAAACCAGGACTAAATGAGGACCAAACCAGGGCTAAACAAGGACTACACCAGGGCTAAACAAGGACTAAACCAGGGCTAAACAAGGACTAAACCAGGGCTAAACAAGGACTAAACCAGGAATAAACCAGGATTAAACCAAGGTTAAACCAAGATTAAACCAGGACTAAACCAGGACTAAACCAGGATTAAACCAGGACCAAACCAAGACTAAACAAGGACTAAACAATGACTAAATCAGGACTAAACGAGGTCTAAACAAGGACTAAACTGGCCGACAACATGATGGACCTCAATATTTTTATTATCCTAAAATGTACATTATACGTTTGCAACAGGTAAACTGCCTAAAACCTTTTTACAATGGACATACTGTTAAAAGATTGTGAGCTTATGTAATGACCACCAGATGTTGCTGTTTCACAATAGACAGTAGGAAATAATAGGTCTGTGCTGGGGGCAGCTGAGAGGAAAGGTGAGATCCTAGAGGTCTCTAAACAAAACAAAACAAAAAGATAAAACAAATAAATAAATGAGAATAAAACTCATTAGTAAAAGCAGTGACAGTTTGTTCGAGCCACACTTTTATTTGGCTATGGTCTGGCTCAAAATACTGCAATAGCATTTCAAGCTGGAGAATAAAACTTATAGGAAATAAGTATAGTGATATGTTTTGCAGTTGGGTTCTTTGTTTTTTCTGCATTACTGACCTTATTGTTTAAAAAGCCAATGACATGGTGGGCATTACTGGAAAGGTCCAAAAGCAACAACAAGGCAGTCTGAAGAGAGAGGAAGGCCCAAGACCTCTAAGGGACCAGCCACCAAGACCTAAAAGACACACAAAGTAGAGAGTGTTTCTCACCACACACACTCCAATGCACGTACATGAGAGTTATATTTTATCACAGAAAGGAAGACAGTAAACATTTGTGAAGCAATAAGGCGCAGCACAAGAGAGTTTAACAGAGAGGCAGTAAAAGCAGCCTTTACTATACCAACAACTGTAACAACAAGCCTGGATGAAATGAAAACACATCAATCACAGTTATGGTGAAGTGGGGACTATTCAGAGCAGTTGTACAAACACTAAACCAGATGAATTATGGGAAATACATAAAGGTAGTGCATTTAATGGCTGTGACCTTTGGGGAGGAAGGGTGGGGGGGTATGATAATGACAATGGTATTTTACACTGGGTTCGGACGTAGATTTGTTGCTGAGGCTGCGCATGTACAGGATGTGAACTCAGTGACACAGTAGAGTCTTGTGAATCATTAAGCCAATGACGATCCATGATGACTGAACAAACATGACACCAAACAGGAAAATCAGGTTCATGTGAGAACATAAGCAAACAAACAACTATTATATAAGGATTTAGTGTAGAATAATAATTTAGTCTGCAGTTCCTTGGAAGAGGCAAACCGTGATTTGTTTAATGTATGTGTTCTCATATAAAAGATTTAACTTGAGTGAAATGCTTGAAAGGGAATAAATCTGAAGGTATCTAACAGTAGTAGCTGCACACATACAGGCTGCAAATTGTCTTCTACTTAAAATCTCATTAGTGGAAAAGGCTATTTAATCAATCTTTATTTTAAACTCACAATTGGCCTATATATAAAAAAGAATAAGATAAAACAACGACAACTTGAAGCTTTATTATTGGGCAACACAACTTCACACAATCTCAGTCTGGGTGGTTAATGATCTAGAAAACCAATGAGTATCAATTGAACAAAAGTCAGTTCCTGGATTATTGCTACATACTCTCAGATTCATGAGCCAGCACGCTATGAAAAAGGCCAAGATTAATAATCCATGCATCCTACAAACACTTAAGATCTGGAACTCATATTCCTGCTGGATTTGTAGGCCAAAGACTCTCTCATCAAAGATCAGTGTTACATCTTGCATGACCTACTGTTAGTTGCAAGAAAGACCCTAAATTGGCTTAAGCCCTGCCCACCAACTATAGCTCAGTGGATGCAAAAATTAAATTAGGTCTATATAATGGAGTGTCTGACTGCCCAACTATTCTGAAATTGTATGCTGTTTTTTGTACCTGTCAGGATGAGCCCAATCATAAAATGTGATATTGTTTATGTTAATTGCCTGTGATTTTACAATATAAGGCAATAACTGCTTGATAACGTCTAATACTCTGCTGTACACGTGTTTTTTATTACAGACTGAGTAGGCACAGTAATAAATGTCAGCTTACAGGGCAAACAGCAGCCAGTCAAAGATACACATACGCCAGGTAAGTGTAAAGCAAATAAAGTATGCACAATACTAACTGAGTTAGCTCAGTTAAGCTGCTGTAGATACTCTCTGTCATGCTAGTAAAATTGGCCAAATACAAACAAATAATTGAGTAGCTCAAATTAATACTGACCAATACTTTAAGCTACAAAATGAATACAAATTAGGGTGAACAGATGTTCCTATTTAACAGGGACACTCCAAGTTTTAGGTTCCTTGCCCCATGCCCCAACACATACACTATATTTCCAAAAGTATTCACTCATCCACCAAATAACTGAATTGGGATTATGGTGTGGGGTTGTTTTCAGGAGATGGGCTTGGCCCCTTAGCTCCAGTGAAAGGAATTCTGAATGTTTCAGCAAACCAAGAGGTTTTGGACAATTCCATGGTTCTAACTTTGTGGGAACAGTTTGGGGATGGCCTTCCTGTTCCAACATGACTGTACATCAGTGCACAAAGCACGGTCCATAACAACATGGATGAGCGAGTTTGGTGTGGAATAACTGGCCTGCACAGAGTCCTGACCGCAACCTTATAAAACACTTTTGGGATGAATTAGAGCGAAGACTGCGAGCCAGGACTTCTTGTCCAACATCAGTGTCTGAAGTAGATAGATGTAAAGGCTGGGCCAATGTCATATTAAACCCTATGGATTAAGAATGGGATGTCACTTAAGTTTATATGGATGTAAAGGCAGGTGAGCTAATACTTTTGGAAATATAGTGTGCCTGTAAAAACTATGTCCCAGTTATCCCCATTTTAACCAACAGAAAAGCATAGGAAACTTAAATTCATTAATCTAAAGACTTTTGTCACTAAATTTTTTAGTGTTGTTATTTTTATTAATAAAGTCCCATCATATTCAAAACTTAAGCCCGGGCATCATATATTTTAAACGACATGACATGAAATTGTATGGATTTGAGAAGCCGTTTTGTCACTTGGTGAGTTCAAATGCATTGCAATTTGTGAACAAATATGTGTGATTATGGGACTAGAAATCACCCTAATAAAAATCAAACTTCATACAGTAACTTGTGTGGTAGATATGTTTTCCAAATGAATAGTCATTTAACAGGTTTACTTAGTTCACTGCAAAAAAAAAAAAAAAACAAAAAAAAAACCTGCCTTTGTAAATTTGTTACTTTGTCATGTTGCTGCTGGAACCTGAAATTACTTTGGGATCAATAAAATATCTAATCTAATCTAATCTAATCTAAGAAAAAAATAGTAATTTGGATGGATGTGTTATCTGAAAGGTGTAACTGGTAAATGGTAACAGTAGCCTAAATGGTCTGTAGTTATAGAAACATTGGATTTAATACCAAACATGCATCATTGGGAAGCCTTGGGTGTGTTGTACTGGCCTATATACAAGACAATAAACCAGGGCAAAATTAAAGTAGACGTGAGATTACTTCAAAGCTTCCATCATTGTTAGTAACAGCTTTCATGTTACAGATAAAAATGTATCAAATTTTAGCCAAGGGACATTTTTGAAAGCTAGTTATGGATCCATAGAAACAAAAAGTGATGTGCACTATGGGTATGATATCAGATATACCAGCCAGGTTCAGTTCAAATGGATACACATTCACTCTCATTGGCATTTTTTTGCAATGCTCTTGCTAATTTAAATTTTTTTTTTTACTGTTTTTTGACTGTTTGTTAAAATGTTATTTTCTTGTTTTGGGGCAGTATTACATCACAGTGTAACAGGAAGCTTAACAAAATGCTTTGTAAATGAAAAATCATCATGAATATTTGAATTTTTATTATGATTATTATTCTTTGCTCATTGAGATTATATACATTTTAGAGCTGCCTATACTTTACTATGTTGTAATAGTTAAAGGTTACTGTGATCATGTGCTGCTTGACACACTTCCCTTTGCACACATACCACAGTAGTGTGAGTAACAGGGACCAAAGACAATGCAGGTAAAAAGCTTAGAAGTGATTATAGCTTCATTTTTAATGTTCAAATTATGTTCTGATTAAATGCACACTCAAATGTGACTGAATCATTTAGATACTGGACCAGAAAACAAAGAAGAGAGCGTTATGTAAGTCATCTACATAAATGCATTCCTCCTTCGATTACCTATTTTAGGACAAAGGTCAATTCAAATTACAGACTACAGTCGAGGCAAACTAAAAGTGAAAGCAGTATAGAGGTAAGTATGGTGGGAATAATGCTGCATTTCCTATTCTCTGGTTGTTTATGATTGAGAACAGCTTCTCTATTCCCACAGATGAACAGATGTCTGGAGAACTGAAGTGGCACATGCTGCCAGTGGGAGACTCCATGTCCTGAGAGCGGCCAGTGCCCTGCGTCCCAGGGCAAACCTAAAGAGGCTGTAACCCCACACAGAGTTGTCCCCACTGATTTTCTCAAAGAGGCAGTGCTCTTTTGAACCAGTGCCAATGGAGGCTGGCCCAAGCTTTTGCAGCTGAACTTTTATAAGCTGCGTGTTTGAGAGCAAGGAGAAAGACACTGCTTTGCACAGGCTACTCTTCTCCGTGTTGTTCTTCATCATATCTTAAATGTCCACATGACTGAAGTATTTTCTTCTAAATAAGAGTTCCAACAACCTGTAAAGAAGTGTTCAGCACAAGAGGGGAAAGGATTTATATGCGAGGAAACTATTGCTTAGAAAAAGAAGCAGTGACGTCACTCACAGAGCTGCCTTGGATAATGCCTGAGGAAACACACTGACGAGTCTGTGGCACTGAATGTTTTGCGCTCTGTTTTGGACTGATATCTGGGATTGTTTTGATCCTTCATTTTGTACAAATAGTTTGTGTGGAGTCTTCTGCTGTGCTCACGCACTGAGACTGATCATTATTTTGCCTTCCTTGTCATATTTAGTTACATACAGTATGCCGTATTGTGGGAAACAGCCTGGATAATTAATTTACTCTGTTTCGTGGACTGTAAATATTGCCTTTCATTTACTGCAACCACAACCACATCAGTTACAACTGTCTCCATTCTGCAACAAATGACCACAAAAACACAGGCAGGTGCAGAACGGCTAAAGACGTCCAGGCTGACTACGGAAAATGTGAACTGTGAGGCATATACTACCTGGGAATGTAGCCAACTGCTGACAAAAGACTTTACTGCACAGCTCTGAGAGAAGCCTTTAACTCATTTGCAGTGCAGTACTGAAGGAATATCTGGCACTAAACTGTTGGGCCAACTCTAAATAAATCTGTCAGACCTTTTGGGTTTGTTACAGGGCAGCTTGTACAGTAAGTACAGCAATTCTGATTCCTACACGTGCTCTCCTCAGATTGTTTGGCTCTCCAGCAATAGTCCTAAACTCAAGTAAGTCTTTAGTTTGTTGGCTGTGATCAAACTGCGTAATAAAAATGCTGGACTGATTTCACAGTAATCTACTCTATCTCTGTATTTTGTTACGTGCCTTTCCCACAGTCTCAAAATACAGGCACTGTTTGACTGTAGGAAGTGGGAGCAAAAGTTTGTAACATGATGTGTCCCATCTCCTGTTGTCGTCTGTCCTCTTGGCAGCGATCTGAAAGTGGGCAGGCACAGAGGAGGGCACGGCTGCTCTGGAGCCCTAGCCCATGTTCGAGTGGGGCTTCATGCTGGTACACTTCTGAGCCTTTCTTCTCTCGTTTTGCAGGCGAAAGAGAGGGATGTGGAAATTACTTCTTAGGTCTCCTCTAACCCGCCCTTTTGTCTGCTGCCACCATGGCCTAGTTTTCTCTGGGTGAACAGTAGCCTGACCTGCTCAAAAACATTCATGCAGGTATTTAATGTTTTTTAATCTGCTTCTGTTTCAACTATTAACATCCACTAAAGTATTGCTACACGAATTTTAATCTTTGCACTTGTTTTTTCTGCACTTCAGTCTTTTTGCTTCCACACATGTCTGCATTCATTGCTTGGGTCAAACACAATGCTTTGCTCCGTTGTCCATGTTTGACGAAGAAAGGTTTGTTTAAAATGTTAACTCACAGTCAAATTAACAACAAAGAACCAGTAGGAAATAGAGAAATGAACAGAACTTTGTTTGTAGCCTTTACATGGATTGCAACGACAAACTGTGATGAGGCCTGGATTTTATATAGAGCAGTACAATTTATTGCAAGCTACTGGCAAACTCAAAGCTTGAAAAAAGCAACAACAAATCCCTGTGAGATATTATTAGCGCTGCAATCTTCATCAAAAATTGTCTCTACGCTTTTTCTTATCTTGCTGGATCAGTTTGTTGCACGGATGGTGCTGCACGAGGGGTGAGATATCTGCAAACGCAGGCAACATCAGATTTATTTCTATGGCTGTGCTGCAGTGACTGTTCCCCACAAAATGAAAGACTAAAATCAAACATAGCATACTGTTGTAATTAGCATCTCCAATATGGTGCTAGTATCCATGCACAAATGATAACGTAATGCAGAATTTTTGAGCGCTGCTAGTTGGTAAACCAGTATGAGCCAGATTTTTGTGATGCAAGCATTGTCCCATGCATGAAGGGGCTTGTGTTCTAAGATAGCGGTGTCGTAGTTTGTTATTTAGCCATTTTCCTTTATGATTTTCTCACAACAAAAGTGTATCATTAACTCTTTAAAATCATTTATTTTTATTTACAGTGAAATAACCAGCTCTATCCAGACTTCCTTAAGTTTGTCTGTGTAAACGTTTAGCCTGGTGCCCACACAGTGTGAAATTTTGTGGTTTGGTCTGCAAACAGTTGACTCAGCTTTTGGGAGTTTCTTTGGTGGTGTGTGCAGACAGCTTATGGCATACTGTACACAGAAAGAGTAAATGGAGGAAGAGTGAAGCCAGCGGAAGAATGGCCACACAGAGTTTCCTCCCCCCACCCCTGGTCTCCTCACATGAACTCACTGTGCGGCCTGATGACATGTTGTTTGGAAAGCCATATCCTCCGCTATTTGCGTTCCTCTCCTCCCCATAGTTAGAGTGACTCTGCGGTTGCAGGATCAAAGTCTCCATTTTTTGCATTTTGCTGCTGCTCCATTTGTTGTCCTTTTATCTGAGCATATGGCATACACACATCCAGCACTTCCTGTTTGTTAGCACCACAAGTCATGATTTATAAACAGCCCTGTTTTTATTTTTTGTTTTTTTCCATGGCTTGTTTATAGGCCTTTGTAAATAGTACTAGGCCCATTAATCAATTCAATCAAATGTGTGTGAATAGCGCCATACTTCATACATGCAAAACATCAGGAAAATATGTTACCAGATGTTGTCACAAAGCAGTACATTATTAATAATAATTTGATAATATGTTCCACAGTAACAAATAAAAGAAAAGTGTTAAAATGACCTAATAGCATATTGAAATAATAATTACTGTATTATAATAAGACAATAATATTTATGAAAATGTTCAGTACATACCATAAGCTTTGGCCACATAAAAGACATGTCAACATTCCCATTGGCTGTTGGCAGGAGTGGTTCTAGACCACATTTAACTGGGGGGCCACACTGGGGCCAGCCTTTTTGTTGGGGGCTACATGAGACATTCTGATGTCTAGGACCTGTTTTAAAAAGAACTAATACATTCTGATATCATCTTTGTAAACATGATAAACATATCTTCCCCCTTTTATAATGCAAGAATAACCCTTGAAACAAATTTAAAATATAATGTGTGAATTTCATAAGGCTTTTAGGACACTTCAGAGGGGTGGCCACTAGGGGGCACAGGCTTACAGTTACAGGGGCACCGCCCCCTAGAACCGCCCCTGGCTGTTGGTCTACACTGCTTGTCAAAAAAAAAAAAAAAAAAGAACAGTGAAACACAGATAAATATTGACAACACATTTCCATGATGTTTAGTGCTCAACTCAAAGCTAGAACCTTGCGATTAACTATTAACAAACTACAGTTGTTTGATTTGATGTAAGTGTTTTGTTGTAGTGAGCAAGTGTATTGCTGTAGTAAATTAGTTCAGTTTTACTTAAATAAAAGCAGTAAAGCTTGCTATGTTATTATTGAGACCTGAGGACTGGGGACAATTTAAGGAATATTCCTGGTATAGCAGGAGTTTTAAAGGAACCTTTACACCAAATATTGCCCTTAGGGGCGGCAATAGCTCAATTGGTAGAGACACTTGCCCACTAGTCTGAAGTTTGGCAGTTCAAGCCCTGCCACCAGCATGGCATACTGTCATTGTGTCCTTGGGCAAGACATTTCACCCACCTTGCCTATATATAATTATGTCTGGCGGTGGTCAGAGGGGCCATAGGCACAAAATGTCAGCCACGCTTCTGTCAGTCTGCCCCAGGGCAGCTGTGGTTTCATAAGTAGTTCACCACTGAGTGTGACTGAGGAGTGAAAGAATAATAGACTAAAGTAAAGTGCAATATAAACCCAATCCATTATTTTTATTATAGATAAAGTTAAAATTATGGACTGGTATGTTGTAATTATAAAGGTTAGCCAAAGTACATGTCCTACGTACACAGATTATGACATATTCAAGGTAATACAAACCCAAAATGTTATACAATTGAACACAATGTGTGAGCGATGTAAGTAGAGAATCTCCCATGTGTTCTTCTGTAACTTCCTTCCGTTGTAACCTGGGTGTGAATAACACTTTTCACTGCCGTAATAGCAATTTCCAATAATTGATATCATTGGAGACCCTGCTTTACGGGTTAACACCCAACAGGAAATTACAAGAAAAATGCAGCAATAAATGTTATGTAAAGGGGAGACACTACAGGCAAAGCATGTTTTTTTCAATTTTGTGGTTTTGGGCCAGTTTGCTCCCTTGTAAGCTTTAACACAGAATTAAAGAAAATGTCCAAATTACACATTCAGGTGTTTATTTTATTACATTTACTAAACCTGTGTCCATAGAGTTCTATTGGAAATATTATTTTCAGAGGCATTTTTCTCAAAATTATTTTTTCTTGCACTCAGATATCTCCACTTCAGTAGCACCTACAAGCACCAACCTTTCCAGTCTTGTCCCTTGAAAGTATTTTGAAGGTTTTAAAAGAGGAATTTGTTGATATATAATTCATAGCTAGATTTATTAGTCAGTTCACTTCAAAAGACAAGATAAAATTAGATTTTTTTAATTTTCTAATTTACTGATAGACAAAATATGTTTATGTCAGTAATCTACAAGAAAAGTTTCACACTTATTATGTTAGTTTAAAAAAAAAATCCTTATTCACCTGCAGTGTCTCACCTGATTTCATGGAGACAAAAGTGTATTGTAACTACAGTGTGGTCCTAATATTCAAACAAGCGAAAACTGCCAATACGTTGGGAAAAGAAAAGTTATTTAACATGACTTTGTGAGTGGCCAAAGCAGATGGACATAAAACCTGTATCTCAGGGTTTATTAAACAGAAAAGATCACAAAAGCTGACCACTGCTCCGACATATGGCTGAAGTCTGCTCACGAGACAATGAGCCTTTCTTTAACGTGTGAGCAGCTACTGTCGAGCATCTGGCTGGAGCCTATGTACGCCACACCTTACTGTGTGCCATCGTAGCCCTATTTCTGACATGGCGCTGTCTCATTGCTTGGCTGCCAATTCTCTCCTCCCCCTTTCACTGGTGGCTTTCTGTCATACCGCATCCAACATCACCCCCTTTTTGTCTCATTAAGATTCAGCCTGGCACGAAGACAATGCCCATTCCTTGGCACCAAATGTTGGAAAGAGACGCAAGCTCAGCTCACTTAGTAGTCCCCGTTTTCTGCTGATCATCATGGACCACCGCCATCTGTGTCATGGGTATATTTGTTTGTTTGTTTGTTTCGTAAATGCTTGGCACATTCTTGAATACCTTATTTCTATTGTCTTGGATGTTTACTACTGTAGCAAAAGGAGGGCTACCCAGGGCATATCTGGTGACAGACGCATTAAATTAGAATGTCATCAATAATTGTTATTGACCGATCTAACTGAATCTGGGGTGAAGGTTACAGATTTGTAATCCGCTGGCGGCAAAGCAACCAATTTCTTGTTAGCTTGGAATAACAGCAAAAGTTGAACTATAACTTACAAACATTTGCTTCAGTACTTTAGTGAGTTGGAATATGCTCACAATACTGTAGTTTGACATGCAACGAGAAGGCATTACTTTTTATTTTATTTAGTCAGTGTTGTATTGTGCTACTTTTTCATCTATATTCCAGATTTTGTTTATACTGTAGTTTGTACATATATTAGTTTATGCCATGCTACTCATGAAATTATATGTAATAATTATTTTTTAGATAAAATTCCCATGGTTACAGTTGACAGGACACATTTTACAGACGTAAATGGTGTTTATTTTCAAAACAAATGACTTGGTTAGTGAAATGTTATATACTTGTATTCAATGAATAGAGCATAGTGCTCATTTAGACCAAAGGGTATCACTTCTTTTTGTAAATCCACAGTATTTGGGACTGATGCCATTTCTTTTTCCTTTGGGCTCTTCCCTTCCAGGGTTGCTAGAGCCAATCGTCTGCCCTCTAGTGTGCATTGTTTCACATATTGATTTGGCATCAGTTTTTAAGCCAGATGACCTTCCGAATGCTAACCTCTTCATTTATCTGGGCTTGGGACCGGCACAAAGACAGTGACCCCCTCTGGCTGGGTTGGGATTGATACCGTTTACCATCCAATTATTTCAACATCTCAATTATGGCCTTCTGCTCTCTGATGCCCTCTTCATGCAGCTCCACTGAGCATGGCCTGGCACCACAACCACACTCTGCCAAAACATTTCAATCACCGCCGGCATTAATTAGACCAAAGAGGAATTCAAAATGTTAATGAAGTGCCCTGCATCTTTTCAGCCGCCACGGTTCACATGCTAATTTATGCAAAGAGTGCTAGCTTGACCATAGCAGTGTCTGTGCTCAGTCAGCTCAGCCGGTCGTTGGCTTAGTTTGTGTCCAGACAGTTCAGCGTGTCCCAGACTGTAGCTGGCATCGTAAAGAGATTCCTTCTGCCAATGGACTTGAAGTGGCTTTCATGCTAAACAAAGACGGCACTTTCCTCCAGTCAGCTTTTTATAAGACGGAGACTAAAACCAGACATATTCATCTATAATAATCTGTACACCGAAGATATTCCACTCTATAATCTGAGCATATGGATTTAAAGAGGACAGCAGAAAGTGACAGATGTTAGAGGCCTGTGTGCGAAGTGGTGGTAAACAATTATCACTAAAGAGTGACCACTGCCAAGGAGGTTATGTTTTTGCCTGTTTGTTGTTTGGTTTGTGAGTTTATTAGCAAGATAACGAAAATGCAATGGTCAGATTTTGACAGGAAGAGTTAATAATGGGCCAAAGAAGAAATCTGATGTGGATCTCTACAATTGGGATATCATAAAAGATACTAATGCTGCATTCCATTTGTTCTCAGAGATCGGAAATCGAACCTTGAAGAAATGTCATCACATTCCAGTTGTTAAGTCATGAAACAAGCAATAACGATAAAAACGTGTTGCCTCAAATTTACATTTCCAGAACCCAGAAATTCACACACCAGCAGAAAGTAATGATTCTTTACCATTATGGGATATAAGGGTTTGGGATTAAATGAATAGAGCATTTACACCAAAGTAAAAGATCCCTCAAGCTCCTAGTTTTATAGCTGCAAGAAGAAGTATGTGAACCCTTTGGAATTATTTGGATTTCTGCATGATTTGATCATAAAATGTGATCACAACATGAAGTCACAACAATAGACAAACACAGTCTGCTTAAACTAATGCTGCAATAAAAAAATGTTTTTATTAGGGCTGCACAATATATCGCAAAACTATTGTATTGTCGCAGTATCAGCAAACACAATATTACACGAATCTAAATATATTGCAATAACGCTATGGTCTTCCACCTGACAGAGATTTACACTGAAGAATCATTTTCCACCAGAGCCTTAAAAGAACAAGTGTTGTGACTAAATAAAAATGTTTAAACAGTCCAGTTTTAATGCTAATTTAATTAATTTAGTCACAGCTTAGCCTTGTTATATTCCTGGTTTAGTCTGTGTTAAATTTTGATTTTGTCGCTGTTCTGACTGGTAAATACAGGAACTTACATTTTTGTGAAATGTAGAGAATTTAACTTACTATGTTCGAATGTAGGCTCTATTTTATATCGCAATAATATCGTTATTGCAATTTTCAACATAGTTATCGAATATCGCATGTTTTCTCCATATCATGCACCCCTAGTTTTTATTGAACATGTATGTAAACATTTACAATGCAGGATTGAAAAAAGCATGTGAACCTTTGGATTTAATAACTGGTTGACCCTCTTTTTGCAGCAATAACTTCAACCACAATCTTCTGTAGTGAAGATCAGACCTGCACAACACTCAGGAGGAATTTTGGACCATTCCTCTTTACAAAACTGTTTAAGTTCAGCAATATTTTTTGGATATCGCTCTTTTGAGGTCATGCCACAATATCTCAATCTGGTTGAGGTCAGGACTCTGACTGGGCCACTCCAGAAGGTGTATTTTCTTCTGTTGAAGCCATTCTGTTGTTGATTTGCTTCTATGTTTTGAGTTGTTGTCCTGTTGCATCACCCATCTTCTGTTGAGCTTCAGTTGGTAGACCAGTGGTCTTAAGTTTTCCTTCAAAATGTTTGGATAAACTTGGGAATTAATTTTGCTGTTTAAAATAGTAATCTGTCCACGCCCTGAGGCAGTAAAGCTGCCCCAAACCATGATGCTCCCTCCACCGTACTTCGTGGTGGGGATGAGGTTTTGATGTTGGTGTGCTGTGCCTTTTTCCCCCACACATAGCATTATGTGTTTCTTCTAAACAACGCAACTTTGGTTTCATCAGTCCACCAAAAATTTTGCCAGTAGTGCTATGGGACATCCAGGAGCAAACTTCAGACGTGCAGCAATATTTTTTGGAACAGCTGTGGCTTCCTCCATGGTGTCCTCCCATGAAGTCCATACTTGCTTAATGTTTTACCCATTGTAGATTTGTGAACAAAGATGTTAGCTTGTGCCAGAGATTTCTGTAAGTCTTTAGCCGACACTCTAGGATTCTTCTTCACCTCACTGAGCATTCTGTGCTGTGCTCTTGCAGTCATTTTTACAGGATGGCCACTCCTACGGAGAGTAGCAGCAGTGCTGAACCTTCTCCATTTATAGACAATCTGTCGTACCATGGACTTATGAACATCAAGGCTTTTAGAGATACTTTTGTAACCCTTTCCATTTTTTTGCAAGTCAACAATTCTTACACGTAGGTCTTCTGAGAGCTCTTTTGTGCAAGGCATGGTTCACATCAAGCAATGCTTCTTCAGAATAGCAAACTCAAAACTGGGGGATGTTTTTTATTGGGCAGGGCCACTTTAATCCACACCTACAATCTTCTCACATTGACTGGACCCCAGGTTGGCTGACACCTAACTCCAATTAGCTCTTGAAGAGGTATTTAGCCTAGGGGTTCACATACTTTTTCAGTCCTGCACTGTAAATGTTTACATAAATGTTCAATAATAACATGAAAACAGATATTTTTTTGCAGCATTAATTTAAGTAGACTGTGTTTGTCTTGGCTTGTTGTGACTTAAATGAAGATCAGATCACATTTTATGACAAAATCATGCAGAAATCCAAGTAATTCCAAAGGGTTCACATACTTTTTCTTGCAACTATATATACCCAAACCCAATATAATATCTCAAAATATTACCATTAACCAGGCTAGCTAATCTCTGGACCTGGATTATTGTCTTACTATCTCTTTATGTTTTTTCACAGATGAACAGGCACAGTCTGAGTTCCCACTTTTGCTGCTGTCCTTAAGGCTGAGGTAGTAGATTGAATAGTTGTGGGGATTGTGTCCTCCCTCTGAGTTAACTATACAATCTACTGTCTTCCCTAAAGAGACAGGTTTAACTACAGACTCTGAGGATCATGGAGAGCTGACCAGACAAGCAACTTTTTAGCACTGATTATTGCAGCCTGCAGTTGAGCCTAGCAAGTTGAGGTAGTAGGTTGTATAGTTTGTAGGATGGAGTTAGTCCTACTCGGGCGATAACTATACAGTCTATTACCTTCCTTGAGAGGTACAATGAATGCTTGTGGAGCTCACTCACTGTTCAAATGGTTAAACAGCACCTTTATGCCATCCTGTGGTCAACAAAAAAGTAACACTGGATCACTTTTTTGAGCTGCTTATTCTGTTGTTTGTTGGAAAAAAAAACAACAACATAGTACAGCTGTTTTTGTGTATAATCATGATAAGCATTAAGACATTTACCAAATATAAAAATATAAATAAAAACTTTTTACAATGCAGTATGTTTACATTGCATGTGCACTTATACTGCACATATACAGTACATACAATACAATGTCAATGATTTATTAAAATTGAAAAACTTTTGTAAAAGACATTTGTAAATAAACATTATACTCTGTCTCTATTCATTTTTTTTTTTTTTCCAGTCAAATTTCTGAATTTTTATTTTTGCTACATACAAATGTCTTTTATCTCAATTAACTCAGGCACAAACATCTGAACAGGAAACTTTCCAGTAGATTCAGTCAATTAGTGTGCATGTTTACTTGTAATGCAATAACAACATCCTAATTTAAAGCAATGAATTTGAACACGTAATTTGGAATTAACCTTTTTGCTAATGGAAAGCCAAAGCATGTGCCATTTTCCAGTAAAAGTAAAAAGTAAAAGTAATTTCAAATGTATAGGTACTTTCTACATGGTGCACTTCCTGAATGTAAGTTAAAACTGACAAAAAAAAAAAAAAAAAAACATGAAATAATGTGATTTGAAACCCGGAACTAAGCTAATGTTTTGGAAGTGGAAGTGGCTTTTTCTGTTTCAAAAGCTTTTTTACAACACCCAAAGACCGTTACTCTACATTAAGAGACACACAAATGCACCAGCTAGTAAGATCCAGCCTTATTTGTGTATCAATATGGAAGTTTGTACAATGAATCTATACAACCTGTGTAATTAGTGAGTTCTTAAAAGGAGTAGAGGATTCATTCAGTTTTTGTCCACAATGTCAGCACTACTGTTGAGGTTGTCATCTGTTGTCTGGCTGTTCTCCATCCCTTGACTGTCTTCTCCACAAGAAGTATATTGCTTCCAAAGTTTGAAATAAGCTTTCCTGATTTTTGGTACTTTAAATGCATACACAATTGGATTCAGAGCCGAGTTTCCGTGGGAGAGCACAATGCCAACGTGGAAAGCCGCCACTGGGACTAAAGTTATCCCACCAAAGTAAGCAATGCAATTCATGATATGCAATGGCAGCCAGGACAGAGCAAACAGCAACAGGACCAAAAAGAGAGAAGCTGCAAGTTGTCTCTCTTTCTTCATGTAGATATGAGACTGAGTCTGGACACCATTTCCCGGCTTCTCTCTCAGGTTTCCATGAATGGTCCAAAAGATTACAAAGTACAGCATCGCCATCACCAACAGAGGAGTCAAAGTGCAAAGGAAGAAATTGAAGTAGACCAGGTACGCCACTGGGATCACATCTATGAATCTGCAGATAATAGTGGAGTTGTCTGAACTGGCCAGAGTTTCTTGGTTGTTCCATCCAAACATAGGAGCAAAGCTGAGTGGGAACGCAACAAACCAACATCCAACAACTACCAACCAGGAGTGTCTCTGAGTCACTGTCCTTTTGTACCTATAACAAAAAAACATGAATAAAGCTTGTTAAAGTCAAACGGATACCATTGCATCAAGTTTGCAAGGTTATCTTAGGTCATACACATCTTTGTATGCTTGTTTTTTTGAGCCTTTTAATAAGGCTCATTTGTTTATTATGGAGGAAGTGCACAAGTGTTTCTTATATTTAGATTTCTGAAGCATTTAGACTCTTTCACTATTATTTTTAAAAGTAGTAAGAGTAGTACTTCTTGTAGTATGAAGATATAAGTGTCACCATTTTTATCTATAATATAATATAGTACAGCGGTTCTAAAACTGTGGTACAGGCACCACAGGAGGTATGCAGGCATCTTCTAGTGGTACTCAGTAAGAAGTCTTCTAGTCCTGATTTAGTTTAATTTAGAGCCAGTTTCATTTGTATGTCTTAGTCCTGCTCTGGTGGGATGTAAATTTCAGCTCAGTGCTGGTTTAGTCATTTTTTGCTCTGGTTGTAAGCCTTGTTTTAGTTCTGGTATAGTCCTTGTTTTGTGAGTCAAGCTTAAAAGCCCATTTTAGTCCAATAATGATGGTACTTGGAGAGCATCAAATCAAACATTTTCTGTGGTGGTACTTGGTGTGAAAAGTTTGAGAACCACTGGTATCATACATTGTACATACTATACTATTAATTAATGCAACTTTATGGGCAACAGTGTATTAAATAGTGTGCTCTGAAAACAGCAGCCATAAGATAAACAGGCCCTTTAATAAAAGATAAACATACTGTATGTTTATATTCAATCACAATATTAGTAGTAGTATATCTTACACAATGTATGTAAGGTGATCTTTGAATTTACCACTTAGTAACGGTGTGGCCTGGTCAAAGCCTGTTTTTCTACTTGATTTGATGTTGAGTGTTGAATACACTTTATGTAATGTGCTTAGTATGGAATGTTTTGTCCTAAATGTTAAATGTTTTTACTCACTGCAAACCTATTTCCTTACGGAGACAATAAACTGCTACTTACATACCTCAATATTGTCTAAAAACATTGTAAAATGTTTCAAACAGAATAATTTGTACCTTATTGGAATATAGACCCGCAGGTATCTGTCCACAGCTATAGCTGTGAGGGTCAACACTGAGACCAGCGTCAGTAAGATGACCACACAGCTGATGAAGAGACACCCGTTGAAGGACATCCTGACTTGTCCGTCCACGATCACCGCCAGAGGTATGGCCACACATCCCACCAGAAAGTCTGCCACAGCCAGGGAGAGCATCAGGCAGTAGGTGGGCTGCAGGAGGCTCTTACTGGAACACAGAGCCAGGATCACCAGCAGGTTCCCCAGACAGCAGCTCACAGCAATGAGCACCTCCACCAGTGTGTAAATCGCCTGACCAACTTCCATCATCCGTCGTACTCTCTGTCTACCTCTGAATGTGAGCCTCAGTGTGCTGCGCAGTGCCAGTTATGACACTGCTTGGGACATATTTGAGGAAGTGCTCATTCTGCTTTTTAGCTATTGTGGCAGTTGGAAATTTCCTTGCAATAACTGTAGTTACAAGTATAACTGTAACATAAGGAACATTTGACTTACAAAGTACACTCATTTGATATTTGGCTTCAACTGACAAAGGTATGTTTAAAAAGCAGCAGAATTTGCAAATAGCTTATGCCACACTTCACCATTGTCATTGTTAAACTACATGCAAAATTACTAAAATAACACAATTTTCATAATCAAAAAACTGTGTAGTGAGCTTAAAACAGTAAAGTCAAATACAATATTGTCTGGCACAGACTAAAGAGACAAAAATATTCAAACCTAAAATTACAGACAATTTATGTTCATCTCTAAATCCACAATAATGTCCCATGGGGTTAATCAAGTAGAGTCTCAAGCCAATACTAGACTCTAACACAAAAAGAATAATACCATGCTTTATGTGCAAACCTGTATAATCAGTGATAATGCAAATGATCCACTTGCTTTGCAAATATAAATTTTCATTATGAGTGCCTAAGCCTAAGCCTCCTACTAACACAAAAACATCGGGCCCCGACTAGAGCCCAATTTAATCAATAGCACCAATAAGAACACTTCTTTTTTCACCAGGAAAAGGCTTTGGGTCGTCCTGAGAACTCAGTCCAACTCAGAGTCCAACTCAGAGTGTTTCCAGGCGGTTTGTGCATCTTACTCTGCAGTTCATAGAAAACAGCCAAAATCACTTTGTTGCCTGAAAAGCTCAAAGTGGCAATAAAAAAAAAAAAAAAAAAAGCTAATTTCTCTCGTATAAAAAAAAAATCAAAAACATTTTGTAACTCTCTACAAGCTCTAGCTGCACAGCAAGTTTGATTGAGATTACCTTTTCTAAAACAAATAATTGATTAGAGGCCATTGTGGCAGCCCTGCTACAGATCTGTGAGATTTGGCCTAAGATGCCTTTGGAAGTGTTGAGAGGACAGGTCACTGTGTCCCCAACCATCTTTTATCAGTTTGGGCTCTTACACTGCAGTTCATAGAAAACATCCAAAAACGCTTTATCTTGGCTCGAAAAGCTCAAAATGGCATATTTTTATTAGTGTTATTTATTTATTTATTTTTTTTACCTTTATTTAACCAAAGTCCCACTGAGATACAGAATCTAATTTATAGGGGAGTCCTGGCCCCATGGGGGACCTATTGTACATGTTTTTTAGTAATAATTAGCAATAAAAAGTTGTTGCTCATTTCTCTGGCATAGAACCTTGTAGAACAAAAATTTAAAAAGCACTTTGTAGCTCTTCTCAAGCTCTACTTGCAGAGCAAGTTTGGTTGAGAGTGCTTTGATGCCTTTCCTTTATGAGAGTGTCTGGCCCTCATAGCGTCTATCAAGAAAAAATTCTGACCCCTGGCCTAAGGATTGGTTATATCATCATTTTGTACAGTATCACTTTGCCTAGATACTTTTGATAATAATTTCTCTGGAGTGTTTTGCATGAGCCCTGCGACAAGCTGGCCCCTGTCCAGGGTGTACCCTGCCTTCGGCCCAAAGTTACTGGGATAGGCTCCAGTCACCCGCGACCCCCAACAGGAAAAGCGGTAGAAAATGAATGAATGTTTTGCATGATTCTGTGACAATGTGTGTGATGGCAACCCTTCCTGTTTCCAACCACAAAAAATGAAACTTGCTAACCATATTAACTCACCACAACATTCAAATATAGTATGAGACCAGCTTCCTGGTGCTTCAAAGCCAAGGTACTAAAAGGCACACTAAACATAGACAAAGGTACATTACATTACAATAAAAGTACTATTATGGAAAAAAACTTATTTAAGTTGACTCTAATGTTTTCATTGTCGAATATGAATGGTTGGTTTTAATATTTAGAGCTTCTCTCTCTTTAGTGCACTATATTACATTTATAAATGGAAATACTTGTATCCCTTTGGAAAATGACCAGAATTGAGACAGCAGTCACTAAAAATGCCATGTTGCAAATGGTAAAGCCTAGAGACAAATTATTTCAATGATTCCTACATGTGCACTAGTAAAATACAGTGGAAATATATAACATGGCTTTGAAAACAATGTCCTGCAGCCTATTCTTGAAGTTAAGATACAATAATGCATCTAGTTCTCCTATACATAAACCTATCCAATTGTTTAGGTACAATAAAAGGGATTTACTGCTCTTTATGTAAAAGCATTCACGAGGAATCAGTCTCTCAAGTCATCACTTTTTAAAAGCCAAGTAATTATTGCCAGTATCTGTCTAGGCAAACTCAGCTTCTGAAGCCACTGCAGACAATCTTAGTAATAGCCTGTTTATTGGTGCCAGGCCATTATATGCAGACATTTTCATTGGGTTTTAGGGGATTTAACTTCAGCTTTCTATAATCAACATTGCACCTTGTAGTTCAAGATAACCCTAACCCCTAACCCTGCATCAAAGGCATTAAGCGACAGCTGAGGTTGAAGGTTCAAGCTATTTAAAATGACCAGTGCCATTTCTTTTTTTGTTAATATGTTAGCTGGTCTGCCATCCAGGCAACTACCACAGTTTATAGTAGTCCTAATAGTTTTTAAAGATTGACAGCTATTCAGTTATTACCAATAATAGATATTCAACTTGATTCAGTACGTTTAGCAGGTATCAAACAGAGATGTGCTTCCTTTGGCATCAGTGCATCTCTGGTGGTGCAGTTGCTCATTCATTAGCACGTTGCATTCAATTTTATTAGTTGTGCACACCCATTGACTTTGCTGATAAATAGATAAAATGCATCGGGCCAGCTAATACATTAAGTTCCTCTCCAAAACCACAGCCAGATGAGCCGAAGTACTGCAGGCTGCAGCAGAATGCAAAGTCCCTCCCCTCGATTTTTTATGGCTCTACAGAGGAGAGTAGGAAGAGAGAGTAAAAGGCAGCTGGGGAGTGGTGCACAGAGACCACATTGGGTAAGATGCCAGAGTTGTATGAATCTGAAGCCTTCATAATGTAGCGCCAAATAAGGTCCTTTGAGTTGGCTAAAAGTAAATGTTTGAGCAAAAAGAGCAGCAGCAACATAAGCTTTTTTATAACTTTCTAAAGGACTGAAGTGAGCATGTCTTCCTCCCCTGGTATTCAACTTCAGGAGCCCGTGGATGTGGTCTACATCTCCATAGAGACAGCCATCGCCCTGGCTTCAGTGCTGGGGAATGTCCTGGTGGTGCTGGTGGTGTATGTGAACAGGGCGCTCCGTAACACCACTTTCTTCTTCATTGTGTCGCTAGCAGTGGCCGACATCACCGTGGGGCTCCTGGTCATCCCTCTCGCCATCGTTATCAGTCTGGGATTAAAGACTCAATTCTACACGTGCCTCTTTCTCTCTTGTCTGCTCCTCATCATCACCCAGAGCTCCATCCTGTCTCTACTGGCCATCGCTATTGACCGCTATCTACGAGTCAAGATTCCCACCAGGTATGTGTCACACTTCTCATTCATTTCAGTCTGCTTTGAAATATTCCTGATGGTTTAGTCAGACATTTGTTTACCCTTGGTACATCTTATAATCAGACACTTAAGGGTCTGATTATAAGACTATTAAGATAAGATATTATAAGATTAAGTATTACAGTATGAGACTACCTCTTACTATCTAAATGAACAACAGCTAGAGTATAAACCAGAATTTATAAACCAGCAGGACAATGGCTATGGAAGTCAACTAAGATGTGTGAACATTAAAACAAAGTGATTATTGCCAACTTACTGGATCTCATGGCAAACTCTGCTTTATGAGCAACTGTAAATGTTTTCTGTGTGTGCCAGACTCCTTAGACATTTTAACATTTTTAAGGTAACTAAACTTTCCTCTACAGTCAACGGTCACCATGAAGTTTAAGTAATTTACAATTCATACCTAAAATGCACTCAAAATTGTCACTAGCTTTTAGCATTAAAAGTTTTCTATATGATTTCTAATTGAACAAATATATAATAATATCATAAGAATCAGACTATAAACTAGGACTTGACCAGAAGAATGGTGGACAGACCTAGAAGCAACAGGACAAACCAGAACAAAAAAGTTGATCTAAACTATAGACTATTAACCTAGTACTAAATCACTTATAACAACTCAACTATTACAAAAACAGAAGTATACCTGGACTAAACCAGGTTTAATCTTGTACTAAACTAGAATTCAAGTCAAGACGTGACCAGTTTCTAAGCATAGAGTAAAAGACTGAAGAATTAAACTAGTACCATAGGACATGACCATGGCCCTAACAGGTTAGTGTTGCGCTAACATCATGCGTTCGACATATTTGTTATTTCCATGTTTAAATGTCTTGTCTGAACTAACACCACATCATCCACCAACCACAATCAGTATTAAGCAGAGGCTAAAACACTTAAAGCACAGACCTAGCCTCAAAGAGTCCATAGAGGGAAAAGTAGCTTACAGTAGAACTTGATGGGGCTATATACTGTGGCCAGGTTTAATGCAAATCAATGTCCTGGGAATCAAAAGCTTTTAAGCAAATTAAAAAGCCTCTGTCTGCTTAAATAACTGCTGTAGTTTGTTAGGTGATTCTGGCAGCCCCTTCCTGCTTTCTGATTTACAGGTTTTGATCTAAAAGACAGTCACAAACACAATATAGTACTGGCATTTGTTAAAGTCAGGAATTATTTCAATGTGCTATCTTGTTGTTTTCTATGTTCAGTTACAGCTCCATAGTGACCCAGAGGAAGGCATTTGCCGCAGTTTGCCTATGTTGGATCCTCTCCTTCTTGACGGGAATGGTGCCGATGATAGGCTGGAATAACCGTGATGCCCAGACTAATCTGAGTGACTCCAGTGAGATTCCTTGTACGTTTGTGGGCGTCATGAGGATGGACTACATGGTGTACTTCAACTTCTTTGGTTGGGTGGTGGTTCCGCTGGTCATTATGACCTCTCTGTATGTGGCAATCTTTCGAGTGATCAGAAGGCAGCTCAAAGGACGTGCTGAAGCCACTTGTGATGCAGAGCGATATTATCAAAAAGAGCTGAAGCTGGCCAAGTCTCTGGCCTTAGTGGTCTTCTTCTTCATTGTGTGCTGGATGCCAATCCACATCATGAACTGCATCGGCTTCTTCTGCAAAGACTGCAAAATCCCTAAAGTGGCCATGAATGTTGGCATTTTTATGTCCCATGTGAACTCAGCAGTCAATCCCATGGTTTATGCCTTCAGGATAAAGCGGTTCAGAGTTACATTAATTGAGATTACAAGCCGATGCATGTTATGCAAACGCACACAGCCCACACCGTGCGCTAGCAGCACACCAGCCATCACCGAGAAGACCAATGAAAACTTATAGGACGGGTGCAGTACATCCATCCTATAATTATCAACAATGTGCAAAGGGCTTACACCTCAAACAATCATTATTGATGCAACAACACAAAATAAATAATGCAACTTCAATGTTTTATTCATTCATTCATTCATCCATTTTCCTCAAGCCATTTGGATCAAGAAAACAGATCAAATAACAAAACTATTTACATGTTGGTTAAATTCTTGTGTAATATTGAGGCTAAAATACAATAAAATGCAAGAACACACAAGTTCTTTTGCCATCATTACACTGTGACCTTAGACAATAAGGTCTCAGTGAGCTCCATATTGCTGGCACACTGTGACTGTTTGTCAACTAAGGTCTATAACGCAAGCTGTGGACATGACAAAAGAGGTAGTTACTAATACTAACCTTTCGAAATATAGTAACATTCTGGCCTAGTTTATTATTTGAAAGTACTTCAGCAGTCTACAAATCCCATATATTAAAATACATAGATTATTTTCTAACAAACACAGAGCCTTCCATTCAGCAGATTCAGGCTTGTGTACAAAGCAATGAACTTGCAGCAAACTGCGTATAGAAGATTTACTGAGCAAGATTGATATTCGCTATAACTTGGATGTTTCCAATAAATATATTTCATTCCAAGAAATCAAAAGTGCTATACCTGAAATGAAGTATGAAATGGAGCAATATGGCTAATTTGACTGGTTCAAATGGTCATGTCTATAGAAGTACAGTGAATAGACTGTGAAGCACTTGGGTAAATTACCCATAGTACATCATGGCCTGGGTGATTTATTCCAACTTTGCCTAAAGCGGCTGTAACAGTCCTGCTTTGTCATCACTCCTGCCACAAATTTCTGCCTGGGCCCGGATCACACACGGTTTCCACACTCATAAACATATAAAACACAAAAAATCCTTAACAATGATTTACAGTTTGTGAATTATCAACAATGTGCAAAACTATAATAATTAAAGGAGGTGTAAGATAATTGTTGGCTTTGAACATGCTGTAGTTCTTACAAAGACATCAGTGCACATTTTACCATCTGTCACCTATATCCTTGATAAGAGATTTGAATGTGCTAAGCATAGTCTAATCCTCAGCCTTTGTCTTAGTGAGGCAGCTACACAAAGTACGTAACATTTACCACAGACACTCCTGAAGGCAGAGCTGTTTCCAATCCTGGGGGAGAGGAAGCTCTAAAGACAAATGCTGTTTTCCATTAAGCATTTTGGTTAGACCTAATACAAACATCTCATCGGCTAGAGGTATGGATGATAAAGATCTTAATGCAGGTATTAAACGTCTCTTCATATTTCAATATATAATTTTGAATTTTTACGTTTCAGAAGCGCAACAACACAAATGGCAGATGCCGATGGAGCAGAGGTCCGGGACCAGGAGGCTCCTGAAGAAGACCTGGATGATGAACAGAAAGCTTTGCTACACTTCAGTAAATACAGCACAGCCCAACAGGAACTTCCATGGGAGCAGTGGACATTTAGGGAGAAGACCAACTATTTTCTTGATCGGATTTTCCTTGGGTTCTTAATCATTTTTGTAATCATACTAATGAGTGAATTTGGTTACAAAATGTGGTATGTGACAAATGTGAATACGATTGCTGAGTTTGTGACAGATTCAGTAGTGTTTTTGTTTGAATGGCTTTTCAAACAGGAAAGACAAGAAGAGTTAGTTGAATTGTAACGCCATGATGTAAGAATACCATTTTGACAAGTTTTCTTTGCTTTTACTATTATTATTGGCCTAAATATAGCCATTTAGATATTGTTACTGTAAACTATTTTTGATTCTGAGAGTAAATAAAATGAAATACCAGCATTATTCAGCAATAGCCTGTTTGTTTACTTGCATGTATTATATTAAGCTATATGAAGCCTTACCAGTCCCACTCACTTTCTTAGAGTAAGAATATTCTTTACATAGTATAGAAACTATACAAAACACATTCTTTAGTCAGCTTATAACATTTTGTAGGGCACTAAAGCACACATAGGGCATTTTAGATTAGTTTTCCCAGTCCCCAACACAGTAATGTAATGGTAGACAACTGATAGTAACAACACCAAAAAAAATGAACATGTTATTACTACTACAGTAGACTATAATATTTTCATTATGACAGACCAGTTTGTAATTTCAGTTAGCTAGAGTTTGACTGATCTCCAAACAGACCAATCAGGGCGTCGCAGTCTCCTTTTCTAACATACCGGAAACTGCTACTTCCTCTTCCGGATTTCTGGCGTGACCGACGTTTCGTGTCTGTAAAGACTTAAAGTAAGTCACAACTAAAAGAAATAAATAAAATAAATCTACCGCGTATGTGGATAGAAATGTTGTTTAAATCGCCCAAGTACTCTGGGTGTTTTAATAACTATCGTCTATTCACACTTTTCAAAGCTAAACAATTGTTGGCCAGAAATGGAGGTCTGACAGATACCAAGCGCCATGCTGCTTGTTTCGTGTGAACTAATACGTAATCCTACATGTCACTTATTTCTATCGAGTTGTCGTGGCACTCGATGCATTTAGTTGTAATAGGCAAAATTCTGCGCTATGTTTGCGAATAATGGCTTCCACATGAAAATAATAATCTTAGGGGGGCACCAACAGAGGCTAACGTTAGCTTCTCGGCTAGGTTTTCTGTACAGCCTCTATCTTTTATAATTGTGGTAAGACGAATGAAGTAAGTAAATGGCTTCTTTTTTAAATCCACGCCAGTAACTTACGTCAGTATTATTATTAGCATTATTGTGTACCATTACCACGTTTTTGTATCTGAAACCACCACTTGCGCAATGTAGTAGCGCCCTCCTAGCGGTAATACTTGGAAGTATTATTAAAAGAGATGCCTGCTACGTTGTTGGCTGATGTAATAAATGGCTATAGTGTTTTGAATAAAGTTTAATTAAAAGGTTACTTAACTTGATTACATGTTTCTTTTGTTCATGTCACAGAATGCGTTACGTGGCCGCTTACCTCCTGGCTGCTCTCGGTGGAAACGGCAGCCCCTCTGCTAAGGACATCAAGGCAATCTTGGGCAGCGTGGGAATTGAGGCCGATGATGAACGCCTAAACAAGGTATAACGCCAAAAGCTACAAAAGCTACAAAAATCTACATAAATGTCTAGTTTCACTAACGAATGCGATAAAATATGTGAATTTAGGTCATAAGTGAGTTGAATGGAAAGGACATCAATGAAGTCATGAACTCTGGTAAATGCAAAGACCTAATCCTTTTTAAATAAACGGATATTTTTTATTTAATTAAAATAATCGTTTTTTTCCCTCAGGCCTCTCCAAGTTAGCCTCTGTACCAGCAGGTGGTGCTGTAGTGGCTCCTGCTGCTGCTGCTGGAGCCGCTGGAGCTGGGGCTGCACCTGCTGCTGGTGTGTACAGCTATTGTAGTTCATGTGTATTGTTCATGGTTCATAATAATGCCACAAAGTAATACGTTTTTACCCTTTATTTTCTAGCGGAAGAGAAAAAGGAAGAGAAGAAAGAGGAATCTGAGGAGTCGGATGAAGATATGGGATTCGGACTCTTTGATTGAGCTCCCTTCTCTTTGTTTGAAAAGCAATAAAAATGTAAAAGGTTTACAGTAACTACGCTGTCATGTACTTACTACTACGTCATATGACTCTAAACATATGAGTTGGAATTTTTGTTTTCATGTAAGGGTATCTTCAGTCATCTTGCCTTATTGTTTGGCTTTAGTTTCAGTTTTATTTTGTTGACTAAAAGAGCTAAAACTGGGTACTCAGACATGATTAGGTAATCCAGACAATATGTAGTTTTTCTTTCCTGAGAGGCCAGAAAATTAAAATGTATAATGAAACGCACACAGTATAATACTAAATAAACCATTTGTGATTTTGCAGACTATATAAATTATTTAAATACCATTAGATTTAAAGGTTCAAATTACTATTTTTCATTTCAATACAATGGATATGTAATTTGACTCTGCCTCCAAATTTATGTTTAGAAACTTCAATAGCACAATGACCATTTTTATTGATAAATGTGATAATCTTGAGAAAGTTAATACAGCATATCTCAAAGTAATTTATATTAATAAGTTTCAGGAAGTATGACATTTTTTTATTTAATTTTATCAGAGGAGAGTTATCCATACCAAAAAAAAAAAAAAGTTGTTAAATGAGAAGTTCAAACATAGCTCTGGTAGGTGAACAGTGACTCACTCCGCAAATCACAACCTGTTCATAGTCAACTGAATGGCAGCCAGTACAGTCAGTGAGCTTGTGATAGGTGTGTGGAAATGACTACGGTAAATTGTTTTCTATGTACTTTCCTGGATGTTGTCTGTGTATTGTCTAATACTGACTTGAATTTGGCTTGCTCAACATTGACAACTGAAAAGTCATATGTGATTATAGGAGTGAATTGGGTTACATCACATGGTAGTGAGTCAGAAGTGGTCAAAACATGAGGATAATTGTAAGGACATCACAGTTAAAATTTTCAGCAGGTGGTATGTAGTGCCCTCAGAGGAAACTGAGCTAAATGTGAATCCACAACATTCTTTAATGTCAACTGGCACACAGTCAATTATGGAGACTTTATGCTTAGCCTGTCAATGTTTGCTTAAACTAGATGCATTGTTCTCTACAAAAAACAAACTAACCCAAACTAACCCAAGTAGTTCATCTATCTGTCTGTCATGTCTGTCTATCCATACATCAATTATTTGTTTACACAGAGCACAACAGAGTGGATTAATTAGATATTTAATTAAAAAATAGTATATGAATGCCAGCACTCATATTAGTAATCATCACAGTTTTTCTTCAATGCATTATTTGTAAACATGTATAAAAACATTATTGCACATAAATAGCTTATTTTAAAATAAATAGCTAACACATGAAAATGTGTTACTTATTCAATTATGTAGTGTTCCTTAAGTAGATTTAGTGACAGATCCACTCTTAATTAACCACAGAAATTCACACTACATTAAAAACTTTTAACACTTGCCATTTGAAATATTAAAATCTTCTAAAGACTATTAACTGTTTTAGGGCAAATAACATAAAGCAGAACAAGGAGATGGTTCTTACTAAGTTCATCAGCCATAGTTTCACTTTAACACAGCTAGATCCATTTTCTGTGGCTATGGATTTTCAGTCATCACAGTCAGACCATGGATGATCTGTACATGCCTGGAAAAGACAACAATGTAAATAAATATTCAGCACAAATATTATTTATCTTTTTGTGATATTCATTTTAATCTGCCCCGTTCTCACCTGTTGGTATTCAAATCTGTCCTCTAGATATCGGTTCCCGAGGCCTGTAATATGGCAAATATTTTGTTTGGAAAGCCCAGCTATTCTGGCTGTAAAGTCGAGGGTGAAGGCCAGCTTGACCAGTTCGGGCGCTGTTGATGGAACAGTTGGCAGATTCTGAGCTGGAGAGACCTCCTTTTCAAGATATGCATCAGCCAACTTTTGGAAAGAAGAGTATGACATCCTCTGGAAAAAGTTGCTCAGTGTGGGGTTATCTTTGAGCTACAAGACAACAGTGAAAGCAACACTGTTAGTCACCTGTACGCTCTCACAAATCAGGGAAATGTTGATATCTGTAGTCAAATTAAAAATTAATTCAATTACTTAAATATCAGCTAAGGCTGTTATAAAGTGCTAAATGTATCTTCTAACAGACATATACAGCTCTGACCCCACAGTGGGCGGTAAAGGACTTCATTCGTACCATTCTCAATCTAGCTGTACAACAACTCACCTTTCTGTCACAGATAACTCTGTATCACTGATGTTAATGCTCAACCATATAATTGCACTGCATTATCCTTACCCCACCTGTTTGTATATAGTGTATATTTACTATTATATATTTGCTTTTATTTTTTGTAGAGTTGTAAATATGATAATCTTGAATATTTTATGTATTCTGTTGTATTTTATTTATATAATTTTATTGCTTAGAACTATTCTATACCTGTTTTACCTTTTACTAATGTTTTTTAAAGAGTGTAACTGACTGTGACCAAGTAATTTTCCTTGTGGATCAATGAAGTCTGTTTAAGTCAAAATAACTACAACAGTCACATGACCTAACACGTGATTGCTGTACTGTATGTCATTCAGACTAGTGCACACCCAGACTCACGTGAAATGCATATTTGGTCAAACATTTAAGTCATGTAGAGACAAAAAGAGAAAAAGGCCGTAGAAATACTGCATCTTCAAACATTGGGATACACTAACCTTAATCTAAAGCAAGAAAACTAAGAATAAACCTCTATTTTGTTCAAGTATAGTGCTTGTCCATTGTGTAATAACATACCTTGTCGTCAATGGCATCTCCCTGTTCTTTTGTCAAAGCTATCAATCTGTTGATTACTTCCTCTGAAAAAAAAAGTGAAAGCATAGTATGTGCGTGACAGCTGTTTAAAACCTCATAAATTAACATACAACACAGATACATGTATAGGAAAACTACTTGCCTAATTGGTTTGTATAATATTTTGTCTGCTTTGTGTGTAGTCAACTGTCCTGACATTTTATTTAACATTACAGCACTTTGGTAAACTCAAGCTTACCATCTGAGAGAGGCTTCACTTCTTCTTTTACTTTTACTTCGTGGACAATTTTCTCTAGTTCCTCTGACACTTTCTCATAGTATGAATATGTTGGCTCAACACTCATGACAGCTGCAAAACAAATATTCAAACATTAATAAATGTGCGGTTGACTGGAATATTAAATATATGCAATGTTGTCTAGTTCATTAAGAAGTGTTTTAGTAAAGATTGCATTTCTTTTTTTTTTAGTAAAGATTGCATTTCTCTTTTTTTAATCTTACCTTCAACTGCAGAGATGTCAGCTGGGTTCAACTCTTCAAGTTTATTTGATTTTAGAAGTGACAGTCTTCTGGACAGCCGTCTTTTCATACTTCGTCTCTTTGTAGACTTTCTCTTTGTCACACTGGCTGGGGCTGCAGTGGGCAGGCAGGTGGGCACTGCCTCAAAGGCCTCATCATTTGTTACAGGGGTCTCTGTCAGAGTCTCCGGCTCCTCATCTTTCTCATCAGCATCCTTCTGAGAGAAAATCTCTAAGAAGCTTTTCCACAATGACTTTTTTTTTTTTTTAGTTTTTTGGCGTTTTTCCTTCTCTTCTGGAACATCCTTGGGCAGACTTGCTTGAGGTTCAACACCAGCAAATGAACCAATTTCACCGTCAGCTAATCCATCACTCAGATGAATGGATGGGTCACTGGAGTGTCGCCTCTGCCTTTTTTGCATTGTCACCCATTTTGCTTTCCTCTCTGCCCCTTTACTCTCCAGGGCACCGTCGTTTAGGCTCAGGCTTCGCTTCACATACACCTCCAGCAGACGAATGGTGTCTTTGTGGGGCACCAGGATCAGCTGGCCATTGTTATTCAGTTTTTGTTTTTCTGTTTGTGTCTCCATGGTGAAAGAACTACAATAAAAAATATTTACAGCAATTCAGAAAATAGGTAATGTGACATTTACTGACATAGGAATAGTAATACCTACTTAACTAAGTATTACAATTAGTTGACAATAATGCATGTTATTGTAGAATACTGTTAACCACACATACACACATTTAGTATTACACAAGTTATATTCTATGAAGAGTATGTACCTATGCTCTTTTTAGCGCTTCTATATATATATATAAAAAAAAAAACAGTTAGAAAAGCGGAAATGCTCTCGACAGTGGCCATTATTTAAGTCCTATTTGTCGAAACTCACCTCGTCTCCTTTCACGGCGACGGAGCTTTTAACTCCCTCGTAGAAAACTTTAAAGTAGGCAACAGTGAGTTCGTTGAATGTGATTGCGTCGTGGCAGCTTTAAGTCCAAACTAATTATACTGTGCAGAAAGGGGCTCTCCGGAGAGAGTTCACTCATTCATACTCCACCCATATTTGGACACGTAGCTTCACCTGAGGAAGGAGGAGTAGGCGGACGCTGGGAAAAAACGCACCTTTACTCCTGCTTTGCCGCTGAAACGTAAGGCGAGACGTCAGACTGCAGTTGTTTACGATCTCTCACAGCAGCTGCCAGCTCATACTCAAATGTGAAACGACAGACACAGCAATGGTCACGTTTCACGAGGAAATAAAACATCGCGAGGGTTAGTGACCAGAGTCAAGACCGACGTTCCGGGAAAACGTCAATAATCAGCGAAAATAAAAACATCTAAATAATCAAATTGTCATCAAATAGTGAAAAGACATTCGATTATGATGCATACAATAAATTCAACAAGCTCGTAAAAAGACCGTTAAAAGAGAGAAAGTCCTGGCGCCCAACAGGAGGAACATGGGGTAACCGAATTTCCCGGAACACCGGTGCATGGTCCGGTGGGTGTGTTTTGGGAGGATTTTTTTTTATAGTAACAAAAAATAATGCTCTCAGCAAGTGTAAATGTACACGCACTTATTGCAAATAAAGGCCATGCACTCTGTAGTCTACACTTAAATTAAATTCCACTAGGCCACTTAGCTAAAATTGAATAAAAAACAACATTAACAAAAATGATTTATTAAAATGATAGACTCAGTGTTTTTTGATGGTTAAAAAGGTGTTAACATGCAGACAACTAACTACCATCTCACCGAATTTTAATACAAGTCTCTGCACATCTGATTAAAAAAAAATAAAAAATACAAAGACTACTTGGATACACATACTGTATTATACAGGTAGTATCACATCTGAGTTTCATCTTTAGGTGCAAAGTTAAATTATGTGTTTTATGGTTATATTATCTTGAGTTTCAGAGAGCAATAAAGTTTACAATTGGTTATATACAAGTGTCCATAGTTATCAAAAGCTCTCCTTTAGTCACGTTAACAAAACTAGAAGCAGTTGTTGGCATGATTAGGTGACTTCTGTGATATATGTTTCCAATTAAACAAAATAAATTAAATGTATAGTTCACTAATAATTCACTTCATAATTGTGCTTTATACTAGTGAATTATTAAGTCTATAGTGATTTTATCATAAACTGTAGGGCTTTGCAATCACCTCTCTCATTATCACAGTCTGGTTACAGTATAACTACAGTAAATGGAGTACCATTAAGTGTTTCCAGGATGTGAATGTAAGCACTCTTGTCAGGAAATAAAAGTAATAACTCTCAGAGAAATTTACTGCAAGAGTCACCACCTCACTCTGACCTCAAGTGGTGCAACAGTTTGAGATAATTGGAGATAAGAAAATATTGTACATGTATTCCTAACCAACAATAACATTTCTGTTTCATTTTCTGGTAATTTCCAGACCCATTAAGAGTGATTAGTAAGACATTTGTCATGTACAGTGTCAAATACAGTATATTGGTATGTGGGCACTGTAGATAGCACTATGAGCCCAAGACAGTTTTCCTTTGGGACAATAAAGTTAATCAAATCTAACTAAAACCCAACCCACCTGTAACACTTTACACAATATTGGTAAGTAATTATATTATACAGTATGCTGTAATAAAATAATTGAATGTTAGAAGGTTAGACACTGAAACGTTATGTAGGAAGATTAAAGTATGTCACTCAAAACACGCCTTGATTGGCTGATAATGGGTGATAGTGTTCAGAGTTACACATGTAAAAGAAATGAAAACAAAAGATTAATAACAAGTAATATTCCAGTACCTACTAAGTAGTTCATGCCTGCATTCATTCAGATAAAAAAAAAAAGACTCTCCACTCGCGTTAAACAATATTATAAGAAAGATATTTTGCTAGTGTTTGCTTTTTACTGTAATTTAATTCAGTTTACTGCTATTATTATACTTATTTTTTTTATTATCCTGGCTATCCTTAGGGTCATTGCTAAAGCAGCTATTGTGTGTATCATTAAATGGCTGCTGACTTTCTCAAATATATATGTATATATATTTTTTGAGACAACCTGTAAAATACTGTGCTGTAGTGACACAGACAGTCCACAAGGTGTCAGGCTCATGCAGTATCTGCAGAACCCTCAGCTGCTTCCCCTCCTTTTGTGGCAAAAGCACTTGCCGCAGGTGAAAGCAGATGCAGCACCAGTCTGCCCTCTTTTAATCAGGAGGCTGTGTATAGAGTTGTGTGGTTTCCAATAAACCTACACTGTGTGAAGTCAAGAGATGCACAATCAATTTTATTAGAATAAGTACAAAGTAATTACTACTTTATAGGTCCTATAAATTCTTCTTTGGCAGCACTGGCCTTTGGACAAGGAAGGATTCCCATAGTCAGTGTAATTAGGGTAATTATCCATGCAGCCTTATCCAGATTTATCTTCTGTAGTACAACTAAGTTAACATTGTTTACACAATTACACTATCATCCTTTATGGCCTTTGTTTTAGATGTAAAAAGCTACAGTCGTTGGTCATCTACAGGCAGCGGTACGTCTACAGGCCAATCCTAGGTGATACTTCAGGTCACCTTCTTCATTTTTCATGGGTGCTAAGCAGGACAAATGTGAGACTCACATTTCGTCCCGCAAGGTCTGGTCATTGACCTGGAGGGCCGCCGCACTGCAGCTGAGCAGTCACAGCGCTCCTACCTGTCATAAATCTTTCTCTGCTTGAATCATAATGGGCCGTCTCTGTCTCGGGACTAATCTTAACATGATAAATGGAAAAGGTGTGTAGTACAGAGGGAGTTATTTTCAAAGAGCCATACAATAGGCTTATTAAATATCAGCATTCAAAATTATGCATTACCTTTGCATACAATGTAACCTCAACCATTGTGGATTTGCAAGGATATTAATAATTTCATGTAGACAGGTCCTTAACAGTGGTCATAGCAGTTCTGTCTTTAATCGGCAGTGAATTATTAAAGAGGACCAAAATGTCACTTGAATAATTGAAACGTTTTAGGGATCTCCTTAATGAAGTGTGTCAAAGGATCACAAGATATTACTGTGAACCTCCAAAAACAGAATACTCAAGGTGCCTCAGACATGTGATTCTTGTGAATCTTTGAACTAAAGTTGTGTAGTTTGCTATAGGGCAAATAAGTGGCTGTTTGAACTGTTTAACAACATAACATTATCATTATATTTAAAAATCATTATTGTTCTCAGATTTTATATCTTTTTTTTCAAAGACCGATAAAATGTATACACAATTGAAATAGCACAAACATCCCTTTTAGTAAAGAAGCTGGCGCCATACCTTGGCCCCGTCCCAAGCCTGGATAAATGGAGAGTTGTGCATCGAGAAGGGTATCTGCTGTAAAAGCCTATGCCAAATTATGTATGCCAAAGAGAAGATTTATAATGACGGTTTCCTGTGGCAACCCTGAAAGAACAGGAGCAACTGAAAATGACTAACACTATGCATTCATAAACATATAATTCACATAAAACATGTTAAATTAAGCAAACTTTTTTTTTAAATTCTAGTAGGACCAACTACCAAAATGCACAAAACAAACAATGCAATTTGGAAGGCAAAACAAAACAAAAGATACAATCAGTCAGAGAAGTAAAGCACTGCATAAATCCAACCTCATTTTAGATAAACAGATATGATTAGTTAGTAGGATTAATTTTGGTAGAATTTGGATTTGAATTGCTTAAAAAAGTGAGCAGATGTAGCAAGTAAAAATACAAATTTCAAAATTATTGCTTTTAAAAATACTTCTTTGTCTTTAGATGGTAATCTTGACACTGGTAATGTTTGTAATCTTTAATGTAATTAGTATTTACAATGTATGCTTTTTGGCAATGAAATATATATAAAATAATACATAAAAATAAATAAATAACCCTAAAATAACATGCTGTAAGAGACTGGGCCCTCTTTAGTGTGAACCAGGGGCATCCACCTGTCACCAGTCCTTCTGTGCAGTGCTGAGATAGCAGATGGAAGACTTTGCTTGCATGTGCCAAAAATATGCTGCTGACATTTTGGACCTTCTTTTCGCTCAGTTTCATCATATAAGGCACATCTAATCTACGAAATGCAATCAAAATAATGCCGAAGCCATGTTGAAATGCTCTGGGTCAGCAGCACACTGCACAGAACCCATGGCCTAAGTAATAGTGTAGGTGAGAACGTCTGAACTCAATCAATATTTCAGCTACGGGGAATGCTACTCATTACAAGACTGGCTACTTCAGCACCAGTCTACACTTCAATAAAAAAATAAATTGGAAAATTCACATTAAATCAGCCCGATATAAGCTACCACTGCACCCAAGCCCTTACTGGAAGAAACGTGAGCTCTCAGAGACATTTAACACAAACTGGCCCGATCAAAGTCACTTGTCCTCTGAGCAGACAACAACACACTAACTGCTGTCTGTGCAAGTCAAATGTTTGGCTTATAATGTGCCTGCTGAAAAAAAAAAAGTAACCCAACCTTTCGATATAAGACTTGCCGATATTATGAGACTCACCTTTTGTTTTCCTAAGGGCCACAGCTCTGAACTGACTTAGTATTGGGAGAGACATGGTTATTTTTAGCTCTGTTAGATGTACAGTGCTGAGTCACAGTGATCGACCCATCAGACGATCTGCAAAAGGCTTTTCTTGGGACGTTTCTTTATCAAAGGCTGGATGGATGTGATCTCTGCGTGGAACACCTGATGAATAATAGATGACAGCCTCACATTGGCTTTGACCTTCTGAAAGCTACCTGTCTGCCCAATGCTAAAATGCTATCAGAGCTAGTCCATGAGATATCACCGCGATCAGTGATCAGCAGGCCAAAAGGGCAGCCCGCTGACCTGAACGTTAACTAGTGACAAGTCAAACAGGTCTCTGAGCCAACTTCACCAACACCACTAGTCAAATAACTACAAAGTATTTACACAGCTGCTCAGTAAGCCAGAAATGCCAGATATGTTGCCTTTTGGACATACTCAGGCAAAGTAAAATTTTAGCTTTCTCGGCATAGATATAAACTTAAAGCAGTCCAGTGAATGTCTTAATTGCACACTTTATATAGATTTAAATTAATAATAAAAAAAAAAAGCCAGTAATGTTGATGAATCAGAACAGTATATATTCAACACTACTAAATTATTGTAGGAACAAACACAGTTTCCTCATAAAAAACTTCATCAGCTCTATCAGGTTAATGTTCCAGGCTGCCATGAAGAAAGTAATGTTTTGTTTTTTCTAATCGCTCAGCTCAGTATTGCTCCTCTTTCTGCTTGTTTCACACAACTGCTGCGAATTTGTAGGATGAACCAGTGCTGTTTGTTTGGTGTTTTTACCTTTTTAAATTCAGGATTTTTCTATTCTTTCTCTGGCAAAAACTGCTAAAGCATTGCTTGGTTGGTCAAAAGACAATCCTGTCACTGGAGCACTCAACAGCCACCAAAGTCTCTTAGTGTATGGGAATCACTGAGTAAAATATCAGAAACTACATTTACTGTTACTGCAGGAATGCATGCAATCCTTTTAAATCAATAAGAGGATGGTATACTAGTGGCAAGTAATGTAATACAACTTTACATTGTGTCTAATTTTAGGACATTTCATATCCATCCATCGATCCATTTCATAAATTAAATAAAAGTAATTGTTTGAAAGTATTCTACTTATTCTATTTAAAACAGAGATATGAGATACAAACCTTTACACGGTGTCGCTCCTCTCCTTTTAATAATTTTGCATCTTTCCAGCTGTTTATAAGAGGCTACTTATAAACATGCCTCTACACAGAGCAGATGTAAAACACACACAGCTCTTATGAAACAACACATTCTTCAGTGAAATTTCCAGATTTAGACTTACACAAAAATAGACTGAGAGACACTGGGCATGTGACACAGTGAGAGAGGGATGCCACCATAATATCAGTTCAAGAGCGAGAAGGCGCTAATAGCAGCTAACACAAGGTGATAATGAATATTCAGCCCCCAAGTCACACACTGCTCACACTTTCATTGAGCACTATTATTGTCAAACAGACCAGCGCTTCAGAGAGCTTTAACAGGTACAATCTATCATTGAAACATTTCACTTGAGAAATGAACTGACTGGAGACACCTGATGGAGTTTGCGTATGTCTTTAATCAAAGGCACTCTTTACAGGGTCATAGCAAATATTGTATTCTGTACATTGTTGACACATACAGCAACAGTCCTCAAACAGTAAGTGCTCCATAACTCACTAAAGTGCTCATGTCAATCTATTGCAGTTCACATTAATAAAATTATTGCTTTCTATAGGTTTTCAACCATACATCATCATTATTGCTATCACTATTATTGCATATTGTAAGATAATTCAAAGGCAATGAATGAGTTAAAATGCTCACTACCTTTTTACAGTACACAAGCTGTATTTACGTATGTATAATAAAGTTACATACCGTACATTCTCAAGGCTGAAATGTAGCATGCATATATAGTACCATATTATATCATAAGACACAAATAAGTATTTTTGTTCATACATTCATTTTAAGTATTGGCTTATCGTTCTGGAGTAAAATGAACATTATATCAATGATGACTACAATACCATAACATACATCTTAAACAACAATACATATTTGAACCCCCCCTAATATAGTAGGTGTTAAATCCCATTTCGGCACACAATGCCATGCAATTCAAACGAGAGGTGAACGCAAATAATTCAAGACAGAAGTTCATCTGTGCCCTAATCTCCATATCAAGCTCATTCTCGAAAAAAATAAATTGCTAAACTTTTTTGAACCACAAGTAATAAAAGTAACATGATTTTGTGAAATATTATTAAATGGTGTCATTTTTTGTTTTGTTTTTGCCTCTTCAGAAATATACATTTTCTCAGATTACATTTTGTGCTCTATGAGTGATATGAAGCTTCAAAGGGCTTATGACATATTTGAAAATATATTTTAGTGCAATTAGTTGATATGGTTTTAAAGGGTATGGTCACATTTTTGTTATAAGTTACTGGGTTATTGCATATATGGCCAAAATCTGCATTAATATTAACGCTATACTTCAACCAACTATTACTGATAATAAACTATTTGACAATCTAAATAGCTGCATGCCTGTATCTAAACAGTGAATGCTAAGCAGTTTGTGGTTTCATTTCTACTTTGCAGCCTATCTACAAGATTAACAGCAGACGTGCTAACATGCCAGCTATTCATCACCCAGATACTGTTACGCTGCGTCATATGGAGAGCTGCAGATAGCTAAGTGTTCACTGCTATAGATCTGCTGAGAAGACAATGTCTGTGCATTGCCTTACACTGGACACATCCGCATGCCCTTGACACTCAGGCCAAGTCCTATCTTGGTTTTGCTGAATATGATGAAGAGAAGGCTACCATGGGACTATGATGTAATATAAACTATAGGTATACTTTCAGTTTAAATACCTCACTTATCAAAAGCCCTTTGTCATCTTGTATTTTAAACTTCTGTTCAATTACTCCAAAATATGTGACTTGAATTTGTGCTCTGTTTACATTTTCTCTTGTTTCAAGCTATCCCAAATGAAGATGATAAACTCCACAGACTTCCCCAGTTTTGACATTACTGAGTTGTGTTAATTGCACTTTGACACATCCACAAGAACACAGACAACTTGTGTAAAGACTGCCCCACCACACAGTGCCTATTAATACTGTCATCTTATGCACTAATGCTGCTATGTGTACAATATAAAATATGACAAATAGAATCTACAATTGTTTTTATTATCTGTATAAAGGCAGTCATCTCTGCATCAGTGCTTGCCATTTTTCTCATTCTGCCAGGTACCATTACTCTTATTGAGTGAAGGTGTACTCCCATACTTGTTTGCAGCCGATGTTTTCTGGGCGGCCTCTGCAGCTGCATCCATTATCTGCTTCTCCTCCTGTTCAGTCTCACGATGGTAAAAATAGTTAAAGTTAGAGACGATGACGGGGACAGGCAGGGCAATGGTCAGGACACCAGCAATGGCACAGAGTGTACCGACCATTTTGCCTCCCATTGTAATAGGGCACATGTCCCCATATCCCACTGTGGTCATAGTCACCACGGCCCACCAGAAGCCGTCAGGGATGCTCACGAACTGCGTCTGGGGTTCATCCACTTCTGCAAAGTAGATGGCACTTGAAAACAGGATCACTCCTATAAAAAGGAAGAAGATGAGCAGCCCCAATTCCCTCATACTGGCTTTCAAGGTCTGCCCCAAAATCTGAAGTCCTTTTGAGTGGCGCGAGAGCTTAAAAATGCGAAAAACTCTCACAAGACGGATTATCCGTATAAAAGCAAGCGACATGTTATGATTGGAATTCACATCGTCGTCCGGGGTCGTTGCCAACTCTGTTCCCAATGTAATAAAATAAGGAATAATTGATACTATATCTATAATGTTCATAATGTTATTAAAGAAGTCACTTTTGCTTGGGCAGACCACAAAACGGACGCCTACTTCAAAGCAAAACCAAATTATGCAAATAGTCTCCACAATAAAAAAGGGGTCCGTAAGATATACCATTATGTCTTTGGGCTGTGTGGCAGCACTGTCCTTTGTCCCATTGATAAACTGGGTAACACCTGGGATAGAGTCACCATCATCCCTGAACTCCGGGAGTGTCTCCAGGCAGAAGATGAAGATAGAGATGACTATGACCATTACAGAGACCAAGGCCACTGATCTGGCTGCACTGGAGCTTTCGGGGTACTCAAAAAGCAGCCAGAACTGACGTTTTAGTTCATTGGTGGGCAAAAGAACCTCTGGCTCTTTAATAAACCCCTCATCTTCTCTGAACTGCTCCATTGCTTCATGACCCAGCTCATAGAAAACTATTTCATTTGCAAAGACATCTAAAGGAACATTGGCTGGTCTGCGGAGTCTGCCTCCTGACTGGTAGTAGTACAGAATGCCATCAAAAGACGGACGGTTTCTGTCAAAAAAGTATTCATTTCTCATTGGGTCAAAGTAGCTTATCCTCTTCATGGGGTCTCCGAGGAGGGTGTCGGGAAACTTATTGAGGGTGCTGAGCTGAGTCTCAAACATGAGGCCTGAGATATTGATGACAACTTTCTCATCTCTTTCTTCCAGGCAACGCTTGTCAAAGAGATCTTCATTCTCATAGCATTCTTTGACCATTTTACTGAAGACACTGTCTGTGGGAGACTCGGTGTTAATGAGAAGCTTTAGATTGGAGATCAGACTGCTGCTGCTGGAGTTTGCCTTGGTGGTCACAGTAGGAGGGGAGGATGGAGACAGCCCCTCGTGTCCAGACAGAAGCCTTCGCCTCCCTCTGAGTGGTGACTGTTGAGGCGACGACAGACGGTGTGTAAGAAGATTCTGGTCCGGTGCCTCTGAGGTGGGTGAGGTTGGGTATCCAGAGTCACTGGGGTCACCCAGGTTGATACCCACATCATCCATATTTTCAAAATTAACTAGGGGCACCTCCATTGTTTGTGTTGTCGCTAGCCACAGCTCTGGCTGTCACCGTGGAGACACTTATCCCACTCTGAAAACCCTGGCCAGGCCTCTCTCCTCGCCGTGATCATTCAGGCTGATGTCTGCTGCTTTTACACTCTGTCCAGTGGGCAGTCTATTTGGGAGAAAAAGCAAACTTGTCTTAAATGGTGCTGTTTTGTCAGTAAAGACATTTGTCAGCTACTGTTTGCATCAGCACAGAAGCAGCCATCGGATACTGTGCTTGTACAGTTATTTTTTTCTTCCTCAATTCTCTCGCATGACCAAAACAAAACCCAAACTCTGCAACTCTGACTGAAAGTGCTTACTCCATAGTATGGATACAAGTATTGCTGATCATGTGCTACAAACTGACCCAGCATCGTTTTCTTACAGAAAAGCGACACTTTTGACAGAAAGCAGAAATTTATCATTGTTCTTTGCTAATCATTTGAAAGTCCGTGTCTAACTACACACTTAAGTAATTTGGCCCTACCCTGCTGTGCGTAGTCTATCAGCGTCACATTTACTTTATCTCTAAGTAGCTGCTTATCATTCCATTTGTCTGGTTCAGACAGGTAACCATATCCTGACACACGCTTTTAAGCCACAACCTCTGTGTCCACTTGACACCATGGGCCCTGCACACACTGAAAGACTCATCTGGTTTTATTTCCACTTGCATTGTCGCATAACAGTTTAGGATACAGAATCCAATTGTTCTTACATAAGGATATTATGATATAGCTTATGCTAAATTAAGATGTATTGATTTTGCTAAGTCAGCAAGGCAAAGGGCAGTTAAAGATGAAGAGAAAAAAGTCCGGATAAGTTTGTGCTTATAGCTAAGAATGACTACCTATTTATAAAATATAAATATAGAATCAAACCTAATGACCTTTCCAGTTAACTCAATGACAAAAAGTGAAACAGCAGTCATTAAAGCTGCATACTCATAAAGACAGGCAAATATAACTTTACCAACATAGCAGTGTGTTCAAAAGTTTAGGTCTAGTTGTGTGCAGTTGTCTGCAGCACTCACCCATGTCCCCGGTCACTACACGTCTTGGCAGCTCCGCACTGTTTTCCCTTCTTCTCTTCAACCTCTCTCTCATCCAGACTCACAATCAAGAGTGACTCCAGCTCTATTAAAGCACCCATTGGGTAATTTAACACCCTATACGAAACCAGAGCCGCCAGAGTTAGCCGCGCACACTTGCAAACATGTCCACACAAAGGCGAACAAACACAAACACTGGCGCAGGTAACTTACAGTATTTTAAAAGTAGGGGGTCACCTGGCTTTATGCTCCCTCCTCCCTCTGTGAGAAAGCGAGCATTACCCTGATAGGACAATTACTCAGCGTGAGCCAATCGCTGTTTGATGTGGGACCCGGTCTTTCCTGCAGAGTAAGCATCCACATGCAGGATCATCCAATCCACCCCCACCTCTGGGAATAGGCTGTACTCTCCCACTGATACAGTACTTGCCATACAGTAGCTCCTCATACCTGCAGCAGTACACATCTGTTCAGAGCCAGCCTCCTTGTGTTTACATCCTTAGTAACACATGCTCATGTGAGTTTCTTTTGGCAATATCCAGCTAGGTTCTCCTGCATCATTGCTCAAAGTAGTGTTCAGTGTATTTGTATAATGGCAGCTGGTATCTTTATTTACAGTCATGGAAACAAAAGTCAGTTATTTTCTGGAGTCAACCAATCAATCAATCAATCAATCAATCTTTGTTTCAGACTCACAATGGGTCCATATAAAAAAAAGATAAAAAACAGTCAATTTGTCAACAACAAATTAGTTCCATTGCTAAATACACAAATCTTTAATGTCTTTTGGATATATTTCCCAGGGAACTCTTATATGAATTTTTAGATTTATTAGCTTTAAAGCAAAGACTAAACAGATGTATGGAGACTTATTTGCCACTGTTAATAGTTTTGTGTCTTTTGAATAACAGGCATTCAAATTTGAGAGACTAGCTTAAAAATGAAAATACTTTAAACGCATTTCTATGGGAATCACTCAAGGAGCACAAACTTAATTCTGCACTTTAATTTGGAAGGGCATCCAATTTGGCTTGGCAGTGTGCTTATTGGGTTACCTGATAAATAACCAGTACAGTCAAAGATCTTTCCCTCATCTCTCCCAGCCTGCTGCAGCCGCTGTCACCTGTCCCTGTGTAACATTGCGGTGAGAGCGGCTCCACTGCAGGCACATGGCTCAAGGTCATCTGCAAGAGTTTTACAAATTCACTGCTTATACGCTGTACATCACTAAACACTGTCACCTCTAGCAGCTCCTCATAGGAACATCATACATCATACATAAGTAGTACATTTTGTTTTTGCGTCTAATAAATGACAACTGGCTATAGTCAAATACAAAAGGGTCAGTCAGCTGAGGTATATCCTGCCACTTCAACACTTCACAACACATTTTATTACATGGCAAAAGAGAACAGAATGATAAACTGTGACAAGCTGACTGTGCAGCAAACCAAGGTAAATAAACTTTTAATTTCATTGCATAACATTTCATTGCATTGCATAATTAGTGTCTGTATAAGTGACTCAAGGAGTCCAGTCAGGGAAACACAATGGTCGTGTAACTCCTAATGCCCTTCATACCACCATACTCACACCTTGTCTTGATGCCTACATATGATCTCCCCCCAGATGACACTGCCACCTTACCCGTTAGGGTCATGTTGACAAAGCAATTTCTCTATCAGCATGATAATGTGTGAACTTTACTGACGCTGCACAGGTCGAAATTGCTGCACACCTTTTATACACTGTGACTTTGAGACGGATCATAATGCACAGAGCAACACTCAGCTGTTTAATATGGGATCACATGGGTCTATCAAGCAACTCAGAGCTTGAAGTTTAAGGTAAGCTCTAAAAATGTATTTGTAGTTTGGGGTGGGGAAATGATTCTGTAAAAGAATGCAAAATCTATTATTCACAATATTTGTGTCAATAATGTAACAGCACCAATTTTTTAACAAAAACATAAGATGTTCAGTTGTGACAGATGTGGTGGACAAGAAAATATATTTTAACTTAGTGAACTGTCAACAGGCTATTTGAATTTTATTTAAAATATGGTGTATAAACTATGAATCAGACAATAGCTGCCCGAGCAAGCACAAGAATTTTAGTGTTGCTGTGTCCAGTGAATTAAAAAATGACAAAAGCTGTGGTTTACTCATCCGAGGTGCATGATCTAAGTAATTCTATCTTAAATGTCCATATGCTCATCCATTAAAAATAACAGGATTTCAAAGTGCATGTCAGGTAGCAATGATTAAATATTCTCCCTTAGTAATCTTATAGCTGTTGTGAAGGCAGCTGGTTATTCCAGTCTAGTAATCCTATATATTGTGGAAGAGGTCCTTCTCTTTGTAAATAGTGGGCAAGGTTGGGTCAGGAGCACCCAAGGGCACAACAGCTGCAATACGGCTATGCTCAGAGGCTTTAAATATAGCAATAATAGCACAAATAGCTGAACATCACGGCAGTACCTTTAGTTGAGTTTACTCAACCACAGGTTTACTTGGAAAGAGACAATTGAATTTGTTATACAGTAAATAACTAGTTTGAATATTTTGAGAATAAAATACGTTGCGCAGTAGAGGTTTCTATTGTTTGGCCAAATGCTCAACATTTAAAAACATATTCACTTTTACAATAATTCTCCCTTATGCAACAGATAATGCCATACCTTTTTCTGTTTGGTGCACCTTATTTTTCATTACTCTTATCTCATGTGTGTATTGGAAAGGGTGTAATGTTTTCACATGTATTGGTTTGTTTGTGGGGGGCACAGCCCCATCCTGGAGCTGGCCAACACACAAACTCTCTGGGTAGAGTCTGCAAGTTCCTCCTCGTGTTACCGTGGGTTCTTTCCGGGTACTCCGGCTTCTTCCCAGCGCCAAAAGACACGTATGTGTTAGGAGAACTGGTGACTCTAAATTGCCTCTAGTGAATAAATGTAAGAGTGAATGATTGTATGTCTCTGTGTCAGCACTGCGACAAGCTGGGCTCTGTCCAGGGCGTACCCCGCCTAAGGCCCAACGTTGCTGGGATGGGCTCCAGTCATCCGTGATCCCTAACGGGAATAAGTGAAAGAAGATGAGTGAATGGTTTGTTTGTTTTTTTCTGTGACAGATTTTTTTTTTTTTTGTTTAGAAAATGTCAGTACTGGGCCAAGGAACAAGTAATTTAGTGGCAACAAAGTTTTTGTGGTTCCAGATCACTATCTGCATGGTTACAGGCATTTTTAAGATTTTTTGAGATATAAGAGTTTTGTGGCTCAATGTATAGAACATTACTGAACCAAAAAATCCCTGCCACTAAAGTTAAATCATTGTGAGATAGGGTAAATGCCTTAACAGTGATCAGTGCTTTCGGAGTTTTCATAGTTTTTATATGTTGTAAGTAAATCTAATATTTTCTGCTTAAATTTCTGTCTAATAGGAAATATAGGTTCTTACTCATTTGTTACCTTTTAGATTTATGTTTAGTGTCTTTTTGAATGTTTGTAATAAAGCTAGTGTGACTAAGTAATTTTAATTGTGGATCAGTAAAATTTATCTAAATATTCTAGGATCAAATTTATATTAATCCTGATGTGCTATTAAACACATTTATACAGGTGCTAAAGAGGTCTAGACCTCCTCCTCAAAGATAGAAATATTTTAGTCATTTCAGGAATTTCTGAAGTCACTGTGTCCAACACCACTTCCATACAATAGTCATATTTGCTCTCCCTCTTGGTCAAGTCAGACTTGACAAATACATTACTGTAAATGTCTTTGGATTTCAAACATAATTGGCCTAAATATAGCAAAAATACAATAACAGGCATACAGCCATATTTCCTTCCTCCAAAAGCAACGTATTTTTACTGGAAGTGCACACACACTTCCTTGTTTGGAAAGAGTATTTGGCCTTTGGGTGAACGTTTCACCCGTGTTGACTGAGGAGGTTGCTAAGGAGATTATGCAACGCATGAGATGAGCCATGGGAATCACCCTCAGTGTGGACTAAATACTATCAGCTTAATTAAAATGCTTGGATTGTTTCCAATATCACTAATCAAAAGACAAGTGCTTATCTGAAACCCTGCATTTGTGTCGTGACGAAGGGGGAAAGTCATTTTCCCAACAAACCATAATATTACCATTTCAAACTATTTTTTTTTGCAATACATATTTTCCATGAGACAACCAACCTTCTGAAATCACTACTTACCATTGGACAAGGAAGTCCCACTCGCAGGTCTGTGAGCTCAATCAGAGTGACGCTCACATTCCCTGTGCCTTGCACTGTCTCTGAAATCAGTCAATTACATGACATTTCAAGCCCAATATAAAAAAGAAAGCATATAATAGCATGTTTATTACGCAAAATTTAAACATGTTTCCTCCTTCCAGAAAATGCTATTAACAAATATATCTCTTCTTTCATTTCGGTTTTACCTTTCTTAAGGTTACCACTTTATCTGTTTCCCATAGTGTAGTGACTTGTATATTAATTTGGCTGAGTTTTTCCGATGGATGCCCGTCCTGAGAAAACCGACTCCATTTCTCTGAGCTTGGGACCAGCACAGAAAGTAAACATACTTTTAAATACCCTGTGGCTGGATTATATATACATATTACTGGTTTATAGCTCATTCAAAGACTTACATTTTTCAAATTAATATGATATCACAAAAAGTGCCATTGTTTTGTGCTCCTGGCCTAGTGTCGAGACAGTGTTTCTCTATAAGTTTTGAATACAACAACCCTAAACTACTTCAGACTTTCAAATATATACAGTAATAATTGAATGAAACATACCTTAATTCGAGTCGGAAATGTTCTTCTCTATTGGCTCATGCATCTTTTTAGATTAAACCTCCATGTTGTTACACAAAGTCTTAAGACACAGTCATAAATCACTGACAGAAGGCATGATGTTTGTTTGTAAACATAGTCTTTAAATAGACAGATGTTTTCAGCAAAGTAGCTTCAATTAATGTACTTAATTCAGAGTAACAAGCAAATGAGCAAATGCTGCCCAATCAACATTTGTGAAGACTACATTATGAAGCTTAGCTTGAGTCTAAATAGTGACTGCAACACTATGACCTTAATTGACCTTCATGGACAGTAGAGAGCCCAGTTTCTTTGCCTGTAATTCTGTCGCTCCATCACTTAAGTCTAACAACTGGTGGAAACATGAGGCTCATTTTTCTCTTTGCTGCTAAAGTCTTGAACCTGTACGCCGGCCTGCAGGTGCTCTGCCTCTCTATCATATTTCACACTGTTACGTAGGGTTCGCTGGATACAAGCCAGTTTTACTGCTTCTGGCTCTGTTTACTGAAGTGAAAAGCAGGAGTGAGGGCTAAATTAAAGCTACCAATGTGAGAATGATATACAACTATTTTAGTTGTCATATTGGTATGGCTTTACCAAAGCAGCCAAGCATGAAAGTATGAAAAAAATGTTGATGGTGATAAAAGCAACCATGTGTTACACGTGGTCAGAGCCACCTTGTGGTTTTGCATTTGATAAAGGTAAAAAGTTATTACGTATTGTTACGTCTGTAGCTAAAAATAAAACAAGTAGTAGGAAAAGGCAAGATTGAGACTAAGATATGTGTTAGAGAGGGTATAAATGCTAAACATAATGACATAACGACAACATAGTATGGACACCATGATATGTCATAACCCCCTCTACTAGCACAAAGTGGTATAACACCACGGATGGCACTTTCTGAGTCTAAGTGTTGGTGTATGGGTTTCAAAAATCACAACAACAGTATTGATATCATGTGGCCATAAAGTGAAATGCACTAAATATTTCTGAATGAATATCAAGCACGTACGCTTTAGGCTTTCAAATATTCTCAGGTACATTATGCCCTCAGTCATGATTTTACTAAACTTGACAACAGTGATAAAGACAAGTGATATTCAGAATTAGGCTCCCCTAATTTGTTAATTAGTAGTTTGTCATTGTCATTTTTTAATTAGTAGTTTGTCATCACATGTTCTCATGGTGCTAAACCTAGCTGCAAGAATAAAGTTCTCTCCAAAACACCATTTCTTTGTGGCTTATAAAATATTTCTTCTGAACCTTAAGCCTGGTCCTGGTGCAGTCTCTGGTTGCCTGGTTTGCCTCCATGCATTGGTATGTGAGAAATTAGATCCGCTCCATGAGGTGTAGAAAAGCCCAGGTGTATGCTGTGTTACAGGGGACAGATGGACAGGTATTCACTGCTCAGCACTAGCCATTATATCCAGAGGGACATTGTTGTCATGGTGTGGCTGGATGGGCGGCTGCTCCGGGACAATGCACTGCGTATAAATATTTAAAGTCACAAGGAATGCCAGTACCTTTACAAGTTTACATATTTACTGGTTGTGTTTTTGTGAACATTGGTTTTTTGGTTGGTTTATTTTCTGGTTGGTTTGTTAGTCTGTTAGCAAGATAATGGTCAAAATTTCCTTAGGAAAAAAATTGTCAAAGAAGGAATGATTAGTTTTTGGTGTGAATCCACAACAAAAAATACTCTAGCTAAAAGGGGTTGATAAAAGAAGAAATTATTATTTTGACTCAGTGGATTATTTATGATTGTGAGTGAGGGCTTTGGGGCAAAATGGAATGAGCATTTACCCCTGAACTTAAAGATCCTAGTTTGAGTCTAAGCATCTAAGCTAATTATCTTAGCATCTCACATTCACATAAGAGAGGCCAGAGTTGGCAGTGTGCTTTCACCTTTACCTCTAAAAAGTCTTGCATTTGCAATGACCAGCCTACAGAGACGGTACATACCCCTATTCAGTCAACTATAGTCACCATAGGTCTATTAACTATGGCTGTACTCTCGTATTGACTGTTGCATAGCTTTTCTATACAGAAGGAGCTGCCAGCTGCACATTGCTGGTGTGAACAACCTTGCATCTCGGCAGTGTGGGTCTGACGCCAGTAGACTCACAGCTGCTACTCTTGTGAGATGGGACTGATACTATGGTGGATACCTGTTCTTTCTGATATATATTTTATTTCACTACTGCTTCAAGGATAGGGTTAGGGTTAGGGGGTTAGGGTTATTGTCAAAAATAAAATGATAAATTATGCAAATATCTCATATATGCTGTAATTAATATGAGAGAAACAATAAAGTATTTTAGCAAAAATAACAAAGGTTGTGCAAATATTGTGTTACCATAAGTTAAACAGACCACAATCCCTTTTATTAAATTGGCGGATTAGCATTAGCCATCAAAGGTCCCATCCTGTACATACACAAGATAGTGTTAGCTAATGGCAATCAACAGACTACTTATGTTGACAGTGTCAGGGCAGAGAACATTAGCAAGTGGGTCAATGTTTAGCCATTTTATTAAAATTATCTAAATTCATATTATTTACAGTCTCTAAATTCATGTTATTTACAGGACCATAAACGCCAAAAAAATTTTATCCCATGGCTTATCCCCTCGTAAGTATGAATGATGTCTCGCTCCCTACATCAGGAGTAGTATTTGTATTTGACTGTAGTACACCTCCTTGTTCATTTTGTAGCACTTTCTGGAGTCTTATCAGACCTTGATCAAAACTGAAAAATAATTAAAGCCACAACTAAAGTGGCCTCACTGTCTCCTCTGTGTTACTAACACGTGACTGCTCCACCAAGAAACACCTACCACTATTACGCAATCACAGCCATCATCACGTCTCCTACAAGCCATGAGAAATACAGCGATTTCTCAGGACAAACAACAACTGGCTCAATTTCATTATGGTAATAGCATTTCCATCAATAATCACATCAGTATAATAGAATAAAAGAATATTATTGTTTGATTTCTCTCAAAATACATTAGATAAAAAAAACTATGCCTTCAGCAAGGCAAGTAGGTGTCAAGCTCTCTTCCACCAAGCTTACCAACCAATCATACTGTATCTGTTTATCTAAAATGGTGTGGGCTTTTTGCAATGCTTTCTCTAGTTGTTACTTCTTGGTTGGTTTCAAATTAAGTTGGTCCAGAGGCTGTTTATTCTGCACACGCCCCTAGAAAAACATGACATGCAATTAATGTGGTTAATATTACAATAACACCTTATAATAGTTGATGAAGATGTTTTAATTAAATTAATTTTGCCATAGGAAGATGGATTATATCAAAAATACTCTGCACTAGCTTCCACTTGTAGGTAATGGTGCACAACAACTCTACATTTAATGCCTCCGTGTTATTGCGTTGAAAGGCATTATTTGTAATAGGAATTGTGCAGACAGCTAGGCATTTCAAAGTTGCATTTATAGTAAAGAGTAATTGCATTTTAAATTTAAAAGAGCTGCCAAGTATAAAGAGACTTTAATGCTTTCAGTGCCTTTTGTCTTTTCAGCTTTCATCAACATTTACTGAACTGCTCCACTCATAAATATTTTATGTTTATGGCGTGTGGGTTTTTTGTGGCTAATGCATTCACAGTCAGGCATCACAACAGTAACAGGAGATTTAGTGTAAACCTATTTTATTATGTGTTATATGTTAAATTGATCACCCTTATCTACTTCTGGTTCGTGATTGAAGTTTACCCAGCAACTATGGGAATAAAGCAGGGTTCAGCTTGGACAGTGGTCTGTTAGTTGTATTGTAGTGCTGACATTTACACTAGAGACATAAAGTACACTTAAAGACAACCATTCACTCTCACATTCATTCACTATGGGGATTCACCAATTCATACATATATGTCCTTAATATGACTCTTCTACTGAACTTATATTACAGTGATGCTATGACCTTCTATGTGACCTACATGCAACATTTAGGCCTGGTTAAGTCTTAAATTTAGCCCTAATTTTGAGGTGAAAATGAAAGAAGTGAAAGTTTGTCCTGGTCATTGTATTTATCTAGATAAAGTACAAATTGATTAAACTCTTACAGTATCAAACTGGGTAAATTCCCTTGTCATTATTTTATCTTTTGTGTGTGTATTTTTGCAACCCTAAGAAGTAAATATATTTAATTCGTCCTTTCTAAAACATAAAAAATTTGCAGTTTTGTAAATGTAAGATTTACATCTGTCAGAAACAATATGCTTTTAAGTGCTCACACAAAGAAGTCAGGAGGCTGCTCTGTATATCACAACACACAGACACCTGCTACTGGAGCTTATCTCACTACTCGTAATCACTGTGACCTCCTTTTGTTTATTCAACACATTGCCATTATGTCAGAGAAGATTTCCAATGGTTTCTTTACTACCCTGTATCTCCCATCACTGAATGTTCGTCCACTTTGCTTTGGAGCTCCAGAGCATCTGTCCAGCAGATTGTGCACTGTGACAGGTTCACTGTCCTCTGTGAGAAGGGATGCATGGTTGGCTGACCTTAACTAAGGCCATTTGTCACCCCTAGAGGACCAGAGGAGGGCAGGCATGTGTGTGCGTGTGTACTGCCAGATATTCAATGCCACTATAACACAATAAGAGAGTATTGATCAGCCATATGACTCTACAGGGAACAGCATGCACATTTGTCCTGTTGTGTCTAGGAAGAAAGGGCCACAGTCATTTATCTTGCAACATAAAACAGGACAAAATCTAAAAAGAAAACCGAAAAACTTATGGACAAAACACAAAACAATATTGGTCTGTCTACAGTATGTCACAGAAAGAAAGTCATTTCTGCAGCTTGACCTCTAGAGGGCACTACTTCATTGTTTTGTTCCTAGACAAAAACAAGATGACACTGAACATCTCCTTTAACCAAGTTTGCATAATACAACCATATCATCCATTTTAAAAACATAATCTGAACAATGCTAACATATCAGTGTGAAATGGGCTATTAGAACTCTACAAAGCTCTCACCAGAGGGGCTACTGAGGTAGGGACACTCACCTCTCACTGACTTATTAGAGCCGTAGTTAATGAGTGTGGAGCAGAATAGCTGTTAATAATGGGGTGTGGTCTGGGTCCAGGGCAGCCCTACTGGATTAGCCGGTCCCAAGATGCTGACTGCCTAATTACAAGCTGATGAGGCTGGGTGAGCGCTCGAGTGTGCTCCTGTGGGCATGCTACCTTCACTGACAAACAACAGTCCTCCCTGACGACAGTGGCAGCCACCTGCAGCGGCCCACGCTCCCACTGGCTACTGCTGCTCACTGCTCTCCCCATATGCCTCGCTTTCCGCTCAGCCACGACACAGAGTGGTGCACTGCTGGATCAAAGCAAGATGAATGACTCGAGGAGATATGAACAGAACAGAGGGCCACATGTTCCTGCTCACGACACAGAGAAGAAGTTTAAACACGGGCTGGCTAAAAATAGCAGGTAGCACAAGACAAGACATAGGCCCTTAGTGAATATGTAGCCCCTCCCATTCAAACCCATTTTCACCAATATAAACCCTATCTGACTCATAAATGTTTATCTAAAATCAGTTGGGCTTTTACTCTGCTTTGTTTTGTCCTTATATGCTGTATAACTAAATATAGTAACTAAAAACATTTGTCCTATATTATATAATTATTATTATTATACAGCATATTTATTTTTTTACATTGATGTAACCCTAGTTTTGATTGGTTGAAATCAGTTAAACATTTACTTAGTTTCAATTCCACTGATACAGTATAATAATTCTAATATCAAAAGTAGCTATTTTAATCATATTGTGGAACCCTAATAATGACATTTCAACACTCCTTCTGAGTGTTATTAACAACAACAGCTTATTGGTGAAAGTACCTGTATATGTATGTTGTTTGTAAACAAGATGAGCTGCACCTACATTTTGGCTTTAGAAGTTCACAGCCATCAAAATGAGCAAATTAGCACAAAACTATACACACGCTGTAGCTAAGTTATATACTATGGACTAGGTACTATACTGAACATGTTTTAAATTACCACATGGAAATCCCCAAAATTAAGCCAGGTACATTCCTCCTGTTTTTTTTTGTTTTTTTTTTCAGAAAGCTTAATAATAGAATGCCCAGTTAAATTGTTAAGAGCATACAGTATAGGGGGCACTTCAAGGAGGATGAAGCTGAAGACGCCAATATCCTCCATGCTGTCTGCTGCAATAAACACACAAGGTGGCCAAAAATAACAACAAGCGGCTTTTTATCGATTCATTGCATTTTCTATTGCTATGTAGCTAAAATTAGCCCTGAAAGGTTTGACAGTGTGATAAAGAGATATGCCTTTTACACATGTTCATAGTCAATGGCAATAAATAATAATAAGCATTAAGAACATAGCACACAATAAACACACTGAACAACATTTAAATTATTGGCTTCATTATTGATATTACTTTATCAGTATTATGAGCATTGGAGAGAATTAAATGCATTTTTATTTCTCTTTGTCCATAGATTGTCCTTTTGTAAAGTGCAGATAATACTACTTTTTCAATCCTTCACATACAGTTCAGAGTATATGGTTCTTGTTCAGTCATTCACTGGCTATTATTTACATCTTTCTTTCACATTTCATTTCATAGAAAGAAAATCCATAATCCACTGTACCCATGTAGATGTATGGTCCAGGCCTCAGTGACAGGAGTGACAAGGGTGAGGTGAACAACAAGTATACAACTTCCTTTCTCAAACACTCATGCATACAGATTGCATATTGATCATTGCTTTTCCCATTCACATATATTTTAATGTTGAGCTGACAGTGTGGCTCTTACAAAGTCCAAAGACACAATTCACATTCAAATCTCACGATAAAGAATATTGCAGTGGTTCGCTATTTAAAGCACTGTCAGCTCAAGGGGTCGAACATTTCATTGATATGGAACAAAAGACAAAATAATAACCTTTTCCAGACTACCAGCTTCGAGTCACTCTGCATAGATTACTTAGTGTGTTCACTGTGGGGCACCCTTCTCATGAAGCCAATTTGCTGGTGGGTCCCTCAGCGGGTGACACATGATATTTTAGAGGCTGTAGTGAGCCTTGTTAAAGCAAGATGTTTACATGTTTCACTTCACAGATTAGATTTGGAGATGAGGGCGACTCTACTCATCTTGTGCTTTAAGCTGAAGGAAATTAGTTGCTACAGTGACATTTGCTGAGGTAACACACCCATGTCAAAACAGAAATTAAAGTGGCATGATCCATTTTATCATAATTATTTATCCATGATAAAAAAAAATGAATACAGTAAAATCTGTTTACATGCATAGACGTTTTTGGTCAGACTGTGTATTTGATGCACACACTGGATGTTGCATAAGTGCAGCTGCACAACCATAGACAGTAAACAAATAGTGGACCTGTAAAGCAGTTGTTTAGGATCTACAATAATTTCCAGTGAAGTAATATTAAACTTGATGAAGTGCTTTGATTTTTGAACTCAGATTGTAAGTGGTCTGCAGGAATAATACAGTCAATACAGTGACAGTAACACTGCAGTAAAAATGTGTTGCAAAAACTACACACTTTCAGTCCAAGCCAATTCTTTAGATTCCATGAGCTCAAGCACAATTCTTCTAATACACTAACAATACAACCCTAGTTGAAATGTCCAGAATATAGGGTGCCTTTGTAGCTTACCTGCTAAAGCATATATAGTACCACATACTGGTAGAAAAGTCACTTCCAAAATATTAGTTTGAAGGCAAAATGAAGTATACATTTTGTTTTTTACAAATAAATGATTGAATAATATTTTACAGATAGGCCACAATATGTCATGTCTGTCAAAAAAATCTAATAAATTTCTGAAGTTTCTAGAGATAATTGGATTTGTGATTTTGTGATTGGATTTCTGAGTCTGCCACTGACTTCTCGGTCCACTATTCTTCTACTGTCTAATGCACAGTTTCAGTCATTGAGATTTAGCAATTTACTTTTTCTATTTGTACATTACACACAATGCACTGAATGTACACTCTTGTAACACAGTACATAACCCTCCTCAATACTCAAATCATGTTTGCAAAATCTTAATTTGGACAGATGGTTAATTATGTATACATGCATGTCCCAGTCGTTAGTACAGTTTCCTTCACAATGTAATTTTGCTGAACAACTTTTTCCTCTGATTCTACCATGTCCATTGTAGTTCTCAGACAACCTCAAATAAATATATTGATAAAAATGGTTTATAGACTTGGAAGCAAGCTGTATTGTGAGTTAAGAGACATGTTCAGAAGCCTCATCACAGGCAGTTGGAAGAGGCATCCTGAGCACATATTTGCAGCAATGGTGTATATCATTTTGCTTAAAGGTTAAAGACAGTAGTGGGCAAAATGGAGTAAGTTCAGAGGATCAATAGGTTAGCCAGTATCTGCTACATTAATATTGACAATACTGCCTTTGACTGTTACTTTGGCAGTGTTAAGCAAAGACTGGATCTGAGTTGGAAACAAACCAATCTGAAGAGGCTGTAGGCGCATTTGTAGTTGTAGTATTGGACAGTCAGTTTGTCAGTATGTTTACATGCAGAGCAAGGTTATAGCTCAGTCAAGCCTTAACATACAATTGTAACCATTCACAGGCAACTCTGCCTTCCAAAAGGACATAAATGCATAAAAAGCTATGCCAAGAAACACTCTCTGTAACACATTTATGATTTGTGAGACCAAGTCAGCCAGCAGCAAAGTGGTCAAAAATTTGTGTCTTCATTGGTCTAAAAATTAACTATGGAGCTAAACACTGGACAATTGTTACTCACGTTTATGCTGAGCATGCCTAGAGTGCCTCTCCGACCTTAACTTGAGTGAGCTGTATACAGGCAACAATAGTCTGTTAATTAAGAAATTAAGTGACATTATCAGTTATAAAAAGACAAAAGCAACAGTTTAAATTTTATTTAACCAGGAACGTCCCACGGAGATTCAGAATCTCATTTACAGGGGAGTCCTGGATCCATGGGGGACCTATTGTACATGTTTTTAGTGGTAGAGGAAACCTACACAGACACGGGGAGAACATGCAAACTCTACAGAAAGGCCCCACCCGGTCTGGGAACTGAACCCAAAACCTTCTTGCTGTAAGGCAGGAGTGCTAAGTACTATGCCTCCGTGCCGCAAATGTCTCTACCTGCATGTAAACATACATATGAGCGTCACTGTCTAGCCTGCCTCAGAAGTCAAAACTAACGGGCCTTCCATGCTGTTAAAATATCATTTTACCACTTTACAACATAACTTTATTATATTTTGAAGCACAAATGTTGCATATAGCCCATTCAGGTTTTAGATATTATTCTTAAGAACGTGGTCTAAAACCACTATGTCACAGAGAAACGGTTATTTAAAGCAGTCTTTAGCTTAAATTGAGAATGAGTTTTGAATTTACTGTAAATAGGAAAGGATTAAGTTATGGTGGTAAGAGAGTGTCTTTGGCACTCTAAACAAGCTTTCATGAAAAAAACAGTAAATAAAAAAAAAAAGTATTAAAATTATAGTATTATGTAAGTATTGTGTGCAGTGTGGGGAGGTTTGTACTTTCTCTTATTTTTAACTTTGCTGAGTTTTTTTTTATTATGATAAAGGTACATGTGTACTGTATATGTATCTTATCTATTGCATCAATATTTGTTTATGCAGATAAGAAATAAGCATATCTATTGCAATAAATTTGTCTCAGAAGCTTCTTCTTTGAGTTTAAATGCATGCTTCTAGGAATGTCTTTGAGGTCATGCAACACTAGGGAAGGTAGCGTAAACCCAGATAAAGGCAGTTTAGAGGAAGCATTTTCTATACACAAGTCCTTAAGTTCATATTTAGATTATGAAGACAAGTACCAACTTGTGAAAAGGCAGAGCTATCAGCTATAACTAGAATTAATGAAGTTTTTTTTTTAAATATCCACCTGGCAATGATGTCTATGTGGAATGTTGATATTGATGCGTTTGCCGCATCCTGATGGGATTTGGCCATATGATTATAATAGCTTACGAAATCCTCTAACATACAGCTTTAAGTACCAGCTACTTGCAAATATCCTTTAGCATCATCAAGTGTATTTGTATTGAAGGCAGTGTTAAGACATATATACATTGGTGTGATGAAGCAAGTGGCAGTTGAGAATCAGGTGGAAAGTCTCAGATAAAAATATCATGCAATTTCTACTAACTCTTTGTTTACTATTAACAGTAGTTATCTACATACTGACTATCAGCTGAGTCACAGTTAAGTCACCTACTTATTTTTATGAAGTACTGCTGCATGGCAAACTGTGAAAAAACAAAACAAATCAATAAACAAAAAGAAACATTCAAGCTGTCCTCAAAGCTCTGCAATAAGACCAGATTTGGTGCATGGAAGGGGAAGCTTGCATTGCAATACATACAGTACATGTTAGACAAAAAGCAGTGTAAAGTCAAGGCCATTCTCAGTCAATCATCAGATGCTGATGTCTACTGGGAATAAAGGTGTCGAACCACAAGCTCAAAGCTGATGGCTGTCATTCATCCTTGAAATAACAGTGTACTTAATCACCAACCTCGTTACCAGTCATCCACAAGCCATACAAGCACTGTGGGGGGCTTGCTTTATGCTCACACATCCCATTATCTGCAAATGGCGTAGAAAGTTTGGTTTCATTGGCTCCAGGAAGCAGCATATGTAGTGTCCACGGACAAAGTGCTCTTGAGACAGCGCTAGCAGGGCAGTGTGCCTTGGGAAAAGGGGCCAAGAGACATTGGGATAAAGCATGGCTTGAGATATATTTCTTTGCAGTGAATCTTCCTTTATCTTTTCTTTTGTGAACTACTCTTGGCTACTGTTTTGAGCATGTTTTGTCTTATTTTGAAGCAACCACACACAAGCCACCTCCATGCAGAAATGCAATATCTGAAACTCTGTTTTGTTTGACAGTCATATCAGAAGTGCTGGGCTACATGTGAGGAGTGGAAAGGATGAGCATCATGTGCAAATGGTCTTTGTAATGTTTTATCACTGTCAACCACCACAGACATCTTCTTCCTGCCTTAAGTACATCACGCATGAGGCAGGGGGCTCTAAAAGCTCCTTGTCCAGTTGCTTAGCTCCAGGTTTTCCCTCTGTGAAAGGGAAGTAAAAAAGAAACTACACATCTGTGAGCATTTTGGTGATGTTTACATAGTTTGTGTTGGCCAATGTGCAGTTGGCTGTCTTGAGATTCTCTTCCTGAAAGTCCTCATTACTGTTGTTGACAGCCTCTTGGATCTCCATATAGTCAGACTTACTGATGGTGGACCCACTACGGCTCTTCTTTAGTTCCTCGATGGAGTCTGTCTTGGGCACGTTCACTTGGAGGAACTGGGCTTGTTCCTCTCCTTCTGTCTCACGATGATAGAAGTAATTAAAGTTGGACACTATGACAGGTACAGGCAAGGCAATGGTCAGCACACCTGCAATGGCACAGAGGGAGCCCACAATCTTGCCACCGATTGTAGTTGGGACCATATCACCATAGCCAACTGTTGTCATGGACACAACGGCCCACCAAAATGCATCAGGGATGCTTTCAAACTGCGATTCTGGCTCATCTGCTTCTGCAAAGTAGACCGCACTTGAGAAAAGAATAACCCCAATGAAGAGGAAGAAAATAAGGAGGCCCAGTTCTCTCATACTGGCTTTGAGGGTCTGGCCGAGGATTTGGAGCCCCTTGGAGTGACGAGAAAGCTTAAAAATTCTGAAGACACGCACCAAACGAATGACCCTGAGAATGGCTAAAGACATGGCTTGCTGACCTGGCTGACCATCCTCTGGCCTGTCTGCTAACTCTGTGCCAAGTGTGATGAAGTAAGGGATGATGGCAACAATATCAATAATGTTCATTATATTTCCAAAAAAGCCTGCTTTGCTGGGGCAAGCAAAAAAGCGTACTAGAAATTCAAAGGAGAACCATATAATACAAAGAGTCTCTAGGACAAAGAAGGGATCAGTGAAGTAGGTGGATGTGTAGCTGATGATTGTAGTGTTGGTCTCAGGTGAAAAAACTTCAGAGTGAGTTTTGTGCATTTCGCCCTCATCATTGCGGAAAATAGGAAGGGTCTCCAAACAGAAGCTAACTATTGATATTAGAATGACCATGACAGAGATTATGGCAATTATCCTGGCAGGACCTGAGCTCTCTGGGTACTCAAACAGCAGCCATACCTGTCTTTGAAATTCATTATCTGGAAGAGGACGCTCCTCCTCTTTGATAAAACCCTCATCTTCTCTAAACATCTCAATGGCCTCCTCGCCCAGCTCATAAAAACGAATCTCTTCTGAGAAAATATCAAGAGTGACATTGACTGGACGACGTAACCTCCCTCCCGATTGGTAATAATACAATATGGCATCAAAGCTGGGTCTATTCCTGTCAAAAAAGTACTCATTCCTTAGTGGGTCAAAGTAGCGCATCCTCTTTTTGGGGTCTCCCAGCAAAGTCTCGGGGAACTGTGACAGGGTTTTCAGTTGTGTCTCAAAGCGCAGCCCTGAGATGTTGATGACCACTCTTTCGCAACATTCATGGTCTGCCTCGGGGTCATAGTCCTGGGGGTGTCCCGGGTGAGCGGCCGCCTCGTCGGAGGGGTCGCCCGTGGCAACAGTCATTCTGCAGGGAGAGGAGGCCTGCACCTTTCAGCGAGTGTGAGTCCTGCAGCCTGGACAACTGCAGGCACGGGCTGGGAGGAAAGGGAGGGGGCTCAGCGTAAAGACCCGACGACCACAGGATGACACCTAGGATATGGCTGCATGTAGGACAGACAGAGAGACAGCAAGGTCAGGTACAGACAGCATTTAATACTTGAGTCATTCAGATAGGATCTGTTTTAACTTTGAAAGCAAACAACTCAAAATAGCTGAAAATGATGCCACACTCTCAGCAGTGTCAGAACATTTGATATGTTACATAAAGTTCATGAGAAGATCCCAACATTAATCAGGTTATACCAACTTGAGACTACTGCTCCTAGCTAATGAATATGCAAGTGAGCAATCAACCTTGAATTTAAATCATCCCAATGCAGGTAAATCAGAGGCTAACTAGAATTTCTATGCACCACAGATCCTAAATTAGGACACCGATATGCTGCATTGGATAGCACAATAAATGGAACTACCTTTTTCAGTGAAGCCAAACATGAACAAGCAATGCAGCAGGCAGCAAAGTCATACAGGCTGCATCCTGTCTAGAATAGGATAAAAAACACTGCAGCTGAAAAATCAAGATGCTATAACATTGACTGCAGCAACGAGAAAAATACATGAATGGCCCGCATTGCATGACTTTAGGTTTGTTTGTGCGTTTTAGTCTTGAAATGGTGCCTGAATCTAAAATATTCAGAAACATGTATAAATAATTGATCCATAGAAGGAAATAGGTTCCAAGAGAAAAACTGTATCTCTTGTCTGCATCATCTGGACTCAGAGTGGTAGCACACAGAAAAATCACATGAAATATACAGCGCTAGAGCTTATTATCCCGTTTTCACAAGTCCAAAAGGGTCTGTTGTCCCTATTCACAACATGGACATAAACAGCTAACATCTAAAGTACATAATTAGCTCTGTTTAAATGTACATACCAACAGTCATATTCCTCATAGCCAATGGCAGTGCGCAGCACAACGATGGTAAATGACCCGCTGCGATAACCAGCTCTCCAGTCTCCAAAGGAGAAAAAACAATTTCCAATTTGGGACAGTCGATGCTCTTCACGTCATGTTGTCTGCAGCATCTTCGCGCAAATGCCGGGTACAGTATGTGCGGGTGTGTCCTCGCTTTCCCCTCCCCGTCTCCTTAAGGCTGTCGTGGGATGTCGATGGGCAAAACGGGAGGAGGGACCCTAACGAGGAGGTGCTGGTGCTTCACCTAACAAAATCAAAAGGTGCTGGGATCAGCAGAAAGACGCGGGTCCTCTGTTCCCCTCCACGCCAGCGTGACTCTGTGACGAGCGGCAGTGAAAAAGTCACAGGCGACATCTGTAGTCGCACTGTCTTTTCCTAAATGATATTCCCTTGTCCACATGTAATGATTGCGCGGCCTCATCCATTTTCAGCGTTAATGTGCAAAGCAGCGTTTAATTTTAACACAGGAACGTTGCAGCCATCTACGTCTTTCGCCTGTCTTCACGTGTCCAAAATAACACCAGGGATAATATGCCGAGACAGACGCAAGTGTGTTCCAGTATTCACTTCTGTGCGTCTCCTAATGGCCTGAGCACAACCGCGTTCTCAGGCTATGACTTCAAACGACATGCGTGAAATAATCGTCCAACGTAATGGGCTAGAAGATTATGCAATTTCACTGAGCCACAGCCCCACGCACACATCACACATATCGCACAGACTGGACACACACAGCGGCCTGTTGTATTCCATCAGCACAGCTCCTGTTAGTGGTCAAGCACATATTTTTGGGTGCCACAGTGCTCCACTGGATGACAAACTAAAACCTGCAGTCGGGCATTGCTCTGCATACCAAAAACGAGTTGGAGAAGGAGATGCAGATGCAGATGAGGAAATAACCACCAGAATATTTTTTCACTTTATCTACAGAATAAAGAACAACGGTAATGCTATACTGTATAAGTAGGGCAAATGCACAAAACTTATCTCCTCAAAACGTGCATCTGATTTTTAAAAAACGATAATCCAGTAATTAAGTATAAAGCCAGAAATTCAACAAACCAAAATGAAACCAAATAATTCACGATTAAGTTGTAAAGTGAAATTAAATAAGATGAAGTACAAGAATAAAACAGGTTTAAGCCAGGTATAAATGAACAAAATCACAAAAAGAAATTAGGAAAAAAACAATGTTTGATTGATGCTGTGGTAGTGTTGTCACTATTTAAATGCCAAGAACAGGCCCTAAAACCTAACTAATTACACAACATCTTAATTTTAAGGCTCAACACTACAATTGCATTTGCCAGTAAGTGTGTTTGTTCACAGTCATTACAGTTATAATCTTTACCAGCACAATTAGATAGGAAAGTGACACAAAGTGACAATCCTCCAGAAATGTATCTTTAGAACAAAGAACAGACTAATTAATGGGCCATCCTTTCCTCATTATCAGTCGGGTACTGGAGCTGGAAATGGAAGCAGTGACCAGGGCTGACCTCCAGCAAAACCAGAGGTCAGTGGGAATCCCCTTGTTGTTCAGGACAGGCGAAAACAAGGAGAGGCGGGGGTTGGGAAGAGGGGACACTGGCGGAATGGTCTTTTTTGCCAAGGTTACTCCTCCTGGCAAGCCTTCTGTCTGTTTGCCGGCCTGCTGCCACACATACACACTGCTCTTACTGTCTCTTAATGGCTTTCCCAGGTTCCTCATGACAGCAGAGACATTATTTATGAGCTGGGGCACTTACAAAGACTCCTACCATTGGCTCTGAAGCTCCACTCACTTTGCATTAGCTGGTTGCCCTTAATTAAATGCACAGACTTCCAAGCAATGTCTGGGATGTGCGTGGTGCTTTGATAGATGTGACAATGGGTGGAAGTTGGCAGAAGACGGTGTCAAAGTTGAGTCTGTTGCCAGGGGGCATTGATTTGGAACCTGTCTCAGAAAGGCTTTTGGCACAAACTCAAGGGCAAAAGGCAACAGGTTTTCTGTTGTTTACAACAACAATGTTTATTACTCATGAGCTAATGTTGGTATTATGTGCCTTTGTGTGATAAAAATATTGATCTAATCTTTAAATCTTGGTATTAGAGGTGCCTTGGTGTTTAATCACAACAAAAGATTAGCATTTATCTATCGTGGAAAAAAATACATTTTCACTAGAGAATTATTTCTTTTCCTGTTCCTCTAACTGCGTTGAGCGGACAAACTGAGCACAGGTGGAGGAGAAGCACACTTGTGTTTCTTTTTGAGTGCAAATTCGTGCAGGGGCATTGTGATCTAAATGGATTTTGTTTTGTTCTATAGCAAAATCACAGTTCATTACAGTATGTCCCTGCAGGACTACCATAGCTGCTCACTGGGATCGAATGATATCAAGTTACAAGGTATGGATTTAGGACGTCACAAGAAAATGATATAAACACCACCAATAATGTGATGGCCTGGTAAGCAAGAGTTGCACATTTACAAAACAGTTTTTACAAAAAAAAAAAAAAAAAAAAAAAAATCACAAACATAATTTTGTCATAAATTTCAATAAAATGAATAACTCTAATTCTTTTCCTTTCAGCTGGTCCCTTTCAGGGATCGCCAAAGCGATTCACCTGGCTCTATCTTACCCTATCCTCTGTGTCCTCTTCTCTTTTCTTCATGTCCTCCTTCACTACATCCATAAATCTCTTTCTCTAGGTCTTTCTCTAGACCTCCTGCCTGGCATCTAAAGTCAGCACCCTTCTACCAATATAGTCACTAGCTCTCCCTTGTACATGTCCAAACAATCTCAGTCTGGCCTCTCTGACTTTATATCCAAAACATCTAACATAAGCTGTCCTTCGGATATACTAATTTCTATACCTATCCATCTTCATCACTCCAAAAGAGCCCTGCGCTCCCCATTGCTCTGGACTGTTGACCCTAATAAAATTAATTTCAATTAGTCATAAAGTGGGTTTAAAGTCCTGCCTTAAGAGAAAGCTGTCATTCATTTGAAATAATTGTAGCTTATTTGTATTTGAATGACAACAAACCAAACATTTGCCATATTCCTCTATCTGGAATTTAAAAGAATGTAAATACAATGCCATCAATGCATAATATTGTTCCTTAAGATGATCATACACATCTCAATTTTTAATACTGTCCCATGCCTACCACATGGTATAAAAAGAAGTGTGAAATGTTTAATGGTAGTCTAAACCTTTCTCACGTGTGCCCAAAAATGACAACAATATATCCCACTGCAAAAATTTAAGCTCATATACCATGACAAAATATTTGCAGAACAAAACAAGTAGGTTAGCCCTGTCCCTTGAGTGCAGTGGACTCTGGAGTCTGTCACTTCTCTCTCACACTGCATTGCAGCAGCCACAGGTCCCAAAAACTCTGCACAAAGAAACGTAGATATTTCACCACAATTTAACAACAGATCCTACCCAGCATATTAGATCTCTAGTTAGTATAGTGCAAGTCTAATCTCTTATTTGCTGCAACAAAAAAAGATGCAATACTAAAGAATTTAACCTTTTCTGGTTGTTTTTGTCCTCTGGGTATCCTACATTTTCACAACCTTTTGCTTTGATACATTTTTTCTAATGCTTCTTCACCAAGACTTTTTTAACCCTGTGGGAATTGAGTCACTGCAGCATCACAGCTCTGGAGAGAAACTGAGGTGGCCTGAAAAAAGAGGCCAGGTTAGATTACGTTCAACTGCAGGACCTGTCTTATAGCGAGCTAGCCAATGAATTAAAAGAACAGCTTAGCACCAGAAATATCAATACAGCTGGCGCTGTCTGTCCTTTGCTGACCACACAAGGGACAAAGACTAAAAATCACAGAAAAATATGAGCAAATGGAGAGGTAGAATATGTGGATGTGATAGAAAAGGGGAGTGTTGCTCATCAGATTGGGCCCCAGCAGGATGAGGGCAGTCCCTGGAAAAGAGCCAGACACTAGGAGAGTACAAGGACACTGGTCCACTGCGGTATACTGCCACACTGACTTTCATACAGCCACACCACCTGACAACCAGCTCACACCAATAACAGGGACAAGTCACAAGCCATTTGTTGAAAATATATTTGATAGTATCCTATCCACAAATGTTGGTAAAGAGCCTCAAATTTAGGTTGTACTTAGAGTGGCACAGAGCCATGAGCAAGCCTAGTCAAATTAGAAGAACATGCCCAGTGTCTAGAGCCGTATGTTGCTTGGGCCACTTAGTCATCACCATGTCAATTGTTTTTTACAGCTGGCAACGGAGACTAAGATGTACCAATTCAACTTGTACTGTGCCACTTAAGTGTAATCAAAGTTTCAGAATGTCTTTTCATTGCTGTGAAAGGACAGATATTCAGTATCCCTGCAAAAAATCTAACCACAACAGCTATTATTTGGAGTTGTTGAGGGTTCTCATATGATGCTGCCAGGTGATTTTCAAATCTGGAAAGAAGTCAAAACTGGCTATAATCAAAACAATTTATTTAATGCAGAGTTGTTACCAGACTGACATCCAAGATCTGGCTACGACCCATTTCTCATTTTTACACAGAGCAACAGCACGACAAAAACTATCTTAGCTGCATTCAGTCCAGTGAGCCATCCTGGTGCTGAAGGGAAGGACTATGAGTCAGTCAGTGTGAATCACTGTCACAGTTGCAGGGATACCCTTATGCGGCATTGTACAATGTGTCTGTAGAAGTGAGGGAAATTCAAGTCAAGGTAAGCGTCTGTGAACGCTAGATTGTCACACTAAAGTCACATCAGTACTATGAGGCTGTTTATTAAGAATGAAAAATTAATATTTTGTTGTTGGCACACATTAATGACAAAAAACTCTGAACTTAACTGTTAATTTGCACATTTATTTTTTATTTCATTATTTTGTATCTCAGAAGTTTTGTTTATTCTATAGCTTACATATTGCCTTTTTACCCTTTATTTTGGGTATATCTTCATAGCGTTATTACTTTGGCACATGAAACAAGTTTCCTACTGTGCACATGGCGCTTTGAATATTGAATCTTGAATCCTAAAATATGTAATACTGTTCGGTGTTTCCTGCATAAAATTTGCCAGTTAAGGTGGTAGCCAACTCAAAGTGCCTCCAAATTGTCAACCTACAAGTTAATGTCATTTATGCACCCCACAAATAGTTAATTTAACATGAACACTTCATCATATTAGCATTAAAATTGGGCTCTGGGGGAAAAAAAAAAAGTTTGTTTTACTTTGTATAGCTTGTATTGAATGATAGTCAAGGTGGTAGGTGCTATAACTATTAAGTGCAGGGGGAAGTAGGGCCAGAAGTAGCTCAGTTGGTAGATATGGTCGACCACTAACCCGAGCCCCACTACCCACATTGCAAATGGTTGTTGTGTCCTTGAGCAAGACACTTCGCCCTTCCCTGAATGAATGTGTTAGTGAGACTGTATTCGGTTTAGGTCAGAGGGGCCGTAGGCGCACATTGGCAGCCACACTTCTGTCAGTCTGCCCCAGGGCTGTGGTTAGAGAAGTAGCTTAACACAACCGAGTGTGACTAAAGAGTGAGTGAATATTGCAAAGTAACACGCTTTGAATATCTAGAAAGGTGCTATATAAATCCAATGCATTATTATTAAACACTGCTGTTACAAATTAGAAGTACATGTTAATAGTAAATTGGACAGCAAAGACTTAAAGAACAGATGCATTAAACTTTCATTTTCATTTTCAGAAAGGATTAAAAAAAATGATATAGCATTAGTAGTTTTTAGTATAATAGAAAGTGACTATGCCCCTTCTAAATAAAATAACTATGTTGCCATTAATTTCAAACATACAGGGACCAATGAAAGTACTAAAGCTTGCTATGTATGTTACAAAAACAAGGTGCACTATGCATTTATAGCAAAGACTGACCTAGCGAACCTATGGACCTGAGAGTGGCGGCTAACAATAACAACTAATGTCAATATAATGATTTAGTCCTTGGACTTTTGCTTGTGAATGACTCAAGAAAACAGAGTATTTGTCATAGGCTGGTGCAGTATTTGCAGTCCATGCAGTGGTTCTGTAGTAGTAGTAGTCACCACAGCTGTGCTCTAACAAAATCAGTCCAGTCTTAAAGACACAGAGCAGCACAAAGATTTCTCATCAGTCAGCACTGTCACGGTACACATCTTCTGCCCGGGCTGGGTCATTTGCTACAAAGACTATCTCTTGGGGAGGCAGTGGGAGGAGCCTGGACAGAGACATCAGCCTCTCCCGGGCTGCTGGAGACGTCTCAGGTAAAGTTACAACAAGATGACAAAGCACTTTTCATGAGCTTGTTATCAGCTGGGTAGTAAAAGTATATGAAGCACCAGGAGAGAGAGAACAGACCTCTGCCAAGGCACTGGTCCGGTCTGGCAGTGCTAAAAATAACATATGTTTTGCTGGAGTCTTGAGTATGTGCCGCCTGTGGGGGAGGGATGTTTGCCTCCTTGGACATGTTTTCTGGGCTGTCCTTTGTGCAAGTGAAAGCACGGCACACTGAGTCATGATCCAGAAGAGTGAACTTTATGAATAGCCCCCAGAGTGCCATTGCACATTCTCCAAAGAACAGATGGATGAATGGCACCCACAGACAGAATTGCAATGTGTCTCATAGTTTCTATTTATGGACGTGCTGCATAATTGTTTTAGGGCAAATACTGTATCATATTTAAATATCATCAGAATGAATAGAAAGTTAATGAAGCATCTTTGCATTGGTATAAACAGGCTTTGGAAAGATGCAGTTCAATAAGGTGTGTGATATTGAAAAAAAATTACTTTTTAGATGGATAAATACTGATTACAAATTATAAATGGTCATAAAACATAGTATCTAATATATAATTCATAAAAATGCATAAAAAAGGAAAACCGATGTAAAAGTAAGTGTGACTTCCATGCTATTTGGACAGAGCAAGAGAGAAATGTTAACATGTAACAAGAAATAGATCAGAATGTGCTGTGTGTACCAGTTTTGACCAATTGCATGATCCCAGACAGTGTGTTAGCCAGTATAGGAGGCTCGCATTGGTTGGTTGGGCTATACAACTGGTCAGCATTCAGTATCAGTTATTCTAGTGCTGGCTACATCTGCTCACACAGCAAACTGACTAAAGAGACACAAAGTAAAATGTGGATTAATATAGGGAATTAATTAATGTGATATTAAACAAGGCTGAGATAACTGAGGAATTGCATCAGTCTACATTACAGCCACTGTTAAGGTATAAGCATTGAACATGTCTTGATTTTGCAGAGGTAAATGGGTTCTTATTTATTGAATGAAATGAGATTGCTATATTGGTAGGTGTGAGGGTTTGAGCGTGAGTTTTGGTAACTAACATTAATGATAAGTGATTCAATTGCTTTTCATGCATTCATTAAAGCAGTGATTCTCAACTGGGCCTTTGCCAGGACAAAAGAAAGTCTGATAAAAAAATAAAAGTAATGCAACTAATTAAAGAGGAACTCAGTAACTCGTTTCTTTGCTGTTTTGCCTTATTTTCCTTTATAGAGCTCTCCTAACACTTGTGAGTAAACACTCACAAGCCCAGTTGACTCCTGTGTGACCTGTCGCTTGGCTTTATTTTTATTTTCCCTTCTGTGTTCTTCTGCCATTTGGCTGCTCTGTCATGACAGAAATCAAGAAAAAAAAGCCATCACTGGCTTGTTGTTTGGCTCTCACCGCGAAGTGCCACTTTCTCGCATAACTCAAATTTTCCTTGACACTTGGTCGGCGACACTCAGACTTAAAAGTGTCGTTTTCGTCCCAGAAGCTGCAGGGGGAGATGCCGGGTGCTTCTTTCACCCCACAACAACTCATTTAACCATCACATTGACTCTGAAACAGTTTATTTAAGGTTAAAAAGTTACAGAGTTCTGCTTAAAAATTAAAAGTGAATAGTTGCCCTTCTAGCATCACTGCTTCCTTGGTTTATCTTTAAATGTGTTGTTTTTTGTGTTGGCATAATGTGAAATTCTGATATTATACTGTCACTGGTTCAAACTGTTTGATTCAATATATCTGATAAGTTGAAATACCTCTTTTATTTGGGCCGTGGCTTGTCATTATAGGGTGATGGTGGGTCCTGAAGCCAGACCAGTTAAGAACCACTGCATTAAAGCAAGCTTACATATCTGGTGCGCCATGTTGCCTACTGGGTGGGTATTACTAGAAAGAACATTAAGGGGGAGCTTTGAATTGTATCCATACACATACTGTAGTGTAACTGTGCCTCAGACATCACCAGCAGTGGAGCAGTGTTTCCCTTCACTGTTGTCTTGATTTGTTAATCAAAATTTTATATATTCAAGTGACTCACAAGTCTCATGATGTTGCACAATACAGTGTCAGTGTCAATATTATGAACAACAAATACAAAATCATTTTGACCTGAATAAGGTATTCTGGTGCATTAATGTGGTCCCCAGAAACCTGAAAAAATGTTTTGTTGAAAAGTGCAAGGAAGGTATGTTTAACTCTTGTAATATTTGATTGTTAGCAAGATTAAAAATAAGCAATGTTTGGATTTTGGTGAACTAGAGCATAATTTAGCAGAAGATGCAGTACTCAGTTGGAGTCTTGACCCTATATCTAGATAGGGCCATTGTGGGAGGGTCAAACTAGAGTGATGTGGTTTTGTTTGAATGTTATTTAGCCCTTAACAGTGAGGTGCATTTGCTTACCCCTTTTCTGTAAATGTACAGTAGTTACAGTCAGCGTTGTTGCGAGTTGATTTTGGAAAACTTGACATTTACGTATACTAGTATGCCACTACATACACAACATTTTATAAAATACATTTTATTTAATAATCAGAACAGTGAATACTGTCACTTCATGTCACAAACAAGTTGCCTTTCTTCAAACAGGCAAAAAACTGCTGCTGTGATTTATTAAATAACATTTAAAATATATAGTCAACACTCAGTGTTTGTTCCTGTTTTTGATAGATATTTTTCAGTAAAAGAAAATATTTTGATATTGCCAAATAAAATATTGAGCTATGTGTTGATTTTTTATTTTCTTACATACCTGTTATTGCCTATATAACTGCTTTGTCTATATATTACAACAATTGCAAGATAAAATTATATCAACACAGCTAGTCCGAATAACTACCTATCTCTGAAAAATTCTCAACTTCAACTACAACCTGAAGTAAGATGAGCAAGATATGCTATTACTATTTTCTGTCATTCTATTTGGCCATAAGAGTCCAATAGTAAGCTTGCCTAATATTTTGTCAAACTACATACTGTCTGGTAGCTGCAACAGACTGCACATCTGTAATATTATATTCAGATAGCAACAAACTTCATTTTAAAATCTTACAGCTCCCCTCTACTGTGATTATGAAACCAGAACAAGGCGTGTTGAACTGCAGTGTCCTTATTGCCAAGCTCTGCAGTCGATGATAAACGACACTGGGTAATGTGCAGCCATGTTGTGCGTTCCTTGGTTAAAAATATACTGAAGAAGGTTTAGTTCCTGCAGGGGACACAGAGGGAACAAAGCCAGTCAGCAGTTTTTAAAGCAGAGCACCTGGGTTTCAGGTGTTCAACCTAAAGGACGGAGCTCTCCTCACCTTCATTTGCACAACTACAGGTCTTAAACACAGTTTCACATTGGATTTGGTCTCTACCTATTATTGCATTAATATTCCTGCAGTTGGTGTCTTTTATTTGAGTATGTGAGACAAGTGTGAATTTAGATATACTGCTACCAACAAAACACACTTCAAGTCCTTGTATAAATCACAAATAAATTAAAGCCAGTTTTGTTATTTTATATAAACTTTTTCAGGAACCATTAGGAAGTGATTATATCGTGCTAGATATTCTGACATGCAGTCAGTGTTTTGAATATTGCGTTAATTATTTTACCCACTTGATATGCCTCCTTTATAATGTATAAACAATAAACTTAGTATAAGGCTCTCAGTAAGAAATTACAGCATATTGCAATTGTTTATTATAAAACCCTTGCAAAAGTTATTCAAAGTTTTAATTCATGCAATGATGTGAATGTAACACAATTGCAATTGCAGGTTATATGGAAAAAATAAACATGTGGACAATATAAAGAGCTTCCTGGTTCCTACAGTTTCTCAAAAAAGTCCTGAGCACTATTAAGGACATTCATCACCCCAGGTACTAACTATTGCATTTGTTTCTAACTACATAATAATTTGAGAAGCAAAATAACGCAATCACTCAATTTCCAAATTAAGAGCCAGATCTTAACAAAACAGAATAGACAGAATATATTGTATTCACTTTTATACTTCTTTTTGAAGTTTAGCTGAAACTTAACTGAAGACTTTATTACTAACCAGAGTTCAAATAACCTTTATCTTTCTTAATAGCTCTATCAGATATAAAAAGGTCAAATGAATAGCAGACGGTCACATGGTCATTTCAAGGACATAAACAGTCTGAACGCCTGTAATCTATTTAAAAGCATTTCTCACCGACAGAGGACCAAAGTGGGAGACGTATTACCCTGCTTAGCGCAGTCAGAATAAAACTTGTTATTAAGTGATTGTTCAGCCATCTCTGTTTTGAATATGATATCCAAAAGGAAAAATATTTCCAGCCAAATAAAACATTTTTATTAAAAGTAATATATGAGTGGATGCACTAGAGGGCAATAGTGAGCTATCTTTAGAATGTGCAGCTACAGTAAGACAGAACACCACAGCTGTATTCATCCCCACACTACTCAATATTAAGATTTGTTCTACGACTATATAAATGTATAAAAGATGCTTACTTATAAGTGGCCAAAAACAAACAAAAGCTATTTGCAAAGTCCTTTTATCATAAAAGGTGCATAATTTAAAAACTATATTTCTGTCTTTGTTTTTGTCTCCAACTATCAGAGACACTGGAGGCACAGACTCAGCCAGTATGATGACATTAAAAGTCTACTTTACAATTAACCCTGCATTATGCCGTGTCTCACACACCTTCTTTGGCCTTCTCTGTTCAAAGTTAATGAAGAGAAAACACAATAATTACTATGTAATAACCATATAAGGGGCACGGTGGCAGAACAGTTAGTGTTCTCGCCTCCCAGCAAGGAGATCGTGGGTTCAATCCTTGGGCCAACACACAAACTCTCTGGGTCTGTATGTCCTCCCCTTGTTACTGTGGGTTCTATCTGGGTACTTCGGATACCTCCCACCATCCAAAGACATGCAAGTGTTAGGTGAATTGGTGACTCTAAAATTGCCGAGAGTGAATGGTTGTCTGTCTGTGTTCGTCTCTCTGTCAGCACTGCAACAAGCTGGCCCCTGTCCAGGGTGTACCCACCTAAGGCCTAAAGTTTCTGGGACCTGTGACCCCTAACGGGAATTATATATATATATATATATACACTTTATTAACAATTATAATTAAAATGATTTTTAGTATATTTTTTGTGAACTAATTACAATTCTGCACCATTCTTTTGAATTTCCTTCTTTGAATGTGTTATTTCAGCTTTTAAAACGCACATGTGCAATTGATGCGCTGGAGGGGATGAAAGGTAGCTGACGTCAGGCCTAGTTGGCATGCCAACTCAGAGAATGGTTCCCAGCTAAAAGAGCAGCTGGGTCTGTTTCAAGATGGAGAACAGTGGGGTGCAGATGGCTTCTCAGTGACACAGGTTACATCATGCCATAATTGAAGAGGTCTATGGCCCTAAACATAATTTAAATCACTACAAGTTACTTAGTGATTGATTCAATTAGCCTTCGGTGATAACACTTGACTTGTTAGCTTGATATCCAGAAACAAGGCGTATTGTTGCTCTTTTCGTGCCTCAGAGGACAAAGAGGTGATAATGAACCACAGTTGGAAAATCTTTGTGAAAATGCAACACAGCACCATAGCAACATTGGAGGGGGTTACCCGGGAAACTACTGTTGTCATGGAGACTGAATCACAAGATGGGTTCAGCCAGAGGAAGGCGGGGCGTGGCACGTGCTCTCCCTTGTTTTGCACATGACCTCAAACACAATATAAGATCCATTAGGATAGCACACATATGACATATCCAGTCAGAATTGCTTCATTGTTCAGTTTATTTCATATAATAAGCTATGAGGCAGATCTGAATAAAAATACAATTTACGAAAAGCTCAACTTATGATAAGCATTTCCATATAGAGCACTCTGGATACCTGAAGAATATTGTGAACAAGATAACAGGTTATGATATTAAATATAACCTACACAGTAATTGGCTATATAAATAACCATAGTCTATTAAGGACACTGACACTCGACACTGAAACTCGTCTTCCCACAAAGCACAAGACAACGTTTTTGATTGGCATTTAGATGCAACAGAGTAGACAATAGGCTACAAGTGTATCCCAACCAGAAATACCAACAACTTCTGCAGTAACATCAAGATATGTAGGCAACGAGTGGCAATATACACTGCTTAAATATCTCTTTAACAGGCCACAAATTCACTATGTAGTGGGTGCTTCCCAAAGGACAAAAATAACAGCACTGACAGTAAGACTCACTGTCACTTTCTACCACTAGATGGAGTCATGAGAAACTACAGTATTTAGTTTAAGATTGTCAAATCAATAGTCATGTGGTAAAATGCATAAGCCCTTTCAGGAATGATCCAGACAAGGAATGACTGGATGTTTCTATAAATTCACAAACCTTACCAAACAAATTCCAATCAACTGTTGTTCAACAATTAATTCTTGAACTGAACCTAAATGAATTGTGGCATATTTTGAGAAAAGAGATACAAACCTATCCATACAAGACATGTTTGACTGACAAAGATAACTTGTTGTGGATAAGGTACAAATCAAATAATGACAGGCAGATCTGAGAGACATTTCCATGAGCCAAAGTTAACCTTTCTTTCTTTCTTTCTTTCTTTCTTAAACTTCAGTGGTATTTTTTTTCTCTGCCATTTGATTCTCTGACTACTTGCCCAACATAAGATAAACATTCAGTGAATTTTAGCAAGTAGCTTTTAGTGCTAATTACAACTGCAAATAAAGCAGCTAAAAATGACCAACTGGATTTGTAAGTACTGTTCCTTTAAAATGCATTGCAACCTGCTTAACTCAAGGCACCACAATGCATGCATGCACAAACAATTTAGGGTCTACTGACAAAATACACTATTGGGTATTGACAGGAGTGTTGATACACTGAAAGTCTTTGGAAAAATGTCAAAACTGCATATAGGCTCAATCTATTAATTAAACTTTTTAACAGGGCTCTATATATTTTGACAGCAGAGGGGAAAAAGCTATCTGTAAATGATTAGGCTACCTCGCATTAACTCAGAAAACAACACAGCTAAAACATCAAATTAAAAATGCTTCTCTCCGATTAGGTACAAAGGAAGAGTGTCACTGACTCCACCTGTTGGTTAAAAGTGGGAACAGGCTGGCTACAAAAAAATACCACTGAGCATGATATTGATATTTTTGTTCCAAAAACACAATAGCCTCGTTACCATTGTGTCAATAAGGCTATTTCAAAAAGCTTTTGTTTATCTTTTGATAGTAGGAAAAAATAAACATACTGCTCTTTAATGAATACTTCTCCACTATATTCATTAATACTTTGTTTAAATAAACAGCTCGGGTTATTTTGACATGTTTTGGTGTTTGAAGAATAAATGACTTGTTAAAGCCAACATTTATGCAGCTGTCACCCACAGATATGGACGTACACATCACGCTTGGTTATATAAAAATATTATTATAGCTACTTGAGTTGTCATGCTCCATAAATAATTTACACGTCTGTGAATATCTTCTTGATGTTAACGCAGTTCTGTGTGTTCTCTGTGCTGTAGTTGGGCTGTTTGAACGTGCCCTCCTCTATCACCATGTACTCTGACTTGCTGAGGGACGATGAGCTGCACGACCCTCTGAGTTCCTCTGGAGGGAGGTGCTCGCAGCTGGTCGTGTGCACGTACTGAGGATGCTCCTCTCCGTCCGTCTCTCTGTGGTAGAAGTAGTTGAAGTTGGACACAATCACAGGCACGGGTAAGGCAATGGTCAGGACGCCGGCTATTGCGCACAAAGAACCCACAATTTTTCCTCCAATAGTCACCGGGTGCATGTCTCCGTATCCCACGGTAGTCATGGTGACCACTGCCCACCAAAACGCGTCCGGGATGCTCGTAAAGCTAGACGTGGGGTCGTCTGCTTCAGCAAAGTAAACCGCGCTGGAAAACAGAATAACTCCAATGAAAAGAAAGAATATGAGCAAGCCTAGTTCCCTCATACTCGCTTTGAGTGTTTGCCCCAAAATCTGAAGTCCTTTAGAGTGTCGCGAGAGCTTAAAAATGCGAAACACTCTGACCAGTCTGATAACTCTGAGGATGGCCAGAGACATCGCCTGTTGCCCGCCGTTTGTCTGCCTCTCGGCCAGCTCCGTCCCCAGTGTGATAAAGTATGGGATAATGGCCACGATGTCTATGATATTCATGATGTTTTTAGAGAAGGTAGTCTTACTGGGGCAGGCAAAAAACCTGACCAGCAGTTCGAAGGAGAACCAAATAATACACAGCGTCTCAATCACAAAGAAGGGGTCTGTAAAAGGACTGGGGCCCGAAGTGGCTGTGCCATTTATAACTGGAGCCACCGTGGCTTGCTCCCTCTCGTCCCTGAACTCTGGCAGAGTTTCCATACAGAAAATGACAATAGAAATGAGAATGACCAGGACTGACACGATAGCTATGCCCCTGGCCGGCCCTGAACTCTCAGGGTACTCAAAGAGGAGCCAGACCTGTTTTTGGAAATCATTCTTTGGTAGCACGCGCTCTTCTTCTTTTATGAAGCCCTCGTCCTCGCGGAATTTCTCCATTGCCACCTCTCCAAGTTGGTAAAACCTGATCTCCTCGGAGAAGATGTCAATGGGCACGTTGACGGGTCTGCGGATGCGCCCCCCGGACTGGTAGTAGTATAGGATGGCATCAAAGCTGGGTCTGTTCCTGTCAAAAAAGTACTCATTCCGCAGCGGGTCAAAGTAGCGCATCCTCTTCCTCGGGTCCCCCAGAAGTGTGTCCGGGAACTGGTTGAAAGTTTTGAGTTGGGTCTCGAAGCGTAAACCCGAGATGTTGATAACCACCCTTTCGCAGCATCCCTGGCGCCCGCGCTCGTACCGCTCCACGGGCAGGTCTTCCAGCATGTTGTCCGCCGTCATGACGCCCCGCTCCCCCTCATCACCCCGGCCGTGCCTCGTGCTGCTGCCTCTGTGTCTGCTGGACGAGGGCGAGTGGATCACGCTGGGGGTGTGGTGGTCCATACAGGTGGTCTACAGAATCCGGAGGGGCCCAGCCAAAGCCCAACAGCTTTGGAGAGCCGAGCGCGGCTGCGCTTACATCTCCACCATCCGTCTCTGCTGCTGCACGCTCCGAAGCGCCGCACTCCCTCTGCTTTCAGTTTTTTAACAAACACGCGGACACCCGCCCACGACGCGCATATGTTTGACATACGTCCAGCAGCAGCCGCCCAATAGGAAATGAACCCCGCACACGACGCGCTCTACTTCACAAGAACAACATAAACACCTGTTTGATCCAAGACTCATCCTGCGCTCCCATTCTCAACACGTCCCACATAATAAAGACAAGAGGGGCTTTGCTCCTTTGTTTCTCTTCCCTTTACCCCTCCTTTTTTGTCTTTGATTTTTTTTTTCTTTCTTTGCATCCTTCCTCCACTCCATCCGAGGTTTTAGCCTTCATTTTTCATCAATTTTAACAGTAATAGGTGTTGGCCATAATTTTTGTGCTTTGTTGGAGATATATAGCCTATATATTTTGATAGCCTATGTGAAGCAATATGTCACTTTTCTAGAAATCTTAACTCTTCTGCAAACACTGATAAACGTTACTGATAATTAATAAACATTTTAGGCTGTGTCAAAAAGTGAGCTCCACTCCTTTGTTCACTGTATAGAAAGTTGTTTGTTGGGGGAGGTGCTGCTCTCCATGGTGCTGAAAACAGGCGTAACCGCTTGTGGCTCAAGGTGCACTTTCTTGCCAAAGAAAAAAAACTACTGCTTGTTTAAAGACGTTATTAAAACTGACTATAGTTGAGTTGTCTCATTTTCTCCACAATAAAAGCTTCTGTCTCCATGACGCAGCTCGAGTGTCAGTCTATATTATAATTGTGAGAAATGATGGAAAGACATGTTATTTGTAATTCACACTGACAAGCTTCAAAGACTTGGATCTCTGTCTGAGGAACAGTGCAGGGTTAATGAGTTCTGATCAAATTAAAGCTGGTGCAGTGACACCACAAACCCAAAGGAGAAGTTGTTTCTCCCACTCTTCAAAGCTAATCATGAACAGAAAATCCTGTTAAAACAGGTAACCTAGCCTACCAAAACATACTGACTGGCGCTGTGTGCAAAATGTTTTAGGAGAGGAAAAGATGTAACTATGAATATGTAAAGATTTGCTAGAAGCCATCCCATTACCATTCACTTTCTAATTCTCATGAATGCATCACTTTCTCATTAATTAAATTTTAAAACATGATATCAGATCAATATTTATAACTATAACTAAATCTGTGAATTTTTAAATTGCTATAACAAGTGCAGGTGTGTACCAACCTGGTGAATGTTACAATGAGCTTCAGTGATGCCGTTTTCTGACTTGTCCTTCTAGTGCACACATATATTCACTCTTTCAAAAATACACATCAAATTTTACAATAGACTGACTGGGACTGGACTATCTGGGGACCAAAGGCAGCATCTCATTGCATCATAAATATAAAATATATAATCAATCTTTTGCATTGTCTTTACCCGAGCCCCATCTGACATGAGCTGTCAATGAACTGCATACTAGTAAATAATAAAGTTCATATGTCAACAAAGCAGTACAACCATTGTGAGCAAAGAACCTAAGCTGGATCCCACACTGACAAAGTAATAAAACTGATTATTGACCTGCTACAGATTTTCTCTGTCTTTGTAAATAAATCAGGCTTGACCAATGAAGCTATTTGTAATATTAATAGCCAGCCCAGCCATCCTATTTTTAAGATTTGGTCTGGTCCCCTAGGATTCAGGAGGACACTATAACACAGAATGCAGAATATCCACTGGAATACTACGTTTTGGTTCATGTTTAAGCTGCATATGTGGAATACAATTTGTGATCTGTAGACAAATTGTGATCTGTAACCAACACTATATATGTATTACGTATACGTAACGTATATGTAATGTATTTAAATGCCTCACAAAAGCCACAATTGAGGTAAGACGTGATTCAAAGCTTCTTTTAAGTATACACATGCACAAATTTGTCATCTTCTGGTTTACTATAGACACACAATTATAATACCAAACCATACTGTGCCAGTGCCCAGATAAGCCCAGATAAATGAAGAGGGTTGCATAAAACCTATGCCAAATTAAGTACGCAGATTATCAGTATGACTTCCATACTTCAGGATAAATAAAAGCATAATATGGCTATGTTTGTTTTTGTTTGCTTATTACATAACTGCGCTAGCAAGCTGCATATTTGAAATTATTGTGTTTTTATACACAACTGTAAGATTATTGTTTTCTGTGGGATACTATTGGTAATATAAGACAATAAAATCATAGATTTTTTTTTTCAGAGTGTAATACACAACATGGCAAAAGAGACATATAAATGCACGCTGCTTCAGATTTTAATTTAATCAATGTTGCTATAAATCGCTGTTGTAGGAAAACCATCTTTATATTCACAGTCCTCCAGTGGTTGCATCTTGGTACGCAAAGGAAGTTTTGTCTGGTCTTGGTTTCCATAGCAACAAACAAGTGTTTGGTTAAAAAAAATGGCTTAAGTTATATAATTTCCGACCTTCTACCAAGAGACTATTTTTCACATTCAATGCAGAGGACTGAACATATTACAGAAAAGGATTAAAAGGACACAGACTTTTTTGTGATAACTGCAAGGCCACTTAGTGATGAAACACTGGCATAGAAACAGGGACAGATTTAACAGCTTAAACCATGGGTAGGAGAGCCGCTTTATTTTACACTGGTTATCAGCCCCTGGTCATATCTCGCCTACCCCCTCCCTCTCTGCATTTCCCTTTACCCAATTCCCTTTCTGATTGAAAATAATAGCCGAGAATACATTTTGTTTAAATTCACTCAGGCCATGGAAGCAGCTTGTAAACACAGTCTGATTGGTCTGCCTCCCTGTTCAGCTCATGAGAAAATACCATTTTTGATTTGCTCTCCAAGATGAACCTTGGATGCTATGGAGGCTGGGGATAACAGTAATTGATGGCTGGGGCTGCTGCAGATCGAGTCTTCAATATGCAGGGAAAAGTGCTTTGCTGATTACATTGTTATGCTGTGAATACATGTGCGCCTTGCAGGTTTTGAGAATGAAAATATCTGGAATTCTCATGCAGATAGTACACTGGTTACAGTGCCATGAGGTCAGGAATATATCCTAAAAATACAAAATATCTGATTTATTATTGTTGTAAACACTGGTCAAGGGATTTCCCTAGATAGATCACAAGCAATCATTCACAGAGCAATGCAGTTCAGTAGGGTTGTAAAGGCTGCAAACAGGACGGTTATTTATGTAAACCTCTAGAGATGGAGGCAATGAAACATAGACTTTATCAGTGTGGGAAGTTAAAAAATTACTAATTAAGTCTGGCAGAAGCTGGAATTTTACAAATGACACTGTGCATCTGGAAGGGTATTTGATATAATAATCCCTCCCAAAAGACCTTAAGTGCATTTGTCATTCAAAGGCCTTGTAGATAGGCGGAGAGAGGGCTAGCTTCCGTCTGACAAAAGACACAGCTCACTGTTTGAATAATGAGGATCCAGGATTTTTCTGTCTGTTTGGTCTAGCTCGCAGGCACACACCAGTTGATCGATAAAGTCAGAGAGTGAGAGAGCATGGTCTATCGATCAGAGATATGTATTGGCTGTGACTGCTGCCAGCACACAATCATTACACGTTCACACTGTCCACAGTCACAGACCACACGAGTCAAGGTGAAGGCCAAGGTCATTACTTTTCTGCTTACGATGTAAAGCAGCAGAGAGAGAGGGGTTAAGTGAGCATTATACCTGTCGATATTTGGGATGGAACATGTGAGAAAAATTGCTTGTGATATTTGAATGCCATTTAGCAAAATAGAATCAAATAATTAACACAGTAACATGTAGCCTCATCATTGTTTTAATAACCCTACAACCAACTTTCTTGGCCAAAGGGATGTGGGTCTGAACTTTCTCCCAAGAACATACTTTAGTTTATTTTATGTGTAAAGTGTAAGTAATGCATGAAATAAATAATAAATATATATAATACATATAATAAAATATAATATAATGATAATAATTTGCATTTTAGACATTGCCTTTGTGATAACCATCCATTTAAACCATTTTCTGAAGTCCTAATCAATTTTACTAGATTCTTAGAAAAATTTGCTTGATTCTTAAAATAGACCAAGATTCTTCAGACAAACTAAATCTTTCTTGAGTCCAACTCAACATCAAATTCCAATTAACTAAATGTCACTGAGACTTTACAAATCTGTTCTGGCAAACTATAGTGCATGTAAGTCACAAATTGCAATATCTTTATATGTTGCACATACTGCACACGTCACCAAGTTGTTTTACCACCAAGGAAATCGTGACACACATGGAAAATGACGAGGGAATACATCTCATTGCCTCATCAACTTTGGCACCTTGACGTTGCAGCCATAATTAAACCAGTATAAGACATGACATTTGCTAGTTAATACAGTGTTTAATTATGTTTGTGCCACATACAGGCAGGCATCAGAGTTACAAACTCATACCGATTTGAACTGTACCTGTCTCAAACTAAAATTTCTCTAATTAACACTCTAATTAACATTGAATGACCTTTTCAAAAACAAACTGCATCAAATATGATTTTATATTAACTCTGGTCCATAATAGCGTCTGAGGAGCAATCGTGAGCCCAGATTCCCTTTGGGACATAACAGGATGTGATGCCAGTATCTAGAATTACAGCACTGTGTATGGCATGTGTGACGCAAAATTGCTATTCCAAACAGCATCCCCACAGTGTTATGTGAAGGTCGTGTCCAAGGAGGAGGCATATGTTGGGAGAGAGATGTAGCCCCTTGGATTAGAGACCCCCAGAGGGGAGAACTGTGTGGCCCATGCATGACATGCTGTCACCATAATGGATCAGTCAGGCTATAAGCAAAGACCCCCTGGAGCATCAGACCTCTGCTTTATGTCTGACCAGGGAGAACTTTGTTTTGAGAGGAGAGATGGGGGATTGACTTGAATACTAATAATGTTTCCAATTGTAAACTGGTGTTCTCACTCATAGACGAGAAGCAGACATTAGATCCAGACAGTAATCCACACCAAAAACTATATTTACTACTACAATTTACATGTTAATTTTCCCACTTTGCACTTTCAGAAAGTTTCATGAAGACCAGCCTGTAACATTTTAAGTTATGCTGTTAACAGACCAAAATGGCAATGGTGCAGAATCCTTAAAAAAATCTAGATCCAGACCATGATCCGGATTCACACCAAAAACTAATAATTGTCAAAATCCGTCTATGATTTTAGGAGGGTCACAAGTTAGTGTACTCTTTGTGTCAGTTCCAAGTCAAGACACATGTAGAAGGTTGCGCCAGGAAGGGCATCCATCGTGAAACTAATGCCAAAACAATATATAAATCACTGCACTCTAGGAGGTAGATGAATTGAAAAATCTTGCTAACAGACAAACAAACCAACACCAGCAAAAGAAAAAAAAACCTTCTGAGCAAAAGTTTAAAAAATCATAGTGTGGTCTACAAGTACACAGTATTTTCAAAAGTATTTGCTCACCCACCCAAATAACTGAGGGGGTTGTTTTTAGGAGCTGGGCTTGGCCTCTTAGTTCCAGTGAAAGGAACTCTGAATGCTTCAGCATCCCAAGAGATTTTGGACAATTCCATGCTCCCAACTTTGTGGGAACAGTTTGGGGATAGCCACTTCCTGTTCCAACATGACTGTGCACCAGTGCACAAAGCACGGTCCATAAAGACATGGATGAGTGAGTTTGGTGTGGAAGAACTTGACTGGCCTGCACAGAGTCCTGACCTCACCTTTGGGATGAATCAGAGTGAAGACTGCGAGCCAGGCCTTTCGTTACGTCAGACACGTAGATGTGTCGTAGATAGATGCAAAGGTTGGGCCGACATCATATTAAACCTATGGATTAAGAATGGGATGTCACTTCAGTGAAGTTCATATGTGTGTAAAGGCAGGTGAGCAAATACTTTTGGAAATATAGTGTATCTTGCTGCCTACGTCTAAGCAGCACTTCGATACATAATAGCTACAGAATCCAATAAAAATCATAATTCTTTTATGATGCTTGTAACATACTCCCCGCTGAATTATTTCTGTAATCTATCAAGCTTGCACGTCCCTGCAGAAGCTGGCGCAGGAGAAATCTTTGAAGTGCGATCCACAGTTTGTAAGGAGCAGATGGGCTGACTAATGTAACTCCTGACAGGTGCTGCGTGTGTCTCACTGCCAAAGCACTGTGAGAGATGGCACCATGGCTCATTTAGGGACAGCAATAGGAACGACCACCAAGACGGAGAGGAGCAAGAAGTCAATTAAAACGCGTACCACAATAAACAAAAACAGGCATATGTGAATGTAATCTGATTTTATGTTTCAATCTAATGTTGACATGACAGCCTTGAAAATACTACAGCACAACACAAGCACACAAAACCATTCAGACAACAAAGAAACAATCCAAAAATATGCCTTGTTTTTGCTGGTTGGACCACAACAGTATCTTTGCTGTGACACTGTATGCAAAGTCACACACTAGGAGGCTGACAAAGTGCCATTTAGCATGAAATTATGGATTCCCAAGTCAAGTACTCCAGAGGCACACTGACCTTTTCGGAAGAATTCTTATGAGCAGAATACATAAATGGTCTTTCCTACACACTGTACAAAAATATATGAAAATTGATCACACATGCTTGTACAGTGGCGATACTGTTCATTGTAACATTACGCCTAAAATATAGTGTACTATTAAGGATACTCAGCTCTGTACTAATAACTGATATCACTTAATTAGGTAGAAAAACAAGAGCCCAAAAATTGCCCTATGGCCAGAAACAGTCAGGAGCTGTAAGCCTATTTATGTGATCAGCAGCAAACAAAAGCACTGTATTTATTAAATGTTAACAAGGAAAGTGAATGTGATTTTTAAATACCTTTTCTGTCATTCAGTCAGTCATCTTATGCATGAGAAGCAAAAGCATTTCATTTTTATAAGGCCATAACTAAACACCCAAATCAGTCTACCTCAAACAACTAGTTCAATCAGTGCATACAAACTCTTTTTAATTAAAAAGGCACTTCTTACTTAAAGGTTAACTGACCCTTTAAATAACATGGCAGCAGTTAATTAAAATGATCAAATAGAAAATCATGAACAAATTCCACTGATGATTATAAGCCATGTATTCCTTGATTTTGTTAATTACACTATTTAACTTATTCTATGTTTTCATGGCAACTGAATGTCAGCCTTTTTTGCCAAGAATTAGGCAAATGGACAATCTAAAGAGAACTGTCTGAACTAAAGACTGTTTAATTATTGCATCAATAAAATACATAATCCAGCCAAAAAAAGTCGCCTGGATAAATGGAGAGGGCTTTGGGCACTCGAGGTAAAAATCTGTGCCAAATCATTATGCAAAGCAGGTCAGACTAAGAGAGAGATAATTTTACTGTGGTGACAACGGAAAAAAAAGAACATAATATAAGCCAAAAATGGGAAGGTCACATGCCAAGCTTGGATAAACAGAGAGGGTGACATCAGGAAATCTTTGCCAAAACAATATGAGAATCACCGCATCCTAATAGGCAGGTGATTTGCTGTGGTGACCCCAGAAGGAAAAGCTGAAAGAAAAGAGGAGAATTTGAAATTATATAATTATGATAATAAATCAATAAATACACAAATTTCCTGCTACAGTACAATTACTGAGAATACTGTATGTAAAGCTCAAGTCAAACTAATATCAATGTGCACAGATGGAGGCATTCCTTTGATGGTATTTTGGTATGCTGGTTGTATCCATGGTAACAGGAAAATGGGGGATCCCATTTTCTCGCTGCTGCTGCGATGGGAATTTTCCTTGCCAGTATTCCAGACTGTGAAATTAACACTTTGAGATTAAATTTCACGGCCTGCTGCCCACTATGGACAGCTCTTAACGCAGCTGCACCCCCACATGTTTGGACACACACACAAACACACGTAGCCCTAACATGATTTCACACACTCTCATGGGTAGGAAGATATGCAAATCAGGATTAACGATATCCTACTTATTTGGCTCTCATTTCCTGCATGTGCTTCATGAACAGGAGGAAAAGTCCAAACAGTGCATCTACTGCAACATAAAAACTGTGCACATGTATGCTTGCATGCATGAATGCTAATGGTTCACTCATATTTTTTCTGCATGGACAAATATGCAAGCACTACAGACACCATTCCCTTGTTTGATGTAAATAACAAGCTCGTGGCTGCTGTAATGTTAGTGTGAAGTGATGTTACTGCCATTTTTTTTTTTCCAGCCTCAGGTCCCATTATATGGCTGCCACATGTGATTTACCACAGACAGGTGATAATCAATACGCTTTGTCTTTTAATAAATCCTGTTAAGTAGGGGAAAACATTTACAACTTGATTATGAGCAGCCTGTTGAAAAGACAAACTATTATAGACTGATATTTTTTGTGACGAGTTCAGCCTCTGCCGGAAACCAATCCAACATTATTACAATTCTGCAGCATATTACCAATAGAGACGAACTGAGCTAGACTGATACCAGATGCAAATAATAGCAAGGGGCATTACTATTTCCTGCTGCTAACAAACAGAGTTAGTCTTCATTTAAATGGCTAATTGGATGATAAAATTATAAAAGAGCATGTTAATGAAACCAGACTGTAAACTGCCAAAGTACAAATGACTTCTATATTGCTGCACTCAATGAAAAAAGAGAATACAGTGCTAAATGTAGTCAAAAGGGAGACGGAACTGCATTTTGTTTGGCATATTGAGACGCTTGGTTTTCTGATAAAATAATTGCACCTTCTGTCTCCCAACTATCTGTCACACTGAAACCTTTTGAAGAATTTGGTCTGAAGGGCTTGGTGTGCGGCTGTTTCACATACAAAGGGATTGGAAGCTCAGCCGTGGATGATGGCAATGACAGCAGCCTGACATGACGTGTTACAGGACCATTTACCCTCCCAACATCAGTTTGCATTGGGATATTTACCGATAGCACAGTGGCAGCCTGACTGCGGTAATGATCTAGGTCAGTGGAGATGATGACAGTGCCTGGGCACAGCTGTGGGAAAACACACACTAAAAATGCAAAAACTATTACAGAAATGACAATGAAGTGAAAAATTAATCAGCAAAATAATTGGTGCCTATTGTAAATGGTATTATACATACAAATCTTCAGTGTCAAACAAGTGTTTTAATGTGTTGCATGAATGATTTTGTGTCCATTACAACTGTTATACGATCTAATCCAGTCATTTAACAATGGAAAAAAAAAACATCCCTTTTAATTTCATTGCTGATTGTGATTATGAAGTGCTTTCAATCTTTTCATAAAGGCCCAAACAACAGAAAGCAAGGCACAAAGCTTTGTTAGGACAGACTTCAAAGTGCTCATTACAGGCAGGGCGCTTTGAAGAGACAAGATAAGGCCTCAGTGTTAAATCACAGTTGGATCTCTTTAAAAGCTGTTCTTGTGTCACAGGGGATACAATCATTATGAACACATTAGCCAAATGTAGTGCATTTGGCTTAAAATGTGTAACAGAAAAAGTGAAATCAGTGTGATGTAGTGCATGTATATTGTATCACTGACCGCTAAAATTCCCAGCTGGCACTGCAGTGTACTCCCAGTACGTCCCCATAAATCCTGTGGAAGTCTCTGTTTACTGGTGTGTAATAGGTTTGGTGATCCTAGCACAGATCCTAGTGATTTAATGTGACCATTTACAAAATGGCTTTGGTAACTGGGCCGTTGTGGTTTTGGTAACAGAGGAATAAAGTTAATATGCAGTGCTATAAATTCTTAACAGCACCTTCATGTGTTTGTTCATCTTTTTTAAATTCAAGGTATAGACATTTTACTTTTTAAATTATATTATAAATATATAATAGTAATGTAATAAGAATCATCTGTGAAAATGCTTTATGTCATATAGACTGTAATATTAAGGATTTTAATCTGCTGGCTGGCACACTCCAGCAGGTTAAAATCCTGCTGGGGTGACTGCTTGAATAATAGCTTTGGTCTAAGTTTTATGATATATAATATTAAATGAAAGCAGAATAGTAGTTATACTGTTGTTGTTGGCGAGTGCTGGGGTTGGAAACTCTACAGGTGGTACAGAATTTGCTCCAAGGACGGCAATAGTAAATCGGGTAAGGCAAGTATTTGGCTACATCATTCTCATCACTAACTAAAACAAGCTTATCCTACATTCTTGTCTCAAAATAAAAATATGTATTAAAACATTTAAAATGTATAAAAGCTGGGATGGCAGTAGCTAAGTCAGTAGAGATGTTTGCCCACTAACCTGAAGGTTGGTGGTTCATTTTCCGCTACCGCCAATACATACTATTGTTGTGTTCTTGGGCGAGACACTTCACCCACCTTGCATGTATGAATGTGTCAGTGTGACTGTGGTCACTTGGTGGTGTTTGGAGGGGATCGAAGGTGCAGATTGCAGCTTCTGCCAGTCTGCCCCAAGGCAGCTGCCGGTACTGAAGGAGCTCACCACAACTGAGTGTGACTGAGGAGTGAATGAATAATGTAACTGTAAAGCGACTTTGAGTGACTACAAAAAAGTGCTACATAAGACGGATGCATTAATATCCTTTCTCTGCTCCTATTGTTGGCTAGAAGACCCTTTTATGTATGCAGCATAATAAAATGTGCTATTTAAGTGAACAGTTTTGATATAGCTTTCTTATTTCTAACATGTATCCAGTCACCATTAAGGACTCAAAATAATGTACTGTCTTTTGTGAAAACTTTCTTATTTGAGAAGACTATAACAATAACAAGCTAATTTCTTTACAAAGACCAAACCAAACACCCAAAGCCCACAAAGCATTTGTTTTCTTGAGAAGGCATTTTTGTGCAAATGTGATTAACTACGTGGCGAGCAGGGCCTATTTACTGGAGCTGATACATTAATTCATGCACACAATGAAGACACAAGAATCTGACAGTGTTTATTTAAAAACATCCGCTCCAACTCTAAAAGTGTCACATTTGATACAGCTCACATTTGTTCTCTCAGCACATCTCACTAAACAAACAAGCAGCAGATATTGGACACAGTGGCTGCTCCCGCCACACCAAGGGGAGCTCTCACTTCCCTTTCTGCATGTGCAATTGCCTTAGCTCAATGATTTATGAAAAGGAGAACAATTTTTGCACAGATGGGACATAGATATAAATATTCTGACCCATTAGGAGAAGGGCAGACTATACTGCGCTTCAGGTGATCTATGACAAGGCGAGAGGTTGAGAGCGCTGCAGGAATGAGGTAAAAGAGTGATCTGACCGAGTCCTGACATACAAATTAATAATACAGAGAGATTGGTGTGGTGGGTTCAATCAATTTGTGTTTCTTAGTCACTGCAAGAGTCTTATATCAGCACGCTACTGAATTGTAAAGACAGAAAAATCGGACCCTGTCAGTGTCCACCAGTTAATCAATGGAAAGCAATATAGACACAGGCTAAATACAGCTACAGTTGTTTACTGCACCTGATACAGAGGCACAGTGCCAAACCAACATATCACTATTGTGTTTTTCCCAGTGCAGTAGACACCCAAGGGACAATGAGGAACGTGTATGACAAAATTGTTAATCGCTATTAATATTTCAGAATGTTGATTTATAATGTAATGCAGGGACAATTATTTTAATAATTTAGACTTGAATTAAGATGTAAAAGAACATTGTTTTAGACACACAACCATATATGGTCAAATGTAGTTGTGAGACAGGCTATTGAATACTCATAAAATCATTTAAAAGAAATTCAAAGATAAGGCCTGGTGAAAGGTATACTTCTGACAGCAGATTTTTTCATGTTTCTGTTTTTGTTTTCAGCTTTGCTTCCCACATACTACAGCCTACACTACACTGTATGCCTCTAAGGCTTTGTGCAGCGTGTAATACATGTTTCTGGCTATATATAGTCATCATTACTATGCACAAATACCTTATGGAAAAGCGTGCACAAAGCCATATCGCTCCGTGAAGCTCTTAAGTCAATCAGTCACTATGCAGCAGCTGTTACCGTCCTATACCATGTCTCAATCTCAATACAAAAGATTCACTCTTGTCACACAGATGAAGTCACTGGTGGCTCCAGGCTTTATTTTGTATGCCACGCTGCTGCTGCTGACATTTTGCCTATTTCTACGGGTCGTCACGATAGAGGCAAAGCGTTCACAAAAAGAGCTTCATTAGCCAATGAAAGTTTTCCTGCAGCCCGCGTGTGCATCTGTTGTTGTTGGCTCGGCATAGTTAAAAGATCCCTGAGAGGATTAATTTGCTCTTTCTTCTAATGAGCACTTGAACAGGCATACCTGCCCTGTCGCGGTTCCCCTGAGGATATAGGCTTCAAAACAGGATGTGTTATGTTAAACAACGACTAGAGCAACAGTCAGAACAGAAAATCTTCAGTTTAGGTGGATCAGGTTAACAATCTAGAAAGAACTGGGTACCTGGCTTTGGCCAGATAAAAAAATAAGACTAAGTAATAGAGTTTTACAAACTGCAAATCAGTTTTATACAATCTACAGTTTAGTTTGCAACTGATGTGTAAAATAATGCATCTAGCTTCTGTCCTCAACCACAGGAGGGCAGCAAAATTATGTGGCCAATTCTTCACTGCTCATACTTCTGGGGTGTTCAGAGCCATCTTGTTCTAATTCTGAATACATTTAGAAGCAGCACTACTGAAATGAAACAGACACCACTAAGATTAATTCAAAATGACAGCAAAAGATCTGTAATGCTTTCTTTCCTTAAATCGATTGACCCAACAACCCGAGAACATATTAAAGATGTTTAAACTGCAAATCAGGTGCTTAGTGCAAAATTGGGGGCCATGGTCTCAGATGCCAAGGACAGTCCTGAAGGTCAAACTGAACAATTTCACAAAATATTTAAATCTGAAGTGTTTGGGTGTATGTTCCTGTTGAATAAGTGTCTTTTAATTTAATGTCCTAAAAAGCAATATAAACGTTTGATGTATTATTGTTGTTATTTGAATAACACACTTTGCATTATATCCAATATAAATAATGTAAGTCTTGTATCTAATAAAATGGTAATGCATAAATCCACAGCATATTATATATATTGAATATTATAATTCCTTTATTGTCATTGTGTACAATGTACAACGAGAATGGTTTGCTCTTCTATAAAAAACAGCACAACACAAAAATGCAACAACAACTCCGCAGAGGATGATTCATAAATATTTACTATCAAAACATATAATAAATAAAAGCAATGAATAAAAGGAATAAAACCATGTGTGTTTCAGTCACATAGTTGCCCGGACATGTGCCTGACCAAAAATCTACATTAAAGTGCAAGAATCGGCTGATGGCCAATTGTCAAAAAAATTGGCCCAATACAAATAAGTAAGATCTAATTACAGCTAATTACATCTTTATGTAGAAATTATAAATATTTAATTGCATGATTCATATGATTATTTAATGATTATTAGCTAAATTGCAGATGGAGTCATGTAAGTGTGGCAGTATTGCAGTTATGTAGATTTGACAGAAAATTTATGACAGAAAGTCTTGTAAGAAACAAACTTAAATTAAACAAAACAAAATATTTAGAAAATGTATATTTTCTTTGTTTTGTTTTGTTTTTTTGACAAAAAAAAAAGCATTAGAAGATGACAGCTCAGGTCATTGTGCAGAATTTTTTTGTAGTTGTTTGATCAAAGTTTGGAGGTCACCTGATCCTCTGTGTGCATGTATGTGCACATGGGGCTCTTGGTCTTTCAGGGCAAAAGCATAATAGACATCGAACCGCCCCAGGGGCCAAACCTCTTTAGCCTCTGGACAAGGTGTCCCGCCTGAGCCAGATATGATTACAGCGATGCAACTTTAAAGTGATGAGTCCTGGAGATGTAAAGAATAATGAGAAGACTGTTTTGGATTTATGTAGAAAACATTCAGAGTTTAGAGTTTCTGAGTTCAGAAGATGTATGCCAAATGCTTTATTGATATAAGGTAAAGCCTTACATTAGAAGTAGCTTTAACAAAATATAGTTGTGCTTTTGACAAAATATACAAGTAGTAAAAAAATATTTTATGCTTTACTGGATGTAAAACAGTAGCTAACACACTTACGTGCTGTAAAGAGTAAATGGCACTTAGTAAATAGACTATTTAGGTTCATTCTCAATGGCACACAACAAATTCTTGGTGTTGGAGACACCACGCTGCACTGTCAAGCCAGATTATTCGCTGTTCACTATACATCTTAGGAGGCTTAAACTGCTGGGCAATCCATGCCGCGGGGCATCAGTGGTGGGACGGGAGCCAAACCATGGCACCCATGAACTGAGATCGTCCAACAAAACATTACTGTGAAAAATGGGGACTTTGACGTACATCTTATGACATCAAGTTCACTGCCACAGTACAAAAGACTATACATATCAACTGAGGGCAGAATTTTAATGGATGCTTTAAGAAAGATCTTATTCAGGCTATCAGCCTGGTTTAAATTATTATGTCGACATTCAATCAAACTACATAATCTACACTATGTAGACCTGCGAGTGGCAGCATCAATATACTGTAATTGACAGAAACTTCAGGACAATCAGACTATTAAAAATGAGTGTGAAAATGCATGCTGATGCACTGATGGATGCTGATTTGACCAGATAGCTCTTACAAGGAAACACATTCTCTCACCAAGCACACAAAGACTGAATCCTTTGTAACAAATGAGAGAGAGAAGGTCCCTGGATCACTATTCCATGTGTAAACACAGATGTGCAGAGAATCCCTGTATCATACAGATTCACACACAGGAAGCACATTAGGTCTTATCACACCAGCACAAGCTTATGGACACATGCAAAGCCATGACATTACATGCAGCAGAGGAGAAAGTTTAAAGTGTAAGTGAGGTACATACGTACATACACATGCACTGCTAGATTAACGACTTTTGAAATGTTTTGAACCCTTTCTAAATGAAATTTGACACTTTCTATAAAAGACAACAAGGCCATTGTCCTCTGGAGTTGGGGTGCGTTTTTCATGAAAGGCTATCTGCCTAGTGGCCCTGCAGTAATCTGGGCTAGGCACAGTGCCGGTCATGGGTCACATGCTTGACCTGACTTTGGCTGGTGGGCCTTTAGATTACTGCTTAGGTCAGGTGTTTCATTTGCTTAAGATAATCTGACGAACCATCTAAGTTTAGTAGGCTACAACTGCCTTAAAACTACAGTGGTGGTTGCATTTCACTAAAATAAAAACTGTCTGTTAAACTGACTGTTTAACAGTCTAGACCAAGTTGACAGACTTTGTCCAACAGTAAATTCAAGTCAGATGTCAGATGTCTGGGTTATATATTTTAAAACCAAAACTACAGTTAACTTAAATATTTCAAAAGTCAACCTGGCTCAAACCACAGCTTTTCACACTAACTCTATCACATGATCATTACATTCATTACCAGGGTAACGAGAAATTACATTCTCTATGTGTGAGTAGGGTTTCAATAATAGTTTCTCGCTGAATTTGGCAATGTACTGTACATTGACTTCTTCCTGTGTTTAATAAGGCAGGAGATGACAGGTGACTTTTATAACAAATTAAGTCCATAAGACCAGATTTTACAGTTTGGGAGCTAGAGTCCCTCATGTAAAATATTGTGTAACACTATTGTTGACCAGGGAACACTACATCTTGCTCTGCTGTGTTTTTGTGATAATCAGATTTGAAGTTTTCATAGAACGAAGATTAAGCCCTTACTTCCTGCTCAGTTCCACAAAGTCAGCTGTCTTTTCAAGAGCTCGGCTCGCGCTGATGTGGCTGATGAAGGCCAGATGTGGATCACCAATGCATAGCAACATGGAAACTTGCATAGTTATTCAATGCCATTTTACCATTTTGTTTATTTACTAATCATAACTAACACTACTGCATCTTGGTTGTTTTGTACCACTGTTTTCTACTATTTAGTTGATGTATTCTTAAAATATGTTTGGATAAATCTCCCATCATTCCCCACTGAGGTACTGTAAACATAATGCTTTTCTTGTAATTTTCTGTGTCTGTGAGTAGTGTCTGCACTCGCTTTTCCAGCAAAAAAGCTGAGTGTTTATGGCCTGTGTCCCATTATAGAACACATCTGAATGCTCAAATTACATTGATTATGAGATAAAGTAATAGTATAAGCTCGCATCTGTTACTGGAATAAGGAAGACCTATATAGTCCCATAAATGCATACAGATTTTTTTATAGTGAAAATGGCAGCTACAAAATTAGCATCTCAAATTAGCATACATAATATGACACAAAAGCAAAGATGAACCAAAAGCAGCTAAAAACTTCAAGTTCAACTTACAACACAGCATTTATTTTATTGATTTGCTTAATCATTAACTGACTGGGTCAAATGACATTTCTTTTTCAACCAGTAGCAAAGCCATATGCAAATTATGATTATAAGAACTTACTCACTTTAAATTTGTTAATGTATTCAAGCATGTCAGACCGCACGTTAAATGGGTCTTAAAATATAAGACAAGTATTAAGTCCTGAGGCCTGTTATATTTGAATCCAATGCAATATGAATATTGTGTATTAATTAAAGATAGCTTATTGGCAGTTTTTGAAAATCGTTTGAACTATCCTAGACTAATTCTTTCTATATGACACAACTTGCCTGATAGAAAAAAAACTGAAAGTTGCAAATATCAGGGCAACAACAGCTTGGCATTTTGGGTTCAAGTGCGTACGATTCACTAAAATTCTCTCTCAGCTCTCCCCCTGATTTTCTTGTCAATTCTTCACTGTTTTGTCAAATCAAGCCTAGAAAGGCCCAAAAAAGTAAATAAAGTTTCAAATATGGCCAAAATCCATGTAAAACCAGCAGCCGTGCCATAAAAAGTTCAGAACTTATAATCAATGCGTAATATAGTAAGTAGACCTGATCAAGCATGTTCTCATTATGATCCAGATGTGGACTACTGGTAATGGAATCAATATGATCTTTCACAAATTACATATTTAAAAACACAACTATTTGATTTTTTAAATATGCAAGTGTGCAGGCCATGTGGTGACCTTGAGCTAAAATGCACCTGGATTAGTTTATGCCGTTTTACAGCTAAGATTGAATCACCTCTTGAAACACGAGCACTTTTCACTCAATACTCCATCTATGCTTCAAACGGCAAAAAGACTCTGTAACTCTATCTGAAAGAAAGTATTGGCCAGGACAATTACGTCAGTTTAAAAGAAGTTGAACAATTTTGCATCTGGGGAAATACAAACACCTGCACTATCTCAGAGAAATGTCAAAGATGGAATGCATGTTTGAATATATCTTAAGCTAATTGTTTTGCATCTGTTGAATGAAATTATACCTGGCATAGCATTAAGGATAAAAAGGTCACCTGTACTGAGGCCACTATCAGTCAAATTATTGGATATATAATCCAAAACACTTGGAATGTACAAGTCATACAACTGATTAATAACTCAGAGAGAATGACGTCATGAATATTTAGTTGCAAAATGTAGACTGCTGCTTTAGTAAAGAATATGAAGACTGACAGCACAGCATAGCACATTATGTGGAATATCTTAACTACAATAGAGCCCCAAAATGAAGTTGGGACAAGTCAGAAGTTAAACATTCAAAGAGAAGGGATTTTGAGGAAATGATGAACTATTACTCGTGCTTTCCAGGAAGCGGGGCGGACACTAGGACCTGCCCCACGCTGAACCTCACAGACAGTGCAGAGTCTGCAGCCTCTGGGATGTTTCTCACTTACTTTGAGAACTATTTTCAAACAAGTGCAGAGCAGAGACACCACTATTTGGGATATGCAACTACAAAATATCTTTTACTTGGAATGTTGTGGAATCAGACACAGACTGGAATAATTTTGAAGAATCCTTGGAAACCTGTCTTCAGGAGAGGGACCTTTCACTGAGGTAGACAACTATTTAAACTTTACCAACTTTCATCTTCATAAACCCACAGTTCGAGAGATGGTAACTACTTCATACTGTAGAGCTGTTACAATACAAAGACCGTTCATAATAGTTAAGACAAGAGATATACTTTTGAGAAAGAATAAGTGTTTATGCGTCTGAATCTATCTTTCTAAAGTTGTTACATAAAATGATGTTTCAAGTGTTTGGTGGTATGACCAGAGCCCACTGAGAACTGATCACTCCTCTTTCCCATCAGAAACTGCTGAAGCTTAGCCTCAGGCTCATCAGGTTACAATAGCACATATCAGAACAGCACCCGTCTCCTGGGGCTAGGAAATAGTCTCAAAGCATTCCTGCACAATTTTTGTACGTATTTCGAGGTTGGGTTTGTAACAAGGAACTAGCTGGAGGCTAACGTCTCAAATTATGTACAGCGTATATATGTACTTAAAGCAAATTATTACATTCTTTGCATAATAGTAGGTGATTAGCCATGCTCGAGAGAACTTGCAACATAATAGACTTTTCCAGTTAAGAGGTTGGCAAAAGAACGCTTTGGCATCTTACTTTTCCATTTGATTTAGTTGAGCTCTTTTTTCTTTACTTCTGGGCTGAAGATTTATTATAATAGTAAACTCAATGAAAAACAATGTGTGTTATTATGTTCTCATACAAAAGCACTGGTGGTCATTTTACAATGAATGAGTGATGAAATGAAATGGGGGCTGGGCAGCGGGTTGATGCTGGTGTTAGTAGTAGAGGTATGTTGTACTTTCTAAGCCAGGCTTGTGGGCACCTCACTGTGACATCAGTGACAGTTTTCAGGGTCAAAATCTTCTTGTTGACATAAGTTTGTCAGCTTGTCGCTTGAGGCTTTTTTTGTGGAGCTAATCCTGTGTGCTGCCTTCAAAGAAAAACTTGCGGTCATGTCTTTCTAAAATGAGATGTAAGGCACACTGACAAATATGTGGTTTGGTCTAGGCAGTTAACACTAACCTTTCAAAGTAATAGACAATGAAATGCAAAAGGCAAAGACACCCGAACCCTATAGGCTCTATTAGAATAATATTAAGAAATATGGATTAATGACTTCGCATAGACTCTTATATACTATTCATTTACTATTCTTATATACTACTCATATACAAACACAATTCCCCAGCTACAAATCATATTTTCATGTACTTTTATGTGTGTTTTATGTGTTTCACTATAATTATTGCTGCTAATTACAATTCTTCAGGACTCCCAAACAAACTGTTAATCAAGGTGGTGCAACTTGCAAGGTGTTTTCCCATAGCTTGTCCTCATTTGACGTGTCCTGTAAAACTACTATTGTCTTTAATTAGAAGTCCCAGAAAGTTTGAAATGTAGTACTTTCCTTAATAGTAAGGAAAACCCCAACATTTTATATAAATCTGACAACCTTAGAACATACCTGTCATCACTTTCTTAATTTTTCCATTAATTAATAAAGTCCTACTGTACAATCTTAGATATTTGAAGTTCAAATACAAATTAACAATATATAATGTATGTAAAGATTGAGAAGGAGATGCAACATGCTAGATTGTGGCTCAACAGTGCAAACTCACATTGACACAACGCACATGGCTGACACTACCAGAAAATTTTTGTAGCTCAAGCAGCTAAACAGCTGTAGGTCCTTTGAGCAGAACAATATGTTCCACAGGTGAATGAAAAGGGGCTCATAAGCCAGACAGACATGTGTTGATGCTTCATAGTTATACTCAGCTGTGTCATTTAAACGTATATTCTATAACACTTTAAAATAATGCAAATATTTCATAACTTAGAATAGTGTTAATGAAATGCCAAACATATTAATGTGTTGTGTTACAGTCATGCTACTCCTCTGTTGTCAGAGTTAATGAAAACTAAATAGCCTACTTCTTTTCTACTGAGAGTTCTAAGAAAGTTATTATAAAAAACAGCGAACTAACTGTTGTCATTGCATGAATGCACCACATGTTGTTGATGATTAACATATAAGAAACATTTAATCACTTCTCTACAGTACTCCTGTCCCTAAAAAGAACAAGACTATAATTGCCTTCAATTACACAGGCTTCTGTTATCCTTGCCCTCACTGGCAATAAACCCCATTAGCCGTCTTCATACAGTGCATAATTGCATCAGCATCTATCCTTCCATTGAGACATGTCCCGTCGTCTCTCGCAGCCCCAGGCACAAGGCTCAGAAGCTGGTACCTACTTACACACAAGAAAAACATGTGCAACTGTTAAAGTTTGTTTCTGTAGTACAACACTTCTCAAAAGGCAATCTTTAGAGAACTTTTTGGCATTTTATATTTTACTCATACAATGAATACGTCAGATTAACTTGCTTGTTTGTTTTTAACTATACATTTTTTAACAACTGATAGTTTTAACAATCTAGCAACACTTTAAAAACATAGAACAGCATTCTCAGTTAAAGCATAGAGGCGGAATCTGTCCCTATAACCACCAGAGGTCAAAAGAAAGAGGCAATCCAGTGCAATCTGTACAAACATCTGAACTCAATAATACAGAAATTCAAAACCAATTTTAAAACAGTTTTGTTTGTTTAAAACTAAGACTAAGATGTGTGACAACAACATTCTTTTATTTTTCATACTCCCGGTGGGTAAAATACCAAAAACAAACTTTTGGTCCCCTGTTCTTGATTTCTCAAATATGAAGGCCAAGTAGATGCACAACAGGAATCACATTTTTATATAAGGTTTATTTTACATGCTTTTGATGTGGATGCTTTACACTAATACTAAAAAAACATAAGAAAAAATGCAGGGACATGTTTTAAAGCTCAATGTTAGCTACTAAGGTGGCAATCAACGCTGCACAGCAAAATTTTAAGTCTCTGATGTTTCAGGTCAGCACAGGTACTAATTGTTTCAGGAAGTCTTTTGATTTCTTGTGGTATAAACAAAAGTACCACTAACAGTGCCAGAATTTAAACTCTCAGCTTTGCATAGAAACGTCAAACACTATGCTATGCCAAATGTGCACAGCTCATTGTTAATTTACCCTTTATATAGCTGGGATGTTTATTTAAAGAAGGTGTGACGACAGTTTGAGACTAAGGAAATGTGGTATCTAGAAGCAACTGCCACAGTCAGAGATTCCCTAAGGTGTCAAACACTAAGTGAGAAGGTGTTTGATTGGCTGTAAAAGCAGACAATAATCTCCCCTAAACCAAGACTTTTTAAACAAACTATTCTGAAAGAAGTAACCACAAAATGTCAACACAAAAATGAAAATAAAAGTATGGAATGAAAATCAAGTTTCTTTTTGGACATGACCCCAAAACAACCACAAAACTTTAAACTTAGTTCACTTAAAACTACTGCTATTGGGTATAAACTGCTGAAATGTGGCTGTTCCTTAGTTTAAGCCATGTCAGCTGTTTTAGGTCTTGGTTTTGATGTTCAGGATTTAAAAACATCTGGGTCAAAGAGATGGCACCTAACTGCAAAAACATCATAGGCCACACAGTATCAGCCCACAGACTTGTTAGACATAAAATAGTAAAATCTGCTGGGAAATGCTTAAGAATGAATATTAAACTGACCACAAGGCTAGCTTCAGAAAACCTTTCCCTTATAGATTAGATGTAAACAATAACAATACTAATATTCAGGTATAACACACCCATGGTCATCCTCTCTTCTACAAGTCAGATTTTCTACTCTGAATCAGTTTACTGGACTTTGATTTGCTAGTTAAATTATTCTGTATGAAACAGGAACAATGACCTATCTAAATGAAACCTCTAACTGATTTATTAAATCACGTTTTTTATCTACAGCCGTCTGGAAAATTCATTTCTTAAAGTGGACAGTGATTTCAACTCAGTTCTTCCAAGTTCTGACAGCCAGATATTATATATTACATCTGGTTTTCTAATGTCCTCTAGTGATTGAATTGGCTGTAATTGTAAAAACTAAATCATGAGGCCCCTGATTACTATGATGAGACCTATGAGACACCTCTGGTCACAAATGTTTTTGTATTGTTAATTAACTTCTGTGCCAATGTTATTTGACTAAGGTCTGACAGTCCATAAAGTTCATCTTAGGCCGCAGTCTGAAAAGAAGTGACGAAACTAAACTTGTGCTGAGATGTTAAGAGTATGCCACTAAATGATAAAAACAGTCATTGTTCCAAATGTTTGTTTTACTAATTTGAAGTGGAGCCTGCTTCTCCAGTGAGTCTGTTGTGCATAGTTACTACGTTGTGTATGGAGACAAGAGGTCAGCTGTGACTTGTCAGTGTAGTGAGACCAAACAAAGCCACCAGTACGTAATGAAAATGTCCTTGTTAAACCTTCCATTTATCACTCTCACGCGCTGTACTATAGTCTCTGACTCATGAAAAAAAACCTAAGTTTTATAAAAATGGAGGGAATTTTACGCATACCTTCCGTACCTGTTTTCTATTATGTCTGATGACATAAGAGATTTGACTGAGAAAAGATGTGTGATGGAAAGAGTCTCTGGTCTCCATGATATTACTGATCAACAGGAAGTATGTGCAAAGTCGTCCTGTGGGAACTACTAGGCTAGACAATACTGCCGCCCATATGTTGCAATCACAGCGACTGGTCAGTGATAACTCTCTCTTCCATCATAATAGCTTTGAAAGAAGTAGTGGGTCCTTTGCTGAGAGACTGGCCCTTCCTGATTTGTTATTTGGCGTCACTTCTTCATCTTGGACCTGATGCGGTCTTTGGTCTGAGAGTCGGTGAGACCTTCACACATCTGCCTTAAATCACATCCGACTGCCAACATTTGCTTGCTTTTTAACCCAAGGTCAGACAGCATTTGCAACAATTTTCCACATAGTTTTCTGATAACAGAAACACACAAAGTTGTCTCAACTAGATGCAACAGGATAGCAGTCAAAATGGGGAAATTATATGCTTTACGTGCATGCTATTATCCCTCTTAACATGTTTTGCTTGACTAGTTGCCAAAAGTGAAATATGACATTTAACTTGGCAAGTGTAGGCATGTGAGAAGCAAAAGATTATATGTAACCTTAAATATAATGCATATACTGTATGTCCTAGAGTAAGGGATTGTGCACTGCGTTAATAGTTTCATACCCCCCCCCCAAAAAAAAAAAAAAAAATCTCTCTCTAGTGTTTATCCGCTAAGTCTAAGAGGCTGCACACCCCAATACAAAGGAGTGAACTGAATATTGTGTTAAAAAAATGTTCTGATTCATCCAGTTCAGCACAGCCACAAAAAACACCAAGCTATTTGTTTGGAGTGATTGTCATGATTTAATCCTACTATAACTGACTGTAGCATTAGCAGTAGAGACAGGCCTTTACGTACTGTATGTGCAAAGCAATTATTGTAGATAGTAAAAGCGCAAATTCATTATGAATATCTCCTGACAAAGTGTGTCAGAAATGAAGTAACATGACTCAAATGTTTAAGAAATTATATTTTTTATCCTCACTTCAACTTGCGTTTGGGACTTAAGACATCATGTTTAGTCATGGGTTTGTTCCTAATTGAGCCCTTGTCTGTACCCAGTAGTTACATAGTCATTACATGATATGATACAGCTTCAGCAAATGAGCATATCCATGCGAACACAGACTGTTTACTTTTTAGCATCGTGTAAACAGCTCCTAATAATTTTTTTTTTAATAATTTCACCAAAATATTACATTTCAGGTTATGAAAACCTGCACAAAACCAGTGTTACTAGGATTACTGTGGCTGCATAAAGCAGCCTGATGCAAGATCTGTACTGTGAGAGAGGATCATTTCTCTGAGGGGAGTATCAATGGGGAAAACGAGAGGAAATGAACTTTAGTTTACATTTTTGTGCTGGAGGAATATAATGATCTCATTAATCAAAAACAGAATATTTCATCTTTAACCTCTAGAGTAATGAATAATAAATACATTAATTCATACTCTGTATCATAGACATTTACTTATCCTTTCTATTTCAATGTTTCAATTGTATAGTATGTTGGCAAGAAATACATCACAATTTTAAACCAGTGGCCAGTTTTGCATGAATGATTGCTGCAAAACTTGAAGTGGCAGTCGTACAAAGCCTATTGGTACTGTCAGATAAAGTCGCCTTGTGGATCAAGTTACATGTGCTGTGTGACTTTTACCATATGAATGAAGGCAATTCCATTTTTTCACAGGGAGGCAGACTGTTTCTGAACTTCAGATTGGATTATGAGCAACCCCGGGCTGCGTGTCACTCAACCTAGACGACTTCATTAATCTGACTGCATTACGGCTAATGAGCTGTGGGTCAGTGGTTGTGGGTGGTCTTGACTTTTAAGACCATCTGAGCAAAAAAATCTCACTGCACTAATGCCAATTAAGTACATTTGCACATCGAATAACTTGATTTATGGTAGCCACCATACAGTTGAACTAACTAGAGAGATTGTGAGATTATTAATTATCACAATGGACCAGAGAAGGAAAAAAGTTCTACCATACATGTAAATCATGTGATAGCTGATTATAATATAAATTATAATATCTAAATTGTCCTTAGTTAATCATCCTCAGAGTCAGTGTGTACCTGTCAATTTATCTGTTGTCCACCATTCGACTAATTGGCCATTGTCAAGGGTGATTTGATTGATTTAAATTGAAATAAAATAAAATGAAATAAAATAAATAATGTTAGATAAGTAAAATTTCTACTTTAGGTCTTAATTACTCAAGTCTGTTTTGAGCTGTCATTGCCCATCTGCTTCTAGGCTGAGAGTGATCTGAGATGAACCAGTGCACGCAAATGTTGCACAGCACTAGGCTAAATAACTGCACTCCAATGAAAACTTTTGACCCTATCAAAAATATGTTAACGTGAAAGATCTAGAAGATTAATTTCTGTAGAATATGCAATATACATGGGCGCTTTATGATATATATTATGATATATTTATTTTTATGCAACCTAAAGAACATCAACTTTAGAGCCAGTCGGTGTGTTTACATGACCTAGAGATTATTTTCTGCACGCACCCTGTATTTGCTGTTTTTATCATAAAAGATAAAAGTAGAAAACATTTCAATGGAAAAACAATGGGTGTCCAGTTCTTGTCAAAGTTTAAAAGTTATGTGTTCAAATACATAAATAATAGAGGTTTTCTTTATACCAATTACAAAAGCCATATCCCAATCAATAAAAACATCTAACTGCAATAATTCAGCAGTAATAACCAGAATTCATTATAAAATAATTTTAAATAAAACACAGAGAATGGAGTCTGGCGTCAAAACCTACCATACTTTTACCATATCAATGACAAATTCCAATATGATCTGGTTTATATTTGTATGTAAATACTTCTAACTGTTATATATCCAGCTATATATCTGCTTTTTAACAGGCACAAATGTTTAGTTCTTAACAATCTTGTCAAAAGTGTTACATACAAGGATAGTACCAAACTTTACAACGTTAATATTAGACTCGCAGCCTGTTTCCATTTCATATAATCTACATTATGCAGGTCTGTGGCTGTATTTTGGTATGTTCACAATGTGTTTGAGCTAAGCTGGAATATTAACCATCTCTTCCCATATCGGCCTCACCAAGAATGTGTTTACAGTGGGTTTATGAGCCGTTCGAGACACTTTTCTGCTCGTCTTTCAACAGATCGGGAGATTGGATGCAGAGGGCCACTGAGTTGAGGGTGCTACAGTTGGGCCTAATGGCAGGAGCCCAGAATGAACTGAGTTCAAATCGCATTCTCTAGGAGCTACAAGGGCCCTGCAGTTCACAAGGAGACACTGAAAAGGTACAAAAAAGCACCAGAAATCTACACAGTCTTCATTATGCAAACGGCCTGTGACTTAATGAGCAGATTGATGCGGCTCCAATTGTCAAACTGTATTCATGTACACACTCAATAAATTAAAATATACTGGAAAGTGGAAATATTTCACTTGTCCATTTTGAAAAATGAAACATGAAAAGTAAGATGGTCAAACAAATAAAATGTTCTGTATAAGTTACATCTGTAAAACAAGCTTTCAAATCTCCCATATTCTTTTCTGCCTCCTCAAATTCAATTGTGACAATATTGTTAAGAGTGACGCACTATTTTTGCTGTTCCTGTCAATGTGAATGCACATTGAGACAATTAAAAATGCATTTTTTCCCTGAGTCAAAGGTCTCAACACCAAAATAACATACTGTGGGTGGATTCTGTTTGAATAAAATAGTAAGACAAAATTGGGAAGGAAAACTATCCTCAAAAGATTGTTCATGATTCAAAAAATCCCTAAAGCTGCTGAAATAACTTTATTAAGGCTGCTTCCAACCCTGTACAGCCAAAGAGTACAGTTTTCCATCATCATATTCTCCTTCTAAAAAGATCCAGTACAAGCCTTGTTTCTCTTCTGGTGTGCGCCAGTCTTTGCAAAGTAAAATTATAATACGCTCAAATCCTTTGCTTTACACAATACAAAACACAATAATTGCATACTGTAAAGATAGAGGAAAGTGTTTTCCATTTGTGTATTTTTTTACTGCCGTGTATATTACAATCCCCACAGATATTCAGTAAACACGTTGTAGTTGAAGAATCAAAATTGTGTTCCCTGTCCATCATTTACCACACACACAGTGAAGGAGAGTGAAGGGCTGCGCTGTCGGCAGACCTCACAAGTGTTTAATGGGGTAATGACTCAAATGATGTGGAGTGTGTACAGGTTATGTTTTTTGTGTTAACTTGTTGTGCCAACAAATCTAATACACCACCATTCGAAAAGTGACCTGAGGCAAACAAACCATATAATTGTCCTACCTGACATAGCCTGCTAATGGTGCTAGCACAGGTGTTAACATGCTACAGACTCCTGGTGTACATTTACAGTACACATCCTGTCACTTCATGTTGTTTTAAAGAGCTGTGATCTGTGCTGTTCTTGTCTGATTAGAGTTAAGCATAACTAAAAAAAACTAAAACATTTCAACAACTGATATTGATACAAGTGGCAATATTCATTAGATCCCAACCCCCAAAGAGAATTTTTTTTTTTTTTTTTTTTTTACATTTGCCACAGGAGATATGTTTTTGCTGGAGTTTGTCTGTTGGGAGTAAAGTTTTGATAAGAATTTTAAGAAAGGTCAGTAATGAAAGATACATTTTAGGTGAGGATTAGGGTTGCTGTGTGAATCCAAAGTGGAACTGTAGAATAGAGTGGTTCTAGTTTGGTTAAATGATTAGTGCGATTAATTCTATTTTAAACTCTGCATGTGGTCATTCTGATTAACAGGTATCCAACTACAATGCTTTGGTAATTACTGTGCTAGTCTTATTCCAGTTCTTTAATTTCTATTTGGGTAAAGTATTTGCATTCTCTATGACAGTAACAAATTAAAAATATACTAAAAGTTTTCTTTCATCATTCAGTGGTAGTGGAGTATACTGAGCTTTTACACTACATACAGCTGATTGTACAATGTAAATAAATTTGCCTTACCATTGTCACTTACCATTATGCTCTCTGTGTTTCTTGGCAGCGTCAGGTCCTGAGCCCATGAGGTCGTCTATGCTGGCCCTGCTCCTCTTCTTCAGTGCCCAGGCTGTGGCCTCCACCAGGATTACAAAGCAGCAGGACGCAGACAGCTCCATCCCCACAGTGGATCCAAAACTGTTCAGCAAGCGGCGCCACCTCTCACCCAGAGTGCTGTTCAGTGCTCAGCCCCCCAATGCAGAGCCCGTGGGGTCCCGGGGTGGCAGCAGAAGAAGCCGACAAGCCGGGCAGCCTCAGCACAGGGGGGTGTACTCTGTGTGTGACAGTGTCAGCAACTGGGTGGGGAACAAGACCAAAGCCACAGACATTTTAGGACATGAGGTGACAGTGCTACCAGATGTAAAAATCAACAACGTGAACAAGAAGCAATATTTTTTTGAGACAACATGCCATAGCTCCCGCTCAGGCACTGCGGGCTGTTTGGGAATTGACTCAAGACACTGGAACTCCTACTGCACCAACTCACACACTTTTGTACGAGCGCTGACAACTTATGATAATTTGGTGGCCTGGAGACACATACGCATCAATGTAGCATGTGTGTGTGTGCTAAGCCGCAAGTCATGGCAACACTAACACCAAAACACTCCATCCTCAGTAAAAGACAACCAAAACACTCGTACACTCAACAGTTGCACAGATTTGCAGAAATTATGGAGTTTTTCTGCATATCCCCAGCTACCAAAGACACCCCACATCCTCATCAAAGTAAATTATTGGTATATGTTATTATAAGTTTCAGGACTGTATCTATAGAAGCCAGGCCTGGGTCAAATAGTATCTACTATAATGAGTTTATGTATGGACCAAAAATGTTAAACCTGTTGCTAGGTCATGTATTATCTGACTTTGGCAAAATGTGGTTCAGATTTGAAAATTCTGCATTTTCAAATAAATCTGATGACAAGGAACAGCTCATATAGGTATAATGCTTCTCTTTTGTATTACTGTCTAAGAAATCCTTCAGAACAAACCACTGTAGTAACACAGAACTAAACTTGAAATACTATTTGTCCCAGACACAAGGTAAGCAAATGTTTGTTTAATGACTGTGGTTGATATTGTTATTTATTAAACACTTACATACCAAATTAAAGACTCTGCGGTTCAAATTTGTGCTAACGCTTATTTAGTAGTCATACAATAAGACTCTTGTTCTGCAAGAAGAATGAGTAATGATGTACAGTAAAAAGAAATTAGCCTTATTGGCACAAATTAGGTTTCAGTTTACTGGCAGTAATCTTTTGTCCTGGCTTTGCTGTTAGTTTTTCCAGCTCTACAAGAAAAATGCTACAAAAACATAACATGGTTTCCAAATGATTCAATCCTTTTTTTCATTAGCTGATAGCATCAGCGCTTTCAGTGTTGACAGTACATTACAAACACATTGTGCTGGGAGCGGACAAGTCTCTGTCAGAACTCTAGGGCTCTTGACCCATGTGTGTAGCGGAGAAGACATAAGATGACTTCAGACAGCTTTGACTCAAAAGGAGAACTAATATGAAACAGAGGATGCTTATGGTAGGTGATGAGGTGCAAATCTTGCTGCGAAATAAGTGTCAAAAGTGAAATTGTTGGTGCCAACAATGTAATAGTTCTTACCTGGTTTAGTGGAGTTTAGTCACATGTGTAACTTTGGTTTTATTATACATCCATGAGTTTAATGGAGACATGGTAAACTAATGCACCGCTGCCCTCTAGAGGACAAAATGTGGTCAAACGCCTGACAAATACTATTATTAATATCGTTTTGCTTAAATTAAACATTAACATGACATTAAAACGTTTTGTATAATCGTCTAAACTAGCTAGTTATATGTTAGCTAACTTAGTTATATGTTTTACTAATGTATACCTGGTTTTACTTTTTCCATGTGAAAGTAATTTAGCCCACACGTAAATGAGGTGTAATAATGCAACAAAACAAATATATCAAATATTACAACTAACAATTAGTAAGAAACAGTTTTTTTTTCCGTAAATAAATTGCAGAACAGAAAATGTTTTATTTAAACTATCATAAACAGCAGCCTGCTGTAATATGTGTCTTGAACACTAGATGGAGACATTTACTCTCGAACACAAATAGGCTTAGGCTATATGTGGCACACAAGACAAATGTGGAGTTGCCAAGTCCAGTTCATCTAGCCATTCATTTATCAAGGAGAGGGTGTTTCTACTCTACGGGCGTTTGCTTATTGTGATACAAATTAATGTAATGAACTGCTTACTAAATGCACAGCAAAATATATTATGAAAACACAACTCTTTGGCCTGTTTTCCCACCTTTGCTGTCTCTTGGATCATAAGGATGACTCACAGTTGCACCATATGGTGAGCAGGTTACGTTATTGCTCCAGATTTACATATCAAGCGAAGAGGACTGAGAGCTGAAGAGACATAATAGGATTTAGACTCCATTTTACCCACAGGATATGGTTTCAGTTTCAGGTCCACTGTGACAATGATAGCTCTCCAATGACAACTATTTATAAAACCCAAAGAATACGATTTGAATCTGATTTAAAATTTGTTAATGATTTTGTACAAGATGATCACGCCAAGATGTAATCTAATTTAACACAGAGAGGGGAAATGTGATGGGTCTTATGATCCACCCAGACTGATGGTCACGCTGATTTTGTGACAAGAAAAGAGGGGGGTCGCTGTTTCCATCCCACATCTGCAAACAAAACTATGCAAACGGGAGAAGTGGACATACAGAAGTGGGTGAACCCGAGCTGACCCCTGCAGCCTTCACAGAGGCTGACATGCCACAGTTAGTACTACTGCAGTCTTTGGTATTCTGTGTTCAACTTTTGCACTATTTTTGCTTTCAGAGCCTAGACATGGCCCTTAGGATCAGGTATCTTTGAAAACTTACCAGCGTTTAAGGTGGAAACTGCACACAAAACTTTGTATTTCCACAATAAACATTGTTTTTGGTGACACATTGAAGAATGTGCTGGTCTGTCTGCCGCAGATTAACACTAGCTATATTTGAAAGAGAAGTGTCATTTCTGCAGAAAACAAATGCCAAGTATCTTCATAAGGACTACACTGAACCATTTTCTTGTCTACAACTTAAAATATGCTATTGTACAATGACACTTGTGGTTTTGATTCTCAAGGACAAGACAGCTTTAACTGTCCTTGAAATGTCCACGTGGGAGAGGAAAATTCCCTAAAAACCCAAAGAGGGAAATGGAACTAATCTCAGGGAAAGCCACAGAGGAATGATTCCTCCCAGGACAGACAGTGCAATAGGTGCTGTGAGGACAAATACATTATACAATTAAACACACATATTTGTAATCAAAGAATATAATATGTATTGTTTTGCTTGCTGTTTACTTTAAATTAGTAGCCTATCCCCCTTCTTAAACAAACTTGAACAACAAGAGCAGAAGCTGATAAGTCGATTAAAAAAAGTGGCCAGATTTCTAGACCCAAAAACCAGGCCACATAATTTTTTACATAGGCTACATGATTTTAGGGTTCCTGTTGTCTCCTATATATTAAAATGGGGACAACTGGGACATAGTTTGTTGAAAACTGGGACATAATAGTGTTTTTACAAATATTGTTGGGGCATGGGACAAGGAGCCCGAAACTGGGACTATCCTTGTTAAAGAGGTACATATGGTCACCCTAAGTTTTGGGCTATTTTGTATTAGTATAATTTTTTGTGGGGTCAACCACAATCCTTTGCTTTTCTTTGTGGTTACTGAAAGTGGTGTTTCTATAGGCCAACCTTAACCACAGCCACATACACATAACAACCAGACATCCCTATTTATCCGGGACAGTCTCAGTTGTAGGTTCCTTGTCCCGTGTCCCAAGACATATCTGTGAAAATACTAATATGTCCCAGTTTTTAACAAACCATGTCCCAGTTGTCCCCATTTTCACCTACAGAAAAGCACAGGGAACAAAACAAATTTGTCCAAAGACTTTTGTCACATTTTTTTGTCAAATTATTTACAATGTCATTGTTTTTATTAATACATTTCCATTACATTTTAACACTTAAGCTCTAGTCATGTACTTTAATTACTTGATAAAAATGTATGGATTTCAGAAGCTTTTTTTGTCACTTGGGGTGTTCAAATGCAAGGTGATTAGTGAAAAATTGTCCCAGTTTTTGGATTTAAAAATCTGGCCACCTTAACATAACTGTATACAATATCTATAACAGGTTACTTGAGACAGTAGATCTATATTATCCACTAAGGAAAAGCACGTCTTTAAACAAACAATAAAAAAACACTATAATTATACTTTATGTTATAATTAAGATAGTGTGAAAGACATCAGCCCAAACTAAAGGGAAACATCTACAGGCAGTAGACTGCAAGACAAAGATGAGTGCATATCCAGTTAGAGGATCTTTTTCTTCCAAAGGGACCTCACATAGTCCCAGAGTCCCATTTTCGACGACAACACTCTCCCCTGTCCCCCACACGAGCGCACATCACGTATGGGCGGGGCCAGGCAGCGTGCATCCATCCTGCGCATGTTTCGCGTTTGGATCGGTTTAGTGTAGCGGTTGCAGGTCATCTCTGTCTCAGCTGCAAAAGACGAGGGTTGACTAAATCTTAGGATACCTCTGTTGTTGTTTTTTTCCTTCCGGAGACAACGACAGATCAGGAGACATCATGAGCAAAGTGCAGGGAGGGATGAAATGCGTGAAATATTTGCTCTTCGTTTTCAACTTCATCTTCTGGGTAAGTGGCTACACTAAAATGCCTGTTTGCATGAAAACAGCGATACGTGCTTTACATAGGGGTAATGTCATTGCAACAAACTGTCATTTTAGTTTCCAGTGTGTGCGCGTTTAGCCTGTTTGACCGAACCGTTCCGTGCGTAAAAGTCAGGTGGTGCTCCTCCTCATTCGATGTTTACATGTTCAACACTGTCTTATCGTTGTTTATGTGGAGATGATACTGTGCAGAGCAGGAGTGATGCTGGTACGCTCACTCTCCAGCCCTTAACCACCTGCTGTTGTTCACTGTGAGACTTGTGTAGGACTTATGCCATCTGTAAATCATCTCTGAGTCTAATAAGTCATCCATATCCCATTTGTTACAGCTCTCTAACGGCCCTCTATTAAATTATGTTAATAATTCAAAGGCAAATCCAATAAGCCACTGAACATGATTTGTGTGGGATGTGATGTGCCTTTTTGCAGCACATGCATTAGAACTGCTCAGTGTCCAGAAAACACCAACTTTTGTATCTTTCTACAGTAGGTTTAATGTTTTTGAAGCTCTCTAGCACAATTTAGAATGAGTAGAGGTTAATCTATTTAATCTATTTCCAAATTCAGTGCATAACTTTGAATGAACATGTATATATATTAGGTTTATTTCATATAGAGATAGGGATAGTAGGCCTATTGTCATTGCACAAAGAATAATACTACAAAAAACATTCAAATACAACTTAATTATAGCAGCTCTTGATACTGATTTGATATGGTCTCTTTGATTATATCAGGTCTACAGCAGCTTTTATTTGCCGTAGATCATCACTTGTGACCAAACCAAACACACACTGGGCTCTTTGTCTAAACTTTTGGGACAGAAAGCAGAGTTATTGTAGTGTGGGCCAACAGTGCCATACAGAACTCTGTTATTTTTTTGGTGGGGGTGAACATCCAACCAGTAGCCAATCACAGGCCGCGTTACATCACCCAGGCAGGCACCATGAGGCTGGCACTGTCAGTGACCCAAATGCACCATGGGAGATGGACCACAGATGCTCCTGGTGACAGAGGCTGTAGACATGACAATGGAATATTCTTTAATATTAAATCTGATTGTTTGCAGTAATTATCTCTGGACAAAAAAGATAGAGATAGCGATAGGTCATTTAATTTGTATAGATTTGTGTAGTCTTATTTTAACCAAATAATCCTGAGTGGAGAAGGTCACATGGATAAACTTTCTCTCTGTGGCACCTTGGTATTGATCAATAAGTCTATTTCTGGTCAAACCTTCCAAGGAGCAAAGATTCCTTTCATTGTATAACTTTTAAAACAGTTCATCTGATTTCCAGTGATCTTTTTTTTCTCTGTGTGTCTAACTGGCTTTAGTCTTTAGGAACATAAAACCAGTCTCTATTTCCAAATGCAAACTAGCCTGTCTAATCTCAACCTTCTGTATTTGTTGTTGGACATTTCTCTTTTGCTGAAGTGAGTCATTAACATTTCTGGCAGCAGTTACCTAGAATAAAAAGAAGACACAGTGGGAACTCAGGATGGGCATCAAAAGCTACTTGACTGGTGAGAATGTGAGGCAAGAGAAGACAAAATGCTGCTGGAAATGTTAATGAATGTTCTGGGCCTGTATTATTGTGAATCACTGTGAATGTTAATGTGTTTTGATGTGTGTTAGTTGTCGGGCCTGTTGGTGCTGGCCGTGGGACTGTGGCTCAGGTTTGACCCAAACACAGTGGAGCTGCTCACAGGAGATGGCGCCCCCGACACTTTCTTCATAGGTACGTCTGAACATCTTATATAACACTTTAATAAAAACAGTACTTTACTACACTGCGACTTGTAGAATTGTTAGTAAAATAACAGACTAAAGGGTGAAAAGCGATAGCTGGGGGTACTTAGCTGTAAAAATATATATTTTCATATATTAGAGGGTACTAAAAAAAGTTTGAGAACCACTGTTTTTTTTAGATAAAAAAAACTGGCCCATTGGTTTACTTTTATGCTAATCATATTGTTATCTTGGCTAATTGTTTCTATTATAAACTGTTCAATAACCCCAAGCAATTCATTAAAAAGCCATTTTTGAGTTTGAATAACTTTATCTGTGTTAGAACTCTGTGTATTGCACCAAATTACTTGGCGCTGCTTTACGACGTCTGTAATGAGCTTTTTACAAGGCTTCATTACTTCCCACGGGGATTGCACTGCCATTTTAAGTGAAACCTTCTTTGGGCCACAGGTGTAACTGAGCGCAGATCAACACTTAAAAGACATTATGTGATGCGTGAAATGCAAAGTGCTTTTATTACATCACATACAAAGTGTATGTGGAAGTGAAACAAACATTATAAGCAGAGTTTTAGTTTTGGGCTAGTAGATCAAGAAAAACTGTTTAGCAATTTAGTTAAAATTATACTGCATTAGTATTTTAATATTATACGACAGTTAATGACAGCACATGTGACAGCTGATGTTGGTTGAATTAAGAAATATGTGATCGTTACCTAAATATATAATTTTTTTCTTTCAATGAAGGATTTTAATAGATGATGATTCATATAGAAATGAGTTTTGACATTGGGAGGCTCCCTTTAGTTGCTCTATACTGAACAATTTTAAACAAATACGACCTTTCATAACACAGGGTGCTGCTAGAATCTTTTTACATTCAATGATTCTGTCACACATTGAACATTGTATTACATGTTGGTCGCTGGCAGGTGCAAAATCATAGGATCACTCTATAAAAAAATCAGTAAAGCTCTTTAATAGAAAACCAATGCCATTCCATGTTTGTAACATTTAAAAAAGCACAACTTATTGAGCTTCGAGAATAAAAAAAATAATAATTTGCTTGTTTGATGTACAAGGTGTTACATGGACTTACCCCACCTCCCATGTCTGACTTTCTTTTAAAAAGGGCTCACAGCGGTCTCAGGACCAGTGCCTCCTCTAGAGGGGACTGTCCCACACAGATAAACAGCCTTTGGACAAAATGCTCTTTCTGTAAAGGCCAGTAAGATCTGGAATAGTCTTCCACTCTCCATATGGGAGTGTCCCACATTACAAACCTTCAAAACTTACCTCAAGCAGTGGTTGAAAGTAAACCAGTCTTGTAACCATTGACCTTTAACTTCTTAGTAATGTCTTGTGATGTGCTCTCATTGCGATCTATTGTCCTGTGCTGTCTTATCATGTTTTTGTGTTATCTGCCTAGGGACTGTGGATGCAAATTAGCATTGTTGTTGAAATCCAGCATATTTACATCTATTGCTCACTGAATAGATGTTCGTTAATGTGCTCTGTCCCTATCAAATAAATACATAAAACTGCCTGTCAATTCCTATGAAGAAGTTGGCTATTCCACATTGATTACATTGGCTTACACAGATTAACAATAAAAGATTTAAATTGGTTCACTAGTTCAGATTGAGCCTTGCTGACACTGACAAACAGAGGCTGTTAAATGAACACTTGTCTTATTTAATAGATAACAACTGTATTGCATTATGTCCTCAGATGGCTTTTGAATGCTGTCCGATACAGACTTCCTTTCCTAAACTCCCTTGAAGACACACAGTTGCCCATTAAAACAAACAGTAGAGCAGCCAAACAGTGTTCAGTGTGAAATATCGATGAACACAATGGCCTCTCTCTCTCTCTCTCTCGTGCTCTGGCTGTGGGCGCAGAGGATCAGAATGAAGCCTGTTCTTGTTCCTCCCATTCCGACCATAACCTAAAATGGTGACTTCACTTCATCAGATTCTTGGAAGTGGCTGCCTCTCTTAGGACGTCAGGATCAGGTTGGGTGGGGCAGGTGACACTGGTTGATCCCCAATGTTCCTGGCTGCTTTTACATATTAGCTTCTGCACAAATCAGTGGCTTATTTTGTTATATCAAGTTGTGAAAGCTACATTTAAAAGGAAAGTGAATATAAATGATGCACTAAGAATAGGTAGAGTCGAAATTTGAGTATGCAAACCAGAGCACATGTAGCTGTGATAATCTCACTCCAGCTTTAGCATAATTTGAAATGCAAATTTAGTTTCTTGTTAACATCCAACTTGTCAGACATTTTAGCAACTGTGCCTTCCACAGTATGAAAGAATCTGTAAAAAAAAACAAAAACAAATATTAACTCATTATTGCATCATTAAAAATAATCTGTTAGTTCTGTCAGCCATCCAGAATTCCTATGATGATATTTAGCCTCACAATGAAGCCTCAAAATAAAAATACTGTTTCTAGGCCAATTAATTAAAAGTTGTGCTCAGCTGATAATGAGAGCATTTCTTCCCAATGAAACAGCACAGCAGCTCACTGCAATGTAACAGTTTAATCAAAGTTGGTATATTCACTGGTATCCTTAATATATTAGGGCAATTGTTTTGAATTGGGGGATTTGGACCCTAAAGTAGGTCGCAGTAAGGGTGAATGGTGTACCCTACTTCAGGCCCATAGTTGCTGGAATAGTCTTCAGATAGGCGACATTCGATCGCTAACATTATTAATATGGTTTAGACAGGACAGTGGTGTGATGACAGGACGGGGGAGAGACACTGGGCAAATGAGTCCGGAATCAAACCCATGACACCGAGGCGAGCTGTATATGAGTATAGGTGTCACATGTTCTACCAACTGAGCTATACCGCAGAGCTCTAAAATTGTTATAATTACATGAAGTGATGTAACATATATTTGAGGTTGACCGATAAGGGTTTTCTATGGTCGATGCCAATGTTTAAAATTCAGAGCATCCAATGGCCGATAAACACTTTTCTTTTTTTTTTTAATGATATGTGGGGCCAATTTTCTTAATTTTTTGAAAGAAATTAATATTATATAGCCATTTGTCTTTGTATTACTTATTAATATGCAAACAAATGTGTTAGAATTGGACAGTAAGAACAGATAAAGATGAGTTTTGAGCTTTTCAGGATGAGATAAAGCATTTTTGGATGTTTCCTATGAACTGCAAAGTAAGAGCCCAAACTGCTCCCAAGATGGGTGGGGAAACAGGGGTCCTTCAGTGACATGGTTGCCCGGACATGTGCCTGAACAAAATATCGGCATTATAGGGCAAGAATCCCCCCTAACATGTATTAAATGCATGTGCAATAAATAGATCATAAATAGATCAGAGCAAAACAACTGAGAAGAAATACTTTGGTTCTGTAAAAAGTGGAGCACAATAAAATTATGAGGGATAAAACTGGGTCCCGCTATAAGACCATTGTGTTGTAGCATTCCTCTCTGATAGATGAGGATAGATGATTTTCCACTCTGCAACCCCTGGTCCCAAGAACACCAATGTGTAAACAACTATTATGTGTGTAAGCAACCCTTTTAATACTTTCAGATATACACACAGATAAGCAAAAAATGGTTGGCATTACTGGTTTGTAAATCTAACCTACTTGTATGAGGAACAGTTTCTGCACCAGTGGCTGCTAGATATCACAGAGATCTCGTGTGGCATATTAAAGTGATGGAAAACATTACCCTTCCTAATAATCTTCTTCTGGTCTTTGTATATACAATAGAAGCAGTCTCGTTTCTATGTTCCATGACTAACTTTGAACCACTGTCAGCTCTCACTTCAGTGGAGTATATGTCTTCGTCCTTAGCTCCCTCAGCAGCAACAAAACAACAGCTTGTGTCCTCCCCCTTGTGGATTAATTAAATTGCCGTGGTGGGTTGCTGTCGATGGCACTGATGAGGCCCAGAGCATAACCCTTGGGGGGGTGGGGGCCCGGTGTTCGGTTACAGTGTTCAGGAGCTCGGTAGTCAGGCCGGGGAGTCGGGGAGGTGACGACATCAGAGCTGGGACAATGGAGGGTGCAGTGTGTGGCAAGAGAAAATTAGATTTGGCCTTTTTAAGCAAACAGATGCCTTGGGTTTCTTGTACTACTTTGCAGCAACAATGAACATAATAAGGAAGCAAATGGAAGAAACATTAATACTAACAGTGGAAAGACTTGCCTAATAGACTTGACATCAGCTCACATTTAAGTGATTGAAACCAGGCTGATGCTACTCTGTTATTGTTAGGCTACACTTGCAAGCTTGAATTCATGTCAGTAGCTTTTTAGTAGTGTTTTGGCCATTGGCATTGCTAGACAGATGGCCACTCCAGGTGAAGTTGTGTCAATAACCAGAATGGCTTTTTGAAATCAGTATGTTAAAACCGTACCGATCACTTAAGAGAGGCTCAAAAATTACGATGGCCTAAATTTCACCCACACTGGTCTAAAAGAGTAGGCTGATAATCACATTGTGCAGTGGGAGGGGGAATCAGAGCCGCAAAAGCGCTTCTTCCTACTCAATATAACAACAGGCCTTTATAAATACTGCTCCCACAAAGCGCTCTGAGTCCTAGGACCATGCTGCCATCACCTGGTGAAGCTTTGAACTTCACTCCAGACTCATTCATTCATCTTATATTTCTTAGAGCAGTGCTTGTCAACTGGTCTGGCTTTGGGACCCACCATCATCCAAACTGAAAAGCCACGACCCACATAAAAGAGATACTGAGGAATATTAAGCAGCACTCACTTCAGTACAGTGGCCCTGAGGTGCAACATCCAAATTGCTTTTGTCCATTAGAAAAATAAAAGCAGAGGAAGATTTTTAAAAAGAAACCCACTTCAAAAAAAAAAAAAAAAAAAAAAAAAAAAGTTTTATTTTGTTTTATTTTGAGGAGCTCTTTTTGTTTGGACAAGTTTATTTAGTTTTTTTTAAACAAGCTTTTAAAATTTGGGACATGGCTTTATTTTAATGGAATCCCTTTCATGTTTAGAGGTGGGTTTCTTTTTGAGGCAACACATTTAAAAATCATCTGGTTTTATTTTTCCAGTGGACAAAAACAATTTTGATGATGCTTCTTTTTTGATATGGACATATATTTACATTTTTTGTGTATTCGTTTTTAAATTTAAAGGATGGGATTCTTTTTAAGGATAGATTTTAAAAAAAATCTACTATTGTTTTTATTTTTCTAGTGGACAAAAACTATTTTGATATTGCACCTCAGGGCCACAGTACTTCAACCATAGGTGCAACCGTTTTTTTTCCTCTTGCTGAGTTTCTGCTATACTCCCAATGCCCCATACTGCCACCTACTGTTAAGGAATGTAAATAAATTATATATTTTTAAAACTTAAACATTTTTTGTCCTGGCAAAGGCCTGTGACCTACTGGAAACTGTTCTGTGACCCACTTTTGGGTCTTGACCCACTAGTTGAGAACCACTGTCATAGAGCAAGTAATGCAGTTGTTTATGTGTTGTATTTCTCTCTCCAGCGGTGTACATCCTTCTCGGTGCTGGAGGGCTCATGATGGTCGTCGGCTTTTTCGGTTGTTTCGGAGCAGTACGGGAGTCGCAGTGTCTTCTTGCATCAGTGGGTATTGACAAATTGACAAGACAAAGTGAATTAGTTACTATTTTAAGTGCTCAAAGCCACTCTGTTATGTTCTTGGTCTAAAAGCACGAAACAAAGGCATGGTTTATGATACATGTAGTGGTGGCAGAAGTACTAAATTTCTTAACTTAAGTAAAAGTACAGATAAATAAGCAAATTTTTACTCAAGTAAAAGTAAAAGTAAAAGTAAGTAAAGTACTTATATTTCACACAGACTCATTACTCATTACACAGACACATACTTTCAACTCATTAATGTGTTAAATGTGAGGCATTTTGCTGAAAAAATTTGCTAATTAGGGATGAAATGAACAAACTGTTCCAGTAGAAGAGACTGAATCTGTCACTGAGGTCTTCTGTCTTTATTATTCTGATGTTTCTAAAGGAGCACTACTTTACTGCATCTTTTATATTTAAGTACTGTGTGTCTACAATGAGGGTACGACAAAAACACATGATTTTAAACCAAACTCAAAATACTTTGTACTTTAAACCAACTCATAAATGTTGTGGAGTAAAAAGCACAGATACTTGCTCTAAAATGTAGTGTAAAAGTAAAAATACCCCTTGAAAAATTTACTCAAGTAAAGTAACTAAGTACTTTTACATTGTTACATTCCACCACTAGATACATGTACTGTATTTTAAAATGTTTTTCACCAACCAATATTTAGGCTTCACACAGACAAATTGCATGCTATCAAACATACTATATCTAAGTATTTACCACATACTGTACTCAGAATATTTTGTTCTTGCAGTTCTTTGCATGCCTTCTGATCATCTTTGGTGCTGAGATTGCAGCTGGTGTGTTTGGATTCATCAACAGAGAACAGGTAAGTATTAGTCTATTTTACTCAAAAAGCAATTTATCTTTTGAAATTCTAAAAACGTATATTTGTGAATTTCAGATAGTCGAGGAAGTCCAGAAATTTTACAGCAGCTCCATCACTGACAACACCAATGTGAATGCAACTGCAATAGCAAAAATTTACCATGAAACTGTGAGTATATATTTTATCCCAGTATAATTTTACTAAAATTCCAATGCCACATATTGCCACATTTATAAATTATTTTTTACTTCTCCAGCTGGGCTGCTGTGGAGGCAGCACGCAAGACCCAAGTCTGTGTCCTGAAGATGACGTAAACAAAAAGGTAGAGTTGTTACACATTATAGTCACTAGATGGCAGTAATGTATTCTCTTATGTCATTTCCCTGTGCACTTACGCTGGTTACTTACCGGAGACGGAAAGTGACTTTTACTTGACTGCGTTAAGTATATATTGAGAAGAAAATTTGCTTATTGAGTACATTTTACTTTCTAATTACATTATTTTACTTCCTTCCTTACTTGCTTTCTTAGTACTTACATGAATACTTTTACCTTTTTAATGTTCAGACTCAAAATGAGACTCAGTAACAAAGTGATTAATAATATAACTAATAGTAATAATATTATGAACAATAGTAGCAGACAGTAGTAGTTGTACTAAGATAAGCAGTAGTAACAATAGTAGTAGATTTTGTTGTTTTTGTAATGACACTTTCAAAAGTTGCTGTACTGAAGAAGACTTAACTTTCAATACTTCTACTCCTACTGCTACTACTTGACTAATGTTATTATGAAGTAACAGTACTTCCATACAGATTATGAGTACTTCATCCACCTTTGCTGGTAACTGAGTGTACTTAATGGTATTTCTGTTTTTAGGATTGTCTAACTGCAATTACAGACTTCTTCAATGAAAAGCTGTATATTATTGGCTACATCGGCATTGGTATAGCCGGAGTGATGGTGAGTTTTTTATTTACAGATTTACAATAATAACATTACTTGACATGGAGTAAAAAGATTTTTCTGTACTCTGTGTCTCTCCTTGTTCATTTCAGATTATTGGCATGATCTTTAGTATGGTCCTGTGTTGTGCCATAAGGAACAGCAGAGAAGTCATATAGGGGTCAGTTTTCCAGCCAGTTCCAGCACTCTGAACTCTTCAAAATAAACACTCTGCAAAAGAAGGGAAACGCAAGGGTTTAATTGCATTTCACTGATTAAATATGTAAACTTTTTGGACCAAATTAGACACAGTACGCTGGATTGTTGATACCTACTGAACTCCACCAGCACAAAACATTTCCATAATGCATGGTCAGTTTTTGGCACAGGTCTGCCACATTCCTTGGTTTTTAACTTAATTTTGTCAAACTGCAGTGCCTCTCAACAGCTAGATGACAGATATGGATATGTTGAATGTTGAGACTTGTAAATATGAACACCCATTTTATGCATTTGCTATGTTACGTGCCCTTACCTGCTAAGTAACTTATAGATCTTTTGCCAACCAGATTTGTGTGCTTACTGTAAATGTTTTGAGGACTAGCCTCCCTTCGCTGAAGAAATTCAATCTTGTGCCTGTTAATCCACACAGATACGCCTCCAGCTACTGCACTTTTATCTTTTTCATGTGATTTGAATATGCACATTCAGTACTGCTTGCTCTCTGTCATCACTTTTAAGTATTTCTACTTCAAAGCACAATAGAGGGAGTGTAGACATTTAGTCCCAAATGGTACAGAGAGGTCTTGTGATAAACTGCCACTTTGTAAATCTTCCAGATTGTTACTACATCCTGAGCTCTTCTGGAGCATGTACTGTACTGTAACCCTTATTGCATTGTGTTTGAATTGCTGTGGTGTACATTTTGTGCCAGTAAGGTTGTTCTTGTAGGATAATATAGTTGATGTCAAACTTTTAACTACAATTAAAGTATCTACGGTGCTTTTACTCATGTCAAAATGTATTTTTGTTTTTGTTTTGTTGGCGCTTTTTTTTTTTTTTTTTTTTTGCTTCCTCAGATCTGGTGCAGCTGCGGTGCCAAGTCATAACTAAAGCTTTGTGTGCAGAGCATGGCTGCTTAAAATAACTGACATTTGATAAGAAGTGGCCTTGAGCAAAAAAGGCGCCAACACTTTCATTCTCACAGTGCATCATTTTTCCATGCAGTCTGTTAACATTAGAGCTCTTCTTTATGTCTACTGTAGTGCTATAACCTAATTCACTAAACCGTAAATAAATAAAAAAAGTTTACAGAATCCAAATGCATATTTTTATTATTTACACATTGTACAAAAAGCTCTTAAATACATATGCAAGTTCTCACAGACTCTGTAACAGTAATAATGCATTTTTTTTGGCCAAGAGCACAGTTTCCCCCCCCCTAAGAGAGGATTCGTTCAACTCTGTTAAGGCATAAACCAAAAGTCAAACAAATGGTATGCATATGTAATATTGAGATTATGTAACAGGGTCAAAGACAAAGATTGTGCATCACGTTTTCAAATACAGGACTTTATCAAGTGTAGCGCACACAGGTCACGGTGTGGTAAATCGTATGGTCCCAATATTATTGGATGGTTTACGATCTGTCAAACTCAGTTACTTATGAAATGGTATGTAAAAAAAAAAAAAGGTAAAAAGTGGATCCCTTTGCAATAAATAACATGTTCTTTCAAAATGTTTGATTACAAGTCTCTGTTATGAAAGACTGCGATCTAAAAAGGGAAGGTACTGCAAGCCACTGCATTCAGCAATTCAACACAAAAATGTAGCCAACATACATTTATAACTGGTTTACAGTCTTGATGTAGTGATACTGAAGCCAGCTCCCTCATGGAGGGAAACAGAATTAGTCTGTTTAGGGACATAAGAATAACACTGTAACTACAAGTCCCCAAAACTAGTAAGGTTAGCTGTAAGTGCAAACACTGCTGCTCAATAAGTCACAAAAGTCTTAAGTGCAACACAGCTGTCAGACCATACTGAAGACAAAAATCAGGTTTTACAATCCTGAAGCCTTTCCAAACAGTCAGACAAGACTTTTCAAATGTGTAAACCAATGGTACATAGCTGCCAGGTGTACAGTCGTCTCCACTTAGGTGTTCCCATGCATAGCCAGCCATCTTTTTAGTTTCATCTTCAGTCGAGGAGTCTCAAAGGTGAGTTGTCAATGATATATTCTCCAACACCAACAAAGTACATAACCTGTGCAATACCAAACAGAGGAGCAATGACCAGGGCGCGGCAGCCTGCTCCTTTCAGGAAGGCAGAAGGTCCCTCTTTCCGCATGATTTTACTATGGGGAACAAGGAACAAGAGTTACTGCATGGGTTCACATTCAAAGCAAAGAAAGTTGTGCAACCTGTGTTGTTTAATTATCTCACCTGATGCAGTCCACAACCCCATTATACGCCTCTTCATTGGACCCTTTGTTCAGAGACTGCAGCCTTGTTTTCACCACTAAGAACAAAAATTAAAAAAAATGTCAGTGCTCAAATTCTGGACTATAAGAATGATACAGAATACGGTTAATGAACCTTACCATCACACGGATTAACAGCCACAGCAGCACATGAGCCTGCTGCACAGCCTGACAGGAAGGCCCAGTAAAATGGTGAGGACTCCTCTCGACTGGGTTTGCCCAGCCGGTTCAAGTTGGCAAAGAGGGGGAAGTAAACTATAGAGAATGGGACATCCCTGAAAGAAAGATGGAAAATTGTCAAGAAATATACTTAGGAAAAGTTAACTGTACTTAGAGATGAGGAGCCTTACCTCATGAGTGTTGCCCCCAGTCCTTTGTAGAGCCCCTGGATGCCTTGTGTCTGCAGCAACTCCTTAGCAATTTGTGTGGCAGACACGGCACGTGGAGCAGTCACCACAGTGCCTGAGTTGTACGAACGGCTGAGAAGGGTGTTTGTGGTCACAAGCTTTGTTGGAGACATCATGACAGGCTTTTGCTGCTGGACAGCTGTGGAAAGGTTGTGTTAATACACGCTTGAGAAAGCTAAAACCCTAAACAATATGCTTAAATCTATCAAATATACTCAACATGTTACTTACCAATTCTACCTGCATCCTGCAGCTGAATCTTGAGCATCTCCATTGGGGTGGTAATAATAACCTGGCACATGCCTGCACCACAGCCCGCCATCATCTCTTTAAACACCGTCAGCCCCTTTCTGTTGACAGAAAAAAATAAGTGAATTTTAAAAAAAAAAAGTGTTCATAAGAAAACACCCAAAACATTACATGATTTGAAATGTATAGCTTACCCATCCTTAGCAAGATGATGACGAAAGAAGTCATTGGCAGCCAGTTTGATGGCCTTCTCAGGAGTGACCAGAGTCAGATTGACAGCAGCGCCTGAGGAGAAACAAATTAACCATTAGCACTGGTGTCGAAACAAAGTGTTCATTTACAACAAAACATTGCCCTCTATTATTACTACCACATTACAGAATCATAATCAGTCAATTATAAAGTTAATGTACATAAGAAAAAATACATAGTTTAAAAAGCACTGATCAGTAAATATGGAGGAACATTGAGATGACAAACATGGGTTAAAAAGAAAGTGAGAAACACAAACAATAGAAATGAAAACAAAGATGAAACTACTGGACAAAATAATGATAGGGAAGAAACTCTCTAACAGAAAAGCTTCAAGATTGTGAGTTATGTTAAAAACAAAATAAGACAACAGAAGTGTTAGTGAAGGAACAGGGCAGGCTAGATCCTGGACGGTCTTGTGTGTGCAGACTTGGGCAAACCTAAAATCTGCCTCACAGCCTTGCCTTTAATTTCTAGTGCATTTTTAAGATTGGCCAAAGTCTGCCAGAACACAATGCATAGTCCTGAAATTAAGGACCCATAGAAGTCACGGGACAGTGAAGGGACAGTTAAGAAGAGACAAGAAGTCAAAATACAGAATAACAGATGGCAAAACATAAACGTGTGCCTAGAGTTTTAAATAGAGCAATATTGTAAGAACCATTTAATGATTTGCCTCCAGCGTGGCTGCGCCTTATCGGCTAGCCTTCACTATCCCAGGGGGACCCAAGTCTGTAATATGAAAAACACAGATGCAAACAACAGCATTCCTCACAAAAGCAGAGGCCTATTCTCCATTTTCTTTTAATAAACCACTTCCACAAGAAGTCAAACTGATGACAGAAAATGTCTAATCACCAATTGAACTGTTTAAAAATTTATATCTGGACACAACACATTGGTACACATATAGGCTGTTACTTTTAACAATTAAGTTAAATAAGTGCTATTTACAAGTAAATAACAAAAGACAACTTATGCAAACTTTATCTGAACCCTACTATGCTATTATGTAACTTATGTTCAACCTGACTACTGACACATCTTACCCTTCCTATATTTTATCCTGTGTTGTGACCATCTAGTGTTGAAACATTCACATGTGCAGAAGTCTTACCTCTGTACATTCCAAAGTAGCCCTCAGTTCGAACTGTTTTCACAAGACAATCCATCCTGTAAAGAAAAAAACTAATGAATTCTCTTCATATAGATGTAAAAATGCCATGTGATTATGAAAAGTGCTGAAAGATTCTACCCCCCCGAAACACAGGGAGAAAATTTACACCTCAATGGAGAACCATGGAGAACAATGACACAGCTATTTAGTCCTGACTCATAAGGTCAAGAATTTGGCTTATCTCATCTTATGTACTGATCATGATGCATGCCATGGTCATTGTGAGAGTTACAAAAATAGTTATGGATTTGTGAGTCACAGTAGATCGCTACATAGTTCTACAATGTTCACACCAAGATGTTACTAACGTCACTTACATGCTCCTGTAGACCTGCTGGCCAGCCCTCTGATTTTGCAACCTGGTCTTTGCCAAGTCAATGGGAAAGACACAAGTGACGCCAACAATACCAGCAATACCGCCATTGATGAGCTTAGCGGGGAGGCTGAAAAGAGAACACAAAATATAAATAATTTACTTACATTCGTGCAGGCTTGAAATGTATAGAAAAAACATAATTAATTCAAAAGACTTACCTGATCTGCTGCTGAGACATGATGACTTTAATGGGAAGACAGGAAGATGTGCAAAATACTGAAGATTCTTGACGTACAATTAATAAAGTGTGCTAGAAACAGATAATGAATAACAGGAGTTACTAAGAAGTTGTGGGGAGGTTCCTAAGTACTCGGTCTAGTTGTACTTAGCGCTTATCCTACATATAGCAGCCTTTAGTTTATCTAAATACCTCAGAGTCACGAGATCGCTGTAGTACAACCTACATGGGCGTGCCCTATTACAAACACCGGAATTCCTTATATGGCAAATGCCGCCATCGTTAAAAAAAAAAAGGGGGAAAAGAAAAGAAAAACGCATAATACAAAAAAATATATATACACACACACACGTACATTTTATAAAAGCATCCAAAATAACCGAAAAATGTAGTCAATGTTATGAGATGTCTCACTATTTCACATTCTTTTAGAAGAAAAAAAAAAAAAAAAAAAATGGAACTTAAAATGTACATTATATTTTTGTTAAACTAGCGTTTAGATGTTACTTAGTATTTTCATTAGGGAAATACGTGTTAAAGCATCGATAAAGCAGGAAGAAAAGCCCATTCATAACCGACTTTCTTAGCGACAGTTTCCGCAGCAACCGTGGCCTTTAGGATAACGGCCGGATCTAACGTTAGATCAAAGAGAAATTGTAACAAAAAACGTATGTATAAATAAAAGAAGATCTTAACGCGAACGCCGTAATATTTTAAGGAAATCTGGGCACACTCACCAAAATGTTGTCTTCTTTGAGCGTTTCTTCTCTTTTCTTTCTGCTTTCGTGTCCGTCCCGTCTGCAAATATACTTGCGAGTAAGGGTGGTGGAAATTTCCACTGAGTTTTAAGCCGGGGGTGGGAGGATTCACAGTAACTCTCTTCTTGTCTTCTCGATGGTCCCTCCCCGACCTCCATTTCTATTCAACTCAAAAAGCCGATCCCCTATAGTCATTTACATACCAGAGTTCATTGGCTGAATTTGGTCCTGCCCTGCCTATTATTTGTCACTTTTCTAAATCAATCATTCTGTTCCGCCAATCAGGTAACGACAAGGCTGTCGAGGGGCGGAAAGTGAGAAACCATTGTTCTGCTTCGTTCTCGGTAAAATGCACACGAATTTTTGGGATTAAATACAGCATTGGGCGTGAGTCGGATTTGACCGTATTACATGGCAATATTTATCCATTTTCCAGCCTTTAAGAGACAGCTGACATCATTTAAAGGTTAAGCTGATTTTTTTGCCCCACTGAAAGTCAAGTGGCTAAGAACATTAAGCATTTAGACGGTAAATGTAAGCTGGTTAGAGTGAGCATGACATCAGTCTGTGTACATTGTAAAAGCCACGACCCACTTGTTCACATAAAAAAAAAAAAAAAAAAAAAAAAAAAAAGGTGACACATTTTGGTTATCAGCGCAAGTTTAGCAGTGCAATTTTCATGTATCTGTACTTTACACGAGCAAATTTTACAAGGGGTACTTTAACTTCATTTTAGAGTAAGTATCTGCACTTTTTACTCCACTACATTTATGAGTTGGTTTAAAGTACAAAGTATTTTGAGTTTTGGTTTAAAATCGTGTGTCTTTGCCATGGCCTCATTGTAGACACTCAGTACTTAAATATAAAAGATGCAGTTAAGTAGTACTCCTTTAGACACATCAGAATAATAAAGACCCTCACTTTTAACACATTAATGAGCTGTCGAGCCTGTGTGAAATACTTTTACTTTTTTACTTGCAAGTAGCTACATTTGAAAGTGAGTACTTCCAGGTCAAAATTTGTAGAATTTGTTCTTAATGTTCTACCTGGTAAAATAAAGATTAAATGAAAAAAAAGGGTGATAGGGTGATACTTTTTCTTGAGTAAATTTATGCTCCTTTATCTGTACTTTTACTTCAGTAAAGAAATTGAGTACTTCTTCCACCACTGGGGTTTAGACATACCAGGGCTGTATAGTGTACGTGCAGAGAGACTTTGGGTGTAGTCTATCAAAACGATAATACAGGGCTTCCAAAAAGGATGTGTCAAGTTAACAATATGTAAACATGTCATTTGAGATGTCTATTACATTAACAAACAAGGATTTTGCATGGCTTCTAGTTTGATCTAGAAAATTTGACATAACAGGTTCTATCATGTATTCATACACACATAGTTGCATCATGTCACTGCAGACTGTAGCCCCACTGACAGGATTCTTGCATGTATACTATTTGCCCAAAGCACTAAGAACAAGTTTTAACTGCTGATGCATGAAAAAAAGTTTAAGATGATATAACAGGGAGGAACACTTTATCAGTTGTTCAAGTATGCATTATTGGAGAAGGCAGTCACACATGCTAATACATGCCATTTTTTAACACCCTGTCAAAAAACCTACTGAAACTCAATGAGGGTATTTCAGGTCACATCTTGGTGATATTATTTTTTTTCCTGTTCTATAATTTAAATAATTTTCAAAACTGGACCTGTGCACGTATATTCCTGTAATTGTCATCAAGTAATTAAAAACATTTTGTGTTTTCTATAGTAAACAATAACACTGCACATTCAAAATAGTGGCCAGTATTATATAAAATCTCATTCCTTACGGATGAATAAACAGAACACAAACAAATCGTACATTTGTCTGAAAGCAGGATTGCTATGTGGCAGTTGGTTCTGGTGAAGTGCTGATGGAAGCAAATTCCATGTCATGTACTTGACGATCCGTTGGGTATTAGGGTTTCTAAAACACCACAATGCCAAGAATTCAAACCATTTGGCCACTACATGAGTCAGATCATGCCATAATCAGGTTATAAAACTGACCTTTAAGGGGATTATTCATGTGTGAGAATGACAGAATGTTTAAAGAATGGAGAAGAAAATTTAGTAAAAGTTTTACTATAAACTATAAATACTGTAATGTCTACCTAACACTACTATGTTTTACTGCTGTTTATTTTTCTCTGTTGGTAGTTTCCTTTTACAGAAGTGTATTCTTAGGGCCCATGGGGACCACATGGGTCCCTGCCTGGTTGGCTAGCTATTTGTGGTTCATGACCCCCACAGGCATTGTGGGTATTTGTATCAAAATTCTTCATAGCTTGTAAAACTTTTACAAAAAAAAAAACCTTTTGTCTGTGCAGAAGCAAAGGTGTAAAGAGCGCAATCTAAAGGTGTGAAAACATTTTTGATTTGTCAAAAGTTCAAATTTCATTTAAATGTTCTTTAGCTGCTGAAATGTGTAATATGTTGACAGATAATGACACAGCAACATCACGAACATTCACATGATAACTGCGTGGTCTCACCTTGAACTAAGGGATATTATTAGGTACCAGCTGTCTTCCAAAATATTGCTTCCAAAATACGGGAAACTAAACACTCTAAACTCTACTTGTAATAAGACGGATTCAATGTGAAGTCATTTACAGTCAGAATTTTCTAGAAGTGCTACAGTCTTTCTAAGCCAGGTTTATTAGCATTATGTATTATTAAATGTTTGTGAAGGTGTGTCACCAATCACGTGCTTTCCACAGTGACCACTGATGTAAATATAGCAGTCAGAGGTGACACTGTGGAGTGTCATGGTCCCGTGTTATTTTGTAAACAGACAGCTACGATACAACACAGGATGTGATTAAGTCAAGCACAGCTTAGTCAAACAGCTATTTAAAGGCTTTTGGTTTAATTAGAAGACATTCAGGATGCACAAAGTAAGCATGAGAGTCACGTACTGGAGGATAAGAAAAAGTAACACCATGACAGTTATTAGACACTGATTGCGAGAATGAATACAGAGTGACGTACATGAACAGTACACACAGTACAGGTCAAACACAATGGAAACAGCTGCAGCTGCAAAATTAAAAAGGGATCAAGTAATTGCTTTGATCAGGATATGGGTAGATATGTCGAACCGGTTTGTTACACCCAGATTTGGCTGGGAAGGCCCTGGGAACACAGTCATTGTTTTCAGTCCTGCAGGCACTACAATGGCAGCTCAGAGCCACAGGGTAGGTAAACATAGGGTTAGTGTCACAGCCCGGGAGCACTGTAGTGCGGTACTCCACTTTGTCATATGTACAGCTTCTCTGGGACAGGGACAGTAATGGGCCAACTGCACTCCTCATGATGCTGTCCTAGACACCAGAAATCATACACTTAAATTAAAATGTACCCTTTTCAAAAAGGTAAAAACAATGATAGTTGAATATGTCTTCTCATCATTATGTCACTACATACTGTACATACCTTTGTGCGGCAAAAACCCATGCAAATAGTGGTGTTGATTGCCACACAGTAGCTACACTCAGGCTTCTCCACATACAGAGTGAAGTCTGATGGCAAGCATGTTGGCATAGCTGGGCTGAACAACAGAAAAAAGAGCCAGCAGCTGAAGATCGCAGTTTCCATGTCAAAAATCAGTTAACTATGTTGTTGATGACCTGTAAGGAGACAGCACTTCATGAAATAAGGTGATACAAGACAATGAAAAAGTACAGTGTGTTGTTTGTTTCTTCACCGGTGTGATCTCTGCGCGCAGGCTGGATGAGGCTGGGTTTAACATCCCTTTTAAACACTATTTATACAAACATTAAAATCAGTCTTTATTCATATGAGCCATTATCTTTTCCTTGAGGTAAGACAGTGTCCATTATGTGAATGACATGAAAAAATGGAGGAGTTCATTCAGCCTCATAATGCGATGCACATGATAAGCAGAACTCAATTAATACATGAATTCTGCTCCAGCTGAGAGCTTGGTGTAACCTTACATTTGCTACTATTTCCAGAGTAGTGTCCTGTGTCCACTAGGTGTCATAGACTTCCCACACACACTCCAAGTCTGCTAACAAGCAGACTTTAACCTGGATTTAACTTCTCTATCCAAAAGACACTTCATTTATTGGTAATGTGAATAAAAATTAACCAAACGTATGTGACAGCACAAAATATTTAACACACTGATGTAATGATTTAAAGGCTATTTAGTATAAACTGAAGCTGTCAGCAAAATGAAAAGGTCATGATATGTTCAAAATAGTATGTATACACTTTTTAGTCCAGGCCTGTAGTAATACATTTTTTAGATGTAAATTAAATTAAATTAAATTAAACAAACTCATAAATAACTATTCAGTTCCAGAGAGCTTTACTTTAAATGAGTCCTTTTGTTTAATTATTGCCTACTACTACTACTACTTTAAAAACAGCTGGGCCAGAAACAGTTAAATGTAGTTATAATCTACCTTTTTTTATCAACCTTATATTCTATAAATGTTTACGCAACAACAAAGTGACTTTTCTTTTAAACTAGTCTAAGTCATCTACACAAACATTAACTATCATTTTATATTAACTTTCAAAGAATTTACTGGACAAACAGTGGAGCAAAGTTGGTTATGTAGGACAAATAGGATAGCTCTCTTTCAGTTCAGTCGGTTCAGTTCAGTTCAGTCAAGTCAGAAAGCTGGTTAAAACTTTTACTGTTTATTTACACAGAAATTCAAGCACTCATTATTAGTATTACAAAGCAGTATAGTATAGTATAGTATAGTATAGTATAGTATAGTATAGTATAGTATAGGTTCTAATCTGCTCTTTGTCTCAACTGCATACTAGTTATTCTAACTTTAAAAGGACATTATGCACTGTTAAACCCTAAAACATTACGTACTCAAAAATGCTTGCATCAAAGAACTTTTATCACAGAATGTTCAGAACATACAGAACATACATAACAGAAATACAAAAGACATATAATATTTAGGTTTGCTACAAAATAGTGGATGAAAAACAGTAGGACAACACTACACAGGTTCATCACCTTTTACAATCTCTGAAGTGACTCCTGAGTGTATGGCCTTGATGGATGATTAACTGAACACCACTAATCTTTACAGACGTCTTCTACACACGTTTTGCTGGCCTTTGTCTTTTATCTACTATCAGTAGAAGCAAGTGTACATGGACAGGAACAAAAGAACCAACTTTGGACTCAGACTTTTGTTTTTTTTTACTAAATCAACCCAAAAGGGGATGACTTTATGAATAACTTTGTATGTAAGCTTTCTATTACTATTCACATCTATTTTTGCCTTCTCTAGAAAACTTTGTTTTGGGTTCAACTTTCTCTTTTTTATCTTGCCTTGCTGAGTTAATTATGGTGGGTACTGGTGGTTCAGTAGCCACTTTTTCAGTGTGGGATTATGTTGTTTTTGCTGCAACTATTTTGTTGGCTGCTGGCATTGGCCTTTTCCAAGCTATCCGCAGTCGCAAAGAGTCAAGCAGTGATGAGTTCTTGTTGGGTGGACGGCAAATGACAGCTGTGCCAGTTGCCATGTCCCTAACTGCCAGCTTTATGTCTGGCATCACAGTCATCGGCACACCTGCTGAGGCTTACCTCTTTGGAACAGCCTTTTGGCTCTTTGGCTTTGCATATGCCATCATGTCTACTATCACTGCAGAGCTGTTTGTCCCATTGTTCTACCGACTGGGGATTACCAGCGCCTATGAGGTAAGAAATTACAAAACTGTGGATTGATGCAAAAGCTGATGTAAAATATTCAAGAATAGAAAGGCATACATCAATAAACTGTGAAAAAGACAATATAAATACTATCTGGCTAATGATTGATCCATATATAGTTAATGTTTTAACAAGAGGATATCAGGTCTGCAAAAGGTGTAAATATTATTGTGCTTTCTTTCCGTTTGCGAAAATCTGAAGAGAAAGAACATCTGTAATGCGTCATTGTCTACGTTATAAGGAACATAATGTATTTTCTCTCTATTTGTAGTACCTGGAGATGCGCTTTAGTCGACCCATTCGGATAATTGGGACATCAATGTACATTGTACAGACGGTAACCAAAACTCTTTTTAATGCTATATCCAAAAAAACAAAAAAAAAACAAAAAAAAAACTGGATTTAGACAACATAAAAATGCAAATATTGCAGGTGCAAGAGTAACTTTTGACTTCTGTCATGTTATTGTAAACTGCAACTTTTGATGACTTCATGCAAAACTGATTGTTGATCCTGTTTTAATCAATATGAATGCAGGCCTGTTCTGCAGTAATCTAATCAACTACTTTTTTGAAGGCGCTGTACACCGGTTTGGTCATCTATGCTCCAGCACTGGCTCTAAATCAAAGTAAGGGAGCATTTTCTTCTTGTGATGAATAGTGTTCAATTTATTGTTATTTGACTACTATGTTTAGTGTGAATATTAATACCCTGTTTCATATTACTTAGTCACTGGATTGAATCTATGGGGAGTGCTTGTAGCCACAGGAGCAGTGTGCATCCTCTACTGCACTTTGGTTGGTGCTTTAATGCATTAAATGATTTTCATTCATTTCAAGTTCATTTGACAGAGGTAAACACAGGACATGGTTACAGTGAGAAATAATCTAAACTCTTATCTTTTACCTTTTCTCTTTGGCTTAAAATGTTAGATCTGGTAAGGGTTTTAAATAATATTCCTTACTGTGATAGTTCAGTGGTAGTGAAGCTTCTTTAAACCACCAACACTCAGACCTTATCCTCTCGGCTAATTTCACTGTGACTTTTGTTATAGGGAGGGCTGAAGGCAGTCATCTGGACTGATGTCCTGCAGATGGTGGTAATGCTGGCAGGGTTTGTGGCTGTAATAGCTAGAGGAGCTGTACTGAAAGGAGGTCTGACAAAGATTTGGGAAGACGCCAGACAAGGAGGCCGGCTGGATACATTTGAGTAAGTTCAGGACCACAGAATATATTGGGTAACACTTTCTATGAACTGGTTGTTCATAAGACACTATAAACACATTCATAAAGCATTTTAATGCATTCATAAGGCTTTATATAATTATTGACATAAGTTGACATAAATATGTATAGATACTCATAACTACACTTATATGGCATTATAATTTTTTGTTATAGTCGTTTACAACTGAAGGTGACACAGTGTATTATAAAGCGTCTTTGTCCTTCTGGGGCCAGCAGTGTTGAGGTCAGTATTATAAGGCTTCATAACAGAATCCATGAATAGACCCAAAGCAGCTTATGTGTACTTGTGTCAGAATTCCACATCTTATTCATATATTTTTTATCAAAGGTTATTTTACTGCTCATAAGCACTAATTTAGAGATACAAGCACCAATTGCATAGGCTAGGTAAAGTGAGATTAACTTATAATTACTCATAAAAATTCATAGGGCACCATTACAAACAATAAGTTAAGTGGGGTTCCCCCTCATACATAAGCACTAATTAAGAGACACTTTACCTAAGCCTAATACTGACCTCAAAACTGCTGGCCCCAGAAGGACAAAGACGCTTTATAATACACTGTGTCACCTTCAGTTGTAAACGCCTATAACAAAAGATTATAATGCCATATAAGTGTAGTTATGAGTATCTATACATATTTATGTCAACTTATGTCAATAATTATAAAGCCTTATGAATGCATTATAATGTTTATGAATGTGTTTATAGCGTCTTATGAACAGCGAGTTCATAGAAAGTGTTACCATATATGGCAACAAAATGAGCCTTTATTTTGATACCAACAGGACAACGGAATTTGTCCAGTTTACCAAACACACCTGACCCGCAGGTGTCATGAGACATACCATTCTGACTTTCTGTTATGTATTTAAATTATGCTATAGCTTTGACCCAGACCCCCTGAAGCGCCACACTTTCTGGACTATTGTAATTGGTGGAAGTATAATGTGGGTCTCTATTTACTCAATAAACCAGTCCCAGGTGCAGCGCTACATCTCCTGCAAAACACTGAGACATGCCAAGATGTAAGTGTCTCTGCATGCAATACCTTCAGGGTGACGCTAGCACTCGACATGTCTTAACATGTGTAATGTCATTTATCAGGTCTTTGTATGTGAACATGGTTGGACTGTGGGTGACTGTGAGCCTGGCCATGTTATCTGGTCTAACAATGTACTCCATATACAAGAAGTGTGACCCACTCACAAATAATGATATCAGTACTTCTGATCAGGTAACTGCAGTAACAGCAAGCTTTTCACACATTTACATACAGCAAGTTCTTCACTTCTACTTTCTACTATTACTGCTATGAATAATAAATTATTTATTTAGCTTCTTCCATATATGGTAATGGATATTCTGGCTGTCTATCCTGGCATCCCAGGCTTGTTTGTGGCTGCTGCATACAGTGGAACACTTAGGTGAGGTCCTACACAAACAAGGAACTGTATTCATTTATCTTAGTGCATAAAATTACACCATTAAAAGTGTGGAAGTTATCTCTGAGATAAGCAGCTATAAAGGAAAGATCATATTGGAAGTACCTGCTTAATATTGCTAAATGAGGAAAGCTACACTGGCATTAGTTGTGGTCCAACTACAAATTATCTAATTATCTATTATATTTGATCTACAAACCTCTGCCCAGAAATGATTACTTCTGCATATTTTACAGCACTGTATCCTCCAGCATTAATGCTCTGGTCGCTGTCACATTGGAAGACTTCATTATTCCACTGTGGAAAAACCGCACAGAGAAACAAGTGACTTGGTTAAACATGGGACTGAGTAAGTGGTCACAGACTAAGCAACAGTTAAAAGACTGCAATCACAGGTGACTAATAAAGTCTCCTTCCGTTTTGCAGTCTTTAAAGATACCAGTAGACAGGTACATAAAATGTTATCTTATCTTAGAGATTATAAAGTTATATAAAAGATCATATGGAGATGTGTAATCTTGTAGCCACATAAAGTGTACTGTAAGAAAGGAATGTGTATGACTTACACTAAAGTAACACTGAGAAAAGCCTTTGTGACCTATATACCTCCAGATTCATTTTGCTAGCAGGCAAGAACATGCAGTGAATTCTTTCTAAGGGCTTGGGCTTATAAATACAGAGTGCATATACTGCATTATGTAACTAAAGCACTTAGAGTCCTAAAGCATTTTCAACTTGATTTTGCTCTTTGTCACAGTGCTTTTTTAAATTTATTTTCCATAAAAGTAAATACTGTGTAAAGTCAAATCATAAAACAACAAAATGACAGTTAGCCTTGGCTTAATATTCAGTGTGGTTTAACATGTACTTGCTCTTAATTTATTATGGAAATATGTTTAGATTGTACACACTTTTTTTACCCTAGTGCATCCACCCTTTCTGTGTGTTTGTATCTTCAAACAAGCAAACGTCCCCAGTGTGGGATTAATAAAGTTTTATTTTCAGGTGTATTCTTTGGAGCATTGTGTATTGGGATGGCTGGAGTTGCTTCATTAATGGGAAGCGTTTTGCAGGTAACCTCTCAAAAATTGTTTTATAGCTCTTTAGCACCACTATGAGGTAGAAATTAAGAACTACAAATTTACAAAGCCTTGACGTTTCAGGCTGCTCTGTCCATTTTTGGAATGATCAGTGGGCCTCTCCTGGGTCTTTACCTCTTAGGCATGCTTTTCCGCACACCAAATTCAATAGTAAGTATTCCCTCTTAGTGGTACTTTCAGGACCACAGCATTGATGACTAAACTAAACGTTTATTCATTTTACAGGGCAGTCTTACTGGAATGGTAATTGGTCTGGTGCTGACTTTGTGGGTAGGAATAGGAGCACAGATTTACCCACCGACAGCTGAGAAAACAAATCCTCTTCCAGTGACCATCGAGGGTTGCAACAGCACATTAAGCCAAGACAACTCAACACCAGCTCCATGGACAACCCCAGTGACACTGACAACACTAATGTAAACGAAACCACAGTACATTATTTGAACTCATAAAGAAATAAAAAATGACAAATGATCTTTTTTGCCAGTGTGAGGCCACCTCTGGCAGACTCCTGGTACTCTCTGTCCTACCTATACTTCTCTCTCCTGGGCACAATCACCACTATGGTGTCTGGCTATCTGATAAGCGTTGCCACAGGTACAACATTGTAACACATGTAAAATATACCAATGACATTATTATTACAAATTGTTTTGTACTGCATTTTAGGTGGCTGCAAGCAAAAAAAGCTTAACGCTGATCTATTTGTGAAGAAGAATGACCTCTTCTGCTTTATCGGCTGTGGCAAATCAGAGGTAACAATATTTTTGACTAGTTCTAAAATGTAAATAATAAAAGCAAAACTTTCTGAATGTTTTACTTTATAATCCTCAGCAGGGATTACATACCAAAGAAAAGATGGTCTCGGATGTCCACATGGGAACTGACAACAAGGCCTTCACTGAATCTCCAACGGAAATTATAAGCAAGAATGATGAAATGGCTACCAAACTTTAAACACAGATATTGTTTAAATAAATTATTATAACAAGGGTGTAAATATACATTACCTTTTTTTATAGTGCAATGTAGCAATAAGGTTTCATATAAATTTATTAATTCCTTTTAACAGCATATCTTTCTTTATTCAGGCTGTCTCGTTAAAGTTCCCTTATTATATTTAAGCAATATCCAAGATTGTAAAAAGCCTCTTCACCCAAACTACAGAACAATAACGTGAAAAATAACACAGTCACCTGATATTAGGGTGACCTTTTTAGGACTCAAATGTTTTTGTAGCTGCTCTTTCAAAAAGCTCCTGTTTCACTGTTTAACTCCATGATCTTTGAGTCTGCATCAGTCTATTCAGACGCCTGAACATGGGTGTATACTATTTGTTTTTTTATTGCATGCAATAAGGAAATCATAAGTTCTTTTGCTTCCTGTCAGTAAACTATTATTAAAGATTTTGTACAAAGTTGCATGTGTAATAGTTGGTCTTAGAGTATCCAGGTTACTCTAGGCCATAAATTTTATCTCTATGCGGGAGAGGCAGAAGGATTGAGCTTTGGTCTGGGCAATAACTGCGTCTCCGTGGCAACATACAATAGAGGAAGTTTACAAAGCATTGACCAGCCTACTTTTATCTGCCACTGCCAGGAAGACAATCCTTTCCAGGTTGTTCGAAGGCACCAGTGACATGGCACATCTAGAGAAGTGAACTAACATTTTTTGTTTTCCACGGTCAAGGTGAGCCTGTTTTTAAGCCTGTATTTACTTCTTCTAAAATAGATTGTACATAATCTCAGGCTTGTTGTTGCAAATATAGATGTAATCTTTGAAAGACATTCCCCAGGCCCACAGGTTAGGTTACTACATTTGAGGAGTTAGTTGGGAAGCATGATATAAAGTATGTCTTTTCCTTCCTGCGCAGGTCTTAGGAGATATGGATACACTGTTTTTGATGCTGACTTGTTGCTTGTCACTTTCCTGTGCTGCGCCAACAACAGAATATGGGCAGTTGAGTTTGCAAAACAAGTCTACAGCAGCCCAGATACTACACACAACAAAAGCAACTCCACTGAACTCTTCAGAACATTTGTCTACAATGACAACTCTGACTACTGATACAACTTTAACGAGCACACTGGCAGATAACAATACTTCACCTATAAGCACATCAGCAACAGTCACAAACTCAAGCCACTCAACATTTGAGTCCACAAACACAACGATGCCTTTGACTACATTACTGACAACAAACAGCACTGCCAATCAAACTCAGAAACCAACAACTTCTGTAAACCACACAGGAGATTACACAAGTGTCTCTGAAACAACTACTGTGGCAATAATTACAAGTGCAAATTCATCTACTGTGAAAACAACCTCCGAGTCAGTGCATACCACACAAGGTAAGTCTAAATATTATAGCATAAAAAATCACAAGTGTTTATTTGATGCATCAGAGGCTGAAAAATAGACTAAACTTTATTTGCCTTTAGGTTTACAGCTCAGTGTTTCTGAGAGAAATATGACTATTATCTTTAGTGTTATGCTGGGAGTTTTGGCTCTTGCTGTGGTTGCAATCAAGTTTCACAGATGGAGTCATAAACTGCAATTCTTGCATCAGCCTCTAGACAACACAGATGACTCGAGTAAGTAGATTTTCAAAAACATTATCTGCAGAAAGACAGAAGAATCAGTTACTAAAAACATTTAAATGTTTTGTACAGATGCCTTCTCAGCAGACCCTGACACACTTGTTATTTCTGGAGGACTTTATGATGACCATCCAATCTATGATAATGTCCCACCAGCCAGACAGGATGAATCCAATTTCCGCCTGGAGTTCCTTCATTAAAACACAGTTAACGCTTCTCTTTGTAGTAATCATTATTTCAAATCTGCATAACAAATTGAGGTAAAAAATAAAACAAAAAAACATAGCATGCAATGGACAACAACGCTGAAATTGCTGAAGTTATTTAATTATGAGAAAAAAAATACTTAAAGGCAATGAATGTATCTGCTTATGTATAAACCATCACCATAACAATTTCTAACAATGCAACTGAACTGATAAATTAAATAAAAAAAGAACACCTTTTAACACATTACAAATACCTAAGCAACAGCTAATTATAAATATTATTTCATATTTTAACAATGTTCCAAAAATGATGTAGAACACAACTTATATTCTGTATGAACAATTGTCGATATGTTTAATAGAATTATGCAAAAGATCTACACATTTAACATTTTTAGCTGACAAGCTATTTGACCGCTATACCCATGACAATATGCACTGTTTATGCAAATATTTTTTCATTGGTCTTTTTTTTTTTGTCACTGCCTGTGACAGCGGTCCAACCAGCATCCCTCATCCTTTTCATTGCAGCTACCTTTAAGTTGTTTCTTGGTGATTTCATATTGAGAGGACTCTGGAAAAATTACAATCCTGTCTTTAAACCCAAGCAATCAAATACACAGTATATAATGTAGCCTGGGCATAATACCAAACCTGATCAAAAAATAAATAATGTTACCTTATTAAACAAACTGTCTTTGTACTGTGAAGCTAAGATGGATGCAGGTGTATTTGCAAACATCTGTCCAAAAGGAAAATTGGCTTATTATTGAGTTTTGTCAATATACAGTGTAGTTTCCAATTAGCTTATGTTAGATCCGAATAACTCAAACTCACCAAGAGATCGCCTTGACAAGAGCTGTCCGACTTGGGGTCAAGTTCGACAGTGCCTTTTTCCCAGCCTGATTTCTTTTCAGCAGAGGGAGGGGTTCGAATTCTGTAGGACTGTTAAGATTTAAGATGACTGTCAGCGAACATCACACTAAATCAAAATGATTAAAGTAATTTTACTTCACTGAAGCCTAAGTTATATTACTTTAATCTTTGATGCAGTTCTACTTGCTGTACTTTTGAGTGTTTTCACATTCTCACTGTGAATGCTCTACAAAAGTGAAGAGTAAATCAATAACTACAGATTGCAATCATTACAATGCCACGACTGAATAAATATGATTCATACCGTGCTCTTTGGTGTTGTTCGACATGATGAGGCGCACTCAGATGCCTGTGTCTTTCAAAACCAGAATATGTTGAGGTATAATCATGATACATAACTACAGCTAATTAAATATGAATACAGCTGACTAAGCATCTTGTAACATAATACCATATATGCATAAATCATGTTTTTTGGCAACCTTAAACTTAAGTAAACAAAGAGGCTTACACTTGTCTTGCCACCAACAGCACTCCACTCATCTCTGGTTGAAACGCGGGTTTTCCCAGCCTTGGAGAAGTCATATCTGTAGAGTTTCAAAATGCTTTCTTTTGGTGTTTTCAAATCTTCTTTTCCCTTCTTATAGTCAGTGGTGGGTGACTAGATTGTTTTAAGAAATGCATGCATAAATTTTGAGTTTTTTGGCAACATCATTATTTGCTATTTGAAGAATCGTGTACCTGTTTGTTGACTTCTTCTGGTGTTGGAGTGTTTTTCTTTTCATTCTTCAAATTTAAGAGCTGCTTTAGCAAATTTTCCTAAAAACACATAATTAGAGATTACATATCTAGGGGTGCTTCACATGCTCTGCTTACAAAGCGAAAAGACAACTGACTATACCCTATGGTGTGGCATACCTTCTCTTTAATATGATGCTTTATCTCTTTCTTCAAGAACTCATTATCTTTCTTTTGCTTTGATAGTTCCTGCTTCTGTATTAAAAAAGAAAAAGTTTGAATTGTAGTTCTAACAATATCACATTAGTTAAATTTAATTAAGCTAAAGATTACTATACCAATGATTTTCCATGAGCAACAGCTTTCATCTCCTTCTCCTTGTTTGTTTCAAGCTCTGCATCCTTTTCTTGCACCATCCGGTCATACTCTTTCTAGTTGGAAAAATTAAAAATGGAAGTTTTCAGACAATTAGACTAATATCATAATGCCATACCTTGTGTTTCTCCATCAGTGTGACCATATCTGCAATCTTGTTTTGGCATTTCAGTTCTGCATCTTCTTTGTTCCGGATGGCTGCCTCTGTTTCTGAGCTCAGCTTTTGAACCTTTGAGTCAACGTTATGTCATTAAACCTTTGCAACATACAAGGTCACTCTTCTTCAGAGTTTACATTACAGAATACATTTTGCACCTCAAGCTCAAGATCTCTGGAAACTGCAGACTTGTTCTGGTAATCCTCAAGTAATTTCTGACACTCCACTTTGTATGTGCTTTTAAGGGCCTGGTTCTCTTCTTGGAGACTACTGATCTACAGAACAAAAGATCTTTATAAGAGTTAAGTCCATATATGTGTTAGAATAATATTATTAACCAGAAGAACAAGCCATACGGTATCTTGTAATTCACTGCACTTTGCTGTCTCCTTTGCCACTTCCTTTTTCAGCAATTTATTCTGAAAGAAATGATCATGTATGTACTGAAGCCTTTATTTCCTATCCAACATTCCCTTAAACATTATTTACAAATTTAGACACACAAATTATAATAAATTTACCCATAATGACACATTTTGGTAATCGCTGCACAAATTATATACCTTTGCTTCAATTATTTTGAGTCTTCTTTCCTTTTTGGTAATTTCATCATGCAAATTCTCACCCTAAAATGAGTAGCAAAATACAATTATATTTTATAGACAGTGTCACTCTTAATTCAAAGTTACTTTACACTTACATTTTCCTCAACATTCTTTTTCAAAATCTCAATTTCCTGACATTTCTGATGAAACATGGTCTTAATGGAGTCCAGTTCTTGACTGGAAAGTGAAAACCATTATTTTTATATAATATTTATACATTTTGCTTAATAAAACAAAACTGACTGTAACAGTTGATTTTCATTTTCAACTTTCTCCATTTCTTTTGTCAGCTTCAGTGCTTTTTCTTCACTTATCTAAACAAGTTTAAAATGTACTGTTATAATAATAGAAGACCAATAAATTAAAATATTGTAGCTATAGTAATAATATTTAAGACCTTTATGTTTTCTTCAACAGTCTGAACATCAGTGCATCTACTTTCAAGCTTTTGTTCAAGGTCACTCTTCACAGACTGCAGCTCATTGAAATCTGACAGTAGCTTTTCATATCTACTTCTGTAAAATGCCACAAATTTAATTGGGTTAGAAAACATACATGTAAAGAGGATAAAATTGCCATTACTCATTGAACTCACTTGTGCTGTGTCATGTCTTTCTGTAGTCGTTCCATCTCAGATTTCTTTTCCTCATTTCTCCTCTTTTCATCTATCAAATGTTCTTGTAGCTCCTCTACCTGGACCTACCAGAAACAAATAAATACGTAAAGCAGCAGTGTTTAATGTTCTGAATCCAGGATTAAACAATATATTTGTATAAAAATAAATACTTACCTGAGCAATGGTGGACTTAGCTTTGAGCTCTTCTAGGCCTTTTTCAGCATTTGCATAAGCCTCCTTTTACAACAGATTTCAAGTAAAAATGTTGGTTTAAAATATAAAAATCTAGTGAGTGTAAAAGAAGGTGTATTGTAAATCACCTTAAGCTGTTGGGCTTCTTCAGTTTTAATCAAAAGTTCTGCTGTCAGTTTTTCTTTCGTGGAGTTGATGACTGCCATCCTACCTTTAATGGCCTCCATGGATTTGGATGTTACATTCTAATAAAACAAAATTTACTGTCACTGTTGTGTTATGGTATAAGACAAAGGCGTTTTTAAGATTGTGTTTACCAGTTGTTCTTTAAGAGTTTCAATCTGCTCATCTTTCTTTGCACTAAGTCCTGTCATCTCTCCTGCACAGTTGTACAGACAGACAAATAGAAGGCAGAAAAAACACACGCTGCTCATAATTTTGTTACACAATTACCAAGATCGTTCTTTGTTTTTTCAAGTTCTTGGATGTTAGCTGTAACTTCATCCCCCAGTTCTTTAACCCTAGCAATAAATGTTGCATTTTAGTGAACAGATTAGCTGATGATATTGGGGTAGAAAGTACAAAGAAAGTTGTCTACTTTTGTGTCTCCACAGCCAAAGATTTTCGCAGCTGGTCCACAGTAATTTGCATTTGCCCTGATTTTTCTGTCTGCTGATTTTTTTCTTTGGTCAGCTCTTGCAAGTTCAAGTTTTTGCTTTTGATGATTTCTGCATATTCCTGTTTACACTGTGCTAGCAGAGCAGCCATAGCTTCCTGTTTTATCTTTAAAAGTAAAATTAATATTTTGGTTAGAGCACGTAGAGTTACAGAGCCTTGTTTATCTGGGAAATAATAAAACACAACCTCAGTCTCTTTACAACGCTGTTCTTCATTTTGCAGTTTTTTAAGAAGGGATTCACATTCAGCATTTGAACTTCTGAGTAGCTCATTTTTTTGATCTGCTGACAAGATACAGTAAAAAGTAAAGTTGATGGAACAGTGGAGTAAGTTAGACTGAAATAAATCTTTGTAAATATGTAATTTTTTGCCTATTTCCTCTTGAAGCACCCTGCAGCGCTCTTTGGTTTCGTGAAGGCCAAGCAAAAAGTTCTCTAGTTTATTTTCAGTGTCTCTTAGCTTTGTTTGAAGAGCTTTAACCTGTGGATAAATATACATTTTGTTGTTTATATTTGATAATGTTTAATAGGAATGTCATTAGTTACACTTACATCTTCCTCTTTCATGTTGTATTCTTGCTGTAATTTTAGGGTTAGGTTTTCAGACTTCATTAACACCTCTTTGGCTGAAATTATACATAATTTAGTGTGAGTCAGTATCTACACTATATTGCCAAAAGTATTAACTCACCTGAGCTAATACTTTTGGAAATATAGTGTATATTACACTATAAAGCATGAACACCTAAATATAAATAAAAATCAAAGCTTCAAATACAGTACCTTTCTGCAGTTCTTCCAGGTCAGCTTCTGCTTTAATATGTAGGGCTTCAAATGCTTCAATTTGTTTCTTAGTAAAAAACAAACAAACAAAAAACAGGTTATAGATAAAAGTAAACAACAGAGCAAAGTTGTGTTCTTTGGCACTATTTAATGTATCTGCTGCTACCTGAATGCTCTCATGGTAGACCAGTAAGAGATGGTGTGTTTCTTCCCTTTCACATTCAACTAGAAATATAAAGTCAAAAGTTGTTCACAATTTGAAAATAAATAAATAAAATAAAATAAACATATGTTTTACTTACATAAATGCATTTTCTCAACTGATCGTTCAAATGTGTCTTTCAGTATATTGCACAAGTTCCGTGTTGCATTGTTTCTTTAATTAAAAACAAATATACAGTGTACTGCAGTTTGTTTGAAAGTTAAGTATACACAAGTATTGTACCTGTTTCTCAGCTCTTCATTTTCACCAATCTGTTCTTCCAGCTTTATACTCAGACTTTCATTGCCAAACTGTAAAGTGTAATGTAAGTAAACATCATAAAAGAATTCACGTGTTCTTTAAGTTACAGATATGTCTGCACAGAGATAAAAACTTTGTAAACATATACCTGCAATTCTTGAATGGCTTTCCGCTGAGTTTCAATTGTTCTTTTGTTTTCAAAGAGCTTCTTTTCCTTTTGCACTGTGTCAGAATCTATTTTCACTTTCCAGCACTTTATTTTCTCAACTTCATCAAACAACTTGGTATAAAGTTGTCCAGTATTGTTATTCTGGTATATATTCACAATGAGAGGAAGTAAACCGACATACCAGTCCAAAGACTAAACATCTTACAAATCAACTAAGTTATTATAAAAATATTACCTCATCCTTTTCCATTGGAGAAACAACTTTCATCTTTACCCATTCTTAAAAAGAAATTAATGAAATGCATATACACTGTAAATCTTACTTGTTATAGAGTAGGTGTAAGTGTACTGATACCTTGTCTGTTTGGTTTGGCTGGAGCAAGTATGTTTTTATTGGATATAGGCATATGCTGTTCCTTGTCAAAACATTTAGTAAAGACCTGTAGAAAGGAATACTAATAATTTTTATACCATTTTATTTCTTTTGTAGCGTTATAAAATATGTACCCGCAGTACCCAGTAGTTTGCTGTTTTATCACTGACTTATGTTTCATAAAGGTAAAATCAGTTAATTTTACAAACCTGTTGCATTGGACTCAAAAAGTCCCCACAGTTGTCGCTGACTTCCTGCGGCCTCACAGCAGAGACCTGTCCGGGACTGACTCGGGGCGGTACCAGCAGCTTGAAGCTAAATCCTCTGTCTCGATCCATCCTCCACCTCACTGATGTTAATGTCTCAGAACCTGGCCCAAATTAGTGTGTGCTGTAACAGTAAAGTGGAAACTGTAATTGCTTTTTAGGTTTTCAAAGGACACTTTATCAAGAAAATGTTTACTACAGGCAACGTTAAACTAGCTTTTCTCAGTGTGTTGGCTAACCCCGTTAGCTAAGCAAGGTTATCCTGTCCTCGACTGAAAGTAGTAAAACCATAAAACAATTTACTAAACAAACAGTTTCACCAGACTTCTGTCACTTACTTACCGTAGCAGTATAAAATTAACTTTACATGAAAAGTTAACGTTTTTACGGCCAACTGTAACCGCTGAGACGAGTTAACGCTTAACGGTCAGGCGCACGCGGCCCTCCGTACAGATGCGTGAGTCACGTCAAAAATATTTATTTATTTCAGCTATGTGCGTGCTGCCTTCAATATTATGCATTATATGAATAAGCACAAAATAGTAGCTAATAATAGCAATAAATAATACGATATAAATTATAGATTAACCCAGGAAAAGGAATATAGATCTGAAACGTGACGTTACATCGGTGGGTTCAGCAGCAAAACAATGGAGCAATTTCGGATGTAAACTACTCCAGTTAGAGGTCACAAAAATATTCTGATTCTTTAGTGTGTGATAAGAGTTGTTACAAGGCTCGTTTGTTTATTTTTTTTATACCGCTTTTCCTAATGCTACTCTAAGTACTGTGTGACCACTCACGAGGCAGATTCATCACACAACGGTCGTTTCATGACGTAGGTTCCCGATCTCCATAAAGGTTAGACGTCACTCACAGCTCAGTAACCATAGTGAGCAACCAGCTCTCTTACCAGTTCATTTCAGAATTGAGAAAGCCTCTTGGATAAGAGGTGAAACGTCTTCTACTTGAAAAATCGAATCCAGATGACTGCTTTTTAAACTTTTGTTGCGACATAGTGAGCAACAATGATAGTGATACCTGTATATAATGATAAACAACACATTCATGGCAGTACTCACAGGTAGCCAGGAGAGGCCGCACTTCAGTTACTTTTAAATATAAAATCTTATTGAAATGAAGGTGGGCAAAGAAGTGTAAAAGTATTTTTTCTTAGAGTGATATATAGCTAGTGTTTTTGTAATGTAGGCTATGTCACTAGCTTCATCAAGCGGGCCTGCAATAAAATGCCAAGAAGGCATAATATTATCTATATTGTATTGGCTAATCTAGCTATATTATCGACATGCTAAGGTTGGCTATAATATGTTGAAAGTACTTAGAATGTGTGTAAATAAGAATACAGTAAATTTAAGTATCCTTGCCAAAAAATATTTTATTAGATTATACATAGGCTATTTCTTTACAGAAATGTGTGTCTAGTAGAAATGATCACAAGTATAGTGTTAATGCCTTGATATTAATGATAAAATGACAAAAAGGTTCATACAGTAAATGGATTTAGCCAATATGAACACGTTTTTTAAGACATACGCAATATGCCAAGTAAAACGTCATATGCTCAGTAATTTGATGAAATAAAAAAGAGAACTCTTTGACACAACAGATGTATGCAGTACTGTCAAAACAAATTACATAACATAGCACAGATACAGAAATAAACTGATATAGGCCAATATATTGTTTTATATGAGCTTAACCATACCAAATGGTGTTAAAGTCATATGTGTGAAGAGCAGTTGTGCAGAAGTGCAGAGTACTAAAAACAAATAGTGAACAAATAGTGGACAAATGTTTTAAAAATGATGTTTAATATCTTTCATAGCTTCATAAAACAATCAGTGTCTTACTAAATATACTGGACTTCTCTCTTGGAGAGGAGAGTGATAGGACTTTAGGTAGCTTCTTCTATAGTCCTAGCTTCTATCTCCTCTGTCTTTGATTTTCTGCTGCCACCAACCCTGGCCATTCGTTCTTCCTCTTTTTTCTCCTTGTCCAACAGATGATAGTTGAGACCCATTCCTAAAAATAAAAAGACACTGGATACGACCAGGAGGATTCCACAGGCCTGGTATGTGTACCTATAGTCATTGTAGATGTCTTTGAACCTCCCTGTAAAAAAAGGCATAAAAAAAGTTTAATCAGAGGCTTAAAGACATAAAATTGTATGTAAACTTACAATACTGTGCAAAATGTTTAGTGGGGTGTGAAAAAATGCTGTTAACTAAGAGTGCTTTTATAAATACAAACTTCTATGTTTTATTTTCATTGTAACAATTTTAGGAAATATCAGTAATGGGCCAAGGTCAAAGTGATTAATTTTGGTGTGGCTCCATAAAACTACTGTTTAGGTCCAGGAGTGTTTTAAGGGATTCTGTACCATTTTGACATCTGGACCAAAGATACAAATTTTACTCACTGAAGGAACAAATTATTAGTTTCAGTGGATTCGATACCACTGTGAGATACAAATGTTTTGTGGCTCAAAAGATCTTCTTTTTCCTCACATTACCAGTGCTGTAGCAGTGCTTTGGGAGATATCAGTTTTCTCTGAGTGCTGCTAGTTTTCTTTTTTTTTTTTTTCTCTCTCTTCACATTTTTGTATATTTTGTGCATTGATACCCCTTTCTTTGTTCATAAACTTTCTAAAAAAAAAAAAAAACAGCCTAAGACCTTTGTATGGTACTGTGTGTTGTGTGGTTCCTTACCAAGCAGAGGGGGCCCTAGAAGAACAGGACCACACTCAATAATGGTGACCAGCCCGACCGCACTGGAGAAACGCTGCGTTCCCACCAAGTCCATAAGAGTCTCAAACAGTACAGCACTTAGCCACCCGAAAGCGAAGCCGAAGAACATGGAATAAATAATGAAGCCTTTGTAGTCTGTGGATATTGGTGCACAGAGGTGACACACACCATTGTACAACACCGAGGCTGCAAAGAAGTACTGCACTCTAGGACGGATCCATTTGGTGTTGGCTACCATGCCCATAGCGGGCCGGGCGACCATGTCCACAAAAGCTAAAGTGGACAGTAAGAAGGCAGCTTTTTCTTTGGGAATATGAATGCTCTTTGCGTAATTACTAAGGAACACTAGGGGGGTAAAGAGACCAAAGAACATGACCACATTGCCCATGATGTAGAGCATAAAACCCCTGTGTTTGAACAGAGATAAGTCAATGAAGCTATTAATTCTCTGCATCACGGTCCTCCTCTCTGTGGTCTTCTCTGGTGGTTTAGGTTTTGGACCGATGGGTCGCATGAGGGCACCAGCGACGCAGCAGTTGAGGAGAAGGCCGCCCAGGATCAAGAAGCTTCCTCTCCATCCAAACTGATCATAGAACCATGTGTTGATAGGAGCCAAAGTGGACAGGAAGACAGGGCTGCCAGCCATAGCAAGTCCATTAGCAATTGGGCGTCTCTTGTAGAAGTACTTTCCAATCATAGTAAGAGCAGGGTTGAGATTGAATGCAAGGCCCAAACCTAAAAGGACACAACAAAATATTTATTTGCATATCATTTATTTGTGTGTCAAAGTGCACTCAACTCAAATAGGTTTTCAATAGTGGTGGAAATTAACTAGATATGTTTATCTTTAATTTATTAAGTACGTATTTTGAATAAAATGGAATTCTTTGGAAGCGCATTTTCACAAACATATTGTAAGATTTACTGGTGTAAATTTCTCAGACGCAAATGTTGCTTTTGCCTTTTAAAGTCATTTTAAAATTTCTTTATTAATAGTATTTTTCACCTCAGCAACAAATGAGTTGTACATTTACCTTGCAATCAAGATCATGAGTTTCAAAATCCTAAGTACTACTATGTTTACAAATAATAAGTTACTAAATCAAAACATTTTTTAATTAGGCCTACTTTTATGTAATTTTGAAGTATCAGTAGCTACTTTTATTTGAGTGATTTGAGTACTTCTTCCACTTCTGATTTTTTAAAAGAAAAGAATACTAAATGGCACAACAAAAAGTAATAAATACAGGTGAAACAGTAAATAAAGGTATGATTTAGTACCTCCCACAACACCGATACAAAAGTACAGAGCTTCAACAGTATTGCAGAAGGAAGCAGCAACAAGTCCCAGTCCAGACAGGCAGCCTCCCGCCATCATAACAGGACGACTCCCATATTTATTAACCAAGATACTGCTGATGGGACCTGAAAATAAGAACACAGAAGCAAACGTTTATATTTAGAATCAAAAAGAGAGGGAAAATACTTTCTTTATCCACCAGAGAGCGCAATTGCCAAAGCAGTTGCACGACCAATTCAAACAACATGCATGTCAGTGGTGCACTGCAGTAGATTGGTACTTGTGCTATAAACATTATCAGCTCTCAGAAAAACGAACTATATTGAAAGAGTAGCCATTTGGCTTAACGATGAAAAGGACAAAGGCTGAATTAAAATTTTGATTCACTCTGAATGATCCTCAGAGCTTTTGAAATAATTAGTGGGATGACTACAGGTCAGACAGGTGGTTGTTGGATAATGCTTGTTTGGAGTTTGCATGTATTTGATTAGAATTGCTTTTTTCCCTCTCTTCTAATTAATTTAGCTTTTTGTGCATGTGTTTAAAAAAACAGGGGCCATAATGATAATATGTCTAAACATAAAAAATCACAACGACTTAGCAAAAATGACAAATATAATTCCTATCTATGGCTTATAACAACTCGCCTAAATGAGTTTGGGGATCCACATTGAAGACACTTTTGCCTCCCTGCCAAATCTCTGCGCCGCGCAATAAAACTAAATGGAAACTGACAGTTTTTGTTTAGGGCTTGTCCAGACTCATTTGCTAGTATGGACCGAGACAAAGGGTTCTTAAATTGTAATGCAACGAGTCTCCACTCTAACAATGAGTTCTTTCCTTCCACGTTGCGAAGAGAGTTCCTTTAGATAAGAGATTGAAGATGAACCACTGTAGAATATTACAAATGTAATGAATGGAAAAATGAAAGACGGGTAGAGATGCGCAAAAATAGCTTGGTAATAAACTTCACCTGATAGTGTGCTGCGAATGTCAAACCTAGAAAAATACACTAAGCTGTCATCCTCTCCCATTGTGCAGACTTATTTCCCCAGTGCCTGCTAATTACTATGCAAAGCTTGCTTGAGTCTGTGTAAATTAACACTGAACTCTTTGCTTTAATTAATGTAGCACAGGGGCAAGGCAATTTAGATCGTGTATAAAGACAGATGCAAAACAACTTGGAACACAAAATGTAACAAAACAATTGAAGTACATTTACAGTTACAGTGAAAACGAGCCCACTTGAACTAGTATTTAGTGGGTACATGCAGTCTGGCAGATGGAGGTGAGGGATATGTGCCGCTGAACAATAGACTGCATTGATTCGTTGATGGAGGGCACGGTGCTTCCATTGTACAGTAATCAGGGCTTAACTGAGACATACTGTTTTGCTTTCCGTTCTTAAAATACACTTAAATCATACTTATAGGCTAAGTAGTGTTAGCAACACTGTAAGTTTTTACCTCATATATTGTATAGGTGCTGTACATTTTACTTTTGAAACACATCTGAAAAGAATACAGTGGATTTTTGAGTGATTTTTTTCATGTGTTTTGCACCTAACCACATTTTGTGTCAGGAATCATTTGTAAAATAAGGAAGATATTTATGTCATCTAAGTTTGACTATGATTAGCATTTTAATTAGCACTTATACAAGTTTTAGCCAATCACATGCTACACCATTTGTCAACATTGAATTAATGGAGCTCTCCTCCTCTGGTGCCAAAAGAAAATTTCCCATTCATTTTTCCCTTAGACAGTTTGAAAATTTAAAGTTTAAAAGCTCCAAGGAGGCTAATCAGCTCTGTAGTAACTCATGATGATAACACAATTAATTCCTATCAAAAAGATTAACGAAAACTTGAAAATTCAGCAAAATGTGGTTGTAACTTTGCCTTTTGACAAGTTTCAGATTCATGTTTATAGCAAACTTAATCATTTTATGGAAATGAGTTGCCATGTAGCTGATTAGCCTCTCTTGAGCCGTTGACCTTCAATATACGGATTTTTCAAAAAGTAAAAAAATGGGAAAAATGAATGGGAATTTGACTTCCAGAACGAGGCATGGCCAGTCACTGTTGAGCTCTATGCCTGACATAATACAAAGAACCTGTCTATTTTGGCACTGGCTACTTACACAGACAAACAGACAAAAAAAACAAACAAACCCCCCCCCAAAAAAAAAACAGAAACCAAAAAAGTAAAGCAAAGAAGCAATGCACTGATAATACTACAGCAAAAAAAGCAAACTAAAGTTAGTTTTGGAGCAGTGCTTGACAAGTCTGGAGAGCCACTTTGTGTTAAATGCTTTGCCCAAGAATGAAGCTTTATCATCCTCTAACTGGTCCGACCTGTATGACATTACCCTGTCTCAGAGCCATCTCATCTGAAAGTCTCCCCAGGGGTCTCTCAGAATACAGGGAAGAACAAGCAGCTATTGTAGAGCAGCAACCAATAACAGATAATGTTTCACTGTTAGTATGAAGAGTTTAATTAAGCTTTGTCTGTAAATCGGTGGCCTATTGGATATCTGAGCATAAAGGCTTAACTCAACCTTTATAATTAGCAGCAATTGACTCCCTCAGTAAATCTACAACATGTGCCAAATGTCAAGTCTTAGCATACACCTATCAGTTCTTATTTCATAAACACTGACAGCTGAAGTGAATAGCACACATTATCTCTTCATCATGGCATATGTTAGTGGATGGGATATATCAGGCTGCTAGTGAACGTTTTGTCCTCAGCTAATGTGTTAGAAGCTGGAAAAATGGGCAAGCGTAAGGATTTAAGCAATTTTAAAAAATGGATGGCTAGACGACTTGGTCAGAGCATCGCGGTTTGTTGCGTATGGGGCGGCACAATAGGCAGGTGGTCATAACAGATAACATTTTGACGACAAATAATAGGCAGGCGGTCAGAATGTTATGCCTTATTGGTGTATACATATTTGACAGGTTTTATGTAGCGTCATAACTCACCTCCGCCATACATGACAGCGAGCATGATGGAGGAGATCCACGACACCTGGCTACTGGTCACATTAAAGATCACCTCGATCTCTTTGAAGAAGACAGTGATGGACTTGGGGAATGCATACGAGAAGCCGATGGAGATGAAGGCACCGATGACCACCATCCATCCCCAGCCTCCCTCGGGTGGTGTGTAACCCACCGGTCCACCAGGGGCAATGGGCATCTTCACTCACAAACTCCTCCCGGACTCAAAGATGGATGGAAAAAGAAAGGCCTGTTGAGAGACAGTAAATGTAGACATTTTGATCTTGATCAAATGTGGTTATTTTCATGGTAAAAGTTTAAGAGCTTGACTTTGTCAAACATAAGTCACTGTAATGTTTAGTATAGCATATGCTCAGTTTTGATTTTGAGGAATATATTAAGAAAAACTGATACCAAAAGACGTATTGTAATAAAAACAATCTGTTAAAAACTATACCTTAGGATGGCAGTTAGGCTTTATTGTAGTATTAGGCCTTTATTAGAAAGGAATGTTCAGCCTGCATCAACAAGTGTTGGCCAATCACATGCTTGGCAACAGTAAATCATTGGCTCCCAATAAAGTGGCTATACCAGCAAATGCAAAACAGTACAAAAGTAACAGTAACAGATTACAGAATGGCAGGGATCTCATTCTATTTAGTCTAAACCTTCTTTGTGTTTTAGTAATTTGCTACAAAAAAGAGGTGAAGTTTTCTTTCTTTTCTTAAAACAAAGTAGGAAAGGTCACTTTCTCTGTGGTGAGTAACCCAAAGTTACCTTGACAAATCCAGCTCAGAAAACTATAAATCCAACTACTATATCAACCACATTGTTGCCATCAGTTAGTCCTTTTCACACAATCAAGCCACATTTCTCTATAAGCTACTCCGCAAAAGTAATCTTGTTATATTGATCTATTTACTCTTACTATTTACCAAGTCTATCATTTGTACCACTTGCAGTTGGCATAAAACTCGAAGTACAATATGGTCAATGCATGGAAAATCTTCCTGTACTGACCTACACATTCCTCTATGTTGGTCACTATTCAAATTTGTCCAAGATTGTTTTTTTCTTTAAATCCCAAACAGCCTTATTGAGGATGCTTCTTGTACACCGTCATTAGTTTGAATAGTACTCAGGTTGTATTCAGCCAGTTCACCTGCTGCTCTCCCACAGACTCTCTTTAGAAGTGATGAATAAGAGTCTATGTGCCGAGTCAAACAACTTACTGTATTGTTTACACAGGAGAGACTATCCAGAGGGAACATCGATCTGGCCACAAAAACAGGTTGAATTCTCACTTTTTCAATAGCTTAGGGCTTCACTTGAGAGTAGCTGATCATATAGCGTTTTGCAGCCGAGGAGGACTTGATTTGGTTGATGAATTGGCTTCGCGCTCTGAAAACTTATTGGATACGCCAGTGGTGTGCAGCAACTGGTGAATATTTAATGTGTTAAAGAACATTTCTTATTGAGCTGGGATTTTAGTGGCTTCCCCACAACTATAAATATGTGGCTTGTGTTATTTCAACAAATGCACCAGACAATGAAGGTGAGACCTCAAACAGCTTGATTATGCATACAAACATTATGTGTGTCTTTTAAAATAGACAGAAATCATTTGGCTGTGATAATTTAAATTTGCACATAAACAATAAAGTTAGTATTCAACTTTTGAGGTATAATAATATTTTGTTTTCCCTCTTATGTTTATCATTTTGTTTTAGATTTTGATAAAAGTGTATTATAACTTAGTGTATTAAGCTAACAAGTAGTTTTCAGAGAACAACTGAGATGAATGGAGTCCAAGAACACAAATTAAGGTTAAAAATGGGCCAGGAAATAAATGATTGGCTACATTTTTGGTGTGTATTTGGATCACTATTTGGAGTCTTTATCATGAGAAGGTGAACAATCTGGGAACAATCTGTCTGTTACTAACATAACTCAAAATTTTACTGGCAGACTTCCATGAAATGTTCAGGGAAAGATATGAACAGTATTTGTATTTGTTTTTAGGGTGGTTCTGAATTACTGTCTGAAACCAGGGTGGAAGTAATGCCTTGGCGGAGGTCTACACTAATAGTTTTTAGATATATATTTATTGCACGAGAACCATTTTCAGCCAAGGTCAAAAGGACATCTTGCCAGACTTAAAATACAAACATGGTGTGGAAGGCTAACAAATGAATGTCCACACAAAATTCTCCTCATTTCAAAATGTATTTGTAATCATAATCATTTGTAATAGTATTTCTCTTTGTTGATGAAGACATAGGCTTCTGCTAGAACAACTATGTGGAAATCTGAGAAGCAACAGTTGTTTCTTCCTCTTTTAAGAAATAAAAAACTCAACATCTGATGTCACATGATGAATATGTGAAGACAGACGGGGCTTTTGACAAACTGAAGATGATGAATAAAAGTAGTAATTTCACACAGCTATATGATGGGGACAAAAGTAGTTCAATACTGTGATCCATTCATTTGAGCAAGTGGCTAAAGAAGTAGACAAATGTGAAAAGGTATCATGGCTAACCTCCCCTCTCTGTTCTGGTCTAAATAAAGAGTCCTAAGTGGAAGTCCTGGCAGTGTCACTTGACGACATACATACTAACACAAAGCACTGGCGCGTCAGGACTGTAGCCTTACTTTGTAAAGGTTACAAGCCTGGATCTGCTTCAAGTAACTGATCCCAGAACCTTTAGTGTGGTACATATAGTAACAACACCCTTTTACTGGGAAGCAACCTTTACTATGACATTATCCCGCCACATGAAATCACATGCAATGCCAGTTCCAAGCCCAGGTAAATGGAGAGCATCAGGAAGGGCATCTGGTGTAAAACATATGCCAAATTACAGCACACTAGGGGGCAGATGATACTGAAGGGAAAAGCTGAAAGGAAAAAATGTGTCACCACTTTTTACATTTTCAATAACGCTGTCACAGTATAACTTCTCACAATATATCACTTTGCGGCCATTGCTTTAAGCCAGTTTTGACCCCAGCTTCCCAGTACCAATTATTACATTCAGTGTTTTGGTTTGATCAATTATAGATGAGAAGCACATGTTAGACATTTGCCGAGAAAAATTATACATAGTAGCACTGACAGACCTATGCATCATTTATGAAAATCCAAAGTCTACTTACAGTCATTATTTTGAATAACGACTGACAATGTTAAGGGCTCTCTTTGAGTTATAAGTTAAGCATCTTACCTTGAAAAGAGGAACAAGGCCCACAAGCTCTGAAAATAAATCTGAGCTAACACACTGTAGACTTCATTGGTTCTGACTGAGCATCTTTGAATATGTATGAAAAAAAAATCACTGCATATGTTTCTTTCAGATACTCCAAAAAATGATCTGTGCCTCCAAATCCACTGCGACAGTCCAAGAGATGCCAGTGGCGCCGCAACCTCAGATTCAATCAGTTTTCAGTGAGTGAAGTTGAAAAGTTAAGTTCATTTAGTGTCGAGATTAAACAGCTGGGGCGTCCCAGGCACTGCCACACTAAATAGCAGGGTCAGTCAAGTTCTTATTGGCTGTCGGAGACTCCAGTGCCATGCCCCTCACTCTTTCCCCACCCCTCAGTCATGTGTTCAACCCACACACAAACTAAGAATGATTTCACTGTAAAACCTTGTGTGAACCAAGAGGAAATTGTACAATGTCTGCACTCTAAGAGATAAGATGCTATGAGGTAAAAAATAATTTCCCTTACAAGCAGATTTATCAATTCTATTCAAGTGGATATTGGAACTAACACCTATAAGAACTTTTAGTAATTCATTGTTTAGCTTGATCACCCAAAAGACTAATTTTGAATACTTTGTGGTCAGCTGTAGTGAAACCTTTCTCCTAATTCTCCAAGGAACTATTAAGGACTTCTATTACAGCTTGAGAAAGGAAAGCAAAGCACAAGAGGCCATTCAGGCTTGTACACCATGTGTCTTTGTTGTGTTCTTTTATGTTGTTCCACTATTTCCATCAGTGCCAAAAAGACCATTATAAGCACAAAGAGTGCAATAGTGCGACGAACAATTCGCACTTTTCCTCAAAGGTGAAAGAAGTTCGGAAATCTGTTCTCAAGTTAAAGTACTGATATCCACAATGAAAACACTGAAGTAGAAGTGAAGGACCAAAATCATGTTTAAAAGGTGAATAAAAAGTGTTGCATAAAGTTAACATACATCGATCAGTCATAACATTATGACTACCTGCCTAATATGCACATCAGCAACAAACAGATGCACTATGTATTCTGACACCTTACTATCAGAACCAGCCTTAACTTCATCAGTTTGAGCTAAGTACAGTGGCTGATGGATCGGACCATGGGGTAATCTTTGCTCCCCACCTGCATAACCTGTTGTTGGATCACCACTGTTGGACCACTTTTGATAGATACTGACTACTGCAGAACAGGAACACCACATACGATCTGCAGTTTTGGAGATACTCTGACCCAGCCATCTAGCCATTACAATTTGGCCCTTGTGAAACTTGCTCAAATCCTTATGCTTACCTATTTTCCTGCTTCTATCACATCAACACAAATTGTTCACTTGTTGTTTTTTCTCACTTACGAAATGGTGCCTTGATGAAGAGACTGTGTTTTATTGACTTCTCCTGTCAGTGGTCATAATCTAAAAATAAAATCTAAGTACAAACTACGTCATACATACATTACTTATCTATTTACGTTCTACCTCTGTTGTCTCCTGAGCTGGCATTTATTTCAAAGTATAGCGTGCAAAGAAAGGAGACAAACTCATAAGAACACTTAATAATTGTTTGAATTAACATTTTTTGTTACGTTTGCTGTTAACATGCTTGTGTCAGACTATACATCACCATGCTTCCCTTGCGTTTCTGATTGTACTGGTTGTGGCTTTTATGCCGGGACTCTTTGGATCTCTCTCTGTCTGGGAGATCCTGCAAAATAAATAAGATACTGTGCGTTCAAGAGCATCACTTCCCAAAGAAAACCCAAACAGAGAAGGACAATGGGCGTATCCTTGGTGACTGCGGCCTACGTGTCAGTCCCATCGTTCCCTGTGCATTGTTCTAATCCTTTGAAATATTTCTGCTCTGGAGGGCTGTGGCCAAACCTGCTCAGTCAGGCCTTTAAATACAGGAGAGTGACCAGGCACAGAATGTGACGCAGAGCCTGTTATAGGCTGTTATTTAACATTGCAATGAAACTTAGTATCACAGTGGCCCCACCGCAACAAAGCCTGGCTTGAACTTTGTAGCAGCAGCAGCAGTGAGAAATAAACTCCCGTTATATGTTTAAACACAATTTATTTAAGTGCATATTTGATAATGCTGCCTGTTTTTAACAAACTGCATGTGTGCACACTTTCTGTTTTTTTCTGTGTCCTTACTTCTGCTTTGTTCACACAGGGGTAGTAAATAAGAAATGTGGGAGAGATCACATAATAAGAAAGTATGAGCCAAGAATAACGGGCCGGTCAAATCAGGACTCAGTCCATGTGGTATGCCCTCAACACCTGAGTCACCAGGGAGGTCCGGTTACCATTGGTCAAACACATAATCAAGGATTAGGTTAGAGCCTGCTATAATTTACTGAAGAATGAATGCTATAGTTAAGGGGTAAATGCTCCTAAGGGGTTAACGCTGTATTCATTGAGCAAAACAGGCAATAGTTCGGCACCCCCCCCCCCTCCCCCAAAAAAAATAAAATAAAATAAAAAATTCCTGGATCGAGATGGTGTTTTAAATCCAGACCAAAAAACAAACTATTTGTTGTTTGACCTATTACTTTTCATTTATCTTACTAACAGACTTACTTACCAACCACACTAAACCAACACCAACAACCTCCTTGGCAGAGGTAATGATAGAATTCCTAGTGACAATAACATTATTGTAGCATGCAGCTGCCTGTGAAGATTCTCAGTTTCCTTAAAACAAAACCAGGTTTAAAAGAAATCATCTGGACGTGGTTTGTAGAGTTGAGCCCTTTTTGGAGGTAGTCATGTTCCAGTAGCCATGAGGTCTTATATAATAATCAAGTGAATCACATTATTTTTGCTATATGCCACCCAAATGTATAATGTCCAGTGGAGTCTGCTGTTAAATACCTTGTAGCCTCATAAGGAGGATTAAAATCATTGGTTTAGCTGTCGGAAATACGGCTCCTACACATTATAGTAAGCTGCAGAGCAAGAATCTTAATCCACACGGGTTATTTGTACGTTGAAATCACTGAGTTGCTTCACTTTTTTTTTTTTTTAAATATGTATTTTTTCAGTTATCATACATTAAGCTATTTGATGTTCAATGTCTTAGCAGTGTAACCAGAAATAATCAATCAATCAAATAAACAAGTTTTACCTTTAAAACTGAGCAGGTCAAAAAGCCCTGCAGTTACGTTTTTGGATGGACGGTGGTCACAGGGGAGGATTCATTTTGAGGTTGGTGACCGGAGAGTAGATAGTGCAGGTTCATATGAAGGTCATGTTTGGGCAACAATGTTGCCAATGCCAATTAGCAGCATGTACAGACGAGGAAACCTCTCCTCCACTCATTAGCTTTCAACTGGTGTAATACTATCTCAAAAGTGGCCTATTCTATTTTGGACTTATCTGCTCTAGGACAAGTGCAGGCAACTAAGGCCATGGACTCGGGTTAAGATTACTCCTATGTAATGCAGCACAACTGGGATGGTGTGTTTTAGTGTTGTGTGTTTTGATTTTTTGTGTTTTTTTATAATTTGTATGTTTTAGTTTGCTGTGTTTTTATATGCACCTATTTTAAGTCCAACCTCCCTAGCTTGTTGCTATGATAACCCCGTAAACCACATGACTCTCTGCTCCAATCAATCCCCACTGCAATCAGCACACCTGTATTGGCGGGGAAAACTGAAAGAAGAGTGTGCTACAAACAGAACATAGGAGGCATGGCAAATGAGAGGACGGAGAACATGGAAGGCAGAGCAGGCACCGCGAGGAGAGCACTACAGTCGCCACACTGAGACACACAACTGAGACGACCCGGGTAAAAGCACCATGACCCTGAACACATGCAAGGGCAGAGTGAGGAACTCTGCCTGCCCTCTGAGTACACAGAAAATTGTAGTGCTGCTTATGTAGTGAGAGCCTTGGGCTCTAGGGTCGTGTTGTTGGGCCTGTGCTGGCCTGTGTCTGTGCGCTGTGGTGGGAGTCTGGTGGCGCGGCAGAGGAGCAGCCAGAGGGCACGGAGCGACGGTACTGGAAGGCCAGTAGAAGCCCACTTAAAAAACTCTGAAGATGCAGTAGCAGGGTGAGGAACCCTGCCAGCCACGTAAGTGCCACCAATAGTTTGGGGCAATGGTGGCACAGTGGGTTAAGCATTCACCCAGCAACCAGAGGGTAGCCAGTTCAAATCCCATCTGAAGCGCATACTGTCGTTGTGTCCCTAGGCAAGACACTTCACCCACCTTACCTGTGTGAATGTGTTAGTGTGGCTGTGTTTGGTGGTGGTCGGAGGGGCCGTTGGCACAGATTGACAGCCACTGCCCCAGGGCAGCTGTGGCTACAGAAGAAGCTCACCACCACCGAGTGTGACTGAGGAGTGAATGAATAATAGATCAAAAATTGTAAAGTGACTTTGAGTTGTGTGAAAAGCGCTATATAAAATTTATTTATTATTATAGTTGTTTTCAACAAAATGCCCTATTGCCTTGATACTCCCTGCTGCTGTACTTTTTGCCCAGGCAACCCACGGACTTTAGGACCTGGTGCGGACCAAGATATGAACCTTCACAACTGGGATCTCACTGCAGACTCTGCTGCTCTCTCGTCCTTATTTTTACTGTAGTTTTTATATTTTTAGCTGTAGTTTGAATTGTTACTTTATGGGATTTTGTTTTTAACTTTGTTTTAATAAATTGTACATTTAATTTTTAACTGTTTGTCTGTTTATAGGTCACACCATGCTGCTCTCATCCATTTTAAATTAGCAATAGCCCTTTTTCTATTTGGTCCACATTTGTAACATTTTAATTTCCACCTCCACTAATAGCCACCATCCCCCCATTACACTTAAAGTGCATTCCAGTTCTGAATGTGTTTTAGAAACTATAGTAATTTGCAATTATTTTCTGAAAGCACGCAACACTTATAAAACATCATACAGTGCCATGTATGTATACTGTTTGTTTTCACAATATAAGTAACTTCTTTCTGAATAATAAAAATATATTTAAATGTTTGATAAGTGTGGTCTTTTGGCATCACCTCGTGACACTGCAGGTGCATCTCCTGTGAACATCTATGGTAGCCCCACAGGGGCCCCACTGTTGTGTAAGCTTCAAATAATTCACAAACTAAACCTCATACAGTTGCAAGAAAAAGTATGTGAACCCTTTGGAATTATTTGGATTTCTGCATGATTTGGTCATAAAATGTGATCTGATCTTCATCTAAATCACAATAGACAAACACAGTCTGCTTAAACTAATACTACAATAAAAAAATATATGTTTTCATGTTTTTATTGAACATTTATGTAAATATTCCCAATGCACAATTGAAAAAAGCATGTGAACCTTTGGATTTAATAACTGGTTGACCCTCCTTTGGCAGCAATAATCTCAACCAAATGTTTTCTGTAGTGAAGATCAGACCTGCACAATGCTCAGGAGGAATTTTGGACCATTCCATTTTACAAAACTGTTTAAGTTCAGCAATATTCTTTGGATGGCTGGTGTGAATCGCTCTTCTGAGGTCATGCTACAGCATCTCAATTGGGGTGAAGTCAGGACTCTGACTGGGCCACTCCAGAAGGTGTATTTTCTTCTGTTGAAGCCATTCTATTGTTGATTTGCTTCTGTGTTTTGGGTCGTTGTCCTGTTGCATCACCCATCCTCTGTTGAGCTTCATTTGGTGGACAGGTGGTCTTAAGTTTTCCTGCAAAATGTTTTGATAAATTTGGGAATTGATTTTGCTGTTGATGATAGCAATCCGTCCAGGCCCTGAGGCAGCAAAGCAGCCCCAAACCATGATGCTCCCTCCACCGTACTTCACAGTGTTTTGGCATTGGTGTTCTGTGCCTTTTTTTCTCCGCACACAGCATTGTGTGTTTCTTCCAAACAACTCAACTTGTTTGCAAGCTCTTTTGCAAACTTTAAAGCACAACTCAGTAACATTTTTACCTTTATATAAATTATTTCAAAGTCTGTGTGATGGTTAAATGAGTTGTTGTGAGGTAAATGAAATGTGCGGCATCTCCCCCTGGTGTCTCTGGGCTGAATTTGGCACTTGCAACAGTGAGTGCCGTCAACCTGGATTCACAGAAGTCTTGGGACTCGTGAGAAAGCGGCACATCCCGGTTAACAAAACAACAAGTTTTTGTTTCTTGATTTTTGTCGGTCGCTCCAGAGTGGCCAAATGGATATGTGGAAGGGAAAACGAAAGTAAAGACAAGCGAGGGGTCACACAAGAGTCAACTGGGTTTGAGTATCTACGACAGTGCGAAGAAACAAGCAGAGTTACTGAGTTCTGCTTTAAACATGCAGCAATGTTGTCTTTTTTTTTTTTTAACAGCTGTGGCTTCCTCCGTAGTGTCCTCCCATGAAGACCATTCTTGTTTAATGTTTTGCCCCTTGTAGATTTGTCAACAAAGATTTTAGCATGTGCCAGAGATTTCTGTAAGGCTTTAGCTGACACTCTTGATCTCTTTGAGCATTCTGCACTGCGCTCTTGCTGTCATTTTTACAGGATGGCCACTACCTAGGGACAGTAACAACAGTGCTGAACCTTCTCCATTTATAGACAATCTGTCGTGCCATGGACACATGAGGATCAAGGCTTTTAGAAATACTTTTGTTAACCCTTTCCTGCTTTATGCAAATCAACAATTCTTACACGTAGGTCTTCTGAGAGCTCTTTTGTGCGAGGCATGGTTCACATCATTAATGCTTCTTCAAAATAGCAAACTCAAAACTAATGAGTGTTTTTTATTGGGCAGGGTCACTTTAACCCACACCTACAATCTTCTCACATTGACTGGACTCCAGGTTGGCTGACACCTAACCCCGATTAGCTTTGGAAGAGGTCATTAGCCTAGGGGTTCACATACTTTTTTCGATCCTGCACTGTGAACGTTCAAGTAAATATTCAATAAACACATGAAAAAAAAACATTTGCAGTAGCATTAGTTTAAGCAGACTGTTTGTCTATTGTTGTGACTTAGATGAAGATCAGTTTATGATCAAATCATGCAGAAATCCAAGTAACTCCAAAGGGTTCACATACTTTTTCATGCAACTGAAAGTCCATAAATATCAAAGGAAAAGAGAAAGCACTTTTTGAAAACTGTCCAATTTACATAAAATAAATATTACTCAGGCATTGTTTTGAAGATAATGCAAATCAAAGTGTTCAATTGTATATTACTGCATTTTACAGAATGCACCTTGCAAAAATATTTGAAGAAATAAATCATGAGAAAAAATAAACCTGTTTATCTGGGAAAAAAAAAAAAAAAATCACTGAAAATGGTCAGACCCCAGCTGCAAGTATCAAAGATGACACAAAATAAATTGTACAGCATAAAATAACTGTTTCTTTCAGCGTTAAGTAGTTAAGTAGACTTAATTGTCCCTGTAGGGAAATTTGTTGTCTGCAATTGACCATCCTTCGTATGTCACTGGTACAACCAGCAGAGGACAAACAGAGCAGAGCCCACGGACCTGTTGAGCCAGGATCCTACTCAGGAGAACCTAGCTGGAAGATTAGTCTGTTTTGCATGTTTTAAGTGTATGCAGGAAATCAAAGTACTCAAGGGGAGAGCATGCAAATCCACACAGAAAGGTCTTGGAATTGAATTGGACCCAGGACCTTCTTGCTATGAGGTGACAGTGCTAACCACTTTGTCCTGCACTGCCCTATTATTAACTTTTTTTTTTGCCATAGCTACTGGTCAGTGGGATGTCTAAAAGCCACTGAACCAGGAGAATGAATCAGAGACAACTATTGTACGTCAGCAATATCAGAGCACATTGCAGATAATCATTACAGCAGCTACAACACTTTGCTATTGTCTATGTACACTTCAAGTGCATTAATGTCATTACACAATCTAATCTTCCTCATTTGCAGTGTGTTGTGTGGCAGAGCACCAGTGTGACTTTGAATCCTAATGAGCCTTTGGCTTTTGGAAGCCTGCTTCAACTCATTGTTACTTTATTTTAGAAGTGTTTGGGGAAGATAGAAGGGAGGATTGATGTAACTGCATAAATTACGAGATAAAATGCGATAAACGTCAATGGGTGGGACAATAGGCATCTTGTGAAGGGATCAGAAACGCTAACTCCAAAGGCTTGTTTGATGAATTCTTTTGGTCACGCGAGCTTTGTTTGGATCTTTTGTGTTGTTTACATGCCTCCCGCCTTCATTCTATTGCTGTTTCGCACACTCAGATCATACGCCCATACAGTACTTCAAGCACTGCATTGTACTGACATGTATCGGGCTACAAAGTATACTTCCTGTCAGAGCCTTCATACAGACCATTTCATGCTGTGCTCAGTCAAGGAACAGGCATGTGAACCTTTATTATTACTTACATAATATGTCTCAGATCTTTGTGAAGAGGAAAAGATAATGTTATTATCATTTGTTGTTTTAATTATATTTTCATTGTTTAAAACATACAATATACCTCAAAACAACAAAGAGCACAGCTGCCAGAAATCACACAAAACAAAATGTGGTGCTCGCTTGCAAGGGAGATCATGTAAGGTCACCAGATAAGTAATCTGTATGTTTCATAAAGACAGGTCTTTTTTTTCAAATGGCATGATAAATGTCAAGACATCGTACTGCACCACAATGGAAGAAACAAGAAAGATAAGACTGTGTGTATTCTTTAAACGTGCAGCGTGTGCACTGACCAAGCATGTGCATGATCTAGTAACATTTCAAGTGCATCGCTTTTTGAAGCACCTACGGTAGCCCTGCAGCAACATTTTGCTGTGTATAAAACTATTTAAATGAAAATTTCCAGAGAGAAATAAATTTGCAATGCAGCTGCAAAACATGATACAAAATACTGACATCAGACACCTTGCTGTAAATGCTTGGTTTCACCACTCTATGCAGTTGAAACCAGAAGTTTACATACACATATACATATACATATGTATAAAAATGCACATAACCTTTTGAACATAACATAACATAACTGAAATTAAATCAGACTCAACTTCTCATGTTCTAGGTTAGTTAGAATTACCAAAGTTATTTGTATTTGCTAAATACCAGAATAATGAGAGAGATTATTTTTAGAGCCTTTTTTTTTATAAATTTCTTCAAAGTCATAAACATACATCCACCTTTGTTTTTAACTAATTTGCGAAAGCCCAGACGATGTCATGCTCTCAAAGCTTCTGATAAGCTGTCAGTTGCTGAGTTAGCTGGACGCGCACCTGTGGATGTTTTATAAAGCACACCTCAAACACGTTGCTTTTTTGAGTGACAACTTGGGAAAATCAAAAGAAATCAGCCGAGGTATCAGGAAGAGAATTGTGGAACTCCACAAGTCTGGTTAATTTTTGGGAACTATTTCCAGAATCCTGAATGTGCCACGTCCATCAGTTCAAACAGTTATTTGCAAGAATAAATAACATGGGAATTGGAGCTATCATACCACTCAGGAGGAGACCGATTCTGTGGACCAGAGATGAATGAGCTGAACAAAAGCCAAAGTCCTTGTGAAAATGAAGCTGGTAAGAAAATGTCATCATGCACAGTAAAATGAGTACTGTACCAACATGGACTGAAAGGTCATTCAGCGAGGAAGAACCCATTACTCCAAATCCATTTTTGGAGACATGTTCTGTGGTCTGATGAAGCTAAAATTGAACTGTTTGGCCACAATGACCATCACTACATTTGGAGGACCATCCCAAAAGTGAAGTACGGAGGTGGCATGGCTCCTAAAATGAGGTGTTGAGGTGTATTTTGAAACCGGTAGCAGGCATCAAATTTGAAATGAGCTCATTTTGTGCATAATAGTGTAACATTTCTCACTGTAAACATTTGTCATGTTATGTTCTGTTGTAAATAAAATATTGGCTCATGTGATTTGAAAGTCTTTTTGTTTTAAAATTTTATTCAAATTTAAAAAAATGTCCCAACATTTACAGAATTTGGGGTTGTACTCAAAGACCGCATTGACATGTCCTGCAGGATGCATGACTTGAGAAGAACGGGAAGACTGAGCTTATGCAGCCAGAAGTTATTATCACATTCATTATAATATCATTATGACCTTTATAAAAAGGCCAGCGTGACCTCAGAAGCATGACAAGGGTCCCAAAATAAGCTGCAGCTAGAGGTGCACAGGGATGTGTTGAACTTTATAAAGTATTTATAAAACACATTGTAAAGGATATATCCAGGATGGACCAAAGTTTGCAGTCCACCATCAGAACAGAGGGACACTCCTGACATTTCCACCACAGACGACAGCTGTCTATAAAAATGGAACAACAACCTCTGAAAAGAGGAGGTGGACTGCTCGCCTACATCCAGAAAACTGTTTACACTATGGATGCTTTAACGCTCCGGACACTATTAATAGTAATACAAATACATTCTCAAATGGGTTCACTCCAGGTCAAACCTCAATGGACAATGACATCTTGTAGGGGTAGGGATAGGAAATTAAACTCAGGTAAGTAAGAAGCCCCTGCAGATAGACAGAGCTCAGACTACTTTATTAAGAAGTGATGACATCTCCTGTGTCCTGATGCTACCTCTGCTCTAGTACCGCATCAACAGGATGAATGAGCATCTTCACATACAGTATGTACAGAAGTTTTAGTGAGGTATGAAAAAATGTTTTTATAGCTCAGAGTGCTTTAATGAATACAGAATTAATTATTTTTCTTTTTGTTATGAAATTTTCAGGAACATTTTCAGGAAAAGTTTTTAAAAGTTTGCACTATTCATGCGAGTTTGGTGTGAACAAAGCATAAGGTATTTGTGGCTCAATGAGAGGAGCATTTACCACTGAACTACAAGTTCTTCAAGTTGTAGTCCATGTTTGGGCACTATACATGTATTTTTGTGCCTTGGTGGAGGGCTACGCTCCGAGTGCTATTTGATTTTTTTTTTCTTTTTTTCACATTTTTTGTATTTTTCTACACTTTCTACATAAACTTTTCTCTGTTCATAGTCAAACCAGTGTAAGACTTTTGGATAATTACACATTAAAATAAACAGTTCTGTAAGTTTTTGGAGTTTTGAAGTTGCTGCATATCTTTTATCTTCATTGATTGTTAGTAAACACCTGAATAAATACATATAGACTACTATATAAATATTTAGTATTTCATCTTTAATCCAACAAAGCACAGATAAACATTATCTTACAATATAATATTCTTTATACTGTTTCTTCAGGTGTTCTCTGCTGAGTCTTTGTTCTTGCTCCAGCCTTATCTTTTTGTTAACTGATTTCCTCCTGCTCCAATTGTCCTATGGGTATCATTACACATTTATGTAATCTAAAAGTGCCATCTCATCCCAGACAATGCATTCACAAACTCCATGATGGTCCAAAATGAAGTTGGAGAAATTCAATTTATTCAGCGGATCCTTTTTTTTTTTTTACTTTGTGTGTGGATTTTAAAGGCCAGTGTCGCAGTTAATGCAGAAACATAAAACACACAGCAGAGCAGGTTCCTGTGTAAACAGATAAAGCACATATGGCGGGACATGTTCCGACATCACAGGGGTCCCATTGTTGAGCCAAGACAAATTTTAGGAAATGATGTGAAGACCGCTGCAATAGATGCTCTGCTGCAGCAGGCTTTAAACAAATGAGAAGCAAACAAAGTCCCCTTTGAGTTGTTTCCTGTTCCTTTATTCATGGCAGTATTTATAGGCGTTTGTCCTAAACAAGAATTACTACACTTTCCAGCTTTCACATAAAAGTCTACTCCATACAAATGAGTAAAAGGATGGAGACAGTCCAAGGCAGTTTATGATGCTATTGTTGACACTTTTAGAGAAGGAAATACTGTAGCTAAACAGTGCCACATTTCCAGCCAGTGTATTAGCACTTTTCACTAGTTCTTAGAAAATCATGTTACTGTGCTCTGAGTTTGATTAGAGTTTCTTGCTTAGTCCTCATCCCTCGATCAATGGACTCCTTTTAGTCCTGTTGTAAGCAGCCTGCAGTGCCAGACCCATAATCCTCCAGATCTGCCATTCAGGTTCAGCTGCTACTGGTTCACTCTGAGCACAGGCCTGCTGCTGGACACACAGAGAAGTCTATTCTATTGATTAATAGGAGCACATCAGTTCACTCTGTAAATGAAGCATTTAAGCATTTATGTTGTTTTTACTGGATGTGTGGGCGGTAGAGGCGCTTGTCTACTAAGGTTGGCGGTTCAAGCCCCGCCAATGGCAGTGCATAATGTTGTGTCCTTGGGCAAAACACTTCATCCACCTTGCCTGTATGACTGTGTTTGGTGGTGGTCGGAGGGGCCGTAGGTACAAAATGGCAGCCACGCTTCTGTCGGTCTGCCCCAGGGCTCACCACCACTGACTGTGAATGAATAATGCAACAAATTGTAAAGCGACTTTGAGTGTCTAGAAAAGAAAATTTAAAACAATTGTAAGCTGTCTTTAGTTCATTTTAACTTCTACTGACTATGTGCTGAAAAATATCCTTAGTGGATATTAGTTTTTTTTATGAATGTTATCTGGCATAAAAACTATGCCAAATCAGTATGTCAGTCACAAATTGTCTGGGAGGCAGACACTTTGCTGTGGCTACCTTGGAAGGGAAAGGCCATTTTGGATGTGCAGCTTTCCTGAACTGCACATCCAAACTGGCAAATGAAAAGTAAAAGCAGGACAGGTTTTAAGGCAGTTTTCAATTAAAATAAATCACTGAAATTTATGACTGCTTATTATATTTTCATTCAACTCCAATCCAGTGGTTCTCAAACTGTGTTATTGGTGCAAGTTTTCCTCTGGCTCTGTCCACTAGTATGCAGGAATCTCTAAGATTTTGCTGGAACCAAAAACATAAATTAATTACAATGGCATGTACCAGCCTAGATATTACTGTATTCAATAATATATTATGCTATGATACGCTAGTATTACTACCACTTGGTACTGCTTGGGAAGATGAGGTGGTTGGCCTACTTAGTGTTAAAAGTGTACACCCTGGGTACACCCTGAACAAAGGCTTGGGGCTGACACTCAGAGACCCACAATGACAGACAATTTAGAGTCACCAGTTCTCCCGACACATGCCTTTGGACAGAGAGTACCCACAGTAACACTGTGGGTTAACTGGCTGAAAGGTTGTTCTTATTTTATTAGTCAGAAATTAAATACCTGCTAACCTGCTATTAGTTGTACATTTTGACTTTTTATATAATACATTTTACAAAACAAAAAGTAACTATGTTCAGCCTACAGAGAGGACTGTGATTATTTAGTTTGTGTAATTTACAACACAGTGTGTGTCATCCTGCAGCATGCACTTGCCCTGCAAACACCTCCGAGTCATTTTAAGAATTTAAAGCAATGACTGAATTCCTGCAGGCTTTAATAGTGTCTATAAACCTGTGGTGTGTGTTTGATTTGGAGCCATTTTGTGTTGTCAACATGTTCTTTCCCCTCTAACCCCTGCGCCGTGCTGGGAAGGTGGTTGTAGTCATTAGCGCGGCTCAAATGTGATTGGAGCAGTGTGTCCGAGGGGTGGAAGCAGGAACAGGAGAGCTACTACTGTGTCCAACAGCACGTGGAGCTGACCTTGAGGGGAACAGGGAAAATTGACAGGAGGGGGTAGAGCGGTAACAAGGGCCAGCTATATATCATCCAGGCAATTTGGAGCGGTTTATCCGATGAGGGTCAATTCCTGCCACAGTACCATAGATCAGAGTTTTCCTAGCTTTCGAGAGAAGAGGGCTCGGGATAGATACATTTTTGAATGGCTGAGCCCCTGTGATCAAGCCCTGACAAATCATTCACACAAAACACAGGAGAGGCAGGTAATCATGAGGATTTGTGATGCAGGAAAACACGCAGCACCGAGATTTATCTGACACCGTTTGTGGCCTTGGCTAACTGATGCCACTCCCAATCAAATCTTTTAAGAGGCAATTTCACAAAGTTATGTGGTGCACATTGTACCAGGTGAGCCACAGTGGTGCCAAATTATAGACAGGTATATTTTGTAATTAATATGTCATTAGTTAAATGGCTACAATTTGTTTTATATATCCAATCTGGAATTAGTATTCAAAATCTGTAGTCACGTAAACATACTTACTACTACTTTAAGGGTCATATATTATGTTTTTTTCAGGCTTTTTGGACATGTAATGTGTGTGTTATGCGTGAATTAGGTGCTTGATGCCCCCTGCTGGCAACAATGGGGAATGGCCAGAGCATAAAATGGCTATTTAGCAAGGCTGTTGGCAACATGAAGCCAAGAGATAAATAAATTCTTTGTAGTGACAGTAATTTAAGCACTAAAATGATCAGAATGAGTCCGGTGATGGCGTATGGGCTTTAGAAACCTGCAGGAGTACTTCCTGGTGGCAGCTCTTGAGAAGGGGATCGTCTCAGCACACAGGATTACTCAAACACGCATGAATGAAACAAAATACTGCTCTAGATATCTTTTTGAGGTGGAAACAACATAATAACATGGTTACAATTTAGGATAATAGGGGACCTTTTAAATAATAAAACTCAAGTAGAACATAAAGTAACCAACAAAGTCCTTCACAATTCACAGTGTTACCTCTAATAATGTTACATGATACAAATCATCAGCCGGGAGAGCCAGCCATTAACGTTATCATTCAGACAACAGGCTCATTTGTGTTTGATGCATCTTCCTCCAGACAGCATGGACCTGTACTAAATCTGTCACAATGCTACTGTGTAATGCCAACAGAGAGCAGTTTTACACACGCCTCTATTCTGTACGCCTGACCTTTTCTATTACGGCTGCTATTTTGGTTCACTGTCGCTACACCTCGGAGACGGGCCAGATGGCAGCTCTATTGAGTGATAAAATTTCAGACAAGAGCAGTTATGCCTCGAGATGGTTTGGCTCGAGCCCCAGCTTCACTGTAGTCTGGACAGAAAACATAACAGTGCAGAAAAATGGAGATTCCCTTCATTATCAGCACCTCCTGCGTCGCTGACAGACTGCGCCCAATCCACCGTGAGGCCAGGTTTTTGAGTGTGATGAAGATGGGAGATTTCTTTGCATAACAATCTGATGGAATGGTGTTTTATTTATTTTATTTTATTTTTTGCAGAAATTCTGCCTCTACTGTAAAGGACTCATCCATAACCGACTTAGTGCATAATAGTAGAGACACCTTGTGGCCAAAGATGTAATGTGCACCACTAAATGATTTATAAGAGGAGTGGTGTTTAACTCAATTTCAGTTTAATTTTGTTCAATAGGCCTTACTGCTAATTTAGTAGTTTTATTGTTTTATGGTTTCATCTCATCCAATTTGTTCCCCACACATAGCTGAACTAATATGCTTAACTTGATTCCTTACAGTGAATGTGTGAAACTAATGAAAAAGGTTGCATCATACCATTTCAAATATTTTTGGTATAGCAATATATCTTTGAATGCATCCACACAACAATGTGTCTGTAACTGTATTACCTGAAAAAATCCTTCAATCATCCTCCCAACTCAAGTTCTATAACAGAATTGCAACCTTTCCTGCTTTTATTTAAAAACAAAGAAAGAATCAATCACTCCCCCACCGCCAAATACTTACACTTTACATCACACCAAAGTTTCAAGCTTATAATTTGTTCAGTTTTGCTTTGTAATCTTATTTAGCCAATGTTTCACTGTTTGAATCATCACGACTATGGAGCTAAAACTCTGTAATTTTAGCACGTTGGAAAAGCAGATGCAAAGTTTTGTGAAGGAAAGACTGCTGTTATTTATGAACAGATGGGGTGTTGAAAATATGACAACATGCTTTAAAACCTTGTGCACAAGTGTAATAAACAGGCCAAATGCTGGTAGATTTCCATTTTGGCTAGTAGCAGCCACTCACTCACCAGCCACTTTGGCCGGTTGGATTGTAATTTTAGAGGTCCTCAATTCCTTTCACTATGTTTATGTTTATGTTTATGTGAACACCTAATTTAGTACAGAATAAATCATCATGCCCAGAGAGAAAACAAAAACATACTAAGATAGACCACATGAAAAGCCTTCAAATTAATTCTGCCTATAGGTAAACCTACACATATTTCCACATATTTAATAAATCACTGTCTGCACATAAAACCAAACTCTACATTTCTTATCCTGTGCTATAGAATAAAAACAAAACATTTAAAGTACTGTATTTTCCAGATTATAAGTCCCTCCAGAGTACAAGTTGCATTGATCAAAAAATGCGCCATGAAAACAAAAACAAAAAAAAAGTCGCACTGGACTATAAGTATCGTTAATATTTCGCAAAATATTTGTGAAATATCAAATATTTCACAAAATCCAAAACCAAGAACAGACATTTAATCTGGAAAGGCAAGTTATTCAACTACACAAAAGCACACAGAACAACAGGCTGAATAGGTGTCCAGTAAGTTAATGTAACACAATTTAGCACCTGTCTTAGTAAATATGGCCCTCACACCAATCATTCAGTATTGACAAACTGGCTTATTTCATCAAAGCTTCTAATGCAAAATAATTCCTAAAAAGATTGAGCACTGTTTAAAACCATTGATGATTAATTCCAGAGAACCCATAGGAGAGAGAGGAGAACATGTAAACTCCTCACAGTTAAATCACTATCCGGTCTGGGAATCAAACCTGGAATCTTCTTACTCTGAAGCAAGAGCGCTACCACGGTGCCACCATGCCATCCCACCATCTTGTGTAGACTATAGTTTATGAGTCAGTATTTCCAGTTGTACCTAAAGAACTATTACATGAAATGCAGAAGAAATTGTTGGTTCCACAGAGCTACTGTAAGGACCTTAAAGATTCTGTATGTTTGATGTTCGATTGATTTATGAACCATTACACAAAAACACATTTACATTCACATATAATTTTACTGAGCGGCTGCGTGTGCTCGTAACATTCATTCATTTTCATCAAGTATTGCCTTTCTCTGCTTCTGTTTATGTCTTTGTAAATGCCTGGCTTCATCAGTCTCTAATCTTCTGTGTAGTAAATCCATTTATCCATTAATTCATGCAGCTTTGTCAGCTTGAGGACCACAGAGAGGCTCTATATTGGCTTAATACCAAATGAAATCTCATCAAAAAGCCAGGAATGGTTAGGTAAGTCATATACATTACCATGGAGATCATGAAGAATATTTATGCATTGTGATTAGGGTTACACTCAGATCCCCACAGATATATTTTACAGTATTTCCACTGTACGCCCATAATGATGCAGATACACTACACAGTCCTCAATGCACTTTTTGTATCTTATCTGTGCTCGGCTCATTTTCTGCTTGAGGAAGTTGAGTAAATTGACTTACAATTGCTCTATGCAAAATAGCCGTGCTTTTCACTTGCATGGTTAAACACAGGGCGTTCAAGTGTGAGGAAGGTACGCCTGGCTTTAAATCGGCCCCGTCCCGCATCACCAAGGACTGCCAGGAGTCTTCACAGTGCAATAATACAAACACACATACGCACTATAGTTAATATACTGTAGTGTGTTGTCCTTAAAGGTGACAAACACAACTCAGTACTGCTACTTTAAAATAATGTTACTCAAGTAAAAGTAGGCTATAAGTAGTCAACAAAAGCATTGCTTGAGTGAAAATAAAAAAAAAACATTAAAGTTTACTATACAGTACTATGAATCCTACTACTACTTGTATTACTACAAGTAATTACTACTATTTCTGCTACTTGTGCTACTACTGCTATGATTACTACTGCTACTGCCACCACGGTTGCACTGAAAAAAAAAAAAAAAAAAAAAAAAAATGCTGCGAAACCTCAAAAACTCAAGGCAACAGGTACCCTCAAGGTTTTCAACAACAAATATTTTTCATTCACTTAATTTAATGTTCATATGTCTAAAAAAATTCAATTTTAAGTTTTACTCATCTCACTCATTTTACAGCCAACTTACTATCCATTGTTATCCAATATTCTTTTGTTAAATTTAAAATATTTGCTGTTAAAAACTTGAGATTTTGAGTTGGCCCCAAAACTCAAAAATCTTGAGGGATCCTGTTGCCTTGAGTTTTTGAGTTTTTGCAACTTTTTTTTATGCAGTGTATGAATATTGCTACCAATACTACTTCTATCACCACCACAACAACTACTACTAATGTTACATGTGCTACTGTTACTACTATTACCTCTGCTACTGCTACTATTTTTATTATCACCACTACAACCACTACTTCTGTGTGTTACTGCGACTACTATTAGCACTGCTTTTACTACTATTGCTACCACTGCCACCACTATTACTGTTAGAACTACTGCTGATGTTACTACTGCCATTATTACTATGACTACCCACTTTTTTATATTTGAGTAAAAGTAAAATGTCTTCTTCTTCTTCTTCTTCTTCAAGTACATTGAACTCCATTTGCTTAAAAAAGTAGTAAAGTAAATAACTTGAGTATCTTTGAGTATCTAGTTATTCTTCACCGCTGGTCATCCCAAAGACTTAGGCCAAAAATGCTGTGCACGCTTGGCTAAAGTAATGGACTATGCAGCATGAGCAACACTTGCTTCTGGAATAAAATGTGTTGACTTTTATTTTATTTTTTTCATGACACAGTTGTTTAATGTTCTCTTTGCTTGTGCTCACAGGTAGAGTAAATATAAACCTGAAAAAAAAAAAAAAAAAAAAAAAAAAAACTCCCAAGTGCAACATCCCACACATTATTCTCCACAGTGCTACAGTCAGCACATGAAATAATGTGATTAAAAGCCTTAATATATCTGACAGTGTGAGCTCTTCAGCTGCGAAGAGTCAAAATACAACCACAATTTAAACAAGCTAGAACACTGTGTGACAAAATGAAATGATAAGAAAATCTAGTACAAAAAAAAAAAAAAAAAGTACAATAGGCAAACGCAATTTTATGTGTTGGCTATTTTATCATTTTGTGTAAAATAATGTTGAATTTAATGGCAGCAACACATCCCAAAACCTTGGGGCAAAGCTATCTAACTGAAAGAAATATACATTGCACTAAAAATACATTTGCAAACAATTAGGTTAATTGGTAACATTTTAATCCTAAACTAAAGATGGCTAAAGAAGCGTTTTAAAAAGGCAGAGTCTGTATTATTAGTACTGGATGTATTGGAACATCATTCTGTGCTGGAAATCACTGCACTGGATCAAAAACTTTTCCAGAAGTCACTGTCGGTAAATTCAAAAAGTTATTATTTTTCATGAAATTGAAATTGTAAAGTATCTTAAATAATTTGCAAACCATTGCATTGTGTGTTTTATTTACATTTTACGGTCTCACAATTTGTTGAGTATTGGGGTTGTGGAGGCACATTTTCAATATTCAGTATTCAGTATTCAGTATTACTTTACATTTGTACTTAGAAACTGTAAGTACACAAGAATCTATTATCGAAGTACAATGTAAGTACATGTTATTGCAGTTTGTTATTCTGTGTGTTACATTGTAGTGTAAGTGTAGTGTAAAATAAAGTGTTACCAGCAAGGCTATTGAAAATGCCTACACAACCCCAATATCCAACAAGCTGTGAGACTGTGTAAAATGTAAATAAAACACAATATGCACTGGTTTGCAAATTATTTAAAATACTTTACAATTTTATGAAAAATAACACCACCCTGCCTCTAGAAAAAAAGTTTATGCTGTTTTGCAAATCACACTTTTTCACCTATTTTGGTCATGCTGAGTTCAAATATGCCACTGAAAATTCCCTATCACATACTGTTTTCCCACAAAGTAAGAATGAAGTTTTTAATAATTGTGGTAAATGACAGGGTTATACATACAGTAATAGCAGTCATCACTATGCTTTCTTGGCTCCCTCCTTGACATTGGAATACTAAAACTTAAGCTTTTTCTATTTCCTTTGGTCCACTGTCTAAGGTTCTCAACACAAGCCCGGCACACTGTATGAGGAGCCCATGGTTTGTCCTGGGCACCAAGCTTCAGACCAAAATATGCAGAATATGGCTTTTTTACAAAGTCTGTAATTTTCTGCTATTGTTTGGATGTTGTTGCCACAGATGTAGCAGAAATCATCTGGGCTATGCTTGCATTTCCATCTTGCACTGGTCATTATAAATCCCTGAAATCAGGAGTGTTGTGTGCATGTAAGTGTGCCTAGCATTCATATAAGGGCTAATCAGAAAAAAAGTGATAAATGTTGCCCACCTCTTGTACATAAAAATAGTGTTTCTTAGGCAAAAAAGCTGACACTGGACATCAGACTTTGTGAAAAGTTGCAATGTTCTAGAGCAAAACTAACTGCATATCTGGACTCAGCATCTACAAATTAGTAAGAAACAACTATCAGATCCTATTCAGCAAATCTTATGACGGGCGGTGTAATATCTCTTTTTCAATTTACAGACAGTGACATCTGGATATTTTTCTGATCCTTGCAATGATTTCCAGTACAGAATGATGTTCCAATACATCCAATTTCTTCATTACTTTCTTTGCTAATTGCTCCTGGAATTCCTCCCTTTCATGTAAATGTTTTAACTTGTGCATACTCTGAGTGTGTACATACATATTGCCTCCTTTTTTCTGATTGGTTGATGTCTATCCAGTTGCAATTGCTCCAACTTAATCTGACAGGGACCAGACTAAATCTTTATTAAAAAAAATAACAATACCAGCCAGACTACATTTTCAGAGTTAAACTAACTTCAGAGCTACTAATCAACTCTCATATTTATATTCCATAACTCTGCACATGCAATCCTCATTTCAGCATGCTTATTCTGCCCTGCATCAGAGGCAAAACCACTAAAGGTATGTAGACCTAGACTTTCTGAAAAGCTCCTAATAAATAATTAAACGGTGCCACTGCAGTTAGAGCATAATTTACCTCACCATTGCACAGTGATTTTATTAAGCACTGGTGTTGGCTGGCAGGCGGCTCCAGTTAGTCCATGCAATATTCATCAGAGAATAGATGCATGGGACACCAGCTTGCAGCCTTAGGATTTATCTGGAAAAAACAACAACAATAACATCAACAAATCCCACTCTTATGTAAAAAGCCTGGCATACAACAGCGCGGCTCTATCAGCGTTCACGTGGCGGATTTGTGGCAACCTTTTCTGAGAATGCCAAAAGCTTGAGAGGAGCTCTTCCCATAGCTCATAAAGCCACAGTGGTCTCCATGGGATAAGGCAGAACAGGAGAGCGGAGTACACCAGGCTGAGGCAGCAGAGAGGCGAGCTGTGACTGCCTCCTGCTGCTGGGCTGATGAACTCAACATTAAATAATCTACATCTATTTGCTCAGAAATGTTCAATAATAGGAGGGTCAGATTTTTTCAAGTCGAGCATGATTATCCTTTTGGCCTGCAATAGTGCAAAATCAATAAACTTCAGTTTAAGATAACTTCATTAGTAAAACAGAACATTAGCCACATCATTTAATAATGTTCACAAAATATTAAAGTTACAGGGGTTACATTTTGCAGCAGTGTGATCACTAAAACCTCAAAAATTAATAAATACAAAATATAGCTTAGATGTTGCTCTTTTTTTTACTCTATTATGTACTGTTCCTAAAATACAGAATATACAGGAATGTAAAAAGTGCAACAATATGTCTTGTTCTTTACAACAACAACAACAAAAAAAATGTGTTTGGTAGATTTTTTTTTGTTTTTTTTTTGCCTATGGCACTTGGATTGTAGAGTCAGTGTGGAGAAGACACAGAGAATGCTTTGGTGATTGCTGCACCGATAGAGGAACTTATTTTGGCGGATGAAGTGTGGTGATGAGGGACAGCATCTCCCTCACTGGAAGAAAGAGGGTTGTCATCGTTAGAGGCAATCTCAATGCAGACATAGAGACATTGAGATGAAATTCTGCAACCAGTGTTAATTCCACATTTCCACAGTCTGGGACCATACTATCCTCCACAGAGGGGGGTGGGGGGGTGGGGGGTTTGTTGACCTCCACCTTTGTCTCCAAAATGTCCTCAATATATGCAAAAAACAAAAACATAGACAAAGAAAAAAGAAAAAGCAAGGAAAATTTAATAAATTAGTAGGGTATTAGTGCATCTGGTAGTCCCCTGTAGTAATGGTGACCATAAATCTTCAAATTAATTTATTTTTTATATTGTAGTCTTGCTGTCATTTTTTTCCATAGTCATTACGGCTTTAACTCTGTCCCACCATTGATTTATGCAAGGGGGTTATGGTTTCGTTTTTTTGTTTTTTGCTATTGTAATTAACATTCAAAGCATTTTCTTATTTCTTAAAAAATAGAAAAATGCCAATATGTTATGTCTCTTCAGGCTATCCCAGACTAATATATGACCCACTAGATGACAGGTGATTTTTTTTTTTTTTTTTTTTTGTGTGTGTGTATTTTATTATATTGAGATTCACTAAAAATTGAGTTTCACCACCAGAACAAAAACAGTATCCTTTCTCCCGCACCTCTGATGACCACAGATGCACTCATGGATGGTTGCTCCTAAATTCATATATGTTTTGACCCTTATTTTTTAGCAGAAAGTCATTATTAAAGTGTTAAAGTGTTAGTAGTTAGTAAAGTGTTTTTATCTAATAGACTTTTTTTTCAGATGTTATGTTAACAGCCAATTTAAGTATCACTTATTAACCAACCTTCTTATGCTGTCTCATATATATTATCAGACACAAATAGATTGTATTGCATATATTTACTGATACCAATTGATGGCAGCATAAAGTGAAATCTTTAAAGTGTTGTAATGGTGTTATGATATGTTAAATGCTGAACAATCCAAAGTGTGTATACAGAAAATGGTCCAAAGGCAGAACAGTGTTGTGATATTGTGAACATCTGTATGCATGCAGGAAGCCTTTGGTCTGCAATATGGATGAAATATTCATCAGTTGCTGTCTTCAAACAATAAAACTACATGACAATAGTCTCACTTTCCATTGTCTGAGCTGCTCATATCATTTTTTAGAGAACTTACATGACATAATTATGTTTGATTCAGCATTTGACTTGAAAGTACAAACTATAAATCCAACATTGCAATTAAATGAGAGTTCTGCATGATGAAGAGGCTGCCCTTGAAACAGCCTCACCTACAGAAAAAAACATTGTATGTAAATATGAAGAATGCACTCCATGAATATTTAATTTCCTGGAAATGTAGCACACGAGATAAAAATAATGCTTCCCTCAAGTGCAGCCCTCTTTATGAAATTGAGGTAAAAGCTATTCTGTGTTATCAGATTTTCTATGGAGCCCGGCGTTTCCTTTGAATTGCATCATCTTTTATTTAAATGTCAGGATGTGGCTCTCTGCTGCTGGTGCCGCTGATGACTGGGGCTTTTCACAGCTTGCTCACATCGGGTCGCTGGGGTGGACCGGGCCATCTGAGCTGATTCAACTTGGAGAAGAAAAGGTCACAGCAAAATATGCAGATTTTGTTTTAATGGCATTTTATAGTTTATGTTTGCGCTCAGACATGTAACATAAACAGTACATAAACTTACTTATTTAATGTGGTGGAACAACCTTGTTTTCACATATTGTAAATAATGTAGAAGATAGATGTATAGTTTATTTAAAAACGTAAACTAAAATTAATCTTCACAGTAAGGCAACAATTAAATGACAATGGCAATGAAGTGACTGCATCAACAATTGGTATTAATCTTTTATTTATGTTTTACCTTTTATTTTCACATTGGTCAAGTGGAATTTACAAAGTGAACATACTTCTCAAAATCTATTCTTAAGTGCTGTAACTTGAAAAAAATACTCAAGTGGAACCACAATCCTCAAGAAAATTGTTATCTGAGAAAACTAAATAAGTACTCTGTAGTTTACTTCTGTAGAAAGTACTTTTTATAACCACTAATATTACTTTTTAAAAATTATTTTACCCCATGTGAGAATTTTACAATAATATTATGTTACAGTAATGAAAATGTTTTTACTGCAAAAGAAACATGTTAATTTCACACACTACAAGTAAAATGTATAAACAAATCAAAATCAAAATTAAAGGTGACAAAAAAACAAACAAACAAAAAAAAAGCAAACAAAACAATAATAATAAATAATACTTATGGTAATAATGAAGAGATAAAAAAACAAAAACAAAAAAGTACACAAAAAGAAACAAAGACAATATGCAAAACAACAACAGCAACAAAACACTATATTTTGTTGTCTTTATGTATTGTATGTGTAGGTTGACTCTGTGGCGAAAGAGAAAAAAATAAATGTAAATGGATGTATTCCATTATTACTATTGCTACTGCTAATGATATATTGTATTTCACTGCTACTACAGCTGCTATTACTGCTACTGTTACTATTACTATTACTGTTACTATTTCTATTACTATTACTACCCACTATGCTACCAAGGTTACTACTAACTTCAAGCAACCAAACAACTACACGTTCAATGTTACTCTCTAGGTAGCTGCTTTTTATACAACCAATTAGTGCTACACTAAAGGCTACATACTAGAAGTTGCTTATAAATTGTATATTGAAGTTATTATAGAACCCAAAAAGACACCAGCAGTTTAAAATACAGTGTAAGCTCTTGGTTCATGGAACCGTTTACCAGATTTGTGTGCTATTTTTTAAGTCTATTTGTACAGTCATATTTACAAGAACCATCTAAAAGTTGTATTCTAGTCAAGTGGTTCCTGAAGAGGTTAATGAGTTAAAAAAGCTATAAATGCTGTTACTTTAGGTCATTGTAAGACTGGTAACACTGGGTTGGTTTTCTTATGCTTTTATGCTAAGTATTAAAGGTACACTCAAGCTGTGAGTCATCTATGTCATGATAATGTAATGTGTTCATCTTCATGCATTCTTTGAGAAATGTGCGACTTTGTAACTGTGACGGAAACACACCGGGCCTTACTGTAGATGAGATAAAACACACAAAGAGGGATAGAGTTTAATTTGGTTCCTGATTGTAGTTTAGTGTAACTGCCACTAGGGGATGCAGTTTAGTGGGTGTGGTTAAATGTTGATGACGTCAGAATAAAGGGGCACATAACATGATGGGCATATCACAGGCTACCTACATTACATCATGGGTTGTAAATTCCACTACTTAATGGTTTATATAATTATAACTATAACTAATGACCTTGATAAACTTTGATGGATGCGACAAACTGAGTGTCTGCAGCAGGTGCAGGTGTTAGCACCAGTTCAGTTGGGATGGTCCAATATGTATGTTTACAAATTAAATTTGAGTAGCAACTGTCTAGATAAATAATAACTGGTTATTTTCAAGGACATATGGAAATTAGTCTTATCAAAAAAGTATAAAATATCATGTTTGGATGAGCTCAGGAGCTTTTGTGGGGACTGGACATGAGCTTCGTTTGTTGTGTCATGTAATAAACTTTTCTGTGCTAGACTCTCTCTCTCTCTCGTCTGCTTCTTGATTTTTGATATATTGTGCATGTTTTATTCTACATTAATTGGCAAGCCAGCTCATGGTGGATAAAGGAATAATAATAACCCAACAGACAAAAGAATTTAGCCTTGGACATCCATTTTTTTATTTTTTTTTTAAAAAAAGGGTAAGCAGAAGAAAAAGAACCTAGATAAAAGAAAATTAATTATTATTATTATTTAAAATAAATTTTAAATTAAATAGATTTAAGTAAAATTTGCAATAAAGTATGTAGAACTATATGTTTAAATGTATTTCTTTGCAGTTAGACAGATTAGGAAAAGAAAAGTCAGAATTATTAGAATATGAAGTAACAATTTGAGGAAGACGAGCAGAGTCTAGCGCAGCTCGGTTCATGCATGTATGTGTGTGTGCGTTTTAAGCCATGGCGGTTGTATGTGTGAGCGTGTGTTTGGCCTTGGTGCAGAGGTCTGAATGTGAGTGTGTAAGTGAAAAGTGGAAGTTGTAGGTTTTGTATGTCCAGGATCCTCAGGGGCAGCTGGATACAAGTCTTTAATAGACTGCAGTTGTGACCCATGTAGAACAGCAGACAGGGAGGAAAGTAATGTTGTAGTTTGTATGGCGGCCGGTGTTAAAGCAGTACTGATAGTAGTAGTATTAGTAGTAATCGTCATGACGTACCTGGTAGTACAGAGTGGCAGTAGGTTGCCACAGGGTTGTGTGAAGAAAAATTGTGTGAAGAGAGTCCTGTTTCAGCTCTGGGAGCTGACTAGGTTTGCAGTGCGCTGGGTCCACCTGACAAGGGGGGCTTGGCAAGGCGACTGAAAACTAGATAAGTTGGATACTGGGTCACACATACGTTGTGTTGGTTTGGTCTGCAAAGTGGGCTGTTAGTTTGAGGCTCTCGGAAAAGCTCTCACTGGTTACCGCGGGTGTTGCATGTGACCCGGTCTGCTCTACGAGAGTCCTGGCCAGGTGTTGTGTTGGTGCATTACCAGTAGGGCAGATGTACCAGGTAAGGAAACATGCATTACTGCTAGAGTACTTCTTATTTGGCATGCATGCAGTTATTATTAGGGGGTAAACTAAAGACCGGTTTAGATTTTTAATACCTTTTTATTCATAGGAGTATATTAACAGTAACAGGCCTTTACTTAGAATATAATATATGATGGTAGTTTGGTTGCAGAAGAGTAAATTACACTAAATAAAATAATTAATGTAGCATAAAACATACATAATATATCCAAAATCAAGGAGCAGACGAGAGAGAGTCCAGTGCAGAAAAGTTTATTGTATGACACAACAAACGGAGTTCATGTCCAGTCCCCACAAAAGCTCCTGAGCTCATCCAAACATGAACTTTTATACTTTTTTGATAAGACTAATTTTCATATGTCCTTGAAAATAACCAGTTATTATTTGTCTAGACAGTTTCTACTCAAATTTAATTTGTAAACATACATATTGGACCATCCCAACTGAACTGGTGCTAACACCTGCACCTGCTGCAGACACTCAGTTTGTCACATCAATCAAAGTTCATTAAGGTCATTATTATGAAGTTATATAAACCATTAAGTAGTGGAAATTTACAACCCATGATATAATGTAGGCAGCCTGTGACACGCCCATCATGTTATGTGCCCCAAGGTTGGGAACCAATAGTCTTGTTTTATTTACTGTTTTATGTTTACTCCCTTGCCAGAATGAATGAAAAAATGAAAATGGATGAACTTTCTTTGATTTTGTCATTTGTGGAAGCACCAACTATCACTGCCTGGACATCATATTTAATAATGCAAGACAATCCATTATATTTTTTTGCCTTTGTAAAAGAATGGGGCACTGTTAAAAAACAAGATCTTATATTGAATTTGTTATGATCTATAGACAATCTTTTATCCCATGGCTTTGTTCTCTGAGCAAGCTGCCTGTAATTAAAAGGTCATGTGCTGCTGGTCCTCAGATGTCAGAGCTGACGCAAAACTTGCATATCGTCCTGCAATTGTACCTACTGTGAATGTGAGCCAAACAATACACATTTTACGTGCTTCTGCTGTGAGGAGAACAAAAGGGTTTCTCTTTCTTTACAGCTGAGCAGTGCATAAAGTTATGTGACAGTTTGGACGTGACAGTGGAGGATCTACTCAGCTGCAGAACATAACGCAGTACAAGTGATTCTTTTCATGTGATATGTTGGGGGTTATTAAGGTTATGGTTGTATGTGGAACGTGTTTAGTGATTTTTTTATTTTATTTTATTTTTTTTTTTGAGGAACCACTTTTCCTGCTAATAAGAAGTGACTTGTTGTGGTTATGATTGTACAAATCAACTTTCAAAAAGTACCGCAAAGATCTGAAGTCAGTTCTATTAGCCAGAGTTTACCTTTAATGTAAAGTCGGTGTTCTTTTGATTGATAAACATCAAATTTACATTGGCAAACTATAATGGACTCACAAAGCTTGGTACTGTCGAGCTAACATACACATTTTCTGACATTTGCATGTAGCCTTTAATTTATGTAGTGCTAATCGTGCCTGTAAATAAATATCATATCATAATATATAAAGACTTTTGCTAATGTTCTTGACTTAAGAACTAGTACAGCAGTTCGTTGATTGCAAATGGTCTTTAGTGTCATAAAACAAGTGGTGTCATGGGAAAAGTACTAAAAAAGAAAGCGAATAGTATATGCTGTAGAGAAATATAGTACTTTTCTCAGCTGCACTTAGAGATTTCATACATGTGCATACCTATTAAAATTATGCACCAATGGTTAAATAAGTCAATTATATTTGCACCTAAAAAGCCGTCTCTTTTGGCTCCCAAATGGCTTTTTATTTTACCACCTATACCTTTTATATTTCAGCCAAATTTAGCAAATTTACCAATGTGTTGTATTGTTAACTAATATTTAACTCAAATACGGGGACTGTGATGAAGTACTCAAAAGTTCTGATGCTTTGAAACAACCCAATATAAACACACCTATATTTAAGCATAACAAAAAAGGACAGATGCTGCCTTTTTCATTATTTATACACAGACCCACCCAGAACAAACCGGAGGGTGTTATATAGTGATAAAAAGTAAAAACAACAACAACAACAGCTGACCTCAAAACTAAAAAAACTCATCATAAATATATACTCTAATAAAAATATATAACTGAAATATATTGCAATGTGCAATGCACAAAACAGCAGCACCAAACAGTTTCAGGTGTCTCTCTCTGAACTAACCACCATCAACTATCAGACTGTAACTTTTATTCTCAGTGCAGATTGTTATGGAGGAAGACCAAGTGCCTCAGCTTAGAGGCTGATCTGGTTTCTTCTCTCTGTTATTATCTGCTCTGTTTTAAAAAAGATTCTTTCATTCATTCTTAATCTTGTGGACGTTCACTTTGTAACAACTAAATCACAAATGACCAATAACTAAAAGTCACACCATGCAAACCTTTTAGTCTTAATAAAGTATAAACAACACACCTCTGTAGCAGCATAAGTAGACTTTAGCTATAAAAGCCAAGGCTGTCTTTTGTGAACTGATTTGCTCTGTAGTTGAGGGGTGGGGACAACTTTTATTTTTAACATTTCTAAATTTTTATTTTCCAAAAAAGTCTTTCCCAAGACTTGTCTCTGAGAAAAAAAAAACAAAAAAAAAACAAACAAAAAAAAACAAAACCCACAAAATCTTAAAACCACAGTCTTTATCATCACAAACCAAAAGCACATTTATTCTTTTCTGAAGTCTTTTATTTGTATTTCTCTATCTTTAAAAGTCCTAAGATTGCCAGACTTGTTTTATCAAACCTTGATAACAAATCATCCAAATTGTAAAAATGTTCCATCTAGGCCACAGTCATCTGGAGGGAATTACTTCTGAAAACCATACTTTCATCTCAAATAGCTACAAGATAAGATAAAAAGTGTCTCATATCTAGGGTGGCGTTTGACAGAGAGCATGGCAAAGTTTTGAGTTTTCACTCCGTGTCTCTTCATCTGCCGCGGACACAGGCAGGCGAAGTGTGACAGATTTTAGGACAAGAGCTAGAGTTGGGGAGGTGCTTATTGCTGAAGGCCTGGGGAGACTGGATTGGATATTGATCCTTGTGGGGTAACAGTGTGGAGCATGTAGTAAATGCTAAAGTGTGTCTCATTTCATTGAGAGCGAGGCGGCCCCAGTGAATCTCAGTCAGATATTTGAGTAACTTGGTCACCGATGACAGACACTGGAGGCACAGGTTAGTCACATCCTACCGTGTCCAAATACTAATCACTGCTGCTTCTCAAAGAAATCTGAGCATATGAGACTTTTAAAACCGTTAATCATTTCAAAGTTGTAGAAGAAGAAAAACAAACTACAACTAAATAACTTGATGTCGCCTTGTGTTACATTTTTAGGCACAAGGCACTGGGCAATAACCAGTTTCAAAGTATTTTAAAGTAAAGCAACTAGATTGGACACTCTCCTTATTCTTCTATGGATTACTCTGCTTACTTGTGCAGCAAGCTCTATTCTCGTGAAAAAAAAAATCCATCCTGTCAGGCACAGGCTTATCTGTGATGGTGATGACAACTGGTGTGACAGTGCTGGTGCAGGTTCCAGGTGCATTTTAGAACTGGTAATAACAAAAAAGACGTTAGTTTAGATGCTGGGTTATGGGTTTACAAAAAAAAATAAAAAAATAAAAAAATATTGATTTGTTGTTTAGCTACATCATATAGATCATTGATTTTTAAAGGGGTGGACAAAAGTACATACATAAAACTATAAATGCAAAAATCAGAAATTAAAGGGCAGGACCAACATAAAAAAAAAAAAAAAAAAAAAAAATTAAAAAAATCTACAGCTACCCCAAAAGGACAAAGAGTGTCAGGTTTCTGTTTTTCACCATGTCCCCACAGCGCCACTATAGGTATAAAAAGAGTGAGGTGTGAGGAATGAGGCAGATGTTACCTTTAATCTTTAAAACTGTTTTTATGACTTGTATTAGAATGAGTTAATGTTTACATCTACAACAATTCCCCTACCTTACGCCTGTGCACTATAGAACATGTATAGACCATATATTCCAGCTAAAAGTATAGAGTTAACCAGGTAGGTTAATGACAGTATATAATATAATAAATTATCCGGTGCTAGGCCTACCTTTAACAGTGTGAGATAACTGGTCCACGAGGCTTGAGAGAAGAATTTTGAACCTATTTTGAGTCAGTTGGAGCAATCAGCTGTATCAAAGCCACTGTAACATCAAGAAAGATTAAAATAGAGCATCGGATCATTAGTGAATGCGGGTGTTTTGGTGTAGTGAAGCCCTTTTAGGTTATTCTTATTTAAGTTATTCTTATTTAAAAATAGATGGTAGAAGGAAAGTGCTTCTGACGTTCAATAGACCTGCAGAGCTACAGATAAAAGACATGAGCATTAGTTGTAAAGTAGAAGGGGATGTAATAGCCCTAAACGGTGCACAGGAGATAAGGTGTAGGGTTCATCTAATAAGATGTCTTTCAGTGGACACCAACCTTAGCAACAGCACTGCTGCACCACTTTTCCTGGCATTTCCTACAAACCTTGAAATTTTTATTTTTTATTTTTATTAGTTTTACTGTTATAATTTAAAGGAAAAAAGTAAGATTTTTATGAAATTCACTTAATCCTAACATAATAAAAATGCCCTTTGCCCCTCTGACTTTATTATGACAATATATCTACAATAATACCGGTTATTTAATCTTTCAATATAGAAATTAAACAACAAGTAAGCCATAAAGAGGGTACGACAAGCAGCTAGGTACAAATACTGCCTGAAATTCTACAGATTCTTCGATTTACACTTTTAAAATGTGTACAGAGGACACACAGAGTTAAGTCACACCTCTTTGATAGTTATGATTTCTCTAACTACTATCTCTGTAGCTGCACCTTACACAGAGCAACCACATGTCCCTTGACTGTCAGAGTTCACCACAGGTTTAAAAACTAGTGGTGTGCTTTCCTTTTACATAAACAAAAATATCTTTACGGACTTGTGCTGCTGAGATTTAAGAATACCTTTGCATTGCAATTGCATATTTTCAAACTGTTCAAAATGTGCCTTGTTGTATAGGCTGCAACTTGCAAAGCGGTACAAGATACAGCAGCCAATGCAGGAGCAGGGCAATCTCATTTATCCATCCTATCTATAGCACATGAACTGTTTACACCCCTTCCCTCAGGCAGAAGATTACACAGCCTCAAAGCCAGAAATCTGAGGTGCAGGTTCTTCCCAGAGATGGAGGAACTATTTCTCATGCCCCTAGATCTAAGTAACATATTTTTTTACTAATACTTTTAGCATTGTAAGGGACAAAAAATGACCTAACGCTGTGTACATTTAATAATAAAAGCAAGCAGTTGTTTTCATACACTGATACATTTATGGCAAAGGACAATAACTCAATAAAGTTTTGATTCTACAAATATTCTTTATTTGACAGAAAGTCCTGCTGTCCTGACATTTCCTCTAAAGTGGGGGTCTCTCCACATGCAGTGGCCTCTTTCAGGCCTGTCACACAGAAGTTTGTGAAGGTGCCTGTGAGCCTGAGATACAGCAGTGCCAGCCCACTACACAGCTTTTTGGCTCTGTACGTTTTATAAGACATGCTGCCAACAGATAGAGATTGATGATAGCATCTGATGCAATTTACTCTATGTCGAGGGCTGCTGGTTCACACTCTATGGTTAACAGTGAGAGCTCAGGTTGGAGCTGGAATTGAACTCATGGTTAAACTGAAAAAAGAGGATTACATTTGTTGTAGTAGTTAAAGATGTTTTTGAGGAGTGTAAAAAGTTCATGCTTCTTAAATAATTCATACTTATTCACTGGTTCAAAAAATACAAAGAAAGTTACATTAAAAAGTTGCATTGTTGCCAAAAGGCCCCAGACAACATATTTCAATACAATCAATGTGGCTGACTTTCCTATTAAGAAGTGTCCTCAGACGGGACTTTGTTGGGAAATGAATCGTTAAAATGAGAAAAATTGCCATGTTAACCAGATTAGGCAGGGCAACTTATCAAGTAATCTCCTGATAGGGCATCCCACCAGTGTGATGGATAGTGCGCTGTCCATTCTCTGTGAAATGTATTCTTAATTGCCCATTGCAATTAAGAATTGCCACAGAAAAGACATATTAGTGGGTTTTCTGTTTCCCCGAAGATGTTTTTATTTGGATTTGTTTCTGTGGACCATCTCCCAGCTGCGAACACTGATCTATAAGAGATTTAGTTCTGCCCTTAACCAGCCCTGTTTGCATTAGACATTTTTTTAATATAAAGATGTGCTGGTGTGGCCCTACTATAGTACAAAAAAACACTAAAAGCACATACTAAAATGCATAGTTATATATGTATGGAATTCAATGGATATAACTTCTGTTATTGATACAGGTGCAGCTCTAAAAAGTTAAATCATTTCAGTAGTTCAATTCAAATAGTGAAACCCATATATTACATAGATTCAATAGATACAGAGTGAAAAAGAGGGATTTAAGCATTTATTTATTTCAGTTGTGATAATTATGTAATGTTCTTCTATAAGATTGTAACATGGGGGGAAAAGCCCAGATTGTGTACCGAGGACGGGGCCAAGGGCCCACTGGTCTGTAAATTAACAGAAAAAAAAAACAAACACAAACAACAACGCCAAAACAGAGGGTTTCCCTATGAAAACAGTGCGATAGGTAGGATTAACAAAAGGATACAGAAAGTATGAATTTTTAACATTAAAAACACTTTATTCAAAACAGGGACTTAAAATGACTAAATTAAAACAATAAAGAAACCAGTGAATGTGGCCCAATTAAACTCTAACTAAACAAAAAATCACAACAACCAAATTAGTACAAAAACAAAACCAAATGTTAGTAACCAAAGGAAATCCAAAGAAAACAACTAAACCACACCAAACTGGTAATTTAAAGTGCTGGGGCAGTACTGTGCATACAGATGTTAACATTAATTAAGATGCTTTAAATAAAGTGGCTACAGTTGGTCCAGAAATGGTTTTAAGTGCAAATCAAGCTATTGCACTGGGCCCCCACACCACCACAAAAATTGTACGCTCATGCAAAAACTAAACAAGAAGCTGCTGCCATACTTTCTGGAGTAATGGTACCAATCTCCACCTGACTTCAAAACTCCTGCTTACATCTTAATACTAAAAAAACTGTTAGTATGTTTTTCTCACGGCAGCCGATAGAAGACCAACAAGCATCTGTTTTAGTCAATGGTGAATGTCTAGATGTGGTGGACCAATTGAAGTATCTGGGTGTGGTCTTTGATTCAAATTTAACTTTCAAGCAGCATGTAAAGATAGTCTCAAATATTATCAAATTAAACTTCTGACTCCGCTTCAATCGGCAAAAGCTTATATGCATGCAATGATTTTTTACTCACATTAACTACTGTTACACAACCTGGTCTCACACAACAGAGGGCACTCTAAAACCTGTGAAGTCTCTCTTTAAAAAAACACTGAAAATTTTAGATAGGAAGCCTTTCCATTTTCATTATTGTAACATCTTAAGGAAGCATAACATCTTAGACTTGGATAATTATCAGATATTTTTGGATGTCTGTCTTGTTTTTAAGGTTTTGAACGGCCTTGCACCTCCACCATTGCAGGTTTTTATACACAAGAAAACTAACAACAGAGTCAATACCAGAGCATTAACTCAGGGTGATTGCAATATACAACGCCGTAGGACTAATTTCAGCCAAATGGTGGTGTCTATTAGAGGTACAAAGTCATGGAATGCATTGCCAGCTACTGTTAGAAACTATAATAACTATCTAACATTCAAGAAAACCCTAAAACATTGGTTAAAAACAAGCCAAGTCATGTACTCATGTATAATCTACACTGTTTTCTGATCACAAGTTGATTTTAATGTGTTTATTGTAACTGGTCTTTGTGGTTCATTGTATGTCTACACTTGATATTATGTTTGTATCTGTATACTGTGTACTGTTTTATGGAGCCTGCCTTAGGACAGCGGATGAAATTTAGCTATTGTGCTAATTCTGGCGTATTTACATTGATGCTTACCTGCTGATATGTTGATTAATATGCATTGTTCTAATTCAATAAATAAAAAATAAAATAAAATAAAAATTACACCTCCTCTACCGCTGCAAAGCACAAACACCAACAACCATCACTACAAAGAGCAAACACCAAAGTTACCACTATAAATGATGATTTGATTTGTAATCAGCGAGCATGGAGGGGCTGACACACGTCCGCACAGGCGTTGCATTCAGAGAACCGTGGAACTAAAATAATATAACCAAATGATATAACCACCCTGTTACATGATATTGAATTTTGTTTTTTATTGTAAGCCCAATAATCACAATTAAAATAAAGAAATATTTGAAACACTTTGTTTTACTCTGTTTGCACAGAATCTATATAATTAACTAAAGCTACCATATTATGCCTTATTCTAGCTGTTAATCTAAACAATTTTGTACACCTCTTGACTAGCATTTCACAACTTCAATTTATTGATTTTTTTTTTCCAAATGTCCTCTTTTGAGGAGCAGTTTGCTTTTTTTCAGTTGAAAAAGCTCAGATTTCTTAGGTCTTTTTAGGGCCCTCTGTCCTCCTGCTGGCCACGCCCACTTCCCTATGCCAACCCAGGCAAGCGTTGGACAGCGGGGGACAAGAGATATTTAACATGACTGTTAGCAACACAATAGTTAGCAGGTGCTAGCCCTTCTTTACCAACCTATGGAGAATTGGCAAACCCAGGTGTTTTCAGCTCCTGAGAAGGTCAGGATCTCAGCTACAGGATTAACATCACACATGCGTGAATGAAACAAAATACTATATGGTTTTGAGGAGGAAGCTCAGAAAAGTCGAGTTAGCATAATAAGACCCCTTTAAGGTATAATATGCAGTTACCTTTTTCATATAACTCTGAAAATTGGATGTGTCGTTTGCTGGAAATTGCAGCTGATGGAATGGCTAAAGGTCACAGTGTTGTGTTTTCAGAGGAAACATCTGAGAAGCAATCTCAGGTAGACAATTCATGAGTTAACATATGAAAAAAATCAAAGGTCTGGGGTCAGATCTATACAGAGGAACTAATGCAAACAAATAGAGAAGCAAATGAGAAAGAAAAATGGTAGAGATAGGAATAGACATGAGTACAACCCTCTCCAGAGAATTTCACAATGGCTGCCGGCACTGCTGCCTAATTTTGTACCTTCCTTTAATATGCTTCTAGTTTGGACACAGTGAAGGCCAGACTGCTATGTGCGTGGAACTCTCTGGTTTTAAATGCCACATATTTTAGTGCATTAATTTAATGTCAGTCCTTGTTTCTGAGAAATGAAAATGAATTACGCTGACCTCCTCCTAAGTGAATTAACATGGCTGATTGTGGATGTAATTGCTAATTAGCATGACTCACTGATTCCACAGTCTCACAGGTGGATCATTTGCGCCCTCAGAGGGTTTTTAAATGTGAGCAATCCTCCTGAACAAAGCCATTAGAAGATTAATGCCAACTTTCCCTAAATGTGAGAGACGCCGTTACACTTTTTACACATAATTTATTCCCAGCGAAATGAGGAGTCAGTGCTGATCAAAGAGTGCAGCGAACAGAAGTGGACTCGGCACAGTATTATCGCCACATACACACCATAGAGAAAGAAATCTACACTGCACTATTTCAGTAAATCTAATCATTTACTTAGTAAAACAAATCCAGTGTAAATTAAAAGGTACTGCATTGTGCTTAGGCAAAACCAGGGCATAAATCTTATCTTATCTGATCACAACAGATGTGGTCACTTGGCTCAGTACAGTAAGTGCATACAGACTTTTCAGCTCTGCCAGGAGGGTGTTTTTTTTTTTTTTTTTTTTATATGTTGATGGATTGGTTAGATTTTTAGCCAGATAACATGGACTCAGACATTCATGTTTGGGTCTGAAACACATTGTGGATCCAGACATTTTTTTTAAAGATCTGTACCATTGTGAGATGGGCCAGATATAGTAATTCCAGTCACAATGAGTAAAGGAGAAAAAATTTAATGTTAGTGGATTTTGCACCTGTGCAAGATATAATTCAGGTTTCAATTCAGTTTTATTTATACAGCCCAAAATTACAACAGCAGTCACCTCAAAGGATTTTACAAGAATAGCAATACACAAACAAACAAACAGTCACACAATGAAACATAAACAACTACATAACAGTCCCAGGACATCCTCTGTCCTCACAACCAATTCACACTGAACGTGTGTGCGGTACATGTCCTGTACAACCTTCGTAACAAACAGACAACATTCTAGCCAGTGCGTAGGTTTACACTGGCTATGTTGCAGCACATGTCCGGCATTCTGGTAGAAATATGTCTATTTTTGACAAATGTCGCAGCCCCTATGGATGAAGTTGAAGTTGTCAGACAGGAAGTCAGGACCAGTGAAGAGGATCTGGTATATTTCAAAATAAAACACTACAGTGCAACACATTCAGTCTGAACTAGGCATTAGACCTTGTAAAGAAAAACTCTCAAAAAATCTAGCTATGGGAAAAAGAAAAGGCTTGGTTGTAGGAAAGATCCACTCCCAGGACGGGAAGGCTATAGACCATACAAGCTTTGTATCTCAATGGATAGAGCATTTACTCCTAGAAGATCCTCAGTTCAAGTCCAGGTCTGGGCAGTACTGTTTATCCTTACCATTGCAAAATGCCTTGGTAGAGGTCTGTATTCTCACAGAGCTTTTACTATTTGTTTTTGTCTGTTTAACTGGCCACCATCATACCATTTGAAACTTAAAGACAATAACCTAATGTAGGACTGAGCAAGTTTTGTCCTTTGACCATATAATTTGATAAAAAGCCAAAAGCTTCAAGCACCATAGTTCTTACTGTCCCTCCTTCTAAGGGCTGGAGTAGGTTAGCACCTTTTTATTTACTTAAATCAAAATCCAATACACGCAGTGGCAGTTTCTCTCCTGTTTCACTTCCCTAACGCTGAGCCGTGGCACATTTCAAACAGATGCCCTTGACTTTTCATTAGGTTATTAACCTTTGGGAGGTGGGCTATGATTCAGAGGTGGGCCGGTCCCTGGAGGCCTCAGTGCAACACCAGATGAAGCAAACAAAAACAACTGTAGCAGGAGAAAGAGGGATGGATGAGAGAGAACAGGTCGGCTGCCGTTTTTGACAAATGAAAAACAACTGATGTCTTAAAAGTCTTGTTGTTCTGAGTCTGGGTGTCACCACTCGAATACAGAAAGGCTGCAACTATAGCTCACACAGAAATGAAAAACAACAAATGTGCTATTTTGGAGGAAAGATATTAGTGTTGAATGTCACTGGCTGGATGTCAGTCTTGTTTGGAAGCTGCAGCCTAGATTCTCAAGCACCAAAAGACTTATACTGTTTATGAGTAGATTTGGCTGTTTAGTTTTTCAAGTCAATAACACAAACAACAGCTTTCTGAAATCTCACACACATTTTCCAAACTGATCAATGAAATAGAGATAACTGCAGCATTGTCTGGCTATTCTCAATTTAAACCTAAATTTTAACTACCTGGGGTGCACAGTGGCAGAGTGATTAGCGCTCTTGTTTCTCAGCAAGGAGGTTGATCTTTGGATTTGTCTTCTCTCTGAGTGGAGTCTGGATGTCCTTGCCGTGTTACTGTGGGTTCTCTGTGGGAAATCTGGCCTCCTACCACTTTCCAGAGACATGCATGTGTTAGGTAAATGGGGGATTCAAAATTTCCCCTGTGTCAACACTGCAACTAACACTGTCACTGTCCTGGGTGTACCTTGCAAAGGCCCATAGTTGCTAGGATAAGCTGACCCTGAATGGAAAAAAAGCAAAGGACATTTACATTTCTCGATTTTGTGTTGATACAATGTGTTTTGCACTTATTGTATTCTGATATGGTGACAATGTTAGACAATACTGAGTATTCTACTGTGTAAAATCCTGGTCGCCTGAAACCCACAGTGACAGCCCACCTGCTGGATCTCTGCAGGCTTGAATAACTGTGAACGGCATTAGGAATCACAGGTGCCTCCAGGAGTGCTTCTTGAATTTGCAAGAAAATGGTGCGTGGAAGACTGCATGATGCATTTTGGTGCATACATTCACGGTATGACTCAGTTAAACCCTGGAGATACAAAACATAGGTCTAACATCACAACAAAAGCAATGCCTTGCTTAAGATAACAAACAATAGTAAAAACAGCAGTGGGCTGTAAATCCACAACAATAGGCCAGTCATAATCATTTAACCTTGAAGGCCACATTCATGCATATATAAAAACGAGAACTTGACTCCTCTCGTTACACCTGTAGTACGTGCACACCGGCTCCCATAAAGCTTCAGGGAGCAACAAAGGAGTTCCACATTAAATAAAAAATGAGCAAAGCGAAGGGAAGTTTCATTATTCATCTCACACTGGCCCAACTCCCCAGCTTCCCCGAAGGGCACACTATGAAATTTCAATTGGCATCATTCTATGTGTTGAGTTTTAATGTCAATATCGTAGACAGTCTTCAACAGCCTTGCAGCCTCCCTTCTGACTGCAACAAGAAACTTCAAAGGAGCACTTCTCTGAATCCCTCGGTCTTGCATTAAAAATGTTAACCTTGGAGACATGCTAACTACTCAGCTGTGTGTGTTGCAGAATGCCAATGAAGATCTTGATCATTTAAGATCGAGAGAGCCAACCTTCTGCCCACTCGGCCGGTCCGTTTTTCCATCTGACCATCAGGCTGTTTTTCTCCCAAATCTCTAACAAGTGTTCATGTTGAATTCATTCCTAGAAAGACTGCTGAATCAAGGGCAGTGTTTAATGTGAAATTTGATAAGTAAGAAATCCACACAGACATGACTAAATCATTGTTTTAGATCATTTTTACACTCACTATGTTTTTATCTATAGCTTGAGTTTAGGTGCACATCAATATATTAGAATATTGTGGAAAAGTCTATTTATTTCAGTTTCAATTTTTAAGGGAAACACAAATTTTATAGATTCAGAAACATTCATTTTTAAAAAAATGTGATAATTATATATTACTGTGGATGAAAACAAAAATCAGTATCTCATTAAATTAGAATTTTACATAATCATATTTTGCTATGTGTATTGAATCCATATAGGTCTCACATTTTCCAGTATACTCCTGTTTATTGATGTGTGCTTGTACATGCATACATAAAAAAATCTCAGTATTTAAATGTTTATATCTTAGACCAGGGGTGTCCCATCTTTTTTCAAAGAGGGCCAGATTTGAATATGTGCAAAAAACAGCCAACAGTCGATATCCTGAAGTAGCTGAACGCACATAAAGTAAACATTTAATGCACACTGTTTTATAAGTATATTTAAAAGTATTATATGTATAGTTTTCGAAAGCCAAATAAATATACACATTATTTTCTTTGACGACACAATTTAAAAGAAATCCCAACAAAATAACATCTTCAAACATAAAAAATGCAATTATTTTTTGACAAATCAATTTGAAAAAGCACAGCATAGAATAGTAGATGAGATGTACAATTGTATAGACAAACCTACGGAAACACTGTACGAAAGTGCTGGTGGGCCATAAGTTATGCATTTTATCATAGAAGCTGAGGGCCATATGAAATCTCTACTTGTGCCACAAATGGCCCCCGGGCTGCACTTTGGACATGTCTGTCTTAGACTAATGCTGCATTCACTTGTAATAGTATTCACACTTGCTATAAAATGCTAACATACCAGGCTAATTTAATTCATAATCATTGCCTAACATAACCTTACTTTATACAATGAAATCCCAGAAATGCAAAAAAGTCAGAAAAAACATATCCAACTGCCACTTTCACTGAGCACATCATCAGCTACAGCTAAACAAACATTTTTACATCAATACACCAAAACACTCAACAAACAAGTCATCAGCAAAGTGACCCAAAGGTTTTCTTGAGGAAAACCAGTTATTCTGTGAAATAGCAAGACTGTGAGACCCTGTCTGGACTTTATTATAAAGTGTTTTTGACAGAGGGGGAACTAGAGCAGAGACTGAATTTTCTGAACAATCACACACTCTCGTATCGTTCGTATCAGGGACCTTTTCATTGTTTGAGAACAAGCGGAGGGAGTGTTGGCTCCAACTGCTTGTACCACAAAACAACAGAAAAAAAACAGAAAAAGAAAAGAAGCAAAACACAAATCTGGCAATAAAATAGAATGAAACATGAATTTATAAGAGGGAGGAGGAAGGAGGAAACCCTTATATAAACTTTTCCCACATTCTCAAAAACTCAAATAGTTCAGCTTTAAGAGTAATTTCAATTACCACTCCCCTCAGTTGGAGCTAGATGTTTACATGCACTTCAAAATGCAACTTATAATAGGATCAATGCAGTAATTTACATTTCTGTACTTACATTTTACCTCTCTGGCAACAATATGAGATGTTGGTAAGGCCTGGAATAATAATGGTCTCTCAGTCAGTTGTTGTTGTCTAAAGGCAACAACACGTCAAGGCGACGCTGGTCTTTCGGGGCCTCTGTGATGGCTGCTCACTTAGCCTCAGGTGTAGAGCTGTAATGGTTGGCAGTGAGGAGTCCACCTGAGCTGTGCCAGAGCTCTGGAGGCAGTCTGAGAGCACTGGCAGACTGAATTGTGCAGGTGCTATAGTTACATGTCGGGAGTGAGATAGTGAATAGCAGGCTTGACTGGTAGGAATATTGTCTGACAACACACCAAACATTTCACTGGATAAGTTTTGGTCTAGAGTTGTGTTCTTGTCTTTGTAAGTGTAGTTTAGTTATGTTTATTTTTACTGAATAAAGTGCTTGACAGGTGTGTTGACTGATGGTCAGTAGATTATGCAGTAATGCTGCAAGAGCCTTTTCTTCAGTCTCAATTGAACATCACCTGCATAAAAAAATCACATCAGTGTTTTTGCCTTGTTGTAATGATAACAAAAGTTATTTAGATGAGTTCAGGACTGTCCCAGATCTCCTTTTTAATGCCTTTAGTGGCTTTGGACCCTGTTACACTTATGGTGAGACTTCCAGTGAGTTGGCATTTGGTGGCAACATTGCAAAGTGCAAGCTTTACACCTCACTATCTACAGCCTTTTAACAGCTAGACATGTTGTCTATGAACAATCCCCATGGAAATGTGTCATACAAACTGTGCATCCAAAATCAAACACAAATGCACCTCTTTGAAAGCAGTGCTCAGTTTTTCCTCTGTGCAACTGTAGGAACAATAGCAGTGATTTGAAGCACAGGTCATGTAGAAAACAACTTTGAAGAAAATTGTCTTTGCAATTTCTAATCAAGCAATTACGTAACTTGCTAATTACAAGGTGCAAGCCAGAACAGATCCTAGAGTGAAAAAGGATAAAATAATTTGTGCATTGTGCAAATGCTGCCCTGCCAACAGCAGACAAAGGGCCCATTTACAGTAAATACAGATCTGTGGGTGGCATTCTGTCTATCTCATCTAAATCACAGAGACTGAAAAGATTCACATTCCCCTTTTGCCCCCACTTCAGATTTTAAAGCTCTTAAACAGTCCAAGTTCATCTCATGCTGCTGCTGAGATTCTCCATGAAGGCATTTGTACATAATGTGAGCTGTCCATCTGATGGACCTGTAAGAAATAGATAGGCATCATCAGAACACCCACACACTCTCTCAATCGTCTCATTTAGGCCAACCATGAATGGGAAGCAAAATGTCATTAGTGAGATAGGTAATCTGTTTCTGGAGAGGATTCAAAGATCATAATTGGATTTTCCTTCAAAGGCGGCTCGACACTTTTCAGACACTCAGCTCACTATCATATTAAGATTGGTAAGCCATGAAAGAAAAATGGCCCCTCTACAGGTATCCTGCCACCTATAACTTAAGCCTGTGTGTCTTTATTGAAAACCTATAGGGCTTTAGAATTGAAAAAGGTTCTTGGTATGAAATAAGGGATTACACAATATGTGACAATTTGGGGGAGGAGAAATGTCCTTTAACCGCTCAATCATGCTATAATCTGTTCAAACCTGTACAATGGGTCTTCAGTGAAGACAAGATTTAATACCACACTTTGAGCACACTTAAGGCTTCTTCAAATGTGTATCAAGGTGTATTCAGAGATGGAAAAGTTGAACAAGTTTTTTAAGAACAAGAGACAAGGCCTACAACTTCAGTGGCTATTGGATGACTTTATTGTCTTTTTTTTTTTAGTAATTTTGTAATGTTTATGATAAAGAATAATTACTAAAGCTAATGATAATGACAGTGACAAAGCAGTGGTAAAAGTTGTGCTCCACCTCCCCATCTGTGGCAGCAGTGATGATAGAAAAATACTTCTTGTTTGTTTATGATTACTTTTGTACTATTTGAAACCAAGTTCATTCTTATAACAATAATTATTTTGCATCAGTCTTGTATAGCACTTTCCCAGAGTCTCAAAGTCTTTTTTACAAAGTCTCTTTCTTGTGTTATTCATTCACTCCCCACACACTGGTGGAGGATAGATACTACTGTAGTCACGCCTGCCCTAGGGCAGACTGACGGAGACGTGGCTGCCATTGTGTACCTACGGTCTCTCCAACCACCACCTAACACACAATCACACCAACACTTTCATACTGGCAAGGCGGGTGAAGTGTCTTGCCCAAGGACACAACAGCAATATGCAGTGCTGGTAGCTGGGATTGTTCCTTTTGCTGCTGGATATGAGCTGGTGCCATTACCTCGTTTCCTTTTCTTTTCTAGTATGCAGGTTGGTTTATAAATGTCACAACTGTATGAATTCCACAAGAAGTGGTGTAGCTGTTAGCGTCCCAGGGTTTCACCTGAAGGAACCAATTAGAGACCAGCCTTAAAGATTTTAGGGAGGATCTTTTTTTTACTGCTGAGAAACCAGCAACTGTTTGTCCTTTTTTGAATAATGTGCATGTGTCAGGCCCTCCCCCGCCCTTCACTGTTCCTTTCCAAGGAACTCCTCCACATCGACGTGCACAAGCTTTGAAACACGAGTGTTTGTTTACAGCCAGCATCAGCAGAGAGTCGCCTAAACCTATACCAGCATTGTTTGTCTGCGCAACCTTTGACCTAGTTCCCCTCACAGACCCAATCACACGCATAGCAGAAATATCTGTCCTCCTTCTATTGGTAGCATTAGCAAACTGACGGTTGCTGTACAGTTGAAATGGTTCAACAGATAAAGAAAAAGGGCATTTTTTTTCAAACGATAAGGTAAACGTACCTGTCCAGCAGAAACTTGACGACCAGTGCATCGGTCTGAAACCCTTTTCTGTTCCTTCAGCGCATGCCATCGTTTGAAAGAATCGCCAAGAACAACACGGGTTTTATTCTGCTCTTCTACGGTTATTCTCCTCCTCTGGTACACTTCAAAAACAGTTTTCCTTTTGTGACCACCCGATTCACGGTTTACCTGAGCCATTGTGCTCTTCAAAGTGAGGCTGTCCGCACTACGATGAGGCTTGGACTACATAAACATACATAAACATACTGCGTACTCATGCGCAGGCACAAGAACGTGCACGTATCGCCGAAACCAGGAAGTCAGAATGATTGGCAAGTCCGTGGAACAATGGTTACCGTACTCATGACGAAAACGATTGGTTGAGGTTTTTTAAGTCCTACAGAGTCCACAGTTTATTAATATTATTATTATATTTTCTAATATACCAATTTATAAGCCTTATACAGGGCAATGGAGGTAGTTTTAATAAATATTGCACACACAAAAAATTAATTTATAAAGAGCCTCCCTAATATCTTTAAGTCACTCAGTGACTGTCGAAAGTGTTGACAGGTTTAGAATGCCCACCTGCAACCAAGACATATATCATTTACATAGGAGATGAATAAAAGTGTTCCAGTGGCTCTCTGGGTCCTGAGACATACATGTGTCAGGTGAATGGGGAAGTAAATTGCCCCTGGTGAATGTGAGAGTGAATGTCTTTGTATGCCCTGTGTACCCCGCCTAAGGCCCATAGTTGCTGGAATAGGCCACGACCCCAGTGTGATTAAGGGGAAGAAGATGAAAAACATGAAAGTGCATGAATCAGCTTCAACATTGGTTTTTAAATTTATTATTCTATTTTTGCATTATTCACTTGCCACTACTGCCTTTAATGCTTTCAAAAATAAATTAAATACATTTACAATGTCTAACCTAAGCCAAATAGGTTTGACAAATTAGGGCTTGATCAGAAAGGAGCACAGAGAAACCAAACCAAACCAATGACAAGGAGTTTGTGTGTGCAGCAAGCAGCTTTAAAGTTTACAAAATTAAAAAGTAAAATAAAAAATATTTAAAATTGCTTCTTACACTGTTGTTTCATCTGTTAAACCATTTGGTCTGCTGGTGAAATTACCATCATGGCTGCTATGTGGACCTTAGCTGAACCTTATTAAAAGTTTTGGTCAGTCAGAGACTTACACACAGACAGGATATGGGGAAAACTGTGATATGCAATCTCTTGGACTCAGGATGGACTCAGGAGTCAGCCTGGTAATCTCATGCATGTGGAGAGAACCAGAAATTTTAAAATGACATCATATGCTCACAATCCACTGACATCAGTTAGTTTTGGCTCTGTGAAGTTGTGAGTGGTGGCTGCTCTTGTAACTAGGGGCTATGTGAAGTTGCATCATATCTCAGCCACATTTCTCAGCAGATGGTCGTTCCACAGTTACAGAAGAAACTAGCTCTAATGTGAAGTGTTCCAGACGTGGATTGCTTTGAATATTGCTGTAAACCCTCATCACATGCAGCAATTTACAAACTGTTGTTTCTCTAACAGTTGTTGTCCCTCAGACTTTGATTAGAGATGGGCCTTTAACAAAGTGCCAGCGGATAGAAGAGCAGTGGTGGGAAGAAACTACATACATCATTTACTTTAAGAAAAAAATGTAGAAATATGTTGGAGTGGAGTAGAAGTAGTAGTAGTAATTGTAGTAGTGGTGGTAGTAGAAGTAGTAGTAGTAGAAGTTGTTATTGTAGCAGCAGCAGTGGCAGACGTAGTAGTAGTAGTAGCAGTAGTAGTAGTAGTAGAATAAATAGTGGTAGTTGTAATAGTAGCAGAAGTGCTAGTAGTGGCTGTAGCAGAATTAATAATAATAATGCCTTGGATTTATATAGCGCCTTTCTAGATACCCAAAGTGCTTTACCTTGCATTATTCATTCACTCAGTGGTAGTAAGCTACTTCTGTAGCCACAGTTGCCCTGGGGCAGACTGATGGAAGCGTGGCTGCCAATATGTGCCTACAGGCCCTCCGACCACCACACACAGCACAGCCACACTGACACATTCATACATAGGCAAGGTGGGTGAAGTGTCTTGCCCAGGGACACAACGACAGTATGTGCTTCAGATGAGATTTGAACTGGCTACCCTCCGGTTGCTGGGTGAAGTAGTACATTTATTGCATACTTTTACTTCTAGTTGGCTGCTCCCTCTGGAGGTTGCCGCAGCAAAGGATTTGCATGGATGCCTTTTTACTGTATGCCCTTTATGACACAACTCTGTACATTTATCCAGGTTTGGGACCAGGGGCGTCAGACTGGGGGGGGGGGGGGGTGAAGGGTAAAGGGGGGTAAAGGGTACCGTTAACCCAGGGCCCACTGCAGAGAGGGGCCCTCAAAAAGTCTACAAAATGCAAGAAATATTGATCAAGTGAACCTGGGGGCCCACCAAGACGGTTTATACAAAGGGCCCAGAATTTCATGCTACACCTCTGCTTGGGACTGGCACATATTGTGACTGATACCCAGTGGGGGAATAGAACCTTTGACCTTCTGCACCAATACTACTGTACTAACTACTTCTAAATTTGTACTTTTTACTTTGTAGATTACAGATTACAGATTTAATTCTTCCACCCCTGTAGAAACATATTTTTACCAGTGTGCGATATCCGAGTGTACTTTTATGAACAGTACATTTCCTCTAGTTGTTTCTATCCTCTTCCTTATAACAGCCTCCTATCGGCAAGCGGTGGGACATTTCTATTGCAGAAATAAGCTGGGGCGCTGTCAAATTATCTGTTCAAAATATTTAAAGAGCGAGTGAGTCATGATTTGAAAATAAAGTTAAAGTTTTGAATCCACCAGAAAGTGAAACGCTGCAGACAGGAGAAACGTCCTATTAGTTTTGATGTACTGCACTTTGCAAAGTCCACAGTCTCTCCAGTAGGGCAGATTAAAATGCAGAGCCATTATTTAGAAGCCTTCCCTGTGTGATGCTCCAGCAGAGAGCGGCTCTAGTTATAGACAATAGAACTCATATAAATGGAAGTCTTATGAGGCGAAAACTAGAGAAATATGGCAGCCAGTGGACTCCCCTCTGTAGATATGAAGGCTTCAATCTCGTAGCTAATAAAACTGGTAATAAAAACACAATTCTCTTTCAGGTGCAAGGATGGACATCAGAAAACACCACTGCTTTAGAGGCACATGGTATAATTCACATTCTGGGCTTGCTGCATCAGTTGTTTTTACTGACTGCCCTTTGAATGAAATTTTTAATGCATATTTTAACGAATGCAAGCTACAAAAATTTTTAGGATTTTCAGGCGAGAGAAAGGAGACTTGAAATAGGTGTTTGACTCTTTTCATTTAGAAACACTGCTTAAATACCATTTTGTAATGAAAGCAAACCTAGCAAAAGCAAACCTAATTAAATGTTTTCACTCTGGCACCCTCTCTTCTCTCAACAATATTTTTGGCTTGTATAATTATAATTATAGTTATATTAATAAAAATGTAAACACAATTTGCCAAAACAACAAACTAATGCTATATGACATCAAACCAAATTTGAGAGCTCCTTAAAATCTGAGAAGATTGTGAGCCAGCTAATATCTTCATCTTGTTAAACATCTTGCCTATATTTACGTACACATGTTTTACTTCACGTCCCTGTTTTACACATTTTTTCTGTTTTTGGAGCTGTTTCCCTGTGTAAGCAGACAAAGCCAATGCTAAACACTTTTGCGCACTCTTGCATTCATCAAGGGCCACATGTTCAGCAGCCAGTGGTAGGTTTGTTATTGCAGTGGTTCCCGCCTTTATCAGTGCAAAGACATTTTATACTTACTTTATTGTACAGATTATCCAGGATTTAAAAAACAAACAAAACAAAACAAAACAAAAGAACAAAAGAATAAAAATAAAAATTTTCATCTGCCTTGAAAATAAAAATCTAACAATATAAATTCCATTACATTTACTTTCTATACTTTACTTTCTATATATGCTATGTTTAAAGTAGATTTTAACTCATGACTTTATAAAAAAAGGTTAATAATTTGAAAAACAAGTTTGAATTATGTAAAAATATATGTAATTTTAAAATAATATTCTTTAGCAGTTTCACAAATATTTTCATATCATCTTAAAAAAATATTATAATTCCCAAGTTAAAACTCCACACTGCAGTAGTAACCAGTTATTGCCAACAGTATACAGTATACTTTATTATCTCTCGGCTAATATTGCTGATCTAAATGCTACATCATGTTGCCTTCAGCTTATCACAAAAATAAACCCTAACAGAATGTGCTTAATTGTTCCACGCTGTTTTGTACAAAGAAACCAGGGGTGGACAAAGTACTCAGCTTTATTACTTTAGCAAAAGTATAGATCCTCCTGGTCAAATATTATAATACAAGTAAAAGTGGCTAAGTCAAAATTTTACTTAGCAAGGATTCATAGTACTTTAAAAAAAACTTTAGATTTTCTTTTTTTATAATGTATTTCAAATGAGTGCAGTCAAACATTTTGGTTAAAATGTTTGACTGCACTCAAGTCACAAATTTGCAGCTTCAAAAATATAAATAAAATACAATTTACATCATTTTAGTGAGGAAATGTGGGGATCAACTTAGAAAACCATAATAAATAAGATTGTTCTGCAGCAAAAACATGCGTATTACAAATATGGCTGGGTATTTTGATCATACTAATAAATAAAAAAATAAAAAAATTGGTTTATTATAGAATCACTCAAAAAACATTCCAGATTGTGTTCAGAGTAGTATCATGTAGTAAATAATTACCTTTAGGGAGTAAGTCAGCTGTCTTTTGATTTTAAGACAATTTCTCTGCAGAGGTTACTTTTGCTTTTTTAGAAATGTAGTGGAGCAAAAAGTATCATACATATATTTTAGATGTAGTGAGGTAAAAGTAGTACGTTACCCCTAAAAATACTACTCAAGTAAAGTACAGATTCTCAAAAACTATACTTAAGTACAGTACTCAAGTAAATTTACTTCGTTACTATCCACCTCTGACAGTAACAGAACCAAAATTGTGCTTTTTTTTACCCCAAAGATTCATGTAAGTAATCCACACAGCACTGCCAACACTGAATCTCTCACAGCGCAGATAAAACAGCGTGCTTTCTTCAGGGCACTGTTCTCTCCTTACCATTTACGAACTACACCAATTTTTTACCATAAAATCTCAAACAGCTCTGTGTTTACTCTGGTCTTTAATCACACGCAGGTAGACCGAATCACCTGTGGTCTCGGATTTTGGAGGGCCATTCATATTCAAGGTTGATTACTAGCAAGGTGTCATTTGCATTATCAAAGACTCAGCACTAATGAGACTCCTGCTTTTAGGCCTTAATTGGATTGCCTCACCGCGGTCCCTTATTGATATTTGCATGCCACAGTTCATCATGATAAGTAATGAGAAGATTATTCACTGGAGGTATTCAATTGCAGAATCCATCTGTGAGGTATAGCGCCAGTCGTGTGCATGTGGGGTTCCCCTGGGGCCTCTGCATGTGGGGACAATGGCATGCAGAGTCTAGCATATATCTAGCATCTGTTACAGTATGGAGAGTACAGTATACACGTATGTACGGTGTGTTCACTATTTATCACCTCACTATAGAGCAGATTTTTTATTTTTTTTTACTTCTACAGGGCTGTTACTGCAGAAATAAATGACTTGAGTGAGCAGCAAAATTAAGCAAACATCTGCCAAGGGGGATTGCTATAGATGATTAATGAATGTAACAGTCTTAAAGGAACATAATTCGAAATGCAATTAAAAGTGTTTACAGATTTGTCAGTGCATACTTTAGATCAACACAAACTATAATTAAATAAAGTAAAAGCTATCAGCCACTAGAAGCACTTGGAGAACACAGATATCCACTAAGGCATTGGGGGCGGGATCTTCTGCTTCTTAGTGCAGGAGGTGGACCCGACAGTGGTGCTGAAAGGGGCTTTAGCCCAATTCCTACTCTTTAGACTGGGCGCAAAACCTAGTCTAAAGAGGCTGAACGTGGGCCGGGCTTGGGCTGAAGAGGCTGAGCTTGAACTGGTACAAATCTAAGCTGGGCAACAGCTGTGCATTTGGGAAAAGGTTGGATTTGAGTGTGTTTCAAGCAATTAACAAATCAAAGAGAAGGTGCTGCTTTTAAAGACCCCAGTCCTGCAATCATGTCCGGAAAAAGAAGTGCCCACTTCTCAAAGGAGGAAACAATGATCCTGGCTGAGCTGATGAGCAAAGCAAAGCTTCTGCGCTGCTTCTGTACTGCAAGCGGCACAACTCTGTGCCCCACTGTGCTCAGGGCAGTGCTCGCCTTGTCCTGACCTGACCATGGTGGCCCTCTGCATGCGCAAGGAGTATGTGCCCAAGCTTCACTTCCTCCTCTTACCACTGCCTCAGTTTACTGTATACACTTTACTAGGGATTTAATGATGCACTGATGTCATGATTCAATTCGATTCACAATTTTCTGTTTACAATTAAGATTTTTCAATTTTTATTAGCAGACTTAGTTACAGTATAATTATGACCAAAATATTTTATATAGCCTATTTGAATCTCCTCATCAAAATTTGTTGTACAAAAATTGCTGTACATTTCTTATTAACTGAAAAAAAGAGTAGATTTTAAAACAATGACATGTAAAAATAACAAAAATATATAAAATAATTTGTTTAACTTTTCTCCTAAAACAGAATACAAGAACTATAAAATGGGCCTAATGTAAGTCAAGTCTTATAAAAATATCGGTGAGGAAAGTCACATCCACAGTAAAGACTCTGATCTCCATGGAAACACTCTGGGGGAGGGGCCACTGAAACTTCAGATAAACTTTAGCTGTTGTTAGCCACTTAGCTTTGCTTTAGCTCACTGCTAACATCAAGCTACTTTCTGAACAATGGTAAATGGAGCAAACAGGTATGTGCTGTCTTAATAATGGCTTTAGATGCGTCTCCTCTGTGGTCCTCCCTGGGCTTATTGTTGTTATTCCTTTGTGAATGAGTGCGCTCCTCCTCTGTGTTTGTGTAAGATGCACAGAGGAGAGAAAGTGCACTCCCGAGTCACTCCGAGTAATTAAGCAATTGTACATCCTTTTCACGTTCCCAGCACGATGGGCTAGTGATTTTACGAGTCCTGTAAACTAAAACTTGATATAGATGCATGTTTCTTTTAAATAAAATGGCCAGGTAATGATGTCTAGTGCCAAACAAGTGATCCAGATTACATACCAGTGGCATAAACACTGTTTTAAAGGACTATTGTGATTCATTTTTTCACCCACCAATTAAAAATTTCTCTCTTTTGCATAGATTTTTAGCCAAATTGGCTAAAAATTAATGAAGAAAACCAGTGAAGAATCATTACATCTCTACAGTTTACATCTTCTTTTTTGGGGGGTGGGGCTCACCAACAAATGGAGTCGTAACTCCAGGTCGAGAACCAAACCTGACCTGAGGTTCGGGCTGGGCCCATAATTACACCTAATGGTTTGGCTCCAGGTCGGGCCGGGCCCAGGCTGCAACAGCAAGCCATGCCTTCTCACTCAGAGAGTATGCCTTCCTGTCACAGGAGAGCGAGTGCTCGTGTGAATAACAGCATGTGGCCGATGCGCACTGTAAAGAACAAGCTTGAGAGTTGAGTTGAGAGAGGCGGTGAGAAGGGCTGCTTACTACAGGCTCAAAATTTAGAGCCGTAGTAAAGTGTAGTACATCAATAAAGCCCCCAAACCCAGTGAAAGAGGTCTGCTGTGTGCCTAACTACTTCAGTAAACAAAGAGTGAACGGAGCGAGAGGGTTAACCCCGAACACCTTCTGATCCTGGATCTCTTGTGTCCCCGGGGTTAAGAGACCAAAGAAGGGAAGGTTAACACACGTGTAAGTATAGCAGGCAGCACATACACTGTCAAACAACTCTGGATCAAGCTTAGAAATGTCAGTTAAAACATGAACGGGCTCTGGTTGGACTGAAACTTTTGGGCCCGATCTAAACTCTAAAGAGTAAACTGGACAGTAGTGGACCTCTGAAGTGCACGCCCCTCACCTGTCTGCGCCTGTGAAACAGGGAGCACTGCCCTTAAGAACAATGAGCTGCAGGGCACACAGCCGATTTAATGCAAACAAAAGATTACTTCTTTGCTTATGCAGAGGTAACATTGGCATACTGTGGACTGTGGCGCGCCGCGCGCAAAAAACGCTGGTCCTCTAGGCCTATTGGTTTGTAAAAACAAATCTAAAAGTAGCTCATGTGAAAGTTTTGAGTGCAAAGTGTGCAACTGGCTAAACGCTGCTCAGTCTAAAAGAATCGACAGGACAGTAGTCAGTGGAGCAGATCATTGAGGCCACGCCCTGGCCCTCACCTGTCTGCAGTTGTGAGACAGAGCTCTCCACTGGAGTACATGCACCCCATGCCTTTCCCAATCTCACTCACTCTTAAGATGAAAATTATAATACTCATTGTAATAGCTTTAATGTTATGTTGTTAAATTTGAATGTGATTATGACAAAAAGCTAACCAAGTTATTTTCAGCAGAACATGCAGGAAAAATCTCTTCCCTGTCTCTCCCACGCTGTTAGAAATACATTTATTATTATTATTATTATTATTATTATTATTATTATTATTATTATTATTATTATTATTATTATTATTAATTTGTATTTTCTGAAAGCATTTTGTTAGACTCCAATAACGTTTATTGCTGTATGACTTTGATGACACCAGCTTCAGGCTCATCTGTGCCACACCACGCCTGGCTTTTAGACCAGTCCTCCTCTTTATTGTAGACTGACCTGCCCTGTGGCAGAGGCAGCGAGCCCTGGTGGAGACATTCTGAACACAGGCACTAAAAGCTGTGGCAATGTCACCTCTGCCTTTGCGCCAAGTGGAAGATCAGACCCTAGGTCTATTTGGTAATGGTTAAGTCATAGTGCAGAGACCTGGACTCAAACTAGGGATGATCTAGTTTAGGGTTAAATGCTTTATCCATTGAGTCACATAAAAAAGAAATAGTTCCTTTGCTGATCGTTTGTGGCAAGGGCTAGTGTGCCCTGTCTTCTAATAGTACAGAATCCTTTAAAAATCCTGGATGCAGACAGCGTTTGGCTCCATACCAAAAATAAATCGCTTCTTCCTTGGTCCATTACTGACTTCCCCATTTCATCAAAATCTGACTGTTCCTTACTTAGCTTACTACCAGACAAATAAACCAACAAACACACCAGTGCTGGCAAAATCAGAAGATATAACAAAAGAGCAGAAACAAATCATATCCTAAAGCTCCACTATCTGACTTTTTCCTCCCTCACACTGCTGACAGCACCACCAGTAACAACATAGCTATTTTTAACAAAACTGCTATTTTTCCATGTCATAAGACAAAGACATTACATTGAACCAAAGTTCAACCTTGTGCTGCAAGCTGAATTGTTTACAAAACCCATCTTGTCAGGCTCTCACTGATTCAACTTAACACAAACAATGTAATGTATGCTGCTATACATTTACAAAAACAGCAATAATTATATTGTTACTAAATATGATATTATTATCCTATTGTAGCAGTTTGTTTCTACTTATATGAGTCATTGCTATGATTGGGTAAAAACTATTGCACATGATCCAGTCAGCACCAAATACTCTGAAAGTCCCTTCTCTTTCCAAATACATGGAAGACATTTTAGATCAGTATAATGCTAATGTTATATCAATCAGGGTTTTGCCAGGTAACCAAAGTTTAGAGTATACCTTCTTCTTGATGAACTTCTGGCTCATCACATTAATGCAGTGCTAATTATTACCAGTGTTTCACTTTGCTCCCCTTTTCTCAGTTTGCTTTTCTTTTTAGCACTGTTATTATGTTATTATATTATGTTCTTGGTTAAATATATCTCAATGTTGATAAGATGTGTAGACCAGGAGCCAACATTCTGATTATTAGGTGATAAAAATGCGTGTGTCTGCATATTGCCTTATGTTTTCTTCCCTTGACGTGCATGCAGCTGCAACATTCAGTGGGTAGGCTCATATAATAAAACTGATATATCATATAATATAAACCTATATTATCAACAAAGTGGTATGCCATCAAAGCCTTGTGATGAAACATTTCAGTCATTAAGGCTCATAATGAAACAAAACCTGCTTGTCACAAATGCATTCGTCGCTAAATGAAAATGGCTAAATGTTTGTGGAATGCTGTGCAGATGGTGCTCTTCCTGTGGGCATCGGAGCATGGAAGCACATTGGCAGGAATTCAGAGAAATAACTTTCCATCATTATAACTTGTCAATTAACTGGAAAATAGCTTTGCATCTGCATAACAAATGTTGATTTTCACAATTCTCATCGTATGGCACGTTTATACATACAGTGATTCTGTACAACAATGTTTAAAATCGTTACGTAAATTGTATCTGTAACATGTGCAATCCTCTGCGGAGCCCCTAAAGTCCAGGTTCTTGCTGCTAAATGCTTCACGTGGCCAGACTTCAAACACTAAAACCATCTGATAGGACGGACAAGCATCCTGCCTCATCCCCACTATCAAGAATCCCCCGAGCTTCCATTGTTGACAACTGTGAGGTCCGTGACTGTCGGTTTGCTGCAGTGGGAATCCCATTAAAAAACATTTGTCTCTGTTTGATAGCCAGCTTTCGGAAAAAATAAAGGGCTTAGAGCAGAACACGATATTTTTGTTGTCTCAGAGATTTTCACATTTTCCCCAGAATGCTTTCCAGCACCTGGGGGTTTGATTTAATGGATGGATACATAACATGGTTGTAATGGCTCCATGTGCACATAGAAAGATACTCATCTTAATAGGATTCAGAAAAATTTGGGACACCGTGTAAAATGTTAATAACAAACAGAGTATAATGATCTGCAAATCTACTAAAATAATGACAATTTTATAAAAACAAATAATAGCATGATTTAAATTTGATGGCAGCCACACATCTCAAAAAATGTTGGGGTGAAGCAACAAAAGTCTGGAAAGAAATAAAAAACAACTAGATGAGCATTTTGCAACTAAGTTAAATGACAATAGCAATGTCACAATGTCAAATTTTAGTGTCACAATTATTGTGAGATGAAATATTGCGATTTTACAATTTTCACAATTTTTGACATCACCAAAGGAAACATAGAGCACTTATTTATTTATTTATTTATTTGGTAATTTGTATTTGATTTGATTTAGTTTTTTATCATGAGGGCCCTTAATAAGGATCAAAGATAGCAAAAATAAAACAAAACAACAAAAACACAGAAGACAAACAACAACAATCTTTAAATAATAATGCCAAAAAAAAGAGAAAAGAGCAGAGCATTTTTTTATTAAATGCTTGAGTCACACTTTTAACCAAGCATTTAATGACCAGGTGTTTACTTTTTCCTCAACTGTCCCCCTGCCTGACTCAGTCTTTGACATTTTTATTCCTTTTTAATTTTTTTGACTGAAGGACCTGATAAACATGTACTAACACCTGGAGAAAATTAACTTAACTTCTAAAATTCTTACGATTATTCTACCGTGACATTTATAATCATGAATAATATTGTAAAATCGGTTAATCCTGACATCCCTAATTGGGAACATTTCAGTTAGATGTCTGAGTATAAAAGGAGCATTTTAGAAAGGCAGTCTGTATCCTTAGAGGTATTGGATGCAGTGATTTCCAGAACACGATAATATTTTGAATGCAGTGTTGCTTAAGACCTGATGATCAGGAGCATCCGCTGCAAAGATGTAAATATCTAAAGGTAAAATATCTCAGTTTCAACACCTAAAATGTATGGTGGTTTATGTTTAATAGTGAATAAAATGTTTTATTTACATTTTACACAGCGTCCTAACTTTTTGCAGTTTGTGTTGTATGATGCAGGTCACAGTGTTGGTGACGGATGAGGCTGAAATGTTTTGCTGCAGTGTGTTCATCCCTAACTGTCATGTGCGACAACGCAGGGCTACATCTGCTGTGTGGAAGAGCTGGTCTCGTCTGACCTGAACTGGAAGACGGGAATAGGCTCTGAGCAAGTATTTGACACCTCAGTGAATCTCATTACCATAAAGCAGGCTGGAGAAAAGCTACACTTAGGCATCATGAAATCTCAAAGAGTGTACCCGGGGCCAGCTGTGCCGTCAGGGTGGAGACAGGACAGTGACACAAATGAGGCAAAGAGTTCTGTTTTGTAAAATTAATCAGTAGCGGCGCTGTTTAGACAAATTAGTGCACAATCTGATTTTCCCATGTTTCTGAGATTCCAGGAACAGCTTACTTTATTATGATGTCACAAGTCTTCACCTTCGGGATCAGACAAATAAGGCAAATTTCATTAGTTTGACCACAGACAGATGAAGTGAACACAGGTTATTTCTTCATCGTGGCACCTGTGTGGGATATACAGTATTAAGCCGGAAGTGACAGTTTTGTCCTGTAAGTTGATGTGTTAGAAGCAGGAAAAGTGGGCAAGTGTAAGGATTTGAGCAAATTTGAAAAAATTAGATGGCTAAAGACAACTGGGTCAGAGTGTGGCCAAAACTGCAGCTTCTGTAGGGTGGTCCTGGTCTGCAGTGGTCAGAAGCTATTAAAAGTAAAGAACAGTGGTGAAAGAAAGGCTGGCACGTGTGGTCAGATCCAACCAGGGTGACCAACTCAAAAATTACTAAAATTGGGACAAGTTTTGCAATTTGGTGGGACAAGATGGGACAGACTTGAGAATGTAAAGCTTTAATATTAACAGTGGTGGACAAAGTACTCAAATTCATTACTTGAGTAAAAGTATAGATCCTTTGTCAAATTTTTACTTGAGTTAAAGTACTGGAGTATGTCATTTGAAAAATACTTAAGTAAAAATAAATAAATAAATAAATAAATTATTATGAGTATTATGATCAAATTGTGATAATTTTTTTTGAAATTTGTTTATTAAAGAATCATACAAATAATGTTCAAAAAAACTAAATCACTTCCATATTGTGTACAGAGATTTTTTTAGTTCCTGAGAGCAAATGAATTGAGAAATATAAAGTGTGTAAAGTTACTTAACAAAAAGTCTTAAAGTATAAATTGCAGTTAGTAAATGATTATGAGTAAAAAGTGTTATATTTATCTTTTAGATGGAGTGGAGTAAAAGTAGTACCCCTAAAAATACTACTCAAGTAAAGTACAGATCCTCAAAAACTATACTACGTAAGTACAGTACTTAAGTAAATTTACTTTACTAAACATATCTAACGTACCAACTTACTGAGTCTGAACTCAATTTAAATAAATAAACATAGAAGTTGCTACAGTTTAGGGCCATTTGACATGCTGTTTTCATCTCCAAAACACACATTTTTCAAAGTAATGTCTTTACTGAGACTTTATTCATAATAATAAAATAATTTAAAAAGTAATTAGAAAAATGAGTTCTCTCAGTCTGTATTTTCTCAACGCAACCCAGCAGCAGGTCAGCATCAGCTCACAACACCATGAATATCCCTTTCCCTATCTCTTTCTACAACTGTTTTAGATAGAAAAGTGTCAGAATTCACTGTGCATTGGAGTTTGTGGCTACATATTAGGCAGGTGGTCATCATAGCACATAACTTTAGGACAACCAATAACAGGCAGGTGGTGATAATGTTGTGCCTGATCGATGTATGAGATCATAATAAGGTTGGACTGGTTCTTTGCTGGGATGGTCCAACTGGATAAATTCTCCTTGAATGTCAGCAACACAGAAATCCGATTGTCCATAAATCAGCGCAGTTGCTTGTGGTGTTCTTTGTAAACGTACAAAGCCGGTGAAAACATCCTGCCATGTTGGCCGCTGTCATCTCGGAGTGGTCACTGCAGCAGGAAGTTGGCTGCAGCTTCCAGCGCTTGGCCTCTCGTGCTTTATCTAATCACTCAGACATGGCCAGGCCCCAGGCAGCCTGCCCTAACACTGCACTAGCTTCGGGCAAGGTTGAAGCAGAGGGTGAAGCAGCTAAAAGCACATCCACATTCATATCCCAAGATTATCTACAGTAACCAGCCAGACATCCTTCGCAACTCGTGGCTCTTTTATCAGCTTCACAAGTGAAACAGACATTTCTGAAGCATGGTAAAATCTTCAGTGGATGAAAAATGAGCGTTCAAAGTGGAACAGCTGATTAAATATGCATAATAAATGAAATACATGGTGTAGTGAATGTCCACCAGTTCTCCTCATGAGGTAATTTTAAATGACTCATAAAAGGCAAATAAATCTACAAATTAACCTTAACAAACTTCCTGCAGATTTACATCAAATGCAATCCTAACTATACATAATGCCTTAGAGCTTATAAAAAATAAATCCAGGGCTTAATTTGAGCTGGATCTTGCTGGAAACTCCCTTATTTTGACGCCAGCAACTGTTTGCTTGGATCCGGTAACTCAGACAACTCAGAACAAAGTGTTGACTACATTTGACTCTTTTGACCTCCTAAACCTGTGTTGAAGGCATGGACGCAGGAAGTCAATTTCACATGGGAGTGCTGCCGTAGGGAGGAAGGGCGGGAGGGGGGTGGGGTGGGGGTGGTGGGGGTATATTAATCTAGTAAGCTTTTTGTCATAATACCCTTAATATTATTTAAGCAATTAAATTGAGTTCTGTTCAATTTAACAGTCATTTATTCTTAAAAGTGAGTGAGATCGGGAAAGGCACGGGGCCCGTGTACCTGCTGGCCTTTCATTTTCCCGTTTCCCAATAAGAAAACAAAAAACGGAAACAAGCCCTTATCCAATTACTATTTTATATTAGACTACTATACATCAAAACTCAAAAAACAAAAAATGAAAACCCAGAGTGCTGTATTTTTCTTTTTTTTTTCGGATTTGTTTGACCTCAAAGTGTGCTTCGGGAAAAGATGGCCTTGCTCACTGTCTGGACCCAGGCAGCAGAGCTTTGTGTGCAGCTGTTTCAGGGCAGTGCTCGGGCGTTGTGCTCCTGTCACAGCTGCAGACAGGTGAGGGGCCAGGGCGTGTGCCTAAGTGATCTGCTCCACTGCTACTGTCCTGTCTGCCTTTTAAGCCTGGGACACACCAACCCAATGCCCGACCACTGTCAGCAGAGGTGGGGCGACTGCTCGTCTCCTCACGTCTCCCCTTGTCACCACTGATAGTAGCTGCAGACACCGGAGCGATTCAAACCCATGACCGAGCAGTGCGCATGTGCAAAACATAATAACTATTTACAACAGCAGGCGGCGCTAGTCACTAAACTCCGCACTCGAGTAAATAAAACTCCACAACACACGTGTTTAACTCAAGTAGTCAATAATAATTATACGCACTAGATTAAACTTGCCTGATCACAGTAATGAATAAAAGAGACTGGATTATTGCAGCTGTTTGCCTCAGAGGAGGATTATATTTTTATCTGCACGAGGCTACAAGCAAAGGTAAGCTAACTGCAGCACATTAGGGTCACAGATGTGGGAAACATAATGAAGTAGTTGTAAAACATAAAGTTCCTTATATTTTGATGTTAAACTCGAGCTGTTTGACAAATTGTGAACGGGACACACAGCCAATCAGAGCGCTCGTTGACCACCACGGCCCGATGCCGATTCAACATGTGTAATCGGCCAGAACTACGTCCAACTGTCTCCTACTATGTCCGATGGTGCGGAACACACCAAACAGACTCACTTCGCAACGTGATCTCTGTCTCTGACAAGCCACTATGTCCCCATATATTTCTATTGCTGATGTGACATATGAGGCGTGCCATTTAGGATCAGAAAGTGATTCAAATGAGAGACGCAAAAAGTAGAAAATGCATTGAGATGGCAGCAAAATGGCACTAAATCTGGTGTGCTATTTACACGCACTGTCGTGCTTTTCCGTTGTGCTAAAAAGCAAAGGAAAAAATAGATGTAAACTGTATACTGTAAACTGTTACATACTCCTGTATGTCAGCGGCGCCTGGTGCCCTGAAAGAGCGGACAATCCGGCCCATTGTCTTTTGAGACGAAGCCGGAGAACATTAAAACGCTTCAGCTCAGCAACAACACTGTTGGTAAAATAAAATATTTATAACTAATGAAGAGAACGCAATTCATCTGAAAATGTATAATAAAATATATATTTTTTTGTAAACCTTTTGGAGTTGCAGTTACAATGTCCCCAACAGTTGGGGGTGCTGGAGTCAAATTTGGGGTGGGCTCACTTTGTAACTCTGGGAAGCAGGTAGGTAAGGTAGATAAAGGTAAAGGTAAATAAGGACTGACTGACTGCTTACAAATAAAATAGCCATATACAGTACAGTCTGATGTATATTATGGAGAATATGGCTACACAATTGCTTGAAAAGCCATTCATTCTATTTAACACCATTTGCAAACAATGTTCAATAGGATACATGGAGTGAAACACTGTGACACTAATGCTAAGTAAAACATTGTCATTCTTTTTGCTATTACTTTGATAACAATAACTAAAACTACAAATTATGACAAATTTTCTGTCAAAATTATAGGCATGGAGTTTGTGAGAGAGCAAATGTTACATTGTGTAGCTTCAATATTTTGTTTGGCCAGATCAAAAGTCTTATCTCACAAAATCAGCAACTTGATAAGAGGGAACTGGCCATTTGCACAGTGGTCCATATTAACAATGCAGGTAGCGCAAAGGATACAGGCTAGTTAGCAACCAGCTGGTGAATGGAGAAGAGGAGTTAGGTCTAAATCGGGCAGAGTGGTAGTGGTGCCTGCAGGCAAAGGCAGCACACTGAGCCTTTGCTCCTGCCTTTGCACAAGACATACAATAGTCATCAGGTTGGTCCACACAGTCCAGTCACATCACATCTACATAACCTCTGCACCGAGCACTGAGGCATGCAAAATCACTTTTTCATTTTGTTCCAGAAAGGCTCGGTTCCATTGGGGATGCAAAAAGTTACAAAAGCACTGCACTCTCATTTTCCAATTTCTGTGTCAGTCGAACAAACACATTTTAATGAAAATAGGTTGGAATAACAAGCCAATGCAGTTACTTGGTGGTTAATATTCTTGTGAAAAATGCAAGCACAAGATATCGTAACTGGGCCTAAAACATTAATTTAACTCATGTACTAGATCCATATTTCTTATTTATTTCCTTGCCCCCTCATGTTACTCTGGGCTCTCCTCAGGTAATCCTCCCCACGTCATCCCACTGTTCATAAACATGCATGTGATTGGTAAATTGGTGATTCTGAACTGCCCATAGCTACTTCATTTTTAAACGTCAGCCCTATGACTGAATAACCATTGTCCAGGTTGCACAATGCCTAAGGCCCACAGTTGCTGGGATAGGCTCCAGCCACTAATGGAATAAAATGAGTGTAAGTGTAAGTGAATAAGGATCCTGGTTATACAGTAGCTTGCGCTAGATAATTTTATACTATATTTGCATTTTTGTTTAATATTAGCCTATAGTGACAAGTGTATATAGATCAAGATGCTCCAACACCACTCCAGATCTCAAAACAGAGGCTGTAGTAATTAAAGCCATACTGAAATATTTCTATCATCTGTGGTCTCTGTAGAGGGCCAGGTTCCTGCAGCAAATTGTGCGCTGCCAACTCAAGTATACGTGGGGTCATTCTCTCAGGCATGTTTAGCCGGGCTGCCTTATCCCCTGTTCAATCTGCCCTTTTGTTTTCCTTCATGAAAATAAATGAAGGAGTGCAGTCATGTGCAGAGGCGAGCAGAGGCCTCTTGACTGAGGAGGCCTTCGGGCTTCGTCAGGCTTTTTCAGCACGTTGTCATGGCACTTCAGAGAGACTCAGGGAGAACACTGGAGCCCGGCAAGTCTGCAGAATGACAATAGGAAAAAGGCTCGGGAGGAGATTGCTAATGCAGAGTGCCAATCATAGCAATGCTGTTCTAATATGTTCTGTGAACGACAGGTACAGAGGCCCAGGAACTCAATCTTCTTCAAGGACAAGCTGCAAAAAAAGCAAAAGTTTGTTTCAACAATATGAGGCTTGTCATTTATAGCTAGCACAGCATCAGGACAAGGTACAGGCTCTTTGAACTCTTTGTTCAGTTATAACCTGAGTATTGTAGTGACATTGAGTCAGTGGTTTTATTTCTGTCTTAAGGTCGATGCTCTGTCAGTAAAGCAAGCTGCTCCAAAATCAACAAAGGTCCTATAAAACTGCATGCTTTTCATAATCTAAACAGATGTAGATGACTTTACTTTAATGCATGTATTAATTGATTATATGTGTATACGTATGTGCCCTTAAGATGAGTTCTGTTAAAAAGTACTTGTTTATTTAAGAAGTGAAGTTTAGTTGGCTCTTGGTTTGTTTCCTAATATAGATGTTCCCATTGGCTGTGGTCTACTCTGCTCACACAACTGCGCAAAAAGGAAAGTGAAGCATTGCAAAAAAATATTGCATTCACTCAGTGGTTATAAAAATGGACTTGCATTGGTGTAATATATCTTTTGGCTTTATATATTTATATTTTATATATTTTCATGGCTTTATTAGAGTATAGAGGTGACAGGTAAGTTTAGAGGAGAGAGCTGGGACAGGCATTCAGTAAATGGCCCAGGTCTGAACAAGTGATGCACAGGTCAGGTTTTATTTTTTTCAAACCTGCTGGTCCCACTTTTACCACAATTTACCACCGCCTCTATTTTCTCAACCCATCACAACACAGCCCGCCACTTTTATTAATTACATTTAAAAATATTTCGAGATGAACTCTGCCTCGCCTGGATTGTGGATGAAAGTAGACGGCTACAACGCAGAGGTGAGCTGTAGTAGCTCCTTAAATGTGCTGCATGCTCTGCAAACTGAGTCATACAACTGTGCTAGAGATCTGTTTCTTTTTCAACAAAATAAAAGTGGTTCAGTATTTAAATCTTGTATCAAAAACAGTGCTAACTTTGCAATTCTTACTTGTTGCTTCTATTCGCACAGTGCAGAACAAGATGGCTGATTAGCAAGCAGAACAATTGGTGTAATGATGTTTAATGGCACAGTTCAAATGGGCTGCCCCTCAGTTGAAACTCAGCTGTTAGATCAGAAGGTTTTATGGAGTTTGCTGGTGTCTTATAGTTCAATCTTCTTATATGGCTTTATTTGCTCAAAGGCTGTAAGTTTAGAGGGATGAGGGAGCGACCCCAGAGAGAACGCTGCCGTCTTAATGAGTTACGTAACTTCCCTAGCAGTGCATACCCTCAGATGTAGCCCCGGCCCGAGGTTTTGGAGGACTTAAACCTAATCCACAGATAGAGAGAGATTTGCAGGTAGACAGGCTGGAATTCTTATGTGATGGCTTTCTTTTGCAGGGCAGAAAGAGATGTTCACAGTTCCCAAGAGTGGTGACAGGTAATAAAAAAACGTCTTTTGATGTTAATGATGAGCCAGAATGTATTAGTTGCGGTTACATGCAAGCACAATTTAAATTTAAATTTAAACAATTAAAATTTTTCAGTCAGACGATGCAGAGAAACATGCATCATAGACAGAAATTTACCGTATGTTTATGTGTGACTAACCTCTGCATGCGTCCTTATTTCCAGGGGGTGCATGTCATTTGATTGGTAATTCGGCAGGTTTTTATGCCATGTACCCTTTGTGGCTAATGTGTTTGCATGTAAACATACTACAAATTGTTTATGAATTACACAGCCTCATATGTGTTATCAATTGTCTGCAATTATTGATTTTCAAACGTTATTAGTGAAATAAAAAAGATTTGGCCCAGCCCACTACCATTGCATCTTCCAAATAGTCACTCTTATGTCACTTAATTTATTTTATACATGGAATAAATTATTATGTACCATATGTATACGGTGCCTACAGCAATACTGTCAACTTTATAAAGAAAAACAGGCCAACTATAAGTAGCTGCCACTGACACGTTTCTCTTTAATTACCAGGTTTTCAGAAAGACATGGCTATAATTATTCTTCATTTCTTATTCTCTGTTTTCATATCAGACTGAGAGGACTGCCTCTTTGAAATCAGTGCAGTAATTCTTGAGGAGCTACTAATATGTTCCCACTTGAGAAATGTGCAATTTTGAGGTAATTACTGATTAATCTGGAAAATAGCTCAGCGGGTTCCCATCCACGGTAAACGCTGATAAATCTGGAAGTGAGTTTTCTTTAAACAGTGTTTACACAGACTCACTTCAGCTGACAGCGCCTTAGTTGGTCAAAGGATTGGTAACATTCTCTCATTTCCTAATTCCTAATGCAAGATTTCTGTGAAAACCTACCTACCTTCTGTCAATACACTGAGGTTAAATAGGTATTTACAAGCTCATATATTAAATGGATTTAATTTGAGGAAAACTTAATTAATTACATATAGTAGCATATTGTAATAAGAATAATCAATGCATTCTTTTTGCCAGTTCCAAGCCCAGACAAATGAAATAGCCTTCATCAGGAAGGGCATCCAGCATAAAATCTATTCCAAATCAATATGGGAATGACTGCATGGCTTATTATTAAGGATTTTAATATCCAAGCTCACTCAAATGAGGGATGTTTTCGGCTCTTGGTCAACATTATAGTTCTGGTCATTGATAATACAAAAATTCCAGCAAAGTTCAAAAGAAAAAAACACAAATTAAAAAAAAAAGAAGAACAAAGAACAAGAACAAATATTTGTCAATATTTTTGGTAAGCAGCATTCATGAATTAGTTAATACATTTTAAAAAAGACTCCTACTTTTTTACCATGACCTTTGAATTATATGCTGCATATTTGCAACAGAGGGTGCTATGGGGTTAAGCAGGAAAGGTGGCTGTGGGGTTCTTAGTGGTGGGTGCTAGAACCAAGACTTCAAAAATAAAATTGTGTAGTGCTCCTTTAATATTTCTAGTTGAGCATGAAGAAAAGTTTTTGCCTCTGTCTGAGATGCCACTAAAACATATTTATTTTTTCATCTTCAAAGGTGTTACCAAATCAATAAATCATCAGCTCTCAGTGGTTATTTATATGTCTTGGCGGTGTTAATGGATGAGATGGAGGTGGCAGTGGCCCGTGAATGGTCACCATGCGGAGGTATGCACTGCACGTCGGGCCTGCCAGGGAAAATAAAGTTCACCAGATCACAGTTCACTCTGGCCCTGTATGTAATCATTCAGTGGTGGGTCCTGCCTGTCAGCGCGGTGGCAGCTGCCTGTGCCGTTAAATGCGCAGAGATCAGTGGTCGTCACAGGCGTCCCCGTGACAGCCCCTAAACCAGGACTTTAAATTAGTTCCATGGGTGGTGGAGCATTTCGCTGGAGGTCCCACAAAGCTCCATTTCCATCACCAGCTCCTGTTCCTCTGCCCTGACTGCCACCGTCGAGCAGATTCTTTGATTACATATTATTAATGTCTCTCTTTACCTGGTATTTATATCTGTTTGTCACCGCGGTTCTCCTGTCCTGCCAACAGCACTTCATTCACACTCTGTTGCAACAATTTTCAATTAAACCTGCAATACTAGAACATTTCTTCAGTCATGGTTAACCCTTGTCACATCAGTAACATAACATGACATCCTCATTGTCTTTTGAATCAGTTCTTCACCACAAAAATATAAAAACATTCCATTTAATCAGATTTTGGGGCTTAAATCCTGGAACAAGGGGCCACATGCCAGTTTGTGCCCTTCCCAGGCCCGGATAAATAGTGAGGGTTGCATCAGGAAGGGCATCTAGCTTAAAGTAGAGTCACAAATTCACTAACACATGCCTGTCTTTGGACCGTGAAAGGAAGCCCATGTACTCAGAGAGAACAATACCACAAGGAGGACACAAAGACTCCACTCAGGGAGATTTTGGGTCGGCTGACTCGAGAATTGAACCCATAACCTCCTTTTCTCATGAGGCCCAGTGTCGTTGCTTGGTTTGCCCATCACATTTCAATACATCTGTTTTCTGCTACTCCAAAATGAGAAATTATGAGTGGAAAAATAGGGGGAAAAAAAACATTTAGATAAATGAATGATGAGAGAGCCTATAGGTGCATTTATTTTCTCTGATAAAAAAGCAAAGCAATCAAAAGATGGCTGCCCTCCACCATTAATCCTGTGCAAATTTCTTAAAATCTAACCCCGAGTGGTTTCTCTAATCTGGGATTACATTGAGTAGAAATGGAAAAAAGAGGCAATCAATCTTCCTTACAGGTTTTAATCCTTTATGAATGACTGGATTATTTCCTTGGGTTAGGCTTTATGACCGTGATCTCATTCCCCTGGAGTTTCAGTGGCACCTCTCTCACATCGCCCTCTCTCCCTCTGCTCCCCTCAGTCTCCGCTGGGGCATCCTTGATTTATAGATATCATTTGACCTGTTAAGGCAACAGTCTGCCAAAAGTCCAAGATTAAGTGCCGATGCCTGGGCTGACAGGGGCTCCTGCTGCTAATTTTACATGATCTATGGAGCTAATGCCTGTTCTCCATCCACCCCTCCGCATCATGTTCAGAATCACAAAAACTGCTCTTTTCTGTACACCATGCAGCAATTATCCCAGTGCGTTTTGAAGCTTTTGTCAAAAAGTCAGCCAGGGCATTTCAGTCAAACCTATATGTTCCCTATAGATTCTGTCGAAGGGGCATATAACACACATACAGTTCACTGCCTGCTGTTTCTAAATGTTTCCTGCGCTGTCTCCAGACTGTCCCTATATATCTGTATCACCTGCATGGAAATATCCTTAGCCAAAGTTTTCATTGCTTTTCTATACCAAGTTTTTCTTGCTGCCCTTTTTGGCTGCTTTTTCCTCACCAATATCCCATCTCTGTCAACCTGGTGCCTCATTTATGCTCAACTCAGCAAAAAGGCCTTTATTTGTGACACTACTCTTGTGCCTACACTAATGCAATATAACTTTCCGTCATTTGGAGATCTCTCATTTATACTTTTATCCTGATCCAAATCACCTCTTGTGATGCCTTTGTTAATCCGAAAGTACTTACATTGTGGCTTAAAGGACACTTAACACCCCTATGCCAGCATGCCACCTTTTAGGATGAAGTGACACATACATTAGATTATAGCATTTATGATACAAAATATCTTGCAATAAAAATAGATTATAAATGGAAATCTTTGAGGAGCAGGACAGTATGGGACAATAAAAATATAATATTAGTAATATAATGACACTAAAATTTACTTTGAATAAAGAATATTGCATTTTAACACTGTTGAGGTGGGACGAAGATACATTTTTTGGTTATTTTAATGAATGTAACACAAATACATGAATGTAATCTCTTTAGGCAGAGCTTTAAAATACTTTTCCACTGCTTGCACTGGTGTTACTGGCCTTTTATTTAGTTCACATAGAAATTTTCCCACTCAGACTTCATTCAGTCATTCTATCAACTTATGTTTAATTTGCTTCATTAAATTTGCAGCTTGATTAAAGTCATACACACCAGTTATTGTCCCATGCCTTGCATTTGCAGTGTGTCCAGAAAGTAATGAGAATCATATTTTATTTTATTTCATTTTATTTCTTTTAAATATTGCTGTTAAACATTGTCTTCTTCAAAACATGCATCTTGTAATGGGTCAGCAATGCTTCCAGCTATTTTTCCATTTTTCATGGCATCCCTGGAAGTCTTCAAGTGGGATGATGTGCAGAGTCTTGACAGTGGCTCTTTGGACATTATCCACACTAACAAAATGGTGTCCTTTCAAAACCATTTTTCATCTTTGGCAACTTTTTACTGGAAGTTCTTGGTCACTTGAGACAAAGGGGTGCCCTTTGAGGACAGCAAGACACAAAAGTAAAGAATTTCCAATCAACTTTATATAATGTTTCTCCTAGCAATTTTAATTAAAAACTGAACATGCAGGAAGAGAGTTTTCAGGTTGCTATCTGAGACTACACTCTTAATTTTGCCTTCAATAGACAAAAAATAAAAAAAAATAAAAGCTTACATAAAAGTGGCTCTACTTAATTTTCAGATCTGACAAAATGTATGAGCTTATTCTTGCCACACTAACTACAGTAATGTAGGCAAACACAAATTAATGAGGAATTAAGATTAAATAGCCGCTGTTCTGCATAAGCATCCTGTCAATATGTTCTGTTTACTGTGATTAATTTTATCATCCGAAAATAGCAACCGCATTGAAGGATAAGATGAGGCATAACCATTTTAATGTGTCTTACTGCAATCCAAAAGGCGGAGATAAATTGGAAAGCCGTTTGGTTTATTGCATTGACATCCCATGACAACACCGCCTTGGAAGAATACTGAAAGCACATGTTAATGACTTCCTGTAAAGCTATTAAAATCTGTTCATAACAACCGGGATTTCTTTTGTGGAAACCCACTAGGCCTATCTCTAAAGTGCATATTGGGAAAAAGCTGTCACACATGGGACCACAGGGAGCGGTGGAAAAATGACTAGCTTTATGCTGCAGTTTATTTAAATGTGCTAGTACAACAGATGTAGTAAACTTTCTAACAGGATCATTTTCTTCAGACATATAACATTTTTCTTAAAGTACCACAAATGCAAGACCCAGGAAATTTCTGTCGACTTTATATATTTTCAGATGGGCACATACAACTGTCCACTGTGCACATTTTTTTTTTTACTTGTACTGCCCTCGGACTGTCCCATATGAGTTTTGACAAGCATCCAAACTAAAGACGATCCTGTCTCCCATAAAGTTTTCCTTATCTCCTTTAAGGCTACCTTGTGTGTATTTGGGAGACATTTAAAACAGTGTCACCAGAGAAAGGTAAGTAACTACAGATAGATTAACCATGATTGTAATTTTGACTTAACGAAACATGGAAGTGGGTGTTATTTAGAGCCATGTTTTGTGGAACCAACATCCTCATCCACACAAAACACCTCATCATCAACCTATCCTCAGTTCATTTCCTTAAATGGATTTATGATGTTATTACAAAACCATATCTGATCACAGCTGCCAGTCATGTTAGTGAATTTGTTAAAAAGCTAATTAAAATGGTAATAATAACTAATAATACTACCAGGGCTTGACATTAATACTACCTTCCAATTGCTGGTAGATTTTCATTTTGGCAAGTGACACAAATACTCCCACTGACACTTTTGCCTGGTTGAATTTTATGCATAGCTAGGCCTATATCTTAACTTCAGATGGGCCTGAATTTATGTTGCTCTGCTCGAGTGTACATTATTTATTATATGCAAATCATCATGATAAAGAAAGAAAAAGAGTAATTTAAAAATGTTACATGTTATAAAAGATCTGACACCATGTTTTTTTATTTTATTTGATAAATTCCTGTCCGTGAATAAAACCATATTTTACATTTCTTTTAGGTTATTATATACTATAAAATCCACACAAAAATGCCTTTAATTAAATTGTGGTTAGTAAAAATGCGAACTGGTCAGTAACTTTTGACAAAGACTAGCCTTTGTGGCCAGTGAGAAAAAAAGTAAATGTCAAACCCTGACTAGTATTACCATTTTTAAAACTGTAAATAAAATAAAATAAATCTGTTGGAGTTTTGAAGCCTATCCCAGTCACTCTGAAAAGCAATATTCTAATTCAAAACTTATTTAACTGAAGACACTTTATTGTGTGTGTTATACCAAAACTGACTTATTGTCAGTGTTGTGATTTAAACTAAACTTTTCTGTTGTCGATTGTGGGTCTTGTTGCAAATGTGCTGTTTGTTCAGACTGTGGAACTATTCATATTACATAAGTGTAGTGTAGTTTTGATTTGGTTTTCAATCCAGGCCTTTTCCACATGAACCTACTCACAGCACCGCACTATTGCAACAAGTTGGTAACCAGTTTGTGATCAAATCCAGACAGTAATGTTTTATCTAACCTTAGATCATACTTTCTGCACAGATATAACTAGTACAGGGTCTTGGGCAAAGCATATCACTCACTGGCCTGGGGATTGAACCTTTGTCCTTTTAAATATCCACTAAACAACAGGTTAACAGCCCTTTCTGCACTTCCAGCTAAAGGTATTGTTTAAAGAGTGAGCGCGAGTTGCCAGCATAACGAGAGAGGAGGCTGTGAGAGAAAGCAAAGAGCACAGCTACTTGCTCTTGGCCCCAGTTTCAGGATGGAGACAGATTTCCACTCCAAATCCAGGTTGAGCCCCTCTGGCTGGGGATCCCTTTGATAGCAGAACAAGACTAATCCCTGTAGTTCTGACTGCTGCCATGTCTTCATCCTCCCAACCAGGTGCCCTCTCATTAACCTTTGACTCGCACTGACACTGTGTTTGAAGAGGCGGGTATTAAACGGGCTTATACCAGATCGCTGCCTCTGCCTCCGTAAGAAGACTCACTGGCTTTCTCACAGGTCTTTTAAGGTGCTGAATAGTACAACAGCAACATTATGTAACCCCAGATACCAACTGGCCCGGGCCGCACTGCACCATACCCTCAGAGTTAAGACAACAAAGTACTAAAGTTGAAGTAATAAAGCTTCACCACTCTATAGATTATGGTATTAACTTTAAGTTCATTAATTAATCTTTTTTGCAACTAAAGGTGTTAGGCCGGGTACATCCTGGACAGGTAATCACAGGGCTGACACAGGAACACACTGACGCACAACCACTCACTTTTACATTCATTCACTAGTGGCAATTTTGGGCTGTATTTGGACTGAGGAAGGAAGCTGGAGAACCCAGAGAGATAAAATAAATAGGATCATACAAAACTAAATTCCAAATCAACATGCCAGCGTTGCAACCTCTTACTCAAACAGATTTTGTTCACTCAGACTTGGACTCACCTTCAGTTCACTGGGGCTTGACATGAATTCAAATGGTTTATACTGCACTTGAACTCAACTTGTCAACCCAATGGTTTAATTAATTCAGACTTGCCCCTCAGCTCAAGATGATTTTGTTTGGGTGACTTTAACTTGGACTCAGACTTCAGGTCCTAATGACTCGACTGGGACTAGTCTTTAGTGACTCGAAAACTGGCGATATTAGAGTGGTCTTTAAATAAACTAGACTTTAGCAACTCCCATCAAACTGATTTTAATGATAATGTTTTATACACAGGCAATCACAGACCTTTTAACAAAAACAAAATTAAAAATACTGCCTCTACTCCAAATATGGAAGCAGAAGCCATGGCTTTCTATTATAGAAAATAGTTATATTTGTTGGGAATATCAAATAAACAAGCCATTGGGTCAAATTATTTTCATTTATTCCTAAATGACTGTTATACTTTAGTCATAGCCCCACAAATAGAAATGTCTCAGTATATTATTGTTGCTGCATGACAACTATATTTATAAATAGCAACTTAAATATTCAGCTCTACACTATTGTTTATACGTTACGCCACTGTTCTGCTGTAAACAGTGAAGATCTAACGTTAAAACTGTATTTTGCTGCTTGTCCCCAGAGTTTACACTGAGTATAACCTCTTCCTTTTGTATACACTCCATACTGCCATTTTCTATCTCAGCCTCAATGTTGACTTCAGGAATTATTCACACTCACTCATTCACCGCAGTCACTGATAAAAGGCATTTTAATGGTTTAATCAGATGGTTATTCATCAGATACAACGTGAGCTGTGAAAAAGAAAGACCTTATGACTTCATCTTGGCTCCATTGTTGCCAAATTTAATCACATGCTTAAATAGAACAGTAGAGAAGTTTTGAGTTGGTGACGTTTCTCTTTGCTAGTTGATCTATAACACTTGTCAACAATTGTTTAATCGGAGCTTATTATACAGGGAAAGTGTCTGGCTGGCTATGTCTGGTTACAAATATAGAAAATATAAACACAGAAAAGAAAACTCAAAGAAATGTATCAAGCAATCCATTTATGTGGTGTTTATTAAGGTGGACATACAGTATTTGCAAGAACTTGTTGGACTAATGTTAAACTCAGAGCTAGAAAGAAAATGTCCAAGCATTAGTTTGATAAAAATGACTTAAATAGCATCAAAGTTGTTTTTTTAAAGAAATAACAGCTGGAAAGGCCAGTATGTTGTTGTTTAAAGGTTGGGTTGGGGCTGTAGGAAGAAAAAATTTGTGGTTTGAATCCATTTTCATGTAAGAATAAAATCCTTTCTAACAGCCTTGACTTTCCATTCATGATGAGGTTGGTTCTGACAGCTGTCATGCAGAAGGCCAGGGTTTAGATTTTTTTGGGCATGAGAAACTCCAGCCACACTTGGCCTGGATAAATGTAGAAAAGTATCAACAGGAATGAAGACAACAGGAAGTCTGTTTCACTCTTGAATGTACTATACTGTCACTACCTTAAATAAAAAAACAAACACGGGTGCTAACCGCTTTGCCACCACGCTGCTTGATTTCTCACATCAGTAAGGAGAGGAAATGAGGTTGAGAGAAGAGGCTACTTGCAGTTTACAGTCTGTTTTAACTCCAATCCACACTTTGACAAAAATGTTCAATAGCATTCAATAAACAGTAAGTATGATGAGTTTGTAATGAGACATCACAGGCTGTAAACCCCTAGACTGTGGTTGCTCAGAAAAATAAACAAACTCCAATTTTAAAAAACTAAGAGCAAAACTATATAACGTAGCTATTTTTTGCCAGAAAAAAATGGTCTGTGATGCTTTTTTAAATTATACTGTAATTATATAAAGCACTTTCTTTTGGGTGTATTTTTAGTTAATCAAGTGAAAAAGCTTATAGACTGGGCATGAAGGATAAAGGTGGTCATTTCATTTGTGCTATTCTTTTCATGTCTTGATTGAACAATCAGTAATCTGTGTAATCTGAAACCACAGCAGAAGTGAGCAGTCGGCTACTCCCTTCCAAATGGGAATTGAGTGGTCATTGAGCACTGGGCCCTGAAATTACAATTTTGTTGTTCAATTATCCATGATGCCACCGTATGATGCATGATGACCACAGCAGCTCCCTGTGTCCCATAGATCACCCCTGCAGTGGAGGTGAGTCAATGTGCTTTTGTGACTGGCAGCCATCAGAGAATATTAACAATAATTTTACATGTGCTGTCTTTGTTTGTGTTCAAATGCTTTATTGAAAAGGGGTTATGCTGGAAGAACAGGCAAACCTAACAACACCAGAAGCCAGCTGTGCATGAAATTGCTGTAATTAAAGATTAAAGAAGTAAAATCATTATTGCTGAGTTATTGGGTGAAATTCCTAAAAATTAAAATAAAAACATTTAACTGTATTTATTCATAAACCCAGAGTGCAGACCTCTGCTAAAGCATTGTCCCTGTCTCACAATGGTAAAGGTACGTACATATAAGACCCAGACATGAACCACGATCATCTAATACAGAGGTAATGCTCCATTGAGTCTGACACGTCACTGGTAGGGAATACACTAAAAGGATCATTTGTTCTTTTAATAACCCCTTGTAACTGGATTTAGTATATTGGCCCTATCTGGCAATGGTTCTGAATTCTTTCCTTTTACTAACACATTTTCTGTAAAAGTGTTGTAACTTCAAAAGAATATTCCTCAAGAACAAGAAAAAAGTTACCTACAAATTATTACTTAAGTAAAAGTAAAGAAGTATTAAATGTACATTTTATTCATTATTCAATTTACTTAGTTGTCTGTATGTACACATGAATTTATCTACAGGGCACCAATGAAAAAGAGAGCTAGACTCTCAGTTGGTCTGTCTAAATAAAGGTAATAATAATTTAAGTGAAAAAAGTGCTGTTGAAAGATTTTTTTTTTTTAGTTACACAGTAAAATGTCTACTAGTCTCCCCCACCTGACTCAAACTTTCTGATTACGGGGCAAGGTAAAAATAAAATACTTTTACTTATTTGATAGTTCACAAAAAAAAAAAATAATAATAATAATAATAATAATAATAAAAAAATACAATATAGAAAGTAACAATACAAGTATGTTTTAGAAAATCAGAGATGATTTGAGTAAAGATATCTTAAATTGTAGACTTTTTGCCACTGGATCTGAGCTTTTCTGCAAATTTGATCAAAATACAACTGTGAACTGATGAGTTATCCTGCTAACTAACAAACCAACTAATCAGGAAACAAGCAAATCAAAGCCATCAAAAACAATAACTGATCCTTGTAAATGTTGTTCTGTGGCTTTCAACAAGATGCAGTTGCAGCTTAGTTTAACAAGTGTGTAAATAAATACATGTAATGCTGTAATGCTGTAATACAGACTGGCACACCAGCATTACAGCTCTGCCTGCTGCAAGATTATATCTCCAGTAGCTCTAAAGAATATTTATGGAAACAAACAAAAACACTGTTAAACATTCTTCAAGCTTTGCCCAACTGGCTTTTACTCCCAGATCCAATTACAGACTCATGTACATAAATATAAATGCTAGTAAAGCTGCTGAATGCCTCTTTTAATTTCAGCTATTTTAATTAAGAAGTGGCGAAACAGTGCTTTAACTCAAGTAAAGAGGCTATACTAAGTGAAGTATATGGTCGTGGGCTGCCTTGGTAAAGTTGCAAATGTTCACAAATCCAATTAGTACAACATTACATGCAATCTATTGGAAATATATGCTACCAAGATGTGTCATTATACTCAAGAGGGAGTTCATTTGTTCATGAAACTCACTATTTTTGTAAGTGGTGCAGCAGCAGTAAGGGGAACAATCACTCAGCACATAGCACTGATACTAGTCAGTCTCTCTCAGAGATAGATGGTCTCCTCTCTGAGTTCAATAAGAAAAGGCCTATCTACCCTCAGCCAATCTCGCCTCATCAACTCAACACTGTCTCTGCCATTCTGTTGTTCAGAGAGTATTGATACACAATACAAGAAAATGGACTGGAAGAGAAGGAATATTGTTGAGCTTCAGACTTAAATAATGCAAAATTGTGGTAAAAGAAAGACGTGTATAATGGGACAAAAAGCTTATAAATCTTACCACTTCAAAATGAACAGAAGGTAGTTTATGAGCAAAACTGGAAATCTGTTACTTTTGAGGAAACAGTGTGAAGACCTCATTAAAGGTACAGGAAGCAGCATGCACAAAATGGTTCTGCAGTCTAAATCAAAACAATGGTCTGTGGGTTGCCAGTCTTTCCACTTTAATGATGATTGGCAAGGCAGGTAGAGATGGGATTTATGACTCTTTAATAGAAGGCAAATTTTTGGGATCAGTTCATTTCAAAGAGCCATTCAAAAAACTGGCTCATTTTGTATTTGTCATTTTAAGAAGCCAGTCAGTTCATTCAGAAAATAAACATTGGGATTAGTGATACATTATAATCAAAATAAAACATTCTATCAGTGGGACAATATTACTATCTTCATTGCTGATAATAAAATTAGCATGTGCGGACTAAAAGGTGACGTCACATACCTCTACATAGAGTGATACCACCATTTAGGATTTATTAATATAGCTACTTGTTAACATATGTTCATGCAAAAAATGTCAGTTAAAAACTTAACAGGCAACAATAAACTTTCATGCAAAACAACTTTTAGTTTGAAATTGATTTCACATTGTTAACAATAATAATAATTAATGGATCTGACCATCTGAGCCTCTCCTCTTTCTTCTTGTCTCATCTGTTTCCATATGACTTTCCTAAGCTTGTATTCTTCCTTTAGTTTTTTCTTATGAGGTTGTTTTTGTGGTTGGCATAAAAGAGCGTTTTCATTTTGATGTAAGCATATATATATATATATATATATATATATATATATATATATATATATATATATGTATATATATATATATATATAAAAACGACTCGCGCACCTTCTGACTCAGGTCTCATCTTTCACAGAGAAGACAACATGAACAACTTGCGAATTACGTTCAGTTTTTTTTTTTTTTATTGTGAAAAAATATTTGTTTCATATCTCAAATCTTGGGACGCAAGAGTAATTTTTATAAAATATAAAACATATGTACTGCTCATAGCATGTTTAAAATTACTGGACTAAAAGTTAGCTGTTAAGACATTTCATCAGTTGTGAGGTTACAAAACAGGTAGTCAAATACAAAATAAAATAAATACACATAAGATTGCATGATCAATCAGTATGTGAGATGTCATGTAAAAATGCCAGAATAGAAATGTACCCATGTAGTTGTTACAGCCATTGATTCCAATAATGGGCCAGGTGAGGCTCTAGGTAGAGAAATAGACATTAGGATTAAGATTACCCTCTTTTTTACATTTTGGTTTCATTCAATTTCAGTTTTATTTACATAGCTCAGTATCACAACTAATGTTGCCTCAAAGGGCTTCACAAACAGCTAATCAAACATAAACACACAATCAACACAAATAAGTAAGACTTTAGTAAGCCCACAAATATTATTATGCCCTTACTGTAACATTAGAGGGAGATTATACTTAAGACAGTCCCCTATGAGAATGTTTAGCTCTTTCAGGTGAGCATTTAATAAAATGTGAAATGAAACATGTCATGAATTAAAATTGGCAATGCTATCACTGAACTCAGCTGTTGTAGGGGCTGCGAGTGTGAGGGAAAGAGTTTTCAAACAATGCATCTTAATCCTTAGGTCCGATCCTCTTCTTTAGTAATCCTGTATAAATATGCATCCCTTTATTATTCTAGGGCTGTAGTTTTTTTTTGTTTTTTTTTTTCAGCAGCAGCAGAAGTGCATGTACCTCTGAGACTCTGCACTTACCGACTGTGAGTGTGGCTGGCATCTGCTTCTTTATCTCCTACATCAGTGTTTTAGATGCTCTGCTCCCGGCGAGATGTTGTTTCAGAGCCCACACTTCATCAACGTGACTGACAACTGTGGCCACATAAACTTGTTCAGCTGGAGCGGCTGTGGGTGGGACTACTCCAACACCTTGCTGACAAAGGCGAAAAGTTACATTTTTATTGCTTCGAGTTGAATACCGCCCCGGAGTATTGAGACTTTTATTATAGAGTATTATTATCTACTTTCAATACACTTCATCGGGTCTTTTCTCATTTGTTTGTTTTGGCTTTTCATCTTCATTTTCTTTATAATGTCTTTGAGTTTCTTGGCAGAATATCATTTATTTGTTTGGCCCGTGTGAACGCGAGTGCACTGCAGTGGAATCGGGAAGAAATCTCATAATGTCGATACAGAATCCAGATATTGAGATATTGCCACTTGACTGAAAATATGTTGCAGCTGTTTGGTCAAGATAAAATGTTTTGTGCAAATAAAACTTCCAGGTGCAAAAGGTACATCATTGCTTTTCGCCATTCGCGCCGTGTAATAAAAATGAAACACTGCACAACTTATTTTAAATCTCATATCTCATATCTTACAGCAAAAGTAATCATAAGCTAAATTGTATTTGCGCGCTGGAACATATACTGTATATATGAAGCTGACTTGAGGCAGAAGATGAAAGTTACCCAGTCAAGAACTTTTTAAATCTTTAGATGGGTCATTTTGTTGTTTGTTTGCTCCAACCACTTCCTCTATCTTAAACACCAGTGCATTTTTAGCGTGGGTGCTGCAGAAAAGACCACACTAGCCTATAGTCTCTAGTGAACAAGACAAGGACCTTCTCTGGCCACATAGACCCATTCACACAGGTCTGGTATCTCTTTGAATGACAACAATTTTTCTTAGTTGTAAACAGGCTTGATGTGAAGAATAGTTTTTCCAATTGGTTGTAGTCTTGTAAATTGTGTTTGTCCAAGAGTAATTTATTCCGGATGCTATGTTGGTATATCCAGATGGTTTCAGATGGAGCTTAAACTGTGCTCAATGGTTTTGCCCAATCCAATTCAGATACGTAAGTACCACCATCCTACCTGTGCTGCCTTACTCCAGCTGTTGAAAAGCTCAATTTCATAACAAGGAGCTAGCTGTAGAAGAAGCTGTCTGCCTGTGTTTAAACAGTGGTAAGATAGAAACAAGCGAACATACTGTAGACAGAGGTTTCAGCCTACCACAACAATGCTATTAGTTCCTAGACAAATGCTACTAGAAGCTACAAGGTCAGAGTTACTTAGTTGTGCTATTCATCTTATTTGCTCTGAAAGCCACTAATATCAATACTACTGGATGATCATAACTCTTTATCTAAAACAGGGCAGACTTTATGTAACTCTTTATTTCTCTTACAGGTTGCATATCTAATTGCATTCAGAGGTAGTTAAGTCTGCATCCATTTGTTCTTTATAAAAATAATTAGCAATCAGCCTACACTTAAAGCCGTGTGTATAAAATCTGTAGGATGCAGAAAGAACAATTTTCCTGGCTTGAAATGATCTATGAGTCATGGAGCAGATTGATACATTTGCAGATAAGATTTGTCCACTGGTTTGACATTTAAACAAAGTCACATTCCCAGTGGGTCTTTTTAAAGAAAACAGAGAGCTGCAGTAAGCCTCAGTGACATACTTAATGTCAGTGAACGACACAACACACACAGGCACCAGGCATCTCCAGAGGAGTCTCATCATTGTTCAGATACAGTTTCCACTTCTGTATCATACAGAAGAACTTTTACAGTGTAGACCTCACCCAAGGCATTGGCTCTACCTTGTAATGGGTAAGATATAATGTCCTGGAGATCTTCTAGTTCAGGGGTAAATGCTTTATCCAATTGAACCATGAAGCCATTATGGTTGAGTTTGAGGGATGCTTTATATCTTATATCTCAGAATGGAAAAAAAAATAGACAAAACTATTAGTTTTTCATCTTTATTGACCCCTTGTGTTTAGAGTTACGTTGAATTAACCCTATAATGCAATAGTCCAAAATGAATAATAAAAAGGATCCAGGCAGTGTCCACATTCAAAACCTATTTATTCATTCCATGGCCCATTACCCATGGCCACAATTTTCTAAAAATTTCAACAAAATCCAACCATTACTTTGTGAGTTATCTTGCCAACAGATGAACAAACCAATCCCCAGAGGAGAAAAAAATGGGAAAAGCAGTAGGATACAGACTTGGAAGATGAGGTGGCCTTTAAAAGTGAACACTATTTTAATCTTTTTTAAGGATCTTTCCCCATGGCTCAGAAATCCCCTCCCTTCGTTTCCATCGTCTCTGCTTCACTGGGGCATTTGATGGGAGAGGTTTCTGCAGTTTCCCAAGGTAGACCATCTTTGAGAGATGACAGGCCACAAGTTCCATTTTTATTATGATTTATTCGAGCCAGCCACTTTTCTGTAATGGAAATTCATTTGAATCAACGCCCCTTTGGCAGGGCCAGTCAGGAGCCGCACTGGCCATCTGGGAGCCACGGGACACAAAGGCAGGCCCCATTTGGCAAAATGAAAGCAACCTTTTTTAATGCAAACATTCACCAAGTGTGAAGTTCAAAACAGGTCTCCCCAGTGAAATGTCTGCATTGGTTGGTTATTTTGTTGACCATAGAAAACAGCCACCATTTAGTTTGTCACTTAATATTATGCACTATTTTGTTATTTTCAAACATATTGTTTTACAGTACAACTAAGTGACAGACTATTCCCTCATGTAAAACAGGAAAGCAGTGCGACTGAATGACTCACTAGCCACATCACCTCTTGGGAGCAGATTTTATCCAAGAAGATTTGTACAGCCTTACGTTTTACATTTCAAGGCTTTGTTTAAGATGATCATTGAAGGATTTAAAGGATGTTCAAACACAGTGGATATACTGTTTATTTTTGCTCTGGCTGTTTTATGTACCTTAAGGACCACTAGTACTAAATGATGTAAAACAATGTGTGTAATGAGTATAGGTTTGAACAAATATGCTTTTGTACAATTTGAGATTAAAAAAAAAAAGTTGAGTGATAAAGTCTTCCTTCTGTTCACACATATACTCCCAATACAGGCAATGTCATTGTTTAAAATATAAATACTGCACAAAAACCATGATTATGTCTATGTACATAACCCATTTTTTCCTGTCCCATTGCCAATCCCACTCCTAAAACCAGCATAACTAAATTTTTCTTAGATTCATTTTACAGTACATCTGCATTTTTGTGTCTAAATTGAACTAAGTAACCATATCAAAATATTCACTAAAGGTTTCTTTCCTCAGTGTGAAAAAATTACACAACTTGTGGTGGTTCCAAGCCTGAATAAATTGGACAGTTTTATCAGGAAGGGCATCCAGTGGAAAACCTATGCTGTATTACCCAAGTGAAGGATTCACTTTTGTGAATTCAAGAAGGTTCCTATTCATTACAATATGCTATTAGGTGTTTCTTTAAATGCCAGAACAAAAGAATTACATACGCTACATCTAAACAAAATGTGATGATACACTTTTGGCATTTTTGCCCTAAAACCCCATGTGCAGTAAATGAAATGTATGTAGCACAGACAAAACTCTTTATGTTCTGAAATGTAATTACTTAAAAGTACTCACTGAGTCACGCCAACAGCTGCGCCATCCCCTCTGCCTCAAGATCTTCTGCTCTCACACAATTCTTTCATTGTTTTTCCTTCTTATTTTTCTATATCTGAATAAAAAGTTTCCACTATATTGGTGAATTTTTTGATGGCTCATATTGTGTGAGTCCAGCAAAGAAATTTAATTTTCAGTTTAAGTTGTTATTGAATTAGTTTTGTGAGTTGCTTTCTTATCATAGTACAAAGTAAGTAAAAAAAGTGGGCTGTGGATAATTAATCAGTTTTAAATGATTTTAAACAAAATCGTATACAGTACTGGACTTGAAAGTCTCTCTCTCCTGTAAATTTGAAAATGAAACAAAACCTAACATAGCACTAGTTCAGAAGCACTTGACCCTTAGAGTATGGTTAGGATTAGAAACTTATTGTAGTTAAAAATAACCAGCTTCTTAGTATATGTTAGAGACTTTAAGGAGCTTCTGAAACACTCTTAGTTCTTTCTTCTTTTTGGAGGAAGTGCTCATCTGAGGAGCCCAAATCTGGTCCCCTGTGATGTGCACAATCCCAGGCCCGGGGGTGCTGTCTGCACCGATGTCCACAGACATGGATTCAGAGTCAGCTGCAGTGAGACATGGGTGCTCGGGGCCGACATGAGCCTCTGTGTAAATGTCAAGTGACAAAATGTGAACTCTAGGTGGCATACAGAGGGACAAGGCTTTAAAGAACCACTTTGTATATATTTGACAAATGTATCATCGCGGTGTCATGAGTTCATCCATAATTCAGTGCTTTGGTTCTTGTTTGTGCCTGTGTGCATATGAGCTGGAGAACAGACAGGCTGTGATGTGCCGGAGACAAGAGACGTATGCAGGGAGACAAAGTGAGCTGTGAGTGGGGGACTACCTGGACATGTTCCAGCAGTTACAGTGGACATATTTTACACTTTGAACACTTGGCTCTGTGACGTCCTGTCTGGTGAGGTTACTTTAGCGGGAACGTCTATGTGCACTTCCAGTGTGTACGGCCGTAGAGAGACGGATATTAAAGATGAGTCCTGTCGTTCACAGACTGATGTTTTCCTGAGCGGCACAGGAGGCGTCATCTGCCAGCCTGCCTGAGCGTGTGCTGTCATGTTCTGGACTGGGGCGTCAATCACTTTTGGTTGTTGAGGTTCACTCTGCCCACCGACTGTCAGAGGAGCTTTGAGGAGCGATTCTTTATTTTTGGGCTGCCAGATACAGTAGCATACCAGAGGAACAGTGAGGTGGAAGGGACTTCATTCTATGGCACATTAAAAAAACACACACACACACACACACAACCCTTTATTAAAATGTGTGCTTAGTTTCTCTTCTGTGTACTGTTAAGGATGAGCTTATGGCAGCAGATGACCCTACATCAGGGGTGTCAAAACTATGGCCCGGGGGCCAAATGCGGCCTGCAGACCATTTTTTATGGCTCTTGTGTTTCCTTCTCAAATTATAATACTTTTTACTGACTTTTTATAGCGACTGTCTATAATCCAACTGTTTAGAAAGCTGTCATGTAGTCTCATGTGTCTTTTCCTTCTAAGTGGCTCTGCAGCGGCGCGGATTCCTGTTTGTTGCCAGGTTTCAGGTATTATACAGTATATTTACGCAGAAGTATGGAGTTATTTCTGAACATAAGTAGCTCCATAACAAGCATACATTTGTGTAAGATGGACCTGGCACTTAAGAAGAAAACCAAAAATTAATGGTTGGTAGCACCAAAGAAAATTTCAGCCATACTATGTTTCGTCATCTCCAGTGAGTGGCCCTTCTCTACATACATTTTTGAGTATGTGGCCCTCAATGAAAAAAGTTTGGACACCCCTGCCCTACATATAGCACCTGTTTTGAAATGTACTTGGGTGTCAAATGTCCAAAACTTTTGAGGACTTACACAGTGCTTTAAAATCAGTCTTCAAAAATAGACTATGATCACGCTCAGTGGCTACAATATGCTTGAAGAAAGATAAAAAAAAATAGTTTTATAACAACTCCTTGTTCAGAGAATATCAGTTATAATTGCTGCTTGTGATTGAGCGACTGTGTATCTAGGCATCGAAGCTGTCGCCCACATCAGCTGCAAACTAAATTATATGTTCAATATGCCAATAATGCAGATCACTCTTTCTGACAGTTTATACAGTTCAAGTTGGAGAGGATATGAAAAGCAAATGATCGAGAACTATATGAATAAAACATTGGCATTCGGAAAACATACAGATAGTGTGGATATGCCTTATGTAAATATGCAAAACAAATATCATTGCGGACTATATACATAAATGGCATCTTCCCTTAGACTAGGCAGCACGAGGATATGCTTTGAGTGGGGAAATCTCATTAGTCTGATATCAAATAAAAGCACTCATCTGCAGGGAACACAGCCACACTGCAGAGAGGGAGCAGGGAGGGACTCACAGGGAGAGTGAAATTTGTCTTTGAAGTCAATAGTATTTACTGAAAAAATGTGGGGCTATTTCAAGCTGTTTTGGTCCTGAAAGAGGCATCATGTGTATTCCTCCAAAAGTCGCCTCCAGAGATGCTGGTAAGGTGGAATATGTGGCTGGGGTATACACTTGGAAATTTAGATGACGTTAAAGTAAGTAACTCTCTAGTACAGTTCATGATGTACAGTGATGTTGAGATCACCAGGTACACCAGTGCCTCACTGGGGGAGCAAGCCTGTGGTTATAGACATTTCTATAAGAAAAATGCACTGAAGTTTACACCAGCACATGTTTTATTTTATTGCATGGTCTAAGAGACAATTAGCAAGTAATTACACATTTAATCAATAAAACAGTTCTAATAATAACTCCATCATTGCTTCCTTCAAATTAGTATTATTCCTTCATATGAAATAAAAAGCAATCACGCATATCAATAAATTATAATTTAACGTATCTTGCCAAATTTGTGACTTATTTTTGTGTAAGGGAAACACAATCAGCTGTCAGAGTGCAAGCTGCCAACGAGTTGTTGCTATTGAGTTCATTATATTTGTGGATCTGCCTCACCAGTCACCAGCCTCACCGCAGGGTTTAAAGCCTTGGTCTAAAACTGTTACAGAAAAAAGTACAGCTGGGTTAAGATCTGCCCAATGCATTTTCAGTCCAGATTTACTCTCTGAACTCAACAGACCCTGTTGGGGTCATAATACTTTTGAAATGTAATTAATTACAGAATAAAAAATAAATGCCCTAAAACATATTTTGTAACATATTCCTTTACATTACCCAATCAGTTGTATTCTGAATACTTGGAATACATTTCACATTAAAATGTATTTTATACCCAAATATGAATGTGAAATGGACTTAAAACAGCTTGATGTGTTGCGCTGCCTCCTACGCCCTTTTTTAAAAATATCTTTCGGCTGCTTCCTTTTTCATTTGGGGTTGCCACCCTGAACCAGTCACACTGTGACTGGAGTGGGAAATGTGAGTGAAGTGCCTTGCCCAGGGACACAACAACAGTATGCATTTTAAGCGAGGTGTGAACCGCTGACCTTAGAGCTGGTGGGGAAATGCTTAACCCTCTGTGCCACTGTTGTCCCTCTTATTTACTAGAAATAAAAAGTTTTAAATGGGCTGTCAATCTGTAAATAAGAGAATAAGAGATAGCTCCAGACTGTGGGCAGAGAGACAGAACTGTTGGAATAGGATCAGACAGGAGTTTTCCCGTTCATTGATCACTGGGAGTTGAGACGCTGCTCTTTTAGTTTCCTATTCAGCTCATTTAGCAGTGTCCCTCTGTCTCACACAGCAGAGAACTGGCTCTTATTTATCGCATATCAGACGGTAAAGACACTATTAGACTTTATACGCTCAGAAGGAAAAGTTTGTGGAACTCCAACAAACTGTGTAGTTTATTATTTTTCCTTTAGCTTACAACACGCTACTTTAATTTGGAATGACAAAAAAACAGCACAAACAGGTAAGAATACAAAACCCATGTTCTCTACCTGGACTTGACTCCTGTCACTTCTCTCCTATTCCTCCTCTCTGTGCCGCTTCTGTTCCCTCGTGGGTACAGAGCTGTGCCTGTGCTGTGTTTGTGTGAGTATACTGCTGCAGCCTCAGAACATTGACGGCGCAATTAAGCTTTTTATTTTTTTGTAGTGAAGTATGTAGCCTAAATTGCATAAACATTGACTTTAGGAATGTAAGTGTATTCTAAATACCATTAAATTAAATTGTAACTGTAACGATATATAGTTACTCACATTAATATTCTAAATACTGGTACATGGCTTCTGTTACTTCCCAACACGTCAACAGATCACAGCCTTCAAGACAATAACATGCAGTTTGCATGTGTTGATGAAGTTTTTGTTACTTGTTTTTTTTTTTTTTTTGCATGGCATTACATTTTTAGCATGCAGTTATTACACATGCTGTACTAAGATTTGATTTGTGTGTTTTGTAATCAATTTGATGTAAAATATTAAATAAAGATTGATTTGCAAACAGCAGGACACAGGAAGGACATGAGATTTTCTGTAAAATGATTATGTCACAGAGCTGTAAATTTAAAAGGCCTGGCACTCTTGTCATTGCTTTAGGTCATTCCTGCTTTTGTGTTATACATTATTCACCCTGCTACACCCCTGACAAGCGGCTAAATGATGAGTGCATCTATTTATTTATTAATCAAAAATACAGTATACATGGAAGTTCAATAAAAGGCGCTCTATGCATTTCTGAGCCCAGCATCATCATATATCATAATCATCATCACCAGCAGCACCGCCGCGGCCACATCATCCAGTGTGATATAAAAAGCCCAAAATGGGGCGTGTTGTCATGGGCCATGATGGATTCAAGGGGCAATGCTGAATGTTGATCAAGGTGAGCCATGGAGGAGGCCCAGCTTGTCAGGGAGCCGCCAGCATCCCCAGGCAATCTGTGCCTCAGTCAGGAGATGGAGAGAGCACTGCTACCAGATCCATCATGTGCCACCTACCACCACAGCACTGATAGAGAGGCACCGCTGTCCCCCCACCACCAGCATGTGAAGGATCTGAGGTGTTGGAGCTCTTGGCACATTCACCAGGAATAATTAATTAATGCTCTATGTATGCTGAGGTGGTAGAAAAACACATTTTCTTCTCTTTCTGAGAAAAACATGTATAGCATGTACAAATGGCAGTGTACATACAATGTGAGTTATAATGCAGAAACTTTAAATCTTTAAATGTCTTGAACCAGTTTAACAGCTGTGTGATAACCTGGCAAAAGCCAGATTGATATGTGTAGCATTCTCCACCACACAGAGTGCTAACATTATGTCAATTTCTAATATCTCACGCGTAAATATATGGAAGGGGGAGGAACACTGTGCAGAATATTTGGAAGTGATTCGATGAAGTGCCAGCAAGCGTCTGTCTACATTGATGTGTACAGCTGTCTACAGCTAGGGCTGTACTCGACCAAAGAAATTGTATTCAACCGAAGTTAAGTCCTGCACAGCGATTGTCTTTAAAATACAGTGTTATGTAAAATCATCTTTGCCATCTTAAATAAAATGAAAAATAAAAATTAGACCAGCCTTATTGATGCAAAGAGTGGATCCAACCAATCGACCAATAAAAAGACTTCAACCAAGCGACCAGAGGCTGTCAGTCAGATCAAGATCAAGAGGCAGCAGTGTCTTTAGATGGCTTTTGAAAGAAAGGCCCTAACCCTGCGATCCTCTGCTGCAGTATACATGGAAGTTTACAAAGAGCACAGAGCTGCCAGCAAAGTGGGTGGGGCCAGCAGGGCTTTAATCCAAACGTTTTCTGCAGGCTCGTTGACAGACTTGCTGCAGCCTTCATGTGAACCCCCTATAAAAGAAACTAACTAAAAGGACCCATTTCTGAGCCACTCTGAACCTGAGGCCCGGGACAACAGACCTGGTTGTTTATGCAAATATGTCTCTTTTTTTTTTTCTTTCAAAAAAAGCTTTTAAAAAACATTATAATTATAAAAGCATAATCAAAAAGAATAGTTAGAGAGCTTGTTCCTGTTAGCACACATAAAACCCTCCCATAGTACTACCACACCACTGGCCATCCAATACCAGTTTATACCCCAAAATAACAGGCTTAAGCCTGACAACATGGATTTTGACAACCCAGCTTGCTGCGCAGAGTAAACTACCTGATGCACTTCACTTTATCACTTCATGCTAAGAGGCAGGTGATTTGTTGCGGTGAGCCCAAAAGAGAAAAGCTGAAAGGAAAAAAGGAGTCAAATGTCAAACCATTTTTCACCAACAAACCAAACATGGATTTGGTTTGATGGTTGGCAGGACAGTATTACCTTTTTAAAATGATGGAATATAACGAACACTTATTTAATATGGCAAATGTGCTTTAGGGTATAAAAAGGACTGTTAACGTCTTTCCAAAGTGATAAATGTGGTTGGAGAGGAAACTGGTTTAGGAAATACTTATAGCACTTTATTTTGTAAAAGTTAAATTAAATTTCCGTTGGGCCCATAGAGATGATTCTTTCATTCTTCTCTCTCAGTCTGTGAATGTGCCTCATTTTATATCATGATGCAATTTAAAGCTGAAGCGCTTTACAGTGAGTGCATAGAGCCTCTGTTTGAACCTGAAGACAAGCAGAGCAGGTCAGCAGAGCCTCTGTGAATATTCATCTCCATTACGGCACATGAAATATCAGGCAAATGGAAGGAACCAGATCAAAGCATGTAATTAAGCATCAGAAGACAGTTTTGGGCAAGAGAGAGCAGTGATTAGAGGGGCTGGCCTACGAAGTGTTGATCAGGGACAAGAGTAAAGCTGAATCTTTGGACCCTTCCATGAGTGACGAAATCAAAGAATCTACATCAGCAGTTTGAGGACAAGTGCAGCGATTTTTCCTTTTTATTTTTACAAGGGAGCAAACACAAAACATTACTTATGGCAATGTATATGGCAGTGTTAGTATATGTATTTGTTTATATATGTACAAAGTTTATTAATGTTGAAGTAATGCTTTGTATATAATAAATTAATTCCTTACTAATCTATAAATAAAAAGCTTTATAGTGTGAGTTATTCTCAGAAGACATATTATTTAGCTTTTAGCTTATATGCTAATTGCTACATTGTGGCGGACACATATATGTTGAGTCTTATCTCACACACAGATAGAGACTCTTATTGTGAAGGGACGAGAGAGGATGTGTATGTGAAAGAAAGCAGAAGCAGAGTTAAGACCCCGCGAATGTTGTGTACTTGTTGAAGTTGGAAGTCAATGGAATAAACTAGAGACTCTTCAAACTATTCGTCGTCTCTTTTTGGTGAACTTCCACAACATCAAATAAAACATTGATATAGTTTAGGGCTGGGAAAATTATCGGGTTAACGCAGTGCGTTCATTTATTGATTTAATCGTGTTAATTTCAATTAACGCATCAATTAATTTGATCACAACAAAAATATTACAACGACACTGACAGAGGTAGCAACACGCCACGGGTCTTCCAGCAGGGCAGAAATGCACCGCGCGAGCATAGAAGACGACACATTTTCGTTTCCATCCATCAGGCGCGTTCGAGATGAGCCAGACTTGCGCAGTTTCGATCAGTGTCGGTCTGTGCGCAGTGCACGCCGGTTAGATTTGTGTCCGACTTGTTCCTGACTTGCTCTGATGCCACAAGTGCAACGGTCACTGTGAGATCCAAACGAGACCAGCTTCTGAACCGCCGCAGTTCATCAGGAGCAACTGCGGAGGCTGCACAGCATGAGGGGAAAACGCACACTTATCAGCGGTGAACGGACAGGTGATTGGATCTGAGTTTAGTGCTGATCAGAAATGTAACGCATGACACTTCACTGCCCTCCTCTCCTTCTTCCCCCGCCTCTTTTTAAAAAAATACAGACTAAAGTTACAGTTTTGACATGGATAAACCAACACACGTGACAAGTGGATTTCGGGCATGATCTGAGCCACAAACTGTCACTGTACTTCAGTACAGGCGTATTTCCCCTCCTCTCATTGCAGCCGTGCACTCTCGTTCACAATCCAGGTGAGGCGCAGTTCATCTCGAACGAGCCTAATGCAACAAGTGAACGAGCTAAAGCAACATGAGTGACCAAAAAGACACATTGCTAAATGGGCAATTCTGCTTCAAATCATCACCAGACAGCAATATAGACAAAACAAAAGTTATGTGCAGTCTATGCAAGGATGAGTTCAATTACCACTGGAGTAACACAGTTCATAGTATTTACACTGTTGTGAACCACAACAATTGTTATTAATTGAAGAAATAAACTTATTTTTGTTTTAAAGTAGATTACACATGCTTTTTTAGGTAAGTTTTGTGTATTTGTTGGTTGTAGGTTGTTGGTTGGGAGACTATTAATTTATTTTCTTTGCAAGTTTTGTTTGCATTGCACACATTTACAGTAAAGTATGTGAAGGTTAATTCAAAATAAATGTTCTAAATTTACAATTTTGTGTTTGTACATGAATTCATAATATGATTAATCGCGATAAATTTTTTTCAGATTTACAATTAATTAGTTAATTTTTTTTAGCGATTCCCGGCCCTAATATAGTTGCTAATGTTTTCTATCCAGTCTTTGATATTTTGTACACGCAGTTGATTGGTTGTCAGTTGCCGATGCTATCTTGATTATTAATAATTTGCTAAATGTTATGCCTAATGCTAGTTCTTCCGAAGACACTGTGTTGTTTGCTCAGCGTATTATTCTTACAAATTAACAATGTATTGTTTACAAAACCTAAAAGGGTCGACAAATTTCAAATGTTTATTCATAGGGTAAACAGTAAGTCCATATATTTCTAGGAATAAAATATTTTTCCTTGAATTGTGAGGCATATATTTTCAAATGCCACGCCGCCAAATTTCCCAGGTGAGCTGACTCATTTCCCGCTCAAAAATAACAAACTCAACCTCTTCGCTGAAGGCACACCTATAAAAAGAGAGCAGAAAAAAACACAATGTTGTGGGACTGATGCTCAAGGTTGAGGTTGTCAATAGAGTGAAAGCATTGTTAGTCAGAGGAGGAGGGAGAGGAGCAGGACAGGAATAGAGTCCGAGCTATTGTGATGAAAGTCGTCTCTGTTTCCCTTGGGTCACACAGACAGATAGAGATCAGAGCGACCAGCCCTTGATAAAGATCACAGATTGACTGGGAAACCTCCCCCACTATTTAATTGAAGTCAAACTGAGTCACAGCATCTTAGATCTGAAAGATGACCCCGAAAACACACATTTTTACTCTTTGTTTTTATCTGTTTTACTCAAGATGTACTTTTATTTATTGAAAGGTGTTGAAAATTTATTGAAAAGTAGTCTGACTGTGAGCTAAAAGATTTGGTTGCTGAACCTAATTTACTTCAGTGGTATAGTAAGGCTCAATGCTGCTTAAAACGCTTATTGGTAGCTCCCCTGATCGTCATGTTAAACAAGGTGATGCATTTTTTTGTATTAGTGGTAAATTGTTTAATCTCCTAATAGCATATTGTAATAGTGGATTTTAAAAAAGCTAAGCCTTAAGATGTTGTGTAGACTTTATTATGAAGGATTTATAATTTAGAAGAGAATGTTTGGTGTGCACCAACAATGTTTGGCCAATAGGGCTGTACAATTAATCAAAATCAAATTGAAATTGTTTTATTGTGTTTTTTTTGTTTTTTATTTGTGACATTTAGCAAATCACAAAGGCTGCAAATATTTATGTGATAGAATGTCCTCTGCAGAGAACAAAATATCCTGTCTCAGCAGGGTCTTCATATGTACTGTATATAAGTTATGCTACAGCTGTAGTTTAGGCCTCTACAGACATGATCTGAAAGGCGTCTTATTCCTTGTATTAGTTGAGCAGTGATTTTTTTTTTATTCAGTGTCAATGATCACATGCATAAAATGTAAACTGTGAACTGACAATTAATTTTAAAAATATATCGCAAATCTAATTGCAACCGCAATATCTCAGAAAAATCGCAATTAGATATTTTTTTTCAAAATCGTCCTGTTGGCCAACCACATGTTCGTATACACACAGGACTAGGGTTAGAAATGCTTCCATTGGCTGTTGGTCTACACTGCTTATAGCTCCCAAAAATACAAAGAAAGTGACTGTATCACTGCATATTCTGATGAATTTTCTGCAACATTACTATGAGAAAGTATGAATTATAGGGACTGTATGTAAAACCAACATTTTGATTAATGTTGACTCACTGAGGCCAGTTAAATGACTCTGCGCTTTACATTGAAAACAACAAGTAGTTGAAGAAGATTCACCACAGTTAAAACATTGTTTTAGTTTTTGTTTCTGCCATACCTTGATAGTGTTTAATTGCCACTTCCTGCAGTCTTCCTCAAAAGGGTCATGTGATATACGTGTGTCTAGTCAGCTGATTTGAATATGTCATAGTGCTGTCTTTTGTTTTGTTGTGCAATTTAAAATTTTAATGCATGTAATATGGAACATTTCTGAACATGAATGTAGTTGTACTAAAAGTTACTGCCTCTTCAGTAAGGCATATTTACAATATTTTCTTCAAAATGAAAGCTATTAAAAACTATTCAAGAGTGGCCACTAACCCCTCTAATATCTGTCCCATGTTGGTGTGCCTCTTATGCCCAGGGTGGAACAATAGACATAACCTTCCTCAAGCAGGATTCACCTTGGATATTAACAACCACTGTGGCCCCTCATGTCATAAAAGTAAATCATAAATTATACTGCAACAGTATAATCTTTGTCCAGTTCAAAAGTTCCCTTTAGAGCAACTAGATTTATTATTTTTTTACAACATAACTTTTTTATAATGTGTTGCAGTTTAATGAAGGCCATATCCTAAGACATAAGAGTGTACTGTATGCTCATCTAATGGTGCGAGAAATTGGTGTTATAGCTGTAAAGTATGTTGCTTGAAAAGAAAAAAAAAAAAACTGTAGATAATACAGCATATAAGAAAATAATCTGAACTCCCTTTGCTTCCTGACAAAGGTGCAACATCTTGTATATTTTAGAACAAAATGGTCTTTCTTAAGTTTATGCACTTAACATTTTTTCACTTGTTTGTTGGTTAGCAAGACTTTTAACTTTAAGAGTGGTATGGTACTTACCGGTACCTACCCCTATTGTATGTGAATTTTGACAGCAGTACAGCTTTATCTGCTATCACTGTCAAAGTAACTCATGTCTGACAACTCACTCAGGCATGTATTTGTGCTGTCATATATTCAGTCTGTAATCTTAAATACTCCCTGTACACGAGATCGTCCGATTGAGCTCAGGTTCAAGTTGCCCTTATTCGGGGACACAGCTGTTGTCACCTTTGCTTGCCGCTGAGGTGGGACAAGCAGCGTTTGATTGATGCATTTCCCAGAGAGGCGGATTGTTCTGCTGAGTTGCCTCATGCACCAATAATGACACATGATGGAAACCCCTGTCAGCGAGCCATGAGACAGAATGAAGATGGATAGTGTCCTCAATGGGCTGTGATTTTGTCGAGCAGGAAGTTAAGTAACGTTTTTGTACTAATAATCTTGGACAATAACTGCTTGCGGTGCAACATTCAGAGATTATCCAGCAAAGCCCCAAACCAATACACCATTTATTTTGGGTATTCTATTTTTTTATTTTATACAGATAAAAGACAGCATCTTGTGGTTGGGTTTGGAAAGTGAGGATCCTGGGGCAGACATAGGGGTAGTGTGTTGGCCTGTTTCTCTACCCCATAAGAGTCAGGGGAGGACAGAGAGGAGGAAAGTAAGTGCACTCAAGAAGATCTCAATATAGACTGGAGGAGTTCAAAGAGATACACATGTGATAAGTTATGGATCGAGGAGCAGAATCTAAAGGTGGAGATGAACCGTGGGTCACAGGATCTGCTTGAGGGTAAGGTTGTTGTGCTCAGTGAAAACAGTTCTGGAGGTAATGCTGGCAGCTGACAGAACCTGTTTATGTTTATGGAGAGACTTGAAAACAGCAATAATCAATATGAGGATGAGACCAGACGCTAACTGGGATAGTGTTGCATTTTGACGTGATGGACGGAAACTGCTGATTCAGTATTGACATGAGGTGTAAGGCTGTAACTAATGATTATTTTAGCAGTTGATTAATTTGCAGATCATTTAATAAATTGATTGGATATTGGGGGAGACTTCTGCAGTGTAAAGATAGTAAACTTAATAGACAAATGTACAATCACCTACTCCATCTTTATAATGCAGGTGAATACATTTCCCCATGGCTCCAGCAGGTAAAACGCATACTGGACGACTGCGGCCTATCCCACATCTGGACCTCACAGGCATTAAACATTGTCCTGTGGCTTAAACTAACTGTGGAACAGATTGAAATCAGGGACATGACTTCATGTGGTGTTTGTGCAGAAGTCAAACAGGAATATAAATTTGAGAAATATTTGTTATTGGAGAATCTTAACTATCGGCAGGCCATCTGCAGTTTTAGAACAAATAACACCAGAATTCCTAAAATTGGTCGATATAAAGGTCTGGAAAGACATTTAAGAATTTGTAATTTGTGTGATAATAAATGTGTGGGAGATGAATTTCATGTCCTATTTGAGTGCACAATTGGTGATGAAATGTAGAGAAAAATCTTTGTCAAAATTTTATTTAAAGCACCCATCAATGTAAAAGCTTGTACTGTTGCTTCAGTCTAAAAAAACAAAAAAGAAATATTTGTAAGCTTGGTGCCTTTTTGAAAGGGGTTCTTCTCTTATATCAGTGAATTACTGTTGTCTTCTAGTGTATACTACTTTGTCTGTTATTTATGAATGTTTGTGCTTCATACCGTGTACATGGTCATGAGCAAATTAATGAAATGAACATTTTTTAAAGCCTATACATATTGTAGGAGCTTGAATAAGCCCTGATATTACTAAAGCAATTACGAATGTGTATTTTTTGCCGTAGGCCTACACATCAATTAAAATAAAAATTCAAGTTCAAGTGCGCTGCCTAGTACAGTGGAATGCTAATGTTAATCGACGAGGTTTAGGCTTCTGCTATTGCTTGTATACACATGACCTTGTTTAACAATAGGAAGGTAACTAAATGTAACACCATCATTAGCACTCCTAAAGCAGCAAGCTGTGGCATTCGGAAGAAGCTAGCTGAGCTGAGCTAACTGAAGCAAACTGAAACATAGCTCACAGAAAACAGAGCTGGTCAGTGGGGTCAGAGTTTCAGATGCACCTTTGCTCTTTGCTCTGTCCCCAGCACTAATACATAAAAGTACACGGCGTCTATATAAGTAATCAAGTGTCAACTAATCTTTGCTTTCCAAATAAGCCATATATCCTCAGAACGCACATGGTAAAAAAAAGTTAATTATGTTATAACCACTGCCAGTGCTGTCTGCCTCATCCTCCTCACTGTGGTAGCCTACAAAATGGAGACTTTTAACAGACAGATAATCAATGAACCTAGATGCACCGAGAGTGCAGATCGTAACCAAGGCATAGGCCGAGTCTTGTAATAGTAAAGATATAGTGTGGGATCTTTTAGTTCATGGCTAAATGCTCCATCCACTGAGCCACAAAGCCCTCATATCTCACAGCTCTAATGAATCCAGTAAATGTACCTGAATCCAGATGGAGATGTGCGTTGACCAGAAAAAAAAAAAAAAAAGAATTGTTCCTTTGCTTAAGAGAGGATTTTTATTTATGGAAAAACTTTAGAGATACAACATTTGGAAACAACACAAACATTGTAATGCATTCAAAACAATCTTTATGACCAAAACTGATCCCAGGATTACAAGACCTGAAGCTCATTTCAGTACGCACACTTTATCTTTACAGGATTAAAAATGTTTTTAATCATTAATGGATTATTCCCTTAATATCTTTGATCTGCCTGTCACCGTCACATACATTTCTTTTTATTAAAAATTGCCAGAAGTGTTGTTCTTCATCAAACAAGGAGCTGCACAAACCAAAGCCATGAGAGGGAGGGAGATTAAGTAAAACAATTTCATGTTTAATTGTGTTATCTTAGTATCCGTGTAGCTGACACATGTGAGTAGGCCATTGTCACAGGCCTACACTGTATACATGAGCGTAATGAGTCACTGTGTGGATATGGTGACTGGGTAAAGCTGTTGGCGACAGTGTGGTGTGTACTTGAGCTGGCCTTGTCATCGCAAAACACTGCCCTCCCCCTTGCCTTAGTTTACCGCTCTTGAGCCGGGTGATTTTAATTTGTCAAAACTGTTTACCAGCGCGCCTCCAAGGCTATTACTGGTATGTCATGAGAGAGCAGATAGGTAATGAAAAGCATACAAATGGCAGATGAAAAAAGCGGAGTGCGAGAGGGTTGAGCGCATTATGTTGCAGACAGCTTCGTAGCATCAGGCGGTGCAGCCAGTAGAGCAGGGGCCAAATATTGACATTGAATCCTGTATATTTGTTAGTATGTTAAGTCTGTGCTTTTATGTAAGAAATGGGGATAGGAAACAAGACTCCAAAGAACACTTATTTTTCTCCCATATTTACAGGAATTACAATATTAGTTTGCTCTGGTTCTTTTGGTGCCCTAGACAAGATTTTAGATTTGCTCAATTCAGACCACAGTCTATAACTGCACATATTATTTTAATGATCTATTTATGACAATATCTCTGCAATAAGGCCGATCGTTTTTGAACAAAAAGCTGCTGACGCTTGAGAAGAGTATGTTTATGGACTGAAAACTGCGCATGGGGCGACAGCTTGCACTCCCAGTCATTCAGCACCCTAGGCAGCTGCCTATATCATTTCTGTCATGAGCTGGCCCAGAGTTTACAAAAGTGTCTTCATCTGTCTTTTTCCTTTGAATTGATAGTGTGATTTGTGACACTATCGAGGTGCGTTTACAAAAAATAAGCAACAGCGCTTAATATGCTTAATTTTTAGAGGTGCTTATTCTGAAAACCTGCACTGGGGCCACCCATTACCATTTTACGCCATTGGGAGGAGGACCTTTAATGAAAAGGGGCCAGCTATGATTTAGTATTCCATCATTTCTAGGGATTCAATTGTGCTAAAATGCTAATCAGGAATATTATAAAACTCTTTGTTTGTTATGAATAATTAATATATTTATTAGGTAGACAACGCAAACATTGTTATCCTTAATACAATACATAACCTCCACAAGCTAATGAGAAGATGTCAGGCCATCCTCTTACATGCACCAGTGGTTCACCATTACCTTGTTCAATGGTGTCAAGAGCCAAAAGGTCTGGCTTAAAATAATAAATTGGGCTCTAACACATAACCCATTAATAGACCCGGTATAACTCCTGCACTTTATAGATAAGGAGTTAAAATCCCAACTGTCACTAAGATACTAACTCCTACCACAAGGGGGCTCACTACAAGAAACAAATAGACATTTGAAAATGTATGGAGGAACTGGGACACAAAACCTACAACTTGGCATAGATACTGCAGTGTGTGTTGTCAAAATAGTTTTTTTTTGTTTTGTTTTAGTAGGCAGCTATGATAATGTATTAATCTGTTTTTTGTTTTTTTTATCATCTTTGTCCTTAATAAAATGCATAACCTACACAAGCTAACAGGAAGAGGTCAGATTGTCCTCTTTTCACACGCAGCTTTACCTTCTAAGGCGACAAAAGGGGCCAACCTGTCTGCTTTTAAATACTAAATCAGGCTCTAACACATAACCTACAAATGAACCACAGTCCAGAGGCACAGAGCTGTGTGGGCACAGGATGAGCACTGTTCCCAAACGAGAGCTAGTGGGAAGCGTCTGGAGGAGAAGGAGGAGGAGAAGTGTCAGTGGCCGAAAAAGTAATGAGGCCACACAGACAGCCATGACAAGGACACGTCTGGCTGCCTGTCGTCATTTAAAGTCCCACGGAGCGGTCCGAGCACACAGTCAGGCAGCATTACCGTCACAGCGGCCCATCAGGAGTAATTAATTACACACCTGCTAATGACAGGCCTCTAATACCCATCTGGGTGGAATACCTATCACATGATGTTACAGCAGTTGTTGTGTCTCATAATCAAAACACAGCGATGTTCCTGTGATCAGGCTAACGAGCACAACATATGCCATTTCTGCAGATGCGGCTCATCTGAAGCACGAGCGTGACTGCAGCATCGGTTAGTCAAACTCCTCACACAAACAGGAAGAAGAGGACCCAACATAACAGCAAAGTGTTATTCAGTGATTTTTTTTGGTACATACTGTGACAGGAATGGGCAATGTGGGTGAAGTGTTTTGCCCAGGGACCCAAGGACAGCATGCAGTTTGGACAATATTCAAACCATCCACCCTCCATTTGGTGATTGGACACTTCATTTGGTGAGAATCCAGAACACCATCGACATCTAAGAATTTGTTAAAGCCTGCTGTACCATAATGAGATGCCTAATTGTTACATCAGCAGTGCCCAGCAAAGAGCTCCTGCACTTTGTAGGTCAGGGGGTTCAAATCCTGGCTGTAACTCCAGCCACAAGGGGTCACTATAGGAACAAATGATTGTTTACAAATGAAGATTATGATGCTTTGACAGAGGTTTGCACTTCATACAATTTAAGGCTTACTGACAAGTTTTTGGTAAAGTAGTATCATCCTCTCCACTCTCAGACCTTTTGGATAAGAAACAACCCTCAACATACCACTTTTCTTTATGCCTACAGTGTAATAATACAAATGTAAATGTAATGTAAATGTACATTTTAAGTGCATCAGACCTCTTAAACAATGTATACTGAACATATGGTTTATTTGTGCAGCTTTATGGATTAGAGAGATTGCTGTTTGCTTTTCCACATCTTATTACAGTAGATGTTGTGCCATCATTTTATGAAACTTCCACTTTTTCCTTTTCCTCATTTCTACCAGTAGAAGCAGTGTCTCTTATCACACATCAACAGATGACAAAAGCTGTCTCATCCTCTCTGCATCCTATATGTTCTATCTGCGAGTGGCCCATTAAAGTCCTTTAGTTTGAGTGAAAAGGCCTGCCAAAGTATGTTTTGAGCAGAAGCGCAGCAATGACACGCTTGTATTAATTAGACAGCGGCCATAGAGAGAGGGTTGATCCAGAGCTCAGCCTGGTAATCAGGTCACGCAGATTGATATGATAATCCCAGGGGCACAGCATGAAAGCAAAGGCTAACTCTGCATTGGCAGGGTGTGAGCCATGGATGTGAAGGGAGATTTCCCTCTGAAGTCAGGATCATTCTCTGGACTCAAAGGCCAGTGGAGTGGTGAGGCAAAAGGGAGAAGACCAGAAAAATCACTGCACATATACAGATATGGACTCACTGTAGAGAGAGAGAGAGAGGTTTCTGTAGGACCCAAAACATATGACTGTTGACTTTATTCATCTTCTTCCACTTATTTCTGTCAGGGGTCAAATCTGTCTGGAGCTTTTCCCCAGCAACCATGGGCCTTAGGTGTGGTGCACCCTGGACAATGGCTAGATAGAAGCAGAGCAGACACAGAGACATACACTCAGACATTCATTCACTAGGGGCAGTTGTGAGTGCGAGGAAGCTGGAGAACCTGGAGAGAACTCATGCTGACAGAGAGGAAAACACAAGATAACATCAAATGAGAAAGCATATTTTAAAATCTTAGTATATGCATTTTGTCAGAGTCCTAGCAACAACATTTCTTATTCTGAGTAAAAAATACACTTATATCTTATCCTATATCAATACACTTTCCTTCTACAGTGACAGAAACAGTGCACCTATCAAAAAGACGTGGCCTGTTTTTGCTTCTGATAAGTACCTAGTTCTCACAAGGGAATGACTTTTCCATATCAAAGACCGTGTGTGCGGCGGCATCAGAGCCACGTACACTGGCAGACGACAGTCACTCATCAGCCGTGCACTTTTCCTGACATTTGCAACCGTGTGCTATTACCAAAAAGGCCTCGACTTTCCAGAAGTGACATTTAGACCCTGAGCGAGATGTACTGCATCAACATTACACAGTCCAAATAGGCACGTCTACTTTGACTTTGTGGAAATGCTAAGGAAATGCTGCACTGGATAAAGATTCAGAGTTTGTTTTTGAGTGATAACTAGTAGACACTATATTTTCAGGAGGATTAAAAGATTCTGTACCATTGCAAGATAGAACCAAAGATACTGATTCTAACCACAAGGGGTCAGTAAAAGAATTATTATTTTAGCGGATTTTCTTTTAGACACATAGAAGTTTTGTGGTTCAATAAATAGAGCATTTACCTCTGAACTAGAAAATCCCTTACCGCTGGGATATGATCAATGCCTGGCTGGAGGTCTGTGCTCTCCAAAGGCTTTTCGTTTTACTCATTGTATATTTTTGGTCTTTTTAGCCTTTAATCAGAGACAGTGGACACGTACAGAAAACAGGGTTATAGAGAGCAAATCGACCTGGGCCTGACTGGAAGCCGGGACACTCAAGTACTTGGTAGGTGTTCGACCAGGTGAACCATCAAGGTGGTTACTCATGGTTACACTGGTGCCATGCATTGTGAGATAAGCCATAACATGACTGACTAATCATAACTGTTTATCTAAAAGGAGGTGGGGTTTATAAATATCCCAAGTTGTCTAGATGAATTCAGTGTATGGTTATACTCAGTGCTTCATTTGTAAATCAAACAATGCCGGAACAAAAATTGTGAGTTGACACTGGAGTCCATAAAGCCAACACCGATACCAGAACATACACAACACAATGTAGAGACGCACACACATGCCAAAATACCAAGCAGCTGCTCATTGATACTCAATTTTAACTTATATTTCACCATATTTCTTAACATTATTATACATTATCCTTTACTATAGTTGTTTAATACATCCCACACCACAGACATGTCCTGGACTCCTCCTCCTCCCGGCATCGCACTTTTCTGTGTGTGTCCGGGGCAGTCCTGTGTCCTTTGGCCACACATGACATCACATAAGGGACCAGATTGAATATGGACAAGGGGGATCTGACAACATTTGGAAGTGTGCAGAGAGGCTCGGTTTAGGCTGCAAATCAGCTTCATCTGAGAAATGTGACTGTCTTTTTGAGTGCTGAGGTTATTTTTGTTTTTGGCAAATCTGCGCCTTTGGTCTGTGTGACGAATGTAAATTACCCTTCAAACATTTCTCTCTTTATCATGTCTATCAAAAATGATAATCTAATTTATATTAAAGACGTGGATTCAATAATTGTACAACTGATATATTGGTGTTTTTTAATTGATTGCACATTAGTTTAGCAGCCATGGAGGGTGAGAAGCTTTTATTATCAAGGGTTCAAGTAGAAATTAAGCTCTTACCTTAGTATGACAGAGATGTGAGTAGCATGGCTTGTATTTATAAAAAATGTTAGTTTTTGTGTAACAGTTTACGCATCTGAATTTTAACACAGGTTTAGGAGATCAAAAGAGTCAAATGTAGTCAGCTGTTGTTCTGAGTTGTGCCCAAGTTACCGGATCCCAGCCAACAGTTACAGGATCTGTCAAAATAAGACAGTTTCCAGATCTTGTTCCAGCAGGATCCAGCTCAAATTAAGCAGTGGTTATACTACCCCTGTTTTTTGAAGGTTAGAAGTCTACTCAATCTGATCTAACTGAAATTGACACGGACTTGTCAAATTTATTGGATAATATATTAAAGAATAAAGATGTTTGGCCTAACAAAACTTAGCACTGTTCATCAGATTCAGAAAGAAATGAATGAAAAAGAGGGTGCATATAGAGATATAGCATTTCCGTTCCATACAGCATGTAACTCTACAGAAGTCTTTGCTTTGGAGAGGCTGTGTGACCTTTTCAGTATTCATCCCCAGATTGCATCTTCAGCCTCTAAACCAATCAGCAGGAATTTCCTGGTCAGTGTAACCACCTCAAACTAAAGGTCAGTGAGGAGCACCCAGGGTCCCTGATACCCTGATGACAAGGCATAGCAAAGAGGTTTATCTACCTAGCAAATGACACATTAGCTCTCTGTGGCTACAACATGGCGGAAATCTACTGGAGTCAGCGGCTGCACGGCACAAAAAGGCCATTTATCTTCTCACCAAGTTCCCGCTCACAACATGTCAGCCTAAATTTGCACTGTGCTTAGACACATAATGCAGACAAGAGGAAAAAGGCACCTTGTTATTCATGATAGCAGGGTCAATATCAGAAATGTCAATAGCATAGTCATTAAGTGACTGGTTTTAAAAGCATGCAGAGACTTCAGAGTGTAGTATAAAAGCCACTTCATTGCAGTTTTAGGTTAAATTGTTACTTATAAAGCATAATCACATGTCAGTGGCTGCCAATAGAGAAAGTGTCTATTGCAATGGTGACAACATCTGCTTACAGAGAGAAATAGTGCAGAAATAAAACCAAGGACAGAAAAGAGAAGCAAGGAAGGAAGTAAATAGTGGTAAATATTGGCAGTACATTCATGCAAACCAGAAATTATCTCCAATTTGCGTACATGCATTATAAAATGCATTGGCAATGTTTATCCATGTTTCATTTCCTTGGTATTTTCTCCATTTAAGCAGCCATTTTTTTTTTTTTTTTGATAAGCTATAGGTTTAAATAATTTACCAGTTTTATGTTTCTACTTAAATGTGCCCCAGGGAAAAAAAAAAAAAAACTATATTGTTTGACAAGCACAATATTCTTTGTTGCATTTTAAGCCATATTTCAAAGGGTAGTAATTGTCCTTTCCTTTGAGACAAAATATGTTGTAATGGTTCTGTCTGCTCAGTGTGACAGCAAAAACAGCTGAATAAACTGCAGTAATATTCATGACTTGGCATCCAGCTCCAAAATGTGCACTGCACTACTTTATCTTCTGATAAACAAGTCATTTAGTAAATCTGATAATACCATGATTAAGTTAACTAACTTTTGACTCATGGCTATTTCCGTTCAACTGTTTGAGGGATCTCTAAACCATGGTATGTTTTTAATCAAAGCATCAGTGACAAAATCTGCAGGACCAGACACAGACACACCAGAAACAATAAAGAGTTTGCAATTGTTGTTTCACTATAACCACAAACAGTTCACAGCACAGCTCACACTTTTGACAACTACTGACCCTGACTTTGCAGTTGCTAATTAACACATGCATGTTACATGCATGTCTTTAGATGCCGTTCAGAAGCCAGAAGTACTTAGAAAGAACTCACAGTAACATGGGGAGAACATGCAAACTGCACTCTAGTGATGGGAATTTCAGCTAATTTCAGTGAGCTGGATCCTTTGGCTCGCCTCACCAAAAACAGTCAGCTCTTTTGGCTCCCAAATGGCTCTTTACCTACATGTTTTATATATTTTAGTCAAATTTAGCAAAAGTTATGTTGCTTTGAAACTACCCAATGAACTGATTTGCTTACTTAACCACTATACACCCAGAGCATGTTAAATGCCAATAATTAAGACAAAAAAAAAAAAAAAAAAATGGACAGATGTTGAGTTTTTTTTATTTAAACCCACATATACCCCTAACAGTATTAAAAACTAAAAACAACAGCAACAGCTGACCTCAAAATTCAATAACCCTTAACATAAACATACACAATAAAAAATAAATAACAGAAATATATTGCAATGTGCATTATGCAAACCACCACTAAACAGCTTCAGGTGTCTCTCTCTCTGAACTAACAACCATCAACTATCTAACTGTAACTTTTAACTTATTTTTTTGCAGGGCAGATAAGCATTGAAGAAGACCGAGTGTCTCAGTTTAGAGCAAAACACACGGATTAAAACTATAATAAAATTAAATCGCTATCTCTCCCAAACATTTAATTTTGCCGTTCACTTCCATAGAGAATCAGTCTATTACCTGCTTTCAGTCACTGTTTATTTCTGCGCCCTGCTGGCCACTCCAGGTACTGTCAAGGCAAGCTAGGTTGCCTCTGCCAGCCATTTCTGTCATTTTCTCCTTCGTGGAGGTGGAGTCATGGTGCACTGTTTCTGCCTGGGGCTTGTCAAGCAGAGGGCCCAGCAGCTTGTTTTGGAGGGTTGCGCATGCGAGCTGTGGTCAATCCCAGGCTCAGTGACAGAGATCTCTGGCTGATAGTAGCGGGCGATAAGCACCGCACTGCGCAGCTTACAGCCCCATATATTTCAGTGCGCATGCGCCGCGTTAGACAAAAAGTTCCACAAGTAGCCGCAGCTGGCCAAAGTGTCTGAGAGCGTTTCTACAGATAAGTCATAGTTTGTAGCTTAAACCCTGTTCACGTTTCTCATGAGTACATAGTGGTGCATAAAACTGCGTGTCATATAAATGGATAGCCTCACATACATCGTTAAGTGTCAGACATGTTCGTAAGAAGTGGAGCTGGAGCAGTGGAGAGGAGCCGGTGGCCCGTGTCGGGGACTGGATGTGAATATTACTGGGCACTGGTTATTCTGGACAAACTCAGCTGGAGGAAATACAGGACGTTTCTTCAAAAAAGTAACATGGACTGGATTTGCAGCTTGAGTAGAGAGGTGAGTGTCAGCAAGGCAATGTTTTTAAATGGAGGTTTGTGGTGTGATGTGTAAGGCTTCTTTTGAGGTTTTATGATAGTGAAGCAGCATTAACAGTGCACTAGTCTAGTGTTGATCACAGTGAGTCCTGATGAACAGGCCTCCCTCATCTGTAAGGCTGTAACCTCACTCATACATCCATCCTCATTTTAGTGCTTATGAATTAAAGTTAAAACAAAAACGTAGGGTACATTCTTTGATAAGGCAACAGAAAAGGCTGGCTTTATGGAAAAAAAAATGTTGTAATTACATTTTTTTGTGTACAAACAGCGTTACTAATAGTAATTATATAGGAAGAGTGTGAGATAGTTTGAAACAGCCTACTACTCAAACACTGATGGAATTGTAGTTAAGTGATTTTTTATTAAAACTAAATTAAATCAAAATGTTCATGGTCATATAAAACTTAATGAAGTCAAGGTGTCTGCTTGCCCACTTGAAAAATCACCGCATGCTACTGTTTTAGAGGCTGATCCGGCTTCTTCTCTGTTACTATCTTTCAGGGGAAAAAAAAAAAAAAACGTCTCGCCAAACGGAGCCAGCTCTCACTGTTCACTTTAAAGAGGCGGCTCTTTGTACTAACTCGTTACGACTGACCCATCACTACTACACTCAGAAAAATAAGGTCACCCATGACCTCCTTGCTGGGAGGCAGGAGCACTAACCCACTCTAATCCCCAACAAGTCATATTACATTCTATTTAATCGTTACACATTTTATCTGGGACAAACATTTTCAAGAGATCAAATCAGAGTCAATCAAGTCAACACTTTTTTGTATAAATATGGAAAAGTACTCATTGAAATAAAATTACAAATCATAGTGTGCCACAAGTTGAAAAATCTCGAGTAGCTACATTCCTTTGATCACATATTATAGTGTGTTTCTTCAATGGCAACAGCAGTGAAAACAGTAGAAAGCGGGTTACTTAGAGGTTACTGCAAAACAAACGCCCACACAGTTCATAGCACAACTATGAATCAAAACACAGGAAATTCTTAACGGAAAAGTGTACTGTTGTGTGGCTCTACAGTGACCTTATCCACTATCTGTGAGGCACTGTGATGTTCACTGTAACATACTGTACTTTCTGAGCCTGCAGTTATCAGTGTCTTGCACCGCACAGCAATTTATTATCTTACTTCTTCGAATTTGAAGCTGGGTGAATTCAGTGGTAGAAGATTTGATGTCTTGGTCTTCTCCTGGTTCAGCCCTTGCCACCACAGACCCTTTCCTAATGCAATTCTTCGCCTGGCACTAATGGTCAATAGTGGCTACTAATACTATTCTGGTGGATATTTAATCACCCACTCAATCTTACCTGCGACAAAGGCTCCTTAGCTCCACTTGGCAGGAACATCTCTGCCTTCAATCTCCAGTGCATTTCCCCCGTCATTGAAAAGGGAGAATAGGGGAGAGGAGGAGGAGGTTGGGGGTGTTTAATCTACTGATTCAATTCCTGCCAATGCCTGTCAGTCTGCCGCTCTGTCAGGGAGGGCAAATGGAGCATGCAAGCCCAAAACACCCAGACCAAATCACATTTTCTCTCAACTTCTCACTGGCTGAACCTCGCTTGCGTCTCTGTCTGTCGCCCACTCCACACTCCTTTCTCTCGCTGTCTCTTCTGAAGTTTTCCCTTCTCTTTCTCACCCTCAAGTCTTCACAGCCTTCAGTCCTCTGAAAACAAAACCTTTGAATCCAGCTCGCGACTGAAATCTAAGGGGGCTTTCACACTGGCGCTGTTTGGTCTGGACTTTCTGACTTTGCTGGTTGGTTCAAACCAAATAATAGTCTTGGGATTGGCAAAAAGGGGTGGTCATAGTCTGGACCAAAATTGACCAAGGTTTGTTCGATGTCATGTGACTTTATTATTAATACACTAGCACACTTCAAGAAGAAGCACTGTTGAGTTACAGAAATAAAGACAAAGTAAAAAAAAAAAAGAAGTAAAAATAAGTATATTAGCTCTGGATAAGTTTGTTTACATATTCAAACAGTACAAAAAAAGAAAAACAGGAACAAAACAGGAAGCAATTTGGAAACATGGATAAACATTGCCACTGCAAGTAGTGATGTTTAATGAGGCAGAGGTAATTGCTGCTTCACATTGGTCTAACGCTGGATAGTTGGGGCATGTTATGACCTAGGAAATGTAGATATTTAATCTGCCTGGTGTGTCTGGTTGTCACTCTACAAATAGAAGGACTTCTGTTCAAAGAAGAAACTACAAAAGGCCACACAAATCATAATTGTGATGGAGTTACTTGATGTAAGACACTGGAAGTTGCCAAGAAAGTGGAGACCAGGAGTTCCAAAAGAGAAAGTTATGCTGAGCTGAGGAAAATAAATAAATAAATAATATAAAAAAATAAAAATAAAAGAATAAAAAATAAAAACTTTTCTGTGTTTATAAAATTTTGGAGTAGCACTTATGACAGAATTTATACAAACCAGACTCATTTACAATATCATTTGATTACAATAGAAAGGCCCTTTTTGTTTTTTGGAGCAAAATAACATATTTGTTATTATGTATGAATATTATGATGCTTCATTGGAAATTCCTTTTTGCCAGCTAGTCTTAAACAGCTTCTCTTCTGCCTGAATACATGTGAGCCATGTGAATTTTGTTTTTACTGTCATCTGGAATGACAAAAATGGAAAGCACTATAACATACTGTGGAGTGAATATATACCTTACTACCTTAATACTATGTCATTTTCCTCCGTTCTTTTGTTTATAAAGCGTACCCTAAGCAAGTTTCTAAATATCACAGATGAGCAACTAATACAAGTATAACATTTTGATGATAAAGTGAGACTTGAACACACTCTGTCTTGATTTGGTATGTGCTGAGCCTAAGGGTGCCACTGTGTCCCTATGAGCCTCGTCATCCTCACTGGGGGCCGTGCTAACTACACCAGCACTCTCTCCAGTCCTCTCTTTTACACCCTGCATAATTAAACACTTCAGCCCAAAAAAACTGGTGACTCTTGTTCAAACAACTCCCGAAAGACTTCTCACTGAAACTGGCAAAAAGCTGAAGAAGTGAAGTCAGAAATAACAGAACAAACTTTAACTGAGCAAGATTTCCTTTTAGACGCAAGCAGACAATAATTGGCAAATGAAATAAACAGTATTACAAGTTGCCCTTTGAAAAAAAAGCTCTACTTTAACCTTTTAGATGAATTATTGTCAAGTACTGTAAATATTTTGACCACTGGACAAGAAACAGCCCCTGATTGGTTGTAGGTATGCTTTATTGTCCCCTTAGAGAAATTTGTTTTCTGCATTTGACCCATCCTTCAATGTTACTGGGGAAACCTGTCAGGAGCAGTGAGTACCTAGCTGGAGGATTAGCCTATTGTGAATGTTTTAGGTTGATGACGAAAATATATTTAACAAAGAAAACATTGCATAGGCATTATTTTGGTTACTTGCTTTGAGCTGCTTCTCCAACATCCCATCACACACCAATAAGGCCCATTGTGCTCCCCAACAGTCTGTGACCTCTTTTTATCCCACCAACAATGACAGTAAGATTACTGACAACACTCCTGTCATCTTCATAGCAATGGCTTGTGTGCGGCTATGCTATGAATGCGGATAACAACATCCTCACATCCTCGTACACAAGCCGAAGAGATCCCCCGCATCGGAGATTAAAGAGGTGACCCTTATTTCCCGTAGGAGCACTTACAGCCCATCTCCCTCCACTCTCTCCCAAATCCCTGCTGAATACACGATCACCGCTGAGACGGTGACCTGAAGGATTGGCTGTAAACATCCCAGAGAGAGAGAGAGAGAGGCCAAGAAGCAGGGTTCTCGTAGCTCCTCTATCAACATGATGGGAGGTGTTATTTCTTAAGCAGGCAGTCCATATCCATGTGATCTGTCAAGGACATGGGGAGGAAGGCGGGGGTAAGGCAGGAGATGGCCCAGTGCAGCATATTGTCCTTTTGAAGGTGTATGGAATGTGCATAAATACACATTACCCACAATCGCATAAAAAATAAAAAATAAAAAAATGCACAATGCCATTATGAATGGGGTTAAAGGGGTTCTTTCTGGAAAATGTCATTGAAGGACAACCAACAAGAACCTGGCAATGTGTATCACAATATAAGTGTCGATTAGAAATGCACATACATTCTGGACATGTTCTACAGCAACAGTTTAGTAGGTGACCATCAAGAACCATACAAGAAGTGTCATTTCTTAAACTAAATACATTAATATATAAGATATAAGATATTTTAGGAAACAGTTGTTTAATTGTATGTTTAATTGTAAAGGCCTTAATTCTGTCCATATGCAGCAGATGACACAGCCCTCTTTTCTGCATCTCTTCTACAGAAACGCTAAGTAGTATGCTGCTGCATGTAATTCATTTTTTCTAAATATACAATCGAATTACAGTGCATGCAGGATCTTTTTATACAATATACAATATGTTAGAGGTCAGATATTTAAACGTAATACAACAATAGACCACTAACATTAATATTGGCATAGAAATAATTTTGAATAAAAAAACAAACATAACAACACTACTGATACAGACTAGGCTAAAATATTGGATATTTTATAGAATCGATAATTTTATTAAATGGCAACCAGTAGGAAACACTGTGCAGGTCTTGGTGAAGCAGAAATAAGATTTGAGTCAGAGCCTCCCCACACAGCTGTCTGCTGGGGCTGCGCTGGCATGACACACACATCTGCCTGTCAGATCTCATCAGTGTCACTTTACATAATTGTCAATGTCACTAGGAGCTAATAAATATGTTAAATTTAATGTATTTGCCAACACACAATGGTGTATGGATTAACTACTCAGAACAGTTAAACTTAAAAATACACCACCAAATTTCTATTATGAATCTAGGTGTCAGTCTCTCACCCACCCAACAATACACTGTGCTATCTTTCCTTCTGGATGGATTTGCCTCCGCAGAATACTAAAACAAGACATCATACTAATGTTCATTTCTTTGTGCTGTTCCAGTGTGTACACATACACAGCCAGAGCTGGAATAGACACTGTCTTAGGGGCGTAGACCAATCAGTGGGAGCATGAGAATAAAGCCTAGATGAGTTATAAAGTTCTATGAAGGTTGCAATTCCTATCACAACATGCTATTAGGTAATTAAACACAGTTTCCTCATAAAAACAATAAATAAAATACATATGTTCCCTTTAATGGGTTAATCTTCATGTAAATTAACACTTAATAAGATTTAGTTTAACATGCTGTATATGCTGCATTTCTCATGCCATCAACTGTTTTGTTTTAGGGCCTCAATAATTTAGATTGTTTCAGCAGACCAAAACAGAAACAGGAACATGCTCACCTCTCTAAATAAATAATTTAGCAGAAATATACAATACTTAGCTTATGCAGATTTTTTTTTTAATTTTTGTGATAGGTGTAACCTTTGCCTATAATATCACACTGTGGTGTACATCAGCCACCTGATGCGTTCAATACTATATACTCACCTTAAAGAAGTACATTTATGTGTACTTTAATGTTTTAAATTAAATTTATTTTGTTTCTAAATTATCTTATAGTTAGATTTTTCACAAGTGAGACAACGTTGGATTTTGTGCTAAAGGTAGAAATGAAGGGATGAGGTATGAGGTATAAAATGAACACGTTGCAAGCAAAGGCCAAAGTCATTAACTCCAGCCAAAGGGTCAGGGTCAGTTTCCATCCATCAGGCTTGTTCGAGATGAGCCAGACCTGCGCAGTTTCGATCAGTGTCGGTCTGTGCGCAGCGGTTAGATTTGTGTCCGACTTGTTCCCGCTCTGATGCCACAAGTGCGACGGTCACCGCGAGATCCAAATGAGACCAGCACCTGAGCCACCACGGTTCATCAGGAACAACTGCGGAGGCTGCTTGGCTCAGTGCATGATGGGAAAACGCACACCTGTCAGCGGTGAACGGACAGGTGATTGGATCTGAGTTTAGTGCTGATCAGAAACGTAACGCACGACACTTCACTGCCCTCCTCTCCTTCTTCCCCCGCCTCTTTAAAAAAAAAAAAAACAGACTAAAGTTACAGTTTTGACATGGATAAACCAAGATTTTGGGCGCAATGGTGCGTGATCTGAGCCACAAACTGTCCAACTTCAGTACAGGTGTGTTTCCCCTCCTCTCATTGCGGCCGTGCACTCTCGTTCACAATCCAGGCGAGGCGCAGTTCATCTCGAACGAGCCTAATGCAACAAGTGAACGAGCTAAAGCAACATGAGAGACCAAAAAGACACATTGCTAAATGGACAATTCTGCTTCAAATCGTCACCAGACAGCAATATAGAGAAAACAAAAGTTATGTGCAGTCTATGCAAGGATGAGTTCAATTACCACTGGAGTAACACAGTTCATAGTATTTACACTGTTGTGAACCACAACAATTGTTATTAATTGAAGAATTAAACTTATTTTTGTTAAAGTTCTAAAAGAGATTACACATGCTTTTTTAGGTAAGTTTTGTGTATTTGTTGGTTGTACCTTATTTAGGCAAGCTTTGTCTGAGTTACAGGTCATGCACATTTAATTTACAGTAAAGTATGTGAAGGTTAATTCAAAATAAATGTTCAAAATTTACAATTTTGTGTTTGTACATGAATTCATAATATGATTAATCGCGATTCATTTTTTTCAGATTGTCGGCTGTAACCATATGTGTAGCACAAACTCTGTGTTGCTTGAGTCTTTATATAGATTGGCCTATCTGCTCTTTGATCCTGGAGTATGGGTTTATTAACAGGTTCACAGATGTCAGGGGCAGTCCTGGATAGATGGCCTGTTGCATCAACCTCGGTGACCCCCAGAACAATAATGCAGCTCACAACAAGGGCACAGGAGACAAGAGTTACAGATGTGTGAAGCTATACTATATAGTGCACAATTTACAGCCCCAAATCCCAAAGTTTGGACAGGGTTAAAAAATGTACAAATAAATAAATAAAAATCAAGTAAGTCTCATGAACCAAATTTTATTCACAACAAAATATAAACAAACCCTGTTGGAATTGGGACATTTGGTGATTTCATGAAAAATACTATATCTCATTTTGAATATGATGGCAGCAACACACCACAAAGGAAGCTAAACTGCAACACTGGAAAACCCTTTAAGAAGTCACTGTCTGTTAATACAGTTGGCACAAATGCAAGTTATACGTATATCAATCAACCCATTTAAATTGGACTGAGGCAAAATCTGAAAAATACAGACCTACTCCTGAAAAGTTGTTTACTGTCTATTATGGATAAAATATGGATCTATGAGTTTTGCAAACCATTGCATATCATTTTTGTTTACATTTTCCAAATTGTCTGAACTCTCTAGGAAGTAGGGTTACACATGAAATCACAGTGAAGACTGATATCAAGAACTGTCTCAAAAAATGAATTGTTTTTGTCCATTGTAAACAGGTATCTCCAAACTACCAATCTAAAATGTATTCATGTGAAGTACTGTGGCATTTCTCCAGATGTATAATTCATCGCACACACCTGTTTTCTCGACAGTTGCCTCCCTTCGAAGCCCCCCTTGTTTTGTATTCTGCCATGTACCTTCCCCAAGCTATAATTATTCATTACAAGAGCCTTCACTCCACTGTGACAGAGCACCATTATGATGAAGTGGGCTTTGTTTGAGCGCACACAGCTGGACCATCTCAGTGCAGAGTTTTGGAGGTGTAACTCTGGTGCCCCTTATAAATTAACATTGCCGTGTCATCTTTTACACCAGTGAAGTCAGGATGATGCTTGAGGAACATGACAGGAAGCATAATTAACAAGCAAACGGGAAACACTACAATAACCGAGTGCATCTATATGGATATTTTCATATTTCGGGAACTCAACATGAAATTCAAATAAGTGGAGCACAAGGCCGTGCTCTCTGTTGTCCCAAAGCCAAATGAAAGGGATGGTCCATGTTGCTCAGTATAGCATCTGCCCACAAATGAGTCCAGAATATTGTTCTCCCAGGACTCAGTGAAAAGTAAACTCATGATAACATTTGTAGTTTTTCGGAAGAGCCTTGAAACCCAGTTCTATTTGAGTTCACATCAAAATTCTTGGAAAAAATGGCTTGTACCTCCACTTCCTGTTCCTTGGGTGATTCTCAGCTCTGCAGCCTCTGTAACTACTTAAATCCCCTGGAAGCAATGAGAAAAACAATTTCACTTTAAGATCACCTCTTGTTCAGTTCTTTCTCATTAGCTACAAACAGGAAACCTACTAGATACATATGATGTAAATACTTGCCTATAGAGTGACCAGATACAAAAAATGTGAAATAATCACTGAGGTTAACTCCTGTTGAAGCAATTGATGTCACTTTGAGATTGCCAGCTCCTGAAGCAATGCCACTCTTGTATTTCCATTGTGTGCTTGTGTAGAAGCTTTTACATCCTGAGACTAAGACACACCATAAAGCAGGTTAGAAGAAGGAAAAAAGGTGCTTTCATTGTTATTTATTGTTGTTCATTAATAGTTAACTTTGCAGAGATATTGGGTTTTGGTAAGGTGCCTCCAGACATTCCTTATTAAGTTGCAGCCCTGTATCTTCTAAATGACTCAAAATAAACCATCAATTTGATTGACTGTGGAGTTAGTCATCCTGTAGGCAATTACTGCAGCTGATATGCGGGACAGCAGTTTATTAACTCTTACATTAAGAGCTACAACAGAGAAATCCTCCAGCCTAAAGCTGCTGAAAAAGCTGATTAAACGGAAAACAACAGAGGAACACTTTTGCAAAACAACTTGGCTATAAAAGTGCAGTATTTTCTTCACAGCCCCACCTGAAATGGAGCTTTATTGGCTCCCTACTTCCCTGGAAAGTGGAAGTGAGAGGTAATGAGTGGAGAGGCCAGAGTTCAGGACATGTAGGAGGTTGATCTGTATTCTCCACAGACAGCTGGGCCCCCAGACCCTTCGCCGAGGGTCAGGGGGATCAGAGGCTGCAGCTGCTGCATCACAAACTCAGCTCTGGCACCTCCATTATGGTAGAGGAGGGTTAATGGTCTAAGCGCTTCATATAAAGCTTTATTAACAGCCTGCAGGTTCATCAGGAACTGCAAATTCTCATCTGGGCAGTTTGCTTCAGGAGGAAATGGCAGAGGGAGGCGAAGGAGGCTGAAATCATAGCAGCTGGGTAAGCATAATGTTACACTAAATGGGTCAAACGAGGCAGCGCTGATTACAGAAGGAGCTGAATTGAGTGTGGGTGGTGTGCTCCGAAGCAACTGTGGGGCAACCTGAGAGTGTATTTATGTAAGTGTGTGCCTTCATCTGCTGTGGAGAAGTCTAAATACTTTACCTAAAGGCTCTCGGGGGAGTTCTGCAGGCTCTGTGGTACACAGGATACCTGAGCTGATGCATTAGACACTGCCTATACACAGAGCACAGCACACACAGATGAAATGACACTGTATGGACTGGTTTATGGAGATTTTTTGAGATTTTGTGAGGGTTAGGGTCATGATGTGATATGTTCACTTTGGACATTATTCACTTGCTGTCTTTTTTTTTTTTCTTTACAACATTTATGAAATCGACTGACCTTTAGGTGTGTAGCAGTGTTTTCCACACCATTCAATAGATTATTTATTTATTTATTTATTTTAGTGGCATGAAAATTTATGGAAACAAGAAAAAGAAAATACATTATGTGCCCACTTAATGTCTCACCTTGTAGAGCACGTAACACATATTGGAGTGACCGTGGTAAGTTTGCTTCAGGTTGTTCCATGTTATTCCCCTGACTCTTTCCCTGATTGCAAAAGGATGAAAAATAAATCTGCAAAAAAGAAAAATACATATTTTAAAGTTATACTGTACAAAGTGTATGTAAAACTCAACTACAGTACTTTCTCTGATGCGCCCTCTAGAGGAACCATAATGTGTGTTACAGGTATGTAACTATTACATGCAATATTAATACATTTAATGTAATTGCTAGGACAATATGACAACATTTAAATATGTCCTTAGGTATAATATAGATTTGGTTGAAGTTTAGAATAAAAAATCTCAGACCCTAAAGAGTAACTTGCACCGGGGCAACCTACAGTACATTTTGATTGGGTTGCTGTCACAGTTTTCTACTGGACCAAAACGCAAGACACGGCAGGTAATTAGAAAGAACAGGTTTATTACAAAAGTTTGCAAATACAAGGTGGCTTGGAGTGGCTAGAAGGGTTGACCAGATGAGTGGCAGGTAAGTAGGCAGGCAGACAGGCAGCCAGGCTGGCAGGCAAGCAGGATCTGAAGACACAACAAAGATTTTAACAAAAAATCCACAGGAAAGTCAAAGTGAGCCAAACGTAACTGACAGTGTAGCAGTACAAACAACCAAAAAAAATGGCAGGAAAACTGGGGCCATTTCTCAATATGCATACTTCTGTGGACTTGTGTTCTTGTGGACTTGTGAAACGTCATCTGCCATCGCCCGAGTCCTGTTCCAATTTAAAGTCTGCTTCTCGGGGAGTCTGCTCTAAATCCCCGGATGTGTTGTTGCTCTGCCCGTTTTACCAGGGATGCATCAGAGGAGACTTGCGTTCTCAGGCAGGTAGAGATCCCAGAATGCATTTTGCATAGTGCACGGATTGCCACTTGGATTACCGTGATCTGCCCCCCTCCCTCTTCAGCGCTCATGAAGCAGACACAACAGCACCAGTGCCCATAGAATAGATACTACAGTACACCAAGTATAGGTACTGTCCGATCCATTAGCTTTAGTTTTACCCTCTTTTTCCCAGAGCTGTACAATTTCAACTACTTTGTTTTACAGCAGATAAATAAAAACAAACTGATCCATCTCTCTTTATATGCATTCATTTCCTTGTGTTATTTATGTTAACATAAAGATGTTTTTTAATAAGAACAAATGAAGACAGTTCAGCTGTAGGCTCTCTGTTCTATACATCTGAAATATGAAAATAGGTTATGTTTTTATTTCACAATTATTTTTTTATTTAATAAATGCAAAGACAGGACACTTGGGTAAATACCAGCAGAGGAGCTACTTTCTGTCTCCTTGTCCCAAAATCTGAAAAAGCAAAGTCTGTCCTCACATTCTCTTCAAGTCTGCCGCACAAATTTGTACCTCTGTACACAAGTATGAGTCTGCATACCAGGAACTGAGAAACAGTCCATGTCTTCTTATAGAGCAAGTGGTTAGTGATTGCTGGCAGGTGTGTTGCTCTGCAGCCAGGAGTTGCCACGCCCAGGTAGGTGTGAACACACATAGACACACACCCACATGCAAACACACACACAGACAACCCACAGACACACATAATATGGCTCACACTGAATAGTTTGGCCCTGTTTAAACACCACACTGCAGCCTCTATAGTTGTAATAGTCAAAGATACTTCAGCCCAGCCCCAAGTAACCAATAATCTAAACATTATGTCAGATGTTATTCTGTGGTGCACTGTTGCTATCTTTCTGATTTTATCCAAAGCTCCATCTCTCAGTCAGTGCATTTGCTCTTATTTTCATTGCTTGCTTCCCCTCCAGCATGCCTAGTCCTGTCTGCCACTGAAGACTGTTCCTTTTGACTTTGACCTCATCAACCAATGAACAGCTCCGAGCATCACACCGACTTCTTTTATTTAGAAAACATAATTGAGACACTATTTAATCAGTGGAAGAATTATATACACACACGTGATAAAAAAAAAAGGTCTAAAAATCCAGATTCACACTGCTGTGAGATAAGAGAAAATTGATTAAAGGAGATAGTTGGAATTACAGAGAAAGGGAGAGACCCTGAGGGACATGGTTAGCATATAAATGGAGAGGGAAAACTTCAAGTTACTGCTGCCATAATTTAACTCTAGTTCTTTCAGTTTATAGTGGAACAATCAGTTCTTTTATCACTGATAAACAAGAGTCTTAGGTAAGTAAGCACAATCCTGAACATGCTCCTTTTCAGATTATGCACCACGCACATTTAACGGGGAAAAAATCCCTTTCATACGAATGATTTCTCTATTTGTTAATAAAGATCTGTTTGCTGTAGGATACTGAAAACAATCCACACCACAGGTGGGTAGTAATGACTTACATTTACTTGAGTAAGTTTTTAAATAAACTGTATTTCTAAGAGTAGCTTTATTTATTTATTTGGGATTTGTATTTTGGCTTTATTGGACAGAGATTTAGAGTGAGTCTAGAAATGTGGGTGAGAGACAGGGGAGTGACATGGAGCTACAGCGCCCCATATTGTGACAGGATGTTAAAGAGATCATCAATAATAAACCCTAGGTATATGACAGTTAGGTCAGCTTTAATATGACCATAGTCCAAGTATGGTCACTATGAAAACATTCTGACTGTGAGGATCCTGAATCTGTGCCAATGGCATACCCAGCTGATCTGCCCACAGCTAATTCTGGGCTGACACTCTTAAAGGTCTGCTGTCACCTTATGTTAACTGTGATCAGGCCTCCAGTGCTACATGCTCTCAAAAATTAAAGCTGCATTTCTACATTCTCATATTTTGGTTCTTTATTGTTTGTCCACAAATCAGCATAATGAAACAGTGGATGGATCCTTGTTGTTATTGTAGAACTCTTTGGCTGCATGTTTTATCCTATTAGAATACAGAGAAAGACTTTCATCATTGCTGTCATCGCTCCCCTCTCATGGCTCAAAGCGGCCCACTCTTGATATTGGACTTCATAGCACTTCCTTGTTTTCTCACCCAGAAAGCCACACATTTCACCGGGGTGTGATGATGGTCCCTCTGACACACAAGGGCATCGCAGTCAGCAGGGTTTTAGCATGCGCAAGTACACATAACCAACGTCACTGCACAGAATGGAAATAGCACCAACACACAGTCCAAGCTCTGCAGACAACACAAAAGGACTACAAATTGCCTGATCCAAGCACCACATACGCAGCAATACAAAGCCATATTAAGTATTAAAAATTATGCCTTCGGCCATATTAAAAACAAACTGGAAGCAGATTTTGCTAGTCTAGATGATGTCTTAACATGTTGTTTTTCACATATGATTTCTATTACAATATATGCCTCAATAAGTTAATTTAATTCATGAAAATGACCACAAAGTTGTTTGAAGGCGCTTTCCAATTAGAGCTGTTCTAGACCATATTGTTACTAGCTTTAGACAGAAAATCCAACATTTCCCCTGACCATGCTTTTGGGGAGAGTGGTAAGGATAACAACAACAAACAGTGGCTTCACTTCAAGGGTTAAACTCAAACTTCAAATTCACATTTGGTTGTCAACAATCAGTACACCTGATAATCCATTGTTATCTAAAACTAAATATTTTTGCACAATATTGCAGAAGTTGCATTTATCATTTACCAGATAAACAATAAGAAACCGGAGGAATTTATTTAAAATGAGAGATTTTCAACTCCAGCATCAATTATAAAGTCCTCCTTACAACACCAGCTAATACTCTCTCACTGCACCAAAGGCCTCTGTGCTAAACAGAAGTTTAGAACATTTAGTTAAATGCTGTTTATTCTTGCTTTTTGATGCTTCACTTTTTGTGACAGAGCTATGCTCACACAAACTGTTGTGATCTTTTTCAAGGATGTAGGACAAAGTAACACCTGCGTGCATTCTTTGTTATATATTTACATATTTATTATTTATTTGCTCTTCCAACTTTCTTGTCCAAATTGTAGTGTGTTGTGTGTGTGTAGAAGTTCATCCTGTAGTTCCTTTACAAACACTATAACATATATGTACCTTTGCCCATCATCCATTACTTCTTCCATTACTTCCACCTTGAAGTCAGCTGAAAGGAGAGTCGTTGCCCCACCTTTGGCCAATCACAAGAGGGCTGTGACATGTTAGCTAGGACAAACAGGACAAACATCAAATTTGCTCTCACAACTTGTCATTGCACCAGTTACTGTATCATAGAACAAAGGGCCACAATGACAGTCATAGGGGTGACTCTTCATACTTTATACAGTGTAACCTTGTCACCTATACAGTATATCAAACTAACCACTTTCTCTTTGGTCATTTAAATCAACCTCATTTGAGTTAAATGTTAAGAAGATTTATTTATTTATTTACCTTTAAAAATTGTCCTCATCCATCCAAGTTCGGGTTTTCTACCAGAGGCCTGGGAGCTTGAGGGTTCTGTGCAGTATCTTTGCTGTTCCTAGGACTGCGCTCTTCTGGACTGAGATGTCTGATGTTTTTCCTGGGATCTGCTGTAGCCACTCTTCCTTACTTTCTTGTTGCCTTCACGTTCCAGGCCTTCTCAAGTTCTTCTTTGAGGCCTTGGTATTTCTCTAGTTTCTCATGTTCCTTTTTCCTGATGTTGCAATTGCTTGGTATTGCGATGTCAACCACAACGGCTTTCCTCTGCTGTTTGTCCATCACCACAATGTCCGGTTGATTCACCATTACCATTTTGTCGGTCTGGATCTGGAAATCCCACAGGATCTTAGCTCGGTCATTCTCCATCACCTGTGGAGGTGTTTTCTACCTTGACCTTGGGACTTCCAGACTGTACTCTGCACAGATGTTCCTGTACACTGTACCAGCCACTTGGTTATGACATTCGATGTATGCTTTCCCTGCCAGCATCTTACAGCCTGCAGTTATGTGCTGGATTGTCTCAGGGGCCTCTTTGCACAGTCTGCACCTGAGGTCTTGTCTTGTATGGTAGATCTGGGCCTCTATTGCTCTGGTGCTCAAGGCCTGCTCCTGTGCAGCCATGATCAGTGCCTCTGTGTTGTCCTTCAGTCCAGCCCTGTCTAGCCATTGGTAGGATTTCACAATATCAGCCACTTCAGTTATCTGTCGGTGGTACATCCCATGTAGGGGCTTTTCCTCCCATGATGGTTCCTCCAGCATCTCATCCTGTTTATTTCTAACAGCGCCTTGTTACAGTATATATAATATTGCAATATTAGCATTCCTTATCCATAAGGCATTAAAAAGGTGTGTACCATTGCGGAATAAGACCAAGCCACAAGAGGTCAGTAATCATTTTAACATTGTAAAATATAAACAAAAGCCCTGAGCTACAAAACGGCTTTGTGGCTCAGGGCTTTGTGGCATAAGCATTTACCCCTGAACTAGTAGTATCAAGTATTACTTTATCTTCACTGTTTTGTGAGATTGGACTTGCACCTCTGTGCCTTTTTCATAATTGATCTGCTCTTTCTAACGCATAGCTCTGTTTAGTCATATTTCAGTGGTTTCATTTGGAGGTAAATGGGCACGGGCCAGTGTCATGCCAAACAGAAACAACAACAGCATTGTCCACAGGCTGATGAATGACTGCTGCGATGGAGAAGAGGATCGAAGGGATTGATCTGCGCTGAGCTATCTCATCCCTGTTTTTACCCTCTGTCAAACAGGTGCTGAGGGGAGATGGATTTTGTCTGCCAGAGGAGTGGATTAATGGCAGGAGGATAGGGGGTCTCACAGTTGCATGGACCCAGCTGAGGTGCACTGTCCTCTGGGCAGAGTGGCAGTGGCAGAGGTGTTATTGACAGGGCCCAGCCTGGAGCCTGAGGTACAGGAGAGACTCCAGAGCAGCTTTAGCAGCATAATGATGAATGTTTAGAGGGTTCAGCCTCTCGTTCACCTCTGCTCACACTGCTTGACTGGCCGTGCTAATGAATATGCATATGCATAGATGGTGTTCGCATGCTCGACTCCGAGCATATAAATTGCCAATTGCACTGAGTTAATGACACAAACATAACCCTTTGTTCAATTTCCATTGACTTATTGTGCACTAAATTAATTGTCTCTGGCTGGCAATTACAGTGGACATTTTCAGTGAATGGAGATGTATTCTGTAAACACAGATTACATTACTTTAATTGAGGGAAAGGAAAATATGTTTAGATCATTTCTGATATCAGAACAGCGATAATGGTAAAACAAATGGAGCAGGCTCGTTCATCACTGCCAAGGATAACTCAATTAATAGTAATAACCAGATTTAATGCTGGAGCGGCCCCTTGATTGCCATTGGATGTAAACTTTGAAGGTCACAGAGGCGGTAGTTGTGGTAGTTGTGGAGAAAAGTGCTGTGGACTCACTTTGTGGCTGGAGACCCGGCTAGAGCTCAGTATGCTACAGGCATCCATCTCTCACTCTCTCACATCTCTCTCCACTGAAAATTCACTGACAATTTCTCAATGCAGCAGAAGTGCTAATGCTGGTTTTTATAAAAGATGCTCAGCAAGACAACAGGGTGTGCCCCGGCTCAGATTAATGAGTCCTCAAATGCAAGCAGACAGCAGTGGAATTAACAACCTCATCTTCGTCCTCCTCTACCTCTCTCAGCTTTTTTTGTTTTCTCAAGACTCTGGCAACTAATTAAAGAAAGTGCATCATGCAATGTGGCCTTCCTTCATGTCCATTCACCATCTTTAATGATGAGAAAACTACAGACTTATCACGAATCTTTCTCACACTGGTGACAGGTTGTGCTTACTGTGGTTTACTGCTGTCATACCTATAACAATTCACCAACATGAAAATGTAAAATTCATTATTCTGCAGGTGAAAAGAGTAGTGTGTGGAGATTCAACCAGCAGAAGACAGAGCACAATCTAATTAAAATGACACCTTTCAGTGTAAATAATACAGCATCAGTCCATACATTTGATTGAATGAGTACATTCAAGAAAAATAACTTGACTGCATTTATAAAGCACATTTCTACCTAGACATTCTTTTACACCATCCTTGTGCTGGTCCCAAGCCAGCGAGATGGTGGCATCAGAAAGGGTATCGACATAAAACTTTGCCAAAATAAATATGCAAATCATGGTATGCTTCTTGAGGCTGCCTGCAGCAACTTCATACATAAACTGCCAAAAGATTTCCATCTAAAATATTTGTTCTATCTGACCTAATGCTATGCTAATTTTTTAATGCTCCTTGCATAATCTTAATAACTGAATGACCAACTAGCATAATGACAGGAAATACATACATGCTACTTCTATTGCAGTGCAATAAATTATCACACCACAACATTTGGCTATGGTCACACAACATCAGGAGTCTAAACACCAATAGTCACAAGTGGTTGATTTATAAAGGAATATTGAGCCAATAACAACTGCTTCATGCACGAGCTATATTTATCTCAACAAAGTCATCTGATTAAATTGAACATTGCCCAGTATGTGATGCCAATTAGCCCCAGCGTGTCCAGAATAACAGGCTTTGGTGCCCGAGCAGTGCCATTCAGTCACGGACGAAGGCAATAAAGTCAGGAGAGATATGTGGGTGGAACTAGGATTTAAGCGATTTGCAGACATGGCACAGGCACCGGCAGAGGGGTCAGTGCTGGTCTGATGGATTGTTCTCAGCAAACAGGCGAAAGGACTTGAAGTACTTTTTCTACTGTCCCCAATTGTGCCATTTGTCTGTGTCATGGCGAAATATAGATGTGCGAGCGTTGAAGAGGAGTTCACTTTGAGGGGTGTTTAGCGGAAAGTACAAACCTTGTGATCACCTTTTTGATCGGGGGTTATCTTTTAACCTGATATTTAATGGAAAAGGCATATTATATGCCAAATATTTTGTATTATACAGTATTATTTTGAATGAATGAATGAATAAATGAATGAATGAATGTGCAGTTGTGATTAATTTGGGTCAATTTGTTCCACTCACTGGAAATCAAACTAAAATTGTTGTAATTGTTTATATCATAACCAACTGCAGTGTCCAAACAATTTACATTTAAGACGTAGCCCTAACTGCTGAACATAGTTGTAACCAATGTACATAAACAATATTACAGGTTAGTTTTGGTCATATATTTAGCTAAAAGCAACAGAAATATACATATAATATACATATATACAGAGTTCTACACCGTTCGGATTAATATTATTAAAAAGATTCTTTGAAATGATTGTTGAAGTCAAAACACTGTTAAATGTGCTATGAGCAGTATATATATGACCCACATGTGTGCCAAGTTATGAGGTAAACCTATTTAAATCAAGTATTAGTTTTACTGATAACAATAATGATCACAGTAATAAAAAAATTTACTTAATGGCCAAGTTGTTTTTGTTTATATTTTTTGTTTTGGTTCTAAAACCTGCATTGCCAATCATCTCATAAGAAGAGAGGAATGACAATAGTATTATGTGTACTATTAATTAGTGGTAGCCTACTTTATACTTAATGTAAGTTAAATCATGTATATTGTGTAGGGTATGGCAGTGCATGTATTTTTGAATAGACTATAAATTTAACATAGTGCCTTCCTTGTATGTAACCCGTCTTCCTTGTAAATTGTGACAAAAGGCCAAGTACAAAGTGATGACCTTCTCCGTCTCCTCTCCTCTGTCTCTGCAGCTGGGAACTCTCGCCCAGATCTTTGGCACACATCAGCCCGGTTGTCCCTTTGCAAGCCTCCTGTCACACAAAATAAATTGCCTTCACTGTGAATGGGTCAAAACAACACAGAGATGTCATTATTTCACTGCAATTGATCATACCTTGGGAAACACACAAGTCAATAGTTTCTATAATTGCTATGTCTCTAGCCCCTTAGAGCTTTCTCTACTCTGGCGTCTCTTCATTTTTCCACTTATTACTATGTTCATGTTTTATATTTCTGAACGCTAAAAATGACAGTGTTTTAATGTTCAAGTATAAATTGGATTAAAACTCATTACTTGAAAGGGTCCCCACATACACGGATCAGGCATAACATTATGACCACTGACAGGTGAAGTGAAAAGTACACATCTCTTTATCATGGCATCTGTTAATGGGTGGCCTGGGATATATTAGGCAGCAAGGGAACATTTTGGCCTCAAATTTGATGTTTTAGAAGCAGGAAAAATGGGCAAGTGTAAGGAAGCAGTTTGAGAAGGGCCAAATTGTGATGGCATTTTGGCAATTAAGCATTTCTAAAACTGCAGATATTGTTCCTGGTCTGCAGTCATTATTCATTAGTCAGTATTTATCAAAAGTGTGATCTGATCGAACAGACGAACTGCTGTAGCTAAAGAAGTTAGTGCTGGTTTTAATAGAAAGGAGCGTCACAGTTTGTTGCATATGGAGCTGCATATTAAGCAGGTGATCATAATGTTATGCCAGATTGGTGTACATTAATTACCACACACACTTACACTCTCTTAGGCCTGTTTTAAATAGAGCATCACTCCTATTTTGCTTTGTGTAAAAGCATGTTTAGACTTAGTGAATATAAAGCGTTTAATTCCCAAGAAACCTCATGTGGCCTCTTCTAATGCAGCAGACATAATGCCCTTTTCATTATCCTCATCTTTATCTTACAAATGGTGTATTGATTTTAAATTGTCTGCCGTCAGATGCCCTTGACCTCAGCTCCACTATGACATTTGGTTTGGCACATCTATTTTATAAAACTAATGTTGTTTTTGTCCAATTTTCCTATGACTTCAGAGGTTAAGTTTGGCAAACACCTCAGTGTATTCTGCAGCAGTCATCAGTCAGTTTATTGATCAAGTTGTCAATTGATCTATAATCCCATTCATCCTAATAGAATCCTTAATAAGATGCCTAAATACATAGGGGTAGTAGTCATTTATACAGCTGACAATAGAAATCTAGTGGACCAATGTCAATCAGGCTAGTTCTAGATAAATGAATACTACATTTCTAGAAACTTATGTTTTTACTGGTGCTGGTTTGTTAGTTAGTGTAAAAGTTTAGTTAGTTTATTTATAGCCTAATATTATAACAACAGCTGAGATGTATCCAGGACATTTGTTCATTTATAGATTTTGAGCACTCTTACAATTATCATATGGACTTTATGGCTCAATCCATAAAGCATTTTCCCCTAAACTAGAATATTCCCAGTTCATGTCCACGTTTGGGCACTATACATCCTTACCATTTGTCTAATCAGCAGAATTAAGTCTTTTGTGCCGTTATTTGAAGACTGGACCATTATAATGTGTTCAAAAGCTGAAGACTTCAACTGGCAAAGTAAAATTAATAATGAATTAATCTGAATTGTACCATACTTAAATGAAGCATGGCTTCAGGTATTCAGGTTTTTTAGGCTGATTGAATGAATTTTATGATTAAAACCTTTTTATATACTAGACTTGTACCTGCACGTGGTTGAAGAGAAGCTCATAAACCTCTTCCATAGCTGGCATAGATCAGATTGTTTAATGCACCTTGCAGCTCGTGTAATTTAAGAGTAGATTAATGTTCTGGAGTCGTGCAGCGCCCCTTCTACTGTACAAGCCTGGTGAAAAATGGTGGTACTGCACAGAGGACCGGCTGAAAGAAGTGCGGTGTCTCCCACAGAGAATAATGAAAGTGAAGTCATGCAGTGTGGGGTCTGGCGAGCCTTATGTTAGACATGACTTGCTCTGACACTAAAGGCAAAAATGTGTTCACTGCACGTGCAAGCATTCCTTTTCTTATGTGCTCCTAAATCCACTGGCTTTTATGTTTTCCCTGCATGCTTCGTCTGTTCCTGTATCTGTATTTTCAAATCAAATCAGAAACACTCCACACTTACAGTCAAGCCATGTACCACCATTACTACATACCCTATTACAATACAAGCACACAGAGTAATTTATACATAATACAGAAATGTTGATGTCCTGAGAAGTATGTACAAGACGTAAATGCACTCAGTACTTGTTTAGGACTTACATATCTTGCATAAATTACTGCATCAGTTTGTTGTGGCATGAAGGCGATCAGCCTGTGACACTGCTGAGGTGCCCTGATAGCAGTCCACCACTCCTCTGTGTTACTGGGTCTGCTGTTTCTCTTTCTCATCTTCCTCTTGACAATACTCCATAGATTCTCTGTGGCAGTGGTTCAAAAACCACTGGTGATACACAAACCTCTGCTGGTACTCAGAAGTGCAGTTCAAGTCCTGGATTTGTTTTAATTTACAGACAGTTGAATTTCTGCTTTAGTCCTACTCCGGTTGAGGATTAAGTGTAGACCACTGCTTAGTCCTGATTTAGTCCTGGTTAAGTGCTGGTCATGTGCACGCTGACTTGGTCCTAGATAAGCCTTGGTTATATCCTGATTTAGACCAGGACCTAGATTTATTTAGTATGGCTTCTCGCATTTAGTCTTTGTTTAGTCCCTACTTTGTCCTTATTTAGTAATGCTTATTATGTAATACAAGGAGTGCCACTCCCAAACCTGAATAAATCAAGAGTGATGCATCAGGAAGGGCATCCGACATAAAAAGCCAAATCAATATGCAAATCACTGCGAGCTAGATCATATGGCCGTGCCAAGGATCGATCTCAGAACCTCCTGTGCTGGCACATTTTTATTTCTTCCCTTATTGCTTTGGACAATGTCAGTAGTTCAGAAAATGCTTGCTTGGTATGTTTCTGTGTCTGCTCAAAAGTATTTTTAAACCAAATAGGAATCTCTCCACACCAACCAACAAGCCAGGTACCACCATTCCCCCGTATCCTATTACAATACAAGCTCACAGAGTAATTTATTCATAGCCACACGCAGACATATTCACACTCTGTGTCAGTATCAGTCCCTAATGCTTCCATCTGCTCGGCTCCGGATTGCCTTTATGCGTAAAGTGCTTCACCAACTGTTGGCAAAAGGCCCTCGCTCGCCATCTCATATGCATCACAGCAAATTAATGAGTTACCTGAGAGAGAACACGGATAGAGCTTTGTGAGTCAAATGGGAAATTAAGAATGGCTAACAACCCTGAATCAGCCAAAGTAATGGAGAATGCTGCAATATAAGGCCTTCCCGGACTGTGTGCCAGAAAGCAAACTGCCACAGAGAAATAAACCGAAAGATGTGCATGACGTCCCGTAAGTGGAAGGCTTAATGAGCAATGAAGAAAAACACAAAAGTAACAATATGTCAAATGTGGATAGAGCAGGTGCCTGGAGCGATAGCATATGACAATAGGGTTTAAAATCATTTTGTCAGAAATAGTCATTGTAGTGGACATGGACTGACAGAATGAAAAAAAAAATCTTATTAATTAATAAAACACAATAATTTACAGGTAATGTAGGTAGTGACATGCTTTTGTTTACTTCATGCATTTGCAAATTTTAGATTAAATTGGTCTACACAAAGTTTGAAAATACTATTTTGTAGACTTCTTGCATTACTAAAGATCTGATGCCTACAGTAGACATGGACTCAAACGGGGAGACCTCCAGTTCAGGGTTTAATGCTCTTTGCTAAATGACTTTTAAACTATAATGCCCTCATTATTAAATATCTTTATCATCATTATTTGTTCCTTTACCATCCCCTCTCACAATGGTAAAATAATCTATACAATGATCCTGATACAGTGATTTTGTAAGTTTTTATGTTTAATACAGATGCCCTTCTTGTAGCAAACACGCATAAACTGTGACTGGAACAGGAGTTGTGGGTGAAGTGTTTTAACCAAGACCTCCGGTTAGTGGGTGACTTTCTGCACCACTGTGGCCCTCTGATCATGATACACACCAAAAACAAATGTTCATTGTTCTGTTACTGAAATAACAATAACGTAGCGGACCACAATAGTTAGTAGTTCAGATTTAATCCATACATCACAGCAAATCCTAATTTACTAGGTGAAATTTAGCAAATACTGACTGAGATCAGAACCCTCCCAGACCTGATAGTTGCTAAAGTGACCTTATTAAAGTAGGATTTGTGGAGATCTGAGCAAACACTGACAAACTATTGTGGTCCAACACATTTCTATAACTACTAGTCCAACATAACATAATTCACAAACCTATATTATTTAGCCTTTAGCTATTATGCAAATTGTCTATGCTAACTGCTAAATTAAATAAAACGGCTAAACTCACTAATGTTTTGTAACCAGGGTCGGACATTGCACACATTGCTGAATGGCTGACAGATACGAAAACCATCTTGATTATTCATAAATGGGAGGTCTGCTTAGCTTACAGCACCATTCTTTAGAACACAGCCAACTTGTTTACAAACATTAAAAGGGGAGCATATGTAACAATCTGTGTTGGACAGTATGCACAAAACTGCTCCTCCTATAGGCGATGGTGTCCGAGTGTCCGAGGACATTAGTGCTGGCCGGCGCATCTGTGTTCATCCCCATCAGAGACACTCCTCTCCCTCACTGCATTATCACCGCGCCCCTGGGTCAGTGAACGGCCCCACTGTAATCTGAAAAGGAAATGATTTTTTGGTGCAAGTTACTCAGAGAGATGAAAAGTAGTGGACGGTATAGGGGGCGAAACAGGGTGAGTGGGTGTCTATACCTGATAGAAAGGTGCAAAATGCTACTTCCTGTTTCTAACCTGTGAGCAGGTTAATGGGACTGAGGCCTTATATGAGCTGATACCGATCTGGACAGACAGGGAGAGGCCTGGAGACACACAAAATGGCATTCTGATGGATTTCTAATGGCTTTTTTTCTCCTTGGCTTCATTTAGTGCTGCATCACCATGTCTTTATTTATTTATTTGTTTAGTTGCTCCTCATAAAAGAGCATCTATTTCTGCTTAATAGCCAGATTGCGCTGCAGACAGAGCAAGGCCATGTCTCTTGGAAGATGGAGGCATGATTAAAGTTAGTAACTGTATTTTCTGAGGTGATGGAGGTCAATAGACTGTGATTATATACAAAAGAGCTTCCATTTTGCTTGCAAAAATCACACAGCGGTCAACCACTTCTGGCCGACATAAAGTTTAAAAATATTCAGTAAATATATTCAGTAAATATATTCAGTAAAAGCCTAGAACACCAGGATCAGTGAAGTAACCTTTGACTGCTCAAATTTAGGTTTTATTCTGAGAGATGGTTCAAAGCACTCTGTTGAGCATGAAAATGTATGCACTTAAATGCATACATTTTCTGTTACACACAGAACATTGTGTACATCAATGTGATCAGTAAATTGGGCCACTGTTGGTGAATTGGTAAATATCTGTCATTCTGGAGAATGGAGTCTGATGATCCGCCGAGCCACAAGCTCATCTTTGTGCCAGTCCCAAGGCCAAATAAATGTAGATGGTTGCATCAGGTAGGTTGGTGAACTTTATTGTCCCTGTAGGGAAATCTGTTCTCTGCATAGGACCCATCCATGAATGTCATTGGGGCAACCTGTCAGGAGCAGTGTGTGACTGCTGTGCAGAACTCGAGGACCCCTCTCCAGATCTTGAGCCAGGCTTCTGGTCAGGAGTCCTAGCAGGAGGATTAGCTTATTGTGCATGTTTTAGGTTGATGGGGGAAACCGGAGCACAGAGAAAACCCACCCAGACACTGGGAGAACATGCAGACTCCACAAATTAAGACCCCACACGGTCTGGGAGTCAAACCCAAGACCTTCTTCCTGTGAGGCAGCAGTGTTAAGCACTTTCCCACTGTGCTGTGCATCTTGGGTAAAACTTATGCCAAATTATCTATGCAAACCATACGATTGGTGTGCACAATTAACACAAGATAATTATATTGTAAGAATAATAGTCACTTAGTCCAGCTCATTAGTCAGAACCTACTGTGGTTTGGTGGAACTCACATATAAATTAAAAAAATAAGTACTCCTTTGTTCAATGTGTAATACAATTGACAACCAAATAAACAAGTTGGACTGAGCATTATATACAATTAAAAATATTGCTGTTGAGACACTAGGACACTTGAAAGTCTTGTCTCTCAACCAGAAAGTCATTGTGGACAAATTACTTCAGCAAAAAAATACCAGGTTTTGTTTACCAATTGATTTATACAGTGGACATGAAAACAGACAGGTTTTTAAATTGCAAAAGGTATAACATGTAGGTTTACACATGAAAAATAATTATATCTCACTGTTGCTTATTTCACACTTAGAGCAATGTCGCCTTAATATACATCTGACACTTGCCAATATTTTTACCATGTTGCTGTTTGCTTACATGGGACAAATGTTTTTAAATGTATACTTTTCATGTAAACACATTTCACCAAATTCTGTAATATTTGAAGTCAGATTGAACTTGAATCAAGTGTAGCAGAGACATAAAGAAGAGTTGGTCTTACCTACTCTGAAAACAGTGGCTGGGGTTTACTTTTATTCTGCAGTTACTTTTCCCACTTCTAACCCAGGATGCTTTTTCAAACATCTTATTTGGCTTGCTGCACATGTAACTGGGTTCGCTCAGTTGGAGAAATTGGAATCAAAGTTGTAAATAAATAAAAAGGTCTGAGAAATTTGATTTGATTGCTTTTGGCCTGCCACACTGGGACAAGCTGGAGTTCATGTACTACTTCATCACAACATGAAGGCGTACAGGTGGAGTGTGATTAATACAAATGATTTATCAGTGTAAATAGCCGGAGCTGCTCGTGCTCCACTCCAAGCCAAAGACTGATATAAGATCTACAACCCATGAGGTACCGGGAACTTCCTCCAACAGATGTTACGGACTAATTACCTATTGTAGCATCAATCCCACAATCCCTGTGTTCCTGCGCTGTCTTCCTGAGGGACCCTGGTCATCCCGTTTTGATATCCTTGGCTTCATTGTCTGTTACCTGGGGCACTCCGCTCCATCTGTGAGAGGGAAGTGGAGAGGCATAAACTAGCCCACAAGGAACAGCAGCATGCACACCTTTAGCTGTCATACTGAAGAGCAAACAGCCTTCTATCCCGCTGCTAAACTCAATGGGACAGGAGTTATATAAAGTGCACACGTCTACATCTGTTATGGTTAAATGTGTCGGAGTGAGGTAGACCTTGATGAAGCCATTAGGTTCTTTATAGCAAGAAGCTCTTTGAATACAACTTTGCTCTGGTAAGTGATTTTGCAGGCAAATTCAAGCAAGCTATTTATTTATAATGAACTTACTTCAGTGCTTTCAAAGTAATTTAACAAAGAGCAAAAGAGCGAGATTCTAAACTGTTCGTGTTGACATGATTGGTTTAAAGCTAATATATGTGACGTGAATAATTTTGGAGATAACATTTGCATCCTTTATGGAAATGAGTCATCCATTTTACCAAAGATAAGCATGTCGGCAAATTTATTACCGGTGAATTATTGAACTAAAAAGTATTTACATGCAAAGCAAATTGAAACTTGACAGTTAAATATTAAATATTTCAGAAAGCAAAGGTCAGGAGAAGAAAAACAGTTTGTCTGTGTGCATCGTAACATGAAACGACATAATACCTCTTGCTTTTGTAAGGCCTGTAAACTGCGCAGCTCTTACCCACGTCTCTCCATTTGGACTAATGGACCACACAGAATGATGCTCCAGCCACTTCTCAGGCAACCCAGGCCTGAGAAAAGCCATGCGGTCCTGGATTAAGATACGCTCGGTTGCCTCGCTCTATCCCGTCAGTGTGGGCTGGGTGTCAGAGAGATACAGGAAGGTCAATGCCGTCGGGGGAAAGAGGCACGGAAAATATTGTCCTGACGAGATGTAGAGTGACTTGTCCAACCTGAGGCTTGTGTTTGGGATTAGGCTGTGTTAGCTGAGAGAAGAGTCAGAGGAGGTGTAAAAGGGGCACTCGGAGGGTGTTGACACTGCCACCATTTAATATAGCAGTCCCTATATTCAAATCTGTTAAACTTACCTGAGCAAACACCTAAACTGGCTTTGTGCAACAGGGCACAATCATGTAGAATTAGTATTCTCCAGACTGACTCTGTAAATTAAGAAGATAAGATAAAATGATTTCATTCATAAATCCCCTATGAACAGTATTATATCGAGGACCGTGACGTTGCCCGGTATGGCGCAGCCGGGGCCCACCCTGGAGCCAGGCCTGGGGTTGGGGCTCGATTGCGAGCGCCTGGTGACCAGGCCTTTGCCCATGGGGCCTGGCTGGGTACAACCCGAAAGAGCGACGTGGGCCCGTCCTCCTGTGGGCTCACCTCGCTGGGGGGGGAGGAGCCTGAGCTTGTGCGGGAGGTTGAGAGATACCGGCTAGATATAGTCGGGCTCACCTCCACGCACAGCTTGGGCTCTGAAACCCAGCTCCTCAAGAGAGGTTGGACTCTCCACCACTCTGGCGTTGCCCGCGGTGAGAGGCGGCGGGCCGATGTGGGCTTGCTCATAGCCCCCAGCTCAGCCGCCATATGTTGGAGTTTACCCCAGTAAACGAGAGGGTCGCGTCCCTACGCCTTCGGGTTGGGGACAGGTCTCTTACTGTTGTTTGTGCCTATGGGCCAAATAGCAGTACAGAGTACCTGGCCTTCTTGGAGTCCCTGGGAGGTGTACTGGAAGGTGCACCGACTGGGGACCCCATTTTTTTGCTGGGAGACTTCAACTCCCACGTGGGCGACGACAGTGATACCTGGAGGGGTGTGATTGGGAAGAACGGCCTCCCCGATCTGAACCCGAATGGGGTTTTGTTATTGGACTTCTGTGCTAGTCACAGTTTGTCCATAACGAACACCATGTTCGAGCACAGGGGTGTCCATAAGTGCACGTGGCACCAGGACACCCTAGGCCGGAGGTCGATGATCGACTTTGTAGTCGTGTCATCTGACCTTCGGCCGTGTGTTTTGGACACTCGGGTGAAGAGAGGGGCTGAGCTGTCAACCGATCACCACCTGGTGGTGAGTTGGATCCGCTGGCGGGGAAGGAGGCCGGACAGACTCGGCAGACCCAAACGTGTTGTGAGGGTCTGTTGGGAACGTCTGGCTGAGCCCTCTGTCAGAGGGGTCTTCAACTCCCACCTCCGGGAGAGCTTTGACCAGATCCCGAGGGAGGTTGGAGACATGGAGTCCGAGTGGACCATGTTCTCCACCTCTATTGTCAATGCGGCCGTTCGGAGCTGTGGTCGCAAGGTCTCTGGTGCCTGTCGTGGCGCCAATCCCCGAACCCGGTGGTGGACACCGGAAGTAAGGGATGTCGTCAGGCTGAAGAAGGAGTCCTATTGAGCTTGGTTGGCTTGTGGGACTCCTGAAGCAGCTGATGGGTACCGGCAGGCCAAGCGTGCTGCAGTCCAGGCAGTTGTGGAGGCAAAAACTCGGGTCTGGGAAAAGTTCGGGGAGGCCATGGAGGAGGACTATCGGTTGGCCTCAAAGAAATTCTGGCAAACCGTCCACCGCCTCAGGAGGGGGAAGCAGTGCTTCACCAACACTGTTTACAGTGGAGGTGGGGAGCTGTTGACCTCGACTGGGGATGTTGTCGGGCGGTGGAAGGAATACTTTGAGGATCTCCTCAATCCCACCGACACGCCTTCTGTTGAGGAAGCAGAGGCTGGACTTGTCCATCACTCAAGCTGAAGTCACTGAGGTGGTTGGAAAGCTGGGCTGGCAGACCGGGGTGGTGGTCCCTCTTTTTAAGAAGGGGGACCGGAGGGTGTGCTCCAACTACAGGGGGATCACACTCCTCAGCCTCCCCGGGAAAGTCTATTCCAGGGTACTGGAGAGGAGAATTCGGCCGATAGTCGAACCTCGGATTCAGGAGGAACAATGCGGTTTTCGTCCTGGCCGTGGAACAGTGGACCAGCTCTACACCCTCTATCGGGTGCTCGAGGGTTCATGGGAGTTCGCCCATCCAGTCCACATGTGTTTTGTGGATTTGGAGAAGGCGTTCGACCGTGTCCCTCGTAGCGTCCTGTGGGGGGTACTCTGGGAGTATGGGGTCCGGGGCCCTTTGCTAAGGGCTGTCCGGTCCCTGTATGACCGGAGCAGGAGCTTGGTCTGCATTGCATTATTGCAACAGCAGGTCAGAAGTACAAAGGCCAAACAGTCACTAACAGGCAGGTTGAGAAAACTGGATTATTGCTTTAGTCCGATTTTAAAGGGGTTAACCAGAGTTTCAAACTGCATGCAAACACGGGACTCCGATTGGAGGGGGTAGTCATTGGAATTTCTCTTAGTCGAACTGACACACCTGGATAATGCAATTCATTGATGGACTACTGTTGCATGTATACAACATACTCCGACAAAGCTAGGAGAGGCATTCAAACAGACAGAACAACATTTGTCTGTTGTTTAGAAACATACTCCCACATTTTTTGACCAGAGAAGACATATATTATGGGTGAGTCCACCGGCAGCTAACTTATTTTTTCTTGTTTTGGTTCATTATGTCATAAAAGTTTCAAAATGAAAGCTTGACTGACATAACTTATATGTTTCTATGGCTTTGCGAGGCACATTTAAAGCAGCATTTTTCTGACTTCTGACTGACTGCATTTTGTAAAGCCAATGTGTTGTGAAAATAATTGCTGTTGACATTTATAAGTAAAACTATGATTATTGAGTAAATTTGCCAGGTTTATTGGCATTTAGTGCTACAAATTTTTAGCGCTACTGGTAAATCCCCAGAATGCATCACAGTGGTGGACTCAGTAGTTCTGCTCTCTGGTGTGCATGTAGACTGAGAAAAAAGTGATTTGACCAGTTCCCTGGTGAAGTTGGACTGAAGATGGACTTTCAGTGATCTTCAGGCTTTGCATGTACTAAATACTGGGTTTAAAAGTAGCAACAAACAATTTATATCAAACAAGAGACAAGGAGACCTATGTGTGATCCAGACAGTGATCCAGCTCCACCACAAATTCTTTCATTTCTTCCTTGGCCCATTAATAAACCATAAAATTGTATGAAAATCTGAGTGGTTTTGAGTTATGTTGCTGACAAACAAATGCTGGCAACCTTGGCAGAGGTAACAATTAAGTTAATGTTTACGAGGATGTGCATATATTTATCTACAGCACATGGATTGACATGAGTTAACACTGACATAAATCTAACAGTGCCCTAGGTTTTAAATACCACCCCCGTCATGCCTTATGTTTATTGTGGAAAAGGCTATAAATGAAAAACTAATGGTGGGTTAAACGCTGAGGTCCTCTACTGGGCAACCAATAATTGCTCTATTACCCCAAATTACAAGATTAGCTGCTAGTCATTTCACACATTATTTGCAGTCAGTACATGCAGCCATACAGTTTAAAAGCAAAGAAAAAAAAAATCTTGTGACTTGGAAATCTAGCTTGCGGGCAGTGCCATGATTCATATGGTAATAGCAGTGTGTCCAGTCAGGCATAAGGAACAGAGCGGAGGAGCGAGCGGAGGAGTGTCAGGTACAGCGAGGGATATTTTGATATTAGAATTCTGGGCGTCTTTGGTCTTGCCTTGAGCAGGATAATCCCATTATGCCTCAGGTCACAGAGGCGCACACAGAAAGAGGCAACACTCACTTCAAAATAAACTGCTTTGAGCTTGACAAGAATAACACGAGCAAGCTGTCAGAAATAACATCAGACTCCAGCACAAACTGAATTAGAAGATCCAATTTATGGAGCTGAGAAATACCGCACATATTGAAAGGAGAGAATAACACAATTACGCCCCCAATTCTGAAAAAAAGTGTAAAATGTAAATAAAAAAACAAAATCCAATGGTTTACAAATCTCATAAAAACACATTTTATTTGCTTGTTTATTTAGTTTTACAAAAGAGCAAACTAGAAACATTAAAGTAGACATTTTGAGATGGCAGAAACTAATGGTTGTTGTTTATGTAATATATTTGTTTAACTTTTAATGACTATATGTTGATACACTTGCTAATGTTATATAATCAGGCTCTGACATTACATACATTTAGCCAATTGGTTGCCAAAACCAACTTGTTTATCAATAGTTTGTGATAATATTGGTGGCTAATGTTAATTCTTCTGGTTATTATTATTAATTATGGTCTGCAAAGCTTGTGGCACTCTTCATTTATCATTCTGTTTACGAACACTAAAAAAGCTTTTTTTTTTTTTTTTTTTGCTGCCACAAAATTGAAAATGTTATTGTTTTTTATAAAATGGTCAATTGTAATCTTACAACACCTGAAATGTTTGTGTGTTTTTGTGAAAAAAAAAGAAATTGCATGAAAATTCAAGACATTAGCATTACATTATGGTTTGTTTGTTTGTTTTTTACATTTTACAGTGTCCCAATTTTTTTTTTTTATCCTTCTAGCTTTGACTTCTACAGTTCATCTTTTTATCATCAAGCCTTTTTTCATTACAGTCTGTCAGCTTCCATTAGAAAATGAGGAAATCTAATTTTGCTCGGTGATCTGGCAGTTATTTTCAGACTAATTCATCCTGTCAAGATAAAGCGCTGGCAAACTCAGCAGCTGGTGTTTGTGTAACTGAGAGCTTTGTTTCCGATGTGCACCTTCTCAAAGTGAAAGACCTCCCTGATTTAGATCTTAATGTGTGGCGTGTGGTGAGAAGGAAATTTGCTTTTGCCAATCTCTGGTTTCTATCATGTTTGGATTAGATTAGACTAAAAACCAAATTGGCTGTTAGTGCTCAGCAATTTACTTTGACACAAGACAGCAGCAAATATGTGGTAAAAATAGAACAGAGTCATCTTCCTCCAGCGAAACGGCGACACAACAACATGTCACACCGCTCACATTATTTTCCAAAGAGGTGATGGACCAAAGTGTGGATTTATTAACAAAGCAAGTGGCAGTACAAGGGTTGTACATAACAAAAAAATAAAGAATATGGCAAGATAATTGCAGTACTGTCAAATATGGTAAAACATTCATCTTAATCAGACCGAATCCTCCTAAACTTGAGCAGCCTTAAGCCTAGAATTTGATAGAAAACCCCACATTTTTCTAGTGCAAATGAAAAAAAAGTTCCCTTTTAAATGGCAGTTTCCTCTGTGTAACCTGTGACCTGTGTGGGATAAAAGTTGCAGACAGCAGCAAAATATACTTGGTCACTAAAAGTCCAGACATTGCTGTTTCAATATGGTATCAATGCATGGGAAGTATTACATTGCCATTACCTTTATGGAACAATTGATTCACCATTTTATAGAAGATCTTTAAACTGTTGCTTTTGTTGTCTGCACTGTTGCCTTGATTTAGTACAGAACTAACTAATATTGTTGCTAAAACCATCCATGAGTCTTAAACAGTACAAAGCTACTTAGAGCTTTAAACTTGTGCTTAAACACTTTTTATTCTAGAAGGACTTGATCCAGTGGGTGCTCTTTTTAGTTTTAGCAGTCAGTCTTGTGATGGGATTTTGATTCTGATTTGGGGTTGAGATTGTGACAACCCTATTGATAAATACCCCAAGGCCACAAGCACTTGGTTATTTTCATGGTCCATTGACCAGATACATTTTATTTGAATGCACCCCTGTTGTCTCCGTGCATTTAGGAGCTGTTAACAGCCAAACAGCCATTTCTTCTCTACACTGTGGTTTCCAATCACGCAAAATACATTTTCATTTAACTTTTGTGAAGCTCTTTTATGGCAGAACAACAAAGCCCAGAGGAGCTGTCGTATGAAAAGACCTTTCATTATTAATAGAATATTAGCCCACATAAAGGTGAATGACTGAGGAATTGTGTTTCAACACTGCAGGGGCTGTAGAGAGCACAGAGGTTAATTCTGCGATCCAAGGGTAGATTTGTCTCATTGTTTGTAGATAGAAAGGGTTTTTCCAGGGGAATGGATTCATGTCTGCTCCCTGCTTCGCTCCGAGCACTGTGGTGGTTTGCCTGGTCTGATTAATCTTAATGAATTATGCAAATAGCCTTTATCTCAAATGATTTAGCAATGTTTCTGAATTGTTTTATTAATGCACTTTTGAATTACTCTGTATAATCACGTAGCCTTTCCTCAGTCATTCACTGTTTGTAATTCATCGCCAGCTCTTTATTAAATCCATGGTGGTCTCCGGCGAATAGCACACAGGAATGAGAAATTAGTCATTACTGTAATTTAATGATTTCAAACCAAACAAGAGGCAACCTGGATCACTAACCGCAGCAGCCCCGCACACTCCTAGCCTTCAGCGCTGCTCCCCTGGGTCTGATCTTTGAAAGCCAGCCTTCTACATTTTTGCCTAATTAATTATGTTTACTATAAGAAGTGGTGAATGGTTTCAATTACACGTGGAAATTGACTTACAAAATCTGAAATTCCCCATAAAGCAGCATCTAGACTATGTAAGTTTAGTATAAATTCCTCTGAGAGTCTGTTTGATAATATTTGCTGTGCATATGTTTGTACACACCACAACTTCCTGTCTCAAAGGTGAAAGCGTCACATACAGGTGATATATAAATCCATCTCCAAGTGTTGTTGCACCACAGCCTCAAAGCTGCATGTTTCTAACCTGTTTGCCATCCACAGAGAGGTGAGAGCAGCAGTGTGTGGGCAGAAGACATGATAATAATCATCTTTACTCTGTTGGACCTGACAGATACAAATAAGTGGGACTACTCACTTGGATTATAGCATGCATTTATGTTTAGCTTTGGTTTTGTGTCCAAACCATAGCCAACACCAACTTGTAGCAACAACAATTCAAAATGTCTGCAAGGCAGGGTGGAAGTCAAGTCAAAGAGTCACAATTGAGTCCTCAGTCTTTGAGTCTAAGTCTAAGTCTAAATTACTAAAGACAGGTCTGAGGTGAGTCCAAGTTGAGTCATTAGAACTTGAAGTGGGAGACTGAGTCCAGGCATGAGTCACCAAAAAATTGAAAATTGAAAAATTGAGAGTTGAGTTATCTTAAGTTGTGCAAGTCCAAGTCAAAACAAACAAAACTATATTGTCAAAAGTATCATCTCATCTAAGTCTGAGTACAGTCCAAATCAATTTAAGTTGAAGCAAGTCCAAGTATGAGCCAGGTCACTAAAGTTATTGGGGATTTTTAGCATGTGATCCTGATTGATATACTGTACATATTTCATAAAAGGACACTAGATTATGCTTTTTATTTCTTCTTCAGACTCAGATACAGTGCAGCACTGTCTCTGCTTTAATCATTAATCATAAATTAATTTTTCGACAAGCAGGTTGGAATGGGTCAAGTGTGGTATGTGATTAAAACAAGACTGAAAGGTGTACAAGACAGTGGTGAGACCAGTGACATATGGTTTAGAGACAGTGGCACTGAGGAAAAGACAGGATACAAAGCTGGAGTTAGCAGAACTTAACATGAATTTGTTCACATTGAAGTTCTTCTTGGGCATGGCAAGGGTGGATACATCAGAGCAGCGAGACATCTCATGTTAGATGTTTAGTTTAGGAGATAAAATCAGAGAGACCAGATTGAGTTTGAGGTTTGGTCAAGTAAAATAACTGTTTTGTAGATAGATGCTGAAGCTAGACAAGAGACCCAGAGGAAGAGGACATTTATGGATATAGTGAAAGAGCACAGGATGTAAATTAGGATGAGAGAAGAGGATGCTGAGGATAGTATTAATGATGGAGACAGATTTTTGCTGTGGTCATTCCTGAAGGGAACAGCTGAAAGAAGGCTGCTGGTTCATTGTTGAGAAGCAGAGTCGACCAACCTGCCAATAAAAACATTCCTTCTTCAAGACAAAAAACATGGAAATATTTTAGTAATGTGTATCTTTTGTAAGGATCTGCTGTGCACTTGGCAGAGTTAATTGTGTGAGTAGTCTGACCACTACTCAGGTGATGTATTAGCCTTTGAATGGAACGTGTAGATGTAATGTTGTGTAGCACAGCCTCCTGGTGAATGGCATATCGGTCACAGCATGAGTGGAGTTTTAGCTCAGTTTCTCCCACTGTTTTCCAACTCATACAATTCTTTTGTCAAAAGGTATGTTTCATTGTGCAAAAGAGGTACTCAGCAGCAGAATACTGATTATTCTCATTATTTATTCATCTTAGCTTATTCTTGTTAGGGGTGTGAGTACTGGAGTCTATCCCAGTAAGTATGGGCCTTAGGTGGAATTACACCCTGGACAGTGGCCAGTTAGTCGCAGGGCTGACAAGAGACATACACAGAATCCAGCCAGAGAGATCATGTGACGGCTGGCCCGAGGATCAATCTCATGACTTCCTTGCTGGAAGGCAAGAGCACTAACTGCTCATTTACCATTATCATTACCATTGGTAAATCTTAAATAGCCAGCTAAACATGTGACATGTTTTAAATGTGGTTTAATATTTTGGTGGCCTGGACAACCATCCTATATGTATTTAGATTCTATACAAATAGTCCATTAATTAGGTAATTTTAATTATGATTTAAAGGGCAGGTTTGTTGGTGCAACAAGGCTATGAAGTTTATCTTTTCTAAGCCGTTAATGACATGCACTAACAACGCTTTGGGATTACACACCAACAGAATCTTTTGGGAAAAGTATTCAGACCAACCAAACAACATCCTGATAGGTGATAGGTAGTGTTACTTGTGCTACAGTATAATAATACATGCAGGCTTAGATGATGGCCACATCCGTTTGGAAATGAATCAAACGGGATTAGGGTTGTTTTCGGAAGTGAGCTAATTATCAGCCTCTCCGTGGACCAGATTTGAGATGGCTTTGTACATTTTAAGGAACACCGCAGGGACATTCTCTCTTTTGTCTTGTTCAAACACAGCCTATTTCTGCATCTGCTGATTTCATACTTTTTTCTCTTCTATCATGTATGCAACCTTGATTAGCTGCGAGCTCGGCTTTTGTGTCTTTTTCGTCAAATGATTTGCTTGACCTGCAGATTTAAAATCCCGGCAGGCCGCTAATGCTAAAATTGCATTACGCCCTTGGTCCACAAATAGCAGTAAAAGTGACTGAAAAACAATGCTCCTTGTGGCATGACATCCATTTAGTTAGATTTATTGAGATAATATTGACATTTGTAATCAATGGTCGTCACCAGGAAATGAAAACAAGAATTACCTTTTAAAACATTTTGGCAGATTTCAGCTGCATTGACCAGCGGTGACTCGGAAATATCAATACATCTTTACTAGCGTCTCTTGTTGATGTTATGAAAATAAAACTTGGAGATTCTACCAAAATTAGTCAGCCAAACACTTTGATTTAACACTAGATTTAAATAAGGAAACAGAAAACATATCTGCTCCATAAGGCTAAAAGGAAAAAATGCTTATGATCTCACTAGATCTTCAACACAGATATGCATTTTTGAGTCCAGGGGCTCTTTGTAAGCATGAAAAAAACACAAAAGTTTCACATCACTAGGTTGGATTTAAGGGTAGAGAAATCCTCAGTCTGTTAAATATTTTCATGAGTCTTGCAGTCCAATAGAGCTATAATACAAAGAAACATTTGGTGGGCAGTACAGTTCAGCTACTGTTGATGCTGGATCCTAAGTTGGGAATCTTTTCGCAGTTTTACTACATGATGCTCCGTGGTTCTCCAGTTGTCCAGTGGAATGTCCGTGATTATTTCCCATTTGGTCCCATTAGTTCTCCACTGCTCCTCCAAAAAACATGTCATTATCCAAATGTCCTGCAGTGGTGGCCAAAGAAACAGTGTCTCGTTCCAAAAATCCCAGACTCAGACAACTACCGCGTGACCTAGAAAGAAAACAGAAGAAAAATGAGTTTTGGACACAGAATAGGAATGTGTCAGTGACATGAGTGGGCGTTAAGGGAAAAAAAGAGAAGACTTATTAAGGTTGACAGAAAGTGGTGGTAAAACTAGTGTTATCTGATGTGTAGCACAGTTTAGCAGACACTATTGGGTCAGAAAGTATAGGTGAGATAGAAGTTTTGTTGTTTTTATATACAGCTAAGGCAGTTACTAACAAATATTCATAGACTAGGGCCTGGAAACACATATTGCAATCAAATCAATAAAGTTTGGGCATTTTGTTTCTATTTGAGTTTCAAGCTACCAACCTGACATTTTTGCAATTTGAGCTAAATAGGTGAGAGGACCCTATCTTGCAATGGTAATGATATTGTGCCCAGACTTAGACTAGAGTCAGGGATCATGTAGGTCTGACATCTGTTGAGTCAAAGCTAATTTGTTCCTTTATTGACCCCTTGTGGCAGCAGTTAGTAACTTTAGCCCTATCTTGCAATAGTACAGAATCCTTTAAAACATATCTAGATCCAGGTGGTAATCCGGATCCACACCAAACACCAGTTTTTATTAACCCATTACTAACTTCACCCATTTCCTAAATTTATAATTAAATATATAACTATTAAAGATTGTCTGTAGAGCTACAAGGACTTGGTGTTTTTAACCCTGTTTTGAGTTAAAAAAAAAAAAAAAAAGGTATGTGTTGAAAAGTAAGCTTGGTATTTTTACAGCCTCATCATTAGTCGATGTAAATGATGTAAATTTAGACAAAGGGAGAAAATATTCTTTTACAAAAATATCTCTGTAGCCAGGGTCTTAATTACAAAAGTCCAGATTCTGCTGCTGTTTGTTAGTTTTAGCAGGGCAACTTCCTAACTGAGATATGTGCTAGCATGCTAAAAAAGCTGCAGAGATTCACAGCTTCTCACACATGCTGGTGTGGCCCATGAAACCAACAACAAGCTATTGTTTTGAGCTCATTTTACAATTGCAAACACAAATCTGTCAAAGAAGTTTGTGTGTATTCCCAGTTGGCCAGTTTTATAATACAAACATCTGCGACAAGAGCAGAAAAAAAGCGCCCCAGCCAGAAGTCGACATAATGCCATGCACACGAGGCTCAGTGATTTCAGACAGGACGACTTATTATTCATGATGGCACGATGCTGGCATTAAATATTCTTACACCACTCATACATACAGTATTAATCTAAAGGACTGATATATGCAGTTTGCACTACCCTCACTTAAAGTTTAGGGTTATAATTGCAGTTGTTTAGTTTGTGTTCTGAATGAGCAGCACATGTAACAATGGTGGAATATTATTTTGGGCTACTAAACAAATGTTATTGATAGTACCCAGTGGCATTCACAAAATTTCAACTCAATTTTGTGATGTGTTACTTCACAATAACAGTGATGTGATATTTCACAACAGCTGCCTCAAAGAGCGTTAGGTGTAGACAATAAAAAATAAATAAATAAGCACAATCATTCCCTGCTTCTTCTCGGTAAGGAAAAACTAAAAAAATAGAAGAAAAAAACAAACAAACAAACAAAAAACAGCTAAGGGAAAAAAGAAATATTATTTTCTATTATCCATTCTGGTAAAAGTCACTGGAGACTGGATCCAATCCCAGCTACTTTGGGTGTGTGGCAGGGTACAACCTGGACAATGAGGACTTTTTTTGGTTGGTTTTAGATTGTACTATGAATCAGAAAACAAAAGAACAAGCCATTAACAAAGGTTAAATTGCAAGGCTGAAAATCATTTGATTTATTATGATGGCATCAATCCACAGCTGGCCTAGTGCCTCATCTTTACTACACTATGTACTCAGCTATCACTTTAGTGAAGTGGGTCTGTAACACCTTCCCTTTAAATGATGTCCCCATTTCTGTAATAACAAATGCAAAACTGTTATTACCCATGTTATAACAAACTAATGCATACTATCCTTGTTTTGTGCATTTACTGCAATGTAAACATGTAAAACAGCATTGGTGCAGAGCTGTTCCCTTCCCTATATAATTCTCATTTGTAAAAATATTGCTAATGTATTTTAGGTGACATAATCTGAAATATATTTGGTGAGTGGCTGCTGGCATTCACCCTGGTAAACTTTACCTGCTTGAAAGAACAATTGTACAACTTTCTATATGGTTGTCTGTTTGAAGAGGAATTACCACAGAGAGATATAGTACATGCAAATGAACACCATTGTTCCAATTTGCGCATTATTGTCATTCAATTAGCAGCTTACAGGGTCTCACAAAAACGCCACCAGGGCTTTACCACACACAGTCAACTCTTCCAAACAATTCAGATTTAATATTTAGTCAAAGTGTGATTATTCTGCTATATAAACCTGAGGATAATGCTTGCTGTTTGGGGAGCTGCATTTTAATTTACACTTCCATCTAACAATCCTCAAGAAGCTAAGGTGTAGAAAGAGAATATGATAATGGTCCGTCACTGCAGGCTACCATTTCAGTAGCAGGGTATGGAAGTGCATTAGTATGCCATGTTAAATTGACCTATATGCTCACAGCTTGATTTTAAGTAAGCTCAAGACAGAGACAGCACAAAATAATTTAAGTCTGTGACATCTAGCAGCAGCAAATCAATCGCAAATTCATTAATTTGCAACATTTTGCACCTTCTTTAGATGTTATGAATTAATTAGCACTATACTGCGCACTGTAGATCCTGTAAAGAGCATGAGTTGTAGAAAAAAAAAGAACAGAGAAAAGTACATTTTAAATACATGGTCCAAATAAAAAGAAAACGCTTTCTAGAAATATTCTGGTCCCTGTTGATTCAAGGATTTTCAGATGGCGTATTAAATAGATGAATATTAAACAACTACATCATGAATGCAACTGGGTAGGCACACAACCAATCAGAATTCAGAAAGCAAGATACACTGCATATACTGCCTCTAGACAAAAAAAAAAGTACTGATTTGATAAGATTAATTTAAAGTTTCTAATTCACAATTAATCTGCTTTGATCTGCTTTGATTCTCTCTGGAAACTGCGACTTTCTCTAAAACCATCGTATAGGACGTGGGCAGAGGGGGAAGTAGAAGCTCTCATGCTGGCTGTTTGTCTACAGAGCTTGTAAACAATGAATAAAAAATGAAAATCCTGCTGGAGAAGGGTCCACTCCAGCTGTGGCCATATCTCCTTACACAGAAAAACAGTGCACAAAAAGAAAATGAAGTGGAGATAATAGCAGGTCACTCTGGTCTAATGTATTAGTTTTTTGTGGTCAGGTTTGGTGTTTTGCTAGTCTGAATGTGTTGGAGGTTAGGACTTTTGAGGCAAAGCAGGGATTACAAAGGCACAGATAGTAACTCAACAAGGTTTTGGTTAAGTAATATTATTTTTTAAAAGGGTGGACTATCTGTAAAAGCTGAAGCTCTACAAAGCCTTAACAAAGTAATTAGCATGCCAGAGTGTTGTGGGTGCCACAATGAGGGTTATCAGTGAGTAAACACACAAAAGGACATCTGGAGAACAAAGCTTCACACGGTTTGATGCTTAAGCTGTTTGGGGATGAAAGCACACACTTGACTGGTCAGCTGCAGGTTCAAAGTCCCATTGACAAACAAACTAAGATGCTGGCTTTGATCAGCAGCTACTGAGGCACAAATGTCCCCATCCTATCGACTCACGGTTATATACTGTTAGCAATAAAATCCTAATCATCGTGGAATATTTTAATTTTCTTGTTTTATGACCTCATTGCAGGCGTCATTGTTGCTCTAAAATGCGAAATGGTATGATCAATGCAAGCCTGCAGCAATGTCTTAATGGGCCATAAAAACAAATCAATCATCAATAGAATGATTTAGCGCTCCTCTCCAGACTTTCTATTGACGTCTAAATGTCTAACGCCGTCTTTCAGCCTTGTAACTCTCATAATGCACTTACCGCACCAGTCTTTTCACAGTTCTCTCTCGCATTTAAAATGTTTCTGCGAACATGCACAATTTGTCATTCTTGCAAATGGCTTTCAATGCCACCAAAAGCTTTCAATTCAAAAAAAAGTTTTTTTCAGTGCCACACTATTATATAGAATAAGGTATTTTGTGAATGCAATCTTGGGTGATCTATGTAAAGTTATTTACATGTAAGATATCCTTAACATTTCATTTTGGCAGCAAATCATAGCAGAGATTCATGAGGCATGGACTATAATTTAAAAAATGTGATCTCGAATACTGTTGGAATGTGCTGTGCCAAAGAATGTGAGATGCATGACAGCATCTTGAACATTTTTTATTACCATTTTTATAACCTCTGGTTGTATTACCTGAAAAAATTATTCTTTCCATCGCCAGTAATTCGTGAATTTTATGACAAATACTCTTCAGTACTTCAGTACTGACTAAATTAGGTACTTGAGATAATCCTGATGCTGCAGGGAACCAACAGTACAGTCTAAAAATGAGCAAAGACATATAGCTGTAGTTAGTAACCATGGTGCCTTTGTTATTACCACAAATGCAGAATGTGTAGGACAGCCAGTATTACCCAGAATATCACTGATCTCTGAATTACAATTACCAGACATTTGAAGAGCACAATTTCATCAAAAAAATATAATTTCCAGTTTTGCTCCAACTTTCTGAACTGTTCTAACTAAACCTGGGAACATCAGTTGCTAGTAAGTGTTAGCTTTGCTTTATTCAGCATGGTTGATGCTGTATACTGTGTGCTGCACGGATGGTTGTTTGTGATTGTTATAGATTTGCAGTTGACAAGGGCAATGCCATTTCTCTGTTTGCTGCAGATTAACAACTTTCTTTTTGTTATATTAAATGTATGGTAGTACATTAGAAATATGGACACATTGTTCACATGAGCACAGTTTTGAGTGAAGGCAAGACAACTGAGCTGCAGAAGCTCACGACTCCATCTGTAGCAGAGATGTGAAATACCAGGCTTTAGTGTCCAGACCAGCCCTGGGATTTATTTTAATAGTGCCTTAATTCGTTCTACAGCATGAACCCCTATAACGAGGAGTTTATTTTTTATGTTTGTTACATTTTTTTATACCCATACCAAACTTCAAAGGCAGGTGCACATATTTTATTTTATCTATAAAAGAAATCTGCTCCAGACAGCTATCCATCAGCCGCTCTTCACACATTCCCTTAAAGAGGCATAGCACCTGTCAAGTGGGAAGGCTTTGTGTTTTCTGCCCTGTGCCCTTTGATTGATAAGAAGTGAAACGCGGAGCCTGCTGGGGTTATAATTCTTGACATTACCAGCAGGACTATAAAACTAGTTGCTCCTGGACATGCAGAGAAAGAGGGAACAACTGGATTTGTCCACGGAGGGCCTGTGGAGCGTTAAAGCACCTGATTTATTGATGTGTGTTTATCATGAGGTGAAATGACACCATCATTTTTTATCAACAACATTAAAGAAGGGAGGATTTATAGAGCTGCATGAAGCATAAACGGCCACTGAAGCCTTCTGCACAGCCAAACAAACTGTACATCGATTTGGAGATGCACTTTTATTTGATAACATTGGCACTCTTTTGCACATCTGTAGGCAATCAACACTGGCACTTATTACAAGAGGAGTCTTCATTAAGTGTGCTTGTTATTATGAGCTGTCTCTACATTACCGAAAAGATCAGAGAACAACTTTTTTTTTCTGTCGTAATATGTAATCAGGTACATAAATGGCATGTTGTGGTGTATTTTGATTGCATCTAAGTCTGTGATGTGTCAAGTAAAACATCTGCAACTCTGTTTTGCTAGGTTTTAGGAAATTACAAGACAGTCTTTGTTCATTTTGGCTTTCCCTTTCTGATGTCTTTACAGCAAATAATTTGGCTTCTAGTCTGCGGCGATTTGCATATTGTGTTGGAGTAGGTTTTATGCTACATGCCCTTCTGGACACAACCCTCTTTATTTATCAGACTGCCACAACAAATACATATATTAATTGCTTGTGGCTATTATGAGTCATCTACCAGGCCTGTTTTAGTAAGATGTGGAAAATTGCCAGGCCAAATACTAAAAGACAACTTACTCTAACATTCATTCAGTATTGACAATTTAAAGTCACCAATTAACCAATTTATGCACGTATTTGCATCGTGGAAGTAAGCCAGACTAAAGGAGACAACCCGCGATAAGAGTGCAAAAATATGGAAAGAATGGAGCTTAAAAATATTTGAATGAACAAGATTTTCTGAGATGTACTAAATGTTACTATCACCACCAGGGGGCTATACACAACATGAATAGAAGGCACCCAATGCATCAGTGGAAAAGGAGACAATAAATAAATGCAAAGAATGTTAAGCTTTTCTTTTTTTTTAAATCTAACCCAGTTTTCCGTCTACAGTCTCTCAATGCCTGTTTATGTTGTTCCTGTGTGAAGAGGTTGCTAGTGTGCATAGATTCAAAAATCAACCCTAGAAAATAAGTGATTCAAGATCTTAATATATTTGTAAAATATGTCATAGTAACCTCAGCGTATAATCGAATAGTAAACTCCAACTATGCCTCCTTAAACACTCTCTTCATCATTTTCTTGAGACTTCAGAGAGAAAAAACGCCCCAGTGTTGTTGTAAACCTGAGCTAGATTCTTTGTGGCACCTGAGAGCCACTCCCCAGAATGATGTTAACTGTCCAGGAAGTTCGGGTACACACCCCTGTGGCACACACAAGCCGACTCTCGCAGACTCTCGGTGGGAGGCGGCCTGGGCCATGAAAATGCAGTGCCCCCCGCTGACTCACAAATCAAAAAAAGGTCGAAGTTCTGACGAGTCCTACTAGCCACCTGGACCCCTGCATGTCTGCTCCTCTGTTTCTTCTTTCCTGTGGCTGTGTGCGAGGCCATGAATTATTAACCCAGCTAAAATAAAAAGCTCTACTCTGTCCAGGCCTCCTGTAGCAATGAATAATGGAGAAGGCAGCTCAACTATAGGCTTTTGGTGAGTCAAACACCAGGCCATGATGGATGGCTAAGGGCCTGCATGTCCACCCCTCCCTCACCCAGTATCCTCTTCAGGTTCAGCCACACCCTGAACCTAAAAACACATATCCACATCACACCCATTAATCTGGGCTATGTCAGACTGTTAACTGTGCTTCCCTGCCTCAATGCACCCCACTCCCTGAAGAGATTTTTGTTTGTCTTTCTCTTTCCTTTGTTTTGCTTTTCGCTGGCTCTTTTGAAGTCATATGCAAGCCTGTTTTGACGTTTCAAATGCAGGAGCTCAACCCAGTCTGCTTTCTTCCAAATAATACTACCATTCACAGTTTGACAAGCTATACTTAGTCAGATGCTGATGTTTTGTCACTCTATATCATCTACATCTGAGGTTCTCAACTGGTGAGTTTGTGAGAGCCCGAATTTTATTACTGATCCACTTTTTTACAGGATCAACCAGGTTTCAAATGAGCTGAGGACTGAAACTTTTTGAATCTTGAACTTCACCAAAACCTGCTTGCTGGGAAACACTGATCGTCATTAGTATCATTATAACTTGCTAATCTTATCCCATACCTTTACGAGTTTCTTTTCCCACCACCATTTATCTGTATGTCACGTAATATGGAAAGAAATGTGAAGCAACTTTCCTCATTAAACTCCATCTTACTGGTACCATTTTATTTGAATTATTTATTCACTCCTGGCCATGCAAGAGAAAACAACATGCCCAATGCAACACCTAAGCATAAAGGACATATTACTAAAAGAATCTGTTTTAAAGACCACTAGTGTCCTTTAAAGCCCTATTCGCACAGGATACGCATTACCCCTAGACCTCTGTAATTCGGGAAATACCCCCTGACATCAGTGTTTTTAGGAGGGCAGTCACACGAAATAAGAGATGTCTGTAATTTACCCAATTTTACGGACTTTATTCCAGATATGATGTAGTGACAATCACACAGATTTATAATAAAAATCTCCTATTGCGTTTATGTTTCTAGCTCTACTTAATCTTAAGCGACTATCTTTTACTGACAAAAAACAAAACAAAATAATCTTTACCTCACACCCCTCTCTCTTAATCCATTCAATGCAATACGTCTCTCTTGATCTAACTTTAGCACAAAAAGCGTCTAAACTTTTTAAAAGAGCCTCACGTTGCTCCAAAAACATAGTCTAACATTGAAATCACAGATGACCTTGGCAGTTATTACGAATCCTGGAGGTCCCTTGGTAATACTAATCTTGTGCAAATAGAGCTTAAAACGGCACTAACGGGACTGAATTATTGTATTGTTATTATGTAATGGGCCAAGGTTTAGCTGTGGATAGGTCTGTGTAAGGTGTGGATCCAAAACACCATCTGGATCAAGGAAAAATCATTTTTTTACCATTGCAAGATAAGGCCTATCTTGTCTGTTTGCAACATATGTCAAAATGTTAATGGTTGTTAATCATTATGGAGCGGTCTCAAATGGGATAGGTTGATTAGTTTGTTGTATGGATCTGGATCACCGTCTTGAGCCAGGGTGGAGCTGCAATGCCTTGTTGGAAGTCAACGCTCTCCAGGTTATTAAAAATATAACGGTGTGCCTGCAGTTTATCTATAAATTTTACACACACAATACAGTAATAAATAAGACTTGATAGCACGTTACATTTTGCCACCCCTGGACGAACTAATATTTTGTGTATCTGTTTAAGCCTAATGAATTATATAAAATATTTTCTAGAATTTTTAGACTGTGTCTACTAGTACTTTACAAAGTCTACCATCCTTTTTCTTAAAAAAGGTCATAACTAGCACAAATTATCTAAGAAAAGAATGATTTCCAATTAAACAACCCATTTGTCAAATGTGATGTCATGTTAAGGTTGCTATATTTAATCTTAGCATAACTCAAGTGAAAATATTGTATACGTGTATTTTTGATCTCATTATCTTCACAAGAATAAATCTGGCACAGGGTTTTTCAGGCCTGATTTGATGTAATAGTATGCAGTGGGTCCATGCGGAAACAAGACAAATGTCTGCTTGCATAGTTTAACATGGCACATCATGTATATTCATGAATAATTGTGACACTAAGTATTCAGTTTTGTGTCATAAACAAGCTCAGATCTTAGTGACAAAAGCATCAAATGAATCCAATGGTTATTGATGAGGGCAAAGCACATTTTAATTGCTAATAAGCTTTCCGGCAAATTGTGCAATTGCTATTTAATTGCCAATTGGTGCGCTAATGTAAAATGACATAATAGGCATTTGACTTAATAGTGTAATAAATGTCATAATGTCAGTATAAGGAAGGTTCTTACTACTTCAATTAATATCATATGAGATTAATATAACACAACAGAACAGTACGTTAAACTAAACATCAATTTATCTCCAATAGCTATAAAAGTTATTGTACATGTTAAATATTTATGCTGCGCTGATTCATTGTTTATAAAAGGCTTTTGATGAAACAACTATTTAAGTTAATGCACACAATGTGGTCTTTATAAAGCCTGGACTCGCATTCGCACCAGATTTAATTTAAAGCTCATAGCATCATGCTGACCTTTTTGTATTAAGTGAAGGTTGAGGCCATAGCACTATTATTTATTTATATGTTTCTCATTCCCAGTGGGTTATAGGAAGATGAATTTTGATATGTCTAAATTCCTGTGTTTTTTTAAACCCCATGCTATGACCACAATGCCCCTAAAATGGCTATTGCTGCTACACTACTACTGCTAGTACTTCTTCATATGCTTATTAAAATTTAACACATTTGATCATTTATACAAAAAAGCCAAACAAAAAATAAATGGTTCATAGATTTTTTTTTTATCTTCTAGTTACATTTAGACAATAAAAACAATTACAAATTAAAAACTTTGAAGGCTGAAAGCATTGTGTGTGGTTGCTTTTGCAGAAAAAAGTTTAAAGAAGGTGAAGAAATTATCAAAAGTAGCTAAGCTGTAAAGTGTTGAACAAATTTGAACTAAGCAGAAATAAGTTGATTCTAATCATTATTATTATGGGTTATTCTGTTTCAACTATTAGTAAAGAATAAGAAAAGTATCTGTGGTTTCAACAACCATACAATTAATATTTGAACCAAATCCCATCCTTACCAAAACATAGCCAATGCCTTGTGTTGTGTTTGCAGATTCTTGCAATGGTCTCAGTTGTTAAACAGGTATTATTATATACTAATGATTGAAACCAACTAATCAATTTATGAAATATAAGGCCTAGACTATATACTGACTGTGGTGATCATAATGCAACATAATTCAAAGTATAAAAAGTACAAAGTGGAGGGATGACTAGTTGAACTTATCTCAGCTCTTTTGTGCTCTGATCGTTTGATGAAACCCTTTACTGACTCTCCCCTGTGACTCACGTCGTCCTCCCACTCTGATGCCTGCCCTGCTCCGCTCTGCTCTCGACTCAACTGAAAAACATTTCCCACTGCCCTCCATTGCTTTCATTTGCTTCTTTTTCAAACACTTGTCTAGCACTTTTCAATTATATAAGGGTCATGTTTTGTTGTGTCTTGCAGTCCTCCTTGTTGGCCGTTAAGTCTGGTATTTCACAGCGCTGTAACCTCTGTATATATGTGCTGCTTGGCTGGTGTTAAATATAGATCCGATATGCTGTGCTATGTGGCTGAGCTCACCTTGGTCGTCTTAACTTTGTTTCCTGTACTGCAGCTCCATCCTTTGAGATCCGGCAATACTTTACACTCCTCCCCGTCCATGCACGGATGCATCTGGCACCACCATTTCTGTGCAACTATGGAGGCTGGAAGAAAAGACAGACATACAAAATAAGATCTCGACTGCAAACGTTTAAGACATTTTAAGTGAATATGCTCCATCTGGAAGATTTTTTTTTTTTGCAACTGCACATTGACTGGTACTTTTGTGTCAAAATATACAGTAGGTCTGTATCTCATAATCGTACAAAATCCCCTTGGCACAGTTCTGTCTTCTTAAAACCAAATACTGTATGTTTTCATGATAATGTGCCCTGTTACTATTTAAGAGTTGTTCATCTTTTTTCATGTCAAAAAACTATAAAAAAAATACTTTATATCTACACATTTTGACAGGAGAGGGCAATGTAAAACCTATGCCAAGTTAATACACATATATTTGCTGTAGTGACAATGTAACAAAAAAGCTAAGACTACAACGCCAAATAACATGTTATTGTTTCCACGTGTTCCAAGCCACAACCTGCATTTTGTTGAATTAGAAAAAGAAAACACTTTTCCAAAATGAATACATCATAATGAAACACTGTTATTTACACCCAGAAAGACTAAAAATCCCTGAGCAAACACATATTTGTGGTTTGCAAAAAAACATGTTACATCTCTGCTTGTGTTTTACTGAATTTATCTAAGAGCAATGGAAAATATGTGCTATCTGTTAATAACATGTCAGAACATAAAGGAAAAGCAGATTTACTCTGGTATATTGGTCAGTTACTCACAGGGCTGACACTTAGAGACATACACACACAGCCAACTATTCATTCACCTATATATGGATGTCTTTGGAAGGTGAAGCACTTTCCCACTGCACTGCGCAGCCCATATCTATGATTAATAAACAGATTGCAAACCCTAACCCAATGTAGATATTATGTTATGCCATTTCACTTTGATATAATTTATTGAGATGAGTATAAGTAACAAATAAATTGAAGTATTACACAACAGTCTTGGGTTGTGTCTAAGAGTGGAGACCTGTCATTCTTCCCACATGTTTTTTTTAGTCTAGAATACAAGCCCTGGGTCAATGCCAGCTCTCGTGTGAGGAGCGGGGGTTTATCTAGCAGCGTTAATAAAGGGTGCAGTGGAGGTGGGTATGTCAAGGTTCTCCTTAGTTTCTTCGAGACAACCTACACGAGAGAAACAGCAGTGGTTTTAAGTGAAAGGAGAACTGTCAAAAATGGAGGAAGTCCGTGTCAAAGCTATTACAGTGAATGGAAGAAGATTGGATCGATTCACCTGTAACAGAGGCCACTTTGACATGATATTAAATGACCAGCCCGCTGCGTTTTATTGCACACAACTCAAAGTGTGATATAGCTCTGAGAGTAAACAGTAACATAGGTAATTGAATGAAATACTGGTCAATTGCTGAAAATATCTGAGATGCACAATAACGAGGAACCCCACAGGCTGGCAAACTCTCCTTGCAAAGAATACAGTATGAAACTTTTTAATTCTATGTATGAAAGCTGATTTGGGTTGGTTTTCCAGAGGGTGGAACATAAAACCAATCATAAAAACAACGTACTGCAAAACGCCAGTCCCATTTTTATAAATGTTTATGATTGGTCAGATATGACTGATAACCTTCACCAATGAGGTTGTGTTTTTGTCAAGATTGGTTTGTATTTTAGCAAAGTCAAACTCAAAAAGTAATGGTCGGATTTTGGGGATTTTTTTTTAATGAAAGGTCAGAAATGGACGAAGGAAATATGATTGGTTTTGGACAAGGATCAAACTACGGCCACAGATACTAACTACTTAATTTTAAATATTTACTATTGGGAGATATAAGGGTTCTGTGGCTCAAAAGATAGAGCATTTACCCCTGAACTAGAAGGTGCTAGCTTCAAGTACAGGTCTGAGGACTTTATGTTCCAGACCCACTTTATCTAACCAAGAAAGTGGAGGGGTCTGGCAGGTTAAACACCTCAAATAACAACCACACCAGAAGCTAACAATTTTGACAATATGGTACAAGAACCCATTTCTTTTCCATGACCAAAAAGTCAAATTAGATGCGTACCGTCTACACAAGATGGAGCGGCTCTTGTAGTCCCTGCCACCTGTCCGGGGAAGCAGGAGCATTTGACAGTCTGGGATCTCTCCTCGATCTTGTTCTTGTTGCAGCATCGGTGTGCAGCAATTACCTCACAGGTTCCCGCTTTCACATGAACTGCAAGCAGAAGCACACACAAGGTGAAAATGCACGTCAGCCCCATTAACCCTGTGATGCTTTTCAAAACATAACAGTGAGCCAAAGAATAACATAGAATGGTTAGATATGTAGATAGTTGTCCTTGTACAAGTTAAATTCTTGAACCAGATATACTACTGTGACTTTACTATTGTGAACTTCACAGAGAAACAGCTTTGGCTTTGAGGAAAAATAAATGCACATGGGATAACTAATCGAGCCATGCAGGGTCACAAGCCAGTGCGCTCTTGGTGCCAGTCGCAAGCCTATTTAAATATAACATGGTATAGTGTCAGGAAAGCCATCCAGCCTTAAACTTATGCCAAATCAGTATGCTTATCACTGCACACACGAAGGCCAATGATTTGCTGTGATGACCTTGAAAGGGAAAAGACGAAAGGAAAGAAGAAATGGACATGGAATAACTGACCAAGAAATCTAAAAAAGGAAAGGATAAATAATATGAGGACATTAAATTATCCCTAGTATTATTAAATACTAAAGATTTGCATTATATAATATTAGCAACATAGCATACATATTAGACTGAAACAATAACAAATTCACCATTTTGCTTTCACTGCCATGATCATTTGGACTTGTATTGAGCTATTTCACCAACTGGAACACAAACATAGTACACGTGAGGGATTATTGGATGAAAAGATATGAGCCAGCTATTGGCTGAACATAATACACTGATCTTGCTAACACATGGAGGCAAAGCCTGATGATTGCGTTATAATGCCTACAGAGACTAGTATAACCATAAACAATAAATACAACATTCATACATCAATTTTGTCTAAGAATGTTGTATTAAATCAAATCCTCAAACAAATTACATAGACCTGGCCTGAACTAGATTAAGTGCCTGGTCAGCAGCTGAGCAAATACACCTACTGTACTTGTAATTTCCCACATGGATCACCCTAACAGCGCTCAATATACAAGAGCTTCTTGGACAATCAGTTATGTATTATGCATGGAGACCCAAGGAGGCTGTTCATACGGTACACAACACAAAGTGCTAATACAGATGCAGTTTTGATGAAATGAGGTCCTGGTGCTATCTATTATCATACAGGAAAACTATATATAGATGAATTAGACCAATCAACTGATGTCACCCATATAAACTCACAATAAAACTAGAGACACTTATACATATGGTAAATATATTTAGAAAAAATTTTTGGAAACCGCAGTAATTATCAAATATTTAGCTTTTGTAAGTAATACTCTCTTGAGGGGGAAAATCTCTATTAATTTAGCCACTAATCCTTTTATCTCATAAACAATCGACTAAAACTTAATTTGAGTATCTTTACTGACCTCGTGGCTGGAGTTAGTATCTTTGGCCAAAAAATTATCACTACTTCCTTGGGCCATGGGAGGAAAGGGAATCAAAACCCGTTACAAAGAGAAGATTATGTAGATATGTCTAGATGATAAATATAGAGCTCCAAAAAGTGCATATTATATTCAAAGTACGTGAGTGAAGTGGCCCTTATAATACATAGTGAGATATTTGAGTATTTTTCTGTTTAAGCATGCCAGTGCTACGGTTACTTGAAATCCAGGTCATTTCCCAGGTGGAGGAGCCCCGGTTTGAACCACATCCAGCTCCACCTTTCAATGTATCCTTGAGCAACACAGTTAATCCAGTGACCCTGCACCTCTGCAGAGGACGAATCACCAGAAGGGACGTGGCTAATGTACAACTTCAAAACCTCCTATATTAATACAAAATGACTTGATTAGGCCTGTCTATGGGGCTTATTTATGTCTAAGTACATTACAATAACAATTATGCCTACACTGTTTTACTACAATTAAGCTGGATCAAACATCGATACTGCTTTCTATTTTATATTCATTACTTGCTGTGCTGCCTCATTGCTATTCTACACACGTTCCTGTTTTTACACATAACAATTGGGATTGGATGGCTGAGAAAAAAAAATCAAGAAAGCATTTGAAAAGTTTTGACATTCCTTTCAGATAAGCCTTAATTATGCCTGTAAAGATTTTCAATTTGGGACTTGACTTGAAAATAGATTGGTGTGAGCTTCCATCTTCCTATTAGCTAGCAATCCAGAAATCTCATCTACAACATTAAAAACATTTTGCTTCCAATCAATAAGGTGCTATTCACATTCCCACAAAAGGCAAGACAACAATTGCCGATTGAGTGCTTTTCACTGAGTAGAAACTTACTGATGCAAAAACAGGTCAGGCTCCATGCCCTTGATGTGATTATCTTTAAGCCACCAGCACGCCCCTGGTCAAAGTTAATTTGAAAAGTTGGGATAGTCTGAATAGAATATTCAAACTTTGTTTAAGATATAGATGTGTCTGGACAATAGGCAATCAAATAAGGTGTGAAGGGCCGCAAAGACAATCTGTGTGTGTCATCTAATTAAAAGTGAATTACACACTTTTGTTCTCTTGGGAACTGTTTTAGTTTATGTAAACTGCAAAACAAACATGATGTAAGCTCTCATTGTTTGTCATTCATGAGAAAAATAGGGTTAGTTAGCGTAACATCCAAATGTGTGTCCTGTTTTCACTGGTTTGTGGTGTTTCATAAAACTGTATGTTACTCTATGTATGTTGAGGCAAGAGTAATGCGTGGATGAGATTATCAAAAAGATGTAGAGAAAAATATGCCCTTATGTAGCTCTTTGGGTTAAAGGGCTACATAAGCTAAAGGCTAAACTTGAAAGTCAACTGTCGCCTTGGATTTGGAACAACAGCCAAGGACTTCTGTTGGAAAATCCCAGGTTTATGTCCCATCCACCATCCTAACAATCAACATCATCAACTCAAAGGGTATGTACTGTATACGGATGGTTTCGCTCAAAATGAAAGCGCCTTCTAACCATTGCTGTACATTGCCAATTGTAGTTTAACACGTTTGTCCACTTCTGTGGTGCAAGCATCAGCTGGCGTTGCCCCAGGACTCTGGGCTCATTAAGGTGCAGGGAGCGGTAGGTCAGGGGCTGCCCATGTGGACACAGTTACTGATTAAAACTGGAGTTGCTGGTCAAGGTCAGCATCTCTAAGGGGTACCCCAAACCACCATGCAGTGCAGACAGGATGTGAGGTCAGAGAGCATGTGCACTGGTCAGCTCAAGCTGGTCAAGATCCATATGAGAGGAAACATCCAGCTGACTGCAGCTGGACTCAGGACAGATGTAGGATCAGGAAACAAAGTAGTGCATGTGGGTTTTTCAAATATAGAGGTTCGTAAGCCTTTAGAGACATTGCCTATTTTAAATTTGTGGGTACATTTTTATGTAAACTTCTTCTTAAAAAACGTGAATGGTATCAAAAAGATAAACTTGATTAAAATTAAAACTAAGCCCATGCTTCGCAACTTTTGGATTGGAAACCAAAAGTGGGTTGCGTGGAAGTTTAGTATTATTTAAAATATTTAGCTTATATAGACTACACTGTTTTTGAACAGCAGAACTAATGCACAGCAGAGCTAATGCTAACATTTGCTCCTCTATTAGCAATGCACTGCAGACAGAGTCGTTACTGTCGTTGCTTGTTTTTTCATGCTTTTTTTCAGTGGTTATTCTTCTAAACTCCACTCTTGTTCTTGCTGGCTCACGCTGTAACAGGTGAGCAGTAACCATATACATAGGCTACATAAGTGCGCTCCTCAGCCTCTCCATTATTTGTTGTTGGATTGACTGTAGACTTGCTCATAAGAAATAAAAAAACTCTAAGCTTGTCATCAAGATCAACCCTATACTTAATCATGATTCAACCTTAAATTTGATCTTATGACATCCTGTCCATATATGCTTTCCCTCAAATGTCCAGAAGACAAATGAGCGGTGGCTCCAGGACAGGTGAAGGACTCTGAAAACAGGGAAGATCACATGTATGTGCAACATCTCCTTACATCACTGTGGATACCTGCATGTGAGGCTAACACTGGGACACAGATAGTGGTCCTGGCTGCTGTATAAATGGCTCCTAACACTACACCTGTGATCAATAGGATTCTATTAGAGCACTTAGACTGTCATCAGTTACAATCACGGCGCTCCCTCCTGCAGACGGCCTCTTGCTGGGAGACAGAGCAGGTGAAAGGACAGAGACCACTAATGAGAACTGACATGAGGCGCAGCCCTTCAGCCAATCAATACCACTCTGCAGCTCCACAATCATATTCATTGATCCCTAATTGATAAGCGCCAATAGACAATCACCGGTAAGTAGAAAAAATACCTAGTCCTAGCATTTTTAACTATCTTTTCACTTCAGTAAGCAATCCTTTAGCTGCCCTAGGCAAAGTGTCCCGACGGCTATGGCTACTGGCCTTGAGCCATGAAGACATGTTATTAAATTATGACATTAACTATAACATGTGTATAAGTATGTTCCCATATTTTTATAGAGAATTTACTAACAACAAGATTGATTAATTCTTACTTATGATGGGAAAAATCAAATAAATAAAATTAAATACTGAATTAAGACTCCTCATATGTGTAGTTGTTAGTTCCCTGGCATTTGTTCCTTGAGATAGAGCCAAAAACTCCAGCCTTAATATGTGCCAGTCCCAAGCCTATAGATACTGTATATGTAGGTTGAGTCTGGAAGGGCATCTGGTGTAAAAATCTGGAAACCTACCCTTGAAGAGAGTGAAACGGTAAATTGATGTTATGGTAAGGGATTTCAGAACCATTTCACAGTGCTCCAATTAAGTTTCTGTGTGGAGTGGCCATTATAATACATAGTAAGTTTTTTCATTTTTTTTCATTTATTTTTATTTATTTATATGGGACAGCGTGTATTAATGAACAGCAGCTAGTGCCGTAAATACACCGGATTATAGCTCAGAGCTAATTTCCATCCGTACTCACTCACTCACTCACATTCACACACAGGTATATTTTTAGAATTCTTTAAATACTAAATTTGTTGAAAAACAGAGAGACTGGGGCTCATAATGTCATCACACTAAAATTATACACATTAAATAATATTTCCGTGGAAGATTAAAAAAATCTCAAAGAAGAAGGTCAACTTGCCTCATTCGCACAGCCTATAAATGCAAAAGCTATAAATATTCAAACAATTTAGAAATGAAAGGTCATTTACAAAAAACAAGGTTGTGACATTACATTACATTTGTTACCTTTAATGTTTGAGCAGTGTTTAATTGCCGATCTCTGCAAAACTCATGTAGGCCACCTATGACATAAAAGTAGGATATAGTCCGCCTTAACTTAAAATAAATCAAGTTCGAACTCAGAAGGTCCTTGAAAACTTCCACCAGAGACTAAGCTGCAAAGGGCAGCACTGCGCATTCATTTTTGTTCTGGCACTTGTTGCCAGTCACCAGGTAAAGTGTCGCTATCACAGATGATCACATCAGGTAGAACAAAGGCGCGTGTAGCTTTCAGCTTCACTAGCAATCAAGTCATTGATCTAACATGGAGGTAGGTAGCTCCTCTCAACAATGAGCTGCAGGACAGGCTGCATCAGGATCATCAGGCTCATCTGTCCAGTTAAGCACAAGATACAGTAACATAACACTAACACTAACACTGGGTGGGGACATGGTTAGTATACTGTAATCAATGACTTTTTGTCAGCATGTCTTTGAGCGTGGCATTTGGGTAGGATACAGCTGAACAACTGGGATTATCAGATTCTGAAACTGTGGTACAGGAGTACGCAGGCCTCTTCTTGTGGTACTCAAGAGTCCTTTGCAGTTCAGGTTTATTTATTTTTATTTAATACATTTTTTTCAGTAGAAAGGTGTAGACAAGTCCTGGTTTAGTCACAGTTTATACCAGGTTAGTAATAATTTAGTCCTGTAAACCATGTATTCAGCAAGGTGTACCTAATAATGTGGAGAGTATGTTTTTATTAAGCTGTTATAATATGCCATTACACTTGTGGGCATTAACATAAATACAGATATAAGATGTTTCTGTGCCTCTGTTTACCAAGAAGTACAACAGCAGACACCAGCAGTAACTTTACATACACTAATTATAAAAAACTAACATGCTGCCAGCGAACATGGTAAAGCAAAAACCCACAGCTCCAATGGTGAGTTTTCAAACAACACTTGAATTAATTTAACTGTTCACAATGTATGAATATCTTTTTTAACACAGTAATCACTTCAGGCATCAATGTAGTGATTCTACTTTCTAGATTATTCATTATATAGACAAGACTGAAAAAAAGATATTTAATGTAATTCATTATCATTTTGGTACTAGTATTATATACTTTTGTCATGAGCAAAACTACAAGAAATTGTGCACTGTAGGCCACGGTGTCATCTTTGGCAGACTGAATAAACATGCATAAATATCCTTCTATCATTAAACAAGTGCATCTGTTACATGAATATTCAAGTTCAGCATACCACAAATACAAACATGAAGACCTTTTGAAGCTCGAGTGAATTATTACGCCAGAGGAAAAAGTAAAGTTCACTCGTAGTGTCCCCATATTATCTGTGAATGCTTAAGATGAAAGTACAGTTAAATATACACTAAGCTTTCCTTCAGGGCCTGCAGTAAAAGTATGAGAAAAATACAAAGATCGTCAGTGACCTGCATGTTGTAAATAAATGGTTGGAAATATTCAGAGAAGCTATTTCATGGTTAGCTACTTCAGCTGCTGAATTACTGACACTGGCCGCACTCCTGAGAGTGAAGTGAGGTATAATTTTTAAAGTGAGTATTTGTGAAAGAGAAATAAATATAGAGCAAATTACAGGATATTTTTGAGAACTTCACTCTTTGAGCCGGTTTGGGGTACTTACATTGTAAAGCATAATGTATTTGAAATAAGTAGACATCTAATAACTCAAGCAATTGTTGCAGTTGAAAAAGCACTTCAGTCAAACTTTAAAGCGAGCAATGAGTATAGAGTTTGTAGGCCAGAGGCTGATCAAACACCCAATAAAGCGTGTAAGCAGTCATAGGGGGCCTGAAAATGTTCAAGCATATTAACGTCAAATCAAATCAAATGGCTTTTCTGGACCACCTTGTTGACGTGGGCGGCCTGACTGAAAGCAAACATCTTTGACCACTCAGGCATGAGACAACAAGCCCAGCATCAGGTACATGATGAAGGACAGACTGTAAAAAACAAATAGTATTGTATTTTGAGTCCTGCTTCATGTGACTTGTTTACAGTGTGGCATTTGTGGGCTGTAAATACACAGCCAGATCAAAACAGTCACGTTCTCCACAGACAACAGCAGCTAACAAGACACAAGATGGTAGTCATACAGTGGTAAACACAACATTCAAACTGATGACAATACAATGCCAAAGAAAACTTTTGCAAAAGGCAGGTACAGTATATTTCAGATAAATACCTGGAAATGATCAGGTGAACAAGCTCCCAATAACCTATCACAAGATTATCTTATCCAATCTGAATGCCTAAACCTGCACACTGTTAAATTTAGCACCGTGCCAGGATGTCCACATTAGTAGTGCAATCTAGCCATGGTTTGATGGAAATCAGATACATTAGCTCTAAGAGGGGCAAGACGGACTTCAGAGAGTGGCTGAACCCACAAATCTGATAGGAATCCAGCTGCTGCGCCAGCTTTGCAGCTGTAAACTACACTCACCGTCCACTTTATTAGGTACACCTTGCTAGTACCGTGTTGGACCCCTTCAGAACTGCCTTAATCCTTCATAGCATAGATTCAACAAGGTACTGGAAACATTCCTCAGAGAGTGTTGTCCATATTGACATGATAGCATCATGCAGTTGCTGCAGATTTGTCGGCTGCACATCCATGATGCCAATCTCCCGTTCCACCACATCCCAAAGGTGCTCTATTGTATTGAGATCTGGTGACTGTGGAGGCCATTTGAGTACAGTGAACTCATTGTCATGTTCAAGAAACCAGTCTGAGATGATTCGAGCTTTATGACATGGCGCGTTATCTTGCTGGAAGTAGCCAACAGAAGATGGGTACACTGTGGTGTAAAGGGATGGACATGGTCAGCAACAATATTCAGGTAGGCTGTGGCGTTGCAACGTTGCTCAATTGGTACTAAGGGGCCCAAAGTAGGCCAAGAAAATATTGCCTGGAAATTCCAGACTCACCGCTGTACCAGCGGATGAGTCGGGTCGCCTTAGAATCACTTTGATTTCTAGGGCAGAGCAAACCCGAGTTAACGGACAGCGGAGTTAGCCAATCAGAAAATGGCGAACGTGACTTTAACAAAGCGACAAGAAAGTGAGAAAGTAAACAAACGGAGTAGTGAAGCCACCAGGGAGGAACGAGGGAGTTATTTCAACATTACCGTACCTAACCGCTGAATGAAACAAACTCTCATCTCCTCGGTGCGCCATCTTGTTGTTGTTGATTGTTGTCGGTGAGCAGACGCTGCTCGCGAAAAACACGTGACTTAAATAAACCAATCAAAATGCACGGTACAGTTTGGATTTGAGTAAACCACTGCGGGCGGCGTGGTGACCAGACTGATATTTCTCTGTAGAATAACACAGAGACATATCAGTCTGGATTTTCCAGGCAAAAGAAAATATCCCCCACACCATTACACCACCACCACCAGCCTGAACCGTTGATACAAGGCAGGGTGGTTCCATGCTTTCATGTTGTTGACGCCAAATTCTGACCCTACCATCCGGATGTCGCAGCAGAAATCGAGACTCATCAGACCAGGCAACTTTTCAATCCAATCTTCTATCGTCCAATTTTGGTGAGCCTGTGCGACTTGTAGCCTCAGTTTCCTGTTCTTAGCTGACAGGAGTGGCACCCGGTGTGGTCTTCTGCTGCTGTAGCCCATCTTCCTCAAGGTTCGACGTGTTGTGCGTTCAGAGATGCTCTTCTGCATACCTCGGTTGTAACAAGTGGTTATTTGAGTTACTGTTGCCTTTCTATCAGCTCAAACCAGTCTCGCCATTCTTCTCTGACCTCTGGCATCAACAAGGCATTTTCGCCCACAGAACTGCCGCTCACAGGATATTTTCTCTTTTTTGGACCAATCTCTGTAAACCCTAGAGATGGTTGTGCGTGAAAATTCCAGTAGATCAGCAGTTTCTGAAATACTCAGACCAGCCCGTCTGGCACCAACGACCATGCCACGTTCAAAGTCACTTAAATCACCTTTCTTCCCCATTCTGACGCTCGGTTTGACCTGCAGCAGATCGTCTTGACCATGTCTACAGCCGAAATGGATTGAGTTGCTGCCATGTGATTGGATGATTAGAAATTTGCGTTAACGAGCAGTTGGACAGGTGTGCCTAATAAAGTGGCCGGTGAGTGTAGATACTGCCATGTGATTTAGATACTGATATGTGATTTCTTAATTATTTTAAAGATATTTTTTTTGGCTACTACTGTAAAATAGTGGAGTAGTGACAGAAAAATATTAAGAGCAGGGAAAGATATTAGGTAAATGGTCAGAGTCTGTACTCGAACCCACAATGCCAAGGCAAGCTGTAGTATGGAAGCCAAAAGCAAAGCCACCATAAGCAAAACTGCAATACAAAAAAGAAAAAACAATTTCCACGTTTCCATGTCATAAGTTCTCTGAGCACATGACTTCAAAGAAACCAATGGAAAAGGATGTTGGGTAGATTTCTGGTATTAAGAGATTAGAAAAAAGAGGTGTAAAATGTCCCCAAATTATTCAACTCTTCAATCAGTTATTACTAAAACTAAATGTGAGCAAGTTGAATTGTGTGGCATAATCCATGGTCGTGTTGTTTCTGTGACAAGGCTCCATTCTGGTTGAATCTACAAACACTGTCAGAAGTGTCAGCTTTTAATTGGATTACCATATTTAAAAAAGACTGACTCATTTTTTCACAAGTGTAAAGCTGCTGAGCTGACAGTCCTCCCTAACACACTCACAAAACCAGGAGACAGACAGTGGCATGAGATTTTATTTTATTATTTTATTTTTCCCTGAGATTTGTTAAAAAAAAAAAAATAGATAAAATATTTCAACAAAAACAATGTGCATCACTAATGAAGACCTCTGCTGTTTTGACAGAGTGCACAGCGAATCGTTGCTTTAAAAATAGACGTGTCACTCTATTCAGCTTTTCTTTTTTTTTTTTTTCGTGAATGCAAATCTAGAATTACAGGATTACTCTTTGAAGCCCAGCCGGGGAGCTTCTTAGAGCCTTACTGTATCATTAATATATCACTTCCTCATTGGTCCCATTTCTTTCATTATGCTAATCTTTGTGCTCGCTACGGACCAGGCCCACTATAGAAACAGTACAGTACCCAGTTCCCTGAGAGTGTGGTATGCTTTGGTAGATTAGATGAAGTGTGTGTCAGTCCCATTCATCTGGCTGCCACAGTGTTACAGCCCACCACTGACTGATCAATTGTAGTCCCTGAAGGAATCGCGGCGTCCTATAAGTGAAAGGCTACTGGAGTTATTAAATCCAAGCACAGCCTCAATGGAGAGGAGGAGACGATATACATGGACATAAAGGAGTCATTTTCAGACAAGCATTAAGACTTTTATTTCATATTGAATGTGTGCCAATATTGAGGAATATAAGCATATATTTACATCTGCCAATAAGGTTATGTTTTAACTGACTTTTGTTAATTTGGTGGTTTGTTTGTTAGCAAGATCATTAAAAAAGTAATGGTTGGATTTTAAAATGTTTACTAAAGGTCAGTAATGGGCTAAGGGAGGAGGGCCACAGTAGGTCAATGGGCCACAAGGGGTCAGTAAAGGGACAAATTTGCAAAAGAAGAAAAAAAAAAAAAAAGCAAAGTAGATGCATTTCCATCAAGGTGTTTGAATGGATCAGGTTAGCGGTAAGATAGTGTTACAGGAGCAGCAAACCTGCTCTGCTGCCACTGCACCATGATTCCTGCAGAGGGTGCACATGCTGTGTGTTAGTTTGGCAAAAATAAGAAAACAGTGGAGGCTAGATTGCTAAATGGTTTACTATAAATAGAAAATGACATACAGTATGTTCGGGGTTGCAGTGGACAGACATTTTATGCTCAACCTTGGGCTATCCGGAGTATTCTGGTTTTCTTTATACATCAACATATAAGGACAACACCATGGCTTTAATGTTCGCTACGTCAGACTTTATTTGACAAATTTCATCTTTCATGATTTGCACAAAATATAATAACTTACACGTTTTTGCGAATAAGGTTTATATTTTTGAAATTTGGTGTTTGCTTCTGATATGATACTTCAAAATGTCCATAAAAATAAGGTTATGGAAACCCGTTTTGTCTTGATCATATTGGATTTTTTACCCCCCCCTCCAAATCCCACTGACATCCCCCGACTTCATCCTCGTGGAAGGGAAGAATATGATCGATGATTGTTGGGAGGCACTGGTTGTAAAGAGCTTAAGTTCATAGGAATTTGTACCAGTTTGTTCCCATGGTCTGAAGCAACTTTTTTTTTTTCTTCTTACTCGACCATTTAGGTTTTGGCACTTTATTAATAGCAATAAGAGAAATGCTAACTGAATATTTGATAGATGTACCTATATTAATTAGATGCAAACAGCCATGAAAGGATATAATGGGTTCTCAGAGTTTGGTCTCATGAACGGCTCACACACTGACTCAATGATCTTAATAATGTTCCTGATAATTGAACATAGGACATTATATTGGAAAATGTAACTTTAACCACATGAATGCACTGCTAGTACTTAATAATAATAGTTTGTCTTGATAAATAATGTGCTTCAAGAAGTATGTGGCCTCACTTGGGGCATTAACTTTGTCGATGCTACTTTTTAGGAATGCTATCAGTGAAGTCTAAAAATGTTTAATTAAGTAGTTGTCAAGGACACTGTGGTCATAATTACTAGAGCATGACCGATATATCATTAGAAAATTATGGTTATCGGCCAAAATCTGGCCGATATCCACCGATATAAACAGTACACTTTTACTGTGTGCTGGAATAAGACCTGTTTACTTGCAAATGGTGGCCTTCTGGTATTTGTCCAGCAGAGGGAGCGCTATTAGGCTCTTACACTGCAGTTCTTAGGAAACTCCCTAAATCACCTTTGCATTTCGGGACAACTTACAGTTGCAGATACACCAAATTTAAACTGAAAACACTGCATGTGCATTACCTGTCGTGCACAACCTCAAAATTATGCAAAGAGTTTATTTTTGATGGATGTCGCAGCCTTCATGCGTAAAGTTAAACAGACAAGCTCGAGACAGCAAGTCAGACCTGGGATCAGTGAAGAGAATCTGGTATATTTTAAAATAAAAAGCATGTGCAGACTCTCGACCACATCGCTATGCAAACATTGCGTCTTAACTGGTGACACAGGGTCACAAACAGATCAGACACCATTAAACGTGACTAAAAACAAAGTATTTAAATACGTAGCATGCTTACCCACGGTAGAAGCACAAAAGTCACAGAAAAAATATCCAAATGAACCGGAGGTAATGATGAGACGGGCAAACTCTTCTTTTGTTTACATATAGCTCTTTATATACATGGTTGTTATGAAGCATGACTTCCGCACTCTCCTGTGAACTCGTGGTGTCCCAAACTGGTTCTCGATGTAAATTGTCTGCAAGAATATCAGATCAGCGACGTACTGCACATGCAACATATTCAGTCTAAATTAAGCATTACCATTCAATACATTTCTTCTCAGACCATGTCAACACAGACCAAACTCTGCAGGGACATGCTGTTGTCTTTGAACAAACTCTGTGGCGTTAGGTCAGATGATGAGTTTATTTTAATATTTGTAGACAAAATCGATCGGTCTTCATGAAACATTGATGTTACATTTGTGCATTTGTGCTTCTATTCTAGCAGTGCTCAGTCTGGGAACCTCCAGGGGCAAAGAGAAGAACAAATAAACCATCTATGTTGTAAATAAAGTTGAAGGTATATTTTCTCAAGATAGCTAAATATCAAGGGTTTTCTTTTGATGCACCTATAGACTACTACAACTGTATATACAGTCAATTTTTGTTCAAGTCCACAATGCAAAATTTACAGAATACACCATTAAAGTCACAACAATTTATTAAAGAATTTCAAACCATGATGGAAACTGTGAGTTGACATACTACACTGCTTTATAATTCACACACTGACAAACAAACCCAATCCCAAAGTGCTTTTTTTTTTCTCCCAACCATAATCAATAGAGCACCGTGCACAGCTTTAGCATGACTGTGTAGTGCACCATGAAGGCAGACAAAAGACGCTTTACTCTTCTCACCGCTCAGCGACATGCACACACGCTGCTTATCTATCAGCCGGATGTTACTAAACGCCTGCCATCTCCGCTCTCCAACCCCATTCCTGCCTTTTTCATCCCGAGCCGATTCCACTGATACCTTTCGGGGCTGACTGACAGGCGCCGTGCCGTCAAAAGGCATGTCGCATTTGGCTAAACTAAAAGGAAATGCGGGTCCCAGTTTAAACAGCTCATTTCTGTAAGAGTGACAATGATCCATCTCTATTCGAGGAAGATGACAACACTGCGGTGAGAGTGGTGCAACAACGGAGTCTGGAAATAGAATGTAAATGGCTTCCAATTACTCACAACAGAAGATCAAAGCGGATCCTTTCCTACATCAAACTGTCATGTAATTACATTAGCACTGCAGCTAAGTGAGAGGTATTTTTAACCTGCTACATCATACCAAGAAGAATATTACTTCATTAGTGGCAGCAGCTGGAGGTTTAGTCATTATGTACTGTAGAGGCAATTGACTATTTCCCAATTATTCTCTGTTTTCTAACATTAAATTAACAGAGCTACACACATTTTCTTCATTTTAAGGAATTAACTCAGTGTCACAGGTTGCATTTTGTCTCAGTGCAAAATAGTGAATGCAATGTTTTGGAGCACAGTCAGCAGTAAAGGTGACTCATTAAACCGTTAAGAGTTACAAGAAAAAGATATTCATTAACTTGTTTTTTTCTTCACTTATACCACTTGTAAACATACAGCAGTGTTTAGGTCCACATTTTTTGAAAGCACACCACACCCAAAATGGTACGGTACAATTTTTAGGGATGCTTCAGACCCCTTTTGGTAATGTAAACTTGTCTGACCCATACCCCACTGAATAAACTCACTTCAACTACTATTACTACTACCTACCAAACCTAGTATAAACCCCAATCCAGATGTGCTATCCACAAATACTTGCATTCCTTTGGACACTGAAGAGTAAAAGTATGTTTCAAGAAATTTCTTCAAAAATAAAATTCAAGTTAAATCTACCAGTAATTTTGATTTCTGGATGTACTCTTCTACATCAAACTGTCATGTAATTACATGAACACTACAGTATGGCTAAGTCAGAGCTATATTTAACCTGCACTGCTAAATCATACCAAGAACAATATAACCTCATTAGGGGCAGTGATGATCCTTTAGTGAATCAAAGGCCCGAGGACACTATTCCAGCAGCATCTGACCTATCCACTCACTGACAGCTCTGTATAAATGTCCTCTTTTTAATAGACCATCACGTTGAAAAATACCGTCGACAAACCTTTTAAAAAAGCCATTTCGGGATGGCTTCAGTTTGGTTCCACCCATTACATTTTATGCTTCAGTCCATTCACATAAACCTGATACTCAGCATCCATTGCTGTTTTTATGGAGCGACGGACTTGGACATCCCAGCTCCGCACTTTATTCCTGCTGAGATGTGAGCCACAAGGCGAGAACTCACGATGCACAGCCGGAACATGGAAGCAAGCAATTGACAAAGTGCATTTTAGGAGCTTATATTTCACTTTATGCACTTTGTATCCAGCCTCCGGTGAATAACTACCAGGCCATAACAAGGCATTACTTTCAGACAAAAGAGGAAACTACCCAAGGCTGACGATTTCCACTACCTTCTCAATGTAGCTCGACTACAGATGAGCACTAATAAATGTCTGTTAGGATTTATATTGCCGAGCTGTATGGGAGAGAGAGGTTTCAGGGGACAGTTGTGCTAAATTTACGGTTAGGGCCTGCAAATCTGTAATAGTAAGTAGAGGGAATTAGCGTTTGGAGAGGGCATTAAACTTTCCCAGAACGTTCGGAAACATTCGGAAATTATACTATAGACCAATTTGGAGACAGATGTTGAGCTGTTGAAAAAGGCTTTTCTGGTTTTAATGGCGGCAGCACCGCAACAAGCAGTGCACCAGAGACAGAGAAAATACATTAGATGAATTTCAATTGAACATAGTAGACAGTTTATTAGGTCCAGTGTGAGAACTGCAAATTTATATTCTTCATAGGGAAATAACTGCCATAACATTTGTCTTTTAGGAATTCATATTTGTTAATATGTGAATTAAAAATTTTGAGCAACTAACTTTATAACTTTATAATATATTTTAATGTATTTATGGTTTTATTTAATCTTAATGTGACCCAGGTTCTGAAAAGCCTGCAATACCAGCTGACTTTAACACCAAGCTCTGACTTCCACATCACGGTGAATGGTATGGTGCATGTCAGGTCAGGTCTGCATTGTTTTTTATTGGTAAATCCTGAAAAAGATCTGATCCTGGTAAGGTTTGTGTATTATACACTTGCTATGTAAAGCAAAGTGAAGACATAACATTCAAGTTCTACACAAGTTGCTTTTATTGAATGAATGACTCCTAGTGCTGGCTATATCTGCTTTTTCACAAACATGAGAAACATGAATATATATTGGAAAATGCTTTCAGCATTTAAATACATTTTTCTTATTGTTTTATTGGCCAGTGTTACACTCTGAGTTTAGGGAGTGATTGTACTAATCGATTTCAAAACTATTCATCACATTTGATCATTTAAAAATCCAAGCTATAACAAAATTTCACGCTATGTAACTTCATCAATTCAAGGTAATCTCCAAATCAAATGTACTTAATCAACATATCTATATTTCTACCAAAAAAAAGCTAAAGTTAAATAATCAGAAACTAAACTATTATACTATTATACTATTAGACTATTTCAAAAATTACTTTACTTGATTAGCAGACCCCTAAAAACAGCTTTTTAATATTTTTCAGTTTATGTTCATGTTATTTGCAACAATGTTGAGCAATGTGAAATAAATTTGCAATGTTTGAAAAAAAAAAAAAAAAAAAAAAGTAGTAGTAGTGAAAGTAGTTGCGTTGCACTGTGGGCAATTTATAGCCAGGTGAAGCCACGGAGGAACCACAGGTGTATCCTTCGAGAATTAGCCAAACGGAGGAGATGAGCTGCAGAGGACGAGGGGAGTTTTAAGCATTTGAAAGAGCACTTGGCGAGACGCTGATGATGTGGATCACTCTGAAGTTAACCGTGAAGGATCCTGGAAATTGAGAAACATCCAAAGTGTTCTTAGTAGCCATCTTCTCTAAACTTTTATTAGTCATACTATCAACATCAACAACCAGCAACAGTGATACATGTTCAGAAAGTGATGATTAGAAAGAACAAGCACCCATTATTATCACAGTGTGTAGGGAGGTCAATCTCCATGTCCAACGCTGTGCCTTTAATAATCCTGACTGCTGTGAACAGGGTGGTCTACCTCCTCGTGCTCGGCTCCATTCAGCCATGCACCATACAATTGACTAACTAAAGATGTTGCTCTAATTGCTGGGTAAGGGCAGGCTTTCAGTTTGTAAGACCCAATTACTGCCATGCTGTTAGCACTTCTCCACTAATTGCATTCATCAGCTCAAATCGTTATCACCAGGCTCTCCTTCAATTTTGATGAAAATCTACAAATTCTTCATTTCAGAGTTTGAGAGTAGCTAGAGGTTAAGTCATAATGTAGCGGACAATGGATTTAGTACATGTATGAGCTGTAATTAGAGAGAGAACTGAGATGGAAGCCAAATACTGTTACAGAGGGATGCCAATCTTTCTCAATAAAGCAATGACAGTGATGGTCCGGGCAATTTCTCACGTGAGATCTTTATGCAAAAAGTAAATAACGCAAAATGTTATCAAAACACATTTTCTGTAATTATTTTGTCCTAGATAACCCATAAGATGGATGTTTGTCCCAACAATTTCACTTTTTGTAGGTGACATTTGAGGTCTAATTCTGGAGTTCACTGACATTTATATATATGGCCTTAAAAAAAGAGTAAAATATTAACAGTATTTTATACACCACCAGTGTGGAGAACTGTGGGCATGGATATTTTTAATGTGACAAGAAATTCCTATTAAATTGAGAACTTTATGGCCCAAGGTAGGGTGTACTCTGGACACTGACCAGTTAGTCACAGGGCTTATTGGCACAGATTGAGACAATCATTTACTCTCACATTCATTAACTTGGGGCAAGTTAGATTCACTAATTGAACTTACACATGTATTTTGGCCATGGAGTTGGAGAAAGCCCATAGTAACATGGGGGGACATGCAGACTCCACTTAAAAAGATAGAGAGAGAGTACAAAGGATTTCCTTGCTGAGAAAATTTTTCATCATCATTTATTAATGAGTGTAGCTTTAAGCTGAGTTGTTAGTGTTTTATAATAACTTTTTTCTGCATAAAATACTATATTATGTAAACAAATTCCCACTCTAGACTACTGTGATAGCTTTATTACTTCATATGCTTTTCACAATTCAGACAACACACTGCTTACAGCACTTACAGCTGCTGTACCTGCTGCTGCAGAGCCACATATAAAGTATTCAGAGTAACTTACTTCACCACAGCAGGAAATAGCCATTCAACAGTGCACTGTGACTACTATTGAAATAAAATTAGATACAAAATTTATGCAGTAATTTAAACATTTCCAACATTTACAGTACAAAATATTAACTTAATAATACAAATAATAAAATACTAAAATGTAACCACTGAATACAGGTCTGCTATTTGTCCACTAACTCTAACCCTGCCCCCAATGAAATTTGGCTGAGGATGATCTGTTATTATATAGTTATTTTCATGATATATTGTAATTATACACTAGACACTGACAAAACATTTAAACAGTACTAAAATACTTTAATAATACTAGTTTCTTTATAACTTCCAGTGGTTTTTGAAGAACTCCAACTTATCTTCTAACTTATATTCAGAACATAAAATGGTAAAAATGTGTCGGCTGTGTATAGCAAAATTTAATATTATACGTGATTTGCACTCCAAAGACAGGAAGTTAACAGTAACCATGGAGAACAAAACATTTTAATAATTCTAACCAATTCTAATACAAATGCAAATAAGCTCTAAAACCAAACTCTATCTCACTTGAAGCTACTGTAAAGTTTGTTTCTAAAAAACTTTCACAGTACTACACAACATTACACAAATGCTGGGAATAACAAACTGTGGACTGAACTTTGATTTGCTCTGAGTGAATAAAACAATTGATATTCTCCCGGCACATACTCTATGGCTCTGCTGCGGTTTGCCGGCTACACTGCCGCACACAGAGGGGATACATCCAAGGCCACACGCAGCCACTCAGGGCTCATCTATACAGCTGCCATTCACACGCGTATAGACCAGGACGTTTGATGGTTTTCTAATCTCGCTGCTGCCACCGGGAGATGGGGCGAGCTGACCCCTGTCATCCCCACAGTGCATCTCAAACAGCTCCACATCTCCATCTCAATCTCTCTCCACTCGCTATCTCCGGCCACCGTAGTGCCATCCACCTGCTCTCCAAATGTCAGGACGAATGCTCCAGCGTCACATCCCCACACATCCCCGGGGCTGCAATGACCTGCTCCACTGTCGCTTCCTGCTAACCCAGGGCGAGGCCTCCATTCTGACCTTCTGTGTACTCTGCACTGGGCCTATCACAGAGCTAACACACACATTTACACATGATTATTATAGTATGCATTACATCCTGGTGTAATGAAGGGTGGCTCAAAGACAGCAAAGGTACTGGAAAAATGATCTACTATATACAGTAAATATGCACCATTGTTTCACATACACCATGGAGACATTGGTGGCCTGCCATTGTCTAACTGAATGTGTAATCTAAGATCTCCGCTATGCAAGTATCCCAGCCCTGAGAGTACTGAGTGAGAAGGTTTTAATGGTGAGTTTTATACCAGTTTTGTGGTATACTCTACATGAGAAGAAGCTTAAAAAGGAAACATTCACATTGTAATCTTTAACATTTATAGTTATAGCACACAGCTTAAAAACAACACAAACATGGACAGTCACATTTTCTTTTATGATAAAGGCTGGACAAACACCATCTCAAAGACCAACTGTAAGCCTGTAAAAAAAACCACTAAACTACATTTAAGAGCATCAAGCTTTCAATTCACTGTTTCTCCGCTTTTGTATCTATTTGCTTTTAATAGGCCAACACTGATCCTGTCACTCGTTTGTGTGTAAAGAGTGTTTGACAATTAGCTGCACAGTTCAGCCTCGAGGATAATAGTTTTAACCTTTAAAAATCATCTCAAATGTCCTTGTAAGAGCTGAATTCCTCAAAGAACATACTTTTTCAGTAAAATGGTGATTGTCAAATGGATAACGACATACAGAATGGGTTTGTAGAATTTCTATCACAATCTTTTAATGCTAGTTTCACTTTTAAACTCGAAGAAAATAATAATCATTGTTCCAAGGCTATCTTGTGAACTACAGTTTCATAAACAGTAGAAATGCTTTTAAAATTGAAATGCAGAGTAAGTGCTACTGACTATTGTTTTTAATCATCTAGTCTTTTCTCCAACTGGATGGGTTTTCCTGATTGGCCCAACATTAGGATTTATTATCTAAGCAAATGCATAACTGTAATAATAACTGAAAAATCTTCTTGAAGTAAAGTAAAGAAGGAAAAACTACATGCAAAAATAAAAATCGTGTTATAGTCTGCTTTAAATTTATGCACTGGAGAATTAGTTTGTTCCTATTATAAAATAATGAGAATGAAGAGGTAAAAAAGTTTAAATCAATTTGCATATAATATTTTAAAAAAATCCCCTTCAGCATGAAAAGAATCAGCTTGAGAGTGAGTCATTAGAGTGCATCAGAGTTTTTAAAAAGTCCCCACCATAAGCAAATATGGAAATATTGTATTGAATTCAAATGAGAGTCACTGCACAGTTTTATCTCATTAATAAGGCAGCACAACCCTTGTGTGTGTCTGTGTGTGTGTGCGTGTGTGTGTGTATGCGACACAACTGCATTCACAATTGAAATCACAATATTACAAAACACAATTTGCCAATCACAGAGGTTGCAATTATTTTCAGAGGCCATAATTATTGATTATTTTACTGTTTTGTTTTGTTTTTTACTAACAGGATTTTGTAATATATCATTAATTGTAGGAACAGCTAATAGATTCCAGTGTTAAATCACTTTTTATAATAACTGATATGTGATCAACAGGGCAGTCACAATTGTCCTGTAAATTAAGTGGTAAAATTAAAAATATATATACCATAGCAATAATAATCAGCAAAGACAATATCTCTATGTCAGACCAATTAATGTTATGGGTGTTTATTTGACAGAAATTTACAGTGTGAAAATTTGTGTCAGGGAAACCACATAACTTTTCTTGTTTCTTGTCGCATTCATCTTTACAGAGCGCCCCCTACATGTTGTAGTAAAAGCACTATTGTAAAAACTCATGACATAAGTCTGGTTGATGGCATTTCGGCGGTGTTAGGATGGTTGAAATATACTTTATATAGATAGTTTTGGCGGTTTGTACTGTGGAGTAATTGCAGCAAAAAACTATTGAACGGACTGCTATTTTTGCACAGCTAAAATAAGGGCTCTACACTTATCATCAAGATCGACCCTACACCTAATCACAGTTCAACTTTAATTTTGATTTTTGGCACAGCCATACAGGACATGTTGCTTTCTTGCAACACCCGAAATTTCAGGGATACCGGTTCAGGTCTTCTATTCTTGCAAGGTTGGTTTTTCGCCAAGATACTGCAGGGGAAGGTGCAGGGGGCTTTATTCACCCTACAACAATTCATTTAGCCATCACATTGACTCTGAAACTGTTTAATTAAGGATTTGTTCCCTTTTAAATCAAATTGGTATGGCCAAATAGAAAACCTAATTTAAGTAATCATGATTTTGTTCTAATTCAGTCCTGGTTTAGTCTTTAGTAAGTTTTCATTAAGTCCCAGTTTTGAACAATGAGTCCATAGCCTTTTTAGTATGTATATAAATTAAAATCCAAATCAATTATTCAAGTTATTGCATATCGCATTGTGTGTGTGTGTGTATATATATATATATATATATATATATATATATATATATATATATATATATATATATATATATATATATATATATATATATTGTACTGCCCTAATCACAATATTGATAAACAAAAAACATAATTATATCTTTTCCCAAAAATGTTTAGCCCTGCCGACTTGTAAACGGAAGAGCTTGGAGCGTTTCATTACAAGCGGAGGAAGATGCTGACATGTTGAATCATACAGCCTCAGCAGGAAATGTGTTCTTCATGCCTGCCAACGTCACTCCTCACAAACACAGACCAGAACCGCAAAGAGCTTGATTACTGCTTCCAAATGGCAATCCAGTGAGTTAGGGTTACGGGTGAAAGAATCAAAGTATCTAAATAGCTGAGTAATGAGGCTCCCATTTGACCCGGTGGCATCGTCCGTCTAAATCCTATCGACTGGACCAAAACAAATTGTACTAGCCGAAAGGTACTTGTTATCGCTCTCCTCTCACATCTCTTCCATACCCTTCCAGTCCCTCTGCACTCTTTCATGGCCAGCTAATGAATGTAGATAGAGCTCCGGGGGATGCAGTACTCTTATTACGGGGGGTTATGTGAAGCTCTCGTCAGGCGATTGTGAAAGGTTCAATTGCCCCCACCTCAATAAACACAAGAGCTAAAGAGGTTTGTTTATTAGGCGCACCTTGACTTGACCTCTTCGCTCAGGGACAGGCAGCGTGATTACCCAAGTGTCGGAGTGGCTCGCAGCAGCCCACTTCTTACCTCTGCCTCCTAAATAAATCACAATCCACATGACAAATGCAAAAACCAAGACGGCCATGTAAGGCTTCAGATTAAATGGTTTATTCAATGTGTTTGCCGTCGAAAAAAATTCAGAATTTTCGCCATCAGTCTATTGTGCTCAAATCACAAAGTGTTGAGGCTGCTGTGATTTCCACACACACACAGGTGACCAGAACTGCTTTACAAAGTAGACATTTATTGGACTGAAAAGCTTTAACAATAATATTGTAGCGTTGTTATTAATTTAATAAAACGTGCTATTTAAAAAAGGTAACATTTTATTGTGCTTTTATAAGCTATTCCATTTGAAAACAGTAAATCCCAACAAATAAAAATCTGGTTGGAAGAACTGTTTTACCTAAAGTAGGGTGGGCTTTACGCAATGCTTTGTTCATCTCATTGGTTAAATGTACACATCTTTTATTTGCATACAGAGGCAGACTTTATTCTCTGTGTTGGTACTTTGACTTCAAAATTCAACTCAAATTCAAAGAGAGACTTTGTCATGTTTTATTGTTTAGTTCAAAAAGCATAGTTTGGCAAATAAACATACCACTCACTTTGTGAGTTGATTACTTACGGCACCGCAGTGGCCACCCCAAAGGATAACGGTGAACAATGTAAAGAATTCTCTTTTTTTATGTTAAAATTGCATATGTATAAATTCAATCAGTACTGTGATGTAGAAAAGAGGGAAGGAAGGAAAGAAGGAAGGAGGGAGGGGTCAAGTATCAGCAGCAACCAAACAAAGCAGTTCTGTCCCAGTGTGCTCAGATTGTAAATGTCTTTGTCCTAGTGCACTGCTGTAGGTCTAGTGGTAGTAAATCTGAAATGCACACCAGTTAAAGTTGAAGTTTTGTGTTGGTTAAAGACCAAAACTTGCATGACATAAATCACTACCTTACTATTTACAATTTCTCTTTCCATTCAAAAGGCAGGTATTTCCCAATAATGTGTGCTATGGAATATCTGTCCTGTCATTGTTAATTGTCCTGATGCCCCAAAGCATTTTGCTGGTCATGTATTTGTATTTGTTTGTGCCAGTGTGCAGACATCCCTCCAGCATTGTGGCTGTTTGTCCGCCAGTGGAATGAGCCTCATTATTTCAATGTGTAGTCACAGCTTCTGCTGTTACGCCCAGGGATCAGGCCATCTCCCCGTTAAAGACAAATTGCTTTGAAAGGTCTTGTCCCCTACACACACTATCACACACTGAGGTGGACTTACAGTACTGGTGCTTTCCAATGCTTTCGTTGCATGACTGCTGAGCTGGTGAACTAAAGCATATATGTTTAGTACATGGTGTCCTTGTAGGCAAAAAAAAAAAAAATGAGACTGGGCTAATTGTATCATCTTTGTAAAGAGTTAGTGAGAAATCTGGGACAAGTGTATAACAATGGTGACATAAATAATATACTGTCTGCAGTCAAACCAACGCAAAGCTATGGTTTTAAATGAGCAATGATGCATGTAATAATGTTGAGTAGAACTGTGAAAAAAATAAATAAAGAAGTCATACTAAGAGTTTACTATAATTCCCATTCTGTATTCCGGCCTCATGGCTATAAGACATAGTAATGTGGCGGCCATAAAAATGCTTGTCTTTCTTGTCTTTACGCTCAAATTATTTAGTATGATTGATTCAAGATTTCTAGAGGGCAAATGGACACAAATTTAGCAACAACTAAATGCAAATGCAAACAAACTACAGAAAAACACAAAAGCGGTTGTATCAGGAAAGACATCTGGCCTAAAAATATGCAAATTATGTGTTGTAACCTCTAAACAGAGAGGGAGTAGCCAATAGAAAAATTATTAAATCATTATTGGATAAAGGCAGTGTAGTTGGTGCTGTCTTTTTCAACCTCAAAAAGGCATAAACCATAAACAGTTAATAACAAAACTAACACACTTCAATTTTTCTCCAGCCTCCTTGCAGTGGATTCAGTCTTACCAAGTCAAATCGTTTGCAGTCTGTTAGAGCTGATAACCACCATTCACCTCCCCTTCATCTGTTCACAGGTGTCCCACAAGGATCTATTATTGGCCCGTTACTTTTCTCCCTGTACATAAATGACCTCCCAGCGGTGCGTCCCAACCTCTTCATCCAGTAATTTACACACACAGTACTTCACTAGTTGTAGAAGAAGTTCTTACACAGTCCATGGGACATGTCACAACCTGGTTGAGTCAGTGCTGCTTACAACTTAATGTAGCCAAGACAGTGGCCATGTTTTTCACAAAATCCAACAGTCCCAGTGTACAACCTGATGTCTTTGTGTCAGGACAGAGGCTACAGGTCGTATCTGAATACAAGTACTTTGGAGTCCTTATAGACAGCAAATTGACATTCAAATCACAAGTCAAAACAGTCTGTAAAAGACTCAAATTACACCTCTCCAATTTCTGTTATATCAGGCCACAACTGCCATCAGGTACTGCCAAAGTTTCCATGTATCCATCCATCCATGCCTTGATACTGTCACATATCACATACTGCCTAACTACATGGTCACAAGCAAACATCACTACACTGAAATCATTAGAGTCTCTCTACAAACAAACAATAAAAATACTTGATAAGAAATCAATTCATTATCAGCACTGCTCAATATTAAAAAAGTACAAACTTTTACCCCGGGACAATATGATCAAATATTCATAATTATGTTTGTTTAAAATTATTCATGGCTTGTCTTCTCCTCCTCTCAGGCAGTTTGTTAACATTAGAACATCATCATATCGTGTCACTGGAGGTGCAGCCAGAGGGGACTGTATTGTTCATTTGGCCAGTCTTGCAGTCACAGCTGCACATGAGAGGAACTGTATTCCAATTAACATCAGAGAAGCAACATCCTATAATGTATTTAAAATTACTTTAAATCAGAGCTGCCAACACTAATGTGTTTTTGTCCTGTCTTCTGCTCCTGTCTGTCTGTACAAGGCCATCATGTTCTATGTGTTTTTACTAACTTTACTAATGTACGTTGTGTGTGGATGATTGTGCTTTTAACACCAGTTTAACACTTGCCTGTGCTTTAATATGTGTATAAATGTGTACATTTATAACTTAGTAAATAGTAGTGTGTGTGTATAACTTTGTCCTATTTTTTAGGGTGACGCCAGATAAAAGTCTGTGGACTGTGGATGAAAAATAGCCTTTTGGCTAATTCTGGTGCATTTACAGAAATGTGAATTAATGTACACTATCCCTGTAATATAAACCAATAAATTAAAAAAAAATTAAAAAAGAGAGAGACTTTTAAACGGATACACAAGTCATAACCACATTTTTGCCGCATTCAGTTAATGTCATGTTTTATGACATTATGAGAACATATGTAAGAGTGTATGACACCTACTTATCTATTTCAAGTATTCAAGTCAAAGTATTATTTTTAATGTTATTAAACATTTTAAGTCAAATACTAACAAAGTTGTTCTAGTTTTAATTTTTCACCTCTGATGGGATGAAAAGGACAGAGGATGAGAAAATGTCAGAACAGAGGAACTGGAGCACAATTTTACCCTTTTTTTTAATGTGTCACTTTTCCAATGCAAATGCAATAATGCTTGTTGCAGAACATGAACAATGGGTGTTAAGTATAATTTGAATACATAAGCTATTCAAAACCTCTTATGCATAGTTATGAGGCCAGTTACGCCACCCGGGATGGTGCAGCCAGGGCCCCACCCTCGTGCCAGACCTGGGTTTGGGGCTCGCTTGTGAGTGCCTGGTGGCAGGATCCCTCCCTATGGGGCCCGGGGCCCAGCCGGGCCAAAGCCCACTTAGACTTTGTGAGCAATAACAATATAAAATAAAAAAATAAATGAAAAAAAATGTTGAATACTTTTCCTGTAATCCTCACATTCTCATGAACAGACTGAAGTAGGAGCAGGTAACACAACAATGTACATCTTTTTGTCATATTGTGTGAAGAAAACTACACTGTTTTTCTCTTCGCAAGTAAATGTGAAAACAAGTGTCATACCAGCATGGCTTCGGTGAGATGTTGCACTGGTCATTTGTCCCCACAGAGACACCATACAGACGGTCACTAACAGCGCTCTCCTGCACATGCTCTGGAGGTCCCGCTCCCGCATTCTGGAAAACAAAAAAATTGCAAATGAAGACCCTTTAAGTTCATTTGTGAGTGTAAAGGCACACCTTAGTTCCTATCTGTGAACATTTCCAACTTCGCAGAGACAATGTACTGTGTACTACTTCTTTCAGCAGTGTTATGTTCGTCCTCACTGGATCAGTGTACAGAAACAGGAAATATAAAACTCAGCTCTCTTTTTTGGGTTCTATAGAGTTCAAATATATTTCTAAGCACATGCAAAAGATGATATTAAATTTGGAAGTACTATGTACTACAAAATTACACAAAATAATTAAAATTATAAATTAAATTACGTAAAGCACTTTACATTTTTAGGTCTCTACTAAATTATATGTCCATGTTTAAAAAGCTCTAGAGTAAAAAAAAGGCGGTCAATAGTAACAATTATTAACAACTAATTAAACCACAAATATGAGCTCAGCAGATGTTTAGCAAATGTTAATATTTTGTAAGAATGTATTTGCTGTGGGGCACATGGGACAATTAAAGTCACAGTCAACCAGACGAAGCCTCTTGAGCTGCAAATTACCAAGCAATGTCTTTATTGTTCATTCTACTCACATTGTATTAAGTGGTTTGGGAGTTGCATATTTTCTTGTCATATTTAGCTCACTGTCCAGCTGTAAGAACAGTACTTGTGGTCTTCCTCCTAGGATCCTAAGATCCTTGTGTCTTCCACTATGGTATTTCTTTTCATTTTAATGCTGATGACACACAACTATAAATACCCATATATCTATCACTGCTCTCAGAATGTCATCCTTCCTCAGATAAATTTAAATCTACATAGTCAAGCAGATTTCTGATGCTGCTGGATACATTTGTTATCTTTCCCTGTACATTTTTATCTCACCATAAAAGTCATAGAAATAGTCAATGACTTCCTTAAATTTATTGTTGTTGGTTGGTGAAAGTTAAGACCAGCATATCTAAAAATACAAAGAATTACAAAAGCAAGCATTTTACATTTATGTTATATTCTTCAGCTCATCCTGACATTGGTTGTAGTGGTGCTCAGAGTAGATTTTACTTTTCTGCTGTTTGTCTTTACAACTCTAATATACACTACCTCAATCTATTCTATAACATTAACCTTCTTATTTAATACTTAACACTGAAAACACTGCAAGCCATCCCCAAAATACACAAAAGAAGGACCTTTCAAAATAATAATAGGCAGCATTATCATGTTTAACTTTTCAGAGCGCCCTGGCTCCCTATGATAGTGACACACACCACCATGTCTGAAAATCAAAGTCACACAGTCATCACTAATGTCCATTTTGTGTAATTTATGTTTGATTGTGAATGTACTGTTATGTTATTTTAAATGTTGTACTTTTGTAAGCATAATAGCATTGCTATGATTTGACAGAAATACAGTACCTCATGGTTGTAAGTTACTATAGGTCGTTCATCAGAAAATCACTGCCCTTTGCTAAAGCTTTCTGTGGACAGTAAGTGTAACACCATGACCTACAAAATGGAAAAATTGAGCATAAAATGAATTAACCTGACATTCTATTTATTAGGGCTGCATGATATTAGGAAAATGGGTGATACTGATTACTGTGTTAAATATTTCTATAATGATATGACCAGCGATATTACAATACCCTTTTTGTCAAAGTAAAAGTTCAGTTTTATTTAAATAGGGCTAAGTCAAACCAGAACTAGACAAGGTGTAATCCAGATCTAAACCTGCACCAAACCAGGACTAAACCAGGACTAAACTTGGACTGAATCTGGACTAAATCAGGACTAAATATCGGACTGATCTGAGTCAAAACCAGGACTTTTTCAACTTTGGTCCCGTCTCCAATTGGACAGGTATTTTGAGGGCCCTTGTGTGAATTTCTGTCAGATGAAAGACAATAGTTGTTGCAATTTATTTTGTTTTTCTGCGATATGGATATTGTGGTAATCAATATTTCAATAACAATGAATTTGTGATATTGTACACCCCTAGTGGCAGGGCACACTATATTTGAATGAGAACACACCTCACTACACCTATCATATCAAAACAAAGCTACATCATAACACAAATATATAAGATATGAACTGGGAAAAAGGAGTCCCATGAAACCTTGCGGCACCATTTGTCTTCTTAAGTTTTGCAGTAGCTGTGCATTCTCAAAAGTTATGCAGAATTATAATAATAATTGATATACTGACAACAAATGTAGTGCATCATCTATAAGAGTACCCAGATCATCATATTACAGTAATTTAGATGTAATTAAGTCTTCTCCAATAGCGCTGCTGCTCCTGCTACCTGGGATGTGAGTCACGCTGTTTGTTGCTCAGTAATCTTCTTGTACTTCCAAAGGTCAGCTGTCCACTAAAACTTCTCATCTCCAAGTGAGAGGCCTATGGAGAGCACAACAAGCGATGCAATCAGTGTCTCATCTTGGTTCCAACAGAACTGGCCTCCTCTTATGTAATGGGAGCAGAGACAAATTACATATCTGCTTTGAATTCACTTCCAATGCAACCACTCACATTAGTCAAGCTTGGTTTCAAGCAGAGAGATCAGTGCTAGTGTTATCTGGCACCGGCTAACATACAAGGGAGATGTTTAGTGACTGCCTTTGTTCTCACAGCCAAGACGTGGTACAAGATCTTAGTGGGAGGCTCTATTTCTGTTCTCCTGTATCAGAAAATTTACAGTAAGAAGCATCATAAAAACATGCTTGTACAACACTAACAACAGACTGCATCTTTTGCATTTGGCCCTATGTTGAAGAACATAAGTCTGTATAGTTGACTTGACACATCTGCCAGCTAAGACGTAACTTGCATGCTAGCCCTTGCACTCCTGATCTTCTTGAATAGACACATGAGAGAGATATCTCCAGCAGTGTTTGTCTCCCACACTGGTGTCTACACTTACAAACATCTCAATGCCTGATAAAACAGAATCTATTTGTAGACATTAAGCAACATGTACAATGGCTGCACAATATATTTGAAATGTATCATTATTGAAATATCAATCAAATGCAATATCCATATTGCTAAATTTATTGCAATGATGTTATGGTCTTCCTTTTGACAGAGACTTAAGCTCCTTTCACATAGGACGCAGCAGGCACTCCACTGGGAGTGTGGAAAAGGAGATGTGCAGTTTCTGGGCATGGCAACCACACAGACCAGGAAGTGGTGTTAGCAAGTAGCAGTTGAGGCTAATTTTAGAAATGCAAATTTAGCCTAGTATTATTTTACCATCTCAGTGAAAGTAATGTTCAGGGCCACCACAACCTTCTCACAATCACACCATGTGCCACCCAGTGGTCTCTGACACATTGTTCTTGCGGACTCCAATTTACACCGAGTGTGTTGCATGTGCAGCGACCAGAGCCAGCTGGGGAACCACAGGAGAGTAGTGAGTTAAAAATCGTGAGTTCACGTGATAACAGCCATGTACTGTATATAGAGCTACATGTAGCCTAAACAAAAGCCACATTTGTCTATCCGACTTTGAGCTCCTGTTCATTTGAAAATTATTTCTGTGACTTTTTTGTTTCTACCATGTGTAAGCATGCTGCCCACAACGCAGCTGATGGAAGTTCACGCATTGACTTGAATGGAATCTATTTGTTACAAAGGTCGTACAAGACATGTAACATACACACAACATATTTGGTGTTTTGTCAGAAATACAAGGCTGTGTGATTTCCAACAAACTACATCTGGTTTGGACCAATAATGGGAAATGAATGGCTGATGGATTTGTTAGCTTTAATGATAGGTTGCTGTTACTAAGCCTGCAACATGGAGTTGATCTAATTGGATTAAATTACCCCATGACAGACATTTAACTGGGCCTAGTCACAGAAGTTTTTGTCCCTCTCCTACTGAATATTGTTTACTACATAATATTAACCCCCTAACCCTCAACATTAAGAAAAGTCTGCTTTGATATAATGCTCTGAAAAAATTGACAGACCTACAATACAGTGACACCTAAAGATAACCAACAAACACTGTACCATAACTTTCACAGCTACAGAGCTGGTTATAAATGTAATGATTTTTGCCTACAGTATGCCTAGAAATGAGATGGGTTGACCCATGCCAACTTTTATTCCTCATCTAAATCTACTGCAGCGTCTACAGCAGTCGTTCCAACCTTGCAGTAGTGTTCAGGTGGTCTGATGGAGCTGGCTAACAGGAAAATAATTTCAACTGATGGAAGTGACAGGGAGAGCAGGTGGCTCATCACAACATGGCCCGAACAGGGTAAACCTATTTTGGTGTAGGTTAATGCTGATTTCTACATGCTGCAGGCAAATATACACATTTAGTTTGCAGATTAGATTGGATGCAGCCACAGTTCACAATGTCATTTTCAATTATTGGCCTATGTGAGGTACACACTGTTCACTAACCTGTGCAACCTCAGCATGGTTTTTAAAATTACTTTGTTTATTTATGACACTGTACACTATATTGAACTGTGCATGTCAGGGCTCTGTGTGAGCATGAGTTGATTGGCTGAGAATAACAGTGAAAGCAAAATGAAATAGATTCTAGGTCTATGTATATTCAGAAAATGAGGTCCAGGAATCTGTGCTGGGTGCAGTACAGGTAAATTGGTATACCTTGGCTGGCTTCAAAATATGGTTAAAGAATCCAGCTTTTAAATACAATGTAAAAATAGTGGCGTATTATGGCTGGTGGAGTGGAGTTTTCATGTGCTCTCTGTGTGACTCTACTCCCTCTGTCTAAATAGGTAAGGGGGAACTGGTCTAAATTGTCCAAAGCAAATGAATGTGAGCGTGAAGGGTTGTCTTTCTGTGTATGTCTCAACCCAACCCCTAACAGGAATAAGCTGAATGAATGAATGCTGTATTGTATGTTACTGCATTTTAATCAACTCTATGCTCTACATTTTTCTGAACTTTTCCACCTATTGCTCTTGCCTAAATTAAACCGCACAAGCCTTCTTATTAAAAAACCTTACAAAACAGGTAGCATGGTGTAATGTGTAAATATAATGCACCAGGACTGGCATCAGAGGACAAACAGACAAATAACCAAAAGTCACAATTTTCCACTGAAAATGAAACAGGCTGATATTTCTGAATTTACAATTGCTGATGACAACACAAGCTGCTGTAGTGTACAAGCTCAGCAGCCTTTCAAAATGTCAAGAAAACCCAGCCTCGGAGTGGCTTTGTGTCAAGGTCAGACCAATGCACCACAAGCTGCACATTTTATGTTGCACAGAACAGTCCACGTCCTCTAAATGTGACAGTGCTACGCAAGTGTAATTAGTGTTTATGCCTGACAAATATAAAGAAAAGAATTAAAATATAAAGAGAAATTTATTCTCAGACTCACTGAAGGGTGCTGGTTGCTCTGTCACGCTCTGTCATAGTAAGTACTAAGTACATTTACATAAAAAGCATCTGTTAATATAAGCATAAAAGACAAAGAGAGAGAAGGCAAAAAACATAGTATGTGTCAAAGATTGTGACAGAAAAATTCTGCCTCAGGGGTCACAAGCTCATTGTGCCAGTCCCAAGCCAAGATAAGGGAGAGGTTTACATCAGGAAAAGCATTTGGTAAATAACCTCAATCTGCAATTTGCAGCATGCTAGAAAATCCCAGAAGGGAGAAAAAATTTGTAACTTTAGACATACTTAATCTTAATACCACTTCAATTCAGAAAGATCAATTATACTTAGTAAATGAAACACTGTAACACATTGTTACAGTGACAGCTGTGTGAAAAAACTGTTTTGAGAAACAGTTTCCAGTTTTCAAAACACAGGTCTTGTCTACTTGAGTTCATTAGACTTAGTAAATTATCTCGCTCAGTGTCGGCAGATTTGTGTCGCATAGCAACTACAGTCGAACACCACTCCTTGTGCTTTTGATCACCTGCTTTATCTCACATTAGTGATCCTCACAGCAGCTCATTGTGGAAAAGCCTTCTCTGTGATTACACTTTAATGGATAGCTATATTTTGCAGGCACAAAAACATAGTTGCCCAGAGCAGCTCGTGCCCAGAAGCAGTGGTGAGTCAATGGGACCAATAAGGCATGAGCATGTGTTTACAGCTGATACATGACAAAGAGTGGACAGGATCGAGGAGACTGCTGTGGTTGGAGGGCACAACACCACCGACACTGTTTATGCTAGGTGTTTTTGTTTACCTCTTATCTAAATATGACACACAGTTGGTTATGTACCAGCAGCCATGCCCCGGGCCAAGTCTGCTCCAAGTGATATGGAGAATAAGGGAATAAACAACAATCACACCAAAACCAAGAGAGGGTGCCTGTTTACAACTTCTCACAACACTTTGTTTCAATGTGCAGCAAAAAATAAATGTAAGCCAGATTCAGATTTTATTATGTAAGCTGTAAGATGTGTTGTATGATGGTTCATACCTGCATTATGGTGGGAGATTTATTTTATTTATTTTTTGCTCAGGCAGATCAGAGTTCCACTATAGTTTTGCCTTATAGTTGTGGTCACACTGCAAACTGTTTTTATGTTGTCTAAACAAACAAACAATCTAAATAAAAAATAAAATAAATGAAATAAAATATAGAAGGATTGTACTGGAGCAAAACAAACAAAAACATCCTCTGGGAATGTGCGGCTCTTAGTTTTGCCGCAACCATTTCCCTTTATATAGCGGTATCGCCCGAGAATTTAGACTATATAATAAGAGAAGACAAAAGGTATTTGGTATGAAAAGCGGTATATTGTCCAGCCCTATAAAATATCTCACAAGTATATAGAGTTTTAGTAGCTCATATTCAGCATACACTCACTGGCCAAATTATAAGAGACACCGGTTCTAATGCTCTATATGAAAATATGTGTTCAACAAGTAACAAGTATAAATCAATCACAGCAAAACCAAGAGAGTGAGCCTGGTCAAAACTTCTCACACCTTCTTTAAACCTGCACCAAAATGAATTTTAGCTAGATTTACAAACTGTAATTACTTATAAGGAATTATGTTTCTGAGTGTTTTCACAGCACAAGTGTAACTGTACACCCAAGGTCAGCCATTCAGTCTGTTCACTGACCTTGTGGTTAATTCATGACAGTTTATAAAAATCAATATGATGTATGAATGAGGCAAAGGCACTAAATATCAGAAAAGTGGTAAACAATGAAATCAGCTAACCTGAGTGATGTATTACACCATAATCAGTGTATAAATATCAGTTTGCAACACTTGGCTGGCATATATAGGCTGACTGCACAATCTGTCAAAGCACAAATAGTCCTAATAGTTGAGTGTTTACAGATAGACTGTGCTGCGTGGTAGTCAAAATAAGCTTTGTTTTACTTGGCGTTTTTTTTTTTTTTCTCAAGGTTATTGCTTGTGAAATGTCCATTATTCCCCAGGGTCAAAGGCGGAGGAGGAGATAAGCATATATTGAACAAGCATAGCTTAAACAATTGTTGCCTATTCCTTTCATCATTATGACAAGAATAAATGTTTTTAACGATATGATGGAAAAAATAGCACAAGTCTAGAAGGATCTAATGTATAGTGAAAAGTGATGCAATTTTGTTTTTCTTCCCGCAAACACTACACAGCGAATCCAAGATTCAGAATAGATTATGAGGTTGCAGAGTGCTATTGTTTTTCCTCAGCAGGACTGGTTATCTCACAAAATATTAAAGCTGTGGGGAATAGTGCATGCATACAGTGGGGCAAAAAAGTATTTAGTCAGCCACCAATTGTGCAAGTTCTCCCACTTAAAAAGATGAGAGAGGCCTGTAATTTTCATCATAGGTATACCTCAACTATGAGAGACAAAATGAGAAAAAGAAATCCAGAAAATCACATTGTCTGATTTTTAAAGAATTTATTTGCAAATTATGGTGGAAAATAAGTATTTGGTCAATAACAAAAGTTCATCTCAATACTTTGTTATATACTCTTTGTTGGCAATGACAGAGGTCAAACATTTTCTGTAAGTCTTCACAAGGTTTTCACAAACTGTTGCTGATATTTTGGTCCATTCCTCCATGCAGATCTCCTCTAGAGCAGTGATGTTTTGGGGCTGTCGCTGGGCAACACGGACTTTCAACTCCAAGATTTTCTATGGGGTTGAGATCTGGAGACTGGCTAGGCCACTCCAGGACCTTGAAATGCTTCTTACGAAGCCACTCCTTCGTTACCCGGGCAGTGTGTTTGGGATCATTGTCATGCTGAAAGACCCAGCCATGTTTCATCTTCAATGCCCTTGCTGATGGAAGGAGGTTTTCACTCAAAATCTGACAATACATGGCCCCATTCATTCTTTCCTTTACACGTATCAGTCGTCCTGGTCCCTTTGCTGAAAAACAGCCCCAAAGCATGATGTTCCCACCCCCATGCTTTACAGTAGGTATGGTGTTCTTTGGATGCAACACAGCATTCTTTCTCCTCCAAACACGACGAGTAAAGTTTTTACCAAAAAGTTCTATTTTGGTTTCATCTGACCATATGACATTCTCCCAATCCTCTTCTGGATCATCCAAATGCTCTCTAGCAAACTTCAGACGGGCCTGCACATGTACTGGCTTTAGCAGGGGGACACGTCTGGCACTGCAGGATTTGAGTCCCTGGCGGCGTAGTGTGTTACTGATGGTAGCCTTTGTTACTTTGGTCCCAGCTCTCTGCAGGTCATTCACTAGGGCCCCCATGTGGTTCTGGAATTTTTGCTCACCATTCTTGTGATCATTTTGACCCCACGGGGTGAGATCTTGTGGGGAGCCCCAGATCGAGGGAGATTATCAGTGGTCTTGTATGTCTTCCATTTCCTAATAATTGCTCCCACAGTTGATTTCTTCACACCAAGCTGCTTACCTATTGCAGATTCAGTCTTCCCAGCCTGGTGCAGGTCTACAATTTTGTTTCTGGTGTCCTTTGACAGCTCTTTGGTCTTGGCCATAGTGGAGTTTGGAGTGGGACTGTTTGAGGTTGTGGACAGGTGTCTTTTATATAGATAACGAGTTCAAACAGGTGCCATTAATACAGGTAACGAGTGGAGGACAGAGGAGCCTCTTACAGAAGAAGTTACAGCTCTGTGAGAGACACAAATCTTGCTTGTTTGTAGGTGACCAAATACTTATTTTCCACCATAATTTGCAAATAAATTCTTTAAAAATCAGACAATGTGATTTTCTGGATTTTTTTTCTCTCATTTTGTCTCTCATAGTTGAGGTATACCTATGATGAAAATTACAGGCCTCTCTCAACTTTTTAAGTGGGAGAACTTGCACAATTGGTGGCTGACTAAATACTTTTTTGCCCCACTGTATTGTTATATTTATATGTAAGGCTCCAATTATTGCAATACATTTCGATTTTTTTTTATTGCATTTGCTGATATATCAATAACAATATTGTGCAGCCCTAGGAGAGTACTCACTACACTTCTATCCTTCTGATGATATGGGTTCCCTGTTGGTAAAGTGAGTACCCTTGTCTATCATACAACAAATGGGGTTTAATTCACTGAGACTAGCTACTCGGCCACAAGGGAAGGGCATCTAGTGTGAGAACCTATGCCCCATGATTTGCTGTGGTGACCCCTAAAACAATCAGCTGTGTGTTGTGTTGGCATTAAACAATAAATCTAAAACCTTCCATTGTATAAAAGTATCCCATAGAGTCCCAAAAGGGAAATAAATCTTAACCTAACTTTCAAAATGCAAAGTGTGTTTATCAGCTTTTAATAAATGCATTTGCTGAAAAATCTTTTACTGGCCAGAGAAATTATTTTGTTTTGGGTAGGAAGTCTAAATCAATCCTTTTAGTCAATATTGTGTGGAAAACTCACTCAATTCAGTTTCAGACAATATTGATAATTTGAGCTTGCCCTGCTGTGTTCCCAGAGGCAACATCACAGAGGAAGAAAACTATAACAATAGCCTGTAGATTAAAATAGTGAGCATATATTTTCTGTCTGCACATTGTTAGAAAACAGATGCAATGACAGAGGTTTTACATTCAGCTTTTTATTTTTTATTTTAAAATATTCCTTACACAATAGCAGCAATAACAAGATGCACCTGGAGAAAGACCTCCACTAAGGCACTTGCAATGGTAAAAATACATTTCCCAGACCAAGGATTTACAAATTCAGTACTCAGTCAGTAGAGACGTTCACCCGCTAACCCCAAGGTTGGCGGTCCAAGCCTCGCTACCGGAATTGCATACTGTTGTTGTGTCTTTGCCTGTCTAAATATGTAATTGTGACTGTGTTTAGTGGTGATTGGTGGTGCAGTGGGCACAGACTGGCAGTCTGTCCCAGGGCAACTGTGGTTTGAGAAGTAGCTCCCCATCACCTTAGTTTATCACAGAGTGTGTCTGACAAATGAATGAATAATGCAATGTAAAGCACTTTGAGTATCTATAAAGGCGCTATAGAAATCCAATGAATTATTATTATTATTAAAAGTTTTATCTACTGAGCCACAAAACCCTTATCTCACAATACTAAAGATAACGTGCCCAGGCCTGTACTCAAACCGGAGATGTTTAAGTTCAGGGGTGAATGCTCTATTCATTGAGCCACAAAGTCCTTATCTCTCACAATTTGTTCCTTAATGGACCTCTTCTGGCTGTAATTATTGTTTGGGCCTATCTCACAATGATAGAAAATCTTGAATCCAGACTGTGTTCTGGATCTATACCCAAACTAATAAAATCTTCCATAGCCCAATACTGATCTGTCCTGACAATTTAAAATCTTGTTAACAGAATAACAAACAAATAAACCAAGACATTATTGTCAGAGGTAACTAAACTCCCACTGTGCCTAATCTTCAGAGGGAATAACAAAACTATGAACAACAGCAGTAAATGGAGAGGGCAGGGTGGTGGACTTTGGCCTTGTTCCAACGTTTATTCCCAGTGGGCAGGGTACAGTGTTATTTCGGAAGCAGGGCACTTAGTTCCAGAAGCCAGGGCTCAAACCTGTTGCAAAACTCTCCCTTGGGTGCAGCAGCAGAGGGCATGTAAGTCCTCTGCCACACATGGCTGGTCCCTGGACCTGCTGTGTCCCTCTCTATCTCTCCATCTGACCATTGTGGTTGGCTGAGGTCTGCTCACTTCTGACTCATCCCCGTGTCCTCGCAGCATGTTCTGTGCCACTGGACACACGCTACAACACAGCGGGATCAGATAGCTGTCCTGCTGCATCACCACAGCGCACAGGCCTGCAGAACAAGCATCAGACCGCTACAAAAGAGAGAGGAGACTTTGTTTTTCAATCCACTCACTTCCTATGCAAATACAACTGCAGTCTCCGCCATGCAGGTCTCCATTCAAGCATAACAATGAAGCTTGGATACAGAATTTGAGAATAGGGAAATATTAATTCTTCTCACAAGCTATAGGGTTTTAGTAGCTCATATTCAGCATACACACGCTGGCCAAATTATTAGAAACACCTGTTCTAAAGCTTCTATATGCAAATATGTAATCAACAATCATGTTCACAAAAGGACTGATGAAGTTTGAACATGGTTTTCTGCAGTGTTGCAAGTTTTCAAAGTAAGTGAACGTGCTGTGAAGATGGTCTACTCGTCTTTAACCTGGTCTACCTTTCTATAATCTTGTACCACTATATTACTATACTACTACTATATATTTTCCGTAGGCCTGTTGTTTCAGCAAGGGTTTTTTGCCCCAAAAAACTGCCACTCGCTGGATATTAATTCTTCTCACAAGCATAAAGTGTTCTAGCTAATATTTAGCATCCACTCATATATGTCATATATTACGTCTCTATATCAAAATATCTCTAGATCAAAATGAATGGTTGAAGTGGCTGAAGATATGGCAGAAGAGACCCTAAAACACCATAGCCAAAAGTTTCTTAAAAGCCCATATAAGGTCCTATGTCCTATATGATAAGCCTACAACACAAAAGTGAAGATTATAGCCACTATAATAAATGTCAAGAAGTGTTATACATCCATAAGATATATCCAAGAGCTATCAAGATATTTCACTTTTTACAGACTGGAAAAGTCAAGGAATGGTGTGAGTCAGTAGGATTCATCCAACCTTCACCACAAATGTCACCACTTCATCAAGTGCAGTACAGCTACATATAACTGGGCCTGAGTTCAAGTTAATGGCACAGCACGGACGTCTCTAGAGCCCAGTGACGTGAGTACTATGAGCAAAGACTTATTAATATTGTACAAGCCTATTTCTACTGCCTTTTGCGAGATTTTCTGTGGATATTATTTGGAATCTGAAAGGCAAAAAAAAAAGTTTTGTTTTTTTTTGTTGTTTTTTCAAAAATTGTTCAAAGAAACTGTAATTATAACTAATTTCATAGTTTCTTCTCTTTTAGTTTAGTGTTCTGAAACTTTTGCAAGCATGCCAAAACATAGCATCCAGCAGTTAAAAATGAAATAATTCAGAACCCAATTTATGCAGATAAAAGCTATCCACATTTCACTTACAGAATTTGTTGATCTTTGGATACGTTTGAGTAATTTGCATTTTAAACAGCAAAGACAAGTTTCAGGTTTGATATCGAGTCAGTCACTAAATTGGGCGAATGCGTGCACTACCAACTTAAATACATATTCAAATGCATGAAAAGTATTTTGACATAAACTAAAAGCATGTGCCAGGCATAAGCTGTAATAACATCAAAGTAATGCTAAGTGGATCTTCGAGCATTATTTTCACATTTCATCCAACAATATGTCTACTGAAGCAGAAAATTATTCCTCTGCTTTAAAGCAATATAAGTCACTCCAGAATACACAGCGATCACTTGGGCCCTCACACCCAAATACAATTAAGCTCTGAAGACTAACTGTGCAGATAACATCCAGCAACAATTTACGGCCAAATAAAACTGCACCAAAGCAATCATCGCTGCATGTGAGCACACAATGTTTGCCACAGTTTGGGAACAAGTGGTGAGAGACACTTTTAATGCTGTGCCATAATTTGCTGCTCAAATATAAAAGTGGATATTACCACCATAAAGAGCCAAGTACAAAGACTGGAATGGTCCCTGTACTCCTTTCAGTCTTTCTGTCTTGTCTGCCGAGGCAGTGGAGCCATATGCATAATCATATTTTTTTAAGTTTTATTCCAGTTTATGAACAATGTAAAATTTCAAAACAGATTGCCAAAATGGTAAATGCAAAACAATACAAGTCCAACAAAATCAGAATATAAAAATGTTATGTGTTAAAATGTGCTATAATTGGAGAAAACATTGTGTCATTAAAATTGTAATGCATTCTGAGTATTAGATAACATTTAATTCAATAATGTGGTACTTGTAAATTACTTCTCAAAGTATATTGTTACATTTCAAAGGCAAAATGTCATACATATACAACTTATAAAACTGAGGGTTTTCTCTGCCTTTTACTCTTTACCTCCACATTTTCTGCAGTCTACAGGCTATAGCTGTGTAGAAATACACACACACACACCAGTGTTTAACTGAGAAATAAAGCCCAGTGCAGGTGGAGACAGAGCAATGTCTACAAATTGTCAGTGAAATTCAAAATACTCACTGCATACACACAACATCTTCAATACAGAAAGTCACTGGATGTAGTCCAGGACTTATATAGTGACATGACATTTCAGACTAAAATTGGATAAAATATTTAAAATCCAAACATGTTAATTTAAATTGGGTTTATTTTTGGAGGTCAAAACATGACTTTATGGGCAATTATATAGAGACATGGCCCGATTGTGCTAAAAGTCGTGTGCTGTTGTTATACAAATAAAGATTATGACTTTTATTACTTGAAATTAAAGTCATATGCAAAAGTTTGGGCAACCCTGAGAGGTTGCATAATAATTCTGGGACTTGGCAACCCTTCTGTGGAGGACGTAATGACGGTCTCTGACAGCTGTCAGTCACAGGACCAGACCTCACTCCTCCCTCAGTTCTCCTCCTCTGTCTCTGCCAGGTCTCTGCCCACTTTTTGAGCCGTTTTCAACCTCTGGCAGTGGGCGGACTCAGGCCTGGGCCAGGGGTGAGTTACTCTTTAAGGTGGTAAGCAGGAAATGGAAAAACAGAGGGCAAAGTTTAAAGCCAAATGTGGCAGCCCAAGAAAAATGTTCGTGACTTAGATTCAGATCAGATCACATTTTGTGACCAAATCATGTAGAAATGGCATTGAGGCTTTATAATCAATGATTATATATTAAAATATCTGGCCAACCATGTGCTTTCCTCAAAGGAAATCTCAAGTTAGGGACGCTTCCACTGGCTGGTTGGTTTACATGGCTTGTTAACACAGAATCAATGATTGCCTGAGATTACAGCTGCAGCACTGGTAAGATCTGCTCAATGAAGCAATAATGGAAAAGGGAAAAGGGAAAAAACTGGCAATGCATTCATTCAATCCTTAACAAGGCAGAGAAAATTATAGGTTTGTATCAGACACAAAGTTAAAAGTTTTTCTGTTTTGTTTTTTACTCTCAGTCTCAGTGGTAAGATTTCATGTTCTTAGCCCAACTGTGGCTTTGCAGCGCTTTCTAGGAAACCCTCACCAGTCCGGGTAGTGCTTTGGTAATGAGTCCCAGTGCTATTGCTGCTGCTGAACTCACTGTTGTGCATTATAATAAGTGTAGGATAAAAAAACAACAAGTTGGAGCTTGAAGAGCACATCATTAGCCCCCTTTAGAACAGCAGTAGTTGCCAGAGAGTCCAAAGGCCAGCAATTTGGGAAAGAGGCCAGAGCACACAGGGCTCCAAGGCAACAATACCTAGTCCACCCATACCTTTGAGAAACTGAAAGTTCGTGCCAAATGCATTATTTACACTGGAGCAAGGCAGGACTGTGGTTCCATTTGCTTCAGCAGAAGTAGCTTTGCATGCATTCATAAATAATAAACACACAGCACAAGCGTAAAGAGAAGCCAAGTTCAGCACGGCAGAGAACAAACCTACTTAATTTACGCATGCTAAGACATTGTCCGTGCAAGTGAGTCACCCATGAGGAACTAAAGACCAGAGGCAGAAAAACAACAGAGAGAGAGAGGGCCACAACAGAAACAATAAATTTGTATCTCTGCAGCAGAGATGGCCAGACTTTCCTCTCCACAGACACTTCCTCCATTATGGGTTTCTGAACCACTCTTAGTCTGGCTTGTCCCCCAGGACCTATTTGCCTTGGGAGACCCTTCCAGGGGCATTAAGCCCCCAACAACATAGCTCCTGAGATCACCCCTCCACCATGATAAGGTGATGTTTCAAGGAGGCATGGAGTGAACTTAAGTTAAAATTATTGTCTACAGTACATTCTTTATTGTTTTCTAGTTATCTAAAAATATAAAGAAATGTCATTTGTGAAAATTGTCTTAGATTTGGTAACTGTGCTATTTAAAACAGTCAATGTGTGTTCAATAAATAAACACTGCACATTTTCGCATACATACTGTTGATCTCTCCCTCTTTGGATGATCTTGCTGTTGATAAAATGGAGATAACATGTACAATAGCGTTCAATGCAAGGCTTTCACTGAAACTCATGACAACTATAAGCTGGAATACATGTCTATTAGTTTTCATACATATCTGCCACTTATCTAACTCTTCCTCCATGCTGCAGGAGAGAATTCCACACAGACCGTCGTGACTGGTGCCACAAAGAGGAGAGAACCTTTCGAGTGAGATTAGTCATCAAGTCTGACCCTCACCAATCTACCGAGGATTTGCACAATGTTTGGATTCATTTTTCATAAGAGAGTAGTTAATAAAAGTTGTTACAGCCGATAGCCCTGGAGGAGCAGAAGCCGTAATTGGATGTCTAAGTGAGTCCACTGACATGTTTGGACAAGCTAATTCTCAGAGCAATTTAGAACTTTAGTGTTACTGTGCACCGCTCTGGCCCAGTGTGCTCCAAACACAAACACTGGTTCTACCCTGATTTATGTGTTTTCAGATCTGCTCTGGTCAGGGCTGCATAAGCATAATTATACAGTGGAAAGATAGCAAAACTGGCTTTACCAATTAGAAAATTTCCTAAACAGTAAAACAGCTACATTCTAACCATTTTTGTATGGTCAATATTGCAGTCAGGCGATGTTGTAACTTTCAATTGGCCTATTCATAGTTTTCAGTTATGAAACTTTGTGTTGCACCAGAGGGCAATACAAACATGGCGATGTGCAGCAGGCATGAGGAGATGCAGCCAAATGGGTGGCCTGACAACTCAAGAAATAATACAGCATGAACATGAGCATCGATCGGCTGCGATCGGTGATTGGCCGATCATGGCTAAAAATAGAGTGATCGGTAAAATGGGCCGATCAGAAGGGCCGATCAAATTACAACAAGCACGCGAGGCTCTCACATTTACTGTCCTGCAACTCCGGTTTGATTAAATTATTATTATTATTCTAGCAGTGTTTTAAGTTAAGCCTGGGTTATAACTAACACAAACCTGCCCTGGAGCTGCTGCTTTATGTCCCCGCTTTGTCCCCGCCTGCTCTTGGAGCGCACGGGACAGAACTGAGGTGCAGCAGTGCGTGTATTTGCAAACGCCAACGTAAATAGAGCTACAGCTAACCCGCTAACATTTACGTTAAAAGCATTAAGAAAGTTTGGAGTCTGCCTGTGTTGTTACGTGGAGAAAACTGTGCGTTTTGTGGCTTAAACTGCACCAAGTGGCTGCTAATGGAAAGAGAAAGTAAAAATGCAGCCCATGTGTCCATGTGTCTGGGAAGAGCACCTTTCATTGTTGTCTTCACTGCTCTCTTGTGCACGTTTTCTTCGTTCAGACGTTGTCAGCCCTGGCTGCAGGAGCTGTCAGCTCTTTAGTCCACTGTGTTTCAACCTGGTTTGGCTGCGCGTTACGTGGACGCAGGCGCTGCACCCGTGGACTCGCACTAATGGCACCAATTAAGATTTTTATATCAGCGGAGCATTCAAACAAAGCCACACAGACACTGGGCACACATTAAAGACCAATAATGCAACAAAACCTCTTCTAAAACAAAAATAAGTAGAATTTTGGTGTACTTTTACATTTACAAAGGCTACAGTATTTTTCAAGTGGAACTAATAATAGCCTGCATACATTACATTACTACATTGAAGACCACGTGATCGGTATCGGCCATGATCAGTATCGGCCGATCACAGCAAAGGTTGATCAGTGATCGGCCTCAAAAATCCTGATTGGAGCACCCTTAAAAACTACAAATACCGACGGGCTGTGATCTGTATGAGCTACTCGCTGCCTTGTTTGAGCCACTGACAACTGCTGCGTTGCTGCCAGAGGGACCTGTCTCCCTGTTTGGCCACAAAGCAAACATAAAAACACATGGAAATGTATTTTTTCAGTCTGGGTGGGTCATCAACCTGACACACATGAAAGGCATTAGTTTCCCATGCTAAAAGTAAAGGTGAGTACTACTAACTCACAGACATGAACTACCACTGGATACCACCAGCTTACTGTGGTAATTTCATTTAAATATGTTTCCTCCAAATAGTTACATGTATTAGTACATAGTACATAGTACATGTATCTGATAGGGTTTGCCCTGCCAGAGAGAAGGGCTCATTTATTGGCAAAAATCCACAATTATCTTCTCTCCAAGTCAGTTTACTTGGCATTGCCTATGGTTAAAATAAATAATATTCAACTAAACAGACATGATTTTGGTCAGTAGACAGAGCACAAGTTTCATATTATTACTTATTAATATATTAAGGTTGCGCTATTAGGTTCAATATTTGTGGATTTAAAAAAAAAAAAAAAACTCTACAGTAATACTAGCCCATTTCTGTTCACAATGAACTGGAAAAAATAGTGGGTTACTGGTGTGAAATTTTGCATAAGGAGCTAATTTGCGATTGCGTGGCCAGGAGTAGTTTAGTGGCCTAACTATATCAGGTTTGGGGCTGTGCTGACGTGTGCACACCTTGTCTCTGGGAACTGGGCGGTATTTATGAATCATGGCTTGCAAGCATGGCACAAATAAAGATAACTGGTACTTTATGTACTTTTGAACTATTAAAATAGGTATATTTGAATCATCATTGACCTCAGCGAGCAGTACGAATCCAGTCTGTGCGAGGTTTTTGGCCCATGGCAGAGATCTGCAGTGTGCTCTGCAGTGTCTGGCAGGGCCCCATGTATTCTGGGAGAAGGAAATGGTGAGGCAGAAAAGCTAGAAGAATCCCTTTTCAAACCAGAGCCAGTTTAATTCCCTTTTAGGGTCCCTTCAAAAGATTGCGTTCTGTGCTGCTCCTTTGTGCATCTCCAGCGGGAAGTCTTGTGTTTGTGTCTTCCGGGCACACTCCAGCCTATTTATGCAAGCTAATTTAAAGTAGAAATGAGGCTGCAGTTCTGGTGAACGCTCAGACAACTGCAAGTGAAGTGTTTACTGTTCATTTAATTCACCTATAGTCACTGCAGTAAAGAGGCCATGACTGCTATGATTTTATAAGTGTTCAATATCGTTACAAAATTCATTAACATAGATTGATTTTATTATTCAACATGCACTACACTATACCTGTTATATATTATGCCTCAATATAACACTGTCCACTATCCCAGGTCAAAGAAAGCAATTAAATGCTAACAATGAGACAGGCAAATGCAGCTAACTTTTATAAATCCAAACTATTTTCAGAGTACAATAAAACAGATTTGAAAAGAGACAATGCACTGAATACAACAGAAGTAGAACAGTCAGGCAGGCAGCGTATGATGGTGATTAGTGCCTACTGTGACAAAACTCTGTCAAACAATATTCAATCATAGCTTTTACAATTTTGTTTTGACAAGAAATAGATGTGAATTATAGGTCTGTTAAATGTATTTAAGTGAGATGCATTCAGTTTGCTGTATTATGGCCCATAAGTACAGTGGTACATATAAAATTAGTTACCTATAAAAGTGCTAATAGGTACACTTCTTTAGGCCTTAACCTCATTACATTAACAGTGGTATGAGCAGAAAAATATATTTATATTTCAGAAAAATTACCCACATTTGTTCTAAGATATGAGGTAATCATGTTTAAATCAAATATTAGTTTTACTGATAAGGGTATAGCGGATTTATTAAAAATGAAAAATATGTTTTGTTAAGTTGTTTTTGTTTACATTTTTTGTTTTGGTTCTAATACTGCATCATCGATGGTTCAATCAGTAAAGAAACCATTTTTTTTATTTAGGCTGCAATACTGTTTTCAAACCAGTATGAGCGCATGCTGCTTACAGTACCTTTAACTATTTCATCCTTGGTTATGCTGCTGGCAGTTGGTTAGTTGATGCAGACTGTTGGTAACATTGCAAGTTCAGATTTAACCTGAGGGCGAGGAAGTAAACTTTTTAGCCCTGAAAAATTAAATATTAATGATTTATTGATGACCATTTTAATCTAAAGTTAAACATATCAAGACGTCAACCACAAACACAAATTTGCTAATAATCTGGTCATAATAGCTAAGTCTTCCTCAGTTTTGTATCTAGCAGCGTTGGTTAGAAAGTGATGCAGACTGTTGCCATGAGGGTGAGGCGGTAAACTTTTGTGCCCTTAAAAATAAGACAGTAATGATTAATTGGAGACTATTTTGTGCCCTAAAGTCAAGTGCACCAAGCCTATTTATAATATTTTGAATTTTGTAAATTTAAGACATCAATCAAAAACTGATATTTCACAATGATCTGGGGTCTCGTTTATAAAGCCTGCATACACACAAAACAGGGCCACTTTCCAAATTAAAAACAATTTGACACGAGAGGACCTTTACACAGACTCTGAACCCTGTGTGCGCACTACAGATACACCTGAGTGCATAATGCGGCATCAGGTGTCTCGTTCTCCCCTCTCACTTGTGTCTTTTTCAATACAACGTTGTAAAACCCACTCATTAGCGGCTCATTCATACTTTTGGCTTTCTGGAGTGCATACACTTACACTTATGCATAGTAAGGATCAAGAATGACAAGGTATTTATTCATATGAACAAACCATAAGATGACAAAAAGCTGAGTATCCTACTAAATAGGCCTATTCCAAACCCAGTCCAGGGCTGCGTGCCATCATAGCTGCGTTACCATGGACGTGTAGAGAATGGAGTTGGCTGTTGTTAGCATGAACTCAGTGTGGACGTTAGCAAGATTAGCAAAAACAGAGCATTACAGCCTATTCTGTAATTGCAGAGGCTCACACGTCCCGCAGCAGCATGTTCACAGATAGAGCATGACAGTAGTGGTCAACTCATGGGAAAATTACACATTTAATATTACAGTGGTTATTTTTCTGTGGATTTGGGTGGATTTTCTAACTCGGGGTTGGTGATTGCTTCCCAAGTTTGTGAGTAGGAATTCACTCTCACACCACAGACCCTTTAGACTCTTCTTCCACAGTTTTGCTGCTGCCAGCAGGTTTGTTGCCATGGTAACATTAAGATCAAGCGTAACCAGGTGGTTTTCCCCAAAAAACACAAACTTACCAAGCACCATGCAACATTTACAATATTTTAAATATTTAAAATTTTGTAATTTTACAGAGACGCCAACTAAAAACAAATAAATTCATCTTTAACACTTAACCTTAGAAACTTAAGGAAATCCCTTTAGACTGAGAGGACCTGCTGCCGTTCTGAACCCACAGTGACTCTGTGTGAGCATGTCAGTGTGTTATTATGCCAATAGTGCGATTAAGCATAAAAAGGCTAGCAGGAATCCATATGGTTCATGAATACATACTGTACTTCTGTACTGCAGCAGTGACATTTGCAGAGATGCTATATATTGTACCCTTTTACATAACATTTTTCATTCCACACATTTTTAGTAATCTAGAGAGTAATCTAGAAAGTTTAACATTGAATCTATAGTTGAGTAAAATAAAAACAAGTTTGTGCATATTTTAAAATCACTTGGTCACAATACAGAATTTAAATCAGTGAAAATGTTTTCCACTTCTATTAAATTACCTTACATCCATTATTGTATTTGCTCTTCTGGAATGGAAAAAAAAAATGTTTTGCACACTGTCAAAGACAAGAAAGTATCCTTGATGGATCTTTAAGCATTAGGCACTTCAGTTTACTTGTAATGTCTTTATGGCATTTAACAAATAGTGCATAGATGTGATCATAATAACATACATTACTGAGGATGTTAGACTTTAGTATTCCAGTTATGCAGTTTGATTTGACTATGATATTTACATGAATGCAGAGAAAGCTAGTTATTCATGTAGACATGATAAATAATAGTGGAGTTTATGTTTAATACTGAAAAGTCATAGACTAAATGTCAAACTGCTTATTCACCAGGGTTGCAAAATCAGCTCAGCACATGTTCTCTATTTTGAACAATTTACATTCTGTTTGACTGTGCCTCTATAAAACAGGTGGGTGTTTGCTGTGTACTGAGGACAACTCTGTTGTAGTTTGAACTGAAATATAATTGCAGAATTGTATTGTCCTTTGTACCAAAAGTTTAATTTGCTTTTTAGCAATATAGCTTATATCTATGTTGGATTATAATGTTTTTTTATTTATTTATAAATGGTTTCCAAATTTGAAAATTTCCAAAATTTCCAACCTTAACTTCCTATGGAAAGTTTCCAGAAAATTTCTGGAAATTTACCAGAAATTTTTCGCCCCTTTGCAACCCTAGTCACCACATTATTAACAATAGAAGATGAGAGAAACTTGTTGTGACCTTTGACTGGCGAAAGCTAATGGCAGCTAACAGTGCCATGTCAGTCAAGAATCACTGTCACTTGTCAGAAACCAGGAAACAGTTTTTATTTTTTGATGATGGCCTGTCCAGCTAGACCCATTATTTTATTAGCAAAGTGAGGTGGGCCATTAAACCTTCAAACTGAATCAGATTTCCAGCCATTTGGATCGAAACAGTAACATAACTGTTTTTTTTTTAAATGAAACACTTTATCCCATGCTCTGTTTATCTTCTTAAATTACAGGCAGTTTTCTGTATGTTTCTACCACCCCCTGAATTCTGAATTCTGTCTGAACCTCTATCCAATTTTATTCAGCGATATCTGCATCCATTTATTTGATTCCTTAGAAATCTAACTCGATCGAAAGAGACAAGACTAATTCTTTGTATAGAAAAAAACTAAGAAAAGGAATTATAAATTAAAAAAAAAAAAAATAATGACCTTGCTTTACTCTACAATGAAGTTTTGAAATAAAAACAATTACTCAGTAGGGTTGGCTGTTTTTTCAGTTTTTTCTTTCTGACTTTGCTGTTTTGCTTCACATGCTGATGGATCACAGCCTGTCAGTTCGTCTGCTAAGACACCATACCTTACAGTGCACTGCAGTTTGGAAGCTTATCTTACAAACCCACTCAGGGGAATTGATTAATTCATCACCGTGAGCTGTTTTTAATTACAGTGTCAAATGATCTGTTAATGGACAAAGTGAAATCTATTACATCATTCTATATATAAGCCAGTCTTATGTGTCTAAGCCAACAATCTCTTGTCTCCAGCGGCTGAGGTCATACAGGATTACTGACATATGAAACTCAAGCATAAGCAACACTTAATTAGCTTTGGGCTGCTCACTTATCACAGTTGAACTTTAATCCTAGGGCCCGGACACAGTTTGACACAGCTTTACAAGGCACATTTGCTTCCAGGCTTCAAATGCCAGTCAGACCAACACCTTCTACTTTATCTCTCAACCTTTAAAAAGTTATTATAATAGGGTGTTTTGCCTAACATTAAATCCATCAAATGAGATCTAAATGTGAAAAGTAGGCAAGCTCAACACTTCTGTGAATAATGAGAGTTGTATGGTTGCCAGACTGCAGGGCAAACTCAAGGCCCCAAGGTTGAAAAGTGCTTTCATTGCGTTTGGCCTGAAACGATAGCGCAGCACATATTATAATGGCATTCCACCTCACGTCAGGTGAATGTTGATATGTGCTGTGTTATCACTTTGACTTGGACTCTTTGAAGGTTTTCTCTCAGTTTTGTACTGGATCTCACAAATAAAATTTTAATCTCCAGATCAAAGATAAGGGCCGCAATTAGCGTTCTCCAACATACGTCTAGACTTTCTGCCATAATTTGTGTAGGGTTCAATTTTTGTCTTGTCTCTTTTTATGATTACGATGCCAAAATACTAGATTTTAGGCACCGTAGGTTCTGATTTTGGAAGTCTAAACAGTTTTTGCATTATATGAATTGTAACATGTTTAAAAAAAAATAGCTTCTAAATCATTTTGGGTCTAACTAAGTGCATCCATTAGCAACATAGAAAGGGTAGAACAATTTGCAACAAGGACGGATAGATTGACCAAACACTGGCTCGATAGTTGTCTGATCACACCACGCAAAAGCATTCATGGCAAAATATCGGCATGGGGGAGATTAAAATGTTGTTTATGAAATATTACTGGTATTTGTGGTCACTAATGCTATGCCCCTGGCACCTTAATGCTGTTTAAGTGACAGTTTGGCCGCTGTAGCCTGTGCTAACTCTTCTTTTACCCAGAGAGCTGATTTGGCGCGGTGGGGACTGTGGTCTTATCCGGTAACCATGGCTCATTAAAATATTACCTTACACCACACGGCAGCTGTGAACAACGCTGTCCGAGCTGCACAAGCCGATTCCCACTTTCTTCCTGCTTCCGATCCCCTCTATCCCCTTTAACCACACATAACACTCTTTTCTACTTAGAGCTGCCCATATTCAGCTGGCCCCCAGGATGAGCTGTATCGGAGGAGGAGGAGGGGGGGGGAGAGTGGTGGGATATTAAACATGAAATCGGGAAATCCACAGTGCCCTTACTGGCCCACACTCTGAAATTCCTCTAACAACTTCCCTCCAAAAGCTCCAAGTATTAGAGCCACAGAGAAGCACCACTCAAGATGTAAGGTGGCGGATTAAACACGGCCTGCAGACGTGCACGGGGTGATGCATTAGGAAGCGTCATATTGGTCCAATAATGTGCTTTAGTGGAAAGAAAAAAAAGGTCAATCAGTCCAGTTTGCAAACGGTTTACAGAGAACATCTGTAGAGCAAAATGCACTCTAAAAAATAATGGCCAACAGAATTTGGTTCAGAATAGTTCAGAATTATTAACAGTGATTCCCATCTGTTTCACTGTAAGGTTTAATATAGTTTCAATCTTTTTTTTTATTGAAATATTGCTTAAATTACAGCAAAAACAATGTTAAAATGTGTTTAAATGTTTCAAAAAGTCACACTAAAATAATGTTGAAATTGGTTCTGTGAAAAATTCTCATTATATATTGCTTTTTATGTTTTCATAGTCTTTCTTTGTCATTTATGCAAGTTGGCACTTCATCCTACTCCTTTTGAGCACTGTTACATAGGAGTTTTTTTTTTTTGGGTTGCATTGCAAATTTGTTGTATATTTATACTTTGCTTAAATAAACTAAAATCAGAAAAAAAAAAAAAAAAAAAAAGTTAGAGTTGGATTTCAAAGGGGAAGAGTAAATTGATACAGAACACTACGATGCAATTCAATTGGACAGACACCCAATCAGAAGTCCAGTGCAGAACCAACACTGTGTCTGTGACATCGTTCTAACTAACTTAAAGGAACTAAGTTCCTTTATTTTGTATACGCACAGCAAGGTAGAATAAAAGTCATTCTTCAAATAAAAATATTAGCTGCTGCACAGTAGCTTATAGATGGATAAAACACCTTGAAGTCAACATCTGTCCAGGCAATTGTCCTGTGGCCTGCAGCCAATCTCATGCAGCACACATGTACACCAGCTGTGAACATTAAGTTACCAGCAGCAGGCAGGCCCCAGGTCAATGCACACTTGTTTACATACTGGAAAATAAAAAATCCTTATTGGTCCACTGAGTTTGTTATCTATGATTGGAAACTACATCCTGCACATGAGGCAATATAAAATGAACTTGGCAATTTACTTTATAGCCTTTAATAGGGTGATTCACTCAGACACCACATTAGCAGTGCTATGATTGAACTGTCAGCAAGCAAGATCAATAATGTGATAAATGGCACTTCATGATTCACAAATTAGTGAGAGGAGCAGTGGAAAAAGAAAGTCACAGCAACAAACAGCTGAAGAAAGTAACAGAATGCAGTGGTGACAGCAGATCTGAGACAACAACATGTCACTGAAGGTCTATTTCTATATATGATTTTAATCACCTTTCAGTGATTGACATGTTTCTGACAGCGACAGTCGAGGCGCTGCAAGATGACAACATGGCTTCCGTGTGTGCTTTAATGAGACGCCTCAAAGTGTGAAAATAGATATTTCCATTTATGTTTTGTCTGCAGGATGACATGTTTTGATATATTATTAGGATTAATACAAAAAAACTGAAATAATATATCTCAAAATAAGTTAAGGGAAAAGTCACCTGAATACTAAATAATAACTGCAGTGATGTATATGTTTCAGCTGACAGTTACAGAGGCCCTGTCCCAATACTCACACTTGTGCACTTGTGCCCTTCAAATGCACATTCACGCTGAGGGGCACAACTGCACACTTCCAGCAAATTTGGATCAGAGTTCACTGAAGTATATTACCCATAATGCATTTTATTGTGATGTTTTCAAACGACGCTGCGTTTGTTTCTTAGCAACTTAGCAGTGAGCACTAACTGTCAGAAATGAACATTAACAGCTCAACTGATGGAAATTTTAAATAAAAGTGCCTAATGTCCAGGTAACAACACTGTTAAAATGTTAGACACATCTGATCTTTCTGTGGCAAAATGATCCACTTTTCAACTGTTAATAACTTTCAGATAAAGCCAGCAGCAGTTTAGTAAACACACTGCCAAAAGACAGCTCTGTTTATTCCATTAAATGTTTTTGCCTAGTGACTTCCATAGCACAAGAAGTGTGGACTGTCCCAATTCTCCTTTTTAACCCCCCCTGCAGCCTTGTGCACTTACACACTTTCAGAAAATGCGCACTTCAACGTAAGTGCGTAGTGCGGGTATTTGGACAGGGCCAGAGACTAAACAGCTTCTCTAGGAAGTATAATATAATAATATAGTAATACAATATATAGTAAGTAGAACAATAGTACCATATTTTTCGCACTCTAAGGCGCATCGGATTATAAGGCGCACCTTTAATGAATAGCCTATTTTAAAACTGTTTTCATATATAGGGTGCACCGCATTATAAGGCACATAGAATAGAAGCTACTGTAGTGGCTGAGGTTGCGTTATGCATCCACTAGATGGAGCTGCGCTAAAGGGAATGTCAATAAAACAGTCAGATAAGTCAGTCAGTCAAACTTTATTAATAGAATACAAACCAGCGTTCTTACAACTCCGTTCACTCTCAAAACAAGTTAGTGCATTCACAATACGGTACCGTACGTACCGGTAGCTCTTATTTGCGCCGCCCTCGTTGAAAACAATGTATTTCCAACTCCATTTGTCACTGTTCACACATGAACAGCTGGGACTGGAATTCCCCTTTACCGTTTTTACCGCTGTCACTTCGGCAACGCCCCCTGAATACGGTAGCCATAATTAACCAACATTGATCCATATATAAGGCGCATCGGATTATAAGGCGCACTGTTGGTTTTTGAGAAAATTAAAGGCTTTTAGATGCGCCTTATAGTGCGGAAAATACAGTATGCTGTTGTCAAGGAAACATGATGAACTGTTTAAGATTGGTCATAGCATTGACCTGTGTAATACACCCAAAATGAGAATTGATTGTTTTAATATTTTAATATAACTTTAATATAGCAAAAACTAGAGATGGAGGAACACACCCTATCTCACAATGTTAAATATAAAGGCTAGTGCAAAGACCTGGACTCAAACTAAGACTCTTCTGGTTTAGGGGTAAAAGTTTCATCCTTTGAGGCACAAAGCCCTTATATCTTTACCTTGCACAGCAAGATGGATGGTGGTGAAATTTGGGAGTTCACAAACTCAGGAAATCCATCTAGTCCTGCTTCCGCTGATCCATTTGGCTCCAGACCTGTGGCACACGGGCCGATGGTGTGTCAGTATTACCGTGAGTTTTAGGTGGGTTTTAGGTGTGCCGACAACAGCAAGTATTTTTAGCGATACTTGTTAACAACATAGCGACACAGAAAAACGTAAGGTATGCTGCTGTACATTTACAAAAGCAGCAAAAATTCACCCCAAAATTTAAACGCCAAGTATTGTGGTGAAAGTCCCACCCCTTCACAAAAGGTTTCAACGGGAGCAATTCCAGATTGCTATAACTTTAGCAACCCTTTGCTAATCTGGCTTTTGCTAGGCTACTTATATCTCACAATGATAGCAAATCCACTAAAACTAATCATCTGTTCCTTTACTGAGCCACTGTGGCAGGAGTTAGTATCCTTGGCCCTATCTTGCAACTGAACAGAATTTTCTGAATCAAGAGTTTTAGAGCCAGACCAAAAAGTAATAATTTCTTTTATAGTAATAAATATGAGTTTCTTATTACTGACCTTTCCTAAAAATGTTATCCAAATCATCCTTTTGCTAACAGACTAACAAAGCAACAAACCGCACCAGTGAAAACATGACCTCCATGTCACATGTAAATTACTGATGGTATCATGTCTAATGCCGGTACTTGCTTAATAAAACTCTCAGATGATCACTGCCAAATCACAGCCAAAGATGTCAGTCAATTAAAAGTTGTCTATTTTATATGCGACTATTACGGTGTGTGACTTTTTGGTCACAAACTGTACTGTGCCTTCATTAATTGAAGAAATGTTAAAGTGACAAGTCCCACTTTGATCACACATCCATTGTATGACTAAAATAGTCATGGCACTTTCACCAGTTTTTCATCGAGGATTTATTTAGCTCGTGACTGCGCATGTTAATACTTTATTACAGTCTGTATGCTAAGTGGATTGTATAAGCTTGCTTAGCATAATCACAGAGGTGTAAGCATATGCACTGAAACGCACTGGAAGCCCAGCACTTGCACACACACAGTGGTGGAGACTGCTCACACTTGTCTCACTGCTAACAGACACTAAAGCTTACGTTGATCCAGGAGCTTATTTCCCAATTAGATGGTGAGTTTTACACTTACAGTCAGGCATCCAAAAATGTGCGCTTTTAACCAGCCTTTCACTGGTAATATATGTAAACTTGGAGGGAGCTGACTACTTCGATTACCATATGAGGAATTAGCTCCCAAGCCCAAACCATTTTAAACTACAGAGAACATATTCTAGCTCGGGGGTTATAGGATTTATTCATTAAATCCCAAAGCCCTTATATCAATCCAATGAATCAACTGAAAATAACCTGAATCCAGATGGTGCCACAAATCCAAACCAAAAAGTCACTGATTGATTTTTTTCTGACCGCTTGTGGCTAGAGATTCTTTGCAGCAGCTGAGATATGCTTATTTTACAATGACCAGAATCCTTAAAAAAAAAAAAAAAATCCTTAATCCAGATGCTTTTTCAGAATAATTTTTTCCATACCTCTTTGGGAACACTTTAGGAACAGTGTTTGGTTTGCTTTCTGATAGGTGAAGCTGAAAACTGTCATCTGTTTATTGGTGAGGTCATAAATCTTACTACTATAGCTCAAAAGGCAAAATAAAGAAATAAAACATGTTAATTTCTGACGAAGCATGTTTTGTTCTAAAAATACTACAATTAAGTGTGCCAGAAATCAGGGTATTTAACCAGAAACACTTAAATGTTATTGCTGCAGTATACCACTACAAGATTGAATCCATTATTTGAAATATTGGTAATACATTAAAATTTTAAAGAAACACTACTTTTGCTGCACTGATGTGTTTTATTGCAGATGCTCTTCTGCAGCACACAGCCTTGAGTCTCTTTGGTTGACCCATGCCAATCTGACCAATAACATTATTTTAAGCACTGTTTATTTACTTGCTCCTACCTCGTTGCCTTTTCCCTATCTCTGGCTGCCTCCATCCCCTCTCTCCTCACTCCTCGCTGGCTGTTGTCTGTTTGCCTACCTGTGGGCACAGTATCACCTTGCAGAGTGGGATGTGTACTGTACAAAAATAAGCCTCTTTCCCGCACAACTGTTTTGCAGCAAAGGTGCAGATAAGGAAGCAAGGGGTCTGCTTTGAGGATGACCTTTTTTCATCTGGAGGAAGGCAACAGCACACCTCTACATTAGCATGGATCAAGAGAATAATCTGGTAGCCTGAATTGGTAATATGCACAGAGGAAAAGAAAAAACAACATCTGCAAAGCCAATGCAGCTTTGCTTTGAGGGTAAAGTCTTACAAGAATATACCTTGAAATCAGGAAGCTTATTTTAAATGTGCATATTTGTGTTTGTTTTCTCACATCCTGTGTTCTTTCATCAGATTTCCATTCTGTCGCTCTTGAAAATGATCAAAGCTTTCCCACCTCCAGAGTTCCTCCTTTGTTGTCCCCTGCATTCAATTCTCATGTAAAACAACATGCGGCCACATTCTCTCCACTCAAGTGTGCCGATGTACAAGATACACTCCTGCTGGAATATTATCTCAATAATGAAGTCACACTCCACATGGCCCACAACACAGCGCAGTGTTCGAGCAAAGTGGCAATCCAGGCAGGCAGCAATCACTTTAATTCTGCCTATATTATGACACAAAGGCCATTGTAGACACCACTAAGGGACTTGTTCCCAGGACTACAACTGGGTTAGGAATTATCTAATGCAGTATTGACACCTATAAAAATAGCGTAGCCTAATAATGGCACAAAATAATACAGGTGTCTCGTGTTTCTTCTATCAGTGATGATAGTTGCTGGTCATGTGATGGGGAAAAGTAAGCTCCCTCTGCTTACCTTAATGGCCTAATACTGCTCAGATGAAGGGGAAAAACTCTGATAAACTGTAAGCTGCAGTCAGCTCATTAGCTGTCCTTTAGCTTAACGCTAACAAGTCTGCAAAGCAGACTGTGGAGTCAACTGCACAGGGACAGTAGTGAATAGCATTAATACTCTTTCCATCTCTGCGTCACTGCACCCTGCTCTCAGGAGCAGTTTGGGAAAAAAAAACAGCGTGTGATGTGTAGCAGCAACGCTAACTTGTGTACTAGGTTTATATGTATACATGCAAATGAGCCATGTGCTCTGAAGTGTAGCGTCTTTTAACAAGGCCTTGCTGACCTGGGCTTTAGAAGCAGAGAAGGCTAAACCTAAAAGACATTTATGTCTTCACTGATGTTAACTTAGCATTTACACTGCATAAAGACAGAGCAGGTGAAGTTAAAGGCTGACTATTTACCCTGGTGGCAAAGAGTCAGGCATGGTGGGCCACCATGCCGAAATGAATGCAGTGGAAACACTAGGTACTATGTACGTATACTGACCCTACATTTGACTGAATAATTTCTCAACCTTAATTATCAAAGTCAAAGAGGGGCATCATTGATTTTTCCCTGCCCACTGGATCACATCACAAGAATGCACTGCCAACGCACAACATGCAATGACATACCAGTTCTGTTAAGAAAATTAGAAGACAATAACAAAAACATAACTAGTTTGACTGATAGGAAGTCAACAAACCTGTGAACCAAAAATTCCTAGTACAAAATCATTGCAACATGCTCCCTTTAATTTAGATCTATAACAGTAAAACTGAACCAAGTGAACCAAGTAAATATGAGTTCCATTTTCAGTGTTAGACCAGTGCATTATCCCTGTATTATCTTTGGCTCATTAAACATTTGAGTCATTCTTTACAAGCAAAGCCAATTGTCCCTGAAGCAGCCTTGACAGTACTGTATACTGTATGCACGTGATTGATCAAAGTTTGTTATCACTGGCACAACATTATCTATATACTGTAAATCCTTGATAATTAAGCTGATATGAGGTCATAAGGTCTAGTTTTTTTCACAGATATTTCTTAAAGAATATGTCACAATCAACAAGAAAATATTGACATTTTACAAGTGAAAAAGAAATGACTATCACATATTCTATTTCTCGGCTATCGGCATCATGCTGAAATCCAAGAGCTCTCATGTGGTGTGATAAAGGACAAATGCAATGTGTGAGGAACACAAACATCAAACAACATGGACAGATCCAGTGGGGATGCATGATACATTGAGCTAAGAGGAGAAACTGAGACTGCAAACATTTGAGCAGCAGACACATGTTTGACAGTGCTGCTTTTTTATACGTCCCCATCGTTCAACATGTGACACATTTCATTAAATCATTCCTCATGTGACATTCGTTTTGCTGTTGCTTATTTTGCAACTGTCATATTCCGACATCTGTCATAAGTAGAAGAGAAAACTCATGTCTCCGAGTGTGAAATATTGCATAAACATTTTTCCAGTTCTACTCTAAACGCCAGAATATTACTTATGAACATATTTCCCATGCATTACATTTGATATTGATTTTTTACAGCTAAACACAAATATGGCATTGACTACAAAGAGAAACTATACATGCTTAGACACCCCAGAACTTCTTCAAGGCACTAGCATTATCTCACAATGGTAATGTCCTGGACCCAGACCTGGACTGGCATTTACCACCTCTAGTTCAAGGATAAATGCTCTCTGAAACACAAGATCCTTATAGCTCACAACAGGGGAAAGAAGCCATCAAAACTAATTTGTTTTTTTACTGAACCCCTTGTGGCTGGTGTTATCTTTTGGGATATCCCTGTTTCTCAATAGTAAAGGATTATGTAATGTTTTCCTGTATCCATACAGTGTTAATCACCCACCCCAAAAATGAATAATTTTCTTCCTTGGCTTATACTGACCTTTTATGAAAATGATTACCTGACAAACAAATCAATAAACCAACACTGGTAAAAAAAAAAAACTAAAAAAACAATCATTTGCAGTGGTAATATTAGTGAATCAACAGATGACAGATGGTGTTTCAAATGAGACAAGCAGGTTGATTTATGTGATCAAATAGCAAGCTGCAGAACTACCCAAAACTACTACTACTAGTACTAATCCACAACAAAAGCAAAGCACAGTCATTTATTAAATTTAATTCACAGTTTGTTTTATCTTATTGAACAAACTTTTCTGCAAACATCACAATATTAACACTTCATCTTATTACTAAAAAATCTCCATTATATTCTGATTTACAAAGAGCAGCACAAACACCTGCCCTTGATGCCAAGTTCATTCAACAAATGACAAAGCTATTATTATTGTTTGAGTAAGTAATATCCAGCAGGTGTTTAATTATAATTGTAAACTAGGGCTGGCTGCTGAAAGTTGAGTGTTTTGTTTTTTTCTGTGCATTAGTGGAAAAAATAGCAAGAATGCACTGGGAATTAATGATAGTTAAAAATATATTTTTGCAAGGTCAGCTGGTACAGAAACTCTTCATGATGTTGAATTACCTATATTGTCCCCAAAGTACTGCTGTGGTTTTCTATTTTTGAGTTTTGATTTTTGGGATTTTTGAGTTTTGATCACTGGTGCACAGCTTTCTATGTTTAAACACATGCCCTGGTAATTCGTAATACATATATTTTTCAATATTAAACAGCAGAGAAAAAAACAAAAAGGATTTTCTTCATAAAATCCAATGTGCATGTCTAAAAGGGAATATAATTTTTAAAATACTGACAAACAGAATGAATTTTCAGCTTTCAGAATTATTCCAATTTTGTCATAAATATAGTACAGTATTTTCAACAGCTTTTGAATACATGTCATGTTGTATGTCATGTAAACAGCCCAATTAGTCTATGGGGTTTATGCAAAGCATTTTGTCTCAAACAGAAATCCAATATTTACTTTCAAATCCACAGAAACACTTTGCTATCACCCAAACATGCTTGTGAGTGACAAGACAAGTGGGCGGTGTTGTGAGTGCTACTCGAGACAGTGTGAAGGCTGCTTACCAGGCTGGTTAATGAATTGGCAAGAGCCCTATCGCGTTCCATGCCAAACAGCCGAACGTGTCAACAATGCAGCCCTGGCATCTGTTCTGCTTACAGGAGCACGCACCCCTCCTTCACGCTTATGTTTTTCCTCACTTATTTGTCATCACTTTTTTCACCACCTTGTTTTTTCTCCTGGAAGAGCTGCATGTTTAATTACCTCTGGGCTATTCATTTCCAATGACACCTAGCTCGTTGCGCTGCAGAGATATTCACAACACACTAGAAAATAGGGTTTGCCTTCACACTGTGTTCCTTATTGATGAAAAGCAAGATAGAGGGAGAAAAGCTTTTATCTTTTGACAAAATGCTACACCAGGGCATGAATATCTGCTTTTATTGTCAGACAATCTTGTGTGTGAAGAATCTTTTTAGAGCACTTGGTCTTGCATGAGAGCGCAATGAAACAAAGTTTGATCTGCAAATCAGCCGGAGGACGCAGTGACGTGAGAAAGATTCATAGAAAAGAGGATCAAACCAAAAAGAATGTATTACATTTATGAAACTACTGCTTTGCATCTCTATTTCAGACAGTGCAGTAAGCGTTTGAGGACAAAGCTAGTTTTCCATATATCTTTTCTTTCAAGTAATACTTTGTGGTAATAGTTGTTGTAATCAGACATCCAGCTGCCTGCTTGTGTCTGGCCATGAATTAAATAAACGCATTCAATCAGCCCCCAACGTTGGGCAAAATTTACCCCCCATGAGTTCAGGCTTAGCAGTTACAGCTGTAGACGAGGCTAACTGCAATCACACAATCACCACATGATGTGATTGCTTTGTCCACATAAGTCTGGTCCCTCTGTATAAAGATGATCTAAATGAAAAAGTACTTTTGCGTACAGAACACAAAAATGCATTGAAATGACTGCAGTATGATTGATCAAGGTAAACGGTGTGAAGAGGCAAACTTCAAACATCTGGTGTTCTCAGCAGGTTAGCACTTATTGGAAAATGTCACTTGGACAGATGTGGTGTGAGCTAAACAGCGTAGAATCAATAGCGCCAAATGATCTTGTTTATTAAACATGCTAGTTTCAAGTATTTATACTAGATTTAATGCCAATTGAAAGGCAAAACAAAAACTGCTGACTGTGCATGTACTGTCTTACACACATGCCTTTTTGGAAATTGCTCCAGATGGTAGAAAGATGCTAACAATGAGTCACATTGACACCAGAACGACAAGCTAGATTTTAGCAGGCAAGGACTGGAAGCAAGTGTAACTCCCCATTAATATACAGTTAGCTCCATAAAAAAATTGATACAGACATAAGTTTTGTTATTTGAATTGTTTACCAAACAATATTCATGATAGATATGAGCTTAAAGTGCAGACTCTTGTTGTTGCTGTAATTTGAGGTATTTACATCCACACCGGTAGCCTGGCAAGCCAGACTTTCCTACTTATGTTTTGCAAGCAGACAATCTGGTTCCCCTCTCAGAGCGGAGCATTTCTTCAGTTCAATTTGAAACTGGCCAATCACAGACGTTTATCTGAAGTGTCTTGCAAAAGCAGAAGAGCTAACCAAACCTGTTGGTTCTGCTGAAGTCCTTGATGTTGTCCAGTCCTCCAGTTAAGTCCAGTTTACATCTGATAATAAACAAACGCATTAAAAAAAAAAAACTTTTTCCACAAGTCTTTGTACAGCTGGCTTCTGTTGCTGTGCCCATTCAGAAATAAGTACAGAGCTGCTTATAATATGACAATTTCTGGTGTTTTATGAAAAAAAAATAATAAGAATCTTTGTTGTTTGGGTCAGAGGTGCGCAGCTTAGGTCCCGCCCTTCGTTTCTCTGATTGGTTACTCCGCCAGTCATTGTTCTGCCACAGAAACAAAACTTATGGGAAGAGGTACCAGACTAACTTCTTTGTATAGAATAGGAAAAGAGTTCGGCTGGCAGGCCAGGCTACCACAACAGAGGAAAGATTTAGGAATTACAGCTCTTTAATGTGTAGCTGCCTCTTTTTCAAGGGCTCAAAAGTAATTGGACAAATGCCTTAAAAGCCTTCATGGGCTGCATGAATCATTAATCTATCATAAATTGAGCAGGTTAAAGGTCTGGACTTGATTCCAGGTTTGGTATTTGAAAGTTGTTGCTGTGAACCTTCAACATGCAGTCTCTCAATGGAAGTGAACCAGACCATCCTTAGGCTAACAATATGATGAAGAAAAATCTCTTCACAGCATCCACTCAAGTGAAGAACACTCTCCAGGAAGTGAAGCCTATCAGTATTGTCATGTTATGATGAGGAAAGATGCAGCATATATTTAACACAAACCGCTTTATTGCACCAACAGCCCAGGGTGCACATGAGCATAAGCTGAATAGCTCAGGACTAAACTTTTACGGCAACTTAGTGCCCTATCCAAGTCCAACACAACAAATGTTAAAACACATTTAAAAAAAAGCCAGCCCAGTTCTGGAACAGCCTTCTTTTGACAGATGAAACTAAGATCATCCTGTACCACACTGAATGGATGGAAAGGCTTCCAATGGGACTGGGTCACTGGTGTTTTTTGATGATGTGACAGAAAACAGAGGCAGTCAGATGAACTCTGAAATTTATACTTTCTGCTTACATTCAGCCAAATGCTGCAAAGTTGATTGGACGGCACTTCACAGTACAGATGGACAATGAACCAAAACATAGTGCAAAAGCAACCCAGAAGTTCAATCGCCAGATCTCAACCCGATTGAGCTGAATTTCATTTGTTTAAGACAAAGCTTAAGATAGAGAGACCCACAAACAAACAACAGCTGAAAAGAGCTACAGTAAAGGCCTGGCAAAGCACCACAAAGGAGAAAACCAAGTGTTTGGTGATGGCCATGATTTCCAGACATCAGGCATCGCCTGCAAAGCATGCTCAACAAAGAATTAAAAATGAACATTTTATTTGTGGTAATTTGAACGTGAATACTCTCAGATTACAGCAGAGTCTGCACTTTACACCACCATTATTTATATAACTGTATTTTGAATATGTTTTGGGAAACAGCTAAAATAACAAAACTTGTGTCAGTGTCCAAATATTTATGGACCTACCTGTTTGTACTGCATAGCATTTAGCCTATCAAAACAAATCTACCATGGGTAGACTACTTCTGAGTGTAACTGGATGGACATGTAGTTCCCAATCTCAACGCAGGGGAAGGTATCAATGTGCAAATAAAATGCAACTAGGGAAGGAGGCTTTTTGAAAAACAATAATAATAATAATAACAGCAACAAACCTCAAGCAAAAGCAAAGAGGAAGATGGCTTCAATGGAAAGAGTTTTTAGACTCACTTTGCTAAGAAAGAGAATAGATCTGGCTGGCCAGGCTAAAAGACCTCTTCTGCTCATTTGCCTCTTCAGTGCTCCGTTTAGCACAAACTGCATTGCTTGTTTTAAGTCTAATCAGAGTGGGTATCTTGAAAAGCAGAGGCTACGTTGTGTCCTTATTTGCATAGAAATTAATAGTGTACAGTAAGTCTTAATGTCACACTCAGCTAGACATCTATTGTTTCTGCATTCCAAAAGAAACCTAATGGACTACCCCATCTTATAACTCTCTGTGCCTTCTGCACAAAAGACCAAAGTGTTGGGGGCTTGCAGCAACCTAAGAAAATACGGAATATCCAGTCAGAATTTTTCAACCCAGTAACAAACCAAAGACGAAGCAAGAGGACTCATTTCAGTGTTCAGAATTTCTGCCACCAAATTGATATTTGTAAAGCAGAGAGCCAGCAGGTATGATACAATCTAAGTAATTCAACTGTCACAAAACCTCTTTGTCTAATAGGGATATTTTGTATTTTACGATGACAAAAGCTTTTAAATAAGACACAGTAGATGTCTGCGTTTGTCCCATGCTTTCTATCATGCCCTGTAATTTTTGATTGGTGTGCAGCTGGTGTTTTTCTGCTGTCATTAACATGTCTGTGTGTTGATGTTGTCAGATGATGCGCAACAAGGCCCGCTATCAATGACAGTGAGAAATCTGAGGCAGCCTATTACCATCAGCCTCAGAAAAAGAACTTCCAGAAAGCCAAGAATCACATTTGTCTGCCATCTTTCTTTGGAACTGAACCAAATACAATTTACCACACTTGGTAATCAATGTGAAACTATGATTACACGTAGTATTATTTTCATTAATTTACATTGTCAAGTTGAGGTCTTAAATTGGCTCCTCCTTCATACACTTTCATTCTGATTTTTCTTTTTGTTTCAAAGCTACACACTCATTTCAAAAAGCTGAGTTGATAATTGTAGAATTTTTAAAGGTCAAATGAATGGTGCCATGGGGTAAGCAGGTCACAATAAATTTTGAAAAAAATAGCATTAACTTCAAGAATCTATTCAAAGAGCAAAAGTCATTGTTTAAAGCGTTTGTGAGAAAGCATAGTTAGAACACTGGTTCCTGCAGCAGCACTGACCTCTTAGCATCTAATGCAGTGTAGCCACACGACATGCAGCCATTTCTGTTTCCTTGGCCTTATTATTAGATTAGCGATGCTATTGCACTTCCCACCTACACATTCAACCCTCAACACAAAGGAACAAGTTCACAAATGGATAACAGTGTGATCTCTAAGCCCCTGTTAGTGATTTGTTTTCTGCAAATCAATGGACATCAACATTGTGGCCTTTAGAAAAATCAGCTTGAATCTCAGACAGTGAGTCAAATAGAAAAAATAATGTCTTTTATTGGCTAAGTTGCACTTAGAGGCAACAGTAGGATGGGGTATGGTATTCCAGGCTGGTTAGTTGTGTGTTAGATATGATTTTAGTAAAGGGGTCTTGGCAACTTAAACCTTGAAATAAATACTGACACTAATCAAAACAGAATTAAACAGGTTCCAGTGTAGAAAATATTGTAAATCATAAATATGTAAAACTAAGTCCCAACAAAATGATAAAGAACAACTGTGGGTCCCAAGATGACACCTGAGAATCAGTGATCAGTGAATAAGTTGTGTTTATGAAGATGAAGTAAAAAGTGGATGTTCCTGGCACAGAAGCAATGCGGTATAGGCTGCTGCAAAAACAAAAAAAGAAGAATGTCTCTGGGAATTGCTTATAACTCTACATAGGTCTACTGATTTTTTGTTCTTAGTTTAGCTGAGTGTATGTACACCAAGAAAAAGATGAATGAATGAATGTAATAAAAAAGCAAGACTTTTTTTTCTCTTAATAGGTATAAAGGGCATACAAGAAAACTCCTTCAACATCAGGGGCATCCACAGAAAAAAAAAATCCTTTGCACAATGAACAAAATTCATTTAGTTTTAGGAAAGAGTAGAGATCCCTCGTTGAAGCATATCGGCCACCTCAAATTTAAAGTAAGCCCGAGTGAACCGTACAAACTCTCCTAGAGCCTAGGGCCAAGTGCAGTGAAGACAGGCTGAACACCCAAGAGGCTCAGGCAAAGGGACGCTGACAGAGCAAAGGAGGAGTGAGGAACCATGGGAAGTGAGGCAGAAAATGAAGAATTAAACAGAGACAGGGAGATCACAAGGCTTGTACAGGAGGGTATTTAAAGAAACGCTTGGACAGTAAGGACACAGCACCACAGCAGAAGCTGAATCAGACTCAATGCAGCCAACTATTCATCCAAATTTATCATATACTCCATTTACAGTGGTGGATTTACTGGGCTGCAAAACAATTCTCTTTGCAATGTATCTGTTCTTTATTCCTTCACACTTCTAGCTTATACTACATATGTCCTTTTGATATGGGGCAGACTCTCAAACACTCTGTAGGAGTGAGTGGGGCGGACTTTCAGACACTCGGGAGGTAGTGAGTACTTGTAGTGGGATCTTTGTCATCTCTGTCTGCTCCATTAAAGCAACCTTACTGACCACAATCGCACTATGGCCCCGGTGTTCCCTGCTTCTCTGTTTTTCATGATAACACCTTTACTACTTTGATCTTTTTAATGCACCAGAAAATCCATTGACCAATAAGGAGTGCTCGTGTCCTTTTTTCCTGTCCATTCCCCAAAATATCTTTTCTTTTTTTTTTATTCTTTCCTCCTTCCGTGCTTTCTTCTCTCCTCACGTGAGTCTCTTCATAAATTATCAATGAACACTGTTTGCTTTGGCTTTTAAGGGAATTGTAGTCTATACATCGATGAAAAGAAGCAAAAAGAGGAAAGCTGAGGAGAAAAAACAATATGCAGAACTATAAAAGTATGTAGAAATTTCAAAGTGACAGATAGAAGAAGAACAGTAGGAGCTCAATTATCCACATTTCCCGCTGATTCTCCCTCTGCCTGTGATTGGACAGCATGAATATATCACCACAAACTAATTAGTGTTTGTTTGGCGCCATCAGTGCAAACCGAGTTTAATTTTGCATCACTATTACACACAACAATTCAAGCTGTTAGTGCATCGTAAACATTTGATTAAAATTAATTGAGCAGTGGGGAGCGCTGTCAGGATGAGCAGCAATGCAAGGATCGGGATGTTCTGAAAGAAACTGTTCACAAACCGGCGATTCCTCCGAGAGATGATGCTGTGACAGGCTAATAATAACAATAAAATAGCACACTTTCTCAGCTGCTAACTGCAACTCTCGTTTTGATTTTTATTCATTTTTAGCCAGTTGCAGCAAACAAGCATACACAATCACGCTCGGTATAACATACGTAGAATACACAGAGGATGTTGGTACAATGTTAAAAAACACAAAGCAATTAGATTATTATTTTATGAATAAAGTTGCTAATGTTCCCTACACAAATACTGGCATTTATGGTGGCAAATGCTAATTTTGTCCCTTTGGAAAAACAAATATTGAAGTCTTCTGAATTTACTAAATGCGGTGTATGTTGTTCAAAATAATTAAAAACTAATTCATCTGTATGTAAGTAAATTTATTGTAATATTGCATGCTTAAAAGCTATCATTAATTCTGTGTTTCTGTACACTAAATGTTGATAAATTTCAGTAAATCAAAATCACTTTTATTATGATGTAAAAAAAAAAAAAAAAAGACATTTACAGTTGTATTTTGCATCTACCTTAATGTCTTTTATAATGTTTGTAGGGTTTACAGTTCAGAAACAACAGCTGCTAGTTTTATTTACTGTAAAATAAGACTTTTTTTTTTTCATAATGTTGTGATATGTCATGCATCTGTCTAATGCCGGCCAAATCCAAAAAGCTTTTGGACATTTAAAGAAATGACAGAAAAGCCTGAAGCCGGCCCAGGGCTGTGTGGTGGCTTTGGCTCTGCTGTGTGTATTTAGAAAGCTATTCCTGGGGGAAAGGCAAAGAGCAGCAAAGCTCAAACAGAGCCACAGATTCATTATTTTTAGTCCTGTTTGCTATGGGCCCGTTCGAAACGCCCTCTCTCCTCCCAGAGTGTAAAGAGCAGCAGCGCGAGGAGAAAACTGAAACAAGCCAGGAGGAAAACACAAACCGGCAAACACATTTCATTAAAATTAAACAAGATCATAATTACAGTGGGGCAAAAAAGTATTTAGTCAGCCACCAATTGTGCAAGTTCTCCCACTTAAAAAGATGAGAGAGGCCTGTAATTTTCATCATAGGTATACCTCAACTATGAGAGACAAAATGAGAAATCCAGAAAATCACATTTTTTGAAATTTTTTTTAAAGAATTTATTTGCAAATTATGGTGGAAAATAAGTATTTGGTCACCTACAAACAAGCAAGATTTCTGTCTCTCACAGAGCTGTAACTTCTTCTGTAAGAGGCTCCTCTGTCCTCCACTCGTTACCTGTATTAATGGCACCTGTTTGAACTGGTTATCTATATAAAAGACACCTGTCCACAACCTCAAACAGTCCCACTCCAAACTCCACTATGGCCAAGACCAAAGAGCTGTCAAAGGACACCAGAAACAAAACTGTAGACCTGCACCAGGCTGGGAAGACTGAATCTGCAATAGGTAAGCAGATTGGTGTGAAGAAATCAACTGTGGGAGCAATTATTAGCAAATGGAAGACATAATACAAGACCACTGATAATCTCCCTCGATCTGGGGCTCCCTGCAAGATCTCACCTCGTGGGGTCAAAATGATCACAAGAACGGTGAGCAAAAATCCCAGAACCACATGTGGGCCCTAGTGAATGACCTGCAGAGAGCTGGGACCAAAGTAACAAAGGCTACCATCAGTACCACACTACGCCGCCAGGGACTCAAATCCTGCAGTGCCAGACGTGTCCCCCTGCTAAAGCCAGTACATGTGCAGGCCCGTCTGAAGTTTGCTAGAGAGCATTTGGATGATCCAGAAGAGGATTGGGAGAATGTCATATGGTCAGATGAAACCAAAATAGAACTTTTTGGTAAAAACTCTACTCGTCGTGTTTGGAGGAGAAAGAATGCTGAGTTGCATCCAAGAAACACCATACCTACTGTAAAGCATGGGGGTGGGAACATCATGCTTTGGGGCTGTTTTTTAGCAAAGGGACCAAGACGACTGATCCGTGTAAAGGAAAGAATGAATGGGGCCATGTATGGTCAGATTTTGAGTGAAAACCTCCTTCCATCAGCAAGGGCATTGAAGATGAAACGTGGGTGGGTCTTTCAGCATGACAATGATCCCAAACACACTGCCCGGGTAACGAAGGAGTGGCTTCGTAAGAAGCATTTCAAGGTCCTGGAGTGGCCTAGCCAGTCTCCAGATCTCAACCCCATAGAAAATCTTTGGAGGGAGTTGAAAGTCCGTGTTGCCCAGTGACAGCCCCAAAACATCACTGCTCTAGAGGAGAATCTGCATGGAGGAATGGGCCAAAACACCAGCAACAGTTTGTGAAAACCTTGTGAAGACTTACAGAAAACGTTTGACCTCTGTCATTGCCAACAAAGGGTATATAACCAAGTATTGAGATGAACTTTTGTTATTGACCAAATACTTATTTTCCACCATAATTTGCAAATAAATTCTTGAAAAATCAGACAATGTGATTTTCTGGATTTTTTTTTTTTCTCATTTTGTCTCTCATAGTTGAGGTACACCTATGATGAAAATTACAGGCCTCTCTCATCTTTTTAAGTGAGAGAACTTGCACAATTAATGGCTGACTAAATACTTTTTTGCCCCACTGTATAATCACTGTTTCCCTTTGCACAATATGACATTGTTATTGTCAGCAATAGAAATCATAAATATATTAGCATGGGCTTAAACAGCTTTTGCCTCACACTAAAGCCTTCACTTCTTTCTAGGGCTGATAGCCTCTGGTTGCTGAGTCAATTAATCAGTAAGTGAGGTCTTGGTTGACTACAGTTTTATAGGTCGATTAGTTGCATGAACTCTTTGCATCAATAAAGCTGGTCTAATTTATTGCATGTTATTTAAGATAAGATAGGTGTTTTTAGATAACAATATACTTTTCAGCGATTTTCAAAATGTTTTATCCCCTTATTAATGTGAAGTTACTTGTTTTTGTAAAACTCTGGTAACGCTCAGTTCCAAAAGCCTCTCTTCATTTTGTAGTAAACCTGACATCATACATAAAGTTTATTGCTGTTTTTTCCCCGTGTTCAAAAGATCACAACAGTCAATTCTACTGGTCTCTTCACCTGTCTGTTTATTGCACCTGTAGAGTACTTATATTTCTCTTAGTCAGATAATGTTTTTTTAAATTGTAATATGTGCAGTGCTGTTCTAGAGGCAATCAAGATTGATTTAAAAGCCTAATATAGCCCCTTTAAACAAAAATGTGCAGGCCAAGATGACTGAATCCTAGTAGATTTTTACAGAATGTTGGTGTATCAGTAGTGGTCTGTGCAAGTGTCCTTGCTCAAGCAATACTAAAGCTCCACAGAAAAGAACTCATTCTGCTAGTCCTAATAGAGCACAAAGCAGAGCCAGAGATGACATCTATGATCTATCACACTCAGCCACCTGCTTCCCAAAAAGAAGGCCATTTAAATGCCACATCTGCTCTAGTGCACCACCGTCCACCGAGCGTAAAACATAAAATAACACCAGAATACAGCACTTGAAGAACAAACCCAATGTTCCTCTTGTATTAATGCATACACACATGCACACAAGGGACACACATACTAAAATCTGACAACCATTAGGGAAAGCATCATTTTTGGTTCACAGACGCCCGCATGGAGCCAAATGATGCATTCACAGCTGTTTTTTGAATTGGCCGAGAATAACTTCAGAGGTCACACACACCACATACACCCACAAGCCCCTTGGTCACGGCACAAATGAAGTCCAACACAATCTGACCAACTGTCCGTGTCTGGTTGGCTCACAGTGGGAACTGGGCTGCACTGGTGTGAACCAAATCTTCACGTGCTCGGGACTGCTGGACCGAGAGAGAAAGATGCGAGCCCTGGACCAATGGAAGTGGAATGAGCTGTCACTTGTGGTCTTTGCCTTCAAATATACATTACTAAGTGGCGCTAAATCATTCAGGAACATTTGGCTTTCCAATTAATAATATATGAATTTTATTTATTGTAAGTGTAACATCTCACTTACTGACAAGGTGTCCAATTTAGTTAATGATATTTCCCATCATAAGTAATTTTCCTTTCTGTTAATTTACCAGTGACAGTGTACATAGAAACATGCCATGCTGTGCCATGTCTACATCAATAATTGACCAAAAAGCCATTAAAGAGGCATTTACTGCACATGAGTGACAAAGATTAGTCGGCACTGAGACACAAGAGACAAGCAAGAGGACAAATTTTAAATATCTTACTCTGACTGGGAGGACAGTAATTTAAATCTCTAAATGTCTAATGTAAGTCTTTTAAGTGGTGTAACACAACTGGATGATGTATGTTATTGGCAAGTACACAGCCTACCTTTGATAAGGTTGGATGTGGTGTTCTCAGCATTCTTAAAAGCTAGATAGAGGTACAAACATTTAACAAGTAAAAATCAGGAGGTCGCTCCAGGTTATACCTCAGTTCATTGAGCACGTGGCACGTATACAGAGACTCTGATGATGTACCAAATGTCTCTCCCTGCTTTCATGATTTCTTGTCACTCTCTACCATCCTGACAATAAAACCATGAAAGGCCAAAAAATAATAATAATATCATTGAATTATTTGACAGTTACTTTAAAAATGTATTATTAGGCCTGAATCCCTAGAGATGACGTAGCAGTGCGTAAAGCGCACGTAAAACAGAGTGTGAAGCGCTAATCATTCATCAAACACTAATGTACACAGTCATGGCATCGTACGCTTGCAGTGCATATAGGTATGTGGTGTAAAAAACAATTATTATAATTGTACAAAGCTAAAGTAGCTCAATGGGCAAAGCCCATGCGTAGGTGTGACTCAGGACCCCCATGGATAGGGAGGAATGCGCACGCGGGCCACGCAGAAATTAATGCAGCAGAAACGCTGAAACAACATTATAACATGGTAAAAAGCTCAGTTGATTTTGCTTATTATATATCCACTTTAATCAAGCTAGTTTGGCTATGCACTGCATGTAAACATAGTGCTATTTTTCGAGCTATACACACATGTTTGAGTTGCTCACAAATGATATAAAATACAGTATGCAAGGCACGTATAACTAGGAATAGTTATATGTGGGCGACCGGAAGCCCACCTTGTAGAGTGCACTCATGGCTGACTTTCAATGCAGCTTCCGGAGGTTAAATCCACACAGAACCTTTGATGCACTCATCGCTTCTCTATCCACTGTTTTTCTGACTATTTTTCTTCCTTTCCAAATGAAGCAGAAATGCCACAAAGGTAAAACAAATGCACAGTGTTGCTGTAAACAAGGTTAAAATGCTTGTTTTCTCCACCACAAACATCTGTCATGAAAGTCACACCTGTCATGAAAGTCTAATGAGATGAAAAACAAAGCAGCAAAAAGAGCACTCAATGAGAAGCAGGGTGAAAAGTACAAGAATAGTGCTTTCTTTTAACATAAAAACACAAATCTGCTCCATCTCATCAGCAATAATGGAGGTCCAAACCTATAGAAACATTTACATTTAATAAAATAATATTTTGTTGTCAACAACACTTACAAGCTCAAAATCAGATAGATTGAAAGTCACATTTTTAAATCATTAAAATTAAAGAGGTATTTTTTAGTTCTTACTGAGTCTAATTGTACCGAGAAGAAGAGTGATGTCAAGATGATACAATACTATGATACAGCATGTAGTTGAAGCATATAACAATTATCCTGTGGTGTGGTAAGTGTCATGCATTACTATTTTGTAATAGCAAATAGTAAATTAGCATTCATTAAGCAGATCTGGCCTTTTGCCAGATGCCCTTCCTGATGAAACCTTGTTTATTTATCCAGCTGCGGTTGTCAGTCTGGGAATGAAACCCCCGGTCTCCTGCATGTACATGACTCTACTCACAACTTTACTAAAGAGAAATGTTTTTTTTAATCACAGAGTAATAATAAATATGACAATGTGTTATAGTTTTTTAAGCAAAGGTTCATCAGGTAGCAAGCCAAATGGTGTTAAAGTTGTAAAAAGATGTTAAAATAACAGCCTAGGAAAGAAACAAAGATGAGGCTTTGTTTGCACTGTGTAATGACTGATTTTATGGCATTTATTGGTGTAAACAACATTACAGATGATGTCTAATTATGATCTAACTATGCTTTTATGAATGCAGTAGATTGTAACAAAGTGTGGTGAGGTCGCTGCTTTGACCCCGTTTGTTTAGCGAGACAGGCTGGCTCTGTTTGAAGAGCCACAGAGGAGGTTGCGTGGGCTATTTTAATGAACTCCCTGCTTCACAGTGATGAATAGGTGTGTCTGACTGGGGTCTCTGCTCCACCCCTTCAGAGGAATCAACTACCAGGGCACTCATCAGCACGACCCTCTACTGCCCACACAGGGACGCTCAGCCAGGCACACACACCAACACATACACGGACATAACACGTCAATACAGGATTTATGAGGCCCAAAACCAATGGGCGATTGTACGCAATAATCAATGTCAACTAGAATCGTGTTCATAATGATTACAGTATATGAACACAACTAGTTTCTAGATGTTTATGTCTTTTTATTAGAATGAAATAACATTGCTGGTTGAAAATAAAATTGAACAAGAAGCAAAAGGCTTAGACCTCCAAGGCATTACAATTCAACCCCTGGATCCATTTTGAGTTCTGTTGCTATGAGGTCCAGTCTTCCTACAGTTGGTAGCAGTCAAAATGTCAAAAAGTCAAAATGGGCCCTGAAAATCATGGATCTAGACATTGTTCCAGACTTACACAAAAAAGGAATAATTTCACCCATATCCTTTTACTAATCTAATGCTCATTACTAACCAAAACAACTGTGAAAACCACCATGGCAGGAGGAAATAAATTTGACTTTCCCATACACTGACAAGGTCTTTGTAGCCGGTCATAATCTCAAAATAACCCGAAATAGATTAAAGAAGCCTATGTCTGTTACATAAATTTCCTAACTGCTTTGCCAATATCAACTGTGAGGAGACGGCACTTACATCTGTTGATGTAAAGTGAAACTTTAGCAGACATTTCAAAGAGAAAGGCTAGATACGTTATAGAATATGACTCAACATAAAACCAGAACTATCTAATCTTCTTTGAATGGTGCATGCAAGCAGAAAAATAGTGTGTGATATTCAGCTCAAGGATCAGCACAGTTTTAGAAACGGCCAAAGTCACTAAACAGCACAGACATTTGTATCAAATCATAAGCTATACAGCTAAAATACTGCACAAGAAAATAGTTTAAAAAGGCACAACACTATGCCATATTTTTTCTTAGTATATGTTCACTTGGTTCACTGAGAAACTCTACAAATATACAAGAAACTCTTTAACCCTCTACCAACACCCAATAATGACAACATCCTGCCTTGCATAGACATAACAAAAGTCACTGTTACAGCATTTCAAATACCTATTTTTAACATTAGTGATCTTTAAAAGTGTCTGTGCATGCCTGTCACTCACAACAGGAAGGTAAGTAGAGGAGAAGTGAGGGAGTGCAGTAAAGAAACAAAGTTTGAAAGCACAGACACAGAAACAGTCAAGACGTCTTCACCCCATCATTATAAATAAAACACAGCAAAACCATTTAAACTACAAATAAAGTCGAGGTACTGGAGTTCTTCACTTTGGTAGTAGTCAATGTAAAAATACACTGAGATTATCCCAGAATGATCAAAACAGACCACTAGTGCTGGACTTGAGCAATACATCAACAAGTTTTTGATAGAAATGACCAAATGTAAGAGCTGTTTTTTTTATCCTTATTCGAAAAGACAAGCAGGTCATCTTTTATCAAAGCATTCATAAATATAACTGTCTTGTATCATGGATAAGAAATACATATCGGCTAGCGCCACTTTTCCTTCAATTTTTCTTTCAATTTCTTTGGATTGAACACGTGGAAAAGACACCTCCTATAACATATCACTGTTCATTAGAAGCAAGCCAGAACCGTTTCATTTTCCTTCTTTTCAGAGAAGATTCTTCTCTTCACAGCAGTGGGGATAATGCTCTGTCAGAGACTCACAGTCAAGTCAGAGAACATGCTATTGGAAAGATGTGCCTGATCTGAGAGCCAGTCTTCTGCAGATTCACTCTGGCACTCCCACGAATATGCCTTCACAGCCCCAGAGAAATGCAAATGTCCAAATTCATGTCTGACTCTGTTGTCCCATTGGTGCCCACAAAGTCTTCGGGGCAGGATATTCGGTATCTTAATACAGAATCAGTGTCTGTCATGTCTCACACCATTAATTCAGTGGAGGGTCCACAAATTGTTAACTGTCAAGCTATCAACTGGCTCTCCTCTCTGTCTCTCACACTTCTTATAGACCTCATTTTCACATAATAGGCCATACAGGCAGAAAAGTGTTCTTTTTTAATTATCTAGAGGATTATGAGCTCTGACTTGTTTCCAAATGCTAATACATAGATGGCAGCTGTGCATCTTTGCATAGAAGCTGTGCATTAGCCTTTCATTTGGCCTTGGCGCTGATGGCTCACAGCTGATCTTTGCACACCTCATTTGACATAAGTAGAAGGCTGAATGCTCAAGCTGTGATTGTCATAAAGAATTAGATAAACTCAGACATCAAATTGAATAATTACTTTAATTATTCAAAATATTCCAACTTTTATAATAGTGAAGCCTATAATGCAACCAAATTGCTGATTTATAAAGTTATACAATATCTCGTTCCCTTAGAATTATAGGGTTTTATCTGTGTTCTGAGTAGTTTTGAAATATTTAGGTTTAAAGTTTTTACCCTAAAAATAACAAAATATGAGGTATGGTATGAGGAAAACATTTCTTTAATACAAGGGAATTAAAGGCACCTTAAAGAGACTGTAAATATATAATTTCTAAATCTTTGAAACTTTTGAAGTGGGACTTTTGAGAACTGGTCTTTCACAGATAGAATTATAAAGTTCTATCTTACAAAACATACAAAAATCAATAAGTTTTATTTCAGTTGTTGACTTATTTTTATAATTTAACAGTTTTTAAGGCTATATCACATATTTGAAAGTAAAATGCAATACACTTAGACAATATTTAACATAGAATTTTGTTTGCACATAAGCAATAGCTCTAAATTTTCATGTTTAACACGTTATACTACTTTATACTATGTTTATACTTTTCCAATGGAAAAATACAATATAGACTGCAGTTAACTTATACTCTACACTTTTTATCTTTTCAGCTCTCATTCTCCTGACTGATAAAACTAACTAGACTTTTTTGGTGTCTGTTCTAAAGTTAAATGAATCTTACCAAATTAAGGATTGACAATGCAGACAGAACTTTTTATCAGACAATAATTTTATAATCAAGAGAGAGTAATTCTGTCCACATTTGTACCTACATGGGATTAGACCTAATTTCCCATGATACCTTTTAATAAGCATTTAAAGCTTCTGATTTACTGTGTCCTGATTGAAGATGTATCTCTTATTGCAAGAATGTAACCACCTACACTGTATATTGTAAGAGATTTCATATCTTACTTCTCCCGAGCACAAGTTTGTTATATTGTATTATTTTTATTGCCCTTATGAGGCAACAAAAATGCAGTTAAGCATCTTACTGAAAGTGCAGAAGCAGTAGGTGCAGCGTATATGAGCCTTCAGGGTCAAAAAGATGGTAAAACTCAGAGTTTATTGAGCAGTAACTTCAGAAATCTTAAACCACTTTTAAATTTGCTGCTCTGCTCATATCTCTGCTTCATACATAATATCATTTGAGTGCAGGTTCCAGGAAATCAATAGCACACAAAGTCTTCATTAATTACAGCTGCTCTGCCAGTGTATAGGATTTCAAATCACCCACATGTTCTTTAAAGTCCCAAACTCCCACACCAGAGACGTATTTATTTTCTTCTCCTTAATTCTGTATTTTCTTCTTGGCTTGCTTTGCTGCTACTTTGTCAGCGAAAGTGGGAGACAAAATAATTGCCTCTATATTTCCTGGATTGATTTCTTGCAGAGTTCTAATACAGTGGTCAGGCTGGCACTCAGGCATCCATGACAGGCCCAGTGCTGCGGGCTTTGTATTTCAGGAAAAAAGCACTTAAGTGTCAAGATGCTTTTTTTATTTTCTATAGCCAGCCATCAAGGTCAAGCATTAGCAATCGAAAAAGGAATCCCTGGAAGGTAATGCTTTCCAAAAATGTCAACATGTACGGAGAGGGTTAAGTTGTCCTACACAAGATGGCCTCATAATCCGATTTGAAATTAGGGGTGTGTGATATATTGCATGTAAAAATATCCAAATTGTTTTTGTAAGGATATGCAAAATCATATTATCGAGTATTCACAGAGCTGACTCATATTTAGCTTTGTGTTTTTTGAGGAGTCAAGCCCTGTAGCTCTGGTGCGCTCTAGACATCCCAGCTGTATTTCCCTTTAGAGCGTACCGGACACTAATCCTCACAAGTGTTATTTTTCAGGCCTACTCAAACGCTTATGGGGCTAAGGCTAACCCGCTGCTACAGGCAAAAGCAAAAGTAAAAAGTGAATCTGTGTCCATGTGTTGTAAAAAACAGACTTTACAATGCAACCAGAGCTCCCGCGCTCTTCATCCAGACTTTGTCCAAAACATAAAAGAGGTCACAGACTGCAGGCTCTGTTGTTGTTTTTATCTGTTATACAATAGCATACAATGATACAGTATAGGGGGTTGTCTTGTTAAATATATGATGAGTTGCTTACTTTAGATAAATATTTCTTTGCATTTTGATTCTTTGCTTGTTGCTTGTATTGCACCATTCACTTTACAGCATGGTGATTTGTGTTCTAGGCTTGTAAGATTTAAATAGTAATATCATTTACTTCAACATATTGTTTCAGAATTATCAAAATAATTTGTTATTTCACATTGTATAAGGGAGCTAGTACAATACAAGCACATTTTTTGAATGATCCAAGATATTGCCTGATTATCATTACCTACAAAGTCCCAGAAGATAGCGAGGTATCCTTTTTTAGTCAATATCACACCTAGAAATACTATAATTTTTTTCATTCAATCATTCATTCAACTTCTACTGCTTATTCCCATTAGGGGTCGCGGGCACTGGAGTGGTGGAATAAGCCAGTGTACCCACAGAGAACACACAGTGACAGGGAGGACATGCAGACTCTGAGCAGAGAGTTTGTGTGTTGGACAACCTGAGGATTGGACACACGATAGTCTTGCTGTGCCCTTATTTTATTTATTTATTTTTTTTTCAAATAATCTTTATTCTTTAGCTTATTGTATTTACTTTGTTAAATCATTGATCAGTAGGGCACTCTGAGCGATAGGTGAGCTATAATCACTACATATTATAGTTTTTTTCTCTATGAGAGTAGTAATAGGTTTTATCTTAAATTAAAAAAAAATAGAACCTCTGTCCACTGAGCCACAAAGCCCTCATTTCTCACAATGGCAAAGAATTTACTGAAACTAATTAATGTGTTTCTTTACTGACCCCTTGTGTCTGTGCTTTCTATTTTTGGCCCTAAATTTTGGTACAAAATATTTTAAAAAATTCCTGGACCCAGACAGTGTTCCAGATCTGAACACTTTTCTTCTCAGGCCCATTACTAATGTTTCTAAAATTTGAATCCAAATCCAACCATGACTTTTTTTTTTTTTGAGCTTGCTAACAATTAAAACATAACTACTAATGGGACAATAATGCAACAATATTTTGGATCCACTGGGTTGTTGAGAAAACAAGCTATGTGATGACTTTCTCTTGAGTGTAATGAATAAAATGTTCTCAACAGCGTGGGCCAGTGTTTTATAGTAATTTTAATTTGGTCACACCCATGTCACACTACAGTGTTTAACACCCTCTGAACTCTTTATCTAATTTATTACATTTATTAAAATGTATTAAATTAAATTTGCTAAACAATGTAATAAGAGTCTTAATTGTACATGCATTACATTATTGCAGTTCAAGCAGTGTGCTTAACACCAGACAGTGGATTTGGTTTATTTTGCAGCCAAGAACTTCAGGACAATATGTTTCCTTTTCTACTTAGCCTGTTTACGGCTGAAAAGTACTCTGTTTAACTGTTTACGGTGTGACGGGGCACTTCCTGGACAACACCTCAAAACATGTACACTCTCACATTCATTCACTCAGTCAGTTTAGTTTGACCAGCATCTAATACATGCATGCATGTCTTTGGACCTGCAGAAACACACACACAGAGACATGATGAAGACTCTATACAGAAAGGCCCTGAAAGCAAAAATCATATTCTTTTTGTTGTGAAGGGATTTCTAATGTAGTTATAGTATAAATATAAATCCCTACAATTAATAAAAAGTATTTTTGGGCAAAAACACAGGATGTTATTTGTTTTAAGATATAACATGTAGGCCATAGGCATCAGTATTGAGTAGCTTTTGAATACATTTGCATTAGTATTTTTGAAAACTCAAATTGCTAACTAATCTTTTCACCCTACTAGAGCCTGAGGGTTATACTCCTTGTGGTGAAATGTTCTCTTTCTGACCCCTATAACTCACGGTATGGGACTACTGGCTCTCGGCCCCGGTTAAAAAAAGACCAGATCAAAAAACTGAATGTCCACTAATCCCAAGCTGGATTCCTACAGGTTGGTCTGTCAGTTATTCTTTGGCGCCAAGCTCTCAATCTAACACCAACACTGCACTTAGAGGTGAAGACGCCCTTTGAACCTTTTTAGCGCAGTCTCATGCCATCACACTTCCTTCACACGACCCTTTCACCCTCGATGTGAGATGGGGTAGAGTCGACATGGCAGCTCGGCGGGGAGAGAGCGAGAGTGCATTAGACCTCTGGCGTCAAATGGAGCATCAATTAATGAGCAGCCCGGGAGCATGTCCATCCAGAGACACTCTCCTGCGGGGTGCCACACAAGACCGGGGCAAGGCCACAGACAGCTGGGGGACGTGAATAATTAAGCATAGCTGTTTTCAATGTTTAAGTGAATTACAAGCAGAGGAGGAGGTGTTAAAGAGATGCTTGTGAGAGAAAAAAATATCTCCATTGCTGTTCTAATCGAGCAGCAGAATAGTGGTCTGTGTCGGAAGGAAATTTGCCATGTCACATCATTAGTGGAATCAAATAAGTGCAAGTGCCGCAAACGCACTGTGGCATTAAGAACATGTCAAGTTCTGTAAAAATTGTTCTCTCTTTTCTTTTAATGACCAACATCAGTCAAGAGAAACGCACTGTATATTTTGGTTTACAATCTTCCTTTATTTTCATACTATAGTCTATGCTTGGAAGAAAAGAAATAGCAGGAGATATGTTCACATCTTGACATTTCTCTTGCTTATTTTTGCCAAGTAAAGTTTATTGTTGCTGCCTTTGGATCTCGGCCAAGGTTTTCTACATTTTATACAGAATCAGACTCTGAGAAATAACACCCTGGCCTTTAAAAGGCACTCTGAACCTCCCATTGTATTCCACTGCTAATCTTTTGCAGAACATAAAGTAAGGGATGCTTTACGTAGCATCAGTAGGATGCGTAGGATGCAGTTACGTAGTTGCACATGCACTTTACTTTAGGTGCAAGGCTGTTTAAAAGGAGAGACGTAAGAAAAGGATGAAGACCTAAACACTTCACGTCAAGTTAAATATAGAACATAGTTTAAATCATATTTGTACTAGTTTTTAGTCAAGCATGCTCCACGAGGTAATTTCTAAATTAATACAAAACAAAAGGATGGAGTATTTTAGCATTCTACAAGAGCACAATTCTCACTTTATGAAATTATTTAAATTAAATGTGTTTTCTGACACCTGCTGCACAGTTGACATCTCCGAGTAGCCTGGCCAGCCAGACACATTCACTTTCTTAGCAAGGGTCTGGAACCTCTTTCATTCAACATCCAAACTCACCACAGGCATCAAACCCAGGGCTCTTTGCTGTGAGACAGGACTGCTAACCACAATGCCAATGTGCCACCGTGCAGTTTTGTGTTTTTTTGGGGGGATTTTAATAGAATTACCTGCCTACTGAGGCGGTAGGAAAAGTGTATAATTTAGAATGGAACCTCTACTTTTATATAATCACTGTAGAATGAGCAGTGGCAGGGGTTCACAGCACCCCTACTGGCTAGGCAGACACACTACACTGTTCATGACATCTGACTGTGTGTGAAAACAGCAGTTCAGTGTGCACAAACAAAACTGTCCAATGGGTAGTCAACGACACTACATCAGCTAATATTTGTAGCAGCAAACCACTAATAACTAATAAACAAAGCCCTACTGATTGACAGCCATGGCACTCTGCAGAATCCAGTAAAGCCGGCTCAATTTAGTAGCACAGACTGCTCAGTTAAATTTCAATTTCTCTTTGCAGAGGAGAGCGCCACGCACACGGCTTGTGATTTGTCTCCAATATCTGAAACCGTGGAGTAAACAGTGATCAAAAACTGCTGCAACCTCAAAGAGCTTACACGCGACGCTCACGGGCTAAACACCGAGGCAGAACCGACAGACGGCCAAAAGTATGAGATCAGATGAAGGTGATATCAGAGACTTTCAATGTGGGCGGCTTCCTCTGAGCTGCTAGTGTGCTGCTGCTGTTTCATTTTCTCCTTCTCACCCTCTCTCACACTGAAGCCCAAAGCCCAGGAGAAATTAGTCACCCCGCGCCGCAGTGAAGAAGTGTATGTGCCTCTATAAGAAAGAGACTGTGAGGAAGATGGGAGAAAACAGTGTTAAGAAATTGTTTTCTATCTGTATGCTTATAATTCCACCATCTATGTGAAAATAGATGAAAATCTCTCATGGTTTGAGAAGAGGAGATCAATCTAAGCATCGGGAATAGCCTTAGCACTGTACAGAGCATTGCCACATAAGGAAGGACTGAAATCCGCCCTAAGCCTGCAAAATTAGCATAGAGATTCAAATATCCCCTCTTTGAAATGAGGTAAAACTATAAGAATTACATGCACATGCACACATTTCATGTCACACATTGCATTATGACTGATAAGAATATTTTAAATGAACTGTAGTGTATGTGTTCTATGTATTTTGCAAGTGCATAGTGAGTGACAGAGTAGAAGTGTTTGAACAGATGAAAGCAAAGCATGAGCCGCTGCTACCCCTAAGCTATTCTATCATGGAGATATCACAAGTACCCAGATTCCTCATTCCCATCTTGTACATCAGATCAAGGCTTTCTGCACAATAAATGTAATGGCATGAGTACACTCACATTTAGAATAGCTTTGAAGAGCATTCATCTCTGCTATTGTTAAAGAAGCCCAATTGGCATTCATGTAAGGTCACAAAATTCAACCTACGTTTCACTGTTTTTATGATGAGGAGCAGAAAAGGCAAGACTCAAATCACGTACACCATCCAGCAGGGGAATTTGACTGAAATAACAAGCGTACGCAATAACAGGCTCATTTCTATACAGCGTAATTGCAATTTTCTACCCAAATTACAGTCTAATGATTACAGACATGAGGTGGAGATTGACAACAATGCCAGAAAGAAGAGGGTGGGAAAAACATACTGCAAAGGACCCTGGGGCATCACAAGGGAGTGAGAGGGTGGAAAAAAAAACTGCCAACAAAAGATGAGAGCTCCCTGATTCCCAGAGGAAAGTGGGGTTTAGAAGTGGGCTTCTCAAAATCTGCAATTCCCCAACCTCTTCGGTGGACTGATGGTTCAGGGCTCCAGGAGAAGCCGGTTGCTTTTTGCTTTCCTGGATAAGAAGTTGATGAGAATTCACTGCAATGGCACAACATTTAGAGTGAAAGCTGCCAAATACAGCCTATACCCTGAGTGAAGGAAACAGTGGGAGAGAAGCCCGATGCCTGACAAAGCTTAAAATCAGCTCCACGGAAGAGTGGATTTCTAAGCTCTGCCGAGGCTGTCCTGCACAAAAACCTTATTGTTCAGCGCACTCGCCAGGTAGCCAGTGATTTCCGAGAAGTCACAGGCTCAACTACTGGACACAATGTGTCAAATGTCTTCTTTATGCCTTGGTACACACACTTTGAAGATGTTTTTATTTTGCATTGTAAAAGTCAATTTAGTATGTCAGTATGGATGTTTTTTTAATAGTTTTATGTGAACTGAGACCTTGCAAAAGTACTCACTGGCACTTGCAGACACAAACAAACATGCACAGAGGAAATCAGCATAAATAAATAAGAGATGCGGTTGCACTTCAGAGCCTAATCTCTAAGGAGAAAACTGTGTGCCGCATCGGCAGGGATCAGCCGGGGCAAGTGACTGGGATACTGCTGTCTTCCAGGAAACCAATTTGTTTGTTTATTGTCTCTGTGTTTTGTCGGTGGTTACAGTTGATTGCTGCCAGCCCATCCTGGACATGCTCCTTTAAATGGTATCTATAAAACATAGGATATGCTTTATTCACAACTTTCTTTTTTGCTGTCTACATGATAAAGTGGCACATGAGTATCACAATGCTGCTTTTGCTACAGCCGAGCTTTGAGTTTTTCTTTAAACACCGATGGGTGCTCTCCAGCCGCTGTAGCTGTGCTTTGAGAGGTGGAACAAACTGTGCTCTCTAAACACATTAGCCTATGAACACTGCTGAGCAGCAACTCTTGGGGTGCTGAAATCGAGTGTAATCATGTAGATAGATGGCTGACTTTTTATTGTTCCACTAAGTCAAATCTGCAGGGCTGGTGGTAGAATTTAGAAAATGATGCAATATCCTGGATTTTATGGTTAACCTGTGGTGCTGCAGTGCTGTGTTCTCTGTGACAAGACAGTGGGCTGTGACATGTATATGTTTCTTATATAAACTGACACATTTGCTGTGCCACACTACAGGAAATGCAGAAATGCCAGTGTCCCACAGAGACTTAAAGCATTGCATTCTCAACAGGCGATGTTCACTGTACAAGTACCACAGGCTGTGCAAACCTTTACACAGTGTAAAAACTCAGGCACATCTATTGTTTTGTCTCGTGCCTACAAACACCAGCCAGACTCTTACATTATGCCCTATTGATCTGACAGAGTGAGCAGGAAGCAGACAGAGAACACAAATACAGCCTGGGGTGGCTTCTTAAAAGTAGAGACAAGCCTCTTATCCACGCCTCTCTCTTCCTCTGGAATCACCTGGTGGCTCATGCTTATGACTCAGGCACTGCTATGCTTTCTTCAGGCTTTTGTTGCACACAGCTGAAACTGCAAAGTAATCCATCCAACATGTTCAAGCTTTCAGTGCATTGTAGTCTCTTTCAGCAGAGAGTTATGAGTGCAGATTTGGGGACAGGTACAGATGTAACTTTTCCAGTAAGCCTTTAGACCACAAAACCAATTCCACAAGTATTGATGAAAGCACATATCTTTTCAAAGTTCCCATTGAAACTTGCTTAATCTCAAATACAGTGCAACTGTCACAGGGATCCCATCTCCAGTAATCCCATGGTGGCCTTTGCTCTGCCTGTCAGCAACACCAACCAATAACATGGCACAATAAACCCCTCCAGAACAACAGTGGGCCGCAGGCAGCTTCAAGGGCTACTGACGGCGATCTATAAAACAATATAATAGGTTGCCTGTCAGCGAGTGTGAAAGGGAAGATCTACGCCTCCTCCGACTCTCTGAGGGGACTTCAATTAATCACAGCAGAATTGTATCACCCCTCTATAGGAGTGTAAGGTTATTACCATCCTGGTATTCCATGGGATGAAATGCAATGATAGCACTAATTGAGGGGAAAAAAAAAAACAGCTGACCGCACAATGCTTGTCAAGGGAATGAAGGGCAGATAAAAGAAGAGAGAAAAAGGTTACAGACTGGGCAAGGAGGGACAAGAGAATTGGGGTTTGAGATATTTAATAACCAAGTTGGTTAGTGCAATTTAATTTAAAGTTAAAATACTAGGCTTACTCTGTAGCCCACTTATTTCAGGAACAAGCTCAATATATAGGCCAACAATTTAACATTTCAACTTTATTTCAACATAACAAAAATGTGTGATATTGGCAATAATTAACCATTTCTATACAGTGGGACTAAAACTTATTTTTTCCAATTTACAGTTCTGGTTACTTGTCACAGCACAGTCCTCACGAGAACGCTTCAGAAGCTTCTACTAAGATTAATATTGTCAGAATACATCCACACATGTACGCCACCTTAAGACACGGTTTCAGACATAGGGGCTACTGCTGCCTCACAAGTCATCTAATAATAATAATTATTATTATAATATGGTTAGTTAAATTCATTGGCTTTTGCTGTTGTTCTCGCGTGATTTGAATTAGATAAATTAACCTTAAAACATAGGCGAACACTAATGTACCCACATTCCCGTAGTCTTTAATATAATGTTAAAGCCACGCAATATTTTGTTTTTTATTAATGCAATTTAATAATGATACGCTCGTGTTTAGTGTGAATATCTCCTCTTACCTGACGTGATGTTAGTTAATCCTGGGAAACGTCCCCTTCATTTATTCTCCATTTGTCAACCACACTAAATACGAGACTTCTTCAGAGAAATGCCATTTCCATGCCGCGTCAAGACGCCCTCCACAGTGACACATAACCTAAAACACAGGACGAGTGTCAAAGCTCAATCCCCGAGTCAAAGAAGTCTGAAGTGCGACTGCTGGTTACTTGCAATGGGAGACTTGAAAGTCTATAAAAGTTGCTGCTCCAACCGCCACAACGCCACAGCAACTGCACAGCACCGCCGACCGTCACTCATGGTTCACGGGTTGGAGCATGGCGTGGCTTCGTGATCCCACTCACCGGCTCCACTTGGCTTTTTGGTAGCGTCTTCGTGCAGTTAGAGAAACTGATTTGAGATGTCCGAGGGATGCAAGAGCAGCCGGAGTTATGATGACAGACAGCGGGAGCCACGGCGGCGCTGCGTAAAGCTCTGGCGCCATTCAGTGGAGGCTCGGGGCTCTACATCAAACGTCTGCAAAGAGACTTTGATTTCTTTTTACAACCCTTGTATGAGTGATGGACTCATTCAACAGATACAACAACAAACTTACTCTACTGAGTTAACCAACAGACTATGCTAGAGCTACAGCTACAGCTACAGCTCAGTGCAACCCTCTGACTGGATAGGAGGGTGGGCACCAAAACGCTGCTGTTGCCCATTTGGACCATGGCGGTAGCTATGTTCTCATTATAATCCATTAGGGGGACTCAAATGCCTGACTAGACACCACAATAGGAATGTTGTTTTAAAATTGAGCTATTAAACAATAAAAAAAAAAGATGACTACACTTTTAAAACCCAAATACAGGAACACACAGACATTCATTTGGGTCACCTCCGTTTTAGGTAGAGTTCTACTAGAAGCCGTGATATGCAAAACACAAAAACAAAACTGTTATCTGTTGCACAGATATCACCACAATTTAATTATGATTCAATTGATTTGGTGGTTAGTTTTTTTATTTGAGATGAAAACAATATGAGCATCCCCTTAGCTGCCATTGCATTAGACTTAAACAGAGATTGACAGACAGGGGTTGTATAAGAACTCAGGCATGCAGTAGACCTTTGACTAGTAATATTACAGAGGATCTAATAATACCAGTACACTTGTTTGTCTCTGACATAGCACTTCTACTCTCCTAAAGCACCTAGTCTACAAAGGCTTCCCTTCGGTAATTGCATTATCATCTCTCCATTTCTCTGGCAGTCACTTTCGTCTGGTCCCTGAAAGGCAGGAATGGGTGGAATAATCAATACCAACCTTTGAAATAGCCTGCGGAGATGGGAGTCCAGCATTTGGATGTGGATTTGATTAATCTTGGACACCCTCAGAGTGTTATCATCATAAACCCCAAGCCATCTTCCTTGAAGACAGGACAACCCAACATGAAATGCAAGGTAAGTCAGTGATATTTGTACTCACAGATGAGGGCAAAGAGGGGCCAGGTGCACATTAACAAATTTGAATGATATGAGAGCATTAAATAAAAATCAAAAAGTGAAACGCATATAGAAACCGAAACATTTCAAGCATTTATTTATTTTAATTGTGACATTTATAATGATTAAGTATTTTTACAATAAAGAAATTCTAATATTAATCAATCCACAGGATATCAAAAAACAATGTACTTTTTGTGTTGATCCCAAGACTGGATAAATGGAGTGTAATTTTAGTTTTCAGTAAATGTAAGCCTTAGTTATCACAGTAAAGTAAATTAATATGTGCTCTGATTGTATATAATGTTTATGTTTCCCTTTGAACTACTGAAATACATTTTTCACAAAGTTCTAATTTATTGATGTGGTGCTTATGTATTTGCAATAATCTGATATTATAAAATGAAGTGATATTATTTTTCTGCTCTCTTAGGTTCATTTTAGAATTCACATTACTTTACAGTTACATCTACATAGGGCTAGCTGTTAATTTGGCGTTATTTACTGTCATGTCATTTATTATTAGGTTCCCAAAGTCATCAAGTTTCCTTCTCCGTCTCCCACTGTCTCATCCTGACAGAGAGGAGATGACCTCATTAATCTTTAGTGCATTCAATAGACCTATCGTGTCATCCCTTGACACTGTGGTTTGTGACACAGCTCTGCTCATTAAATCATGTGACAGGATGAGGTCAGCGTTGAGTCGAGGTGTCTCAAGCTGTGTGGGCGCAGATAAACCCAGTCATATTAACTTCTGTTATGAGGACAACAAACGCACTGAAACTGGCAGCTGAGATGGTAATTGGACTTTAGCCTGGCCATTTAGAAGATATCTTATGTTAGAGGTAATATAAAAGATATGCAACCTCCTTAACAAAATACAGCCATCTAAATTCAAAACATTGGAGCATGCCACCCCTCCCCATCCAGTCTCAGTGGTCTCGTGGGTTGCCAGAAACAGAGCACCCTCTCCTGCCTAACTATCGGTACACTTGTTCGGGATGGCAAGTAGCAAGTCCTACAGTTAAAAAATGTCTATGTAACGTGCTAACATTTTGTAAACAGCATATTGTTAGCAAAGTCAAATCTGTGGTTCTGCTCAAAGGCATTGCCAATACAGACCATATGTTTGCTTCTTTTTTGTTATTATTTTTTATTCATAGCAAGGCTTTTAGGCTCAGTACCAAATGGTTTTGTAGCTGTAGTATTAGCTACAGCCATAGCTTACTGTTCGCGTCTGTCACCCCAGATGTGGAGCTCTCTCAGTATTTGTGATAGCATGATTGGCGAAGGGTGGATTTTACAGACCAATACAAGTCCAAACATCAACATCTTTTATGTGAAGGGGTAAAAAAGTTTAACTTGTGAAGAAGTACCATTGTCATCAGTGAAACATATTTGATTCTGAACATGTTTACTTCATATCTGACAACACAATACTCAGAAAAGAAATTCTTTACAGTGTTTCCTGCAGAAAATGTGTCCATTTGGGTGGTAACCAACTCCTAGTCCCTACAAACTGTGAAAATGGTGTCATTTATAAACCAATGCCACAAAAAGTTAATTTAACATAAACATTGCACCATAAATGATAATCTAAATGGGTCAATGACGAAACATTCAATTTGAAGACAGAAAGTAGTTTAAGATGTTCTTCTATCATGGATCTATTAAGATATAGTAAAGATGCAGTTAGTTTTTTGAGACTTGTACTTTAAATTTTGATTCAATTGTCATATGGTGTGATTGTCCAGCTATGTCTGACTTTAATAATAACAGCATATATGCACATAAAGTGTAAATAAAATGTTAATTTGTAGATCCAGGAATATGTACAAGTGTTGTTAACTGATAGCGAACATCTTAAAGTTTATGCATTATTTTTAAGCAAGTTGTGGTCCAAAACATTTTGTCCGTAAAAGTGGTATCATATGGAGTGACACTAGTATTTCGATTTTTGAATGAGCTATAGTTGGACTATTATTATGATTCAAAAAAAAAATTAATCAGTCTGAAAGCTGCAAAAATGTCTCTAAATGAATCTACAATGTCAATAAGCCAGTTTAGTTTCTTACAATTTGACAAAAAAATGCAGTGACGTTGATATCACAAAATGTTGCCAACCAGTTGTGTCTTATGGTGTGACGTACGTTTACTGAAAAATAGTGATGTTACATGAAATATTCTAATGAATTCTTAAAGTGCAAAGCTTCCCTGAGTCTGATGACAAGTATTTGGTAGCCCTTTTTAACAAGCCAGAAGTGAGCTTTGAGGGCAAAAAAATCATGTAGTGTGACCACTATTATCATATGAAGTGACGTCAAACCATATGATATCACTGTCACACCAAATGACCTAAAGTTAGATTTCCAACAGATAGAGAAATAGCCCAGAACAGTTTGAAAGTGTAGTTTTCTCAGAAGACGTCTAACCTGAAGCTCACACAGGAGAGTCCAGGTCAAACTGTGGATCCACTACATAGTGGAGAAGTTACAGGTTGTTTTAACTATTTTATGTTAAAAACTATCAAATATAAGATGTGTAGTTTAATTTAGGTATTTTATGTTTCAAAACAAGTAAAAATACATAGTGAGGCTTTGTGAACTGTATAAAATCAGGTAAGGTTTAAGGTAACAAAAAGATAATAATCGCAAAACAGTTGATAATTTATGTCTTAATTAATTAATAAGTCTTCTTCTCAAAAAAAATATTGGTGGAACAGAAGGAGAATACCTTCAGCAAGTACCTTAATCATTTTACCAGACTTTTATCAAGATTTGTCAAAATTTAATTAAAATTTCTTTGGCGGCTCAATAAAAGTAAGACATTTTGCACGATTATTAATAAAAAAAGTGCAAATGTAGCAAATTTGTGTAGACAAAATGACAAATGTCTAAATAGCGATGAAAACCATGTGTGGTGCACAGTGATATTTATGAAATTCAATATTCAGTTGTTTGCCTGTCACACCATATGACGCTGATTTGAGCAATTAATAAAAAAAAAATCAAATTTAAATACAAAATAACAAAAAAATATTATATATCTTTAAAAACTTTAGACTCATTTGTATTCCTTGAAGTTGACTTTTTTTTCAGCTTTAACATCATCTACCCAAATATATATCTTTATATGGCCTTAATTGAATGGTAGTCAATGCTTATAGCCAAGGTGGCCATCTTATCAGGTGCTGGGGGAAACAATGACTTATATCACCTTTAAGCTGATTGCATTAAGTGGAAAAACAGGCATCTGACGCTTTGTGATCTGGCACCTTGTACTGCTTTTTTAGGTTGCGTTACCTTCAGTGGCACCTTCCAGAACCATCCTATTCTTGTCATTCTGTGGTTACTTTGAGTCACAGAGGAAAAATAGACTTGTGTGGGCTCTATGGTCTAGCATTGATTGTAGTGGTTCAGCCTAAAATAACAGCCCCCTGTTAGGAGCTGTGCAAGCCCTCTGCCTGAACTCTCTCTTGCTTTTGCAGCATAAGTGTATTTGAAGACGGTGGGACGTCTACCAGAAAATTGCAAGACGAAAAATAGTGGGCATAATAGCCTCAGGAATGGAACTAGCCATCAATAATGCAGAGGGAAGCAGCAGTTAATGCCCCCCTTAATTCAACAGGTCTGCAGACAGCAGGATGGTTACGGTCGCAGATGTTCAATGAGAGTCAGCTCCATCAGGCTTTATGGCTTTGTGTGCCGTGGCCGTGCCAGGACTTTCCCTGACCTCAGTCCTGATTACACAGCCATTAATGTGTTTTCATCTGAGGCCCATCTTAATGGAGTTTCCAACTTTCCAACAAGTCTCTCAGACACCAGTGGGAGCTGTAACCAAAGAGAAAGAAATAACTTTTTTATACAGACAGATATATGAAGTCAATTATATGGAGAAAATATTTCAAAACTAAAGAAACAGAGATACCCCAAACTCTTCCAATTACATGTGACCAGTTTTTTAAATGAAAGGGCGTACCTAATATTTAAAGAATAACCGCACCAAATCACAGTTCTCTGTCTCTTGTCATGTCAATAGCAGAAAGACTCTGTGGTTTTGAGATCAGGGCTCCTGGGGGCCATACTTTTACTGGGGGGGTCACTTTTACTTTGTGCTGAAGGAAAGTGCTAGTAGTTATATTTGCTTTATGCCTAGGGTCCTTTGCTTTTTAAATGGATACAATATGTTTTGGACAGCATTTCTTGACACCTGGCTAAAACATTTTCACAGTGTGTACTGTAAATCAAAAAGCATTGTATCCCACAGCTGTGAAATTTAACTCTACGAAATCTTAACTAAAATCCAGCTTAGGATAGTGCTCCTTGATGCTCTGATGCGTGTACTGGCCTGATTATTAATTTTACACTGGCTATTTTATAAACGTAGAAGTAATGAATTAATTAACTTGATTAAGATGTATTGCTATGGGTACAGCCATATTTATATTTATCTATTTTTTTGTATCTTTTAATATGTCTTGCATTAAATGTAAGATGCACATGAAACGTAGGATCGTCTATGTTGTCTTAGATGTTGTATGTTGTGTGAGTGTATTTTTTAAGTAATTTGAGTGCATTTCATGGTAAAACTGATGACAAATTTTCACATTCATTAACAATAAAGTTTTCATATTTGTATATATCTGTATTTATATAAAAATATTATATATATATACTTTATCTTTTACATTTACTGCTTATAAAATACCAGCATGTAAAAAATCTCACTTGTCATATCAGAAAATCATAAAAAATATATTATTCCTCGACACTATATATCTTATACAGTATGCCAGATTGAAAGTACATGAAAGTACTCAACTAGTACTCAAAAGTGGTGTTTGTCTAGTACAAAAGATCAGAAAGGATGGAAATAAATATGAGCCTCTTTTCAATGTGGTGCGTTTATAGTACTACAGTACTCTAGCGCCATCTGCCGGACAGTATTTGTTAATACAATAATATGCCCTGCATGTACAGTACATGACTGTAGGTTTAACAATGTACCAATGTAACAAAATGTAAAAGGGAATTATCACAAAACAGTATATTTTAATGTCTCTGTGACATTTCTTTTAGCAGAGTAACCCCAAAGTCTAAAATTTAATAAAAAATGTATCATATTTGATGTTGCCAAAATAAAGGCCTTATAAGTATTAAATTATATGGGCATGTTCTATAATAATAATAATAATAATTATTATTATTATTATTATTATTATTATTATTATTATTGATTAGATTTATATTGCACTTTACAAGCTTCTCAAAGCGCTTTACATTAGTCCATTATTATCACCCTAGATGGTGATACATCTGGTCTTAAATTAAGTGAAGTTAGTTTGCCAAAATGGTACAGAATGCCTTAAAACACTCCTGGATCTAAACAGTGATGTACACTTGAAATAAAAAAATTTGTTTGATGTAGAAGCAGGTCATAATGTGAGTACAAAAATATACAGTACAATGTAAGTATTGGCATGGTACAGTGAATGCAGATGCAAAACCACAAATTATTACTAACGTTGCACTACATTGCAAGAGGAGACTTTTTTTTGCAATGCTGTACACACATATGTTGTAAAGCTGACTATTATGTTGCAAACAAATGTGATTAAAAGGAAAAGTGTGATGTGTGCATTGAACTCAGGCTGAGACCAGGAGCGTTGTAGTTGAAACAGGTTTACTTCTGACGTCAGGTGTCAACAGCCTGCACATACAAACTGACCATCAAACAAAAGCATCGTCTCCTTCTTATACCAACTGAGAGTCCTGCTCTCCTCCTCTAACCTGAGGGTCTCTAAGATTAAAGTAAGTGCAAACTTTCATGTTTGCACTAATAATATGCAACACCTAGCGCCCCCCCTGGACACTGGTTGATAATTGGTTGGTTCCCAAGTGAGAGACACTCACAGGCCAAAGGTGGGGTCACCAGTATCATGGGAGCTGGAACTTTCCCTACAGCTTACATTCTTAGACATGTATTAGCAGATAACAGAAGGGACCACAAAGAAGCACAACTGGCTTGACACAGTACAGGCACAGATATATATTGAGGACATTAACACTCTTGGTGAAAGTACAAATGCCATACATTTAAAATACATAATATCAGTTGTGGCTGCTGCACCGAGGATCCACTGGCCACAGAAAGGAGGCGGCTCCAGGCTTTTTTTTCCCCCAGCAATTGGTGGAGGCAAAGGAAAAAGAAAGAAACAAAACATTAGGGCACAAAGGTCATACCACTGATGTAGGAAATGGATGGCTGCATTTATTTGGTGACAGTTTTCTTAAGACCAATAACAGTCAACAGACTCAGCCTTGAACGTTATGAGCCGAGAGATGGACTGTGTCCTCTAGCAACATTTTATGATTTGATTATGTAACACTAACAGACTTTCCCCAAAGCATTACTGTCTGTTTATAAGTGGGTCAAAACAGAACATGTTTATCATGTCAAGGCTTGCTTGTTTCAGTCTGATATGAGATTATTTAAGAGGACCACTTTGACAGAGAAACGGCATATATTTGCTTTGAGGCATCATGTGGTGTGTGTATATGGTACAACTCTACTCACAGAACAAGGCCACCATAAAACACACTGGACCTCAAGGGTAGTAACTGTACATGATCTTATTCTAAATCAGCTCACAAGTGTAAAAGGGTAATAAAATAATCACAAAATAAATAATAAACAAACAACCAGATGTTAAATGAATGTTGGAGATAGTATGCAATCATCATGACATCACTAATGAATGAATGAAATGTTTTTCAGTGTTGTTTAAAATACATAATGGCATGAGAGAGATGAGTGATTGTATGTTCAGCATGCAGCTCTGGGTAAACAGTATTTAATATTTCAAGCGTATATTTTAAGTGACTGATTTATATAATGCTTTATGCTGAAACATGTCATAGACATAGGTATAGGTTATAACATTTTAGGGAAACAGTTTACTTACTGTGGTAATCCAATGACAGTTGTTGGGGAAAAACTAAAATCTTGTTGTGAGTATTAATCAGAACTGTGTAATTCCTTTAATTTTGATGGTTTGGAAATTAAATATTATCATTCCTTTCAGCTTTTTTTTTTTTTTTTTTTTTTTTTTCCTACCTTTTAGTGTGCAATGAACTGAATACTGATTTGGCATTTGCCCTTCCTCACACAATGCTCTCCAAAATCCAGGCTTGGGACTGACTCGTGGCCCTTAGTGACTGGATTGGCCCTTTGTGTCTGCAGTGTTTGTAAGATAAAAATCTAAAATATCATCACGTTATTTTATGTTCATGTTTCTGTTACATGCGATGGTATTTAAAGACAATCTCTCTGGCTCCTAAGTGAATGTGGCACATCTACTCTCTCAGAGCTTATGTGAAACTCAATTAATGCACAGGCTCTATATGAACTCTACGGTGAAGTAGCCTACAGAAAAATATTTATGTCTATATTGTCTTATTGCCGGGTGTAACGCGTTTACCTTCTCTTTACTGCTCTATATAAGTGGTGAATTAGTATTGGCCACAGCGTCAGTGCTGTTATCGTGATGTGAACGTGAGTCCTGGTGCACATCTGTGAAGCCCTGCCTCTTCAGATGAGCTCTACCTCCTGCGGGATTAGGCTGTAGCTGCCCTCTCCGCTTCATTCTGCCTCAATGAGGAAAACATCGCCTGTGTGAACGCAGTCACATGGGCTCGAGGAGGACAAAACATCGCTTCCTGAAATGATCCTCGTCACATTTGTCGCTTTATATTTTTTCTCTAAATCGCATAGCGTTTGATTTCAGCCTTTCCCACCGCAGGCCGATGATGATAAGCAAAGTTAAGAACGCCATGTCTACTCTGGTGGGAGGGATGATGCCGCATGGACACCACCACCACAACCATCACCCAGGTGGCGGCCAGCCGTGCGCCGGGGACAGCCTGCCGCCTCGCTTCCCTTACGGCCGCCCGGACTTTCTGGAGCTCACCCCGGAGCTGTTGCAGTACTCCACAGAGCACGCGTCGCGGCCGGTGCTCACGTTAAAGAGAGGCAGCAGGCTTCCGTGGAAGACTGGATATGCAGAGTGAGTCAAACACTTGCCACAAAAACACGAATTATCTGTGTTTTAACAACAGTATACGTTCTCAGTGCTCTGATGCTAGTAAATACCGCAGCAGCTTTAGCATCTCCTGCACTGCAGCAGCCAAATGATGGCCAAAATGGCCTTATGCGATTGTACTGCACCTACCAGGGCTGGGGAAGGGGGCTGCTTTATTTTAACAAATGCAGTCTTTTACATTGACAGATTTGGCTGCAGACTCCACCGGCGTTTTAAGAATTGTATATAATATACAAACGTAAAAGCAGGAAATGGAACTCATTATCTGGGGTACAGTGGGGACATTACAACAAAGTATGATAATGTCCCTGCCAATCCTGTTGATCAAAGGAAAAATTGACGTGTTATGACACGCTGTAACGCTATCTTAGTTCAATAAGGAAAATATACAAAGTGTATGCAGGACAGGTCATATGAAGTTACAATATCATATGACAATAAACAAATATTAAACTATTTACAGTAATGTATAATCTGTGTTAATACCAACACGATTCTTTTGACCTATGCTTTATTATTCATTACCTAATCTGCCTGTTTGTAACATTGATTACTTTATTATAAACTACTATTGACTATACAAGCAAGGTCACCAAATATAGTATGCCAATAAATGTTAACAGCTTTTATAAAACACATATGATTTTAAAAAAGAGGTTTGGTATCCCAGTGTCCTTGGTGCTATACTACCTGCAGTAGTTCTACAGGTAACTCCAATGCAGCACTATTTTATTCAACCCATATTGGCCAGGTTGTGCTGTTGGAGCAGTTCCCAGTGAGGAAAACAGTGGACAATTTCTTCTCCCACAGGGGCGTTATTACATGCTTCGACATAACAGCATGTGGGCTATTTCACTGTAGGTATGCTGACCACTTCTTCTGGAGCCTCAATGAAAACAAAGAGAGATGAGTCATGCAGAAAGTAAGTCTCTAAAGGACAGGCGTGATGATTTGTGATAACAAGAATCTCAGAGGAGTGAATGAGTGAGGCCACATGAAGATGCTATAATAAAGAGAGGATGTGGTTGGTACTAATAATTCCTTTAAGCAGCACTTTTGTAATGATAATATTTGTTGAGGTCATAATTTACTCTTAGAGTTGACTCAGCTGATGTGCACAGATGTCACATGGCAAATAATCTGTAAATCTATACTGTGTTCACACATCGGTAGATGGCAACAGTATCATGAAAGAATAATATTCTTTCTTTATTCTATACTTTACTGCAGTTATTCAGTTCTATAAACACATTTTGTTACATATAAAAACATTTTTATAGGTGAAGTAATTTCTTCACTTTAAGTAATGATGCGGCTAAATATACTCATACTAATGAAAGCTGTTAACTGTTACATGTCCAAGTGACTTAGGACAATGAGGGACAGTAAGTACGAGGATGCTGTCTATCTACGGAGGCCATTCTGATGAGTTTGTGTAACTTTGAAGTTACACAGTAATAGTTGCTACCATTGTGAGCTTAATATACAATAATATATTTGTTGTATTTATTTTTATATTTCATTTATGTTTGGTGTTGGCAATGATGCACAGTCCTGGAATTCACCCAGCATATTATTTAACATTAGCGGATAGTTTTAGCCCTGCTCAGGGGTTTAGCCCGGGGACTATGGCGTTAACTGTTGCTACAACTGGCTGTACAACATAAGGTCTGGTTGAACATGCGAGTGCACTGTCTCGAGTGCACACAAAGTGCTGTTGTCAAATGGCTATTTAATTTAATTTAATCTGGAGGCATCCATTTAGCTTTTAGCTCTGGGACTAGACCAGAAAATGTGAGATAGATGCACTCAGTGAGCAACACCTCTCTTCACAGAAACAATCTTAGGACTAGGTGAGAATACAATCTAAAACAAGTTTAATTATACTAAAGAACAATGGATTTTATTTTTACATGAAGGACTTATTGTGTAAGTCAAAAACAGGAAACTATTAAAAATGCAGTGAGCTTTAGTCGCAGTTGCTTTATTACTGTTAATAAGCAGTATGTAAGACTATGTCTATGTATGTGTATGTGAGACTACTTGGTATTTTATACCAAGTAGTCTCACTTGAACTACTGTCACAACACTTACTGTGGTTCCACTTACATTGTGGAATGATTACATTGTGTTTGCACAGAACTTGAGAAATATAATTTACGCATCACCTTAAAAGGCCAAACAAAAGCAATTGGTGAATTCACTGCAACTCACAACTTCCTCTTTTCACCCTTCCTTACGTTACTGTACAGCAGAAGGAATCTGACATAGTAGTGTTGTCACAAACATGCCCAATGCTCGGTTTCAGTCACAAGCTGTGGAAGCATATGACTGAAAAAAACACTTATCTGTCACATTAGAGAGAGGCTCAGGCTCCTGGTTTACAGTCACATTCCTTACACATTATACTGCAATTATAGCACAATGTGAACATGTGACTTTCTAAATGCAGAATAAATGCTGATTGTGTACAAGTGAAACAGCATATGAAACACACTTCAGTCATTTGTACCTTCCTAAAACTTTACATTTGTTTTAAAACACTGTATTTAAACATTCGGTGTGCCCATATTAAAACGCCTGTTTCTTACATAGCTTAACAAACTCCCAGTGGTCCAGTGCAGTGCAATGACACTAAGCTGTAGATTTTCTCATTTTGTATCTTCAATGTGAAGAAGAGCTGTTTGTCTCAGCCCAAATCTCTGGTGATGCTGTGGCCTTGAAAGTTTACAGCATAATCAAGGGACTAAGATTCTTGAGTGTCATTAGTCGTAATGCAGTGAGGATAGAGGCTAGGGATCTGTGCTCCAGTGCTTTCAACTGATTAGAAACTGAAAGGACTCTTTATAATCCAGATTTGGCCAGCAGTTACAGTTTCATATTTGGTGCTATGACCAGGCAGACCATTTTCTGTAATGATGTAATGATTGTAATCGGCTAAACTATTTGGAAAGTGATCGTCCAGGTCTTATTTGGTGATAATGATGATTTTTAGACCTTTGTTCAGCTTGTATTACCTCTCTTCTTGTGAATTGAATGTCTCTTCCTTGTCTGTCCTTCCCCTTTTATGTTCTCGAAGTGTGTAATAAACTGTAAGTCTAAGTCTAAGTTTGTAGGGAAATCCTAATGACCACATTTTGCAGTATAACCCAGCAAACCTGGCATTATCGCCAATCAAAGCTAGAAATGTTACATAACAGCTCACCATGAGGGCAACAGCGTGGGCCGCTTTATGGGCCATGGAGAATTATAAAACTTACTTGTTCATTTTAGCTTATACCATACTGTGCAAATGGAGTTATGATCAAACAAATGTAGTTGTACTTTCCTATTTTCACACAATAAAAAGATGTCTCAAGACAATAAATGTGTGTCCTGTTTTACTGTGTAAGCCAGTGCTGGAATATCATGTAAGCCATATTTCAACTTTCATTGATTCAGTGTTGACAAGAGATGTAGACAAACCAGCCAGTGGGGGAATTCAACTCCATGTGGTTGGTCAAGGCTTACGCTCATGAATTGAATTACCTGATAAAGAATTTGATCTAGAATTAGGTCTTTGTTTACTAATAGCAAACTTCTTCCCTCAAATACAAAAATGCATACTGTTGAGTTTATTGTACCTACACCAAATAAGACAGACGACACAGCCACAGTATCAAACAATGCATTACTCTATTCTCATTATCCTCTATAAGCTCCTAATAAAAACACTTAATCCTTTCTAAAAGTTCCCTCTGGGACACGACTGCATCCAGGTCCATTTTCCTCACACAGTCCCGCTCACGTTCCTTGACATTGCGGCTGCCATTACATTTTAATGCGGTTAGAGGTCCTTAGAGCAAACACCATAAATCATCCAGCCTTTTTTCTTCTTCTTCATCCCTTTCTCTACCAGAGTGATCAATGCGGGCAAGAGCATGCTGAACGAAGACCAGGCCTCCTGTGAGAAGCTGTTTGTGAAGAAGCCAAGCGGAAAGCACCGTAACTCCACTCTGCTCGAGGACAATGGGGTGAGCCAAGAACAAACTCCAAAACATTAAGAGACTGTCAGAGTCTGATGGATGAAATACATTAACTAAGCAGCGATAATGTTTTTCAGTGTGATGTCAACCCCAGAGGCATCTTAATGTCACCTAAGGAAGTTTAAAATTCTTGCATCTTGCATATTTATGCTATCTGCTATCTTTTCTAAGATGCATCATGTGTGCACCTTTCACCGGTATGCCACAAGAAAGATTGGCATGTAATTACTTCACTAACTTACTTTTTGTTTTAGAGTAAAAATTGGTATTTACAATCAAGACTGACATTTCCTACATCAAAGAGGTTGTGTTGTTGCTCTGATTGTTTTTTTCTTGATTGGTTTGTTAGTTAATCTGTTAGCAAAATAACTTAAAAAGTGTCACATTTTGATTAAATTTACAGGAAAGCTCAGAAATGGGCCAAGGAAGACATAATTTGTTTCTAAAACACTGTCAGTACAATATTTTTGATTGTGTACAACTCTGAGAAAGGTCAAAGATACTAACTTTAAGTAAGACAACAGTAAAGAAACAGTGGACTTTTTACTATTGTGAAATGCAGGGGTTTTGTGGCTCAGCTGTTAGAGCACTTGCCCCTGAACAAGAAGATTTCATTAGGCATTAGGCATTTTTTTATAATATTTTATTGTCATTTTTAGATATTAAACCAAACAAAAAAAATGCGTATACAAGAACACTGAGCAGACAAACTGAAGTAAGGTTACCACCAATGACAAAAGTACAGCAAAATAAAGCATACTACAGTCAAAACAATACAAATATTTTGACAAGGACATCAAGACAGAAAAATCCTGAATTGCTCTTAGTCTCTTACTTAGAAATACAGTGTGGACATCAGAAATAGATCTTTGGCAGTCAGTTTTATTATAAAAACACTGAAGGTCCTCCTCCCATTTCTTAACACCGTCATCAGTGCACTTTTTGTAAGATGCCAAAACAATGTGAAATCTTAAACCTTTTGACATTGTACATTGGCAGTATGTCTTTAACATTGCAAGATAAGACCAATGCCTAGGCAGAGGTCTCTTCAAGATGCTGAAAAATCAAGGCACAAGGTCAGCTTTAGTAGATATAAAGTAATACTGGTTCACATATAAAGCCTGTGTTGTCCATTTGGCCTAAAAAGAATTACATCATCCTTTGTGCACCCCTCCTCCACTCTAGTTAGGGGTAAGCAGATGTCTCATTATTGTTCATCTGTTAGTTGGTTGGTCATGCCAACTCACAAACCAAACATGGCGAAGCATTTTCATTACTCATGCAACAGTGTGAAAAGAACACTGAGGTGTTTTTTGCTCTTACCCCTGGACTTCAGCTTAACTATTTGGTATACCACTGTTTATTTACGACCTATTACCTGCTTCTGTGTTTTTTATATGCTTTATACAAGTTATTGTCTCTATACTTACAGTTGGGATGCAGAGTGGGTTAGTGCTCCTGACTCTTAGCATTTGGGTTCAAGGTCTTTCATTGCATGTCTTCTGTATGTTACTGTGGATTCTTTCTGGGTACTTTGGCTTCCCCACACCATGCATGGATAACTGAATTGGTGAATCAAAATTGCTACTAGTGAATGTGAGAGTGAATGGTTGTTTATCAATGTGTGTTGAAAGAAGATGAATGAATATTTATTGTCTTTATGTATTTATATTTCTTAGGATGGCACTGGGATCCCTATGCACTTCTGGGGCGTATTTGATGGCCACGCTGGCTCTGGAGCTGCCATCATGGCCTCTAAGCTGATGCACCGACTCATCAGAGACCGTTTGGGCGAAATCTGCCACCTGTTGGAAAACCCAAACAGTGCACCGCCGATCTGCCTGGCCAAAAACGGCAACCCGTACCAGGTCGATGCCAAGAAAGGGGCCACACAGGAACCCGAGGATCCCGACGCCGTCTGCGACTCCACACTTCGCTTTCACATGGAGAAGACCGTGAGTTTGGAAAGCCTTGTGATGGGCGTCATAGAGACTGCTTTCAAACAGATGGTGAGTGGATGACAAATATCACATAGGATAAGCTCATTTTGTGTTGCGTATGGCTTCTTTGCTGACATTTTCAACTGAATAGCTGTGCCAGTCTCTTTACAAATTATGTTTTTGGTTAATAACATGGAGATAACACTGTCCCACTGAGGTCATGCAGCCCTTGAAACCTCTTGCTCTATTGATTAGCGGAGCTGCTTTTTGTGAACATGAATACGCATTGTGTAAATAATGACTACTCCAAGGTGATGAGAGCTAAAGTGCGTGCTCTAGAGATTTGTTTTTTTATTTTCCCTCTTTCTTGCTGTTCCAGGACGACCTAATTGAAAAGGAAAAAGCATCATACGCTATCTCTGGTGGCTGTTGTGCCTTAGCAGCTATTCATTTAATGGGGAAGCTGTATGTGGCTAATGCTGGAGATAGCAGGTATGAAAAGTGATAGAATATGGTTTATGTGTTTCTGTACTGTGTATTCAGTGCCACCAGTCTACTAGTAAGCAATGGTAAATGATAAATACATATCTCTGATCACAATTGTGTATAGGATTTTCTAACATTATTTAGAAAGGGTACTGGATATGTTTTATTTTGTTTCTTCTGTCATCTTTTCTCTTCTGGGGTCTCCACGGCAAATCATCTGCCTCCTAAGTTTCAGTGATTTGCATATTGATTTGGCATAGATTTTATGTCAGATGCCCTTCCTGCCACAGCCGTCTTTATTTATGCAGGCGTGGGACTGGTACAAAGAGTACATTGGCTTGGGACCCCTTGTGGATTGCTGGATTATCCCTCATATTGCTTATTGATATCTAGTAATACATGGCTCCCTGTTAGTGAAGGGGTTAGTTCTTTGGGGCAGGAGGTCAGGGGTTTAATTTTCTGAAACTTTCCGAAAACTCCAGCCACAAATTGTGCCAGTTCCAAACCTGAATAAACCTTTTCCATGTGCTGTGGCAACCCCTAAGTGAAAGGGAATACCTGAAGGGGATATAATACCTAATATAATGTACCAGTTGTACCTGTGTAAATTGAATTGTGTGTGTGTTAATCATTTTATTCTTTCTCTCCAGGGCCATAATCATACGAAATAATGAAATTATTCCCATGACAAATGAATTCACTCCTGAGTCCGAGAGACAGCGACTACAATATCTGGTAATTACATTTGACACAATATACATACTGTCTGCAAACAAAATTGGATACAAAATACAAATGGAATTGTTATATACAAGCAGAGCTGACTGTGCCAGTATGCGGGCATGCTTTAGAAAGGAAATATGATGTAAAAAGCTGTCAGATCGAGAGAGCTTTAAGTATTATCTGGCAGCGGAAGTGGTGAAAATCCTGTAATGTTCTAAAATAAAACAGTGTTCACCGATTTCTTTCTGAGTCACAGTGTGGGTGGACGTTGATAGTGATGCTGCTAAAAGAGGAAGTGCTCTATAATGTGTGTTGCTGCTCAGGCTGTTACTAATAGTTAAGATATTTCACAGTTTAGAAAAGGAATGACTCATGATGTAACCAAGACTGCTGTTACTTTGATTAACGCCTTGTTTTCCCTACAGGGCTTTCTGAGACCAGAGCTCCTGGGAAATGAGTTCACTCATATTGAGTTTCCTCGAAGGATCCAGCACAATGAACTGGGCAAGAAGATGCTCTACAGAGATCATACAATGACAGGCTGGTGGGTATTCGGTAATAGTTAAATACAGGGGTCATACAGTCATGGAAAACCTGGAAAAGCCATGGAATTTTAAAATGCAATTTCCAGGCCCTAGAAAAGTTTTGAAATTTTATATTTTGATGTAAAATTTTGGAAAGGTTTTAGAAATTTAAACAGTCTGAGTAACATTCAGTAAATATAAGAGGTCAGTAGAAATGCTTTCTTCTTGGCCTCTTCTTGTTCTCACTGCAGAAAAAGTGAGCCATATCTATTTTTTGTCAGAATATTTGAACTAAATGTTTTTTTTTTTTTGCTGGTCTTTGGTTCTTTTGGTTTTGGTAATGCTTTAAAACAGCATGGATGATTTGTTTTTATCTAATATAGCATGATTAGTTTGTTTGTATGTTTTGTATGTTTCTAATGTATTTTGAATTCTATTTATTCACGTGTAAGTCATTTTTCAGGTCTTGGAAATTTAGTCAAAAGTTTTGGAAAAGTCAGAGAAAATTCTTGGTAAAAAAGTGTATGAACCCTGTAAATATTATTAATGGGAAAATGTTGTGTTTATGGTTAAAATCTTTTTACAGGGCTTATAAAACCATTGTTGAAGATGACCTAAAATTCCCCTTAATATACGGAGAGGGTAAAAAGGTAAGACGGCTGTTTATATTAGTGTCTGGTTAACCATTTAACTGTGTCTCATTGTACATAGTCACCTGATAATCCCCTCATAAGTGGATTATGTAGAAACAAAGCACATCCCAAATTAATAATCCATTTTACCATGTGCTTTGTGTGGGCTGTGTCTGTCAGGCACGTGTGATGGCCACTATCGGAGTAACCAGAGGCTTGGGCGATCACGACCTCAAAGTGTACAACTCCAACATTTACATCAAGCCCTTCCTTTCATGTGTTCCTGAGGTAAGCGTGAGTACTCAGACTTAACTTAGGCAACTTCAGAGTGGATACTGCATTTTAGTTTTGTAGCAGAGACATACCGTTTAGATGCAGACCATACTACCTGACTCGTACTTTATTTAGGCCCTCTCAGCTGGAGCTCACTTTGTCTGAGTTTACAAGGATAGGTGAGAATCAAATGTGGATAAATGCCAGTAGTGCTAATACTACAAATAAACCTGGCAATTATACATGGTAATTATAGTTTTTGACCTCACAAAATGACACACATTTTGAAATAAAAAAATGAAAACTTTCCCACTTTTTCCACTCCCTTTTCAACAACTCTGGAATAGATAAGATTAGCCAAAGTTTGCCAGTACGGGCAGAAGATTCTCATCCTTTTATCCTGAGCCTCTATGACTTCTTAAGGTCTTATTTTTCCCAGAATATTCCTATTTCTACATGTTATTATTATTAGTAATAGTAGTACTTTGCATAACAGCCAACTGGTTCTTATCTCAGAGTTAATACAAAATGCTCTCTGTAAATCCTTTAGACAGAATGATGACTGAATTTGTTCATGTCAACAGGTGAAGGTCTATAACTTGGACGAAAACAAGCACGGTCCCAACGACGTTTTAGTCATGGGCACAGATGGATTGTGGGATGTAACCACGGACAGAGAAGTGGCAGATGCCGTGTCAGCGTACTTATCCTGTTGTGACCCCTCTGATCCCATGAGGTATGTGTTTTGCCAAATAATCCTTTACACTGGGCTTTTGTTCTCCCTCTAAGTCTTTGTTATGAGCTGTGTGTGAACATGTTGAAGAGGAATTTGTGTGGGCTGTGGTTTGTGAAAAATCCCTGTGTTGTACTGTTGTTGGTCCACTAGATGGCAATGCAAGTTTAGAGTTAAAGTCAGTAGGGTCTCCTTACTGAAAACCCAGAAAAACATCATCAACTTTATAGACTAGTTTATCAGTCCCAAATCTCCAAATGTCATAAAAAAGGTATTTTAGGTAATTTAGACATAATGCTTTTTACGATTTAAAAAAAAAAAATGTAAGACTTAATTTGCTGTTAGGTAATAGCTATTTATGGTGAATTGTGGTAAAATAAGTCTTAGAAAGGTATTGAAATTAACTTCCTGCATATATACCTTAGTATGGGATCAACATGCAGTATTGTAGTCTCCAAGACCAGAGTCCACACCTGAATCATCTGATACTGCATTTGTGGAGCGAACTGAAGACCAGAGAAATGACAAGGAAGACTTCCAGCATTAAGAAACTATCTATCTAATGATCTATGCAAAAAAAAAGTGCTCCAAAAGTGGAAATCTGAAAAAAAAAAAGTTTGACAGCTGTTATAGACAATAAATGTTTTGCTACCATGTAGACCACTGGTTCCCAGCCTTTTTGGTTCTCTGTACTCCCGGGACTTGATTCAGTCCTGGTTTAGAACCAGCTTAGTCTGAGTTTAGTTCTGGTTTTAGGCATGGTTTAGTCCTGGTTTAGTCTTAGTTTAGTCCTAGTTTGACCTGGTTTAGACTTGATTTAGACCCAGCTTAGTCTTAGTTTAATTCTGGTTTTAGGCATGGTTTAGTCCTGGTTTAGTCTTAGTTTAGTCCTAGTTTGACCTGGTTTAAAATTGGTTTAGACCCAGCTAAGTCTCAGTTTAGTCCTGGTTTTAAGCATGCGTTAGTCCTTGTTTAGTCTTAATTTATTCTTTGTATAGTTCTGATTTTAGACCTAGTTTAGTCCTGGTTTAGGCCTGGTTTAGTCCTGATTCAGGTTTATTTTTTGTCTTTGAAAACAAAATAAATATATAAAGGTACTAAAAAAGATCAAATAACTCCACGTAGCCCCTGCAATCTGTTTGCGTACCCCTAGAGGTACGAGTACCCTTGGTTGGGAAACACTGGTGTAGCCCGTGTAGACAGACAAAATAATGTGTTTTAAATAACTTTCTGTTATTTATCCCTCATAAAAATGACAACAACCATAGCAAATGTAAACAAAAAAGGGCCCAAGAGAGCCTACTGGGATAAGGGGTAGAAAATGAACAAATCAATATAATGTAATGCTTAAATGCCTTCTGTCCTGTTTAGGTACTCACTGGCTGCCCAGGACGTGCTCATGAGGTCCAGAGGAGTGCTGAAGGAGCGCGGCTGGAGGTTACCCAATGAGAGACTGGGCTCTGGAGATGACATCACCGTGTTTGTCGTCCCACTGGCAGGAAGTGAGCTCGAGACATGATGAGGTGCTGTCATAGAGACTGCTCTCTAAAATACCTAAAGGTCGATGAGGTCCGCCCCACGGCCCCTCTCCATCCTCCCCGAATTCTGGACCGAGTGATGGGAGAAAGTAACCTCATCTCGGATCTGAGCAGCACCTTCATCTACCACTCTAGCAGACCGAGCAGCTCCCAGTCAACGCAAAATCTAGCCCCTCCGTGTTGTTCAGTTGGTCTCTGTCATGTAACAAAAAGTTTTTCAGTCCTATTGAAGAGATATCCTTTTCTTCCTGAGGTGCTTTTTGTGCCAGCGAGAATTAAATCTTTGTAATATTTTGTTTTTGATTAGGTCAACTGGACAAAACAACTTGTAAAAATGCCTGCAGTTTCCACAATCATATTTTTAAAAAGATTTGCAGAGAAGAAGTTTGGGAAAACCAAAGAGATGGTGTCATAGCATGAGGAAATAAATGTGTAAAAATAAAGCCACAATATACAAATTACACAAGACCATTAGCTTAATGGCTGTACATTAAAGAAGCGTTGAGGAAGTTGGAGGGAAGAGAGGAGTTTTGAAGCACTAATCTGAGGCAGAGTTTGGGCCATAGGCTACTTTCTTTGCTAATGATAAATGAATGATGACACATGAGGCACTTGAAAACAGTTGCACAAGCTCTACATGTGGTAGCAGACATTTTGGTACATCCTTTTATTGAATGTGATCATTATTTTGTTTGGAACAGATGGGTTGCATGTCTGTTTTGAAAATGAAGGTATTATTGATTTGATTTAATTACATATTACTTTTGGGCGGAGAATGCAGGTCGCAGTAAATGTTTAGGTATAGTAAGTTGTGATAAACCTTCACACATATGCCTTATTATAATGAGAAAGGGATATTTTTTTCATCAGCAGCACTAATTTTAAACATGTGGCAGTTAACATTGTATGCCCTTATGTAAATGTAATATTTACCCCTTTTGCACCATTTTTTGTTATCTACTATCCTTTAGATTATCCATATATTTTTCAAGCAGAAGTTTTATTTTTATGTTTCTATCCATAACTGTGTTAGGGATGCTGTGTTTTAGATTATGAGCTACCATTGTGGTAAAGGGAAAATGTGTACAGGTTAGAAATAAATCTGTTTCTTTTTTTCTCATATTCATTGCCCGTGTCTCTGTCTCAAATGATCTTTAAGGCGAATTGATGAAACATGCGTCTTTATAATTGGTGCATTTCAATGATTTATTCATCAAGTGTTTAAAGTAATACTTACGTAACCAAGTTTTTTGTGCATTGCTTATGTAAGTGTGTTAGCAGAGGTGGAGAAAAGGCTCCTTGTTAGTGCATTGGTTTTCGACCGCCTTTGGATTTGGAAAGTCAGGAGATTGATTCCCCCATATCTGGGCTTATCTGGGCTAGTCTCAAGCCCAGATAAATGAAGAAGGTTGCATCAGGCATAAAAACTTGCCAAAGTACCCATTCAAATGATTGTATGTGGCAACCCCTGAAAGAATGGGAGCAGCAAATAGGACTGACGAAAGGTGGTGAACATATATCTCAGTACAAGTACAAATTGCTCAGCCTTCACATTTTAGAAATGAAAAACAATTGTAGTTTTTTGCAGAAGCTTTTATCCAAATGCCTTAAAATGTGTTAAGCTACTAGGTGAACCCAGGTGTTTTCACATAATTTTTGTGATTATTGATCTTATACAGAATGTACCCATCCTTGGACAGGACAACCCACTTTTTCCACACTTGGTGGATTAATAGATCCAAAAAGCTCACATGTTGGTAATTTTATTTTTCTTTAACTTTGGTCTAATAGCCTGCCTACCAATTAGCAGATGTAATGAGTGATTGACACAAACAAGCATTTTTTTATTTAGTCAAAAAGGCCTACCAGTGGCCTAGTGGCACCAAATAGTTTTTGAATGATCCAGTGGGAAATCAAATAATAGAGGCAAATAAAATAGCCATAGCAAAACAAACTTATTTTAAGAAAGGATTAAGGTAGCCTACATAAGTCTTGTTTCACCCAGGAATCATTTTTTTTGTAAGGAAAACCTAATTTGCATGTACCAATTCATCATGTCTGCAGAAATAAGTGATTATGAGCCCACAGCTGCGTTCAGAGGCTAATGGTTTTTAAGGATAGCACAGTGCTGACATCCGCACCCAGCCTCCTGTTGCACGAGCCTCAGTACTACGGATGATGTCATCTTTGACCGCGAGGAGGCGGAGGAAACACGGGTGACTCCAGCGCCTGCAGCAGTGGCGTCAACCACCCACAGGCACGCACGACCACACCGGAAACACTATGGGTGTCCTTAGCAATAAAAAATAAATAAATAAAATAAAATAAATAGTAATAATAAATAAAAAAAATCAATACACAACATTAGTGTTTTAAAATCTTATGTTCTTGTAGGTAACTAACCTCTTTGAGGTAATTTTGCAGCTCTCAAGCCACTAATTGCAGTTCTTTCAAAAGTGTCTATGTTCATGTTTTTGACCTGAAAGTGGATGTCCATTAGTGATTAGTGATTCCAAACTACAGTTAGAAAAATCAATGCCAGCTAAAATTTTAAAAGGTGACTTACTGTATGAACAATAGCTCCTGAAGCTGAAACCTTAAAATCTTGTGGTAAGTCTCACTTTTATTTGTTGTATTTTTTTAAACTCTGCATTGTTATTTGTGGGCTGTGTGAAACTCTGTTTACTTAAAATTTCTATTGCTCACATAAAAAATAAATAAAAAATAAAAAAACTTCTTTTTTTTTAAAATTAGTGATAAAGAGATACGTATTGATTAGAACCAAACTAATTCAAGAACAATATCGGCTAATTTAGAACAATACAATTTGATACGATTCAACACCTTCATATCAATACAATCAATACAGCAAGTTTTTAACAAAAATCCTAAAAGTATACTTTCAAATCTAGCATTGCGGCCAGTGTTGATTATGTCCAGCAGACAGTTGAATATAATATTTTATTTTATTAAAAACACAAAATGTACATCCAAAAAGACGTATGTTTTTTTACATGCAAATTTCTAACATCAATATTTCCGATTACCAACTTTTTCCTTTGTATATCAATATAAACCTTTTTAGAAAATTTTACAATTTGATGCAAGGTAATGCGTATTGATATAGTTGTACTGCAGGGATAAAAAAAATTATATAGTAACTGTTTTGTTACACCCCTAAATGCTAGAGTAGCCTACTGTTAAATGTTACCACTAAAAATACAAGAGTAAAATCATACCAAAAACTAGAATCTCGATTCTAGTTGAAAAAGTAGTAGTAATAGTAGTACTAGCAGTAGTAAAAAAGTTGTGGTAGCAGTAGTAGTAGTAGTAGTAGTAGTAGTAGTAGTAGTAGTAGTAGTAGTAGTACAGTAGTAGTAGTAGAAAATAAGTTTTAGTAGAAGTAATTGTAAAGAAGTTGGGGAAGAAGTAGTTGTAAAGAAGTCGTAGTAGCAGTAGCAGTTGTACAGTAGTTGTAGCACAGTAATACCACTAGTAGTACGATAGTAGTAGTACAGTAGTATTTGTTGGAGTAGTAGTAGTAGTATTGTGTTTTACAGGAATTTTATTTTGAAAATCCCCACTATTGCATTTTATTGTGCTTATATTTTGAAATTACTACTACAACTACCACTAAAGGTGGAAAGAAGTTAAAACTCAAACTTGAACGATTCCTATTAACTCTGAAATGAATGAAACGTTTTATTGGGCTTTTATTATTGAAGGTAGTATTATGTGTACTTCTACTGCAAGTCTAAGAATATTATTACAACCACTTAAAGTTGTAGTGTACTGAATTACTGAAGAATTGTAAACTAAACACTTAAAACATTGAAAATGAACAAATAACAAGTATTACTACTAATAGTATAAGTCAGGGGTGTCCAAACTACGGCCCGGGGGCCAAATGCGGCCCGCAGACTATTTTTATTGGCCCTTGGACTTCATTCACAATTGGCCCAAATTGCCACAGGTAGCACTTTTTACAGGTAAAATACTTCATTTGTGTGAGATGTACCTGGCTTTACATCTTCTTTTGTGGTGATGCAAAATATGGCGCCTCCACTGAGTGGCCCTCCTGCACATATATTTTTCAGTATGTGGCCCTCAAGGAAAAAAGTTTGAACACCCCGGGTATAAGTACTATATAGTATTACTACTACAAATATAAATACTACTAGTAAAAGTACTTTAAATACTGTAATACTGCAAGATTTAAAGTACTTGATGAAGTTAAAGAAAAACTGGAGAAGAGGTGCAAGAATTGGAGGAGGTAGAAGACAAAGACTTGAACTCCAATTAAAATTAATGGGAAGCTTTGTTGAGCTTTTATTGTGAAGGTGGTATTATATGTACTTCTACTGCAAGTACTAAGAGTACACTACAACCACCTAAACCTGTAGTACTGAGTAACTGTACAATAGTAAATTAAAGACTTATAGGACACTGAAAAATAATGAATATAACAAGTATTACTACTAATAGTATATGTACTATGTATTATTACTACTATTAGTGAGTACTACAAGTAAAAGTACCTAAAGTACTGAAGGAGATAAAGTAGTAATGAAGTTGAAGTATTTCAAGGGGTGTAAGAGTGTAAGAGGTAGAACAGGTTTAACAAAGAACTGATGTATGTGGTTGAAGCCCTATTAAAATGAATGGAAAGCTTTGTTGCCTTTTTTTGTGAAGGTAGTATTGTGTGTACTTCTACTGCAAGTACTAAGAATATTACTACAACTACTTAAAGCTGTAGTAAACTGAGTTGCTGTAGAATTGAGAACTAAGGTTTATAGGACACTGAATTTATTAGGTATTACTACTAATAGTATAAGTACAATGTAGTATTAGTAAATGTACTATTAGTGAGTACTACAAGTAAAAGTACTTCAAATACTAAAGCACTGAAGGAGGTGAAGTAGTTAATGAAGTTAAAGTATTTCAAGAGGAGGAACATTGGAAGAGGTGTTTTATTTATTTCTATGGGTAGAACAGGTTTAACAGCCCCACCTTTTATAATACATACAAATACATACAAAGCATACAAATGTTCTGTTTTCAAAGATTCGAGTATTAAAATTTGCTCAAATATTCTCAAATATTATATAATATTATATGAAGAAATAAATAATCAACTTCCATTTAATCTTCAAAAAATATTCTCTGTCAGAGAAGGAGGATACAACCTTAGAGGAAACCTAAATTTTAAACTGAAGAGTGTACTACAACTATGAAGAGTTTCAGTGTTTCAATCTGTGGTGTAAAATTGTAGAATAGTTTACCTGAGGAAATTAAGCAATAAAGCTGTAATATAAAGCAATTTAAGAAGGAATATAAAAATCGTATCTTAGAATCATACCAAGAGGAGGAGAGGAGGTTCTGCCCAGGACTGTAGTACTCAAAATAAATATGATAGAAAATAAAAAATATGTTTTACTTTGAAAGGCCCAAGCGGAAGCTGCGGTGGTTTATCCTGGCTTATCCTCAGCTGCTGTCGGTAGGAGTGTCCTGCTCGCCTGCCCAGTTCCTCAGCAGCAGTGTGTCTGTAAAATTAGCGAGTACTGCAGTAAGAAGTGACCGTGTATGTGCGTGCCCAGAAGAAGACGGGGTCTGGTGGGATTAAAGCGTTTCTGAAGACGACTCGTCCGGCTAGCGACAGGTAACTGCGGAGCACGAGTTACTTTGACTATCCTGCACAAGTTGTCAGTCTAATTATAGCCCACTTACAGTACTTCGCTGACAGAACAAGGTGGTGGCTTGTCCTGATTCCGGATTTGGGCTTTTTCCAGCTTAGGTAATAGTTTAATCCTTGACGGGGCGCTTGCTATCATGAAGTACACCTGATGTGGTTTAAGTTTGGGGGTTGTACAACTGTTGATAGCTTCATAGTTTTTAAAGGGAGACAGGAGATTGGGTCCTGTACAGTGTGTCCAACTGCAGCGACCCCAATAAACAACTCGGGATGACAATCCTGCTGGAGAGACATCTCTGTGCCTAGGGGGATTTGGATCTTGGATTTCTATTTAAGTGCCAACACCCACACATAACTGTAAAAATATAAAGTTAATAATGTAGAACAGGATATTTCCAAGGTCTTAAAAATAGTAAAAAGGTATTAAATTGTATGGTGTCAAAATATATATAAGATTAATGTTTCCCTAGCAAACTTTGTGATTTATGCTCAAGCCATCCAGCTATCACTACTGTTATCCTTAAGATAACAAGATAGGTTTTTAGAAGAAACGTAAAGCTCCAGCTAGCGGCTTTGTCAAAAATATAATGAGTAATGGTTGGTAACTTATTAAAAGGTATGGCTTTAATTAATACATTTTTATGTGTGTGAATTTGAATTTTATCATCACTGGCAATAAAAAAAAATCTTGAACTTCACCTGGAAAACCCGGAGGTACCCTGTAGAACAGTGTTTTTTCCCTCTTTACATATTTATATATGTACATCAAATAATATACTTATTACGTCATGGTAAAGAAGAAAAAAAGATTTATGGATCTGAGGTGCATGTTATAGCAACCTCATGAGATTTAGATTATAGATGAAAAATGATTTGTTTATTCATATCTTATATTTGTGCTGTTGGTATGATTGAGTATTGGCCACAGAAATGTATGACTTAGTGCACAGAAGTCAAACATTTTTGCAGCCCTTCAAAGATGGATGAAGGTCCTATAGACAAATGAAAGTGCAAAGACTGGATGGTGTTTTTTTTCTCCATCAGCCCTGGCTGTCAGGCTGCTCATGACCTGAGTCATTAAACAAACGTGAATCATGGCCGCCTCTTGTCTGAGGGACGAGCAGTGTATCCTCAGTCTCCAGGCTGCTGTTTTCTTTGATAGAAGTGATTTTATGCATTTCATCAGTACACTTAAATTTGTATTATACTTTGGTTTACTCGGCTTTGCAGACAGTCCACTTTACAGACACAGTACTTTTGTGTATGCAAGCATATTGAGAGCTCAATATGTTCTAGCAATAAGAAAACACAACCCCAACTTGCAAAGCTGCAGTAAATGCTAACATCAAACATGATGCTGCCCCTACTTTACTGAACCTGGAGCCCAGTTAGCAATAAAAATAAAATCAGTTGTTGTTGTTAATTTTCTGAAGCCCAGTTTGTAAAAGCCAGGTTAAGTCACAGACCTTCTTACCTGGTTAAATAGGTCATTGTCCTTAAGGCGACTTAAGAGTGTGATCATACCTGTGTAGGCTTCTGGACCTCTATTTTAATATGTCAGCCAGTCATTTCAGAAAAAAAAATGATACAGCCCAGTATCACAACAGTTTGCCTCAAATTACATAATAGACAAACAGGCAGCCTGGCCATACAAAACAACAGCCTACATCAGGAAGAAAAACAAGAAAAAAAATCCCAATCATGGAAAAAAGAGAGTACCACAGAAGGAGGGAAGTCCATTCAGAAATAGCTTCTGATTTTCACAAAATAAAAGTAAACATTTGTTTGTAAACAGATCTGTATAAGATCAGCAGGAGCGCAACGGTTCATCCAGATAGACGAGAGGAGCTGGGGTCAGGTAGGGGTCAGAAGGGTTTCAGGAGAACAGCAGGCCATGCATCTGCATGCACCAATCCACTCCCCCAGAGGAGAGTGGGACAGCGGGACAACTTGTAAACAGCAGTGAACTGATTAAAGATATAGGCTAATATTGTAAACAAATAGAAAGGATAGAATTGAGAGTGCTAATGTAGAAGGCTAGTATGAGGTATAAGAAGTTGATCTAATCTGCTTTGTGAAATTCCTTGTGTGATACCTTGTTGGTTACAATGTATGCCCCGTAGCTTACACACACTACAGTCCCATCACCTACACTACATGCTTGATTTGACATGCCCTGGTGCGTTACCGTGAGATCCCTTCTGACTAGTGCCTCTATGTTGTCTGCTGGTCCTGTCAGGGTTAGTCAGATTAGCCATTTTCATGTCCGGGTTAAGGCTGAGTGGACAGCTTGTGTCAGCTTGTGTCCACACCACCGGGATGTCTCACTTCGTCTTAACCCGGGACACTATGAACTTTGGCCCATTTCTCAGACAGACTAGCAGGAGCCTGGCTTTAGCTACATCTAAAAGGACATCTACTTCAAAAATATCTGTGTTAATATGGAGTGAGGTGGTCATGGATGTGAAAATAGTGGAAGTAATCAAAATCTGTACTGTAGTAAAAGTACTGTTACTCCAAAATAATATTACTGAAGTTCTTTAGTAAAGGTTAAAAAAAAATTAAGTTTGCCTACATAAAAATTACAGCAAACTCTGTACTCACACTAGTACTAGCATTCCTGAAGTATGGTACTTTTCTTATTTGTTATTCAACTTAAATAGTATTCGTGTTGTCGCTGAGTGATTTAGCCTAGAGTCCAGTAGTCTTTGTAAATATTTATTCGCCCAACTGACTGTCAAAATACTACCTTTAATGTGCAGAAAGCCTTTCTAACTACAGCCAGCCGAGCTCCTTGACAACTCCTGCAACAACAAAAACACAGCATTTCCAGTGTTGATATCAGCTGATCTGGTCCTCCAAATGTTTGAGCTTTACTGTAGTTCATGGAGGACATGCAGCAGGACAAACAAGCACACTTGACTCATTTCCTGACTACAATGAAAAACATGGTCCGAGGAACAACTGGCCCTTTTATTGGCTGTGTTTTTCCCTATGTTCGTTATTATTGTTGATTTTAAACTCATATAAGGATTAAAGGGCAGCTCTACCTCATTGGCCCGGGTCATGCTCTGCCCTGTGCTAACTCCGCTCAGCTTGTTGCATAACGGTTGGCCCCTAAGCCTCAGGAGACCTCTCAGGAGAAAGAAAAGAGGTGGTGTTGTTCATTAACCCAGCATTACTCAAATAGTTGTAGAAAGTTGTAGCTCTTTCCTCACCTATTGGTTTTAATGAGTGCTTGTGTTGTAATAGGATCCCTGCTCAGTTTTAACATGTGTCGAACACACTTATAATAATGGCAGTGTCTTGGATGTAATGAAGTGGAAAGCGAGGAGTTGGAAAGTCCTAGTAATTTTACAAAATGACACATCCCATTGTAAAAGAAACAGCTAGACAGAAGTAAATCTTCTCTAGCTAAGTCATGTTTATTTTTATGAACAGTACCTGTTTGGGGGACAATAAATTATACAATGTACAAGACCACTCTGTTACAAGGCTGATATTGAACTGCAGTACAAGTAGCGCTATTACTTACTACTATTAAAATGCCTCTATGTCGTCTGGCAGTTTATTTAGAAATGGACACAAATACAAATTTATGAGCTGAATATTTTTGTACAGGCCAAACTTGTGTATAGCTAAGTGGCTACTTTAATATGCAATAGCACTTCTACAGACTACGTTTTGCAGTAGAAAGTTGTTTCTGTGTTTGTAGTTTGAAAAGGTGTAATGATAAAAGCAGCAACAAAAACAGGGACAAGGTCACAGGTATGGTCTGCTGTAAATGGGGCCAGTGAAAATGGTTTTAAAATCTTATATAATACTTGACACTACTTCAAAGGCAGTATGCAGTATTTTTCTTGTATTTAAATGTATATCACCAAGTAGAACATTGTAAGAATTGTGTGGGGGAATAACTTCATCTCGATGTTTGCATCAAGGTTTTAACTGATGAGTATCTTCAGCACGGAACTCTTGAGTTAGGGACATTCCTATTAGCTATTAGTGTATTCTGTACACAGCATGTCAACATTGAATCAACGACAATGGCAGCCAGAAGTACAGGGAATTCAGCACGAGCTTTGTCCATTAATGCATGGATAAAAAGATATTTTCAGGTGAAGAGACTCCCTTGCTACGCCTGCTTACACAGGGAAACATGGCAAATAAAAACTTTGAGATTTAATGAGGTGGAGCTAATTGTGGGAATTAACTTTAATGTAAGCTCTAAACTAAGTCATTAAACTAGTTTATATACTCCAGCAAAATACTAAGTCATTACATGATGCTATATTATTATTTGTGGTGAGGTGTAGGTTGGATCATGATGGAAGACATTTTTGGAAATGCAGCATAAAGTAAATTCTGGCTAGGCATAGAAACAATCAATGTGTTTAAGTGCAATAAGATTGCACTAATGGTAGTTTTTAAGAAGAAAAGGCCTTGTTGACCCCATTAACAGTGATGCGTTGTGAACTAAAGCTCATGTCATGGTGACTCTGCTAACGATTATCTATTGTAAACTATCCATAAATATTTTTGTGACCCCTTCATAAAATCCTGGACTATTCTTTTAAGGTATGTGAAGCAATCTTCTTGTTGTCACAGAGCTTGAGTCAGTCCCCAGTCTGCATCCACATGACTGACGGCTGTGTGAACAGCACCAGATACATGTCTGTTCTTACAAAGTTAGTGATGACAGCCTAATGGAGCTGCATGAAGTTTGATTACTGATATGTGGACGTACTGCAGAGAGACTGACTTTGAACTTCTGTCACACTTTATATAAGGAATAAATCTGTCACGCTGCTGCTGCCAGAGGTCAAAGGTCAGCAGGTCACACTTAGAAAAGTAGAAAAATCAGTTTAGATTAAAAATATGTTAACTTTAAATAAAATGGAACAGGCTTTATGCAGTGTTTTGTTTCTCTGATTGGTTTTATATTTTCCCAAATGCTTTGGTTCAGGGACAGTGTATTCAGGGCAATAAAAATAGCTAGCTAGGTTTTAGTGCTGTGATTTTCAGCTGGTGCATCAGGATCCGTACATTGGTTGTGGTAGGTTAATTATAGTTTCTTCTTCCTTTTCAGCCTTTCCCTACCAGGTTTGCCACAGCAAAACATACTTTCTTGGCAGGTTTTGCACTGGATGCCCTTTCTGACCCAACCCTCTCCTTTTATCCGAGCTTAGGACTGGCACAAAGACTACACTGGCTTGTAGTTTTTATGCTAGCTTATTTTAAATATTGTTTTTACCAAATAGTACATCATACAACAATATATGTCTTACAATGGTTGTAAAATTAGAAAATTAACTTTGGTTGTGGGTCACAACAAAAGAGTCTGGGATAAAACTGGATCTCACAGTCAGACCAGCTGAGTCAGAGAATTGGCCAATTACTGTATCTAAAAAGCTAGTCTTTTTGAAGCTCTGCATTTCTTATATTTTTTACATTCAGATTCACATCTTGTCATCATAGCAAAATTCAACATTTATAAAATCCAACCGTGGCATTAAGGTGTGTGGTGGGACAACGGCAGTAATCAAGCTTGACTTTGTAGAAGACAAATAGCAGTGGCGTGACTCATGACTAACACCTAAAGTTGATGAGGAACATTAGGTGTATTAGTGGCAGCCATCTCCACGTCCTCCTCTGTTGTCTATGTCATTAGTATCCATTAGTGCCTGAACCCGCGCAATCGGTCGTCGCTAACAGGAGTATTGGGCCCAGCTCGTGACTAGATGGGTCTTATTCATGCATAATTTCCTTTTTACAATGTGGCAAAATGTTCCAATATAAGGTTGTGTTGTTACTGCAAGTTAAACCAATCATTTTAGTGTGTTTTATGAGACAGCCATGCTGATTTTGAATTAACATACATGTCTAATTAGTTAGTGGAAAACACTCATATTTCTACAATGCCAAAGGGGAAGTGTAAATCACACAATTCATTAACATTATGCTTTATTAATTTGATGTAATCATCAAGTTTGATTTATTTACAATTATATTTATTTCTATCCAGCCTCAAGAGTCACAGGACAGAATACTCTTTGCACTGGTCTCAAGCCCATATAAATAAAGAGGGTTGCTTCAGAAAGGGCATCCAGTGTAAAACCTATGCCAAATGAATGTGCAAAACACTGCATAGTGTGCATTTCAATGAGTAGTATACTCACTAACTTTATTCATCCAACCAGGGGGATTATGTGATTACCTTAGCTTGCTTGCATAAGCACTCTTGAAAAAACACAAGCAAAAATACACAAATAAAATTAAAAAATGAATAAAATACCCATTATATACATAGTCAAAAGGGTTTTAGAGTTTTTAGGATTTTTTTCTGATGACTACTTGAGTTATTATATACAGTTTTATATTGTTTTATATTGAGTACAGATTTTGGAGACCCTACCTACTTCTGTTGCTAAGGCCTGTCAAAACAGAGCAGCAGCCAGACGTCCCGCCCACCCAAGAGGAAGTGTACTGTTTAGTTTTCCAGGGGGAGACTCTGTAGGGACAAGGCTCACACTCTTTTGTACCAGTCACTTATTGTAGCTCTAGTCCAGTAGTCTTCCAGTGGCTACAGCTTCTAAGATGTTGCGTTACTCTACTGTTTTGTAGCATAGATAATGCCTCTTGACAGTTTTTAGCTTGTGTGGCTCTACCAAAGCTCAGAGCACCAGATGGAAAGAGCTTCTGTGCTTAAAAAAGCACAAAGGTTTACTAAACCATAACCAGATTTTCCATAAGAGAGGGAAATGTAACCAAGATTTTAATAAACTGTAAAAACACACGCCCAGTGTTTCCTGGAACGCTGCGGGTTATGCCAAGCAATACTCATGAAAATGAGTCCCTTCACTCTCATATCATGGGAGTATTGAGTCTGCTATGTCTTTCATGGGCTTGTCTATATTCTATCACAGTTCTGCATTAAAAAGGTTTATAAAGGCCTAATAGAGATTTACAATAGGCACAGGGAACTTCTGATGGTTAATATCATTAATGCATTAATATTAGTCAGAGGGACGTCATACCCCTTAATACTCTGTATACATTATATCAGTGAACCATATTGCCAGTCTTTGAGTGGCAAAGGTTGCTGTAAAGACATTGTTGTACCCACAATCGTTCCTGGTTATCGTTCCATACCCTGTGTGGGTATGGAACGATAACCAGTTACAAGGTGTACTGTTGTATTAAAATGTCATGTTTAAAATAGTTGCATATACTAAAAAGCAATACAAAGTTTCTCTTTAATACAAGAATTTGAAAATATATTTTAAAACTTTATCTTAAATATCGTGGATACTGTATTAATATTTTTGGTCATCAAGAGACTACTTTGTAAAAATGAAATTGTTAATATATAGGTTTCTAAATTTAAAAACAAATAGACCAAAATTTTGATATAGCTAAATAGAGGGATAAAAAACTTACATTTTTACCCTGTTTTTCTTGTGCCCCTCATCACCAGGCATTAGATGGTCACTGATGCTGGAGTTTTATAACTGTTCCCTGGTATGGAGATACTCACTAGTCTTATGTCTCTGTCTCAGTCCCTTAAAGTTTTGGTCTTGCCTTTGGTCACAGTTTACCTGGACTCTTAGTTATGTTGCTGCAAATCTGTGCAGAGATTAACGGTAGTGGCAGCGGAGCAGAGGAGGCCAGTTTGGCCTGCAGCAGTCAAAGATGAATTTGCCTGATAAGTGGCTGCCCTGGTGAGGAGGATTGCTGTCAAAAACGTCTGGCTGAAAGTGGATGAGGTGAGGAGCCAAATGAGTATATGCACAGCTGCTTGGAGGCAGCAGGGCTCAGGCTCATCTATCAGATTCACACCTCTCAGATCCACTGGAGCACTTCAGCCAAACCAGTCCATTCCTGGAACAGTCACTCAATTGTTCTGCTCTTTTTGTCTCATGCATAGGCAACCAGATAAGGTTTATTTGTTCTAGGTTGGTTAAATTCAAATATGCATCAATTCTCATGACAAACACTGAAATGGTTTTACAGTAGTGACCATATGCTCTCAAATATGTTAGCTGTTTGTAAGCAATTATCTCAACAGCGGTATATTTACAATACATCATTTTATGTTCCTCTGACGTGATTTTCATTTTATTCATTTACTGTACTAAAAACTGGAACACACAGCACCTGGAGGCCTCAGAAGTGTTTTTTTTTGTGTGTGTATTTTCTGCTTTAGGACACCATTGCCAGCTGCTACTTCCCAGAATACCTTGAACAAGGCATAGCAGTAAATGTCCTGATAGCACATTCCTTCAAGTTCCAGCTTGCTCCCTTTACTTCTATGGACACTATCTTTTCTTCTTTGTTCTTAATGTAATTTGAAGTCTAGATTGAGGTCTATTTGATAAGACCTGGTTTGCATAATGTCTATTTACACATCAATCCACTGAAGTAATAGAGTATATGAACCAATGACACTGTGTTTTTAAATCTGTCTTTGAACTTCAGTAATATTGTGTTTGACTTTGTTTTTCCTGACAGACATGGCTGCCATTCGGAAGAAACTTGTGATCGTGGGAGATGGAGCATGCGGGAAAACATGTCTACTCATTGTGTTCAGTAAAGACCAGTTTCCTGAAGTCTACGTCCCCACAGTGTTTGAGAACTACATCGCTGATATTGAGGTGGATGGAAAGCAGGTCTGTATGGGCTACAGAAAATCTAGGGTGCACACAGGACGGTTACACGTTTAGGTAATTTGATTGAAAGCATAAAATAAAATTGCAATGTTTGCAGATTTTCTGTTATATATCACTGCTCTACAAATTTGTATGCTATATTTTATGCAGCCTGTTTAGGAGTTCTGAAAATACATTGTATGACTTTGGACTTATTACAGTTTGGGTGAATAATGTTCTTTTCAGCTTTTTTGAAGCCTAAATATTGTTTTGATTATATATGAAATTGTGAAACTGATTTCATAACACATGTTGCATAAAGGTCGTAGTAAAATAATGTAGGGAAAAAATCAGGGATAAAAAGTCCCACAATCTGACCTATCGAACCGTTGCTGTAGACAGGAGACTAACATAATAGGGCAACCCTGGTGTTTTCAAACTAAAATGGGGTCAGGCAGCGCAATTTTAAAAGAGTTATGCCAAAATGTCAATTTAGTGTAGACACTGTAAAAATGTGGTTATTATGAAAATGTATTAGCCCGGATAACCCTTAGTCCCAAAAAATATAATAAATAACACATATCTTGAATACTTTATATTTTTGTACCTCATATTTTTTCAATAGTATTTGATTGTTATTAACAAAAAAAAAGAGTGTAAATGTAAAGTAAAGATTACAATATACAGCAAGTCAGGCTGAGTTAAAAGGTAAAATAATCATATTCTCCTCCATAACTTCACAGAGTTGATGTGTGAAATAGAAGTCTGCTGCCTTAAGTTCAACAGCCTTTGTTCTCTTGTGCTGACCATCGCTGCTGGATCACCACTTGGCAAAACAGGAAATGACTCTACTTTACAGTTTCCTGTTCAGACAGGGAACAGGGATGTCTCTTGGCAAAGCCCCCGGCCCCTCCCTCGCGACCCTCTCCCTCCTCTAACTGATAAACATGCCCCATTTCCTGACCTCCACTTTATGGTGGGAGGGTAAAGATAGCTTCAGTCTTGTGGTGACATGCTAAGATTCAGTACAGTACAGACTTCTATACAGTACGGTATATAATGATGATAAAGATCTAAAACTTGCCTGAAGTTTTCTCTAATGGAAGATGGCCCCATAGGAATACAGCAATTAAATTTGTGTTCCTCATTTAGTCTTTTCCCTTGTGGCTAAATAACTCTTCTTTGTTGCTCCTTTGGTGAATTGGACACATTCTAAAAATATCTTTTTTTTTTTTTTTCTCATTTCCTCCTCAAAGACTGCAGCTTATGCCGAGACCAATGGGAACATTAGCACTGTGGTTGCTCACCAGTGTGGAGCCACCTCCCATCTTCTGCCTCTGCAAACTTCTATTTTAAGATTTTTGACTGATGGCTGTGCTCCGTGGGCTTAGCAGCAGCATATTGTCATCTCATAAAGTGTTTAATAGTCCTCAGTGAGACAGCAAAATTTTGAGACTTTAGACCAGCTGTTAATGGCTGTACAGGAAGAAAAGGTATCTGGTTTGATGCGTGCTAATCTCCCACTTTGCCTAATTGAATTAATGGGTGGTGTTGATGGGATGAGGCTAGTCCTGCGGTTCATTTCCACCACACTGACAACATAACAGGCTTATGAGGCTGATTAGGTCAAAGCTGCAGTGGTGGTGAGCTGCAAAACTCGGCAATGGATTGTCTCATAGACATAGAAATATATAGTTAAAAACTGTTGATTTGGAGAAGATGTGTATTCAGGAGAATTCTGCAAAATCTTTGAGGACAAAGATCTTAAAATATAGTAAAACAGTACTGGAATTACAATTTGTAATGCTTTTATTGTCCAGTTAGGGAGACAAAGAGAGATGACAGTACTAGTATTAGTTTTTAGTTATACTGGTGTGGAGCAGTAGAATGTCACAGGTTTTAACTTCCTATTCTTGTGAGCATCATGTAACGGTAACACAAATCCTTGAAAAAGTTCTGTTCTGCACTTGTCTCATCTGCTCATATAAAGGTACTAACAATAGTTGTTATTACAAAATGTGTCATGTTAACAAGCAATATACATATGTAGTAGTATTATATGTAGTATTAGTCTTTTAATTTTAGCCCTCCTTATCTAAAGACCAAATGTAACATAATTTATACACAAAATGAAGTAAGAGGCAAAAAGCAATTCAGTACAATATCTAAATCGGCATAAGACAATGAAGTTGTACACCACACAACACAGTTCTTTTCTGTCAGTTTGCTGAACTCTTCCTCAGTGATTTTTAGTGTTTCAGCCTCTCCAAAGCTAGTACTTAAAGTGTTCTAGGCATTAGCAGCATTACCACAACACAGTGGTTGACAGAACAGAACAGAAGCTATTTCCACCAAATTCAACTTCACAAGATGGATTTTTAGGCCCGAGCGCCAGTAATGGCGAGGGCCTATAGTGATTGAACAGCAGTGATCCGAAATGCACAGGTCAGTGACGCATGAAAGTACCCGACAGTGACCCAGGACCCCCAGGAACATGTAGCAATGCGCGAGCACTTTCCGAAAATATATACATCGCGGCCCCCGGCAAAGAGGATATATTGTTATTGAACGGAATATTATTATTCTTTTTGATTATTGAAGTTGGTACAGCAGTTTTTGCACACGTCGTACTTTTTCTATCTCCTCCTAGGGCGTTTATCCCAGTGAGCTCAAATTTGGTGAAAATCATCTACTCAAGTAGGACATCAAAAGTTATCCAAATTTTTGTAGAATCTCTGACTGGTTTTTATGCGGCAAATTCACAAACTCTCAAAAAATTTCATCAATTTTCACGTCCGCGCTAATTGCGACAGTTCTCGCATGCCAACTCTGATTTGGCTGAAATTTTAAACACTTATTAACACCACTGTCTTATACACATGTAGTCACAAATATTCACGTTTGACACAATAGTGCCCCCTACACAATGAAACAAATATTTGTATGGACAGATAAAAATTAACTTTTTCTGAAATTCTACCAACTGCCAGTAAATCTGGCACAGCTCCGGGTCGCGGCTAACATTGTTTAGGAATCAAAAACTCAATGGTTATCACCAGATTGTCCCATAATATTTTGATATCTGCTGCTTTATTTCAGGTGGAGTTGGCGTTGTGGGACACAGCGGGTCAAGAGGACTATGACAGGTTGAGACCTCTGTCTTACCCTGATACTGACGTCATCTTAATGTGCTTTTCCATCGACAGCCCAGACAGTTTAGGTAAAGATTACTCTGATTTGGCTGTAACTTCACATGACAAATGGGAGTAATGCTGTTATACTGTATTATTCATTTGCACAAAATTAAAGCTAACCTAACCTCAGTGAGTAGTTTGTTACATGCCATTATGGCCTTGATGGGGAGTGCGATTAAAATGGCTAAAAACATCCTAGCCTGCAGCAGTGTGCAGGGTAATCCATCACAGGAAGTGCTCCGTGACTGTGTTGTTCTCTTTTCAGACCCTCTCCTCTTGAAGATTTTAACTCTATTCTTATCTCTCCTGGGACAGAAAATATTCCTGAGAAGTGGACGCCAGAGGTGAACCACTTTTGTCCCAACGTTCCCATCATCCTGGTGGGGAATAAGAAGGACCTGAGGAATGACGAGCACACACGAAGGGAGCTGGCCAAGATGAAGCAGGTATGAGAGCTTCTGAGGGTCAAGATGTTCAGAGATACAGTTCATAAATATTTGGACAATGAAACAAGTTTTGTTATTTTAGCTTTTTCTCAAAACATATTCAAAATACAGCTAAAGTAGTGTTCAAAATAATTGCAGTCCAACATCAGTAAGCAAAACAATCACTATTTTTTGGTAAAAAAAAAAAAAAAAAATCTACATGGCAAATAACTTGCTAGCCGGTGTAGTAAAGTAATATAAATCCAATAGACCCAACAGTTGTGAAATTCATGCTGCTAATTATTATCATTTGAATAATTAATTGAAAGGGGCAAGTTCAAAATAATAGCAGTGTGGTGTGCTATCAGGGACCTGAGACAGTTGCGAGAAATCAGGAGTTAAACAGCTGTCCCTTATGTAAGGAGAAAGGCAGCACATGTTGTGCAGCCTGGTTATTGTGCATTTCTCTCAAAAATCTTTGTAAAATGGGTCATTTGACAAATTGTTCACAAGGACAGCCAACTTTGATTAAAAAGTTGACTAGAGAGGGAAAGCATGTAAAGAAGTGTAGAAAATGATAGCCTGCTCAGCTAAAATGATTTCAAATGCTCTAAAATGGCGACCAAAAAGAAAGACGTGGAAGAAAGCGAAAAATCATCATTTGAATGGACTGAAGCAGAGCCACAATGGCAAAGGCTCAGCCGATGATCAGTTCCAGGGAGATTAAAGAAGATCTAAAAATACCTGTGAGTACTGTAACAATTAGAAGGCACCTTTGTGAAGCCAAACTTTCAGCAAGAAGCCCTTGCAAAGTCCCACTGTTTAAAAAAAAAAAATACTTAATTTGCCAAAGAACACAATGACTGGCCTAAAGAGAAATGGCACAACATTTTGTGAACTGATGAAAGTAAGATTGTTCTTTTTGGGTCTAGGGGCTGCAGACAGTTTGTCAGATGACCCCCAAACACTGAGTTCAAGCCCCAGGAAACTGTGAGGACAGTCACGCCTGGTGGAACAAGCATCATGATATATGGATGTTTCTCATACTGAGCTTTTGGGCTTATTTATCACATCACTGGGATTATAAATTATTTTAAATATATCCCAATACTTCAAGAAGTCATGTTGCCTTATGCTGAAGAGGAAATGCCTTTGAAATGGGTGTTTCAACAAGACAATGACCCAAAATACACCAGCAGCATCTTGGTTCAGAAACAACAAGATTAACGTTACGGAGAGGCCAGCACAATCCACAGAAAACTTGTGGGGAATTGTGGAATGTAGTCCATTCGTCCTGGGCTGCAATATCCGCCAGAAGTTAGTGGCCTCTTTGCATCACAGATGAAGAGCAGTTCTCAAAAACTGTGGTTATACAACTAAATATTAGTTCATTAGAAACCAAAATCTTAAAGCATTTTAAATTAATATAGTACGTATAGTGTTTTTGTTAAGAAAAGTCCAGACACAGCAATTTTTTTAACAGCCTAATATTTCTTTTTTCTTCACTTTCTTTAAAGGAATAACAAATTAGATTTTTTTTGTTTGTTTGTTTGTTTATGTTTTGATTTGGAATAGAATGAGCAGTGTTCTTAATGCATTTGCATGTGTGGAAATAAAAGCTAGAATAAGCTTTGATGCACATACTGCTATTATTTTGCACTGCTGTATATAATTCATATGGGCTTAAAGTGCAGACTCTAAATGTGCAGGGTATTTATGTCCAAATCAGACAAAGGGTTTAGGAAATACATATATGTAGCCACCTCTTTTTCAAGGGCTCAGAAGTTACTAGACAAATTGACAATTTCTTTGCCTTAAAAACACTCTTGGGTTGCTTTTGCAGTACGTTTTGGTTCATTGTCTATCTGTACTGTGAAATGCCATCCAATCAACTTTGTGGCTTTTGGCTGATTTTGAGCAGAAAGTTTATCCCTATTCACTTCAGAATTCATCCGGCTGCTTCTGTCTTCTGTCGTTTCATAAATAAGCACGAGAGACCCAGTGCCATGAAGCCATGCATGCCCATGCCATCACACTGCTCCACCATGTTTTACAGATGTGGTGTGCTTTGGATCAGGAGCTCTCCAAAGCCTTCTTCATGCTTTTGTTTTCGATTTATTTTGGTACAGGTTGATCTGAGCCTCAAGCAGTCCAAGGAATGCTGTTCCAGAACTGGGCTGGTTTTTTTAGGTGTTTTTTGGCCAAGTGTAATCTGGCCTTTCTATTGAGGCTGATAAATGGTTTGTACCTTGTGGTGAATCATCTGTAGACCTACTTCCTGGAGAGTGTTCTTCACATGGGTGGATGTTGTGAGGGGATTTTTCTTCATCATATTGTTAGCCTAAGGATGGTCTGGTTCACTTCCATTGAGAGACTGCATGTTGTGGGTTCACAGCAACATCTTTCAAATACCAAACCTAAAATCAAGTCCAGGTCTTTTACCTGCCCAATTTATGATGGATTAATGAGGGAAAGACCCCACGCAGCCCATGCAATACCTTTTAAGGCATTTGTCCAATTACTTTTGAGCCCTTGAGATAGAGGCAGCTACACATTAAAGAGCTGTAATTCCTAAACCCTTCCTACGATTTGGACTATATAATTATATTTTGAATATTTTTTGGTAAGCAGTGTCCAAATATTTATGGAACTAACTGTATGAGTGATATTCAGAGATTTTTTTTTTAACTGCACTTTCAGTTATGAGAGGCATTCACACTAAACATGCACAATCTTATTGTTATTGATGTTATTGATCTGTTACACTTATATTGACAATACATAGTAATATAATTATAATTACAATTATAGAAAAATATTTAAAGTGGGCACATATACTGCAGCTAAAAAACTTGAAAAAAATGACAATACAGTAATACAGCATTGCAATTACAACAAAAAGGACGAGAAAATGTTGAAAGTCCAATTGGATTAATGCAGTTCCTAAAAGCAGGGCTATGACAAACTTAACTGTTACTGTCTCTACTTTGAAGAAATTTTTTTACAAAAATGATAAGGTTTTGTTCATTTAGTGACTAATTGAAAATAAATTTAACTAATTTAATGAAGTTGATCAAAATGCAGTCAGTTTACATATGTGCACAAATAGTGAACAAATTGGTGGAACAAATTATCTGAACAGATAATAGTAAACTGTATTCATAGTAAGTCATAAATGATTTTCCATGAATGGTTCATTCAGAAAGAAAATCTTTAAAAAAAAAAAAGTCCTCTTTTCATGGACGTTAGCAATGTCTGAGAGACAAAAAGTGACAGTGGCCTAAAAAGGCTGTTACTGTCCACTGACCACAACAGCTCCACTGTGTCATAGAAAAGACAGTGAGCCACTGTGGCCCAGCTCTTCCCAATAATAGGAACATGTTGACAAAGCTCTTCAGCTCTTTCAGACACCACTGTCAGCGCTCTTAGTTCAAATCAGGAACAAAGAGTAGCACAAAGTCATCAGTTCAACACACAGATCTACATGGCCATACAAAGATTGCTGGCCTTATTTGTAAAACAGTGTCATCATAGTCATCAGAATGAAATCACAAATCTCTTTGCAGGAACCAGTGAAGCCAGAGGAAGGCAGAGAGATGGCCACCCGGATTGGTGCAGTGAACTGCTTGGAGTGCTCAGCTAAAACCAAGGAAGGGGTGCGGGAAGTGTTTGAGATGGCTACAAGGGCGGCCCTCCAACTCCGCAAGCGCAAGAAGAGGAAGGGCTGTGTGGTACTGTGAACAGCCTCCGCCATTCCATACGTGAATCCGTCAAGTCAACTAACCAATAAAAGAAAACACAAGAAAAGGACTGTCCTTTTTACCAAATGTAGCTTACACTTCAGTAAGACTCATGCAGGAAACCAATAATACAGGAAATGCACGTTGTCTACAATTGTGGTTAGTTCATGTTTTAAGTTGATTTTTTTTTTTTTTTTTCATAAAATCTGTCTTTGCAAATATTTTTTTGTTTTTTCTTTATATTGGTTATGGAACAAGGCAATGATAGATGCACATATTCGTATACACAATATTGTTCTTTATAAACTTTGGCAAGTGGTCATGCTAGCTTTCCTAAATTCACGAGTTTGGTCCAGTCCCTTAAATGATGTTTCTGTGTATTGTGGTAGCAGTTATTATAGCTGTTTTTTCAGGTGCCTTTTTCCTAAGTTGGCACATTTTTGTGTATTTTCATAACTGCCAGCAAGCTAACATTTCAACCTTGGGCCCACATTGTACTGTAGCTCCATTGACTGACCATGTTGTCATTTTGAAACCTGAGCAAATCCATACGTTAGGCTTGTGATACTGTTGACAATAGTCTTGTGAGTTTCATCTTTGTTCATCCAGCACCAGTGTTTCCTTGACATTTGCCATGTATAGTCTGCTCCTGATAAAACTAGTTCTTTGGAGTGCGATCTTATCTTGTAACAAGTCCCAACTCTGCTTCATAAATTGTGTTATCTGTGCAGTGGACCCAGGTGGAGAGATAAGAGCTGTCCAGTTGAGGGACACACAAGCCAGTATGGCTCAACTATGCACAATGGCTGTTACAGGGAGAGGAGGCTCAGCGAAAGTTCCCTTGTTTGTTTATTGTGAGTGACTGAGTTCAGCTCCTTTTTTACCACAATGAGTTTTGGGTGTCACACCCGCAGTTGGAATCTGTTTTGGACGGTCATGGAAATGAAGTTGTCAGCCATTGCCATGTGGACTTTTCTTGTCCGGCAACATTCTTGAAACGCTCAAAAGATGAGTTTTGTTGGAGTTTGTTTTTTCCAGTGCCTTCTCTGTCCTGTTGTGCCTTGGTGGACAGACCGACCAGGTGCTCCAGGCTCACGGACAAGGTTAAGAGATTACAGACGGACACGTTTTACAAGGCATCACTTATTCAGGGGCTTAAAAAATCAACTTAATGCATTTAAAAGTTTAGCTTTTTTGTGAGACTTTTTTTTTTTTTTTTAAGAAATCAATACAAAGTACATGCCACCCTAATATGAAAGTTGCAGTTTGAAAAAAAAGATGAAAAAGTTGCCAAATTTTAAAACATAACTGCTTTTTAAAATTGTATTGTAATGTTTATATAATAGTGTGGCCATAGTTCTAGACCTAAACCTGGGACAAGAATATTTGTAGCAAATAATGGCATGTGTAAACCAAAAAATCAAAAGCTTTAGAAAACTTTAATGTAATACTAAGTCGGTGAAGCAAAGGCTTAAATTAGGCGATGATAGCAAATTAATGATAAGAATAATGACAAATAAACTGAGTTACAAAAGTCTTTAGACTTTGCTTTTTGTATTGGTGAAATAGGGACAACTGGGGCATGGTCTGCCAAAGACTGGGACAGTCCCAAATAAATACAGACATGGTCACCCTATCTTATAAATTATTCTCCTTAATTTTTTGTGATAATATTTGCAGATTCTTTTGTCCATCCAAAACTATGACTGCTATGTTAATATAGTTAAGCACAGAATCCCCACTCATTTTTATTTTGCTTGGTTACTGACTTTGTACAGGTCACACTGGTTCCATGTTACATCAGTCCTCATAATGATTTATTATACAATCTGTATTGCATGTAGCTTTGTTGTACCAGATAAAGCCAGTAAATTCGGTACGGATTTTTCTAGGAATCTACTCAAAAAGCACAGGTGTTTTAAAGAAACAAATTGGACTAAGAGTACCAAGTGTTTTTTTTTTCAGCTTAAGCACAACTGTTATACTGGTGAAATATGAAATAAATTATGTGGATGCTACAAAAAAGCACAGTGGAAAAGGACGTGACATTTACCATTTATTATCCAAGATAGAGCAAGTCTGACCTTGCGAAATTCTTAGAAATTAGAGGTCAGGAGACACAGTTGAGTAGGCCATTGTGAAGGAACATTTTTGCGGAGCAGCAGGACATATTGGTGAAACTTGATGAGCATGTTTGTGTTTACGCCTGTTAAGCCTGTTATCCAGGTCTATGCAGTGCTCACGCAAGCACCTAACAATTACATTTTAAATGAAATCATCCTCTCAGTGTTGTAAAACTTTATCCTCTGGAAGTATTAATAGAAATGTGAGTCCAGATTTATATAAAAGCTTACTGTAATAATGCTTTGTAAACTGAAAATGTCATAGTGAATGTTTGATCTGACATGGACATTGTTAATAAACTATTTTTGAGACAAGTGATCACTTTTCCTGGTGTGACAATTATTGTAAAGGCTATTTTCCACATACTCTATGAGCAAAGGAAAAAACATGATAGAAAATGTGCAAGACATAATGCTGCTCTATTTTCAAATATCAGAAATTAATACCACAGCATATATATAAGAAAATATTTTGGCATTGCCATAAAATTCTGATGATATTTCACACATTAAAAAAACTCATGTACTTTCTTTGATATATTGCTATATTAAAATAATCTGTAGTAGCCATCAAAATATTTATATACTCAGAAAAGATGAGCACAAACTATTGCTCGTTTTTCCATTCTGGATCAACAAACTGCTGAAGGGTGCTCTCCTCTCCAATAACACCTATGGCAAAAAAAGACAAGGTTTATGGTAACACAAAAGGTTATGACAATACATTTTAGTTATGCAGTATGGTGCAAAGGTCTTAGTGAAGGGTAGAAAAAATGCTGTTAAATACAGGATTTTCATTTATGTTATGTTATTAATAGAGGTTGAACAATATGGGGTTTTCTATGGCCTATTTTGAAAATTCTGATCAGCCGATTGGCGATAAACCCTGCCAATTTTAGGACTCATATGCAGGGCAGATATTCTTAATTTTATGAAAGAATTTAATATTATATAGCCATTTGTGTGAGTAATACTTGCAAAAATGCAAACAAATGTGTTAGAATTGGACAGTGCGAACAGGTAAAAATGAGTTTGACAAAAGCAATGTCAATCAAACTTGCTGTGCAAGTAGAGCTTTGGGAGAGCTACAAAATGCTTTTTAAATTTTTGTTCTACCAGATTCTATGCCAGAGAAATTAGCTAAATCTTGTTATTGTCATTTTGAGCTTTTCAGGCTGAAATAAAGCGATTTTGGATGTCTCCTATGAACTGCGGTGTAAGATATCTAAACTGCTAAAAGATGGTTTAGGGAGTTGTTTCTCAGGACTTCACAAAATTTTTTAAGAGCAAATCTCAAAGATCTGTAGCAGGGCTGCCACAATGGCCTCTAATGAATTGGGCAGTGAGAACAGATAAAGATGAGTTTTTTGAGAAAACCAATAGGGCAATCTCAATCAAACTTGCCATGCAAGTAGAGGTTGGGGAGAACTACAAAATGCTTTTTAAACTTTTGTTCTACGAGGTTATATGCCAGAGATATAACCAAAATCGTTTTATTGCCGTTTTGATCAATAAAACATTTTTGGATGTTTAAAATGAACTGCAGAGTAAGAGCTCAAACTGCTACAAGATGGTTTGGGAAACTGGAGTCCTTCAGTCACATGGCTGCCCGGACATGTGCCTGACCAAAAATTTAGCATTAAAGAATCTGATTCTTGCCCTATAATAATTGCCGATTCTTGCCCCCTAATATCGGTCGACCTCCAGTTATTAATGTGCCAATGACAAAATTATTAATTTTCGTGCAGAGCCATGTCACTGTTTAGATCCAGGACTGTTTTAAGGGACCAATGTACCATTTTGAAATACTAACTTCAAGAATTAATGATTAGTTTTAGTAGATTCCTTAACATTGAGCGATATAAGGGTTTTGTGGCTCATTAGAAAGAGCATTTACCTCTGAACTAAAAGCTCTTTGAGTGTGAGTCCAGGTCTGAGTACTATATCTTTACCATTGCGAGATAGGACCAGTGGCTTGGCAGACGTCTATGCATTCTAAGTGCAGTCTAGTTCAGATTTTTCTTCTTTTTTTGTCATTTCGTGTATTTTTGTAAATTGATACACCTTTCATTGTTCACAGTATTCTTAAAAACTATCTCAGATTTGTGCACAGTCATGTATGTGATTAATCAAGCTAACTGTAAAGTATTCATTTGGTACATACCATCAGCCTCTACACAGATTTTCAAGCTTGCCAGTCGTGAGACAATATCCTCTTCTCCTTCTGCATCATTGAAGTCAAAGCCAGTGTATCCCTTCTCGTTCACACAGTAGCTTATAAACCTGCCCAAAATAAGCCAAGAGACTTTTATACAAATCAAAAGAAAAAAATAGTTTTATTTGCAGCTGTGTGTTGTGCCTTACTTTTGCCAAGTGGGGTCCTTGTTTAAAATCACAGGGTTTCCCACAACAATCAATAGGGACCGCGCTCTGGTCACAGCCACATTAAATCTCTGTGGTAGAAGAAAGCATTTAAATACACAGTGTAAGACCAAACTTCCATGAAATTGTATTTAGAGCGTACCTTTTCATTAGACAGGAAACCAATGTTAAAATCTTTGTCCATCTTGAGATAGTTGATGCTGCTACGAACAGTGGATACCATGATGATCTTTCGCTCTTGTCCCTGAAACTCTTCCACAGAGCCAACCTGATAACAACAGATACTGATGATTTTTTGGAAAGCAGATATAAGCAAAACAAGTTAATTTGTATCATCATTGAAGCATGTGTTAATTTAAAGGAATACATTAACTCTTTGCATGCCAGTATTGTATTTTACTAACCTTAAGTTCCTTGAGATCATTCAACCGGCTCAGGGCTTTGACAGACTTTAAGGCTTTTAGGATTTTTTCAACCTGTTACAAACATACTCATTAGAGACTAAAACATAATTTACTTAAATACCCTCACATACTCCAAATTTACACAGAATGTCAATTTAAAAGTGTCAATTTACAATGAGAGCGTCAGAGTGTTGATCTCCCCCCGTTTTACAGACTACTCGCCGTCTAAACACAAAAAGGTGGTAACCTTTAACCCAACTTCTTCATGTTTTTGTAAATATCTGTTTGGTGTCTTAATTTAGATGATAAGATAAGTTAATTTTGACATTTGGTGCATGTTTCCTGTGTTTCCCCAGCTGTAGCTCTGCAGATCACTGGATAGATACTCTGAAAAATAAGACTTCAACCTATCTTGAGCATAGCTTCGTAGCAATCCGTTCGTGTGCCATGCATATGTCGTCCTTGAATAAAACACAAAGTAGTTTGCACACAGCTGATGTAACGCTGCTGCTGCTGCTCGCTGCTGCTGGTGTAAACTGGGGGGAAGTCTTACTTGTTTCCTGTATGGAGCGATAATCCCAATGTCCTTTCCAGAAAGCTTTGGCAGACCCTTCTTTCCTTGTGTTTCGATGAGCTTGACAAGGTAGTCCATCAGAACTTCGATCTCTGAGACATTGAAGAAAGACGGGCTGTTGGCCTCTCTCTCGTCCTTCCCCAGGACTCCATGGAAGATTATTGGGAAGCCCTGTAGTGGCATATCGAAGTTATAAGAAATCCATAACCATTTTTAGTTTCTGATGAGGCTGAACATCTCCAAAATGTGCAGAACTTTACAAAATTTCAGATTATTTAAAGCAATATGAAATTCCAGTCTGTGTTTGGAAAATATTGATTTTATCATTTGCTCATGTATTGATAAGGGTTCAAGTTAGGGAGGCTTTCTTTGGCTGGTTGTCCTAAACTGTCTCAACACTGAATCAATGACTGCCAAAAATAATGAGAAAATGGCTATTTCAATGGTGGCTATGTCGGCTTACACAGCAAAATAAAGATAGTGTAATTAGAGAAACAAGAAGCCAAGTGAACAGCAGATATAGAGAAGCAAAGTAAGATACAATATAAGTTGCATTCATGCACTGTTTACTGAGATGGGGCAAATGGAATCACATTGGTTTAATGATGAACTTTCAGCTAGAAGTTTAAGGTAAGCTTTAAAATTTGGTTCTATGTTTGGTCTTGTGTTACTTTAAAAAAAACTTAAAAGCAGTAAGCGCTGAGGTTGGGACTGTGACGGAGAAGAGAGACAGTCACTAAATCAAAATGCATTTAAATGTGCTTATCCACAAAACATTTTTTTCAAATCAATAATAATAATAATAATTCACAAAATACTATAAACAGTACCTTTTTTGGGAGGTACTCCCAGTTGCAGTAAGTGTCACGTTCCCATTGGTCTGCAAATACCTGCAGTTCACTTTCATAAAATAGCTCATTTGGGATTTTCAAGATAGCAGCATGAGACCTGAGTGAGGTAGGATACAAACACAATCTTTAATCTAATAGCGTTATAAAAATACCACAATATGTAATATGTACCTGTAGTTTCGAAGCAGTTTCGTTACAAAGCGAGTGTCAAAGTGGCCCGAGTCAGTGGTTTTTTGATACAAAGCATTTTGAGTCATAAGCCTTTCAAGCAGAGAAAGGCCTGAAAATACAATTAATAGAATATTAAGTGGCAAACAGAATATAGCTTCTTCCTACAAATCATAAACAATGATCTTACCAAGTCCATACTGCAAAGCCAGGGGTGAGCGGAGGATTGGTCCGAGTTGCTTGGGATCACCTGCGAGCACCAGCTGACCATTCTCTGGGCTGAGAAGACCTTTTTAACAATAAATAACACTGTAATATTTGTTGGCCTAAAAAATACCTCAGCCCTTCTTTAGTTTGTATGTACCTCCAATAGCAATGACACACTCGGGCTCCACTGCTTGACCCCCTTCATCCACAAACACGTAGCTGAAATGTCCAACGGGCATTCCAAAAGATACCAGTCTACAAGTAGAAAGTGACAGTGATAATAGCACAATATATGCAAGGGGTAGACTTTAGAAAGCCAAACCCTATAATAACCAACAGCTCCTACCTGCCAGCAGTGATCATAGTGGTTACAATGATAGTGTATTTCATGAGAATCTCTTTTTCTGGAAACACAAATGCATCTTGTCTTTCATCCCAGTTGCAATGTTTCTGTAAGAAAAAGAGATTCACATATAACAAATTATGAATACAACTACTACTACTAAAATTAGTGAAGTATAAGAACCTGGCGATTGCAGACCTCCACCAAGGCATTGGCCCTATCTTGCAATAGTAAACATGCAGCAAACACACTTGAACTTAATTTTGTCCATTGACCCACACAGCTCTATCTCACAATGGTAAAGAATCCACTAAAACTACACATTTATTCTTTTACTGACGCCTTGAGGTTTGAGTACTGGGATATCAGTATCTTGCAAGGGTACAGAATCCAGATCAGTGTTCTAGATCAGCACCAAAAGCTAATAATTTCTTCCTTGGCACATTACTGACATTTCCTGAAACCTCCATTAAATTCAACTATTTTGGAGTCATCTTGCTTACACGCTAAGAAACAACACCAGCAAAATAAGCCCTCCTTGACAGAGGTAAATAGGTAGCTTAATTTTGCTTCATTTATTTGTAATTTTAAACTCTAAACTACTGTCACCAAATGACAGGATATGTGCTAAGCAGACAATGTGATTTGAGTAACATTCACAACATGTAACCTAATTACTGCGCGCAAATATGATGTTGCGGAACCAGCTGCGGCTCACCAGAAGATGCTTGGGAACAGAGTTGGGGTCCCTGCTGCTGGCATACAGGCGGTAAACCTGATAAGGATCCATGTGCACCATCAGTCTTTCACAGAGCAGGTCGCAGGCGCTGTTTGAAGGGGCACAGGTGAGGATGTGGGCTGAGGTGTCTGCTCTGCTCACCTAACATCACAAAGAAATCACTTTAAAAAATTATTTTACAAATTATTGATAAGTTAATTCACAGGCTTGTACTGCTCTTCCTGATCAATAGTGTTGTTTATGAAAGCTTTAAATTGCTTATTGGCTGCTTTAATCATACTTGACAAAAACAAATTGGGCTATTACTACATTTGTTCAGGGCAATTATGTACTGAATTGAAATCATAAGTCGTAGTCTGCTTTAAACACATGCCAGACACTTAATTTCACAGGCAATCATTTGCTTTTATCACACCAAGGTTTTTAACACCATTTAATACACATAAATATTTCATGCATGTTTATGAATTTATGAATTATAACTTCCCATATGTCATTTTTATAACCAAGCAGAGCAAAATAATTAGTCTTTGATCGGTAATTACCTGATTCATTGCCTCAACCAGAGTAATGGTCTTTCCAGTTCCAGGAGGCCCAAACACAAGATGCGGAGCTGGCTTCGAAGAGCCGGCTACAATGCGCTGGATGGCAGCATACTGCTCTGGGTTGTTTTCAAGCTGACGATTAAACATTCTGTAGATAAATGTGGAATGTGCATGTATATTAAAAAGCAGTACTTAGTAAGTAATAAGTCATACTACTTTCATGGCTGGGTACATATTTACTTTAAACTGTTGAGTTTATTAGCAAGATAACTCAAAAGGTTATGGTTCATTTTTAATTAGGTTTTCAGGGAACAATTTGTAATAAGCCAAGGAAGAAATTATTGGCTTTTGGTGTGGATCCAAAACACCATCTGGATCTGTATTTTTTTAAGTATTCCGTACCATTGCAAGATAGAGACACTCAAACTATCTCCAGACACAATGGGTAAGTAAAGGAACAAATTATTATTTTTTTAAAAAGTCTTTACCTTGTGGGATAAAACAACTTTGTGGTTCAATAAATTCAGCATTTAGCCCTGACCTACAAAATCCCTTGTTTGAGTCCAGGCCTGGCCACTATTTCTTTAACATTGTGAGATAGAGCCAATCCTTGAGGGATGTCTGTACGCTCTAGTTTGTCGAAGAAACTAAATCTGGGGAAAAAAATCGAATCACATCATCACCACCATCACCATCAGTCACCTGACCTGAGCTTAGGCACAGGGACAGTGTTGTTTGCTGCCCAGGTTGGAAAGAGCACATCTCCAAGTTGATGCTTCACTGCCAACTCCACAGCTTGGTGCTGCATCTTTAGGGGGAATCGGTTGATAGTAAACTCCACATCAAACTTCATATTGTCAATAAAAGTCTGCAGCAATCTAAAACAACAGGTTGTCAGCATTTTGGGATATGGGCTTGCTTGCAAGTAGAATGTACATATTTAGTTTATGTCTTACCTCTTAGAGAAACCAAGTTTGACTCTATCTAGCTCTACTCTGTGAACATATCCAGTATACACTGTGATAGGCTCAACTGTGTCTTCAGATTTGGACACCCTCAGACAATCTCCCCGTAGCACAGATGGTCGGTTCTCAGCAACACCCGGCACCTGATAGAGAGTAAAAGTTGGCTTTTTTGTCTCTCTGCAGCACATACACAGTAATGTGCAAAATACTTTTTTTAAAGGCCATGAACAATGAAAGGTGTATCACTATCCAAACATACATAAAATTGCAAAAAAGAAAAAAAATCTTAACTAGAAGCACTCTGAGAGCATAGACCTGCCAAGGTTTAGTCCTATCTCGCAATAGTAAGTGACAAGACCTAAAATCAACTAAAAAAACTGAAAAAAATTGTATAGTTTAGGAAAAATGCTCTTTCCATTCAGCCATAAAACCCTTATACTGTATCTCACAATGCTAAACAATCTATAAATTAATCATTTGTTCTTTTAATTACTGAAGTTAGTATCTTTGATCTGTATCTCAAAATGGTACAGAATTCCTTAAATCACACCTGAGGAGCAGTGATCTGGATCCAGACCAGAATGAATAATTTTGCCCATGGCCCATTATTGACCTTTCCTAAAACTTTCTTAATAAAAACAAAAAAAGACGTCTGTACTTATTTAAGCACTTTGGTTAAGAGCATTCTTTTAACACCCCACTAAAACTTTTGCTAATACTATATGTAGTACATTTTATTTTAGCAGAAGTAGGAGCAGTAAAGCATCTTAAATGCATGAACACTTTCATAGTTTCCACAAGATAGTTTTCTTACTTGGAGTACAAGCAGCTTCTTATTACTTTGGTCCAGAGTCATTGGTTTATTATGAAGGTCATACTTTCTGATATCCACCTCCATCTGTATCTCCTCTAGGTGAAGCAAAAGGTGAAAGCGATGATCATAGTTCTTCATCTTTAAGGGGCAGCTCAAAAGACTCCTGAACATAAAGCACAAACACAAATGCTCCAATAAATCTGAAATTTCACAATACACCAAAGAGTGTATTGTTCTTGATATTACTTCACAGCTGGAAGTTTCTGCCTGGCAGTTGGAGAGAAGTATTCAGAGTCTTCCAGCCTTCGTCTAGCTAACTCCTTAAGGTAGAAAGGGTACTTGTAATCTCCTAGTTTCACTGTTATCACTGCGGGCTGGGTAATGGTACTGCCAAAAAAAAGAAAAAAAAAAGAAAAACATAAAAAGGGTTAGTTTTCATAAACACTTACTTATAACAATTCTATTTTAAGCCAGAACTATGTCAGACAATTAGCCTATACACTGTGTATGAGAATAAAATGTGGTCATGTGTATTGTGCGTGACTAAAAACCATTTAGACTCAAACTTCAGAAAGTAAGCAGTAGATAGTAAAAAGTATTTGTTATCATGGTTTGTTATCTAGCATATCCTACTAATGTCCTCAAATTTCCCACCACTTTGCAACAATAATATCCTGGATGACAAGAAAATAAACGTTATTTCACCGATCACTGATTACAATACTCATATTGTTATGTCTGGTAAGTCTAGGGATGCACTTACCTTTCTGGTGGGACCCCATCTACGATGACAGTGTTGACAGGTTTGTATGCAAGCACTTGAAATGGTTTGTAAGGAGCCACTGGGCCCAGCTCCACAGCCAAGGGAGACCTGGCTGCAGCTTCAATTTCCCGCACAATACAAAAAGGCACAGATCCAGGCAAATCTGGACAGAATTCAAAGTACACGGTGGCAGGAAAATATCCATAGTGGCTGAGCCTATACAGCACCTTGATTTCATAGCTTTCCCCTGTGGAGGAATAGACCACAAATCAGTAGGAATTGTAAACTTGAGGAGTAATTTAAATGTATGTGTATGCCAGCAAACTGAAGAAGCTTTTGTTGTCTCACCAGGACAGAGGAAGAGTGGGCAGGCTCTGGTCACTCTCCTCTCATCCTCCAAAGTGAAACAGCGTATACGGTGCAGGGCAGTGTAGTAGGTGAAGTGAACACAGTCTGTGCCTTTGTTGAAGATGCAGAACTTGACAGTGAACAACTCTCTGAGATGTTCAACAGTGAATTGAATTTTTCCCGCACTTGTCGGTGGGTCTGAGGTGATCTTAATGCCACCCTTGTCAGCTATCAATTCTTTTCTGTGTGGAAAAAGCATCAACAGGTTTTAACATTACCTGAAAATAAAGTCCTTGTGATGTTAGGCCTAGGTGGGGTTACATGTTTAGCTTTGATTAACTGTGGCCTTGATCAGAAGAAGTGAAATAAAACTGGGGCAGCAGTAGCACAGAAGGTAGAGCTGTTTGCCCATTAACCAGAAAGTTGGCGGTTCAAGAAGCTTAATACCACCAAGAGTGGGGAGTGAATGAATAATGGAACTGTAAAGCGACTTTGAGTTTCCAAGAAAGTGCTATATAAGACTGATGCTTTATTATTATTATTATTCAAAAATTGTGCTGCCTTGCATGTTGTAACTACTTTATTGAGCTTTTCATTACAATGAAGAGTAAATAGAGATCGGGAACCTAAATAAAACCTCATAAAACAAGTGTTGAGTGATGAATCTGCCATGTTGGTGGTCACAGACAGAGAGGTGCCATAGAGTTGCATTAGAAACAACTCTTCTAACTGCTTTGTCACTCTTGGTGAATATTTATCACACACTTAAGTATCAAAATACTTTCGTGTTAATGCTAACTAAACTAATTTACATCCTAAATTGCTCCATTGTTTTGCTATTGAAAATATCTTTTGTGACCACAGATGTGACATCACGATCCCGTTCTCTATAAGCAGTGGGTTATCTTCTGTGTTTCTGCAGCAGAGTGAAGGTTGAGATATGGCTACCATTTAACAAGTCTCAAAGTTTACATGTCTCAAAAAGCTTGGGTTGAGGCCAGGACAAGCAGGAAAATATTTTAGTTAAAATAAACAGCTGAGCACCAGCTGGTCATACACCTAGGCATAGCTTTATGCCCGATTTAAACTACAACTGGCTCATAGTTACGACTTGTGCACCACTAAGACTTGACCCCTGTGTGCTTTACGCCCAGGTGTAACTTTTACGCCTGGTATGGACCAGGCGTAAGTCGGAGGATCCGCTTAGTATCAGTAACAACGCTGTCTATCTCACTCAGTCAGCCCGCCCGCTCCAAAGTCTGCCCTAATACACGGATTTGACCTGTATCTGACGAGCGTCACATGCAAAGATTCCCTTTTCACTTTTACATTGGAGAAGCAGCACCGATTAAAACAGAAGCGGCACGTACCAAAATTTCAATCAAAACACGTTGCCCCCCAGTAACTTACTTAAATAAATACGAGGCAAAGTTCTCCTCTCTGACACAGGGACATGTCAGGGGGAAACGCGGAGGGGAGGGGAGGGAGGGGTGAGCGCTGTCCCGTCTCAGCTCCTCTGACTGATGAGTGAGAGAAAACGTGTGCCTGTTGTAAATCGAACAACGCTTTCTCCGCACACACAATCTGGAGGTAGTTCCCTCATTTTGTCGGATAACAGACAGCACAGCTGATTAAACCCCGCGCTGTACAGTTAAAACATTTTAAAGACACGCTGCGTCTGCTGTAAATTATTTACGGATTTTAATATCGGTAAAATGTAACGTTACCTTTCTTTTATCAAGCCTTCCATGGTGCTGTTCAACTGAATGTGTTGCCATAGGCAACGAATACAGCGCCCCTGTATTCTTGTGAACGCGCAAGATACGACCAGGCGCAGTTAAGACCGGTGTTACGGGAAATTCGGTTCCCCCATGTTTCCCCAATGGAGCACTAGGACCTTCTCTCTCTTTTTTAATTTAAAGGTCTTTTTATGAGCTTGTTCAATTAAACACATACTGTATGCAACATAATCGAATGTATTTTAGCCATTTGTGTATTTTAAACATGATTTATTATTGACATATTCTGCATAACTACTGAAAACTATAATTCAACCTTTTCGTAAAGCAGTTGCAGCCATGTCTCATGACGACTGTTGTGATAATGTGTATTTAAATTATTTATGAAAAATTATTTGTTCCTCAATTGTAGACCGCGTTCTGCCTAGATTTTTCATGCATTCAGTCATTATCTAGTTTTATTATAAAGTCTGTATGTGTATCAAATGTACAAATAAAGTTAATAGAGCTATTTTGTTATTATTTCTATCAGGATTACGTTGCACAGATCATGCGTTTATTTCTACTGCGTAAAATGAGAGAAAACCAAGCATCAATAATTAGTTAATTAAAAACGTCAAAATCATCATATCAGCATCAAATAGCGAAACTACATTCGATTATGATGCATATACTATGTGTTTAATTCAACAAATTCGTAAAAAGACCTTAAAATGAGAGAAAGTCCTGGGGCGCATCGGGGAAACAAGGGGGAACCGAATTTCCCAGAACACCGGTCTCAGTGAACGTTGGTGCACTCGGTATAAATTCCATTTACTACGCCGGACTTAGCTAAGCCCGGCAGGACCGACTTAAGTTAAGCCCAGCTGGTGCACTCAAAAAATCTTGCAACAAATTGGGTTAACATTTTAATATGATGACTGACTTGGTACAGAAGGAGTAATTTTACAAAAAAAAAGAATAACGCACTTTTAAACAGCTGATATATTGTTTATGGTCTACTAAGAATAAAATAGTTTTATGAGCTTTTCAAATCTTTTTTATTTATATTTCACACATTATACTAAACTTTTAAGAATTGGATTTGCACCTACATTATACCACTATTATATTGTATGTCAGAAATATGATACATAAATACTGGAGGAAAGTGTAATGCATCCGATTTCTACAGTGTACCTGTTTGACTTTAACTTGTGAAGAATTTCTGTCACCAGTTTTTTCTTTGGGGTCAGAACAGGCCCAACTGGAGTAGACCCAAATGAGCCAGGTGAGGGTGTTTCTGCTGAGACGTGGGGGCTTTGGGGTTGTGTGGCCCGGGGTCTTCTCCACTGGTCACAGTAAACTCGAACCTGCCACAAAACAGTTCATTATTATTATAAAACAGCAAACGGTGTAAGACTACTTCTCACTAAAATGCCTCATCTTACCTGGGGTCTTGCATTTATGTAGATTTTCCCTTGCTTTATGTTCGCTTTGTTGAATTTGACAAGGGCATGAATAACACGAGAAAATGTAGAATCTTTAATTCCTTCTCTGTGAGAACGAGACAAATAAAACAAAAATAGTTTTATTCAAGCTTTATGCGCGCAACATTAACACAGCACACTAGTTTCGCATCATACCTGCCCTTAAACTCTGTGTTGTAAATGTCACGAAGTTCCTTTTTGCTAGTAATAGATACTCTGTCCCCCAGAAACTCAATGAAATCCAGTCCACATTCAAGGGACTCTATTAAAACCGACGGCATGTCTGAATATATGCATGGACTGCTACTACACGCCGCTTTTTCCGCGAATACTCACTCAATACGGAAGTTTATCTGCGGATAACTTTGCCTTATTTCCGGTTACGGAGTGATTTTGCGCTAAGACACCTAACCCGTTGTGTGCAGCCTTACGACTATTTACTGTATTTTGAGTCTGAGAGCTCAGTCAGTATTTGCACACGGTGTTCAACAAATATGCCCCAAAAATACTGCCACATGCTAGCTACATTACATTTCCGCAATTTAGCAAATCACATGCTACGGAAAGCTACCCTAAGCTAATGCTAGGGAGCGTCTACGCTGTGCGCACCTGTGAACGAGAACATGTGGTAACCAACAAAACGCAGGATCAGACGGCTTTAAACCTCATCTAAACATGTAGCCGTCAAAACGCTATATAATAACTAAAAAATCACAACTCTGTTCTGATATGAAAATTGACTCCTCAACCCGAGTCTACGTTTTCATAAATGCACCGTTTTTGTTGACGGCCCTAGCTGTCGTGAAAGATAATAATGTCCAGAGAGCTTTGTTCGCAAAAGTTATGAAAGAAATTAAAATAATAATATAATACATATTATATATAATACGAACAAGAATACATTTTGTGGATAAAGTTTTATTCATGAATAATAAATGTACTTACACTTTGTATAAAAAACAGAGCAACACTAGAGGCAAAAAGAGGGTGGGGTCCAGGGGTCTATAGCTGAATTATTACAAAAACAACATAGACTGCCCACATTTAGAAACAATGGTTAATTAAAAAAAAAAAAAAAAAAAAAAAGGCATTCATTCAATGGTATTTTACCTGATCTAGATCTGAAAAGTAGGATATAAATACACATGCCATATTTGACTTAGAGATCTAAGCTATTGCGTGTTACACCAAACTGCATACAGTAATAAAAAAATAAAAATAGAAAAAGAAAGTATTGGTAAAATTATTATTTGAGATTATTATTTGCTACATAAAAGCCAAAAGGTTTTATGTTGTCTTGAAGCACTAGGGTGATTAGAGAAGGTACGTTTTATTTAAAAATAATGGCCCTTCATTTCACAGTGTCAGTAAATGGGTTATTTGTCCTAGGTTTGCAAATTAGCAACTGTAGTATTTTAAATAAAGCAACCCTTCCTTTTTTTGTGGAAAATAAAGCATGATATATCAGTATATTATGTCACATGCCCGCACAAACATAATCTCTTTCCAGTTACTTTTTCTTCTAAGCAATTTGCATCTCTTTGCCAATCTTGTAACTAAGGAGCTTGTTCCAGTCAATCTTGGAGCGGGTGACAGGGAGCTGTCTGCGTAAAGCTTTGAACGTGGTGTCTGACATATTCTGATAGTTTTCACTGATGGCAGTCTGAAATATAAAGCAGAAAAGTGTTAAGTCATAATGGAAAAGAGGATCTTATACGATTACTTAACATGCATACCTGGTAATCATCTTCTGCTTTTGCGACAATCTTCACAAGCTCCTTTGCAGTTTGAGTCTCATTCTGTCAAAACAACATATACATGACACATTAAAAAGACCATGTTTGGGACAATGATTCAACTTTCAATAAACAAAACACTTACTGAAATGTTTAGATCTTTCTGGACATCCTTATGACTGACTAGCTGCACATTCCCATCCTCATAATAATGTACCTGGCACATTTCAGAAGATCAGTTCAAAAAAAGTGACACACATATCATAAACATTCAGTAAACAAAGTGAAATATTTCAAGCATATATTTAATTTGTGACATTATTGAAATATGTGTGCATGTTACCAATAATCAAATGTCAGTGACATAGTTAACTTCTAAACACATTTTACAAATTAAACTATGTAGCAGTTTGCCTAAAATTGTCATACCTGAAGTTTCACAACCCCAGTGACCTTTGCTACAGATTGTGAGACACTGAACCTCCATTCAGATCGACACCGACCATTCCTGTTCACAGAAAACAGATGAAACACTGGAATAAGTTCAGTGTAATAGTCACTGTAAGCTGTATTTACAGTTTCTTGTGATCGCATACCAGAAGTTTCCCGGATTAAACTGATGACCCTCAATGCAGGCAATAATCGTCTGCTGCCCATCAATTGTTTTCCCATAAACCTGAGCCAAATTTAACAGAGGAGAATGAGTGACTTACTGGCTTGAGGCTAATTTATACTCTACATTAATTACACATTTGGATATGGACGGAGCATCTGTTGGGGTCACTAGTGAGCACAGTTGAAGTACAAGATGATGATATAACCTTTTTAAGGAGCAACTAAAGCAAGTTTGTTGTGTCAATACCTGCTAATTTTGCCTCATATTTTGCCTCATTCTTGTCTTGTCTTGAATAAATGTAGTATAAAAACCTCCTCCAGCAGCACCATATTTGTTGTTTTGATGATGCTCTTTTTCTTCCATATTAGTAAATTCTTTGAACATTACCTATCTCCCCCTACAGGTTATTTCAAATAAAACATATATTGACATAGAAAACCCTTGGAAGCATGAAGATTGTCATGATAATAATGTTTGTAATGGGTGGACCTATTTGAGTGCATAATGGGATTATAAATGAGCCTTTACAAATGTGTGTAACAACTGTGCTACAAATTGGAAGGCAGGCTTACAGTGCAGGCTCCATTGGGGTAGTGGTCCTTGACCATGGCCATCAGGGCAGAATCGCAAGCGTCTCTCCATGACCTCAGAGCTGCTTCTCCCTCGTGGGGCTTGGGATCACTGCCCTCTTTCCTCAGGTGGTCAAACTTGAAGGAGATCTTGTTATGGGGGTCAAAGAAGCGCCCATTTCCAAGATCCCCATGTTCTGTAATAAGAACCTAAGAGAGATATAACAATACTGTTACTACATTGGGTACATTAAAAATATATTGCATATGTATCCAATGAAAATACACACCTCATCTTCATAGCCATCAATTCTGGCCCGTATAAACTGATCCATGTTGTACTGGGCAAAGGCACTGAAAAAAAAACAAAAAAACATCATGTATGAAATTACACACAAAAGTACCACATTTTAATCACAAAAAAAAAAATAAATGTTACTGAGATGCGCCTTCTCGTAGAAGATTGTCATTGTTGAGGAGGACTCGCACATCTAAAGACAATCATAGGGATAGAAATTACCAATACACTTATTATATTATTGAAAGACCTATACTGTATGTGGTTACACATTTTAAGTATCACCAACAGAGGAAGTTTTACAAAACAAAAAGGGAAGTAAGCAATGGCATAAGAAGAATAACACAAGGGTACAGTCATTCTTGGACAGCAACTAAATGGATGTAAATATGAGTTAGGATGCAGAGTGGTCACGTCGCACACAGCTAAGATATAAACAAAGAAATAACAATAACAAACAACATAGATACTTTTACTGCACCCATACTTACTCTATCCTTTAATAAGGAAATTAAGTTGAGATCTCACCATGAAAGACTTCATTAAACTCTCCTGGAGGAGCATGCCTCACAAAATTAGCTGCAATCTGCACCTAAAAAAAAAAAAAAAAAAAAAAACAGGAACATGTACAAAACATGGGGTAGATGTGATGAGTATGAAACGAGTTAAGGTGTTTCTAAAATGATGCAGAAAGCATTAGTAATATTTTGGGGAAGAAGATGTAGTGTAATAGACCAAGGAGTGTTTTATGTTACAAAATACGATAAAAAAAATCTGTCCCCAGATTGAATGCAATCATCTGTCTTGACCACTCCCTAGATGGCTGCACACAGCAAGTCAGCCAGGCTCTTTTTTTAGTCACCAATATGCATGCATTAACATTTGGCGTCAGAGCAACTCAGATGTGCATATATGCCAATTTCAAATCAGAGACAGACTCAAGCATCACTCAAATGAAACAGAAACATTACCTCCTGTTAAATGACTGTACGGTTTCAGTACATTTGCCTGTGCTAAAATTGGTGGCAGATAGCAGGCCTGCTTTCTAAGTGATGCCATCTGTCAGTCGGACAGGGTTATTTGGCCTGAAGGCTGCAGCTGGCAATGACCTACAAATGGGTTGTCCAGTTGAAAGTACTGTACCCTCAACATAACAACAGACAATCTACCATAACGTCTTAACTTTATAGGGTAGTGTACACTGTCCTGAAAGCAAACACATTCCCAGGATGAGCTTTCCTATCTATGACTTTGGGTCCGTATTTTACATTTAGGTAGCAAAGGCATTTCAAAACAAGTAAACGGTTGTATTTGCACATTTTCTGATCGTCACAATATTGGCTTTAGGAATGCAAAGCATCTGGAATGCAGAGGCGAATCCGGGACGTGTAGCAACATGATTCGGCACTCAAGGGCGCTGATCACTCCTGTCAAACCCAGCAAAAAACATAACTCCGTTGCAAAGTTGCAAAGATGCAAAACGCGGGAAACGTGTCAAGTGGTTAAAAAAAAAAAAAATGATAATAATAATAATAATAATAATAATAACACAATTAAATGAGTGTGTAGATGGAGTTTTTGTAGATAATAGTATATCATTACTGTAAATACAGGAAGTTCCTCAACTTCCTATGCCTTAGCATTAGCACTCACATCTGCCGTGTTAAAAACTTTAAACCATGCCACAGATGATTATAATTACCATGAAGATATACCACACATAACAGCATATGGTGGAGGGCAATTTGTGAAATAAAGCAAAAGAACGACATGCCCAAGACAGCACTAGCAGTTTGGTATAGCTAGCTTTAGAAGGTACATTTTGTTCACATTGTTGGCGTTGCACTGCCTTGCAAGATTTCATGGTACGCTCTAAAGATCACTTACTTTGCCACAACTGATATGTTGACGAGTTTTACCTTTTTGTCGTCGGGAAGTTCTTCAAAATCTGCCATCTGCGCTCAATGAAACGTTAACAACGGGACTGTTGTGTTGCCAGGTATGCGACGTTTGACTTCGGCAAGCCCATATCCCAGCAAGCACGAAACCAAACGCTGCCTGGGCGGGGCTTTTCGTTTGTTAATTAAAAGTTGCCGGTCAGCAAATGTATCACTTAAAACAAATATTACTACTATTAATTATTACTGTGAAAGATAAAAACGGGCGATCAGGGGATAACACTATTACTGCTACGTTGAATGCCTCAAACTGGCAACCCCAAATGCGCAAATCAACGAATTTATTTTAACGAATTTATTTTGATGCAGCAGCTCCGTTACAGTTAATAAAAAAATGGCATAGTTCTATAGTGATTCATTTTTATATTACAGTACGCAGCCTATCCGTTTTACGACGATCAGATGCCTCTTTAGAGTTACCGGCTCTGAGGCAGAAGGGGGCGGTATAGGGACACAGGGAGCTGAGGTAGAGGCGGAAGCAGCGTTCTTCTTTCTGTCTTCATTCAAGATAAAGAAAACAGCGCTTCGCCGGGGCCTAAAAGTATTCATAGCAGATAGACATGTAAATGTGGGTGAGTAATACTGTAGACTGACACGTATACGAACAAAACAGTTTTGTATTCGACTTGGTATTATCGACAGACATTACTCTTAGTTAACCACTATATTTAGGATTGCCAGTGTCGGCTTCAAGCAAAACCAGACGTGGTATGCTAAGAGCTAGGCTAGTTAGGTAACGCTAACCTAACACATTAAGGTCATGTTTTATTTGTATTATTAATTATGAATCATTTTCAGCATTTAATTTATTTAATGCGCTAATTCTGGAATGATTGGGTCTGAATATGATGGTATTAATACAGCGCACGGCACGCTGTTTCCACTGGCTCTAACCGCGCTGACTCCATGTTGGAAATGTTTTGGCACATCCGTGCTTGTTTAGAGCCTCGTTATGATTGTTGAGAGCTTATCAGTAATCAACCTTTAAAGCTGGTGACAGTTCGTTCACAATGTCTACATCTAATAACTATTATTGTGTGATCAAAACCTTCCTTTTTTTACTTTCAGACTCTGAACGGGTGTTAAATAGTATGGACAGAGGTTCCTAAGGATTCTACTTGAGGTTCAGGTATGTCTGGGGCTGCTCCCTGAACTTCTTTTATGAACATTAACAACACTTAACTACTTTATATTCGTGTGTGTTCATTCGAATGTAATGTATATTTAGCGGTCTTGTTTTTTCATAGTCCATACATTTTTTGTACTCAACATTAAGGCAAGCATATTGTAAGCCTTGTTTCCTGTTTCAGTTTTCTTATGTACCTTTAGAAATAGTACTAGTTGACAAATTTATATTTTAACATGTGGGTAACATGCGTACCTTCATAACCTGTTTTTTTTTTCTTTTTTTTTTTTTAATGTTCATTAAAAAAAAAAAAGTAAACCTCTTTATGAACCATCTCCCAAAATTTGAACCTGACTTAAATGTCGCCCTAGTTGCTCTATATTTCAATATGCATTTATAATTTTTCCATTTTGCATAGAAATTGTTTGGCCTTTAAAAAAGTCTTCAGTTGTTTATTGTGTGTGTGTGTGTGTGTGTGTGTGTGTGTGTGTGTGTGTGTGTATACGTACATACATATAGACTCAGACTTAACTTGCTAAAATTAAAAAAAGTAGAAACCTATGAAACCTGATGAGGGCTGTGCATTTAAAAAGAAAATCACATTTATGTTTTGTCTAATTTAAATGTATATTTCGATAAAATTAAGATGCTATAATAAACATTTTTTATTATTTGTTACTAGTTATACCAAATTCAATTTTTGAAATGGTTGATTATTACTAAAAGTGGTTAAAATTTGATATTTTTCCTATTTGCTCTGCACTTTTGAGTGAAATGTTCTGACTAATAGCAAACTATGTTTTACAGTTTTTCTTGTTTGCTTTGGTGCAATATTTCCAGTCAAATTAACTTTTTTTTTCATACAGCAAATCCAAACAGTGCGTTTAGCGTCATAATAGAAAGAAAAAAAAAGCTTGCTCTAAAAGCAAGTCTTTGCATCTGAATTTGTGAACTTGATAATTTACTTCTTTTACTCTTCATCCACTCCTCAATAATTTGCGGTTCTATAATGCACAGTACACACAATACTGCTTCTCTGCCACAACTCCACCTCATTGGGTCAGATGTCTGCAGCCATGAAACAAGTGTCCTATTTTATATTTAGACAAAAACTTCAGTTCATGTTGACTGGATTTTGAAAGTCTGTTTTTATTTTGGCTGAACACGATGAATACAATGAAACTGCTTGTTCTCTAGTATGAGACTTGAGTGAAAATTATGCGAAATGTCTTAAATCATTTGCAAGCAGTGAACACTGTTATCAGTATTTGAAGAAACACATCTACAGGATCCATTCCATTAAATGGGCAAAAGCAACAAAGAAACTGATAATTTGCTGGCAAACGATTGCTTCCTTTGAGCCTTTTAGACAATAAACTAAACTTAGCACAAAAAATAGCATGATTTGTGTTTGGTAGATTTTGTTGTTGTGATGCTTCTTGGCAATAAATCTCATACAGTTACAGTGGGGCAAAAAAGTATTTAGTCAGCCACCAAGTTCTCCCATTTAAAAAGATGAGAGAGGCCTGTAATTTTCATTAAGGGTACTCCGATCAGGATTTTTGAGGCCAATCACTGATCAGCCTTTGCTGTGATCGGGCTGATACCGATCATGGCCGATACCAATCACGTGGTCTTCCGTGTAGTAATGTAATGTATGCAGGCTATTATTAGTTCCACTTGAAAAATACTGTAGCCTTTGTAAATATAAAAGTACAACAAAATTCTACTTATTTTTGTTTTAGAAGAGGTTTTGTTGCATTATTGGCCTTTAATGTGTGCCTTTGTTTGAATGCTCCGCTGATAAAAAAAAATCAGCTGTTCTTAATTGGTGTCTTTAGTGCAAGTCCGCGGGTGCAGCGCCTGCGTCCGCGTAATGCACAGCCAAACCAGGTTGAAACACAGTGGGCTAAAGAGCAGACAGCTCCTGCTGCCAGTTTTGACAACGTCTGAACGAAGAAAATGTGCACACGAGAGCAGAGAAGACAACGATGAAAGGTGCTCGTCCCAGACACACGGACACATGGGCTGCCTTTTTACTTTCTCTTTCCATTAGCAGCCATTTGGTGCAGTTTAAGCCACAAAACGTTTTCTCCGCGTAACAAGACACAGGCAGACTCCGAACTTTCTTAATGCTTTTAACGTAAATGTTAGCGGGTTAGCTGTAGCTCTATGTGCGTTGGCATTTGCAAATACACGCACTGCTGCGCCTCGGTTCTGTCCCGTGCGCTCCAAGAGCAGGCGGGGACAAAGCGGGGACATAAAGCAGCAGCTCCAGGGCAGGTTTGTGTTAGTTATAACCCAGGCTTAACTTAAAACACTGCTAGAATAACACTACTGCTGTTTAATCAAACTGGAGTTGCAGGACAGTAAATGTGAGAGCCTCGCGTGCTTGTTGTAATGTGATCGGCCCATTTTACCAATCACTGATCACTCTATTTTTAGCCATGATCAGCCGATCACTGATAGCGGCCGATCGATTGGAGCACCCTTAATTTTCATCATAGGTATACCTCAACTATGAGAGACAAAATGAGAAAAAAAAATCCAGAAAATCACTGTCTGATTTTTAAAGAATTTATTTGCAAATTATGGTGGAAAATAAGTATTTGGTCAATAACAAAAGTTCATCTCAATACTTTGTTATATACCCTTTGTTGGCAATGACAGAGGTCAAATGTTTTCTGTAAGTCTTCACAAGGTTTTCACAAACTGTTGCTGGTGTTTTGGTCCATTCCTCCATGCAGTTCTCCTCTAGAGCAGTGATGTTTTGGGGCTGTCGCTGGGCAACACGGACTTTCAACTCCCTCCAAAGATTTTCTATGGGATTGAGATCTGGAGACTGGCTAGGCCACTCCAGGACCTTGAAATGCTTCTTACGAAGCCACTCCTTCGTTACCCAGGCAGTGTGTTTGGGATCATTGTCATGCTGAAAGACCCAGCCACGTTTCATCTTCAATGCCCTTGCTGATGGAAGGAGGTTTTCACTCAAAATCTGACGATACATGGCCCCATTCATTTTTTCCTTTACACAGATCAGTCGTCCTGGTCCCTTTGCTGAAAAACAGCCCCAAAGCATGATGTTCCCACCCCCATGCTTTACAGTAGGTATGGTGTTCTTTGGATGCAACACAGCATTCTTTCTCCTCCAAACACGAAGAGTAGAGTTTTTACCAAAAAGTTCTATTTTGGTTTCATCTGACCATATGACATTCTCCCAATCCTCTTCTGGATCATCCAAATGCTCTCTAGCAAACTTCAGACGTCCTGCACATGTACTGGCTTTAGCAGGGGGACACCTCTGGCACTGCAGGATTTGAGTCCCTGGCGGCGTAGTGTGTTACTGATGTTAGCCTTTGTTACTTTGGTCCCAGCTCTCTGCAGGTCATTCACTAGGTCCCCCCGTGTGGTTCTGGGATTTTTGCTCACCGTTCTTGTGATCATTTTGACCCCACGGGGTGAGATCTTGCGGGGAGCCCCAGATCGAGGGAGATTATCAGTAGTCTTCCATTTCCCAATAATTGCTCCCACAGTTGATTTCTTCACACCAAGCTGCTTACCTATTGCAGATTCAGTCTTCCCAGCCTGGTGCAGGTCTACAATTTTGTTTCTGGTGTCCTTTGACAGCTCTTTGGTCTTGGCCATAGTGGAGTTTGGAGTGGGACTGTTTGAGGTTGTGGACAGGTGTCTTTTATATAGATAACCAGTTCAAACAGGTGCCATTAATACAGGTAACGAGTGGAGGACAGAGGAGCCTCTTACAGAAGAAGTTACAGCTCTGTGAGAGACAGAAATCTTGCTTGTTTGTATGCTTATTTTCCACCATAATTTGCAAGATAAATTCTTTAAAAATCAGACAGTGTGATTTTCTGGATTTTTTTTTCTCATTTTGTCTCTCATAGTTGAGGTATACCTATGATGAAAATTACAGGCCTCTTTCATCTTTTTAAGTGGGAGAACTTGCACAATTGGTGGCTGACTAAATACTTTTTTGCCCCACTGTATCAGTTAGAATTGTTTCGAACACCTTTATATTGATCAAATCAATACAGCAACTTTTTGCCAAAAATCATTAATGTTTACACTCAAATAGCATTGCGGCTGGTAGTGATGTAACGATACAATAACTATATTGATGTATTGTAATATTTCTTTTTTATTCCTATGATACAACTATATTGATATGCATTACTTTATGTGGAATCGTATTGATTTCTAGGTCGTGTATGGGAAAAGATGTCAATGTCATTATTAGAAATCTGGATGTTAAAATAAAACCAGATGCATCTTTTTGATTGTAGTTTTTGTGTTTTCAATGAAATAAAATGTTATATTCAGTTGTGCTTTGCTGTCTGTTTGCTGGACATAATCAACCCCAGCTGCAATTCTAGATTTGAGAGTAAACTTTTATGATTTCTGGCAAAAGTTGCTGTATCGATAGGATTGATATAAAGATGTTAAATTGCATTGTATCATTCTAAATTAGCCAGTATCATCTTTGAATCAGATTAAAACAATTCTAATCTATACATATTGTATAGCTGCAGATACATATTGTCACACCCTTAGCAGCCAGGGTTGATTATGTCCAGGAGACAGGCAGCGAAAAAAAGTTGAATATAACATTTTATTTCATTAACAACACAAAAATTACACCCAAAAAGATGTATCTGGTTTTATTTTAACATGCACATTTCTAATATTGAAATTTGTATTATTGGAAATTATTTTTAATGTATATCAATACTACATCAGGGGTAGTCAACAGGTAGCCGCACGTCAGAACTTTTCATCCGGCCCCCAGAATATTTCTATTGCAAAAACATTGGGTCCCGAGTAGAGCCCAATTTAATCAATGTGCACTGATAAGAACACTTCTATTTTCACCAGGAAAGTGCTTAGGGTCGTCCAACTCAGTGTTTCCAAGTAGTTTGTTTGGGCAATTTACACCGCAGTTCATAGACAACATCCAAAAATGCTTTATCTCAGCCTGAAAAGCTCAAAACAGTAAAAAAATAAAATTAAATTAAAAATTTCATACAAGGTAATTTGTATCAACATATTTATATAAAGAAAAAAAAAATGATTCATTGGAATAGTAACTAGGGATGTAATGGTATTGGCAATATAGTAATAGTCTCTCAGTATCAGTATAGTAGTTACAGTATCAAACAGTATTCTCCTCGAGCGAAAATCCATCGTTTTGTTGCAGCGGAGTGGTAAAAAACAGAACTATATAGATCATAATCCTTTGCTCCATTTGAGCCTGAGCACAGCCAATACATGGTCCAACATGGAGGAGGAGGGTGTTTTTTTCAGTAGCATTAGCAAGATACTAAACCAACAAATATCAAGACCCACGGCTGTTTTACGTAGCAGAGTGTTCAGAAGGTTAATAAATAATACACTAAAAGTTACAAAATAAACTTTATACTATATCACCTGCAACACTGCGTCGCTTCGCTCGTTCATTTCCCCTCTCTCCCATCTCCATACGAGGAACGGACTTGCTCTGAAAACTTTAAACTGACTTTAAACTGTGCAGCAGAAAAGAGGTGTGAGCAGAAGTTTGTGGATAAAATCAAACCGTGAACTCTTGCCTCTGTCCTGACTCTGAGATACCTGCTGTTTACAACAGCCTCATGGCCAGTGACACATAGGAAGGGGAAGTTCCTTATACGGCCATTGATCATTGCACCTTGTTGAGCTGCTGTTAAAGGCTTTTTGTTGTCAGACCAAACTAATGTGATTAGGATGAAAACTTGGTTATCTATTACACTTTAGAGCAGATAAAACATGAAATATGACAATAATTATTGCACCAAGGGCTTTGTAGGGCATTTTTTGATAATATTGTTATCGTGAGCATTTCCACAATATTATGAGCCTCCCCGCAATATCGCAGTAAATATTGTATCGTGAGGTTTATGTTGCGATATCGTATCGTGAGATTTGGATATTGTCGTTAATAGTAACTGTATCGTTACATCCCTCTTAGACTCCTCTGATTAACCATTAACCCACTCCCCTCCTTGTGCTGACAGCACTTGAGCTGAGTTTTTTAATTAAATAGCAATGCAAAGAAATTCTATATTGTGTCATATGAACACTCTGGAACCACGCTACCTTCTAAAATAGACGTACACCAAACATATTAATGTTTGTTTGTGATACTGTGTGATACTGTGGTGCTTGATCGCACTCATTGGAAAAACTAGGCTTGGAAATTTCAATGCACTGAAATATTTAAATGAGATTCAATCAGTGGCAATCTCATGTCTCCATAATCGGGTATCAAAGGCTGTCCTCCAGGAGGACGTCGCGCATCCTCGCAGAGGGGTCTTTATCTGAGACTACCTCCAGAATCTGGTACTCATCAGTCCTGACTAGAGCCCGACTGATATATCGGCTGGCTGATATTATCGGCCAATATAGCCTATTAGAAAATGATCGGTTAGCAGCCAAAATCTGGCCCAATAACTGCTTTTATAAACAGTACTGTTTTTACTGTGTGCTGGAGTAAGACCCGTTTACTTGCAAATGATGGCATTCTGATATTTGTCTAGGAGAGGGCGTGCTGGCACCAACTCAGAGTGTTTCCAAACCATTTGACTCTTACCCCACTTCCACCCCATTTCCACTGCATGTGACTCCACCACACACTCCGCAGTAAATATGCAGCTGTTCTAGTGAATGAGAGCGTTATCACAGCCTCCACAGCTCTGCGGCGCCGGTCCGGCCGTGCTCCGCCCTGCACCGGAGATACACAGCCAGTCTATTTTCTTCTACACCGTTTGACGGCAGACTTCGTTCCGATCAACCTCCGCAGCTCCGATCCCACCAAACAGAAAACTGGACAGGAACAACATCTGGATTTAAAAGTAATATAATTCTGTATGAATGTTTTTGATTATAATATTTACATTTAATCATTATTTTTTATATTATCTTTTAGATAGTCTTAGTAGGCGATTTACTTACTGCAAAAACAATGTCAGACACAATTTAATATTTATTACACTTGTTATAGCTTTTGTGTCCAGCTGCTTCCCCCTTAGAGAAGAAACCCCTGTGGAGTGAAATCCAAAGCGATCTCATATTAAACTGTTGTCGTCTGTCCTTCTGCTTCTGAATAAGTAGTTGTTTTGGGCGTTATTAGTAGCTTTTATGGCACAAACTCTTCTCACGCATGTCCCGAGCTGCTCAGGGCTCCGCATCCCGGCCTGGCGGAGTGGAGACGCATACAGTAGGTGAGGGTCTGCACCGTTGCTCGGCGACGGCCTGCAATGTAGCGGATATGCATGCAGTGGAAATCCGTGATACACTGCAGTTCATATGAAACACCCCAAATCGCCTTTTCATGGCCTGAAAAGCTCAAAACGGCAATAAAAATATTTTGTTAATTTCACTGTCATAGAACCTCATAGAACAATAATTCAACTTTTTTTTGTTCTCCCCATGCTCTACTTGCACAGCAAGTTTTAATGAAACTTAAGTTTAACAAACTTAGTTAAAGTTAAATAAAATACTTAATACTCCGCACACCAATATCCACTACAACCTACATAACAATCAACATAAAGAAACAATAAGCAACTTTCTACAACATTTTAAAAAGATGCTAAAGTAATAATAAAGTAAAAAAAAATTATAATGAAGTAGCCTGGGGTTTACGGGCCATATTAATGTAAAGATGTATGTAAAGAAGAGCAGAAAAAAATACTTAACTGTATCAGCAGATGTATCTGATATTGGTATTTTTTTTATTACCTAATATCGGTATCAGCATCAGTCTCAAAAAATCCATATTGGTCGGGCTCTAGTCCTGACCTCAACTCAGTTGAACACTTGTGGGATCAGCTTGGGCTATTGGTGCTAGAATGACTAACACAACCACATTGGCTCACTTGACCCATGGTGGTTGAAGAAGGGGATGCCATCCCACAGGTGTGTGACCAGGCTGGGGGAGGAGGTTCCAGAGTGTTGTGGCTGTGGTTCTTACACTACTGACGTTCCTGTTGTTAAGTTAATACATTGATAGATTGGATGATTGAAGCCTGAAGAAACAAGACATATTGGCAATTTGACAAACACAATGGCAGAATAATGGTTTGACATTGGCAGATATGACAAATTTTGCACAGGTGCAACCCACTTCCTCAGCTCTGTTACTCATTCCACATTTTCCTTACAAATGTTCCACCATTTATAAAGAAAGAAACAGGTATATTACCAGTATGAAATTTATTGCCAAGAAGCACTGTTAAAAAGAAATAATCTACTAAACATGATTTTAATGTTTTTGAGCTTTGTTTTATAGGAATTTACACTGCAGAATTTTTTGTAATACATTGCCAATTTCTGTACAGTTTTGGCAGAACAACATGGCAGATTTAATTGATGTAGATGCCCAATTTATATTCATTAAACTCAATTTAAATGGCTCCTATTCTCATAACAATCGTCATTTTATGTCAGCTCCCGCGTAAATGCAGTTTTGTCAATTTCAACTGCCACTTTGCATATTTCCGCAGTACCTTAATTTTCATTTTGACCGCTGACACAAATTTTAAACATTTGACATGTCCTTTAATTTCAGACATTTGTTCTTCAAGGGCTTTGATTTGTTAACTTACTGACATGTTTCAGGACCGGACAGCGTTTTAAAGAAGCTTGTTGCGTGAAAACAATTTTCCTGCTCTTGAGACGAAGAAAGAAGATTGTAAATCTTGGGATTTGAGTCATGTCTCGCAGACGAAGTCGCAGCACATCACCAGGGCATTTTTCCCGCTCATGCAGCAGTAGTGATCCGAGAGACATGGAGAGAAGAATTTTTGTTGGGAATTTGCCTACCTCCGACATGGAAAAGAAGGATTTAGAAGAGTTGTTCAGCCAATACGGGAAGATACTCGGTCAGTAATGAATACACTTTAAACAAATGGTTAGATTTATTCAAATTCATAAAATTTGAGATATATACATCCAAGTTTTAACTTCACGGCGTCTCGTTAAAAAACATCTGCCTAATTTGCCATAGGAATCCAAATTCTGAAATGTTTCTTAAATTTGTATGGTTTCAAAATATTCCTCTTTTCAGGCGTTTCCCTCTTGCGTGGGTTTGGATTTGTACAGTTTGAACGCGTTGAGGAAGCTGAAGCGGCAAAGGCAGGCCATAAGGGTCGAATATATAAAGGTTATAAACTAGGTAAGCCTCAACAGCAGTAAATAGAGAATTTGTTTTTGAGCTATAAACAACTGTCATTCATTTTGGACACTAAAGATGATCTTTGAAAAAACAAACTGTATTTTACTTCATGTTGATTAAAATATCTGCCCATGTAAAGCTTTGATATATTTTTCTGTATTTGGCATGAACAAAAATAATAATAAAAAAAGTAAGTTTTGTGCAAAATGTTGAACAGCTATGTACATTATATTTAAACTTATTTTTTGTATTATATGTAAATCGTGATATAATTGGTAAAATTTGACATACAGATTTGCTGCATTCAGCGTTGACCATTTTTGATTGCCAAGCTTGGAGTAATGAAGCTCATTTCACTTGGATCCTGGAAGTATTGATGCGACCTCCGTTCTGCTACGTGAACAGACAAAATGATTTATATGTCACTGTTTTCATCGTTTGGATTGATTTATTTTCAGATGTAAATATGGCAATGGAGCGACGAAACCAAAAAGCGCAAGCACAGCCGAGCCCCCCACGAAGGTAAAGTTATGCAAAATGGGTCTGATGGACTACCATTTCCATAGGGCTGGTGAAAAACCAAAAGCACATTTAACTTGGTAGTTCCTGTCAGCGGTGGGGTCCACTATGGAAGCTGTCATACTTTAATAAACAGTTGGATTTGTGATGGTTTGTAGGACCATCAACATTTTGTTAAAATTACATTGCAGAAGTGTTGAAATAAAACAGCCATAAAGAGGTGTAATTTGTTTTTGTTTCAAATATTTTCACTAGCAAGATAATCTTTGTTTTTAAATCATAAAAATTACCCATATGTGTCCCCAAATATTAAGTAAACATGTTTAAATTAAATTTGTTTTACTGATGATAATACAGCAGATTTATTTTCAAGTGAAACCTTTTTTTTTATTTTTTCTTCACAAAAAACATTTTGTGTGTATTGTGTACTGGTCTTTTAACACCACCCATTGCCAGTCGTGCATTTACAAAAATAAAGGGCTCCACATTTGGGTTGCCATATGCATACATGTGAACTGTAAGCTATAGACACGACTAATGCCAGAGCTACAAAATCAGTTGGTACTAAACCTAAAAGGGCTCACTAAAAGTTAAAAATAATATATGTAAAAAAAAAGCTTATATATGGTCTGCATTGGCAACATCTTTGAGCACAACCAAGCCACTGCATGGCATGACTGACTTGAGTTACTTTGCTAGCAATAAAAAAAGATTAAAACATGACCAATAAAAATGTAAGTATACCAACATTCACAAACGTGCAGTGTAGGACTCGATGCTTGCCATGAGCAACAAGTGTGAGTTTGGCTGTGCAAGAGAGCTGCTTCCTGGCAACCAGCAACATCGCTGAGACTGGATGAGGAACCCTAACTTGCCTGTGTCTTGAATTTAAAAGGCCGTACCCTGTTAAAACAGAGGTTGCATATTGGATTTATTGCCTATAAAGCTTTTGCCTCAAGTTTTTTTTTTTTTATATATATATATAAAGGAAACATTTCTAAAAATTGCCTTCTCTACTTTTGTTTTACGTGCTTGGAAACATTGCGACCGCTGTATTATGCGTTTCTCCGTTGATAATCTGCGATGCAATCACACTTGCCGTGCCGGTTTTACCTTTGCTGAGCGAAATTCTGACTCTCAACCTTGTCATGCTTCTTTCTATTTCAATCAAATGGAAAATGTGACTGTTGACTTTTATATCTTTGATGACCAAACAAGGTCAGACAGGGTTGTACATGTTGATGCACGATTTCCCAGAGTGTCAAGTATTTGATCACATTCACTGAATTCAGGACATCAGTAAAAAAAAAGTGATTTGAATTTATGCGTTTTCTAATGCACTTTTACGTGAAGTGAAATTTGTGTGAAGAACTGAACTTGGGACATTTTTGCACCAAAATCAAAGCATCAACCGCTCACCTACTAACCCCACATGGGGTTACGGTGCATTGACAAAAATAACTGAAGGACTTTGTCTTGCTGATGGACAGTTAAGCTTCACAGATCGTCAGTAAAACACTCGTTCTAGTCACAGTAATGCATAAGATACAAACAAATTAGCTTTGACAATGCTTCTGTCCTGTACTCTTGTATTGTAGTAATCTATGTGAAACAGCAGCCTTCCTCCTCTAAGTGTAATCTCTTTTCTCCTAGGCCCACATATAGCAGCTATGGGGAGAGCAGAGAATCTCGGCCTCGGTCTCGTTCACCCAATTATGGACGAGAGGGACGTGACTCCCGGGACAGCCGTGATGCCCGAGACGCAAGGGATTTGAGAGAGCCCCGCTCCAGCCGGGACGAGTACCGCTACCGCAGCTCAGAGAGCAGAGACAAGGAGGTTAGGAGTGATCCTCGAGACCCTGCATACAGGTGAATTTGACTTCTTCACTTTGTTTTATCTGAGAATAAACACACAACAAATGCACACAAATGCCCTATGTGATACATGACAGGGATGAGTATGACCGACACTTTCGTGGTGGACCGGACGACTACTTCCGGAGAAAGGAGGAGGCTTACAGGGACTTCAGAGATCCCAGGAATGGACGTCGTGAGGTGGAAGGTATGTCAAATTTAAGTTTATTTATATTTATGTATGGCTAAAAAGGCTGGTATACCATCACAGCTTGTTGTTATAGCACTGGTCCACTCCCCTTACTTAAATTAGTCTGTTCAGGTTTGTTTAATCACACAGCTGATATAATTAATAAGTGGCGCTGTGACTCGCCCTGCAAACAGTAGAGAATACAGCTTTGAATGTCCACAGCACACCTGAGCTCGATGTATCCAGGGCTTCACTTCAAGCTCTTCTCAAAACATTAGGCTAAATATGATACTACTCCATGAATACTCTAGAATCTAATTTTGCATTTTATTAACAAATTACAACAATTTGGAAATATTAGCACATGTGATATATATCGCACAACCCTAATTGAAAGGTGTATCTCTGACCAACAGCAGATGATCACCTGAGACCAGAGGAACGGCGGCGTAATGAACTGTACCGACAGTACTACGAAGAACTCCAGCGACGCCAGGACACTGATCGACCTGTTGACTGCTCTGTGATTGTGGTCAACAAGGCCCAGAAGTAAGAACAAATATTCAAAATATTTAATATAACATATTTAATCAAACTCAATTCAGTATCAAGAGTGAATATGAACGTTTGTTTAAACAACAGTCGGGAGTACGCTGAGACTGTTGGGCGGAAGGTTCGTGATTTGGGTATGTTGGTGGATCTGATCTTCCTCAACACAGAAGTGTCACTAACTCAGGCATTGGAGGATGTTGGACGATCTCGCACTCCCTTTGCCATTATCATTACCCAGCAGCACCAGGTTCACCGCTCCTGCACTGTAAATATCTTATTTGGCACACCTCAAGGTATGGTTGTACAACCCTTGGAAGTTATTACAAAGTGGTGTTTTAAATGTTTTGAAAAGTTTTTTTGTTGCATTTACTTTCACAGAGCATCGTAACATGCCTATGCAGGACGCTATGATGCTTATTGCTCACAACTTTGACACATACAAAGTTGAAAGCCGTGAAAAGGAACGTGAGGAGATAGCCAGGAAAGCTGCCAAAATGGCAGATGATGTGTTACTCAGAGACCCAGACCGAGAAAGTCACCCAATTTCTGCACTCACTCCAATCACACTTCTGTCTGAAAACAGGTAATGGCATCATTTCCGAGGTGTAGTTTGAGATAGCAGCCCAGTTCCAGTTTGGTAACAGTCAAAATATAATTGTTCATAGATATTTAACTCCGGAGGAACTGGATATTCTCATCGCATATCTGAAGGACAAAAGGGCACGGATTGTGCGATCTGCTGCAGATCCTCTTCCAGGTATGAGCTCTAATTTTTGATGAATGTAGATGCATTTACAATCTTTAGTAAATTGAAAAATGTCACCCTACAGCTTCACTGGGTGTCCCCCCTTCTGCAGCTGCAGGGCAGCAACCTCCACCCCGCTCCATGTCCTCTGGTCCAGGTGCCCCACCCAGTTCAAGTCATCAGCAGGAACTGCAGGCTAAAATCCTCAGTCTTTTTACAAGCAGCAGCGGGGCAGGAGCCACTGCTGGTGGACCCTCTGTAGGCTCAATGCCCCCACAGGGGTACAGCTCTATGGCTCCATCCTCTATCCCAGGCCCGTCCCAGAACCCACCCCGTCCAGCCATGCCTCCTTCAGCAGCAGTCCAGGGTTATGGTCCACCTCCTGGCCGTATGCTCCCCACAACTCACAGACCCCCAAGCACTTCTGCAAATATTAATTTTGACAGCCCCAGTGTGCAAAAAGCTCTGGACACCCTCATTCAGAGTGGGCCATCTCTCAACCACCTTGTTGGTCCTGGAGCTCCCCAGCAGCCTCAGCCCAGAGGAGGTCCCAGTATGGGACAGGCACCACCTCCCATGTCTATGTATCCCAGACCTTACTGAAAGTTCTATAAAATGTATTTAGTATTAGAATGTGTGGCCCACTCTTCTGCGTTTCCGAGTAGACTCCACATTATTTTTCTGTGCTGTTTTCAGTATTCTTCTGGATCCTGTGTATTCTTAGTTACATTTGACCCTCCTCAGACTAATCAAAGGTCTGTTTTATTTAGTTTTAAAAAGCCTATAAACTAAGTAATACTGTAAGGATTATCATTGAATCTTCTCCATAATCAGTTTTGATGTAGGTGCTGCATGACATTTGTTTCATGATGGACTCTAACCAGCGTTTTTTTTTTTTTTTTTTTTTGTAGTTTTTCCATTGTTGACGTGTTTTTTAATTTTTGAACAATGTTAAGAAAAACAAGACACAATTAAAAAAACCCATACTCGACTGCTGTAATAAAATGGTATTGGTTTATTGCATTTTGTGCTGACAAATCTATAAAATGGAACGGGTATCGCCAGAAGCCATAGAGATATAAGCATTTGAAATGTTAAGATAAAACTACTTTTTCCTCTTTTTAATGTACCATGAAACACAATAGAGAATACATGTTTTTTTATTTGTAATATTTAACTTACACTGACAAAATAAACACCTCCACACTAACTGTATTTATTTACATAAAGACCCCCCCACCCCTGCCCACAACCACCCCGCCCCCAGCAGTTACAATGTACAACATACACACTCCCACAAAACTAAAAGGATCACTACAGCTTTACCATAAGACTAGGTGCAGTAAAAGAAGAGAGGTGTGAACTGTTTTCAATGGTCAAACTATATCAGTGCTGAATATTAAACTGTCCACACATCCCCAACAGCTCCAGTGAATTAAACATTTTTCATTGATAATTTTTAATCAGTTATAATTTCTTGCATATGGCACATTGAAATTTGGGAATAGCTTTTTTTTTTATTTTCTCAACATCTTTTGGGTGCCTTAATTCACTGAAGCCCATAACAGCACTCTATCATATATGTAGTCAACTAAAATATATATCAAGTTTACCATAAAAATATTTTTGGTACTATACTATATTGTCTTAATACAATGATTGGCCAGTCCTAAGGTAAGAGTACAAATCATACTATTATAAATAAATGTAGTCTAACTCAAGCAAAAATACCTTTGTACCACAGACACTCAATATATTTTCAATACACCATGTTCAGGGTAATTGCATGCATGCACTGAGTTACATAACATAACTGGAACATGGCTCTGATTGAACAGCAAGGATAGCCACCAAATCATTTTCATCTGATCCCAGAAAGGGTAAAGAAATGTAGCTCTTGTATTACCTCTACCCAGTGCCCGTTCTGCCACAATCTGGGATTTCTTTGTGTATTTTTTCCTTTTTTTTTGGGTGTTTTTTTTTGTCAGACAGCCTCCTCAACCCGGTAACAGATGTGTGTTTCAGAGCCCTTTAGTATCCATGTAAGGATGGAGACTTAGTAATGATCACCGGCGAGTTTGCCTCATGCTACAGTTGTGCAGGCGAAGGATCTGATCGAATTGTGGATCAGCGTGGGAAGAGGGGACATGCTGTACTCAGGCTCACTGTCTCATGGTGTCCAAGCAGAGCCAGCACCAGAATTGGAAGCGCAAGTTTTATATTCTTTGATCATTTTTCAGAATTACACTGCAATCAAATTTAAAATACACAGCTGGGTGGGAGTGGCTGGGATAGGGGAGTCCAAGGATTGGGAGTGATGGGCTGGGAGGGGGTGGAGGGTGTCTGGGAAGGCTCACCTCACAAACTGAGTAACAAACACAAGAAATTTAACAGTTATTCTTTTTCAGTGAGTCAGTGATCTCAAAGAGTGATGCATGCATCATGTTAAATAAATAGAAGATGTGAACAGACTCAGCAGGTAGGTCTCTTGATTATTGCAGTTCAAAACTGCAGGAAAATAACGGGGCTTTTTTAACTACTTTTTTCAACTACTTTTTCTGAGCTGTAAAACACTCATTAGCCACCAGAGGTCACTGTTGGACTGAGTTTGTTCCCCTTTTACCAGACAAAACCTAGGGTGTAAAGTGCTTTACTGTCTCAGCCACATTTGGGACAAACACTTGTGATGTTTATGGTCCGTGAGACCTGATAATGAAATAATCAACTGGTGACACCTCCAGTTAATGAGGAAACAAAGAAATGTGAGAACAATATTGCACATAATTTTACATAACTCTAAGACTTTGTCCACAGTGATAAAACAGTGTACAACAAAAGACAACAATAGTAGGTTACAGTGATTGTGACTATATATTTACAAAGGTGAGATGACCATTTTAAAGGTCCATCCATTCATAAACTCAAAATCTCCTACTACGGTAAATAAGACTATATGAGAAAGACTAAAGTAGAACAAGTAACAATATAGTGAACCCACTCTTTTCTTTTTTTGCAAAGGATTTGTTTTCAAGGTCTAGCCATATCTGTTTATGACACACACTCCTGAGTTCTCCGTATATGTAACTCAGTTAGACAATCTTTTCCCACTTTGAACCTCGAACACTTACGTCATCACTATAGTAACCACTAAAACAAATATTGCCACATTGTGCCATGCAAACAGCAATTATAAAACATTTATAATTCAATAAATGATATAATTTTTAATAAACCTTTCCAATAAAACACCAGATATATTTTCTTTTCATAAATTTAAAAGGCTCAGTTGATGCAGGCAATGTAGTGGAGACAATCCCAAAATAGACATGTGAAAAGTTCAACTAGCTCAGTCAAGTGTGGCAAGCATTTCAAAGAAAGTCTTCATGACTCGGCACTCAAAAAATCTAGGAGTGGCCTCTGATTATAGGTGTCATAGGTAGCAATATTAAAAATTCACCAACCTTGAAGCAGATGGAGAGATACAGATATATTTAAAATATTTCTTTTATATCCTAAAATTGGATAATTCTATTTATGGGATTTGATATGGATATAATCAAGAGCGCTTTAGTAGGAGGATAAACGTGAGGAGGGTGTGCCCTCAGAAGAAATATTGCATCAAGGACTTAATATATTTTAAAACAGAACCCTGTCCAGAAGTCGTAGGCCTATTGTATACAGGTACAGCCTTATCTTGTTCTACAACCACCACCGCTGATATGTATGTCTATACCCTTTTCACTTGATCTTTAATGTTGCTTTATTCTCTATTTACAGTATAAAGAAATATATTGATACTAGCAGCATTCACAACATATGGTCCAACATTCAAGCAACACTAAAAACACTGAATATTGTTTTTAATAGATCTAGAAACTAATCTGTTTTGCTTCTTTATATAGTATATACTGTGTATATATGTATTTATTTATTTATTTATATATCTCTATATACTACAAGTGCAAATGACCAGAAACAGTTTCTTTGATAAAGAAAACAAGAATTAAATCATTAAAGAGACAGCTGTCCTTGGTCAGAGAGAGATGATTCTGAATTTATACGACGTACGAAATCTACATATACAAAATATATGTGTAAAAAAATAAATAACATGATCACATGAGTCCGGATTTCCCACTATTGCACATTTCAGATGCACTCTCAAAGCCTATTTGAAAACCACAGTCATTTGTCAGCAACATGTGTGGCTCATATCTCAAACCAATCAAGAGGATAGAAAAATCTCACTGGAGAGTCTACTGCATAGAGTTCAGTCTGGTGGACAGAATGTGTTTCTGAGCTACAGAAGCCATTGTCCTTTCTGTGTAACTCCTCCCTATCATCCATCACTGAACTAATTCCTTGATAGGGAGACTTTGTATCTACCATTTCATCACCACACTAAAATGTCATGTCAATGCCAAACTTTCTTCACTTTCTTTAGCACTTTAATCTGATTCAATCCATAGACTTGTTTGAAAATATTTGAAGTTATGGCACATTCAAATTTGGCAAAAACACTCTTTGAATGATAATCAAAATGATATATTTACTGTATATAATACTATGTGTTATTACTATAAATACATATTTGTTCTTCAGATGAAAAAATAACATGTTTGTTTTTTTACTTGATGAGAATCATCAGTATTTCACATGTTGCACAGTGGAGGAACAGTGCAGGTGCAGTGCGTGTTACCAGTGACAGGAGCCATCCAATAAATAAATAAATAATAGATCAACTTTAAAAACAGCATTTCGAGTCGTCCTTTCTCGAGTGAAGGACCAACTTCTTTCCACTAAAAGCTTTTTTTTTTTTAGTATGTCACAAAAATGCACTCATACCGAACACTGCGTCAGAGCTTTTACATTATTTACATTGACCCACGTAAGGGTCAAAGGTCGCTGGCAATGATAATCTCCTCAAGGGGTTGTACTACTACTGTCTCCCCACTTTGCAGTCACACCAGCCTTCTGCTAGTAAAACACACTATTCACAGTTTAATTACGTGTCAATCTCTATAAACTAAGCTAGCGTCATCGTCGTTGTTTTTGGCACTAACAGTGGCTACAGGGATAAACAGCCACTAAGAAACGAGGAGTAAGAAAGACAAGTGACGGCATTCAACAGAACACATGGAAGTAGAAGCACACACAGTTATTTGGACATCATGCTAAAGGAATGATCTGGTCAAAGAGTACAATAGCACTGCCGCGCTGATCCACGCTGTTCCTTTTTTGAATCTCAAAGTGAATTCACAGTCCTCCTTCCAGCTGGTGGTTGTGACAGTGGGTAGTCTTCAGCCGTGAAACATAACCACATCAAAAACAAGTCTGCAGGGAGTGTTCATTTACCACAAGGGAGCCAACCCCACATAGCAAAGGCCATCCATAAACTTGTTTTGAAAAAATAAGAAAAAGCTCTGGAGAGGTCCAAAACAATAACAGACAATGCCCATGCATATGTGCTCACACCTTGATCCCACGCCCACATAGACCACCGACTCAGGGTGTGAGTTACAAAAGCAAAATTACATACTAAAAGAAAATAGATCTCTTCAAAAACAAATATAGGTAGCATCTAAATATATCTAGAGCCTACGTTTATAGGAGCTTATTGGACTACAGTGGTGTGATGCGGCTGAGGAAGAGGTGCTGAAGCTGAGTGGGGCGAGAGGTCAGGTGTGAGCGGGTTAGCACACAGAAAGAAATAGTGAGAGGCTGAGGAGAGGGCTCAGAGGAGAGAGCTGATAACAAGTGGAGGAAGTGAGAAGAGTTGGAGGGGGGCAGGAGGAGGGTAGGGTGGGTGTAGTGGGGGGTTGGGGTGATGCAGGGCTGATCTTTCAGGAGTAGATGGTGATGACCTCCCGGCCGCCTCCGCGAACCAGGAGCACCCTGTTCAGACCCTCAGTGAGGACTTCGAGGAACTCCATGTCTGAGAGAGATGGGTTAAAGAAAATAGAAAAATTATAATTAATAATTATGGGTATTAGTGCTCTACAACAGTGTTTCCCAACCAGGGGTACGGGGACCCTAGGAGTAGGCGAGCACATTGCAGAGGGTACATGGAGTTGTTTTATCATTTATAGTGCCTTTTCAAAAAATAGTTGGCTGTCAAATACTACAAAGAACCTGAATCTGGACTATATCAGGACTATGTGGAGGGGTAAACCATTGCCAGAAAAATGCAATACTAAAGGACACAACAGGGACTAAACATGAACTAAACCAGGTCCAAAACCAGAATTAAATCAGGAAAAACAAGTCTAAAACCAGAACTTAACTAGATCTAAAACCACAACTACACCAGATCTAAAACCACAACTAAACCAGGTCTAAACCAGGACAGAACCAGACCATGTCAAAAAAGCTTTCTGTTGACAATCCTTACAAGAATTCAATTTAAAGAAGGTAAACAGAAAAGCGAATATTATTACATCCAATATTAGTACATCCATTTTGAAAGCTAATGCAGAAATACATTTATTCCAGCAATTAAGGCTGTGTCCAATGCAGAGACAGATTTAGTTGTAATGAGTTTGTAACTAAAAGATACACATTGCATCTTTATGGGGGTTACAAGCAATGTTAACATAATGTGGGAAAGACTCATACAAGTAATTAAAACAGAGTACTTTAAAAGTTGTATTTAAAATGTTTGTACTCTGTCTACATTGGCTCATAAATCCTAATTAGCTCCTTGGCTCTAGTGCCAACTTGCACATATTTTCTGAAAGCAAATGAGTGAGCTATTTTTATTTCTGTAGCAAACCAAATTTATTGTTGGAGTACGATTCAGCCTGGAGGTAGCATTGCAATTCACCATGCTAAGTACTCCTGACTAAATTGTTTACAGTATATTTGAAATGTGAGACAGAATCAAGTACAAATTCTAGTCACTATCTTAATAACAACGCCGTGTTTTGTAGGGTGCTCCTGTATGTTTTGGGTAAAGGATACAGTTCTCATCTCCTGTCCGGTTCTTGGGCGGCCCAGGCATGTTGAGCAGGACTAGCTTGGCTTCAGCGGACTTCTTCATGATCACTCCGTTGAGCCGCAGGGCTGTATGCATACGTCGAACATTGGACTGGTTCCTGAGGCGACACAACAACAGAAGAGGTAGTATCCATTAACACTGATTAAAGTCCAACGCTGCATGTGATGGTTTGATGCAATTAGTGAATCAAGGAGCTGGTAGTGGTGACAGATGCCCATTCACACAACTACTCTATCAAGCCTCCTCTTCTGCACGTGGCCAGCCTGAGCCGCCACAATGAGATGTGTATGAACTGAATAAGGTTTATGGACTTCAATACTTACAGGTTCTCCCACTCGCTGCAGCATGGCAAGAAGAGAAACACAAGATTATACACATGTATTTTTATATATTCTGTCCTGGCCTTGTTACTTAATATAACATAATATAGTTGCATTGTTCATCAAAATATTGGCTTTTTAACAATACAAAAAAATCTAACCCCTGCCAAGTGGGCTGTCTACTGTGTGTCCAGACCAACCTGAGAAAAAGCTCTGTAATAGACTAAATAAATACATTTATAAATAAATAAATATTACTGATAATAACCAAAAACTGTTATATTTCATCTATGATGACAAATAGTAGGCTGTATCTGTATGACCCATCTCTGCAAGACAAATTGATAAATTACCAAAATATGCAAGAAATTTGCATCTGCTATTTCAATAAATTATTTTAGTATTTTAAAGTCAAAATCACCCAACCAGGATTGAAAAATGACTTGTATCCATACTAAAATGTGGTCATTTCTAATGTTGGTGATCTTGTACATGTGCAAATCTACTTTTTACATTGTTAAAAGTTTGTTGCATGAAACTTTACAAAACATGCTGCAGGATGCATGTTGTTTTATGACAATAAGAATACAAAAAATATTAAATTCAATGAATTGATACAATGCATAACTACCAACAGATTTAATAATGTTCATTTTGAACGTTGTCTTGAAATTAGTACATGATATAGTTAGCACGCAGTTTTAAGAGATTATACAGTAAATCTGTATTTCCATCCAGCTATTTTTCTTGTTAACTGTCAAATGTCAATAGCTTATTGGGTATAGTTAGATGACAGTTTAACATTCATATATATGGCTAAAGGTGAAACGAGCATGTGAAAGCACTCACGGCTTCATGTTGAAGATGTCTTTAATGCCCTCTGGTGTAGCGGCGCCGGGTGGCTTAGCTGGTTCTCCATCACACTTCTCGGTCCATGTCATCTGGATCTGCGTCCCAGGACTCTGAGCCTCCTCTGGGGTGAGCGGAGTGGCCGGAGTGGCGGGGCTGGCTGGGGTGGTGTTGTCGTGGATGAGCTGGACCTGCGCAGGGGAGGACACAGGGGAAGAAGCTGACTTTGACTATGAGAGGAGAGGAGAAGAGGACGGACGTGGTTTTACATGTACATTACATGGGAACAAGTTTGAGAGAGCAAAGGTCGAGGTGGGAATGTAGGATGTGTTTGAGAAAGGAGAGGAAACACAAGTGTAGTTAAAGCAATGTAGTTGGCAATGCAGCCAAAGGAATTTACATCTGTTTTGTGTTAGTATTGCTTTTGGTTATAGTTAAATGTTCTGGTTACATTGAGAATTATACATTAAGGTTTTCCCACTCACATAAAGTATCCCTATACAGCCACATAAGTAAATTGGAACTATACCAGGGGCTAAGGTAATTGCAAATAATATAGCAGCTTTTACAAAACTGGGCAATGTGGTTAAATACAATATTTTATGACCTGCAAAGTCTTGACCTGGGCACTGGCTGTTTTCCAGTAAAACAATTTAGCCAATGCCAACTACCAAAACTACGTACAGTGCAAAAGTATTTTGAGGCTATGAACAAAGAAGTGTATCCATATATAAAAATACACAATATTACAAAATAAAAATAAAAAATCTAAACTAGAAGCAGAGCACAGACCTCTGCCAAGACACTGATCCTATCTCGCAATGGTAAAGGTATAGGAGTGCACAGACTCAACTCAAAGATCTTCTAGTTCAGTAAATGACCCTTCCATTAAGCCCCAAACCCGTAAATCCCTCAATAGTAAAGAATGTACTAAAACTAATTATTTGGACCATATCTCAAAATGGTACAGAATCCCTTAAAACACAGTGTATCTAAAACAGTCCTCTGGATCCACACCAAAATCTATTATTTTGTTCTTGGCTCATTACTGACCTTTCTTAAATTTGTTATAACAAAAATAAAGAAATATATATTCCATATTAAAGCACTCTTTTTTCACACCTCACTAAAACTTGCACAGTACTGTATGTAGATGTTAATCTGAACTTGTACTTACTTTTCTATAACCATTTTATTCCTTGTTGTTGCAGGTATGTCTGGTTCATTTTATCCCCTAACCCAGTGACCATACCTCTTCCTCGGGCTTCTCTTCTTTGCTGGCGGCTGGCTGTTCCTCGGTCACACTCAGCTGGGTGGTTACTGCAGCGGGGTTTTTACGACGAATTGAGCCACGGGACGAGTCAGTGATGCTCTGGATCTAAGCAGATAAACATGGGGCAGAGTGCAAAGGTCAGTCACTCAAGAGACAAATTCCACAAAAACTGGAAAACAAGAATGTGTAAAATGTAGTATTCTTTAGTCTTCTTTGTCAAAATCCATTATTTTTTTTATGAAAAAGTCTATTCTGTTGTGGCAGTTGATAAGCCTGTTAACAGATGAGAAATATGTTTTTTTCCCACTGCTCCGATTAAACCAGAAATCTGTTTCTGTCCAGAGGGTTTAAGTGTCATGTTAAGTCAAATCAGCCAACCCATGCCAAGTCGGGCTGTCAAGTTCTGTCAAGTTTATTTGTGCATCTTTGAGCAAAGTTCACGACTACATGAACATAAGCATGTAAATAAACATACTGCCGTTGCACTCACCTCTCTCTCACGCTCAGTCTTAGTAAGGTTGATCTGTTTAAGCATCTGCGACCGCTGCTCCATCACCAGGGTCTTCTCGTAAGTGTAGGCTGAGATGTCACTGTCTTGCTACAAGAACAAACACATTTGTACATGCAGTGTTACTAGCTTTGAAGGCTGTGTTTACAATGGCCTTGTATTTTCAATGTATGGTGTTTGTACTTTGTGTGAGAGAGTGTTGATGCCCTGAATATATATCTATGCAATGTGTGTCAAGTCAGTTGTTCTTCTTTGTGGTCCCTTATGTTATCTGCTAATACATGTCTAAGAATGTAAGCTGTAGCTGTGATATTTAAATGCTTCCTGTTAACATTCAACTTCAGTTTAAAATTTATTGGATTATTAGTTTGAAAGGCAATGTCTGTAACATAGAAGATCATAATGTTATTGCAAATCAAGTCATTTTTACAATACAGTACTTTTCCTTTTGGCTGCTTCCTTTCAGGCGTCACCACAGCTAATCATCTTTAGACATCTCCTTTGCAGCCTCTTCTCTCACATCTACTAAATTCATGCCCTTTTCCACTACATCCATAAATCTCCTCTTTGGTCTTCCTCTAGGGCTTTTGACAAGCAGCTCTAACCTCAGCATCCTTCTACCCATATATTTATTATCTCTTCTCTGTACATGTCCAAACCATATCAATCTGGCCTTTATCTCCAAAATGTTTACCACAAGTTGTCCCTCTGGTGCACTCATTCCTAATCCATTCTATCCTCATTACTCCCAAAAAGAACCTCAGCATCCTAAGCATTATAGTACAGCCCCAATTTTAGGTCTGCTATAAAAATCTGTGTAATCTAATGCAGCATTAGAACCTATCCTAAGTAACCATACCATTTCCACTACTTCCACCATGGCGTCAATACGGAGGTGATAGAGGAATGTGGTCAGGTCCTTCTTCATCTGAATGCTGTTGTCGTCCATCTGAGCCACAGTGAAGATGCGCATCTTGCACTTCCTCCAAACCTGGGACACAAACATATACTCACAGTAAGCATATGTTTCCCATATGCAATATAACAACAAAAAAATGCAACCCTGCACACTATACTAAAAGACAATGTTCAATTTAACAGGGATTTATATATACTGTAACTTTATTGTCCCACTGTCCTTCCATTTTGTCTTACATAGTAATGACAGATCCTGATATGTACCTTGTGCTGGCGGAGCAGGAAGGGCAGCAGCATCAGCATTCCTCCATCATGGACAATCCACCAAACGTCAATGTGACCCTCAGTGAAGCGTTCGCCATTGGATGGGAAGGCTGAGATGTTCTTAGGCACGAGCAAAGCCAGGTGAGCTGCTGTGGTTTCTCTGACCAGTTCTGTGGAACAATGAAGGTGTAAAGGCTACATTCATTAAGAGTTTTCCTAATGTTAACTTACCAGGCCAGCCAAATCTTTTTTCTATAACCATTACACACACACTAACTATTTTATTAGCAAGTCCGCTTAGAATTTGTTCTGACTCACCAATAAAGTTCCTCCAGTGCTGGTGCTCATCTCCCTGCTTCCAGTTACGTGGCCATGACACCAGCACAGCATTATGTTTGAGCCCTCCAAGCCCACTGGCCTGGAGCAGGTGGGAAGTAGCATCACGTAGATTTGAGGACACGGTCACCTGACAGAAGCCCTTCACCTTCTCAGTTTCCATCAGCTTACGGAGTGCCTTGAAAAAGACGAGACAGAAAGATAATCTTGTGAGATTGAATGATAGACTTTACCTTGCTCCAAGCAAAGTAGAGTGCTACATATTAATCTGGCTTTTATCAGGTTAGGATAGACTTACTGACATGCAATTTATATGTAATTGAATACATTCTAGCAAAAACAGCGCACTGCCCCATCAACAATTAATTCAAACGACTTGTTTTTTTGTTTTTTTTCTTTGAAATGCATACAACAAAACTGAAAATGTACTTTTTAGGTACATTTTCAGTTTTGTTGTTGTACTTTTGTTGTTGTTGTACTGTACTTTTACTTCTATATAGGGATGCACCGATACCACTTTTTTTCAAACCGATACGAGTACGAGTACTTCCATTTGAGTACTCGCCGATACCGAGTACCGATACGAGTACTTATATAGGGGTTACTTTATAGTTTATACAGTCACACTACTGTATCTCATTCATCCCATACCGTGTCGTCTTTTTGCCGTCTATCCCCGCTCTGCGATGCTAAGTTATTTTTACAACAGAGTAGTTTGAACACAACTAACCACGGCTAAACTTTGCTCAATATGGACATGTTATACCTCATTTTAAAGCTTAGATTCTCCTCTGTTCAGTCGCTAAAATGCTTTTAAAGACAGATTGAGCATCTGCGCATAACCAGCGGAGATTCGCCAAGACATACAGCAGCTAACACAGCAGCTAACACAATTAGCAACGGTACTTCTTAAGCTTTATCAGACAACAACTGCTTCGTGCTTATATAATTTTCGGAACAACTAGGACAAGAAAAGGACAACAGCTTAAGTTTTATTTTCAAGTAGCAGTACTTTTACTTGGGTAAAATTTGGAGTACTTCTTCCACCTCTGCATGTTTGAATGTTGTTGTTTTGTCAAACCACCTAATATCATTTCTGCCAAAGAATACCCAAAATTGAACTGCATTCAACAGCCAGTGCTGTACCTGCTCGGCGCGCTGGGCCTGTTCGGAGTTCTCCAGGTAGGTTCCCTCCAGAGCTGTCCCCACAATGGTCAAACCTTTGCCAGCCTTGAGTTGGTTGGTCAGAGAGAGCAGACGAGGCTGCTCAATGTTCTGCTCAGCATCTGTACTGACCAGCACCAGCAGCTGGGGCCTGAAAAAAGAAGAGGAAGAACAGGGAAGGGAAAGTGAAAATAGAGGGCAGAAAATAGTAAAAGGGAGTAAATGAGGCAGAATGAAGTGTCAAATTAAGGCGCCAGGAAAGAAACGGCTGAGAGCCCCAAGTAAAAGTACTAGTTGGGAAAGAGAGACAGAAAAAAATGGCAAAAATGTTGATGTGTTAATATGGATCTAGACATCTGACAGTTGATGGTGAGAATTACAAAAACTGATGATGCAGTATATAATGTACAGAAAGGTATATCTTTTCATATTAAAATTTTGGTCTCATACCTCCAGTTCTTGGTGTGTGGGGGACCCTCTTCGAGTCGCATCAGAGCATAACGGGCAGCACTCAGAGACAGACCACGTATCCCATCACCCCACTCTTTCTCTGCCCTGTGTCACGCAGGAAATACAAGTCAGCCAAAACTAGAAAATTATTTATTTTTCACCAACATGGATTAGAACAGACTTGGACATTGACATTGTTGATGCTAGACTGTAGAACAGAAGGAGAGTCTGTTCAACTGTGGTTGGTTATTTCAACAACTCATTGACTGCTGTGATTGCTTCCTTGTCAGTATCAACTTTGTTAAATAGTCCACACAAATGCTTCGTGATGAAGATCTCGGTCAGCAGTAGGACTTCTTATTGTTCCCTAGTAGAACAGACTTAGGTTTAGCATTGGTGACTTAAAGTCATTGGTGTCTGGACCTCATCCAATCAATGTACATGCCCAAAAATACATTATCAATACAATGTTTATAGCTACATTCTTAGACATTTCTTAACCAGAGATAGCAGTGCTAAACCCTTCTTAATGAATTAAAAGTTTAAAACATAATATTTACTAAGATCAGAAGTAAGACAAAAGTAAGTGTTGGGGATTGGTTGTGATTGCTTGTTGGTTTGCTGAATAGAGCAGCTTAAATAAAGATGGTGAGGGATCTGCCTATATTGACCAAAATGAGCATATCCTTTATCGTCCAAGTTGCTCAGATAAGGGAATATGGTGCAGTAAATGATAAAGTGTTGCATTTATATAGCGCTGCTTTAACTTCATGGGTTTTCAAAGCACTAGTTAGCAATAGCAAGTAAATTATTTCCATTCATACCAGTGTACACAGACATCGGAGGCAAGGTGGGTTATCTGTCTTGACCAAAGTTTTACTAGTAAAATGTGCACCAGTGTTTAGCCTCTTTGTAAAACCTAATGCCCATTCCGCATTAAGCCATAGCTATAACTCTAAAACATTCAATTTCCTACAACAAAAATCTAAGTGTAAAACTTTTAGAGCACCTGGACACACGCACCCACAGACTTACACACACACACACCAGTCAGCACAGCTAATACTAAAAGCAGTCAGCAAATCCAATCTCTTTGGGGGTTGCGCTCCACTCACCCTGCAAACTCGATATACTTGTAGATGGAGCCGGCAATCACCATGGCAACGATGGCATAGTACCAGGAACAGAGGAACATCAGTGTGAGACACAAGCTCATTCCCAAAAAGGACAGAGCCCTGTGTTTGTGAGTAGAGAGGACAGGACAATGTCAGTAAAATATACACGCAAAGAGAGGGTCGGCACCTGACAAATGATAGGTTACTCGTGGACTGACCAGTGGTAAAATTTGAAGCGGGGTCTCCAGTTGGGCGTCCTCAGCAGGGTCTGGAGGGCGCAGGCCAGGTTCACAAACATGTAGCACATCAGGAAGAACCTGAAGGGCACAGAAACACAATTGTAACAAATGCTGTGTTCATGTGGACCTTGGATGTTCATTTTTTGATATAAGAAGTCATTTTCTGAACTTGGTTATGCTCATGCTCTTTTATCTCTGAATTGGAATTATTAACTTCACTACTTCCTGTTCGTAGACAAATGGATTTATTTGTCATGATAATGTTACTAAATAGCATCTGGCAGATTTAACATTGGCCTTCTTAAAAACTGGATGTAAACTGAAAATTTTTTAGCCTATTGTAGCTTTAGCCAAAAAACTTCAGTTGTTAGAAGGCGAATAACCTATTAATGATAGTGACTGGTATTTCTGTTGCTTGTGAGCAACAGCACAATAGTAAGCTCAGATTATAAGCATGTTAGTCAAAGAGCAGTTATGCAAATTAATTAAACTGCTACTTTTTTTGCCATGTCCATGAAGCATGTGACATCAACTCGGAGAGCAGATATTAAACACGTGTTTCCGAGTTTTCTGACTTGAGCAGACTTTCATGTGCATTTTACAAGTGGGAGTTTCCAAGGACCACATGAACGTTGCAAAACAACTTATCTTTTGTTTGACAGTGAATTCAAATGTGGCATTTTGTCTTAATATATGTCACTGTTGCTGCTATTTGTATACATTAGCAGAGCAGAGAAACCCACTGCCCTTTCAAGTGATGAGTTAAATCCTGCATCTTTAAAACTTGGCATTTCCATTGTTTAAAAAGTGGCAGGGGGCTGGCTGCTCTGATATCTGCCACGGCAGGGAAGAAAAAAAAAAGGAGGAAAAATAATGAGGATGTTTGGGAGCTCACATGGAGAGAATGGGAGCCACTGAGTCCAGGGAGGCGATGAGGATGCCACTCTCACAAATACAAGCTGTCAGCAGGAGGGACCATGTGGGTTCCCCATTGGCCTTCCCGTGACCAAAGATCTGCAAGACACACACAGCCAATGCAATGCATTCAAAACAAATCATCATCATAAACAAATTTAAATCAGTCATAACTATTTTTGTCTCAGAGTCAACTCACACAAAGACATCACTGTTTAGATATAGGAGTGTTTTAAGAGATTGTGCACCATTTTGAGATACAGCCCAAAGATACAAACTGTTAGTAGATTCTTTGCCATTGTGAGATATGTGTTGTGTGTAGTTCATGGCATTTCCTAAAAACCAGCCTAAGACGTTGGCACAGTACTGAATAAGTATTCGGTCTTTGTGTTTTATCCAAATCTATGAGCACATTTGGGCTCCATGTGTGCAGTCATCACACTCTGTGTTAGGATTGTGATCTGAGTGCCATAAAAACCTCAAATGAGGAAGAAGAAAACAATGCATTTCATGTCTAGAAGTAAAGTGAGTACATTAGCAGACAGACTGACCCGTAGAGCAGGCACTATCCCGTCCTTGGCAATGGCTTGGAGCAGACGGGGAGCTCCTGTCAAACTCTGAAGGCCTGCCCCACACGTTGAGAAAAAGGAGCCAATCACAATGACCCACGGAGACGGCCAAGCCAACGTACCAATCACCAAGTTCCCATGCACTCCTTCACCAAACCTAAAGCAGAGGCAAGAATAACATGGTTGTCAGAGTTGTACTGGCAAACATTTAGTGTGATAACAATAATACCGGTGACTTACTTGTCCCTAAGGACCACACCCTCGATGCAGGCACCGAAGAGGACCACACTGGACATGTCTGACATGTAGTTAAGTAACAAATAGTGTGGAATATTGCAATAAATGTTTACCGTTTAGTTAAATTTGTTTTATTGCTTGATAAGTTGAATGTCTTCTTTTACCTTTCTGGGGTCATCACAGAAAATAAACTGCCTTCTAGTCCCCGTGATTTGCATATTAATTTGCTTTTATGCCAAATACCCTTCCTGATGACAACCCTCTCCATTTATCAGGGCTTGGAACTGGAGCAAGGAGTACACTACCTTGTGACTATTTGTGTTTGGATTTACTGACGAGCTGAAAGTGACCACAGTAAACTTCCTTTTTAAAAATGGACTTGTGTAACCCAATTAAACATAGTGACTGAGAAACACCATCAGTCAATTGTGTTTATAATAATAACAGGAGAGATCAATGACATTGCAACAGATATGGCTATGCTAGATTAACTTGCCATTGCAAAGGCAGCCCATTGATGCAATTAGAGGTCCTAATCGAATTGGATCGGGTTCCAATCTCATTAGTGTGAGAAACATTGAAGATGTTTATAAAATTTATGCTACAGTAGGAAACACTATGTAATCACATACGCTGCATTAGATGAAGCTATACATTATTTTAGATGATAAATGTGGATCTGATTTGTAACAAGCCCCTCTTTATTTTTGTATTTGCAGTAAAGCTACCACCATGAAGCCACAAGCACTACCCGCCCCTGTGTTAAAAATATGTATTTGGTCCATCATGGAGCTGCTTCATCACACAAGCAGAAAGAAATGCTTTGTTATTCAGATAATTTATTACCTTTTTGTCCAAAATCAGACTGGTATTGTAGAGGATATGGCCTTTTGCAGTTGTAACATTTTGACCTTTAATTATAATGCTCCCTACAGCCCAATCAGAGACGTTTTGTTACAGCAAAGCGAATCACTGCAGTTCATCATTACAGCAACTGCACCTAAAATGGTACAAATGGTGTCTGAAAAAAACCTTGCTTTGTCATGTAGTAACAATGACAGTCTTAAGTTCTTGTGCATGAGTGTGTCATAATGCAGATTATTCATAGCACAAATCCAAACCAATAAAAACACAACACAATCATTTGCAAATCTAAAAAAAAAACAAAAAAAAAACTAATAAACAATATATTTACTTCACAATAGAACATTTACAACATAACAGGTGATAAACTGAGATTTTTTACTCTTACTTACTTAAAAATATTAGTATATTGTCATTATGATAGCAGCAACACAGATCAAAAAAGTTGGGACAGGGGACACAAAGGGTAAACATGTAAGTGGTACTATTAAAAACAACTGAAGGGGCATTTTGCTGCTATTTAGGTTGACTGGCAACATTTCAGTAAGATGTCTGGCCATAAAAGGAGCATTTAGGAAAGGACGGTCTCTATTATTTATGAGATACTGCAACATCTCAAGTAGCACTGCATGGCATGAACACTTCCATAAGTCATGCCTTAAAAAATCTGAAGATTACAATCATGATTACCAGTTAGCCTAATTGGCTGAAAAATGTAGAACTAATCCAGCCACAGGGGGTCACAATCCACTGTATTCTTTGTACCCGTGCCAAGCCTGCATAGCTAGAGAGGGTTGAGTCAGGAAGGGCATCCGGTGTAAAATACAGTGGCATGTAAAAGTATTCACCTGCTTAGCATTTTTCCATTACTGTTGCCTTACAACCTGGAATTTAAATGGATCATTGAGAGTTTTATGTCAGTCACTTTACATGTCATGACAACAACTATAAAAATGCAAAATATTTTTTTTTTATTGTGAAGCAAATTAGACATAAATATATATTTTATTCTTTCATAAATTGTCTACTGGAGCTATCCCTGTAACTGGAGAATGAGAGTTGGCCAGCCCGAAGCTCTGAGGAGGGGTAAAGAGTATGTTGTCTCGGGCCTCAGGGTTAGAGGGGCTTAGAAATGGTACCTCTTCCAATATATTTTCTCTCATAATGGACCCATGTGAAGCCTTCTTGCCCCGGAACCCAGCAAGTCTGTCAGCGGGCTTGGCGGGACCACTAACCACTCTGCCATTGTGCACCCTTCATAAAATCTTGTTCTATGAAAGAACCTTTGCATTGTGTTTTCTGTGAACTCTTGCAGAAACAATGATAGCTGCGGGTCTTATTTTCCACAAGGGGGCAATAGTGAGAGGATACAGACAGTGGAGGTGGTGCTAATAGCTGCGATGGTCCCAATGGGGATGGACTTCTGGGCGTCCCGCAGGTCTCCAGAGCGGTTAGAGCCAGCCATGATCCCTATACAATGACAGGATGAAGGTCAGGTTATGTCAACAGAAGAAAGCACAGTTTGAATCAATGAGAAAATCAAAGACACTCTTGTACATGCATATCGTGGATAAGGATTCCCACCTGTTACAGAGGGGAAGTAGATGCCAACCAGCAATGTGAAGAAGCTAGTGATGTCTGCCAGCACATAGCGGTTTGAGTTGGTCAAAGGATCGTCCTGGTCCTCCACTGACTCCATGTGACGTCTGGCAATCAGGTCCCCCTTCTCATAGTAGGTGGCAAACAGGTTCTCTGGAAGGTAAATTAATTTCACTTCAGTATCGTTTATTGCTTTTGCTCCATCGGCAGAAGTCTATATTTTGCCTGCAGGCTTCACAAAAAGTCATATTGGCCATGAGATGCTTTGGTCCCAATGGAAAAGGAATTTTAATTCTGAGGTGGAAAGTAACTCGATACACTATTTAATTTTAGTAATCAACCTGTTATAATGCCACTGGTGACGCCGGGGATGCCCTGGATTTGAGTCACATTGTTGGCAGCGAAGTACTTGTCGCAGGTTGCGTTCAGGAATGGAGAGTCACAGAACATCTGCCACAGTTTGGTGGTCACTGTCCCGTTGGCCGCCTCAATGGTCTTGGCACACACATCGAAGCCCTTCCACACCAGGGTGCGGTTCCCCAACAGACACACTCTGCAGCGACAAATCACACAATCTTTTATTATTTCAAAAAGACAAAATCAACCTTTAACCTGATACTTGTGATACTATAATTTATAACAAAATCTTGATTTATGATAATAGAAAATTTGCAAAGAAAAATACCTCTAACTTTACTGAGATGCCATATTATCAATGACATTTATTTCAGTTACTATTAGAAATATCTTTTTTATTATTATTTTTTATTATTAGTTTATTTCGGTCACAAGTATGACAAAATTAATGCAGATACATTTATAACTAATTCATACATTCATATAAATAAATTATCCTTCTGCACTTAAACAAACTGAAAGACTGAAAAGGTGTAGGCTGAAGCTAAAGCTTATTTTGCCTACCCTTAAAACTTTACTTAACAGAAAGACAGCTCTTAATAAAACCAAACATTACAATGAAGCCAGATAATTATTTGTACACACAGACTAACACTCAGACTTCATATATCTACTTAATGTCACTCTTTTGAATGTTTTTTTAAGGTGGGAGAGGGAGGTACATAATTTAATTTCCTCTGTGCAGCTGTTCCATAGATCTATGCCTTTGACTGATATACACGATTTCTTTATGTTTGTTCTAAATGTTTTCTTTTCATTTCAATTCCTCTGAGATCATACTGACTATTTCTGATTTTAAACATATTCTGCAGTGTTTTTGGGACGAGGTTATTTTTTATTTTAAACATAATTTTTAAGGTGTAGAGGTCCACTAAAACGTAGAATTTTAATGTTTGTAGATTAATGAATAAAGTATTAGTTGGCTCATAAGGAGAATAAGTAATGATTCTTATGGCCTTTTTTTTGCAAAATGAAGATTGGTTTTGTATTAGTTTTATAGGTATTGCCCCAAACCTCTATACAATAGGTTATATAGGGCATTACTAGGGAAGAATAGATAATGAGCAGACTTTTTTTATTTAATGTATACCTATATTTATATAATATTGCTATTGCTTTAGATATTTTCTTTTTAATGTTATTTATATGTGACTTCCAATTTAGTTTATGATCAATAATTACTCCTAAAAATTTATTTGCATATACCCTTTCTATTTTAACATTATTCAGCAAAATATTCACATGATTTTTAACTTTGCGTCTAGAGAATGATATATTTTACCTATATTTAGAGTTAACTTATTTTTGTCAAACCATATTTTATGTAACTCTCTCTCCACTGTTTGTACAAGATGTTTTAAATCTTCCCCAGAGCAATACAAGGTAGTATTATCTACAAATAATACATAATTTAACAGATCCGATACATTACATATATCATTAATATGGACAATAAATAACTTAGGTCCCAAAATTGAACCTTGTGGAATTCCACAGGTCACTTTTAACTTTTATGCTAGACTTCACCTCATTTGACTCAATATACTGATACCTGTTCTCTAAGTAGCTTTGCAGCCAACTATGTACAGACCCCCTAAAACCATATTTCTCCAATTTTTGTAATAAAATAGTACGGTCTATTGTATCAAATGCCTTCTTTAGCTCAATGAAAACACCTACGCTATATTTCTTTTCATCTACTGCTAAAGATAAATTTTCAATAAGTTCCGTAACTGCCATTGAGGCAGAGCGTTTTTTTCTGAACCAATATTGGTAATCAGTCAGTAAGTGATATTTCTATATCACTATAAATTTATCCAGTCTTTTAACAAATATTTTTTCTATTATTTTTGAAAATTGTGAGAGTAATGAAATTGGTCTGTAATTAGAAAATAAATGCTTATCTCCACTTTTGTATATGGGAATAACTTTTCATGTTATCAGGGAATATACAGTAGGTTTTTCTTTGTACATGCATTCTCAAGGCCCCCAGTGATCCCTGGCTTTTCCTGATATTTTCTTTTATCAATTACTTTTTTTAATGGACAGTTTAGGTTGTATAATTCAACGTATTTGAGCATGAAGGTCTCAAAAGCTTCATTTGGAGCCCTTCTATTGTAAATATTCCTCCATATTTGTTACTGTGGACCTTTTTAAAATCTTCTACTGTCACTGGTGTTATTTTTCTAATAAATTTGTATGATTTTATTTTAGTCACATTTCTCAAATTAAAACTATTTTAAAAAACAGCAAAGACAGGGAGATGATCACTTATGTCACTTATAAGGAGACCTCCAACTACCTTATTCTATCCAAAATGTGTCATATTATTTTGTTACACAAATTAAGTGTGTTTGTTGTGTGTTATTGAGGTGAATGACTTTAGCAAATGCCATTGTGGTCCTCAGACACGGATATCAGATGTTGTCATCATAAAGACAAAAAAAAACTCTTGTTGTTGTATTTGTGTTTTAACTGCTACTGAAATCCTACATACTACCTAATGCCTAACTAAACCTGCCACAAAATACAGTATAATAAAAATTATCTTACTGGTAATTGATGTTCCCAAGCATAAGCAGTTCTTCAATGCATAATTTATCTACGGACTCTTAACAATAGCCATTGTACTGAATGATGTGAGATGGATGACAACTTTAAAATCAGTTTTCATTATGAAATCAAAGAATGATTTTTACAAATTTTTTACACTTTAGTTTATTTAAAAATGTGGATATTATTTTAAGCTTTAGTGCAAGGAGGTTAATAATTGTGTCCTATTTGTTCAGTACAGACATTTCAGGTTGTACGGCAGCAGTAGCTCAATCGGTAGAGACACTTGCCCACTAACCTGAAGGTTTGGGGGTTTGAGCCACATATAACTATTGCGTTGTCATGTCCTTGGGCAAGATACATCTCCCACCTTGCCTGTGTGTTTGTGGTGATTGAAGGGGCTGTACGCGCAAAATGGCAGCCACACTTCTGTCACCGAGTGTGAATGAGAAGTGAATCAACACTGCACGAAAATGTAAAGTGACTTTGAGTGTCTAGAAAAGTCCTATTTAAGACTAATGCATTTTATTATTATTATTATTATTTATTTATTTGGCCTTTTGAGAGTGCACTTACGGGAAGTCAGGTGCGTCAATGGCGGTCTTGATAACTCCGGCGTAGACAGCCAAGATGGAGAGTATGACGCAGGCCAAGAAGACCAGGGCCAGCTTGTTGACGTACTTCACTCCAACAAACACTACAGTGGCCATGGAGGTCAAAAGGATGGTCCCGTAGACTCGCATGTTGTTGAGCAGGGCCGCCTCCGCCTCAGGCCCCTCCAGACCCTCCAGGGGAAAGATGGCGGCTTTGGGCACTATGTAGATCTGAAACACAGGGGTTAATGTGTTGAGGGAAACACAACTGCATTCTTCTCATAAAAGTTTACTGCAGTTTTATTGTTGCTTAAGGGAGAGTGTTGGAGTTGTTTAGGGAGTTCAGTATTACTCATTCCCCCTCACATTTTCACAGTGTATCTGGGGATAGGAACTGGCAGCTCCGGGTCACAAACCTGCTCTTCTAGCACATTGTTTAATAGATTTTTCCTCAGTGTGGAAAAATGAGCATAAAGTATCAAAGAAAGATGAAAAAGGATGCAGCAAGTGACCTCAACTACACTGCATCGTCAAGGATAAAATAAAAGTGATGCCTGCCATAAGACAGGCGATTGTAATATTTTATTAATGCTATTGTTATTCTGAACCTTACAATATTTATGTCATACGTATATAGGCTATATAACTATAATTGATACATATCCTGTATTCAACCCTATATTTATTGTTATGTATATGGCATGTTCAAATTTGTTGTGTGTACAGTATGTACCAAATACTACAACAAATTTATCAAAACTGGTATTTTGGATTGATGTGGGGGAATCTTATACAATACTTACAGATGATCAGTTGGGACAGTCTGGACATGGCTACATGACATGCATTGACTGACACAGGCTACTAATGGCTACTCAGATGTTTAGTCCAAGTTGAGCATTTGTGTGAGTTGTACTTTAGGCTTTTCATTTATTTTTATCTATTTATTTATTTAACCTTTATTTATCCAAGAAGGTCTTGTACAATATCTCTTCTGCTAAATAAAAATCTAAAAGTTACAAACATAAATAACAAATTTAGATACAGACAAACACATACTGACATAATATTACAAACACGTACACTCATTTAAATTGAAATTACAGTAAATCTTTAAATTCTTTTTACAGCTGTTTTATGCACATATTAGAAAGTTGTTATTTTCATGAAGAACTTTGCTTTTCTGTTTTCATTGTTTGATGCTAGCCTAAGATTTGAGTTTTACATACAACCCTAATCCCAAAAACGCTGAGGTACTGTGTAAAATTTAAATAAAACAAAATTAAATTCCAATTTGCAAAGTGCAGCTCTCATAAAGCCATATTAAACAATATGACATATCAGGAGAAAGTGAGATTCTTTACTAATAGCTAATTTAAATTTTTCATGGCTGCAACATGCCTCAGAAAATCTGCAACAGCTGGTTGGAGGACAAATTTGCAACATACTGACAACAGGTCTGTAGTACTGGATGTAACAACATTTAAATTTTACACTATACAATATTAGTGTTACTCTCTGAAACTCATTGGTTTAATTTTAAAAGACTAAACACAGGTGAACTAACTCCAGTTTTGCTTTATAAATCTGAAAATGGAATCATAAATTTCACACCTAATAGCATTTACTGCATTGTGGGGATAGTTTTTGCAACAACTTTGCCTATGTCTGCAACATTACACAGTACATATAAACATTAGACTTAGCTTTCAAAAATGTATTCAATAAAGGCACATTCAAATGGGTGACTTTAAGATATTCATAAAACCACTATCGAAAGAATTTGTTGCCAAATTTACATCAAAAAAGACACACTTGTTTGTTGTTACTTACAAAGTATTGATCTAAAATATAATTTTACAGTGACAACACTGAAAAACTTGACTTAGATGTACCAATTTGACAAAATGCAATACCTGCACAAAACATATAATACTTTTAAGGCCTTGATTTTGGCAACATGGAATTTAATACCTTTTCAATACTTTTAAGACCTTGGGGCTACCCTGTGCATATGATCAGGAACAATGTCAGAAGTCAACATCTGTGATTTGAAAAATGCAAAATTGTACACAAAAAGGTGAAATAAAATACACTTAGACAAAAACTACAGTAATGTTTAGGTAACTGGGACACTGGACATTTTACATGTATGTAAAAACTTTATATTATTAGTATTTGTCCACTGGAGCAGCACACGGCCTACTGCATGCTATTTAAATTAATGTAATTAAAGAACTCAAGCATGGTAATATTTTTAATGAGGTGCCAATCTCTCACTTCTACTATGGCTAATGCTAAGAATATTCCTACCACATATAAAACGGGAAAGCCCTAATTAGCCCATCAGAATCTGTCATCCTTTCAGATGATTCACGGCGAGCCTGTTACATAACTATGGGAGTTTCTGCCTTTTAATGATCAGCATGATAATCACTAGGTAGCGAGGATTATTGACAAGAACAAGAGGACAGTCGTGCCTATGTTGTGGCTGGGAAGGCTAATGGGATGCTAAAGAAAGGCGTATCACTAGGCAAACAAATCGCTGCAAACCGTTCTTGCTTCCTAAAATAGCAGCCTGGGTTTGTGTTCTTGGGTGGAAAGATGAAACATATTCAAATCAGCCTTCTCCAGCTCCGCTCCTTACAATTCTTGCGGGATTGTTATTTTACAATGGAAAAACTAAGCCAGCGTTGACCCAGAAGACAGAATTAAATTCGGCGTAGCCATTAGAGGAATCCAGAAGAGGATATAGCGGAAGAAGAAAAACTCTTTATCTTGATAACAGTGGACCAAAGCAATGTTTTAACAATTGTTCTTGTTTCTTTGCCACTGTCTTGATCTCCCACTAATGCAGTATTTGCATAATTAGCCAGCAGTCCATGAATCATGAGAGGGATGGCAGCAAGAGGAGGGTAAAATAAGAGGCTGAGACGGAGGAGGAGGAGAAAAAGAAAGAGATGAAAGATACTTTTATCAAACACAATTCACATGGATTATCTCAGAAAGAGGGAGAAACTGCGTCAAAGATAAATGATGGCAAAAATAAACTACGAAAGGACAGAACTTAAGAAAAAAGAAAATTATATGACAAAACTCTACAAACATGTTTTGCCATTTGGACTTGGTTAAAAATAATAACTTATCTTTTTTGTATTTTTTTTATATATATTTTGTCATTTATGTCATAATTTTTGTGCCTACAGTATGTCTGGAAGCCTTCGTGTGGTTTCTGGTGTTTCATTGTTTCACTGTGTCCTGATTATGCTATTGACGCTATGTTGCATCTCACCAAATATACATTTTCTTTTTATTATTATCTCAAACAGACAAATACCTTATCATTTAACACAGTGCAAAACTAATGGGCCATATAGCAATGGCCTAAGAATACAGTATTTTGTTTCAAATATGAAGCAGGAAAAAGTGCAACACCTTGAACAATGCATCCACTTTTTACTGACAAAGTATAACTTTTCACCATAACTTTTATGGTGGCAGAGTGATGAGCTTTCAGGTAGGTCATGGTAGGTCATGATCCTTGGGGCTGCTGACCCAAAAGGACTCTGAGTGGAGTCTGCTAGTGGTCCCTGCATGGGTTGTCTCTGGGTACTCCAGCCTCTTCCCACTGTCCAGTGCATGCCTGTATGGGTGAATTGGTGGAATTACCCTGCCTCAGGCCCATGGTTGCTGAGATAGGCTCCAGCCACCCATCTCCATAAGCAGAAGAAAATTACAGAAAAATATATAGCCTTGTATGTATTAACATACTGTATGTGATATCGTGTTAGTTCTCTGACAATAAAATATTCAAATAAACCCTCTTTTACAAGACCTTTCATGTCATTTTGAGTGACCAGTCATGCTACATGAATACCAACCCAAATCATCACAACATTTTACATAACCTTTGAAGATATCTATCTTAGGACGCAGACCCACCAAAGGCTATGACGTGAAGCCTTTGGTGGGTCTGTGTCCCAAAAAGTTATGCAATGTTGCTTACAGCCAAAATGCATTGACAAACTTGCACTAGTATGAGCCTAATTGGCCTCCAAGCACTGAGTCTGACATTTATGTTTGAGTTAAATTTGTGTGTATTGTTAGCAAAACAGCATCAGACATTTTGTAGCCCTACCTCAGAAACACTATCAAGAGACACATTTTTTTCTGTTATGATCAATAGTGTTGTCTAAACATAGAAAAAAATCAGATTTTGTTGCAAGAGCAGTAGCATACCTAGACTTACACTTCATTATATAAACTATACCATTGATAACTGACAGAAAAGGGTGACAACAGGCCACCAGAAAGATACAGTAGCTATTACTAAAAATACAGCAGTAAAATAGACAGAGCAGTGACAGTGCCATATTCTCAGCAGACATCTGGCCTTGTTGTGTGAATACCTCTCTCCTGCTTTTCTCACTTGGCTCATATCATTGAACCATCTCATCAACACTGGCACTGGCAATATCTGTCTGAGAAAACACAGCACCCAGTCTTCTATGTTTATTCAGCAGAAATGTATTTGAAAAGCACTACTTTATAAGTGGAAAATGTGCCTTTATAAAGAAATCTTTTTGTCCTCACCAGTATTTATGCACAACCCAACTTTACCGTCTCACCCTAGTCATGCAGTAGTGGAATTAGCTTCACACTAGGTTTTCTTATTCCAGTAGGTTATATAGCAGAGGCTTGACTCCCCTCAGCTTCACAAATCAATTTTATCGGGAGACACCTACAGTTTTACTGTCTTCCGCCTCAAGTTGGATATTTCCAATGAGTCGCTTAGAGGCCACAATAACTGCCTGATTTTTTTGTTTTTTTCCACTCATCAAGTCCTAAGGTCCTTGACCATGGGTCTACAGAGGTTTTTCTACCCAATAAAGATGTTCTTCATTTTCTACAAAAGGATGCTCAAGAATGGATTTCTTGTTGTTATTACAAAGAGAAAAATTAAACCTCGTGATAATCTAGAGCTAGCCACCTCCACAAACACATTTTCAGTGCACAAAAAAATGGGATAATGGCACCTTTTGCCTTGGTTTGACAGAAGGGTGGGGATAAAAGAGTGAATAAACTGAATGTTGCTTACTGCTTACTGTATAAAGTGTGTTTACTGTCACAAAGTGCACTAAGATGCATCAAGGACCATACAAAAATACATATTTTAGTATGCTAATGATGATTCAGTTTGAGTTATGCATCTTAAAATCTCACTTTCTTCTTTGATTTAATTTCTCCAGAAACAGTAACACTAGATGAAAAGTAAAATAAGCTTAATAAACCCTATTCTTACTAATCTTATCAGTTTAGCTCATTTAATGGAAAAAACAACATCAGAATCATGTCTAGATGCTTCATGATGCTATAAGACTTATTCACATTATAAAAGACATTGCAAGACATCCACTGAATTTGTGAAATGGATTCAGCAGCTGGAAGTAGATCTGGCTGCTGAACCTGCTTTTAAAATATACCCACCACTCCAATAAAGAGCAGTGCTGTTTCTCACCAGGAGGAGCTCGATGGCTCCCAAGATGTACATGGCCCCAGCATAGGTCGTCCCTAGGTAGAAACAGATCCCTACTGCTCCTCCGAACTCTGGGCCCAGCGAGCGGGAGATCATGTAGTAAGAGCCTCCAGCTGCAAATACACAACAACACAAGTCAGCACAACATCAGTGATACATGTATGCTGTCAACGCCACTGACAGGTGAAGTAAATAACACAGAATATCTCATCATCATGGCACATATTAGTAGGTGAGAATTATTAGGCAGCAAATTAACATTTTGTCCTTAAAGTTGATGTTTTAGAAGCAAGAATTTGAGAGAGTTTGACAAAATGCCAAATTGTGATGGCTAGTTGAAGGGGTCAGAACAGTGGTACTGTGCAGCCCTATTTGTACCTTAAAAACATGCAGATAAATAAACAGAGCTTTAGCTGCAACTAGTTATAACAGAGACAGTTATAATTGGCATACAGTTCCGCACTTCTCTACAAGCCTGTAATTTTTACCCTGCGGGATGTACACTAACCGTTAATACACAGGCCATCATTATTAACTAAACTCACAATTTAAAAATTTAACCACACCACATGTCGCCATACAAGCGGATGTAACTTAGCAGTGGTTATGTTTTGAATAAATAACGTAATGTTAAGGATCCCAGACTAAATCTTTAAACTTTTCTGCACATACCAAGCTGTGGCAGTGTATTGTGCCAAAGCAATGAGTGAAAAGGAGGAATGTCAAGCGGACAGACTCAAACAGAGAAGCCTGTGTGGTGCCAGCGTCTGCTCACCCACCTGGCACAACTCCATTGGTAGCAATGGCACTCATGGAGATGGCAGTCAACATGGTCTAGAGAGGGGGAAAAACAACAGGTGATTAGGCAATTAGACAATTAATGCTCAATTTACAAGGTTCATATCTGTTTTATAAGAATAACTGCTAGTACGTTATCTTTTTTGTTTATGTTATTAGCTGTATTGATCTTTGGCTACAGCTACAACATGCGACTTTACTATGTATATCTTATTTATACCAGGTTGGACAATTTTGCCTTCAGAATGGTATAGATTTGTTTTAGCAAAGAGGTGCTAGAAGCCTTCCTCAATGATTTTGTGGTATATTGACATAAGAGCATTATGCAGGTGTTGCAGGTTTGTTGGTTGCACATCTATTGCAACACATCCCAGAGATGATGTAGATCAGACATGTAAAAAAAGTCATTTGTGGCACAGAGTCAGATTTCATATGGCCCTCAGCTACCATCATACAATGTATTGTTTATAACTCTTTAACAGCATTTCTATACAATTGTGCATCTCTACCACTCTCAAGCCAGATCTGAGCTTTTCTTTGGTTAATCTGAAATCACCTTCAATTTGAAATTAAGACCGACTATACAATATTAACTATAGGCTATATCAAAAAATGAACTTAAACTAAAATTAAATTACCAAGAATGTGTTTGGTAAGTTTATCAATTGTCAAATGCACTGCTATTTAAACAAATATAATTGTAACACAATATAAAACAAAATATAATTGTCTTGTAATTGAAAACAAAAATTCTTATGAAACATTTATATTGAGTTTTATAAAAAAAAAAAAAAAATGACTGCCAGCCCTTGGACATTGTTACATACTGAAAACTGGCCCTCTTTGAAAAATATTTGGACACCCCTGATCTAGATGCTCTTGTGGACTGAGATCTGGTCACTGTGAAGAACAATGGAGTACAGTGACATGTTTACAGAACCAGATTGAGAAGATTTTTGGTTTAGGACATTCATCACTATCATAGAAGTAGACAGAAGAAGTTTACACCAGGGTCATCAAGGAATAGACATGGTTGGCAACAAAACCTGGCATTCAATATATACTCAATATACAACCCACACCATTAGACCACCACCAGAAGCCTGAACTGTTGTTACAAATTCTGACCCTAAATGTATCTGCAAAAAACAAGACAATCTTCCTACCCATTTCTGATGCTCAGTTTTAAGTTCATTACGTTTTTCTTGACTGTCTTGATGTCTGCATGCCTAAATACTATGAGTCGCTGCACTATGATTGGCTGGGTGAATGTTTCATCTTAATAAGCAGCTGAACAGATGAGTCTAATAAAGGGACCAGTGGATATGTCTTAAGTGTAACTAAAGACTGTAAAAGTAAAGATGCCCTACGGTGTTTTCAAAATCTTGTGAACATTAGGACCAACAATAAAACCAAAACTAGGAAAAGATTTTCTTAAGTTAAATTATTCAAATAGGTGTCATTGGAAATCTAGCTTTTTGGACCAACTTGTTTATTGTTTCATTTATTTGCTGTTGCTACAACTGTTGCATGGCAGAGAGTTCATATGGGGACAATGTTAAGTCCTTCAATGTACCTAGTTGTTCATTAGATAAACGGTAATGCCACTGGGCCAGCTTCACTGCTATCTCTCATATTGACTGGAGAGAATAACATACACACACACAAAAGCGGAAATATAAGGACATGCCTGAGTGGACCTGACACACTGTAGCCCTGAGCGCAGAACAGAGGAGACAGAGAACTGAAGCACAGCCCAAAAAGACAGAAAAAGGCAGCGTGATGAACAGCCAATAAGAGGAGGTTATTGAGCAAGTCAAGGCAGCACTAAGATGCTTGTGTGCTGGTCATTTTTGTATTATAGCGTTGTAATAGTACTGTATTGACAATACTGTGCAAAAATGTAGACAGTTTTGAAGTAATATATGTAAATGAAGGTGTTTTAAAAGATATAGCATCAAAAAACATCATCATAGCAATCAATAAAAAAGCATTTCCTTACACCTTAAAGCTAGACATAAGTACAAACAGGTGTAGGTTAGGTCATATAATTCTTAATTATTTTCAGAGACCTCTTCCAAAGCATTGGTCCTATATGGCAATGGTAAAGATGTATTTTTTTTTCCTAATGCCCCTGTGACTTGTAATTACTAATGTATGGTAACATAATATAATATAATATAATGTAAAGTGGTATATATAGCAGTAGTTTTGATGATCAGACTGGATTAATGTGTTTAGTGTCACCTGAGGGCTCCCTGGACCAACCATGGACGCTGATGAGTGAGAATAACTCTCTCCCTCACTCTAATGTGGTCATAATGAGATCCACCCCACAGCAGATAAGAGTGTAATTATTTAAGTGTTTTATCTGATCTAGAGCTACGCAGAAACAACTGGTCAGATAAAGCTCAAATTTCCATAGTCCTAATAATGTCTCACAACTTTTCATTTTTACAGTTTGGCTAACGTTGTCCTAGTTTTGTTTCTCTCATCAACCTCTAGCCGTCAGCGCAGACAGGGGCACTAGCCATCATCATCAATCACCGGCTGCCATAAACACACAGATCACACTGTCCTCTGTGTTAAGTTTCAACTCACTTTGGTCTAAGACTACGTTAGCACTGGGTTCATGAACAGGTCTAAACCATTATGTTAGGTTTGATGTCTGAAGTATTTTTTGTGTGTGAGAAAGCAGACACACCTGGGCTGGCTGGTTCAAAGCACTGGAGGGAGTGCTATAGTGAGCAGCGTGATTTTCCCACTGACCCAGAGCCTGTGGCCCATTTTATTGTCCCACTTTCAGGCAGTTCAGGTAAAGTAATGATAGTTTCAGGATTTATGATGGAGGCTAAAACGTGTTTTGTTGACACTATTGCTCTAATAAAAGCTTGTGTAAGCAAGTCACACGTAGGGTTAGTTCTATTTTAAATGGAGCTTATTTGCATATAATTTGCAATAGAAAAAAAAAGAAAGAATTAAAATTTCCCCCATAGCAAATGCCAGTTAGCACTAGCTTTTTGTTGCAAACTGTATACCTACTAGAATACTGGAATGAAAATGATACTACCTAAAGAAGTCATCTAGGTTTTATTATCAAAGAATTAAACAGATTTGATTTTTCAGCTTGGGCAAACTCATTCATAAGTCTCTTGGCATTGTACTTCTTTGGTTGAATCAAGGCATGTAGAGGGCATGAGATGAGGTAGATTTACATGCACACCTTTTCACTCCAGGTGGGATTTATAAAGGGGAAATTGCATGCAGGTGTGTGCATGCAGCATTTTATAAGTCTAAGAATATAATATAAGTAATATAATATAAGAATATTTTGTTGCATGCACCACTTTTGGCTTTTGGGAGTGCACACTCTACTGGTAAAGATTCTATTCACTTTTTTATAAATAAGGCCCCAGGTCTGCTTGCCTAGTTTCACGTTAAAATAAGGGGCACTCCCATTGGCATTTCGCTTGTAAACACTGTATCAATGATAAACACAAAAATCATAGTCGAAAAGTAGCTATTCCAGAACTGTCTATACTGTTCATGCTGAGAAACAGCCCAGAAAAAAAAAATAAAAACAGGAAATGTCAGTACTGGCAATGGATGAAGATTATATTTGTCCAAAACTAAATTTAAAGCTATAGATTAGCTCTTTATATATATTTTACAAATGGTTATTTTGCAGTTGTCCAAATTTACTTAATTATTATTACTTATTTTGTTATGTGTAGAAATGTGTTTTTCGGTAATGCAGCTCAAAAGCCTCTAAAACAGACAAGTACTTTGGGTTAGTTACCTTGACATGTTTTGACCACTTCCTGTTGTCTTTATGAAAAGGGTCATGTGATGTTGCTGATGTATACAGATTTGGTTGCTCAGTTGCTCCAGGTAGGACAATGCAGACAAACAGACACTCAACTGTAGGTGAAGCCCCTAAGGGCAGTAAAACTGGGTTGAGAGTCTCTCACCTTGGCTGTTCTACAAAGTTGCAACAACACCAAACCTGTTTAAACATCTGACTAGATGTGATGTTACAGTGATGCGTCTTGTCAGCTGATTATTAGTTTTTCCTACCTGGAGTGGTAGCACGACAGCATCATGCAGTCTGACTTTTTCAGGACACCATCCCAGGTGTGAGATGATTGGTAGGCACCCTCGTCCTGGTTTACAGTTCTGTGGGCTTGTTTCTGAATCTCCATGGCCTCTTTGATCCAACTGTGTTTTTTTGTTCTCTGTTTCAATTTATATTGCATATATTACATTGCATATTTGTTCCTGGTTTATCTTGTCTTTGGGGTGTACTAGCAACTGCTAAAGGGCAATAAAGAAAAGAGCAGAATAGGAAAACCTCTAATCAGCAATCTCAGATCACTCCAAAAGAGAAAAATCATTTAAAGGACTGGGACAATGCCAAGGTCCTTGGAACAGAGAACAGCAAGCACCACTGCTGGATCAAAGAGGCCATCAAGATTTGGAAACAAGCCCACATAACAGTAAACTGGGATGAGGGCACCTACCAGTTTTCTCACACTTGGGATGCTGTCCTGAAGAAGTTGGACTGCAGAAAACTGTATAAATCAGATAAGACACATCACTGTAACATCATGTGACCCTTCTGAGGAAGACTACAGTAGCAGTCAAAATATGTCAAGGTACAACTCTTACACACTGATCTGTTTGTAAGAATCATCAATAATAATCTTTATTGACTTTGGAAAGTCAACAGGATTTGCCTAGTCTGGGAACATATACATTTTCCATAAAAATCAAGGCTCCTGTTTAAAATGTTACACGCGTTATGCAGTGATTTGTTTCTCTGAAAATTATTTTTATTTTTTGGTGATTTGATGGTGCAGCTGTTGGAATTCTGATTGGTTGAAGGTCTATCCAATTGCAGTCAGAAGTAGTTTAATCTGTCTCCATTTGTTCCACACCCTGAAAATCAAACTCCAAGGTCTATCAGGAATCTACATCACAATCATACATCATGATGTACCACACAGGACACGGTGGGTGGCGCGGCAAATTCCACTGACTTGTATGTGTCAGAGCTAGAGCGCTGAAATTAGCGAAAATGTAACTTGGGCTCAGCCCGTGCATCGTCCTATGTAAAAGGAGCTAAGGCTGCTGACTACATCACACTCAAGGACTGGCTGTTGTCATGCCACCTGACTTCTTGTCCAGCTGTTTAAGCTTGTCAAATTGTCGCTGGACTAACACAATAATGCTAATCAGAACTGTACCAGAAGTGACTGTCTGGCTTTGAGAGGAAAGAGACCAAAAGTGTTCTTTGGAGTCAAAGTCTCACTTGGCCTTTGGTTGACCTTGGCGCTGAGTGGAAATTGCTTTTGACAGGCAATGAGTTTTGGAGCAGTCCTCAGAGCACGCTTCATTAACATGCTTCATTACACAAATGCAGAATAGTTTCATCAAGTACAACTTCATCAATTTACACACAATATAGCACACGGCAAGCCTATTTTGAGTGTGCTGTTTATCACTTGGAAATCCCTGTGGATACTATGGTGTGGACGGCAAAAGTGTCATGTGAAGGAGAGCAAGGCGATTTTTAGTTTGACATAAAAAAGTTAAAAAAAGAACAAAAGGGGACGACAACCAGCTGCAAAAGAAGACAGAGGCTGCACAGAAAGACAGAAATCCAACTGTAGGTGCAAAGAATGAGAGGCAGGGGAGGTTGAAAGAGAAAATAATGAGCCAACCAAATGAAAAAAAATGCACAGAGAAATTGAGGAAGTGATGAGACGAGAATAAAAAATGGAAAGAGATGAATGAGAGAAAAGCATTCTTAGCATTTAAATGAGTCACGACAGAGGGCAGACCACCCTTCGCTTTTTGCAGCACTGGGATCCAAGACCTGGAAGTAATGAGGAATGCCAAACAACAGATGACTTTCCATCCAGAATATTAAACCTCATTTTATCTCCGTGACAAGGCTGCATTTATTATCCGTTCTAAAAATAAGCGCAGAGCCATGTTGGAGTAAAGCGGCGTGGAGAATGCCGTCTGCAGACTCCTCAAATGGGCGGCCGCTGTGTATCGTTTCATGCTTAATGGTATAATGTGTCAGAGCTGTAACACAGAGAGAGGAGCATTATTCATATCGTAATGATTTCCAGAAAAGTGTTGGGCGTCTCGTTAATGTTCTGTCAAAATGCTGCGTGACGGAAAAATAGCAGTGTTAAGTGGTTGACAGATACAGACGTGCAGCTGTGATTGAGCACATCATAAAGAGTGGTGTTAAGGGGATTAAAAAAACAACCATTCTCATCCCAAGCTAAGCAGTGTTTGGATAATGGCCATTCTCATCTTAAAGTGAGGTACACAGGACACCTTGTGGGTGCATTGGGTTTATTGCACAGGAACGTTGCAGATGTGGACAATAAATGGACTTTGCCACCAGAGGTCATGTTTAAACACCCATGATAATTTTGACACTCAAAGAAAGCAGGAGATGTACAGTACTCACTGTTGAGTTGACAAGTACATGACTTCACTTGCAGTGGCAGAGTGGTTAGCATTCTCTCAACAAAGTAGTTGTATGTACGATGCTCAAGCCGTTCGACTACAAGAGGAGAATTTATATTGCCTCGAATGAAGCAATGTTTATTTTAAACCCTGCCTAAGGCCCATAGTTGCTGTCAGCTAATTAATAAATGAATGTCCAAATATGACAACATGTTTTAAAGAAAGATTAACAAAGCAGACCCATTGCCTCAAAAAAAAAAAAAAAAAAAAGTAATTTAAAAATTGTGCCTCGCCACCAATGGTAAAAAATCCTGATCCACAATAAATAAACCAATGTTATGTTCTATGGCTCATGACCTTTCCTGAAAATGTCATTAAAATCCATAACAAAATAACACAAGCAAAAACATAACCATTTTGGTGAAAGTCAAAATGCCAACGTACACAGCCTGGTGTTATAATGGTAATGGCTTCATACTTCAGCGGGCTTCACTGTATTTAAAAAATAGGTATTTTTTTTACTTTTACTTACTAAAAAAGATGAATTAGATTATTTTGCATTTACATCAGTAATCTACACAGACCTCCCCCCTTTTATATAACATTAACTATTGCCTAAGCCTCAGGGCTGAGAGGAGCTCCAACATGCAGCTCCCTTGCTTTTTGATCCCTGCTGATGTGACTGAGGTGGCATCCCTGCGTATACATGTATGCAGTAAGACATGGCCATGAGTGTGTGGGGTGCAGCCTGTGTCCCCCTTAGGGCCCTTAGGTGTATGTGTGCGTTATGTAAGGAGCTCAGGAGGGGAGAGAGAGCGAGAGAGGAGGGGGTTTCACACTCTGGCTTATCGCTCCGGGGCCCTGCAATGAGCTCTCTGTGACTGATAAGAAATGTGTGTGTACTTGTGTGTGGCAGTAGAGACCGAAATAGACTGACAAAATGAAGCGTGAGGAGCAGGGAGGGAAGAGTATATGTTTGAACATGTGTAGCCGTGTCAGTGTCTGTGTGGGTTTGAGCGGCTGCCAACCCAGAAGCAACCTGTTTTAGATGTCGCACTGCGCCTTCTCCAGCTATTTCTAGAAGTAAGCCAAAACAGGTTCACAACAGATTTATTTATCTGTTTTAGGAAGTAGAAATTTATTTTTTGTTCACTTCATAAGCTTGCTTCTTTAAAATACCACTATATTACTGTAACTAAGCACTTCGTCACTAAATTAGAACATCATAGGAAAGTCCATTTATTTCAGTGGAGCAATTGAAAGTAAAATGAATGTAATATAGAGATTCAGTATTCACAAAGTGAAATCTTTCAATGTATTTACTTAAAATGGGTTAATTATGGTGTATAAGAAAATAAAACCAAATTCATATCTCATAAAATTTTAATAAGGGGTCTGCATGTCCTCCCCGTGTTACTATGGGTTCTCTCCGGGTACTCCAGCTTTCTCCCACCGTCCAAAGACCTGTATGCATTAGGTGAATTGGTGACTCTAAATTGCCCCTAGTGGATGAATGTGAGAGTGAATGGTTATCTGTCTGTGTGTCTCTGTCTCAACCCTGCAAAAAGCTAGCCCCTGTCCAGGGTGTGTGTACCCCACCTAAGGCTCAAAGTTACTGGGATAGGCTCCAGTACTCATGACCCCTAACGGGAATAAGCGGAAGAAGATGAATGAATGAATAAAATTTGAATAATACATAATGTTACTTAATCATTATAATTACAAATTAAATAAAAAACATGGTCTGTGTGTACTAAATATAGATAATATATGTGTAGTCCTTTTTAATTTAACTACCAAAATGTGTAATTTTACTTTTTCATCATATTGCAATGTGTGCCAGATTTATAACCATTTTCAATATCACAAAAAAAAAAAAAAAAAAAGCAGGAGGACATTTATTTTAATTAAATAGTGGTATAGCTATTTGTTTTCTAGCCAAAAATGAAACCAGTGCAGAGTCTCAAGCAGTTGATGTCTGATAAAACATAAGGAGTACTGTTGCTAATTGTGTTCGTTGCTCTAAATCCTGGCAAATCTGCGCTAGTTATGTTTAGATGCTCAATCTGTCTGTAAAACAACTAAATTAAGAGAATCTAAGTTTCCAAATGAGGTACAGCATGTCCAATTTTGAACAAAGTTTAACTGAGGATAGTGTACAAACCACTCGTATTGTAAAATTAGCTTAGCAGAGCAGAGCGGGATTGACTGCAAAAAAGATGATTCAGTATGGGATGAATGAGTTTGTATATAAATAACTGTATGAAGGTAATCCCTTTATAAGTACTCGGTATCAGTAATCAGTATCAGCAAGTACTCAAATGAAAGTACTTATCAATAATTCTGCTTTAAAAATTCAAAAATACACATAGTTGAAATATTCTTCTATAAGCCTATTTAAATCTGAGTTACAGGGCACGCAACCATCTTGAGAACACATATGTTGCCAAAATAAACACAAAATTACACCAAAACTAATATAAACAGTTTACTTATAAGGAAGTAACAGTGAGTTTGCAGTTGAACCATCTCCTACATGCAAGGCTTTGGATACGAGTGAGGAAGAAATACCAGAAGAACTCTTTGCTGAGAGGCAGGGTGCTAACCACTCTGCCAATGTACTCCACAATACTGCCAGTATTCCTTAAAATTTTGTGTTGCAGTAGTAGTATTTGAAACTTGATCATGCTAGACAGCTCTTATAGAAATATCATTTTGATGCTTCATTGCTGTTATAATTACTTGTCCTTTTCTTAAGAAGTCTGTTGTTCTTTAGGATCCTAAGCACACTGCCTCTGTAACGGTACAGTTTGTTATAGCTGGGATTTGGAGAGGGTTGTTCTATAAATACCCTGTGTGCTGGAGGAGAATCTAGGCTACACACACACACACACACATTTACTGACATACAGCGCTATGTGGAGAAGACATACACACTGAGAACTGAATAGGTAGCATTGTTGTACCTTTTACTGAAAAGCTCAATTCAAATTTAATACCTGACAATGTTTCCTGTCCCTAATAGAAAGTGCCTTGTTCATATGGGGCACTGTCATATCCTAACAATAAAAAGCAAGAAGTGGAACGCAGCCACCTCTGTTTGCACAATGTATGGAGCATTGAGTGAAGAGGCGCAGGGTCTGTTTGGTGACAATCAAGAGCATCAGACAAGTCAAACAACATCAGTCGGTTCCGTCCCGGCAGAAGGGTGACAGAGGCGGGACAGTGTCTAGAGTAATTCCCATCAGAGGGCGCGAAAGGGTGTCACTCGGGCACTAAAGTCACACTGACATATCGCTATGGCTCTGTGGCTCTGACATTAATGAGAACCAGGAACATCACAATGTGTCAGGACTCAGCAGCCATTTTATTCTTTTTATAGAGGAGTGAAGGAACAAAGCGGTTCTTACTATAGACCTCAAAGGAAGACTGGTCGGATATAATAGTTCTCAATCTTAAAACTGTATTTACATATGGATAATGTTTTAATATGGCTTAAGTAAAATATATTATGCTTTGTGAATATGTGCATAATATGCTAACATACGCAACAAGTTCTCAAGATGTCTTTAACCTTGATGTATCTGGGTCTGTTTACTGATTCGAGGCATTTAATGAAAAAAAAAAAAAGGCAAATGTCCGTCTAGTGTTCAACTGGCTTCTTCAACTTGCTGCTTTCAAGACACAATTATAGACTATAGATTATTTGTGGTTATAAAATGCAGTTTTCCATATATTATTTTTGGCTTGCAGTTTTAGTGAAAATTACAGTAAGTCAGGGAAAATACATCTCTGCCAACTAAACCAAATTATGTTTATTGTAAATGTAATTGTAAACACTTTTAATATTCGAAATTGGGCTTTCAAAGACAAGCAAACTGTGACTATATGGTCTTCATGCAGCCGTTTCTCTTTACCGACACTGTAAAAAAAAAAAAAAAAAAGTGTTGAAAAAACTCGAAAACTCAAGGCAACAGGATCCCTTAAGATTGTTGAATTTTGGGGCCAACTCAAAACCTCAAGTTTTCAACAACAATTTTTTTTTTTTTTTGCTTTCCTAATTTAATGTTCATATGTCTAAAAATTTTAAATTTTAAGTTTTACTCTCAATCATTATTTTTTTTAAACTCATCTTACAGCCAGGTTACTATCCATTGTTCAGAAAAGGTATTATAATAAAAATATATTAGTATAATAATAAAAACTACAAAATTTAACAAAAGAATCATACTTTTTCTGGACAATGACAGTAAGATGGCTGTAAGATGAGTTAAAAAAATAATAAAATTTAATATTGAAAGTTTTTGACATATGACATATGTCAAATTAAGTGAACAAAAAAATATTAGTTGTTGAAACCTTGAGAGTTTGCATTGGCCCCAAAACTCAAAAATCTTTAGGGATCCTGTTGCCTTGAGTTTTTGAGTTTTAACAGCATTTTTTTTTTTACAGTGTACCTGATACCCACAGCAAAAAAGCTAAATTAAGACATGGGGATGTTATTGGCTTGCCAGGCTGTAGGACGCACTGTACCTGTTTAAACAGAATATAAATAGAGTCGAATATAACAGCAAAAATTGTGTTTTGTACTCACTGTGGTGCAGCACATGAAGACGATAATGAAGGTCCCGATGACCCCTCCGATGCCCACCAGCCAGGTCATCCTGAGGAAGAGGATGACCCCAAAGATATTCTGAATACATGGCATGTACACCCCCATCAGAGTGCCAAGCTGGGGAGCCTGAAGAATAAAAAATAACATATTCAATAATAGTTATTTATTTTAATAAAAGTCCTGTTTTGTTTTGTTTTGTTATTTTATTCCCCTACTGAGTCAATTGTGACATTTCACTATAACTCCTTATGCATGCTTCCCAGTTTAACCTCACATTTCAGAATAGTGAAGTGCTCAGACAAGTGTCATTTGTTTATTTGCTCTGAGGCTGACAGACCAGATGTGTACCGTTCGCTCAGTGCCAGGTTTGGACAGAAAACCACTGAGACACGACTCACCCACTGTGCATGGAGGGAGGAAAGTGATATGATGCAATTTGTGTGGAAAACCTTTTTAAAATACTCAGTGCAGTTAAAGCAACACCAGAAAATGTGCTGCAGATGGTCAAAGTATATGGAAATATGTAATTGTGGTACACTGCTGCAGATGGTTGAAATTGCTCCTAATGGCACTTTGTCAAAGCCAAAGCACCTTTGAGAATGATGTAGCAACCTCATGAAATTAAGATTGCAAGAAATGGACCAAGTCTGGCTGACAAGACTACCCAATTTCCCAATTTTCCTGTGCTGATATAATGAAGAAATGGTGGTAAAAAGCTGGAGTACCCAGAGAGAACCCATGATAACACAGACTCCACCCAGAGAGATTGTTTTTGATGGCCAGCCCAATGATCAAACTACCGTATTTTCAGGACTATAAGTCACACTTTTTTTCATAGTCTGGCTAGGGGTGTGACGTTTAATCAGGTGCGACTTATATACAGTATTAAAATATTTCAAGTGTTTGTTAGAGGACACTCTAAGCTTGTGTACCAGCATCTGCTGTACCAGTACCACTGACAATTTAAAATGAAAACATTACCGACAACAACTTAGGCTATAAAGACAACTGAGTAAGACCGGAATAATTGAAAATGGAACTGATGCCGAGTCTGACGACAGCCACGGAAAGGAGGAAGAAGTGCTTCGTCTACCTCCGGAATTGTTCCGAAGCGACACTGAGGATGAAGAATTTAAAGGATTTAGCAATTAGGAGTGAGATCGTGAGTTTGATAAACTTGTTATGTTCTTTATGCTATAGTTATGGTAATAACTGTTAATATATTACGTTAACATACGAGACACCTATTCAGTTCATTGTTTATGCTTCTCGTAGCTGAATAACCATCAATGTGTTACATTAGCATACCACACACCTATTCAGCCTGTTGTTCTCTATTCTATTGTTACTATAACTTGCCTTTCAAGATGAAATGCCTGTTCTTGATGTCGGATTTTGTAAAATAAATTTCCCCTAAAAAATGCGACTTATAGTCCAGTGTGACTTATGTACATTTTTTTCTTCTTCATTATGCATTTTTTGGCTAGTGCGACTTATAGTCCAGAGCAACGTATAGTCCGGAAAATACGGTAACGGCCACCTTGCTTAGAGGCAAGAGCACCCCCCTGCCTCTCACCCCCCAATGAACAAAATTAACTGTCTAACAATTAAAATCTGAGCTTTTGGGACTTTGAAGTGTTAAATATCTTACAGTTGCATTTTAATTTATGGGTCTCACACAGAAATTCTGTAAATATTTGATAAGAAAGTTTAGAGTAGGAGGAGAAGCTACGGGGCTAAAGTGCTATTTTCTTCTTTTTGAGCTCATTTAATGCAGTGCAATGGTTGAGTGGATGTGGGTGAATGGGGATGTCTATGTCACAGTCACTGCCTTGCCACTAAAGCATACAGCGCCCTTGAGAATAAACATGTATTTTCACATTAATTCAACAGGAGTTCTTGCTACTCATCTCAAGTTTGTATGCACCTTTTCATCATGTTTTCATCATAGGTATAATGAGAAAAAAAAAAATCCAGAAAATCACATTGTCTGATTTTTAAAGAATTTATTTGCAAATTATGGTGGAAAATAAGTATTTGGTCACCTACAAACAAGCAAGATTTGTGTCTCTCACAGAGCTGTAACTTCTTCTGTAAGAGGCTCCTCTGTCCTCCACTCGTTACCTGTATTAATGGCACCTGTTATCTATATAAAAGACACCTGTCCACAACCTCAAACAGTCCCACTCCAAACTCCACTATGGCCAAGAACAAAGAGCTGTCAAAGGACACCAGAAACAAAATTGTAGACCTGCACTAGGCTGGGAAGACTGAATCTGCAATAGGTAAGCAGCTTGGTGTGAAGAAATCAACTGTGGGAGCAATTATTAGGACATGGAAAACATACAAGACCACTGATAATCTCCTTCCATCTGGGGCTCCCCACAAGATCTCACCCCGTGGGGTCAAAATGATCACAAGAACGGTGAGCAAAAGTCCCAGAACCACACGGGGGCCCTAGTGAATGACCTGCAGAGAGCTGGGACCAAAGTAACAAAGGCTACCATCAGTAACACACTACGCCGCCAGGAACACAAATCCTGCAGTGCCAGACGTGTCCCCCTGCTAAAGCCAGTACATGTGCAGGCCCGTCTGAAGTTTGCTAGAGAGCATTTGGATGATCCAGAAGAGGATTGGGAGAATGTCATATGGTCAGATAAAATCAAAATAGAACTTTTTGGTAAAAACTCTACTCGTCGTGTTTGGAGAGAAAGAATGCTGAGTTGCATCCAAATAACACCATACCTACTGTAAAGCATGGGGGTGGGAACATCATGCTTTGGGGCTGTTTTTCAGCAAAGGGACCAGGACGACTGATCCGTGTAAAGGAAAGAATGAATGGGGCCATGTATTGTCAGATTTTGAATGAAAACCTCCTTCCATCAGCAAGGGCATTGAAGATGAAACATGGCTGGGTCTTTCAGCATGACAATGATCCCAAACACACTGCCTGGGTAACGAAGGAGTGGCTTCGTAAGAAGCATTTCAAGGTCCTGGAGTGGCCTAGCCAGTCTCCAGATCTCAACCCCATAGAAAATCTTTGGAGGGAGTTGAAAGTCCGTGTTGCCCAGTGACAGCCCCAAAACATCACTGCTCTAGAGGAGATCTGCATGGAGGAATGGGCCAAAATACCAGCAACAGTTTGTGAAAACCTTGTGAAGACTTACAGAAAACGTTTGACCTCTGTCATTGCCAACAACGGGTATATAACAAAGTATTGAGATGAACTTTTGTTATTGACCAAATACTTATTTTCCACCATAATTTGCAAATAAATTCTTTAAAAATCAGACAGTGATTTTCTGGATTTTTTTTTCTCATTTTGTCTCTCGTTGTTGAGGTATACCTATGATGAAAATTGCAGGCCTCTCTCATCTTTTTAAGTGGGAGAACTTGCACAATTGGTGGCTGACTAAATACTTTTTTGCCCCACTGTACACTCCGTACAGAAGTCCTATTCATCTGTACTGCAGTAATGGCTGTAATGTATTAAAGCTGAAGGACACATGAGCTTCCCTGGTACATAATAGAGATATATTCATTCCCCGCACAAGGACAACTGGGCAAATGAAGGACAATTATGTCGATATCTAGCCGTGACCTAGTTTACCAAGTGAGAGAGCTGACTTTAGACGACGCGTCATTGCATCACACACACAGCCCCCTCAGAGTTAGCATGGCTAGCACAGGGGTGGAAGAAATACTCCAAATGTGTACTGTTACTGTGCTATAAAGTATTGAGTGCAAAGTTTTTTTGTTTTTGTTTTTGTAATAGCAGAAATGACATACTGCTCCAACCACTAGCAGGACAATGACTACTAATATTACTACTGTTCCTGCTACTTATTACCAATTATGATCACTGCTACTACCACCTCTACATCTTCTATAGTCAATATGAGTTGGTGGCAGAACAAATTGATCCATATTGAAATAGTACTGAATGAAACTGGGCAGATATGCAACTAATCTGCGTACCAATAAACTGTCTCTTGTCCAATTAGAGAAATATAGCCATTCACAAACTCTACCTACCCATTTACCCAAAATGCATTTACTTTGACTGATGACCTAAAAACAATTGACACATTTTTGTCACACAAATGTCTAAAGGGTAAATAGAATTCATATAATATATTTATTGCTATTGCATGATGCAGTCATTGTGATGCACTACAATAATGTATAAACTTTTTTCTGTGGAACAATAACCAGATCACATAGAGTGTTCAGCTGTTTCTGGCCACTCTATTGTGTCTCCAGCCTTTTACAACTCTAGGACAGCAATACATCCCCCCAGTCCAATTAGGAAGAGGCCACAGGCGTAGCATACAGTATACAGTAGTCATACAGTATATTATCACATTAAGATAATACTATACAGTCCGCTTGGAAACTATGAGCTGGATCTTCCAGATCTTAGTGCAGGAGGTGTACCGGACAGTGGCCAGTTTCACAGGCCACAATCAACAACCTGATCAACACTATGCAAAAATGGCGGTTCCACATGATACTGACTGCATTTACATTTTTGTTCAGTGTATAATCTTCACTTGGGGACTGTCATATACCTATACTATACTTAATACGCTTGAAATATTTTACAGTTGCCGTAAGATGGACCCTCAACAAAATGGAGGACTTCTAAAGGAAGCTGTGCACTGTGAAGCAACAGCCAATTCCAATTTTATAATCAAATCATCCTGACAAGTGGCTGACTTCAAATGAAAAATACTGTGTCTGCTGCTACAGTATGTGATTTGTTTGAAGAGGCTCAGTATCCAGCATTAATAATGTACTGTCTGAGTGCGAGAGAGAGGGAGCAAGCCCGAGCAGGTCTCACAAATATAATTATATTCTAATTTCCAGCAGATAAACAAAGAAGCTGCACTCTCCAAACTGTAATTAGCATGATTATCACGTGGGGACCTGGGCTGCTTCTGAAAAATGCTGCAAAGGCTTTCTAACATGTGCGGACACATCATATCTTTATATAGCACACTTACATAAAGGCTACACTTTTTGTTTCTAACAAACAAGAAATTATATTTTCTCACACGTTTTGTACAAGTGTTGTTGTAAACTATATTGTATATCGAGTAGCGCTATATTCACTTACTCAGACATCTTTACACATATATCCCACAGAACTGTCTTCTTATGTAAGGGAATTGTAAATCCAGTTATGTTTTATTAGAATTGTATTGCAGCCCAAAGCACATTTTCTTGCATAATTGTACCATGTCGAATTAAAATATGATTTTCCCCATTACTTATGTAACATTCCTCTATAGGCTTCAAGAGGTTTGAGAGCTGGGTTTAAATCCCAATAACAGAAGGGAAAGCTCTTGATCGGGGTTAAGAAAATAAAAAAAATTAAAAAATTACAAATATAATCACACATATATAATGACTTTTTATGTATTAAACTAAGCCCTCGAAGAGGGTAGACTTCCGCGAAAGCACTGGCCCTATCTTGCAATGGTAAACTTACAGTTCCCAGAACCGGAACCGGGGACTTTCTAGTCCTGGGGGAAATCTTCTATTCGATCTACAAAGCCCTTATACCGCATGATGGCAAATAATCCACTAAAACTACTTTGTTCCTTTACTGACTGACTTTGTGTATATTTGTGGAAGATGGGATCTCACAATGATACTGAATCCTCTGAAAAGATCTTCGATCCAGGCAATGTTCCGGAACCATAAAAACAACGTTTTCCCCTTGATTTCATCATGAGGAAAAAAATATAACCATTTAATTATTAAAACTACAAAATGTTTGACCATGTAACATGAAGAATAAAACAAATCTCATTCACCCAGTATTGCCACAGAGAGGCACAGACAAGATGTTCTACCACTCTCAAATGCATGGCCAGTTAATTGTTAAAGTTACGTTAATAAACAAATTTACTTAAATATAAAGAAAAAAACAGTCTTATGCTTCAGGATTCAAATTAGTAAATGCTCTATGTTAAATTCTCTGGAAGTGAAATTTCTCCAATAGGATAACCCAACACAGACTACACAGTGCTGGGTTTAAGGATCACATTTTCTTACAGCTAACACACAGATAAACATATCTTTCATAAATTCATTTTGTCCCACTATGCCTGTCATATTTTGACAGGTGTTCTGTACAGCTTGTGCTCCATAGGGCTGGAATATAATCTGCAGCCTTGCCTCTTTACCACTCCGTCATCTCGGCAGGGGACGTCTCAAGCCGAAGCCGCACTGCGCTTTAATCAAAGATCACGTCAGGGCCTCCACAGGCTGCTCCAGGGGCCCAGGAGAACGTGCCTCGTCCATCTCTGTCATATCCCACACACACATCCCACATCCCCCTGCAGTGAGAGGCATTCGCACAGTTTGTTGTCTAAGCCATGAAAATCACATTGGGACTCACTGTGACTGTGCCCTTCAGTGTGTGGCACAGAGGAGTTTTCATCATCTCCTGTCAGCTGACTCGATAAAGTTTTTTTTTTATATTTAATGAAATGCTAAAAGGATTTCCAACTCCACTGAAAAAAATACAGGAAGCTACAATGTGAATTTGACTGTGGTGGTAATGACTTACAATAATTGTAAATTTGGTAATAAAAAAACTAATTTTAAATAGAAACTAGGTGATTCTCAACAAGTTCATTCATTCATCTTCTTCAGCTTACAGGTTGTAGATACTGGAGCCTATCCCAGTAACTATGGGCCTTAGGCATAGTACACCCAGGATAGTGACCAGTTCAACCATTCACTTGATTCTCTAGGGGCAACTTAGAGTTACCACTTCACCTAATACAGTACATGTCTTTATTTATTATTCTATTGTTTTCACAGAGGTAAAGTTTTTTGTCTAAATTGTTTTACTTCTTCGGCACATAAATGCTTTTTATTTATGGTTTTGTTGGTAAATGTCAAATTGGATGCTGGGTATAGCAAGTGCTTTCTATTAAATCTGTATTATCCAAAATGCCACTGTAACCACCTCTCACCTCCAAGAATATCACTCTTTTTTTGTTTGTAGAAAAGAGTGCAGTCAAACAAACTCAGCATCAAACTTAAATTTAGAGCTTACAATCTTACAATTATTTAAACATTAATACACATTGCATCATTGTCAATGTTTGTTTGAATTTCATGTGGCTTTCCTACTCTCTACCTGTCTTTTTGAAGGAGGCATATTGTATACTGCGATAGAATGGACACTTTCTCTGTATTATCAATTTAATGTTGAAGAGTAGTGCAGGCCAACCAATGGGAACATCTCTTAACTCAGTATGCGATTTAATAATTTAAAAATTAATGTTATTTGACTTCAAAGGTATTTGTGATGATATGTAGCCATAAACAAGGAGCGTTTCTTTATTTTCTCTGAAGTGACCAACTATATCGATCTACCCCCCCAACTGTGGCCTAATAGAAGTGCTGTAATTAAACACCTACAAGTGTCCAGTGGCAGCTCCTTCAGGGACTTGGTGAGTAATTCAGTGTGGACTAACAGTCAGGTGTTACAGGCAATAAGGTCCACCTGCCATCAGCACTTTGTAGTGAGCCCTAATAGTGCTGCGCCTGCACAAAGAGGAGCGAGATGAGGTCAGGCTGTAATAACAAGAGGAAACCCTGGGCATTTACATTATAATGTCAGACAAAACACCTTCAACAGGATAGAGTCATTTCAAGGTACAGCTAAAACTTTTGGCAGTGATCCACTTCGGGCACTGGACACAAAATGTATCTGTAATTAGATTTTTTAGTCAGAAGACAATTTTTTCTTTTGGGGTTGCCAGAGAAAATCATCTGCCTCCTAGCATGCAGTTATGCTGGCAAAAGTTTTGTTCCAAATTCCCTTCCTGATGCAACCCCCTTTATTTATCAAGGCTTGGGACTGGTGCAAAGAGTACCTGTGGCTGAATTACATGAGCTACTCTCTTTTGAAAAAATTTGTGGAGGACAGAATAACATTTGCTTACTGCAGTGTGCCACTCCCTGGTAAATACAAATAAAGTAGGAAATAATACATGACAGCATGATCTCAGTGATTCCACTGTATTGGTATAGGTCATTTTAACCAATGGTGCAATTTGCTTGGACTAAAATGCTTATTATAAATCTTATCATTTACTTAAGGGGTTAAAAGAAGGCAGTGGATGACCATACCTTCGTACACCAATCAGGCAAAATATTATGACCACAGAGAGGAGAAGTGAACAAGATTATCTCTTCATCATAGCACCTGTTAGTAGGTGGAATATATCAGGCAAGTGAACATTATGCTTCTTACACATTAAGTTGATGTGTAAAAAGCAGGAAAACAGGAAAGCATAAGGACTAGAGCAAGAGCCAAAGGGCAGAATTGTAATGGCGAGTCAACTGAGTCAGAGCATCTTCAAAATTGCAGCTCTTGTGGGATGTTCAGTGGTCAGTATCTCAAAAGTGGTCAGAGAAAGGAATAGTGGTGATCCAGCGAGAGGTGACTGGCCTGTGTGGTGTGATCTGACAGACAAGCTACTGTGGCTCAAATTGCTGAAAAAGTTAACGCTGGTTTAATACCTGTTTAATATTTAACGTAACATTATACCTGATTCGTGTATGTGTTTATTAAAATGTACATTTAAAATAAACAAAAAACATCAAACAGTATTATCTTAAAAGAGGCAGGGTCTGGAAGAACATCACAATTGAAAATAATGATTAGAGATTATACTAATCTGCCCTGAACAGGTGTGCTATGCTACTGAGTCTTTCAACAAAATAGTGCTTATGCCCCCGACACTCCACAGGAGAGGAACATAACCAAAGTAGGCAATAACCTTCTCCAGTGTGAAAAATGTCATTTCCCTCCCTGCTCCCACACAATGGAAGTATAATCAACAGGCCTTGTACAGTGTATGAGTGTGTGCTGCGGCTGACACAGTGAGAGATGAATTATAATCCAGACACAACAATAGGCGAGCTTTAAAATCCTTTGTATTACATAAGAGTATATTTGGAGGTTTACACTGCTGTTACAAACACTATCTCCCAAATTTCATCTGGATAAAGTTCTCCTATATACATATTCAATGAGTTTTAATATTGTTTTATACTAAAATGGCTCAATATTAGTTTTTAGGGTTTTTTTGCGAAATCAAATCTCTGTTTCTGTTACCATGGCACAAACAGCACACAGTTGTTGGGCTGCCATTGTAAAAGTGAATGTTTCTGTTTCCATTTTTTTGTTATGCTTGTTGCTTGATACCTTCCTAAAATTAATACATCTAACATGATTAATCCAAGGTGAGAGCTATAATTATATTCTCAATTTATTAACTTTTTAGGCAGCAACATTTACACATGAGACCTTACGTGCTAACTTTACCATGGAATTGAAAAGTCAATTTTATTTTGAGATACCACATCAGGTTTCCATATTTTTTTTTTGAATGACTTGGTGACTTCTGAGCCTGCTACATTTAGAAGCTACAGTCATATGCCAAGGTTTGGGCACCCTTTTGAGGTTGCACAGTGAGTAAATGATTATGTAACCTCAGAAGGGTTCCCAAAATTTTGCATGGCTGTAGCTTCATCAAGTAATACAAAACAACAATATGAAAGACACATTCTGAACTTTCTAAGTGCCAGTGACAGTACCAGGACAATACATTTACATGGCTAAAATATGCCTAAGTAGATGGGACACTTATGTATGCATTGAATCAGTGACTCTATCGAGAAAAGCCTTGGCATTTATTGAAAGCGCCTCCTCTCTATTTTCATATAATTGCAGTTACATTTGTTCATTTGTGTCCCAGGATTGCGCACTCATCCCGGTGCCAGCTCTAAAAAGATGCATGTTTGTTGTTTCTCTCCCTCTTTGCCGTTTGTTTAATGGGACTAACGCCAGCGGTCTGCTGATTTCCCCCGAGAGCCCGGAGCCACCGTGAGAGCCGGGAACACAGCCACAGGTACAGGCCAGCACCGAAATGGAAGGGAACAGCTGCCCACTGAGCCCCCCTGGGAAGTGCAGTCCACACACTGAAGCTATGGCTCAGGTGTGCTCCAAGTACAACAAGAACTACACATACATCTGCACCCACTTCAGATTGGGGTCCTCCAGCTGCCCGGACACTAGCCTCTCACCAGAACAGACCAGTGTCCCATGGGTCTCCTTTTTCTATCACAGCCACTTAAGCCACACAATCCACTGAGCGCTTGAGGTATTTCCAAACAATGGCACATTAAAAGAAGAAAGGGCTCTCTGTTTAAGCTTTTAGAGCAATTTGGGGTTTGAGGAAAAACATATTGCCATTAAAAGAAATATAAAATGCCATAGAAATTTGTTTTAGAAGGTTTGATTTTAGCCGTAGCTACGGACCGTGACATCAATATGAAAGGCTGTAGGAAGAACTAATTAATTCACAACATGGTTTTCAAGGGGTCATTTGTTGCAATGGTGAGAACGGCAAGTGTTTTCATTATAGTGAACATGTTACCTCTGTGATTCATTCGAAGCACAGAAAGGTGCTGGTGCTAGGAAAAATAGACAAAAGCAAGATCAACCAATATGCTATAGCAGCAGAGGGATAAAAGGAGGCAAGAAGAAGATGAATTAATGTAACATCTATTGGAGAGCAGAGAGAAAACATCTAGGTGTTCAAACTCTGGTAAGGCTAGCAAATTCAGTTTTGGCTTTAGGCTTAGGAATGTTTTGTTTTTGTTTTTTTTATACGATATTTTCCGGACTATAAGTTACTCTGTAGTATAAGTCGCATCGGTCAAAAAATGCGTCACGAAGCAGAAAAAAACATAAAAGTCACACTGGACTATAAAGTCGCATTTATTTAAAACTGTATTTCACAAAATCCAAGACCAAGAACAAACATTTAATCTGGAAAGTTATTCAACTACACAATAGCACACAGAACAACAGGCTGAATAGGCGCCTGATATTTCAACATAACATATTAACAGTTATTCAGCTACACAATAGCATAAAGAACATACCTGGTAGGCTGAATAGGCTAAAATAACAAAACAAGCCAGCGAGTCCAGCAAGCAAGTTACCGCAGGTTCCCTGAGCTCTCAATACAGCTCTCATACAGGTGGCACCCAGGCTGCATCCATTGCCATGAAATGGATAAAATGGGAAAATCCTTGAGCAATTGCATGTATAGCTAAACCACATTGTTTTCTTCTTTCCCTCTGATTTCTGAACACAAAAGTAAATATTTAATGTTTAAAACATAGACAGCTACTGTATTTTAATTCACAAAGTCAGAGCCCAAAGACACAAACTTCTAAAACTAGAAACAACTGCTGCTAGTAAATGATTGCTAACACATGCCAGTACAACATTTAGCATTCATTCTTTTTGGAGATAAGACTTCATTTGAGAAAGTACTGCCAATTGTGATTTTCCTTGATCAGAATTATCTATCATTTAATCAACAAACTGCATTGTTCAGCCTGTCTTTTCAGTAACTGTGTCCAACACCAGTAAACCAACGCCAAAGACTTAACTGGGGCAGGATGATACCATTTTTTTTTTTTTTTTTTTTTTTTTTTTTTTTTACAATTTGAGCCATACAGACCTGACATGTAGCATACTGCTTCAGTGGAAGAGACGCTAATATAATTTCAGGTGGATCCTAAAATAAAAGTGAAAGCAATTGGAGAGCACAAACCTCTGTTAATGCATTATCTATATTTTACCAAGATAAAAATACACTGATCAGGCATAACAATATGACCATTAAACACAGATTATCTCTACATTGGATCACATTTTGTTGGAGCTGCATATTAGGTAGATTGTCATAACACATAACATTACAATGCCAATAAAATGCAAAACCAAACCAGAATCTTCTATTTCATTGTATCACATAATAATTGTTTGTTTCTTTAACCAATGCTGTGGACAACATAGCCTTTGAACATAAACTTAGCCAGCTAAAGCCAGGGGAGGTTGAGCATCCGCAGTTAAGGTTTAGGACATTTAGACGTGTGAAATGGAGCAATGGGCGAAGAGCAGGGGGAGGTATATGACTTTAGCACAGGAGGCAGATTGGGGAGCTTGTAACGCTATCTCCACGCTCTGCTGGCCAAACCCGAGCTGATAGGGCAAATGTGTTTCTGCTCAGGTGTGCTGAAATATTCAAGAGACAGAGAGAGGAGAGGCCAGTGAACATCAGGCTCCCCAACCGGCTGCGGCTTCCACCAGTCACTCTGCGGTCGTTGTGTGTGCATGCATGTCTGTGTGTGAAAGCATCATATGTGGAAACACTCACTGCCGGAGCCACACATCCTCTAGGGTCCCCATGCCGCACCACTTCAAAAAGTGTCTACATGTGTTAATAGAATATTCTAGGTTGAAAAACTCAGACACAGAGCCCCATGTGTCACCTTCTCCCTTTAGCGCCACACTTCAGCGAGATGTTAGCAGTAATGCACATGTCCTGCTCCACACAGCTCTTATCTTTTTATTTTGAGGTGTGTCGACCACACTGGGACAGAAAAGCATAACTCAACAGCTATTTTTATCTGTTCTTTGATGCACAAAATTACTTACATTGAATAGTGGCCGGTGAATTCAAAGCTTTAGTAGCTTAACAATGGCAGAGAAGCTGAGAATAGAGCACCTCTTTTGAAAAGCAATGAATATAGATTACCTACTGTTATCTCCTAATGATACTTGAAGTGCCCTTGATGCGTGATACATTTTGTATTGTAACAGTTGTTGTGGTAATGCACTTGAAACTTTTCTACTTACCCTAACCAAAAAATCTTAATCACTGCATGCAAAATTAACACTTTAGTGACAAAGTCCTTTTTGTCCCCTGAGAGGTAGGACAAGACTAGAACAGTTTGTAGCCTTTTACTGTGTGGATTTTCCTTGTATAGATTCTAACAGAACCCCAATCTTAGAAGAAAAGTAATCTGCAGAACTCTAGCATGGCAGTGCCTCTATCTCGCAATGTTAAAGATATAGTGCGCAGACCTTGACTCAAACCAAGGATCTTGTTGTTCTGCTCTAGCCATTGAGCCCT